>CM070730.1:3516308-4804211 GCA_036346275.1 Otatea glauca
GATCCGTGGCTTGAGTCCCTGAAGGATCATGCCATTTGCCCGTTCGACCTGGCCATTAGTCCGCGGATGGGCCACGGCTGCCCAATCGACACGGATGTTGAAGTCGTCGCAGAACTCGAGGAACTCCTTTCACGTGAAGCTGCGTCTGTTTCGGTGATGATAGAGTTGGGGTCTCGAACCAAAAACGATGTCGCGAAGAAGATGGTCTGCTTGTATCGACGTGGCGCTACGACCAAGCAGCCTCTATCCACTTGGTGAATTTATCCATCGCGACTAGGAGATGAGTAAAGCCCCGGGCGCTTTCTTGAAGGGCCCGACCGGATCGAGTCCCAAAGCGCAAGCGGCCAAGTGATGGGGATAGTCTCGCAAGACTTGAGTGGCGGATGTGTCTGTCGGGCAAAGAATTGGCACCTTCGCGGTCGCGCACGATCCGCTTTCGGCGTCGGACACGGATCGGCCAATAAAAACCCTGTCGAAAGGCTTTTCCAACGAGGGATCGGGGGGCGGCATGGTGACCGCAAACCCCGCCATGGATATCGAGCAGCAGCTGCTTCCCTTGGTCAGCCAGAACGCACCTCTGGAGGACCCCCGAGGGACTCCTTTTGTAAAGGTCTGGGCCGACCAGGACGAAAGATTTTGCCCGCCGAGCGAGGCGCTCGCCTCGGTCGGGTCGAGGAGCGACCCATCCGTCAGCGATTGATGAAGAGCTTCCTCGATCGGATTCGGTGCCCGGCCAAGCTGCGGTTTGATCCGACCAAATCTGCTCCCGACCGGGCGGCGGTCGGGGTGACCGTGCTAGGTGGATCGGGAGACCGCTCGGCCACCAAGTTCAACGGGATGGAAGGTTGCAGGAGGTCGCAGACGAAGATTCCGGGTGGGACTGACCCTTTGCTGGAGGCGAGATTGGCTAGGCAATCGGCCTCACTGTTGTGGCGTCTGTAGCTGTGGTGGAGCTCGAAACCTTTGAACCGCTCCTCGAGCTTGCGCACTTCCCGATAGTATGCAGCCATACGGGCGTCTCGCGGCTCCGAAGCCTTCATGACCTGGTCGACGACGAGCTTTGAGTCCCCGCGGACGCAGAGTCGGCGAGCGCCGAGGTCGGCAGCGATCCGGAGACCGTTGATGAGAGCCTTGTACTCGGCTATGTTGTTGGTCGCGTCGAAGAGCAGCCTGATGGCGTATTGAAGTTTGTTCCCGAGTGGGGAAATGATGGCGACTCCTGCGCCGCGTCGTTCTTGGTGTAGGATCCATCAAAGTACATTGTCGATGACGGGGTCCTCGATCACCGGTGGCGCTGGGCTTGGTCCATTCGGCGACGAAGTCCGCAAGGACTGCGACTTGATCATTGTCAGGGACATACGTTATGCCGCGAATCGCCGAGCTCAGCGCCCACTTGGCTATCCTCTCGAGGCGTCTCGGTTGCGGACGATCTCGCCGGCGAGGGCAGTCACCACAATGATGGCGTCTTGGTCGAAATAATGTACTGAGCTTTCTCTTGGCGGTGAGCACCGTGTAGAGCGGCTCGCAATCGTGGGTACAGAGCCTTGGACTCGGAGAGAACCTCGGCGATGAAGTAAATTGGCCGTTGTACCTTGAGTTCACGGCCTTCCTCCTTCGTTCCACCACAAGGGCCGACCGACTTGAGCATGGCGGCGACGAAAGGCAATGGTTCGCTGATGTAAGGCGACGAGATTGGAGGGGAGGACAAGAAGGCCTTTGGTGGTGAAGGCTTCTCGAGCCTCCGGGTCGGTGAAGCGGTTGGTTTTCTTGAAGCGACAGAGTAGGCGGCATTCGCGCTTTCGCCGAGGCGAGACACGAAACGACTCAAGGCGGCAAGGCATCCTGCTAGCCTCTGGACCCCTTTGAGATTGGGAATCGGGCCCATTCTTGCGATCGTCGAGATCTTCTCCTGATTGGCCTCGATTCCCCGTTCAGAGACGATGAAGCCGGCGGCTTCCCTTGGGACCCCAAGACGCATTTCTCGGGATTGAGCTTTATGCGGAACCGTCGGAGATTCGCGAAAGTCTCTTCCAGGTCGGCAATAAGGTCGTGCGCATTCCTGGTCTTTACGACGATATCGTCAACATAGACCTCAACGTTGCGGACGATCTGGTTGTTGAAGCACGTTTGCATACATCGCTGGTATGTAGCGCCCGCGTTCTTTAGGCCGAGCGGCATTGTAGCGTGAGCGTAACGAGCCAAGCGGCGTGATGAAGGAAGTCGCGGTGGTCGGACTCCTTTAGTGCTATCGGTGGTAGCTGAATAGGCATCAAAAGGAAAGAGACTCGCACCGCGGTGGAGTCGACGACTTGGTCGATGCGGGGCAAAGGGCAGGTCCTTGGGACACACTTTGTTGAGATTTGTGTAGTCAACACACATCCTCCATTGCCCATTTTTCTTTTGACAAAGCGGGGTTGGCGACCACTCGAGGTGGCGGACCTCTTTATAAACCTGCGACCAAAAGCTTGGCGATCTCCTCCCTATGATCCTGCGCCTTTCCTCGTCGAGCGGCGCGGGCATTGGGCGGACGGCTTTGAGCCGGTCGGATGCTCAAGGAGTGCTCGGCGACTTCCTCGGGATTCTGGCATGTCGGAGGTCCTCCATGCGAAAGCGTCATTATTGGCGCGGAGGAAGTCGACGAGCGCGCTTTCCTATTTGGCGGGGAGCGTGGCTCCGACCCGAACGGTCTTGGTCGGATCGCGGGGATCGACCGCGACCCTCTTCGTGTCCTCGGCGGACTTGAAAGATCCCGCCGACTTGCTTGGACTCGGGGCGGACTCGAGGCTTCCTCCTAAGGTTATCGAGCTCGGCGACGCGATGATCGTCGGCGAAGCCACTGGCTGCTGCGTTCGCGATTGTAGGAGAGGCGAAAGATGATGCCACGATGATGACTCCTCGTGGCGGGCATCTTCGGTTTGAGGTAGGCGTAGCTAGGGGCGCCATGAACTTGGCGTAGCATGGCCGCCCAAGATGGCGTGATAGAGGCGGGAAATCCGCAACCTCGAAAGTGAGGGTCTCGGTGCGAAAATTCCCTGGTTCCCCAAAGGTGACAGGCGGTCGATCCGCGCGGCGGATGGGCTGTTGGCGGGGATGACGCCGTGGAAAGGAGCCTTGCTCGGTCGGAGACTCGAGCGAGGAATCCCCATGGCGTCGGCGTCTCCACGTAGAGGATGTTGAGGCCGCTTCGCCATCCATGGCGCCTTGGTGGCGCTTCTTCTTCACGATGGGGTCGACCACCGGTGGTATCTTCGGTGGGGGCGTGGTCGGGTGATCGGCCCGATCAAAGGTGGCCGGGAATTCGACCACCGGAGGTATTGAGGGCGGCGGTGAAGCGATGTGGACCTCACGGTGGCGAGTTTGAGCCGGCGCTTGTCGGCGTAGCACGTCGATCCGCTAAAGATCATGAGGCGGCCGTCGGGTTTGGGAACTCGTCGTCGCCTTATTCTCTGCGGCCGCGGGCGTGGTCGCTTCTTTCCTTTGCCCCGTGGCGTCGCTGGGCGCAGAAAGGAAGTGCCTCGACTTCGCGATCCGGTACTTATGTTTGACGGGAACCCGTGGTTTGGGCACTGGCCGTCCATCAATTTCGAAGTGGTCGAGCGCGACGGTCGGTCGCGCTGGCCGCTGATAGAGGCGGTCGGCGATGGCGACCACCGGGCTCGCGGACTGTTTTCCATGCCGCTTCGCTTGTCGGAGCGGTCGGAAGGATCCGGTCGGACGGGCTCTTCTTTGGGCCTTTCCTCGCCGAAGATAGCCCCGGCCTCCTCGCCGGAGGCGTGATTGAAATGGCGATGTCGAGGAGTTCCTTGGTGGTCTGGGCTTGAGGAGATCCGGTTGTGCACCGAGGCTGCGGAGAGGTATCGTAGATGAATGCTCCCACGACATCGGCGTCGGAGATGTCGGGAGCTCGTTGCATTGGCGGAAAACCGCGGATATAATCCCGGAGGGTTTCACTGGCTTGCTTGCAGCCTTCAGTCGAGGAGTTGCTAGGGCGCTTGTAAGTGCCCGAAGTTGCCGACACGAGGGAGGTCTTCAAGTCGGCGATGATGAAGAGATCATCCGCTTATTCTGACAGTTCGGCGGGCAAATACTCAAGCCAAGCTCGGGCGCCGCCCACGGACCAAGAGGTTTCGGCGCGCGCGGCCCGGCGGCCGAGTCCGATAAGGTAGATGGGAAGTCTTGGATGATGAAGAGATCATCTGTCCTCCCCGAGCCCGGCTTATCCCGCTCCTGTTGCGAGCCAGTAGTCTTCAGCGAACACCGGGTTCGTGGACCCCAGTGTACTGGCGATGTTAGTGGCGCCCGAAATCGACACGGACGAAATCCGCTGTCGGATCCCGAGCGATCCTTTTATACGAGAAGGAAGGCAAAGTGGTGGTCGGTAGCTTAGCCGGTCCAGGACCATCGGGGCTTGGGCTGCGGCGGTGGCGCCCGCAGTCCACTTGGGGAGATGGTAGACCAACGGCCTCACCAAGTGCAATGCAAGCCATTGATCTAGGCCACGAGCCTTCCTGATCGACCGTCGACCCCGTCCAGGTAAGTGTAGACCAACGGCCTCACCAAGTGCAATGCAAGCCATTGATCTAGGCCACGAGCCTTCCTGATCGACCGTCGACCCCGTCCAGGTAAGTATGTTGCAACGTAGCCCCAAGCGCTTGTTATATAGCCGGCTCTTCCACCCCAACTTGCTCCAGTTGTCGATGCGGTATTAAAGAAGAGCAACGTGGTGCAGCCATGGGGTGCTCGATTGTGGACCTCAATTATAATGTGCTTTTGATTTCAACTGGGCTGAGTACATAAAGTTACAAATAAACGACAACGTGTTGTTTAGGCCATTCGCGTAAAGATTTGCTTGTAGCATGCTCTTTCTATCTTATCTTCATCTTTCTCTAAAAAAACCAAAAAATAATAGTCTTCTTTTTCCCAGAGTAGAGACCAATAGCAAGAGTGTTTATTTTGTTAATCCACTTGAGTATGTATTACTGAACGCTACTGTGTTTGTAAGAAAACATGGTAGAAAAAGCTCCATTTGCGATTCAAGCGATAAAGGCATAAGGCAAAATGCTACACAAACTAGGAACTACACTTGCTGAGTTATTACTAACATTTCACGCCAATATATAGCTATTCTATTTCTAGTCTACCAACGCAGAACGCAGTGATTAGTGAAGTGTGAAATGGATGAAAAAGCTAGTTCACTGTTCACCATGAGGAGAATATTCTCCAACCTCGCCTCGGCACAAGCACGAGATGCCATCCACCATCCATCAAAGCCCATAAGGACTCTCATTGCACCAAATCACCGACACGTGGGACCCAGAACGGCGACAACTCTACGTCGTCTAGGAGGTGGCAACCTCCAAGAGTAACAAGTCAAGCCCTTCCGCTTGAACTTCACGTAGTGCAATACATGCACTCCGGTGACCTCCTACATGCAACACATGCATTAGGATTCTCTTCAAGTGCAACACATGCACAAGAGGCTCTCAATCCTCTCCTAATTGCAACACATGCAATTAGAGGCTCACATTAGCTCAAGAAGCAAATGGAAGAGGACAACACGTGCACACAACTCATACAAACACCCAAATGCTCTAGCACAAAGCCACACTCACTGCCCTTGCCCCCTAAGGCCTCCTTTTATAGCCTCCAAGCCAAAACTAGCCGTTGGGGGAATTGGGCAAAGTGCCCAGCAAACCCGGTGCTACCGCCCAACTGGGACCGGTAGCACCGACCTCCTCGCCAACGGCTACAAAACTAGCTGTTGCAGGGTTTCCGGTAGCACCGGCCAACTGAGAGCGGTGCTACCGCTCGGACGGTAGCACCGGCCTTCACCTCGGTAGCACTGGACCCAAGCCGAACACAAAAACACCTCCTCTGGATTTTTCACACCGGCCAGAGGAGCGGTAGCATGAACCTCGGTGCTACTGGCCTACCATGGCGGTAGCACCGGACCACCAATCCGCCAAAAGCATCCTCTCGAATTTCCACCTTGGCGGAGGCGGTAGCACCGGACTACCATGGCGGTAGCACGGACCGACTGCAAAGACATGCTCCCATAAGCGGTACTACCGGCCAGGCGGTGCTACCGGCCCTACATGGGCGGTACGACCGGACATAAGGAGAAAACACGATTTTTCACAAAAACTTTTCTCCAAACCATTAAAGATTTATTTTTTGAGCTATGTGAGGATCAACACATGATCACAACATTATGCAAAACACATTTGCACATGTTAATTACATACTCCAAATAATCTCATTAAGCATAACTTATTTGCAAAACACATTTGTCAATAAATCAAGAACTTATGAGATCAATCCTCTTAGCCATGTGATGATCAACACATGATCAAGTTGCAAAACATATTTGCAAACCCTATTCACATGCTATAGGATCGAAACCCATAATCTCAAGTTCATATGCAAAACACATTTGCAAATAACAACTTCAACTTATTTGCAAAACACATTCGCAAATAACAACTTCAACTTATTTGCAAAACACATTCGCAAATAAACCACGAACCTATAAGATCAATCCTCTTAGCCATGTAAGGATCAACACATAATCCTGACACTTTGCAAAACACATTTGCAAATGCCAACACATGCTCTAGGATCGAACCTCATAACTTCCAGCTTATTTGCAAAACACATTTGCAAATAACAAGTCAACACTTTGCAAAAACACATTTTGCAACTAAATCAAGCTTAGCCTTGTGATGATCAACACATGACCCAATCAAAAGCTAAAACACCAAAGCATGAGCTCTCTATTTGCAACACATGCAAATCTCTAGCACCATGCAAACAACCACAACAAATTCAAGTGCATAAGCTCTCTATTTGCAGCACATGCAAAACTTAGCTCCAAACAAAAACCAAATCAAATAAGATTCAATTAAGATGCAAGCATTAGCACCCTTATTTGCAACACATGCAAATACTTAGCTCATACAAAATCCAATGCACAAGCTTCACCCATTTGCAAAACATGCCAAATGGTTAGCTTCATGCAAACACCAAACAAGAGAGTGAGCTAGAGTGAACCAAATCGAGTTCATCAACACATGATGAAGCTCAAGCTAAAAGACTCAACCCCTCTTAATAGTACGGCAACCTAACTAGCAACCCGGTCTTCTATCCAAACACCGAGACCGGTAAAAGACTAGGAACACATCCTTAGCCCTAGCTAGTTATACCTTTGCCTCTAGCGATCCACTTGGAGTTTTTATGATTTTCAATCATCTTCTCTCCAGGATCACCTCTTCTTCTTCTTGGTCATCAACACATGATGAACCTTCTAGCTCTTCTCTTTACTTCGGGATCACCTCTTGAAGCTCATCAACACATGATGACTTCTTCTTCCCGAATCTTCATTATCTTGGACTCAACCTACTTCACAACTCGTAGAAAATTGTTAGTCCAACAAATACGGTTGTCTCAATCATCACCGCACTCCATTAACACATAATGGATGCCTCCAAGATCGATTGTGCACAACCTAAATCAATTTGAATGATTAATTGTTGTCTTGAGTACTTTGATGCGACTAATGCTTCATTATACTCAAGAACTTTTTGCTTGTCTTTAATCAACAAGGAACACCATTAACACATGATGAAATGTCCTTTTATTGATTGAAAGACAATGAAATTTAAATTGATATGAGTTTATATATAACTACACAAGTTCCATATACTCAAATGATTGTTTCAAAGTCTTCATCCTTTATATGTTATTTAGCAATAAGACATGGATCAATACTTTTGAAACAACAAGTTAAATTATAAACTCCCCCTAGATGTGTGCATTAATGTAATATATGAATTAAGAACATAATGCACATATTTGGACTAAAGCAATGGAAGCGTTCATACTTTAACTTGAATCCTAAGTATGCATTAAGTCAATAGAGTGAATACAAGTGCATACCTTAGGTTTTCTATTTTCCATCCAAATATGAGACTAATAAGAATAAGGCTCAATTAAACATGTTAGTCTCATAATGATTAGATTTATAATTAAACAATGATTAAGTATTAATATTAAACCAATCACCAAAACTAATGGAGCTTGAACTTACAGACACGACCTGCTAATGGATGGACATTCAATTCCAAATTTGAAAGTTAACCATATATAGTTGATCCAATCCAGATCCAATTCAAACTATCCAAACCGTGGTATATTTGGCATGTGACTGGACCTGTTAATGGATAGATATCGAAATCCAAATCTTTAAAGTCCATTTTATATCTAATTATAACTGGTCCAATCAAAATTGATTGATACGCCCAAGCGTGTAGGATTATATAGCAAGTTTTTTTAACAAAAGAAAACCTTAATATGCTCTCTGTTTTACACTTTATTCGCTGCTTTTGTTTAAAACTGTAAATATTGTATAATTCATTATAAAGTCATATTTAATTTGATTATATTTGGAGTATAGGGTTTTTACTTTGGAGCATGTATGCAAATTAAATAGTTACTTGTCACTTATTGTTTATTTTGAATAGTAGGGTGACCGTGCGTTGCAATGGAATCCTAAAAAAGATGATACATATAAGTAAGAAGGATCCTAAGCCATACAATAAAGTACAATTACTTTTATACATACATCAAGCGAAACATATCTCGACAACATCTCAGCCGTTCGTGCTAGATCCAACAGATTAGATGTTCTGAAGGAGAACGGACCATCGCCACTAACTCCTAATTAGAAGTAGTAGAGAAATAAAGGGTGTGGGGATCCTAGGAACACACATAAACACAATATTCCGTAAATTTCTACATGTGTATATTTGTCTCAAAAAAATAATACTTTTATAATATTATAATTTTATTAGATTTTATAAATATACTATATGAAAAATTAGTGATTAAATTTTTATTTTGGAGACCACGCTAACGTTCAAACGAGATGTATCTGTGATCAGATCGACTAATTAGCTTGCTGCGTGCGGCGCAATGTTAGCTAGACCAAGGTTCAAAATTTTGGCGAAATTTCGGATTTCGGACCACCCCGAGATCTCAAGTAGCGGCCGGATTTTTTTTTTGAAATTGCTACAGTAAAATCCCAAATTTCGCCGAAATTTCATGTTTTTTTAGCTGGTTTTGAAAGTTTTAGGGCCGGATTTGGTCCAATAACCCTTAAGAAAGTCATCTCCTATGAAAATTTGTTGAAAAACCTAATTTTTTAAACATTTTAAAATTTTGGCAGAAACACTGTCAGATTTTTATAAAATTGTAAAAACTTGATAATAATCTGAGAATTTTATGGTACTATAATTAGTAGATTAGGATCATACATAAAAAATTTCAAAATAATTTAACTTCATTTTTTATCTTTAAAAAATCAAAAATAGAATGAACATAATTGGGACAGTTATATTGTCAGAATTTTATAAATTTTCTTGAGTGTGATTATGATCTAATTTTTTTTAGAGATTAATAATTGACTCAGTAACATTATATAAATTTTTCAAAAAATTTCAACTTTGTTTGTTTGGCCAATCAAATCTATGTAAGCATTGAACTTCGTTTGTTATATTATATTTCAAAAATCAAAAAGAAAAGAACATAAATGGTAATGTGCCTTGTAAGAATTTTATAAATTCACTGGAGTGTGATCGTGAATCACAATTTTTATGGGATATTAATAACTTCCTTATCACCATTCTTTAAAATTTTCAAAAAAAATTATGGTTTACATAATTTTTCATTTTGTTCAAGTTTGCCGGTAAGCCTTTTAACATGGCAGTAGTACTGTTCGAATTTTTAAAAATTCATACAGTTTGATCATCATCTGAAAATTTTATGAGAGCATTATAGATACATCATAACCATGCACAAAAACTTTCAACAGTTTCTAACTTCATTTGTATCATTTTCCATTCGGATCAAACTTGTCGGTCAGTGTTCTATCAGGACAGCGCCACTCTCCGAATTTTTAAAAATTCCTCACATGTGATAATCAGCTTAAATTTTTATGAGAACATTATTTATGGATCATAACTATGCACAAAAAATTTCAACAGTTTATAACTTGATTTGTACCATTTTCCATTCCGATCAAACTTGTTGGTCAGTGTTTTATCAGGACAGTACCACTCTCCGAATTTTTAGAAATTCCTCAGGTGTGATAATCAGCTGAAATTTTTGTGAGAACATCAGTATTGTGTCAGGAACCTCCAAAAAAAATTTCAAAATTTTTCGATAACGTTTAGATCACTTTTCAGCCAGTGCAAAAAACCCAAAAATTTCGGATAATTCGCCCGAAATTTCGGGTTTTTTCGCCGAATCTCGGTTTTTTTTCCCGGATTGGACCGGATTTGAATTTTCAAATTCAAATTTTGTCCAAAATAATTTTGAAATTTCGCCGAAATTTCGTTATCCGGCCCGGGCCAAAATTTATTTCGAAATCAAAATTTGAAACCTTGAGCAAGACTGCTGTTACTAGCTGTCGAGCACTCGACACTCGTGGCGAGTTATGCTAGTCGTTGGAACTAGCAGCTGCAAAGCAAAGCTAAAGCAGCTGCATCTTTACACGTACGTACCTTGCCGCATGCTTGAGAATTTTTTTATATTTAATATTTATTTCAAATCTTTTTTTTCAAAATTAGACGTTAGAGTTCAGAATTTACAAAAATAGACGCCGGTCGCTCGTATATGGGGCGATCGCCCCATATACGAGCGATATGTGCCTCTACTAACAGCCCAGTTAACCGAAGTAACGGCAGGGAAAAAATCGCCCAATACAGGGGCGATAGCAATTTATTTTTTTTGTAATGTTAATTTCTCTGCGATTGGCTCGCCCGAATGAGGCTCTGGCTGCGCTTAAAAAGCCACCCGTCGCCTCTGCATGGGGCGATCGCCCGTGTAGGGAGCGATAGGTGGTCTTGCCGTTACTCTAGTTAGCTAGGCCGTTACCCGACGGACATATCGCCCGTATATGGGACGATCGCTCCATATACGGGCGACCAACGTCTAATTTTGCAATTTCTAAAACCTAACGTCTAGTTTTGAAAAAAAATTAAAAAGAAATATTAAAGAGAAAAAAATTCCATGCTTGAGGGGCCACGTGGGCCATGTTCACGCTGCTTCCCATCTTTGTATTCTTTCGCGTCGATCTGTTTGTCACTCATAGCTCGTGTGTCCATCCATATAAGGCAGGCAGGTCGCGCGCTCCGTACATCGATCTAGCTACCGCACTCCAGAGTCCAGACTCCAGACTCCTGCAAAGAGCGACAGAAGAAGAGAAGCAATGGAGGTTCCACGCAGGCTTTTCTCGGCCACCCTTGTTGTGCTCATGCTGCTGCTTGTGGCCACGGGTACGCGCGTGTTCCGTGAGTGCACCGGCCGACCGGCTAATAAGCTTCTGATTGTTGTTTGCTGACGGTGTCGTTGCTGTTTTGTGTGTGTGCGTGTATTGGTGCAGATGAGATGGGTGGTCCGGTGGTTGTGGCGGAGGCGCGGACGTGCGAGTCGGAGAGCCACCGGTTCAAAGGGCCGTGCGTGCGCAGGTCCAACTGCGCCAACGTCTGCAAGACGGAGGGCTTCCCGGACGGCGAGTGCCGCGGCTTCCGCCGCCGCTGCTTCTGCACCAAACAGTGCAGTCATTAACCGGTTACATGCATGCATGTCGGCCTCGATCTCCGTACTGATCCATCGTCCAGGGAGCCGCCCGGCTGATGATGCGATGCGATGATCCATCGATGCTTGCTGTGCCTGCGTGCGTGCGTGGTGGTCTGCGAGCAATTGGTCGTGTCCATGAATAAAAGTGATTGTGCCCTGAGTTTTCATCTTTTAATAATTTGCGGTGTTCAATTGGCGTATGTCCCATCTTTTGGTTTATGTAAGTTTCGGTTTTTCTAATTCTTATAGAATCTCCGCCCAGCCAGTTTACAGAAAAGTCCCTCAACGAAATCTAAAGTTATATTTAGATCCCTCACAGGCTCTTTTATAAAAAAGGTCTCGTGGCTTTAAAAATTATATTTATATTCTTCACCGGCTTTTTTTGCAAGAAGATCCTGTAGCTTTTTGTATTCGCGTACATCATTGCACCCTTTTTGCCAAAAAAAAAAGAAAGAAAGAAAAAGAAAATAAAAATTCTCATGGTTTGAGCGACGTGGTGTAACACATGGCTCTGCCTAGTATTAAATAGAACCTTTAAGCACATGAAATGGTCTCTTCTAAAAACCAGCAGTACATGGACGGTCCTTGAGAGTTGAAATTGTGACGGCTACATTGGCTTGCTTCCGCCTGGTGATCGGCTGATACGATGCGCCATGTGTGCGATGAAAAATACGTGCCGACACCGGGCGTTGTGCATGGACGATGGATCCGCTTGGCACCGGACTCACCCCTCACGTGTAGTGTCCCGCGGCCCGCCTGAACATTCATTCCGTTTATGTGAACGATGGGTCAAGCTCAACCTCCCTCCCAAAAGAATTTACCAACACCACCCCGACTCGGTCCAGCAAGCTCAAAGCTCCTCGCGCCGCGCCGTCGTTTCAAGGTCAGTACTCGTGCCGTGCTGCGGTCGGCAGCCTGCTTCGGCGTGGCTACGCGCGAAACCATCTCTAGTTTCGAAATCAATCACAAGTTCGTAGCACAAGACTTTTTTACGACAAAGTCGAAATGAAGGCCAAGCCCAACGCGTTTCCAATGGATCCAGGCCAAGATAGCCAGCCACTCGAGAAAAACGTTTTTCCATCATAAGATTCAGAACCCCCTGACCTTGAACATAAATCAAGCACCAACATTTAAGTCTTAACAATTGGTAGGGGCCGCGCGAACGCGTACCCCCTCTACCACAAATTATGACGTCCACTCTCCCACTTGGGGAGATGATAGACCAACGCGCTCACCAAGTGCAATGCGAGCCATTGATCTAGGCCACGAACCTTCCTGATCGACCGTCGACCCCGTCCAGGTAAGTATGTTGCAACGTAGCCCCAAGCGCTTGTTATATAGCCGGCTCTCCCACCCTAACTTGCTCCAGTTGTCGATGCGGTACTAAAGAAGAGCGACGTGGTGCAGCCGTGGGGTGCTCGATTGTGGGCTTCAATTATAATGGGCCTTTGATTTCAACTGCTCTGAGTACATAAAGGTACAAATAAACGACAACGTGTTGTTTAGGCCATTCGCGTAAAGATTTGCTTGTAGCATGTACGCTCTTTCTATCTTATCTTCTCCTTTCTCTAAAAAAACAAAAAAATAATACTCTTCTTTTTCCCAGAGTAGGGACCAATAGCAAGAGTGTTTATTTTGTTAATCCACTTGAGTATGTATTACTGAACGCTACTGTGTTTGTAAGAAAACATGGTAGAAAAAGCTCCATTTGCGATTCAAGCGATAAAGGCACAAGGCAAAATGCAACACAAACTAGGAACTACACTTGCTGAGTTATTACTAACATTTCACGCCAATATATAGCTATTCTATTTCTAGTCTACCAACGCAGAACGCAGTGATTAGTGAAGTGTGAAATGGATGAAAAAGCTAGTTCACTGTTCACCATGAGGAGAATATTCTCCAACCTCGCCTCGGCACAAGCACGAGATGCCATCCACCATCCATCAAAGCCCATAAGGACTCTCCTGCACCAAATCACTGACACGTGGGACCCAGAACGGCGACAGCTCTACTGCCCTTGTGAACCAAAATAAAAGCACGCCGGCTAGTGGGCCCCGCCGTCAGGCGCGAACGGCTTTAAGCATGCGCGTTCCACGCGCCGGCGCAGCGTGAACCCGTTCCATATGCCAACGCCTCCCGCCACGCTGTACCAACCGACAAGTGGGACCGGTTAACGGGTCTAAGAAGGACCCGTTCCACACCCCCATCGCCTCGCCCATCTTCCTCTCCAAGCCTCTCTTCCTCGTCGCATCTCAGCTCGCCGCCGCACCTACATATACCGAAACGGTCACGACCAAACCCTAAAACCCCGCCTTACCCCGCACCTCCCCCTCCCCCTCCTCGCTTCGCTCCGCTGGCTCCCATGGCGGCCGTACAACGCCTCTTCCGCGCCGCCTCCTCCGGCGGCGCGGCAGCGGCGGCCGCGAGGAGGCGCATGACGTCGCTGGCGCCAGAGCAGACGCCTTCGGCCGCTGCCCTCACCTTCGCCGCGGCGGACAGGAGGCGGCGGCCGGCGGAAGAGAGGAACGTGCAGTGGGTGTTCCTGGGGTGCCCCGGCGTGGGCAAGGGCACCTATGCGAGCCGCCTCTCCCGCCTCCTCGGTGTGCCCCACATCGCCACCGGCGACCTCGTCCGTGACGAGCTCGCCTCTTCAGGGCCCCTTGCTGTGCAGGTGAGCCCCTTGTCCATCTATCCGGAGTTCAGATCGTACCGTTCTAGAGCTCGCTGATCTGGTTTTGGTTCTTGTGGATCTTCCAAGACCTTGAGTTTTTAATTGGGGATTAGCTGTAGATCGAGAAGCAGAGGTTTAGTTTTTAGTGAACATTGAGTTGATGTGTGAAATCGGTTGTCAGGATCTAACCTGTGACTGCTTGAACTCGAGTTGGCCAGGATTTGTTATTTGAGTTCAGTGTCGTAATTCGATCCAGTTGGCTTTAATTGCAGACTTGAGCTCATAATGTGGCGGAAATGTTGCGTTTTGGGAGGCTTTTGTAAGGTTGCCTTAACTCTGCGAAATCAGATATAGATTGATGACGAAAATGCCAAGCAGCGGGGAGATTACTATGCGATTCATGGAGAAAAACATACCTGGTTAGAGACGGAAAAGGTTTGCAGTTAGATCATCGATAATATATCTTAAATTCCTAGATGGGATGGTGTTTCCACGGAATGATTTCTGCAAATGGTACATGCTGTTTGACTATGTTATTCTAATTAGAAAAGTGTAGCTTTTCACTAATAACTTGTCCTAATACTTCCAATTGTGGGTAGACTGGAATAGTGAGCTATTTTTATTCTAATTATAGATTGCAAACACCTGTCCTACTACTTCGGCCAGACAGCCAGAGTCCAGTGCTAAGCCACCTAATGACCATAAATGTATAATTCACATTTAACTGATGGCGAGCATGCATGGGTCTGCCTAATCTAACGTATATTTGTTGCGAGGCCTTTTTTTACATGTGCACTACATGTTCTTGCTATATACATAGTATTCGCTTGGTTCTTTATCTGAATAACCCTTCATTTATTTGCCTTTGGAAATGATGTAGTGTGTTTTTCTTTTGCAGCTTGCTGAAATTGTAAATCAGGGGAAATTGGTTTCTGATGAAATTATTATCGATCTTTTGTCTAAAAGGCTTACGAAAGGAGAAGAGCAGGGCGAATCAGGATTTATTCTTGATGGTTTTCCACGTACTGTAAAACAAGCGGTGAGAATATTTTACATCAGTCTGCTTGTTAATAATTCAATCTTGAATGCATTTTATACAGCTATAGTGCAATGCAATATAATTCATATTATCATATAGTTCATATGTTTTCTGATTCCATGGCACCAATTAAATATTGATTCTGTAACCTTTTTGTTGGGAAAAGGTGTGCTGTAAGTATTTATAAGAATCTTTATTTAGAGGCATGATTGCATGCGTAGTTTCTGCTTAGCTTGGCTGATATCCGATGCTTGTGACTGTACTGTCTACTGATGTAAACTGAAGCACTTCCTGCAGGAACATTAGTCTTGTTAATTGGAATGTAAATGCTTGTCCCCGTTTTGCCATTTGTGTTCTTTGATATTGAGTGCAATATGTTGATAGTAAGCTTTTGTCCTCCCATGTAACTGGCCATATAAAACAAAATGATGTTACCGATACTCTATGATACTTACACTTGATCATGGACCATAATTTCTTTATATCTCCTATCTGCTCAGGAAATTCTTGACGGAATTACGGACATTGATATGGTGGTTAACCTAAAGTTGAGAGAAGATGTCTTAGTAGAAAAGTGCCTTGGTAGACGTATTTGTAGCCAGTGTGGAAAGAACTTCAATTTGGCCTGCATTGATGTGAAGGGTGAAAATGGGCTACCACCAATCTATATGGCACCGTTGTTACCCCCTATTAAGTGCATGCCAAAGCTTATTACTCGAGCTGACGATACTGAAGAGGTCGTGAGAAACCGGCTACGGATTTATATTGAAATGGTATGGCACTCTGCATTTCCATACTCACTATATAATTCATAAATTTCTCTTACGTAATGAACTTCACTTTCTAGTCGAAATGGTTCATTTCCTTGAGGTTTAAGTGCAATTTAGGTCCATGAGTATGAGATTGTTGTCAAAATTTGTTGTTATCTGTAATGTTTGCATCCTGTACCTGGATCATGATGTTAATGTAAAATATCGAAACTTCTAAATCATTCCGATGGCTGAGAGCTCCAAACTTGTAAGGATACTCTGAAGTCCTTAGGGCCTGCATACGCTAGATCCATCACTCTCTTATTGTTTAGCTAGTTAAATATGGTTCCTGGATATTTCTTGCACTGTGTTGATGTGCACAACAGGAGCATTGTTGTAATGGACAGGTTGATATCGTAGAGAATTCATGGTTTAACTTTAACGGTAATGATATATTGCTTTGCTTTCATACTTTGTATAATTGTATAATCTCACTTGGCATTTGTTTTCCTGACCTTCGCAGAGTCAACCTGTTGAGGATTTCTACCGGAAGCAGGGAAAGATTTTAGAATTCGATTTACCTGGAGGAATCCCTGAATCTTGGCCAAAGCTGCTCCATGTTCTAAATCTCGAGGACCAAGAAGAGATGAAGTTGGCCGCTGCATAGGTCCTATGGGGCAGACCTTGCAGCCCAAAAAAAATCCACACCTTACATTTTTTTTAATAATGGAAAAGAGCAAACTTACTCCATGAACGTGTTCCTTTGTGGAAGTAATTTTTGACCAAAAGTGAGTAATTCATTATTCACCGGTGTTTTGACGAGCCGGTCTTCTGTAACCATCGTATTGATATTAAGTAGCATCTGTCTTTTTTGTCTGGTGAGCAGTGTCGAGAATGAAGACATGCTAAAGTGTTATTCATGAGAAAAGACTAATCAATCGATATATAATGCCTTCCAGTGTACTTTGGACTTTTACTATTTCGTCACCATTTTTTTAAAAGAACTGTGTCGTGTCGGGTGTGATGAGAATACAAAACGGAGCTTGTTATGTGTTGGTCATGTTCTGTTCTGATGTGTTAAGCGTGTATCAAATCTGTAAGTTCTCAATATGAAGAAGAAAATCTGTACGCATTAGATACATACAATAAGATCATTTTAGCTTACTCTTAGTTGTATATATCAGTTTTCTCCTGTATAGAAGAGTGAGAAAAGAGGAGAGATAAGCTTTATCTTACGTGGAATAGTGAGAAAAGATGAAAGAGGAGAGCTGCAAGAGCCAGCATGAATAAGATAGTTTAGTTATGTACAAAAGAGAAAAGATAGTTATTACACAGTATTTAGATATAATTTTTAGTAGTTGCTTTTACAACCCGAGCAGGGCGGGGTGGTGCCCTGTGCCGAACGTCACCCGCCGGACCTCCGTTTTTGGGCCACCTATCGCAAGCTGGAGTGCCGTCTCGGCGTCTAGCTGCTGTCCCCCTCGGCTCGGCAGGATCCCATACGCTCGTGTTCGCGGAACCGGGCATTGTGCGGAGACTTTCCAAGGCAGCGGCGCGCGGGAACGGTGTCGTCTGTATCCCCGCGGCATGTGATTCGGCCGCTGCAGCTGCAGCCTTGCCGGCCGCGCGTCGTGGCTCGATCGAGCCGGCGCCACATTGCTGCGCGCGTCGTGAGCTGCGCCGCCGGTCGCGGCTCCTCGCGCGTACATTTTGCCCACGGCTAGACGAGAACAACACTGCAAGGGTACGATCTAGGAAGTTGAGGGCGCGCGCGCGGTGCGATTCACTCTGTTCCACTTCGGTAACAGGCAGTAGCGGTAGGTTTGGCGGTGCCGTGCAGAATTGCAGATCCACTATGCCTTCGACAATAACGCACATACGCTTCTTTCGCTAACTTTGCATGCTTCAGAATCCAGGGCAGTTGGGACTTGGGTTCGACTGATGCAATGCTCAAATGGCCTGTGAGCGGCAGGCTCACGAGTCGTGACATTCGCTTGCATGACTATGCACATATTTTTAAATCTTCTTTTTTCTGAGATGGCATCTTTTTTTTAACCGGATTGGGCACTTCTTTGTTTTTTCAGATTTACCGCACATGCACACACCACCAGACACGCTAGTTGTTTAACCTAGCTGATCACAGCATCAGAACTTTGCCAATGAGTTGGGGTAAATAGTGAAATACCATCCATCGGGTCTCTCAGCAATTGACATCAAAAGACACAATTCAAACTAAAAATCAAGCACATAAGAAGGCATGGAACAGAGGGATCACGAGGAAGACAATTCAGCAGAAAGTTCAACTCTACATAAACGCTTTAACGATGTTTCCAAATTGATTACACATACAGAGTATAAATAATGCTAAAGCTGTTCCTAGTTTCTCACACAATGATGTGAATTCACTTCAATCAACTTTGACATTTGGTATTGAACAAAAGAAACGAAAAACAAACAGGAATGGCGTGTAGTTGCTGCATAGATATAATAACTACAAACAAAAACAAACCCGCTGTTTACAAAATACAAAGGATATACCAAAACCTGTCCACTTTGTACGTGAGATGGACAGGGAAAACGCACACAAGCCAAACGGCAAACATGCCAATCAAAAAGAGATCTATTGCATGAATACACTGGAGTTTCCTCAAAGAATCAGAGAGCCTTGTATTGACAAATAAGAGAGAACTCTTGTAACAGCACGAATACATATCAGAACTTTGGGGGAGATCGGTTTCCTGATGCTTTAAAAGGTCCACTCGAACCAAATGGATCGGCTTCATCAAAAGAATCAAACCGACCAAAATTTCTTGAGCTGTTTGCTGAATCAAATCCTGTTACATTCTCGCCTTTGGAGCTGCTTATGGAGTCAAACCTGGAAAAGCGACTTTCCTGAGGGAAGAATCCACTGTCTTGGGATCTGAAGGAATCAAACCTCCCAAAGTTATAAGCAGAGCTATCATCACGACTTCCACTGAATTTTGGTGAGAATCCAGATGTGTATGCAGGGGAACTTGGAACAGAATCATCAAAGAATGAACTTTTCTTCTTTCCATACACACTAGTGCCACTTGGAGAACCCACCCTAACAGGATTTACACCAAAGTCATCTGACCCGAAGAAAGAGTTATGTGTGCTTCCATGGTGGTCAGCCTCCTGTAACAAGACAGTTCATCAGAATAAAAAAAGGAGTAGACATGCCAAATACCAAAACTAGAAAGAAGCTGCATAGCTTACAGTGTTCATGGCATTAGATCCCCAAACAGATTCAGTATCTTGGTCATCGTAGTTCCAGGAAGTTTCATCAGCATAGTTGCCACCAAAAATGGATTCAGAACCACCATGATCGCTGTGACAAAATAATGATGAGCAATAATGATTGATGCCAAAACCTAAAACTCCATGCTTCAATGCCATATTATGTATGCTTTAAATTGAGCATTCTTCAGAAAAATTTTCAGAGAAAACTGTCAGTATATGCAGTGTAGAGACTATGGGAATGCATTACTAGGAAGTAGGAATAATGCTAAACATCCTACTTAACGTTTTTAAAACAAAAGGTGTTGAAGAGCTCCCTCCAATGGCAGGTACAAAGCATACAATAAATATGCTGTGAATAGTCCCTATATTAAAATTGGAGGAGTTCTGGCCCTCTCGCGCTGCCCAATTCAGGCAATAGAAGACTATTGTAAAATCAGACGAATCCATAAGCTGCTGTTACTGGAGACTACAATGAGTCAGTGATAATACAACAAGGTGACCCATGTCTTATGTTATGGCAGACCCAATGGCACTCAGAACCTACGCCTCCTTCAATTGGAGATGATCCATTCACTTCAAGGAAGGCTCATAATTAGAAAAGAGCATGAATAACACGCCAAAGAAGTATGCTGACTTAGTTTTAAAGCAACTTCATGCATCAGAATATAGCTCATTCTACTCATTTAGACATATATCTCAGCTCTAGAGATCATGTAAGTAGCAAGCTAAACATCGACGGATAAGGATTCTACATGAATCAAAATGTAAAAACAAGTACCTGTAGCTTTCTTTTTTGCTGGGAGATGAGTCGTGCATTCCAAAATGGGAAGACTTCAATGGACTTCCCAAGGCACTTCTTCCAGCACTGTTGGGGCTCCTTACAGATTCCTCACCAAAATCATACCCTAATTCACTCTCAGCCACTTGATCACCACTGATGTAACGTCTCTCATCCTTGATATGACCATTAGAAGATGCAACAGGGGACACCTCATCCATAGAGATACCATCATTCCAAAGAGATGATGATTTTGCATTTTCAGCAGAAACTGGGTTTTCAATTATTGTACCATTGTCCTTTACAAGACCAAACCCTGTTATGTCATATGATTTAATTAGGAATACAATAAGATTAAACTGAAACAGGAGGAAATAGGTTTCCCAGGTAGAAGACACTAAATGTCAAAATCTGAACAAATAAATGCTTACGTGAACAAGAATTCAAGATATATGCATAGTTCCAGACTAGAAAATTCTAGATAAAAAGGTTCACTATAAAAGAAGTTCTGACTTCCATGTTATCATAATATTTGAAGCAGTGGATGGAATATGACTAAATTTTCTCTACATAATTTACAATGACAAATTATATCACACTATAGAATAATCCAGGCTTGGAAATACAAGCATGCTTTGTTTATTTTCAGTAAAAAAAAACTGATGTACCTGACAAGTTAGAGAGAAGGAAAATGCCAGAAATTTTCCTATATCTTTCCCGGATCGATTACTAGTTTGGATTGTATAATAACCCCCCTAGTAAAGCCACAGACACTTTGCAAGTAGCAGCATGAAAAAGTATTGGATTCAAAAAAATGTGCATGAGATGCAAAAGTACTCTGACATATAAAGAGACGATGACCAGCTTCAAAAGGAAATCAATTCACTTCAAGTATGTTTAAGTAATGACATAAAGAAGGATGACATGAACATATTAAACCTTTGTCCTCAAATTTATCCCAGTCTTCATCCCACTCGATTGCTCCCTCTTGCGGCCCAGGTTCCCAACCTAACAAACATTCACAGAAGTGATTACTAGATTTGCAGGTTATATCCGAAGACTGCAGGAAATGAAAAAAACAAGGACAGTATTTCGTTTCTATAGATAAACATGACATCAAACAAGGATCGGAAGTTCGAATGTTGGGTACCAGAAGGAAGTTCGACAGATGCAGATGGCTTGAACTGCAGTCCAAAGTGCTTGCACCGTTCGTTAAAAGCTTTCTCCATCTCCTCTAATTGATATTGGATTCGATCGGCTCGAACCTAGGAATTCAGTGCAGCATTATTTCGAGAGATGAAAGAATGCCTAACACAGATAGAAGTAGAACATACCTGAAGCAAACCATCAACGCTTCGACCTTGTACCATTTTAACCAGTGCATCATGCAGCTCAACTTTCCTCTCCTAAACAAATCAATCAACTTCAATTCAAGACACAGAACTCCATCAAGAGAGAAGAGAGAAAAATCAAATCAAAAGGTGGGATGAAAATAGGAACATCTAAGGATGAGCACAGTAAGAATCTCCAAACAACATTTTTCTAAGGTGTGGTGCAGCGAAACCTGAACATCACGAAATGCAGCTTCTTCAACTGCCATTTTGGAAGCTAACTCTGCTACTTGCTTGTATTTCTCTTCGTATTTCTTAGCTAATGATTCCACCTGAATTAAAATAAACAGTATCCATTAGTTTGTTGGGGGAACAAAGAACATCCTACAACAAAAGACAACTAAACATGAATTTGCATCCCAACAAGCATTTAGCGTTAAATAAATAGCTCTAAAGGAGCGACTAAAATGCTGGCATACATCACAATGTCCTAAGCAGTGTTCTGTACCTCACGCTTATCAGAAGATGCCCTTTCTGTAATCTCATTCAGCCTATTGTCACACCGACTTTTATACAGGACCTTCGACAAAAGAAAAATGATAGATTGCAAACATGCATACAAGTCAGAATCTTATTTTCATTGACTTAATCATTTAACACATGAAAATTAGTGACAGATTACAAGTGTGCTTACAAGATCTTGCATCTTTGTGCGATAGTACTCTAGTTTCTCTCTGGAATCTAGGATCTGCTTCTCCACCTCAACCTTCGCAATGCAAGAGAGACAAAAAAAGACAAATTGTTTCAAAGTTCATAAAAGAGGAAAAAAATAACATAGATTAAGCAACACTTGCAACTACAGAGTAAGACAACAAGCTCTTACTCCCAATTATAGTAAGTTGCTTGGAAAGGTATAAAAAGAGAAACATCAATTATGATGGAGTAACTGAAAAAGGCTACCCAGACCACACACTTAATTAAGTGCCAAGAAATAAAGTTTCCAAAAAAATCTGAATACAAGTATGAGCATATATTAATCAACTAGATACCATGTGGAGCGGAAACTTGTATGGCACAAGTTCATACTTCATACATAAGAGATGTTGGCATATGCCTCTTAAGTTCTATTATGATTTCTAAATTTATACACTATTGGTTTCTTCAAGCATTCAACAAATCAACAATCCCTCCTCTCCAAAACATACACACATGCATGTGCACAACCCCAGCCACCCACTTGCTAGATCATGTATACAGCATTCTATGAATATATCATACAGCTGCACTTGCTTAAATGAATAATAAGAGCAGCTTAAACTGTTGTAAATGTACATAAACTGGCATTGAAAATGAACACCATAAAACCAGCCTGGTCAAAGTGGAACAGGAATGGTAAATTGTCAGCACAGACAATTCATGATTTAAGGAACGGGTCCAATACCTTCTTAGGAGCATCAGCTACCTCCTGCGCAGCTGAGTTCAATCCACTTTTGTCAGCCTTGCTAGCTTGAGCTGCTGCATGATTATCCATACCAGGCATGTGAGATCTTGGTTGCCCTGTTCTGGTAGCACCATCAGTTTGTGAATGCAAATTTGGTGGCAAGGGTTGCTGCATTCCAGCAGCAGGCACCCCAGGTGCTCCAGGGCCCCTATGTTGTAATCCTATCCCAGCATAAAATACCTTATGAGCAGCAGACCAAGAAAGCTAAGCTAAGCACAGGATGTCATGTTGCATTATTGTTATGACTTATGACATAATAACTGAGATCTGGCAGCCAATATAACTATTACCTGGATTTTGTTGCCATGACGGACCATTATATGCTGCTGACGGCAAGCCTGTTGTCCGTAGCAGTGTCTCGTCATATTTAAGAGAATCAGGAAGCGCTGGAGGCAAAGGAGTTCCGGCTCGATGCCTCTCCATTAAATAAAGAGCAATGCAAAACTCTCTCAGAGAAAGCATGCCATCATTATCTTGGTCAGATAAGTCCCACACTTGCTTCAGGACCTCTACAAAGTTTAGAAGAACAACAGTTGCATTAGCCATTGGCAATGGTATGACACATAATAAGAAAACCATCATAGAAAGAGAAATAAATGAAATGATCGACTACAATACTATCGTTATGGCAAAGAAATGATGGTAAATCAGTGTCAAAAAAGGAGCTCAAGAGATAAGTACATATAAAACCTCATAACTGAAATGAATTAGAGTATCTTATAGACAGAAATGAGCATGTGGATGCTTAGGGCAGTTAAAAGTTGGTGATGAGATCCCACCTCTTGGAAGTCTCCAACTGAGGAACAGAGTGCGAGCTTCTGCACCAGTTATTTTGCCATCTCTGTCCCTATCGACGTCCCCAAAGACTTTAGTGTACTTCTGGATGTCAGATTGAGTGACTTTTGGCCATTGAGAAGTTGAAATAGAAACCCCAGCAGAAACACCCGGTGCAGTTGGTGCTGGAACACTCGGCTTTGTGATGGGCTGAGTCTGTTGAGGTTGGCTGCCAACAGAACTCACTGTTGGAGTACCTTGAAGAGAACCAAGCTGTGCTAAATTCGCCAGGTTCTGGGAGCCAGTTAGTGTGGACATAAAACTGGATGAGCTGGGCATTGTGCTTGTCGGAAGTACAGGCGTGGATACACTCGGCTTTGGCTGAGAAAGAGCAGAGAAGATGTCAGTGCTTGCTCCTGAGCTACTGGAAGTGCCATTTCCAGACAACAGCAAAGCTTTTGAATCTTGAGGCAATACGGCACTGTTGTTCTGTGGAGACAATAATGAAGAGGACATTGCTTGTGCCTGCTGTCCAGGAGCCATGCCCGTTGTGCTAGGTAATGCAAGACCAAATCCACCTGGTGTTGACTGTGAGGGAGCCGCCGCTCCTGGAAAAGCTTGTGAGACACCTCCAACTGAACCAGTATTACCTCCCTGCCAACCAACAGATCCTCCTATGCCGCCTCCACCCAGTGGACCTTGATTAATTCCAGTTGCTTGAAGTGATGTTGCTGGAGCTCCCACCTGAGGTGGCCTCATGAAACCGGTACTTGAAGGGGGGAGCTGCTGATTAAAGCCCATGTTAGGAGGCTGTGACTGCATGCCCCTCGGCCCTGCGAATTGAGTTGGCTGCATAGCACCACCCTGACTTGCAGCCGGCATCAGAGAATTGATCCCTTGGGGTCTTGGAACAGCCCCAGCGTTCACCTGTGGCGCACCACCAATTTGAGCGGAAGCCGGCATCATAGCACTTCCCTGGGGCCTCGGAGCGGTGGGTGGATTCATCTGCACCGCTCCAACCTGCCCCGGAGCAGGTGTCATCGCAGCATTCCCTTGGGGCCTAGAAGCACCTGCGGCACCCATCTGCGGAGGAGACGGCCCCGTGGCTATCTTCGGAGGCGGAATTCTAGCTGCGGCAGGACCATACAGCGCAGACTGCACTATGTCGGGCGTGAGCTGACGCCCGCTCTGCGCCACAGTGACGAGGCGCAGCGCGTTGAAGAACTCCGGCCGACCGAGGAAGCCGGTTTTGTTCTGATCGGCGTGCATCCATACCTGCACGCACAAGGTTCCATACCACGAATCCGTTACTAGTTCGAATTCGCGGAGCGAGAGATCTAATACCATTTACGGAGATCACACCTAAAATTTGGGCGCTCGAGTCGGAAAATGGCCATTAGGGGCTCGAATTGGATGGAGGGGGAGGGTTTAGGGCTCACCTGGGCGAGGACTTGCTGCGGCAGGTTGGCGCCCTGGAAGAAGGCGACGGCCTCCTGGCCGCTGATGCGGCCGTCCTGGTTCGAATCCGCGCGGCGGAAGTAGGCCTCGAAGGTCTCCATCCCCGCCATCGCCGGGACCCGGGGTGGAGACCTCGCCGGCGGGGGTGCGGCTGCGTGGATCTGCCGCGGCGAGCGGTGGAGATCTCGGCAGCGTGTCGCGGGCTTGCGGAGCACGCGCCTCTCTTGTGTCTGCGAGGCAGTGGTTGGGGTCCTCCGGCTCCGGGTGCCGAGATGGTTCTTGCTAAGCTCCCCTCCCCCCTCGAATTTTTAGTTTTTTAATTAAATTTCGGTTATCACTTCATTGCTTTTCTCTGCGCTTTCGTATATTTCTAGGATAATTTCGTGTTCACGACTAAGGGGTGCTTTTGTTGCTTTTTTCTACATATTCAAAAATACATTTTTTTTCAGACGGGCTTCATTCTTTTTAGTAATACTCTCTTTGTCCAAGTTTATAGGACGTATTTTCTACCGGTACATAGATTAAAGAGATGTTGAAAATGACTAGACTATCCTAATTATTATCTCTAATAATTATATTCAATGTATACATGTAAAGAATATTAAGTAGATATGGATATTTATTAGATGTATAAAGGAAATATCACACTAATTTGTTTTTGGACATGAAATACGTCCTATATTTATGAGCAATACAATTCAAAAATTATTTCCTATAAACTTAGACGAAGAGAATACTATATTTTTATTTGTGCTAATTAACCTACTGTTTCCTAAGAAACTAATATATTCCTAATATAGCTAATAAGTAATGTTAAAAGGAGCCGCTGGTTAAGTTATAGAATCCCACAATATTCGCGAGAAAAAGGACATGTTAATTGTAGTAGGTTCTATATTCGCACAATCATCAAGAGTGAAAAATGATTCTTTACCTCTTATTTTATATTTTATGAGGCCAGGCTGTAGCAGTTTAGATTAACTAGTATAGTGCCTGTGCTAACGCTACGACGGCAGTACACCCGCTTATCAATTAAATGAGAAGATAAGTATGAATACAACACTTAATAATAAAAGAGAAATTTAGAATTTTAAATGAATTTAGAAAGAAAAATGGAACTAAATGGAGGTCGAATAGGCGAAAACGGGCTCCCAAAAGATTTTAAATCAAGAAAGAGAAAGAAAAAATAATTTTCGATCTTAGATTATTTTTTAAACTTCCACAGAGAGCACAGCGTGCTCTCAGGCATAACTGTGGCAAGGGAGGAAGGCGGGGTGGCGGCGATCATGATGGGTCTAAGATCGGTGTGGCGATATCACCGTGACCGACACTGCGGGAGGAGTCACGATTGCGGTGAATTTCGGCGGGAAAGATGACGGTGATGGCTTGGGTTACCTCCAAAATCCGACGATCTTTACAAGAGGAAGCACTTGGGGATTTACGCAATGCAATGGGGTGGAGGAGAGCTCATGGCTTTTATAGCACCAAACAAGCATATTTATGGAAACCATAATTTGGGATCAAATTAGATTGGGAGGAAATTTTGGCAATAGAGCACAAAATTTAGGGAATTAACACTATAGATGGAAAGAGGAGATTTGGTGCGGGATTGATGGAGTTTTGGAGCTTCTTTCTTGCTTTATTGGAGGAGGGAAGAGAAGAAGCTTCTTTGGTCCAGGGATTTGCTAAAAGAAGCTACAGGTGAGTTGTCTTTATTTTTTTAAATATAGAAGGATTTTTGAAAAGATAGCACATTAGGTTAAAAATTCTATAAAATTCTCAAAAAACTTTCGATTATTTTGTACTTAATAAAATTATTTTAAAAAATTAAATTATAAATTTGCCGAGAGACGCGGCATGCGAGGTCACGACCAAAGAACCTCGCCGCGTCGGCAAAGCCACCGATGGCAACCGTGGAGCCATTGCGGACTGCGTTCTCCCGCATGTTGCCCATCTCGGCTTCCTTTTCCCAAAGACGTAATGTATGGTCCTTTCCTTTTCGAACGTTTGTTTCCTTTTCCTTGATTCCGGACGTTTGTTTCCTTTTCCTTGTTGATCTTTGGAGGTGAGGGAATGTCTTGTGGGCCACATGGATGATTTGAAAAATATGGAAAAATAAAGCTGCGATCGCCGACCACTGGATCCTCAAGGAAAAAAGATAAAAATTAAGCAGTGTTTCATGGCCCTTTGGTTCCGCGAGAAAAATTAAAAATTAAGCAAAGACTCACGATAGTTGGTTCCTTAGATAAAAATGAAAACAAAAATTCAGCTCTCCGTATACTTTGAAATTAGGCTCTATGGGGCTATATCCGTAAAAAGTCTCGAGAAGGGTCATATTCGGAAAAAATACGATCACAATGCCGGGACAATAAAAATTCAAGTCTTATTTCCTTGCATGTGGATCCTATTCCTTGTTTGATTCACCCTCCTTCCAAATATATAGTACGCATACAATTTTGGCCAAAAAAATTCAAATCTGGTTTCCTTGCATGCGGATCCTCCTTATTTATTTCCTTGTTTGATTCTCTCTCCTTCCAAATATGTAGGTGGGGAGGTGCATTGTAGGCCACGGGGATGATTAGACACACTAAATAATGACCATCGGATGTGGGTGAGTAAAACTGAGGAAAGATCTGAGACGTTCATTTTGATGAATGCAAGTTTCTGGGGACGTTTTGCTGGGTGCACGAACATTGGGCCATCTCTAATGAGGTGCATTATTTAGGGTGGACATAGGAAAATTTGCTTAGATGTATTATAAAGGGGTATAGATTATATATAATGACTGTGTAATTAATAACTGTACTTTTAGAAACAAAATGTTTTATAAAATGCTCCCTCTAGTCACAAATATTTGCCGTTTTGATATAGGCAAAATCAAAATTTTGAAACTTTGACTATCAATATCTCTTTAATATTTAAATTAGATATATGTGTGACAAGTAAATTGCAATAATTTAAATACTGAATTTAAAGCATAATGTAAATGCTGAAAGTAAATTTAGAAGAAGGAAATGAATTTTTATTTCTTAGAAGGAAGGTTTATAAAGACTCACAACAAGGTGAGTAAAGTTCAAAGGAGCACACAAAATTTTCAAGGAAGAGACACCCTCTCTCTCTATTTATAGCAACCTCAGAGCAATCTCCACCCTTAGATAATTTTCTGGGCTCTTAAGAAATCTCATCAAGAGTTGAGATTCACTCCCTCACTCGTACATGGGATAACCCGCAATCCAATAACATAACGGGCTTTACACGCTTCTCAAAGCAAGCTAATTTGACCACTACTCTATCCACTAAACCGCAATCCAACGGCTCTCCTTAATCCGAGCAGTTCCAAGCTAACATCTCAATCGTTCTCTTGTCTTCTAAGCTCATAGCGACTCCGTCTCCAGTCATCCTTCGGCGATCTCGACCGTCTGGACCTCTTGAGCACCTCGCCTAGGTCATCCTTCGTCTCACCATAACCTAGCACCGTCGTCCTTTAACATAAAAACTAAGAAAACGCATCACATAGCAATGTCCAAATTGATATGCAATAAACCTCACATAAATTTAAAGTTCAATTTTTAACTTCGCAGACAAAGTCGGCACTACTGCCTACTAGGGACCGGTAGTACCGCTGTTCGGCATTACCGCTTAGTCAGTAGTGTCGCTCGCTCTCAAACCAATTCGAAGACCTTCTCTGAAAAATAGCTACCGCCATCTACGGGTCAGTAATACCGCTACCCCGGTACTACCACTTGAAAGTCCGGTAGTGACGCTCAGCTCAACTCAAGAAAACTCGGTACAACCATAGGCCGGTACTACCGCCGCCTGGGTTCAGTAGTGGCGTAGGTCGGTATTACCGCCCCAGGGCTGGTAGTACCACCTGAGACAAACACAACTCAAATTGCATCATTTTAAAAATCAATTCAAATCAAACTCAAACCTAAGCACACCTTGCTCAATCATGATCAAATACTCATCACAAACATAGGTAGACCTTCACATGGTCTATCAATCTCCCCTTAATGAGTATATTGACAAAACACCTAAAAGACACAATTTGAGTTTGAAAAAGATGAAAGAAAACAATTTAATTGCAAAGCCATACTTGGTCCAGAGCAAGAGGAAATAAGATCATGACTAAGTTGATAAGAGGGATTTTAGAGCAAGCCAATAGAAAGAACAAGTTTTCCACAAAAGCTCTAAAAATTCAAAAAAATCTCACAAAAGTTCAAATATGCTTATGATCCTAAGAACTAGTAATTTTTCACCATGATCATAAGAACCAAGATGCATTCACATTTCTCACCTTTCGATGATGTCTTTTCTACAATTTCTCCCCCTTTCGGTAATATAGGCATTAAGATGGTATTTTCTCCCCTATCAACATGTATGTATGAAATGCATCTAAAGAGCTTTGAGAATTATCCAAGTGACCGCATGGACAAAGTATGATATCAAGCTACTCAAGTTCAGATTATGCTAAACTAAGACATGTACAAGTGCAAATTGTAATATCTTTACTAGCAAGCACAAAAAAGACTATCATTTTTGCATGATTTTAACAAATACAACACTTAGCATAGTCTCCAGCAAAGCCATACAATGGATCAAATGGAAGACCTAAAGTTCAACCTAGTCAACACTTTGGGGAAGCTAGATGTGCATAAAAGATCCTTTGTGTTCAATCATATTTAATGCAAATTTTTGTTTTAAAATTTCAACGAATATAGTGGGGGTGCAAATATTTGACATTATTTGCATTCTTTACCCATTTTTCCTTTTTCTTTTATTTGCATTTTTAGTGTGATTGACTCAAGTCATAGTCAACCATCTCAAGAAAAACTCCTAAAAGAATGAACTAGGTCATACACGATACATTCCAAGCTCATCCCAAATGCAATGGGAAGTAGTCTCGTGAATGTAAAGTGTTGAGATCAATTTGCATACAAAAGTTAATTTTTGACCATTTTAGCACTTAGATTTATGAGCATGTGAAGGACTCTAGTATGGATCAAACTAGCTTCACCCAAGTTGCTATAGAGACTCTAGTATAAATTCAAGATTTCACAAATCATGGCATATGCTCCTAGTGAGGAGACATAGCAAGTAAGAGCTACAAGTTTCATCAAGTTTTTATTAAAGCTTATTTTTATTTTTAGCAAGCTTAGTAGCAAAATAAACTTAGACATGGCTAAGCTAGCAATGATCTTCAAAAGGGTAGCAAGGTGCATAGCATGAATGAAAGCTCATTTGCATAATAGACAAAACTCATTAAAACAGAAAATGAAGTCTATATGCAATGCATGAACAACTTCTCAAACTCTCCCTCAACAAGTGAATCAATTTTAAGCAAAACTTCTAGTTCAAGTTGCGTTTTTAGCTGAATTAAGTTTAAATAATTTCCAAATTAACTCAACAGAAAACAAAAACATAGAATAAGGAGAAGAAGTTAAAAAAACTGCAAACTAGATGGCTATAGAATATAGAAAAGATGGTAGAGAACACTATGACTCAGACTCACTCTTATCTTCTCTAATGACTGACATAGGAAAGTTGACTCTAAAATCAAAGCTAGGGAGTACATACAGACTCTGTCTACCCAAGGGCCCAATATTTACTAGACCTATAAGACTGTGAGGGAACTCAACCTAGAGAGAAGAGATGACAGCTAATTATGCATGATAGCAACCTATAACATAAGATGAGAAGTCCACGCAAAACATGTCAGAAATCTAAGTGAAGTGTACTCCGAATTCTGAGAATAAGCCCAATATCAACAAGAAGATGCAAAGGAAAGGAAATGCTGGAAGTAACATATATAATACATAATATACAGAACCAGCTCCCTCTCAAGAAATGACGTAAGGGCACAAGACTCCAAACTCTCCCCTCAAGGCTATAAACCTAGAGATATCCAAAGGCTTGGTAAAGATATCGGTAATCTGGTGATCATTCTCCGCAAATAGGAGCACTATATCACCCTTCTCCATATGGTCTATCTAATGTCTATATGCTTGGTCCTGTAGTGTTGCACTGGGTTTTTGCAATGCAAATAGCAGAAGTGTTGTAATAGAAAAGTAAAACACTATCTATATCTAATCCAAAGTCCCGCAAGGTCGATCTCATCCAAAGCACCTAACTACTGCAAGTAGCAACTGCAACATACTTGACTTCAGCTGTGGACTATACAACTCTAGACTGTTTTCTAAATGATCAAGAGATAAGAGAGTGCTAATGAATTAGCAAGTGTCAGAAACGCTCTTTCTATCTATCCTATAGCCAGCAAAGTTTGCATCTCAAAAGGCTCTAAGGGACAGATAATAAGAGGAAGAGTATCAAATACCATAGTCAATAGTAACTGAAAGATACCTGAAGATGCGCTTCACCGCTTGGCGGTGAGAGATGCGAGGAAAAGCCTGGAATCGAGCACACAGATACACAACAAAATGTATATCCAACCTCGAGACAGTGGGAATATAAGAGGGAGCCGATCATGCTCCTGAACTCCTACTGATCAACAGACTCACCATCCTCATTAGGCTCAAGGACAGTAGTGGTGGTCATATGAGTCATCACCGGCTTCCCATCAAACATATTGAAGCATCTCAAGAGGTCTCGAGTGTACTTGCCTTGATGCAAAGAAATGCCCTCCCGATTCTGCTTGCATTAGAATCCAAGGAAGTAGCTCAACTCGCCCTCATGCTCATCTCGAACTCTATGCTCATCACATCTAAAAACTAAGACACAAGAGAATACAAAGAGCCACCAAAGATAATATCGTCTACATAAATCTGGACAAGTAAAAAGTGAGAATCCTGATGTCTGATGAACAGAGTCTTGTCTACTTTACCCATCTCAAAACCATGACTAAGAAGATAAAACTTAGGCATCTCATACCAAGCTCTAGGGGTCTGCTTAAGTCCATACAAAATTTTAGAAAGCTTAAAGGCATGGTTTGGGTACTTGGGGTTCTCAAATCCTAGAGGCTGCCTGACATAAACCTCTTTCTCAATATACATATTAAGGAATGCACTCTTGACATCCATCTGATAAAGTTTGAACCCCTTAGATACCGAAAATGCAAGCAAGATTCTAAAAGCCTCTAGTCTAGCTACAGGGGCAAAGATCTCTTCAAAATCAAGACCATCAACATGAGTAAAGCCATGCGCAACTAGCCTAGCCTTGTTCTTAATGACAACCCCATCATCATTCTGCTTATTCTTGAACACCCACTTAGTCCCAATGACATTATGTCCAAATAAGGACTCAACAAGCTGTCATACCTTGTTCCTCTCGAAGTTTTCAAGTTCCTCATGCATAGCATTAATCTAAGACTAATCGGATAATACATAAGAGCCATCCTTCGGCTCAAAGGAGGCAACAAAGGCAGAGTAGAGGTAGAAAAGGAACAAGGCTAATTTTGAGCATGTGACACTAGGCTCTGATACCAATTGAAGGACCAAAATAGCAATCAGAGGGGGTGGGTGATCACAATAAAAAAATTTCCCCACTCAATAGATCCAACCAAAACTTCACTTGAAATACTTAAGCGCAAATGAGAAAATCAGAGAAAACTCACTCTGGCTGGTACTACCGTAGCACAGGGGGCGGTAGTGCCAGAGGTAGTACTACCGCTAGATTTGTGTGGTAGTACCGGTGTTGGCGTCAAAAACTTGATGTAGGGTTTCTGACAATAGCACACCAAACGAACACCTGGTTCAGAGCGTGCCAGTCGATTTGACCTGTAATCGACAAGGTAAAAATATGAAATCCACACGAAGCCGATCGTAAGGATCAATCGGCTTAGATTCAATCAGCTTGAAACCGATTAAGATCAAAGTAACAGGATAAGTCTAATTAGCCGATTAAGGCTAATCAGATGATAAAGGTAGATCGATTCTGAAGATGGCGATGCGCAACAAAATCAGAACAAATCAAACCTGGGGCGTAATTGACGAAGATCAACAATCGGCGATGCGCAACTTTATTGATCAAGATCGATTACAAAGGCTAAATTACAGGAACTACTCCTAGTCGATAGGAAAAGTAGACGCGAATTGGTTGATTGGCTCGGCGACTTTTACGATCACCTCTAGACCTCTTTTATAGCCATTGGCCGATAGAGTCCTGGTACAACATGTTAGGAATAGAATCCGTATCGGCCTCTATTTGGAGGGTGCTTTCCTTAACAACCTGTTTCGTTTCCAAATATCTTGATCCGTTATCCAATCGTATCTTGTCGATCTTGGACTGCCGATTTTGACCCTATCTATCAAATTTTGGTGCAAACATATGCCCCCCATTTTTGGGAGATAACATGTTATCTTCCAAAAATTTTCATCATCGACTTGAACATATATTTTCTTACCATAGCCAAATTTTTAACTGCATCGAGTTAATTTGGCTTTCAGATCGGTAATCGGCCAACTCGTATATTCGTATTTGAGTTTTAGCCAATCAAGACCTAACAAGACCTTAGACAAACCGATGCACACTACACGATCCACGTTGATCCCTTACCAAATCGGCTATCACGAAATGACGGGTGGTATGATTTTCCAGACTAGATCGGCTTCGTCGAACAAAAATCATTGGCCGAATCCGGTTTTTTCTTCCTCCACTCTTTTCTCGCAATCTTAATCGGATGAAGCTCATTATAAGTTTTATCCCTTCGTTTTTCTTGTTCAGCTTCCCTCATCTCTTGGGTCCTTAGCCGCTCAAGTCTTCTTCTTTGTGATCGGCTTAAACCTGGAGGACACCATCTCGGCTTTGGTTCGATCGACTTACATATTTTTCCTAACAGATCCATACTAGCCGCAGTGTTGGACCCTTCATCTTGGTCTTGTTTCTGACTTATGGTTGGCTTAGAAATTCTATCTTTAGCCGACCATCGCTGCCTATCACCTTGGCATGGATAATACTGCATCGGACATGTGTTTGGTGATGGCAAAGCTAATCCCTTCTCCCACAAAATTGCCAAAAGGGCACCGTCGGTGAGCTCTTTCGGGCCGCTGGCGATATTCATTAATCGGCCGATGTGGAGGACTTCGTTGTGGCCTTTCATTCCTCCTTTCATATTTTGCTAGTAGTTGGGAAAAAGTGGGCCGACTTCAGACGGCTACGAGTGGCAATGCTCTCTCACTGATAACCCTTTGGTGTGATTGTTTTAAAATTTCCCTTCACGGTCGGCTTTTATTTGTATAGAGCACAAGTAATCATGAGTGTCTTATTGCCATCAGAATTTAATTGTACATCGGCTTGACGTGTCATTTTTATAGCCGATGATATATAAATTTGATCCTTAGGCTCTGCATCTTGTGTTGGCTTTTCCTTCTTTTTAGAGCAATGAACCATGTTAATTGGAAAAGGATCAGCGTCCAGCTGCATCGTCGGCTCTTCTGCAAATTTTAGTTGGTCATCCTCTATAGCCGATTGTATCTTGTCTTTGTTATTCTTCAATTCATCTTTGAAGCCATTATCATCGGAGAAACGGCTTTCTTGAGCTGATACTCGCTGTAAGAGATGACTTAAATTGGTGAATTCCTGCCCGCCGAATTTTTCTCTTAATGGGGGTATCAACCCCTGGAAAGCTAAATCGGCCAATTGATTATCAGGCAAGGTAACACTAAAACACCTATTTCTCACTTCCCTGAATCTCTTAACATAATCATTTACCGATTCACCGGTCTTCTGTTGGACAGAACTTAGATCTGAAATCCGGAGCTCGAGACTGCCGGAGAAAAAGTACTCATGGAATCGGCTTTCCAAATCGTTCCAAAAATGAACCGAATTTGGAGGTAAACTAGCAAACCAAGTGAAAGCAACTCCCGATAAAGACAAGGGGAATAATCTAATTTTCAGCCCGTCGGACTGAGCTGCCTCGCCACACTGAGCGATAAAGCGTCCGACATGCTCTAAGGTCGTGACCGAATCATTCCCAGAAAATTTGGCAAAATCAGGAACTTTAAAATTATGTGGATATTGCATGCGATCTATATAATCCGGATACGGCTTTCTATAGCCGATGACTCTACCCTTTGGTTGTAAGCCGAATTGATCTCTCAACACGGCATAAATCTGGTCAGCCGAATTAATGTTGTTAGCCGACAAGACCTCGGGGCTCTGTCAATGACTAGTATTCTGCCTCCTGAGTGCAAACTCGGGCTGCCAGTTAGACTGAGCCGATGGATTTTGTTGGTTTTGATCATACCCATCGTACTTCCTAACCGGCGGTTCTCGTACAGGGACAAAGGGCTCTGCGTAGGTTATCACCTTATGAGAGACCGGATTCCTGGGCAGAATCGGCTCTTGGTACTGGACGTGCCTAATTTGTTCAATCGACTGTGAGACCGATTGTGGAAAAATTTTAAACGGAGCTGACGGCGGCAAAGTAGCCGACACGTTTAGTCTAGCGGCATCAGTGTACGCCTGATAATGTGTGACCCCGCTAGGGCGTGAGTCTCGCGCTAATATGATGGTAGGTTGAGTCGGCATCATGGTTGGGGGTGAAGTTATAGCCGATGGTTTAGGATCGGCTGACGTACTCTGCGTGTTTTGCGCTATTGAAAAAGCAGGATAGCTTGGCAGAGCTTGCATCGGGTCAAGCAGACTCCCAGATGATGCCAATTCTTGAGCGATTGTCTTCACACTATTCGCAATCATCGGCTTCAGCGTTGTAACAAGAGTCGATGATTGGTTTACCAACGCGTGATGTATAGATTGATTAATCATAGCCGATAATTCGGCTTGAGCGGGTAGGTATGAACTTACCGGACCATCTGTGACGCCTGTATCGTCGAGTGGATTGAGCGTCGGCAAAGCGGTCCTCTGTGTAACTCCTCGTCGGGTTTTTGGTAGCAACCCAACATCATCTCCTCCAAAGCAGCTTTTTGATCTTCAATTTCTCTGCGTTGCTCCGGAGTTAAATCGTCCAATGTGGGGACGATTATGGCTTCAGTATTGAGATCAGACGGTGGAATCAACTTCCCTGATGAATACATTATAGTCCCACCGGGCGTGCCAAAAGTGTGTTGGCGTCAAAAACTTGATGTAGGGTTTCTGACAATAGCACACCAGACGAACACCTGGTTTAGAGCGTGCCAGTCGATTTGACCTGTAATCGACAAGGTAAAAATATGAAATCCACACGAAGCCGATCGTAAGGATCAATCGGCTTAGATTCAATCAGCTTGAAACCGATTAAGATCAAAGTAACAGGATAAGTCTAATTAGCCGATTAAGGCTAATCAGATGATAAAGGTAGATCGATTCTGAAGATGGCGATGCGCAACAAAATCAGAACAAATCAAACCTGGGGCGTAATTGACGAAGATCAACAATCGGCGATGCGCAACTTTATTGATCAAGATCGATTACAAAGGCTAAATTACAGGAACTACTCCTAGTCGACAGGAAAAGTAGACGCGAATTGGTTGATTGGCTCTGGGCAGCTTTTTTGATCACCTCTAGACCTCTTTTATAGTCATTGGCCGATAGAGTCCTGGTACAACATGTTAGGAATAGAATCCGTATCGGCCTCTATTTGGAGGGTGCTTTCCTTAACAACCTGTTTCGTTTCCAAATATCTTGATCCGTTATCCAATCATATCTTGTTGATCTTGGACTGCCGATTTTGACCCTATCTGTCAAATTTTGGTGCAAACAACCGGCTTCAAGAATAGAGGGCAAAACACAACTTGATCTCAAAACCAAAATCAATGAAACTTTAGATTGGCTGGACCAACACCTATGAAACTTTGTATGCACCTTCTTATGAAGATCAGGAACCTATTCCATCATTCAATACAAAGGATTGACATCAAAATTCTAACCTTTTCAAAGGAAGAGTGCACCAAAGCCGATCAAAAATCAAAGTTTTGGTCTTGGACTTGCTCATGGGTTTTTGATGATTAAGGTGATCTTGGATATCCTCCCACTTGTCACTGTAGGATCAAGGATAGCCGACTATAGGGGGGGTGAATAGGAGGTTTATAAAATTTTCGGCTCTAATTGCAATAAATAAAATTACTAATCAAAAATTGCAATTTTTGACAATTTAACCTAAACTCTCTAGGGTTCACTAAGTACTCCAACAATCTAGGTATAAGCAAGATATAATTCTAGGCACAAAAATAATACACTTAAATTGCTAGAAATGTAAATTGTACTTAAGAATAGAAAATTCAACCACAAGAAGATGAGACACGAGAATTTATCATGTGGTCTCGAAGACTTTCCGGTCTCCCCTAATCCACGTTGAGGTGACTTGACTAACTTCAAGCCAGCTCCAATCACTTGAGCCTTCCTTGATCACTAGGTAGTTCTTCCTCGCTCTGGGTAGGTGAGCTCCGACCTTCACAAGCTTGCCGGGGCTTCTCACAATCTTCATCGAGAAGCTCACCATACACAATAGCCTCCACCCACTATTCCATGAGTGATCAAGAGTTTCTACTATACAGGTGTGGGGGTATTTATAACCCCTACCCACTATTCCAACCGCTAGGGGCAAGATCCTGAAAAACTAGAAAATCCGATACTATTGGCGTGGAAAGCCCAGTAGTACCGCCCCTATCCCAACGATCGATTTTGAGCATTTAATGCGGCGGGAAAGAGCCATTGAAAAAGGCCCGGTACTACCGACGCACAAAGTGCGGTAGTACCTACTTTCATGAAGAGATCGGCTCAAGAGATCCATTCTGAAAAAAGAGTACTGCTGTATAAAGCTCGGTACTACCTATTTTGCCTTGCGGTAGTACTGCTCAAAGAAAAATACTCAAAACACCCCCTTTCTAGAAATAAGCTACTGATCATGCATATCGGTACTACCACTCTTGAGGTAGTACCACAGTTTTAACGTCGGTAGTTTCGATAATGAACACCATGGTGATTCCTAAAAAGTACTTCTCTGGAAAATAAGTCTTGCATACAAACTGCTGATCACTGCTGCCTCTTGATTACTACAGTGAATGTACCTCTGAGTAATCTTGGTTGTCTTGAAAAATGAATTTTGCTTTGAGGCACAAGATCCAACACAACAAATGATGATTTTTCTATCAAGATATGAGCCATATGACACTTTATTCAAATTCAAACTATTAGTCATTAATCCCCCTTGATAGTACGGTATTTAACCTATTAACCCGATCTTTTTACTCCTAGCTCCGAGAACAGTAAAAGCTAAATAAAATATCTTTAAACCACATATACCTTGTCATTGATCTTTTGGTTCCTTTCAATGAACATCTTTTCTTGCACGAACTTCAATCTTCTCAAGTTGCCAACGCGAGGACCAACCTATTCTTACAAACTTAAGAGAAATTGTTAGTCCTTTAACGTAATTGTCATTAATTACCAAAACTTAATTAAAATAGGGGGCTAGATGCTTCAGTCACAGCATGTAAGAGTACAAAAAATAAAAGCCTCAAACACGATCTACAAAGATTTTTCAGAGATTGAGCAACAAGATCGAGTTTTGCAAAATATTGCCTAGATGATGAGAATATGATCTGAAGAAGATTCATCCATCAATCATTCATCTTTGGCATAAAATCCACAATTATTTAGTAGGAGGAGAGGAAAATCCAAATGTGCGGAAAGTAAATTGCAAGAATTTAAATACTAGATTTAAAGTATAATGTAAATGCTGAAAGTAAATTCAAAAGAAGGAAATCAAATTTTTATTTCTTAGAAGGAAGGTTTACAAAGCCTCACAACAAAGTGGACAAAGCTCAAAGCAGCACACAAAACCTTCAAGTGAGAAACTTCCCTCTCCCCCTCTATTTATAGCAACCTCAAAGCAATCTCCACCCTTGAATGACCTTCTTGGCACTTAAAAAACCTAATCAAGGGTTGAGATTCACTCCCTCACTCATACATGGGCTAACTCGCAACCCAATAATATAACGGGTTTTACACGTTTCTCAAAGCAAGCTAACTTGGCCGCTACTCTATCCTCTAAACCGCAATCCAACGACTCTCCTTGCTCCGAGCAGCTCCATGCTAGCATCTCAACCGTTCTATTGTCTTCTAGGCTCACAACGACTCCATCTCCGGTCATTCTCCAGTGATCCTCGATCGTCTAAACCTCCGAGTCACCTCGCCTAGTCCCGGTCATCCTCCGCCTCACCATGACTTAGCATCGTCATCCTGCAACCATCAAAAACATGGAAACACATCAGATAAAAACGTCCAAATTGATATGCAATAAACCTCACACAAATTCAAAATTCAATTTTCAACTTCACAGACAAACTCGCCATTATCTCCTACTAGAGACTAGTAGCACCGCTGGCCGACACTACCGCTCCCCAGTAGCCGGTAGTGCCGATTCATCTCAAACTCGTGAGAAGACCTTCTCTAGAAAATAGCTACCGCCATCTATGGGCCAGTAGTACCGCTGCCCTGGTATTACTTCTCCAAAGTCCGGTCGTGCCACTCAGCTCAACTCAGAGGAAAACTCGGTACAACCGCAGGCCAGCACTACCACCGCCTGGGTCCGGTAGTGTCACCCGAGACAAACACAACTCAAATTTCTTCATTTTGAAAATCAATTCAAATCAAACTCAAACCTGAGCACACCCTGCTCAAACATGATCAAATACTCATCACAAATATAGGTAGACCTCCACATGGTCTATCAGCCCGCCACCCTTCGCAAGTATGCTCGTGGGGGAGAGTTTAGCTAGCGTGGGCATAGATATGAGCAATCACTACCTTGCCTACCACGCTCAATTACAATCCCTACTTGTATAGCTACATCAAGAGTGTGCACCCACCGGGCGTCCATGCACTAGTGCCAACATCTAGGCTATCTCTCTCATCGGTTGTGGCAATCTTAATGTGCTATTTGTTTAGCTCAGGTATTTTGGTTTATAGCTTAAAGTTAACCTTTTGATTTAAATAACTTAAAAGCAACCCGCTTTTATACGTGAAAGAGGTGGTTGATTTTACCCCAACTTATAGTATTAATCTAAAACTAGCCCTCAATAAGCCAAAAAAAACACCTTTTAGGTGTTTATTGGCTTTTAGTTATATAAAAACGTATGGTTTTTGAAAAAAGCCCAATTAAAAAACCATGTATTTGTTTAGACTTTAGTTTTTTAGCTTTTAAACTAGAGAAAAAGCTCAAACAAACGAGAGCTAAGTAGCAAATCCATGGTATTTACTTTGCAAAGAGGCGTGTTTATTGGAAGCTTGACCCATAGTAGCGATGGCTTATGACGAGAATTGCGGGTGCACCGTGCCATGCTCGGGCGGCAGTGTTACTTGGACACTGATGTCTAAAAAATTTGCTGAATCGGATACCTCAATTTTGAGTCAGATTTTGTCACTCATGTCCGATTCCAAGTACCATTTTCCATATTCAATTTTTTTTTCCGAACTTGACACTGTAATCTAAGTTAAATTCTAACTCCCATGTCAAAAGTAGCACTGCCGTGCGGCGCCACTTGCAGGCAGTGTGGCCTCAACCTTCCTCTACGCTACTCGAAACTTGCTGAGCTTTTTGCCAATTTTGACTACTGTATCTGTATGGGCAGGTCCGCAGGTGTGCCCGGAAGCAGGGCGATGGCAGGGAGGAGGTGACCACGGCGGCACACACGACTTGTCATGTGTAAGCATTTTTCCTGCAAACCCGTGCTCGTGCAGCGGGCTGGGCACTGGACACGGCGCTGCCAGGGCCAACTACACCTGCCGCCCGACCTGCTGTTAGAAATTAGCTTATGACAGGCCTATTTCCTTTAAAATTTTAAAGTTCAAATATATATGATTTAGTATCGTATTGCTTAGCCAAGTAGAGTGAAGTGAATTTATAAGGTGGATTTCTTGTCGCTCCTTAAGTAATGTAATACATCGCATACCAACTTGTGCACGTATTCGTGTATTTTCACGTAAAAAAATGTGTGACTTGTAGTCGGTTATTGGGCTAAATCATGCAATTATCATTCCACACACAAACTTAGGTACATTTCTCACCAACACCTGATCACAAATCCGGCAAGCACTCTGAAAAGGGGGGAAAACACCCAAAATGTACAGGTAAGCATACTCGTAAGAAGAGTATCCATCTCAGGCCAGTCAGTCACATACGTTGAGGAGCACGTCCCACACCGTCTCGTCGACTAGCTCTTCCAGTATCGCCGTCTCCATCTCCCCGCTCAGCGCGTCGACGTCCTCGTGGAACACGCCGTTCCACGACGACATGCTCAGGTCCCGGCCGATCAGCCCGTCCACGAAGTTGGATGCGTCTCTTGGCGGTTCCAGACACATTTGCACGGATTTCCATAGCCCGTCCAGTAGCCGCTTGCCACTGGGGGCCCTTCTTGGCGCTGCATACCACTTGCTGAACGTGCATAGCGTCGTCGAGGCCTGGACGACTCGAGGCAGTGCCTCGTCTATCAGGTCGAAGAGGAGCTGGTGGTCGACGGTGGCTGCAGCGTCGATGTTGGAGTCCGGACCTGAGGACGACGAGTCAACTTCCTCGAACACCCACTTGGGGATCGGCTTCACTTCGCAGTCTGAGAAGATGTTGCCGGAGTTTCGGCTCTGGCTGTACATCCCGGCAGCGGCAAGAACAGCTCTGATGAAAGATTTCATGGGGTGATCCATCTCGGCCGTGTCGTCGTCGTTGTCGTCCTGGATATGGCCTGCCTCAGCGAGTTCTTCAGTTTGCGCTTGCTCCAACGACAGATTGCCTGGTTCTGCGACAAGCTCTTTGGTGAGAAACATAACTGCTGAACATTAAATTGCGTGTGCCACACAAGCAAATTCAGACACGAGCAGTAGTTGATAGTTACCAGAAGCATTTAAGCTCATGTCCTTAGCCGCCGCCGCCTTCAAGGGAGACCGGTGCTCGCTAAAGGAAGCCTCCAATGGTGAGACAGGGCTCGGGTAACCTCCCCTGCTCATCTCATCAGGAGGGCTGCTGCACCACGACGCCGGGCTCGGCGGCACCTCGGTGGAGTTCTCCTGACAACAAGCAAGCAGTAGTCCCATGTCAGATTTCACTGACTCTGAAACAAGAATCCTAAAACAGCATGTGTTCACAGCATTGCATCACCTGCAGGACGCCGGGGTGTATGAGAACTGAAGGGGCAGTGACCAGCGTGCCGATCGGAGGGAGGTCGTCCGGGAACGACTCGTCGGCCGAGTGAAGCTTCTTTCCGAAAAGCTTCGCTCTCAGCCCCAGGTTCTGCCTCAAGTAGGAAACCCTGCCTTTGATGTTGAACGCGTCCTTCCTCCCTTTCCTCTCTTCTGACGACGGCCTGTTCCCGTAGCCTTCGTGCTTGCGCTGCAGCCGTGCTCCGGTGAGTACCCGCGGCTCCTCCGAGAGAAGCTTCACGAAGTTGGTCCCCGACACCGGCGCCGAGAACGATCGGATGAGATTTCTGGGCGACACCGGGTCGGAGTCGACTACCGGAGCTGATGCCTTGTATCCATGTCTGAAGGACCTGACGTCAGACTCGATTGCGTACTTCTTTTCCTCCTTGCTCCTTATCTTACCCTTTCTTGCCATGTCTTGTCTCGGCTTGGGTCTTGGTTCTTCGTCGAACGAAGTCGAGGCGGCCCTTCTACGGTGAGAGAACGAGGGCTCGGTTTCCGGCTCCCTTCTAAGCACATTCTTCAGTCTGTCAGACAGTTGCTTCCTGGAGTCTCTGCAGATGTAGTCCATTTGGCTCTGGCCGTTGAGCGGGACGTCAGTGCGGTACGACCGTGTCGATTCCGACCGTACCAGAGCGGGGTGCAAGTCCTTCGTGACAGTCTCCCTGATCTGGTTGGCAATGTTCCGTGCAATCTGCTTCGGGTCAGCCGGTGTGTCGCCCCCCGCCCACCGGTCCGCCTTGTCGTCGGAGACCATTCTCCCTTCGAGCTCAATCTTTAGCCTCTTCTTCACCTCCTCAAGGAAGGCCTCCATGTTTTTCTCCTTTTTCACCAGCTCAGGCGACCCCAACGACGACTCATCGATGTCGTCGGTGCTCATCTCCGGACAGGGTTTCAGGATCACTATCCTCGTCGGCGACAACGACCTCTCCTCCTTGTGGTAGAACCTCGATAGGGGTAACCTTGTGGAAATGGAGTCTGCACTTGTCAGAGAGAATGTACGGCTTCCGGAGATCGATGTGCCGCTCCCTTTACTTCTTCTCCAATGCACGTCGTCATTGGAGTGCATATGTTTGTTGACATCTTTCCCTCTGAGCTGGTACCTGTAAGGCACAATGTCCATGCACTTGTCGTCGTCGAGATGGCTCTCCAATTCCAGAGTTCTTGAATGCTCCCACAGCCTGCTCGTCTGCCACGCCTCGAACTCCTTCTTGAACTTCTGCAGCTCCTCCTCCTGCGGGTGCTCTCGCGGCTGCGGTTTAGTCCATTCAGTATTAATCTTCTTGCTCAGGTGGCCAAAGAGCTCCCTGTCGTCGTCGTAGACGCGGATTTCTTTTTTCGGTGCACGCTTGATGGGGTCCTTATGCTGCACAAAGAAGACATGCTTGGTTGAGATCATTTCAGTAGGATCTCTTCTTGGCATTGGTCTTGTGATGATCTCTTGTCTTATGTCCTCCGAGTGGCCGGTGAGTTCAGTGGTTGTGTTCAGTGGGGGTGAGACATCCATGCCCATCAACCTGGCGATGACACTGGGTCTCTTCTGGCCTACATTATTTGTTCTGAATGATATGTCCTCATGAATAAGCTTCTTGATTGGAGCTGAACTGTGGTTGAGACCTGCTTTTGGATATTGCCTCATATTGCAAGAATACTGCACAAAATTACAGGAAACTTACTCAAATTATTGCAAAAAGTTTTATCTAGTGAGCTTTTGAACAATGAGTATGGCACTACAATTTTTCCATATCAACAATTCAACATGGTTTCCTCTCTCTCTAAAAGAAAATCAACATTGATTTAGACAACTCATGCAGTGCGAGAAACATACTTGTATGCCTAATGAAAAGTTCGCCAATAGAAAGATGCCAAAGATGCGAAGACCAGCTAGTAAAGCAAATAGGCAATGTACCCAACAGTAGGATGGGGCCTTCTGTTTGGCACCATTATTAATGCATGTTTTGTGCTGTCTTCTCAAGCAACAACAATCAAGCACAAGTACACCCAGAAACAAAGTTACCAAGGCATACAGAGAGCAAAAGTATGTATCTCATCTGTCAAGAAAGATCTATCTACTTTGGTCTTTTGCCGCAGAAAATGAACTGTTTGTCACTGAAAAGACATGTCTTTTCTGGAAGCAGAAGAAGTTACCCGTTGCTCTGACAGAACAGTAAAAAATGCACAAGACTCACCGGGACATCCTCTTGGAAGACGCCATAGCGGTGGGGCGCCTCCAAGGTGAACTCCATGCTGTTTCTTGGAGCTTCAAATCCTGCAAGTCCAAACACGATAAACCATGAATTAATCTGCTCCAAATTCAATCACAAAAAAAATCTGAGAAATATCAGAAATTTCTTAATCATCTCTTTTCATTCGAAGTGTAATGTTGAGCAGCATCCATCAAGATCGTTAATATATGTTTGCCTTGTTGACTTGATGATTCAGAATTTCAGGTCAAGATCGTGTGTAAGATGGACAGAGAGAAATGAATCACCATGTATCACCGTACCTTCGCCCTGCCTCTTGTGCGTCCACTTCCTTGAGGTGCTAGCATGAGAGAAGTCCAGATACTGCAGCATGATGACACTGCCAGAGATCCGGTAGTATGCTTGGATGGGGAGATTAGAATCTCTGCAGGCCAAATGAGATAGACCGTTCTGTCTCGTAAAATTGTGCAGATATCATGTCAGACTCTGCAGGAAGAAGTCATAACAGAGTGCCCTCGACCTCTCATTATCATTACGATTTCTTTCCTGCAAATGAAATCAAACTAATACGCATCAGCATGCAAAGAAGTCCATGAAAGAAGAACCCAAATTCCACTGCCATTGTGGAAATCTTTCTTTTTTTTTAAGAAGGAAGAGATGCATATTCCTAATCGCCATGAACTCAAAATCATCAGGATCCATCAGAGCAGGGCTTTCTTGAATTCATTTCGAAGGAATCATCCAAACACTTCCGCACATAAACAAAAGCAAATGATGGTCCAGAAACGTCAACATGATGGGAAGTTGAACCTTCCCACGTGCAAGCGGATCACAAGAAGCCGCATTCCTCCGAGAACAAGAAAAGAACCAAACGCAGAACTAAACGGATAGAAACAGAATAAACTTGAATGCAAAACACAACACGCGGAGCAAGAAGAGTAGACTACATTCAAGGATCTTCTTCCGTCTCCTCTCTGCAATTAGCATGCAGCTCAAGGCGATCGGCCGCCGCCGATCAGAGAAGGAAGAAGGAGGCCTTGCTCTCGCTTCTCCCGCCGTGGAAACGGGGTCTCTCGCAGGGGGTAAGAAGAGAAGAGATGCTGCGAGCTTCTTCTTGACGAGCTTATGCTGGTAGTATAATAATTACAGCCCATGAACACGAAGGAAAGCCACAGCCGGGAAAGGGAAAGCTTCTCCCTTTCCCTTTCTTTCCCCACACCCACCCTCCTTTCGGTTTTCCCTTTGCCTATACTATCCTCCCTCTCCATCTTCCCCTGGCCACTTCTACTACTTGTATTGTCTCCCTGATGATCTCCACTCTTTTAGCTTTTACCTCTTGGACATTTTTAACAGATGCCGGGAGAGATGCTTTGATCTGTTCCTTGCTTGGAATTCTTGCATGCACGCCCTAAATTTCCTGCAGGTTCCGGAATTTAACCAGCATAAGCATATCATTGTTAAGTCTGAAGGTTAAAATGACACGATGAATTCTTCAGTGGTGACCTTTTCTCTAGGATGGTGAAAAATCATCAACCGCTTAAAGGCAATTAATTTCTCTTATCATCAGAAAAGTGATAATGAAAAAAATGTTGCGGGTTGCAGATCAAAATGGCAACTTTCCACGAGGTCTTGTAGGTAAGGTAAAAGAGGTGGGTTGGGGGAGCTTTTGGTGCGGTGTGCAGTATTTTAGTTTGAAGGACAGCTCAGGGTGCGAGGACTCTAGTTGGTGCACACGCTTTGATCTTTTCCGTTTTCTTACTCGCGCGAGGCAGTTCCATTTGGCGCCATTTTATTAACTGTCTACTATCCCGGGCCTCCCGGCCGTTCCTCCTGTTTTGCAGTCAGAGACAACAAGATCTCTGTTATCCTCCTGTGTTGGTCAGCATCATGTGGGAATCGGATGAGATGTTCCCTCTTTAAATATTTAACATGGGAATCACTTCATGCACCCCAAGCGTACCACAATCTAGCTTTTGCGACACATGTAATCTGCTTATAAATATATGTACCACATCTGCGATTAATCAGCTCCAACATTTTTTAGTAGTATGGTATGCTTAATTTTGCGTAGCTGACCAGTGCCCCCAGAGGCTTATCTAAAATATAAATTAAAAACCTTTCTAAAAGAAATAACCTTAAAAAAATACAGTCAGATTATATATATATAATATAGGTGTATATAAAAAATGTACACCCACGTCATTCTCAACAAATCAACTCTAAATCATAAGTAATAGGTACTATTGGTGCGATACATATATTTTTGCAGGAGAAACACCCAAACCCAAAGGGCAGCCTCGGATGGCGATTCAGAGCACTTCGTACGGGGTGGGCTGTAGGATCCTCGTGAACATGGGTTTCCTTTTTTCTTTTTACTTCTCAGGTGTTGTTTAGTTTTTGTGATGTTGCCTGTTCTTAATTGACTCTCCTCCTCAGGGAATCCGGGCTCACCCGAGGCTGGTTTCCAGAACAAGTTCTCACATGTTTTCTTCTCCTCCTTTGAATAAAAGGCAGAGATCATGCCAATCTTTTAGAGGGGGCTGTTTGCTGGTGTCCGCCATGGAGCATCGGACAAACACTGACAGGTGCTGTATTTTGCGTGATCAGAATGTTGGTGACGCCCTTGCCCCTTGGGGAGCTGCATGCAAATGCACACCTTGACCTAGTAACAACTGCTTGTTTTAAGTGTTGTACAGATGGGGCTGGCTGGCTTGCTGGCTCGGAGGTTAGTTGCCACTAGCCACCAGCAATGACATTACAAAAGAGCATGTAGATCTGATGGTCCATTATAGTATGCAGCGGCACTGGCCACCGTATTATTGCCTCTTAATTCGATCTCTACATTTCTCACCAAACTGCCAACTGAAACAGCTATTCGACAGGCCCATGTTTTTCCTTACCGTATCCGGTGTTTAATCCGTGATGTCAATTGGGAAAAGGGGTTAGGAAATGGCATGCAGAATAGGAGATCATTGAAACATGCAGTAATGCATGAATTATCTTCGTCGGAGAGATGTCAGGTTCAGAGACGGAGCTTGCTGATTTAAGATGAACAGCAGAGGGGGCACATCTTATTGAAGGGATACTTGCTTTATGTTGGATTTTTCAATGACATCAACCGAACATCATGCCTAAAGAACACAGAAGACAGGGTGCTTTCAGTAGGGAGATCAAACCTCTCTTCTGTTAAGTTTGGTTGCAGTTTATGAAATTGCGTGCGTGCGTGCACAACCATCATTCCTCATGTCTAAACTAAACATGCAAAGGAGAAGAAAAAATCATATCAGGGAGTTAAAACTAGTTAACCGGCGACCCTCCTGGATGAAGAGATCACATGGTGGGGCTCCCATCGAATCAATACCACTCAGTTCCTCGCCACACTGCCTAAAGCGAAGGGCAATAAGGCAATCGCTGGTCTGTCGACTCAGAAAACCCAAGATAATTACTGTTCAACAGCATTTTCTCAAAAGCATAACAGTACGAACATTTCAGACCAAACACAGTTGTGCAAAAAAATAGGCAACTATCTATGAGTTTGTCAGTTCAAAATTGTTTGTCTGTCTCAAATGACTATTCAGACTCAATTCAAGGCAGCTACATGCGGATTTCTTAATTATTAAATAGGCTAATGGACTCAACAAACCTGCATGCATTTGTCCTTAAAATTCTTCACTTCTTCCAGATCCATCTTACATGTACTGCATAGTATTCAGTCCGCAACTCTGCATATGCATATCTTGCATGCTGAAGCACATATCTTGCAGATAAAACGGACGGCCGTATTTCTTGAGAGAACGGACGGCCGTATTTCTTGAGAGATTGTCTTGCACTTTCTGCTAATATAACCAAAACTTTGAGCATTGGCATTTAATGGCATCTTTCTGCAAGGGCTTAAAGGGGAACTGGGGCTCAGTGGGTTGTAAAGGGGTGGGGTGCCATGATCAGTACACTGCACTTTAATTCTGTGCCCATCTCAATGAAAAGCTTGTGCTTCTTTGGGTGAAATTTCCCTGTGATCATTCAGATCAAGAACCCCCACAGGAACATGTGTCATGTGAAGTTGCTGCCTGCTTCTGGGATAAGCCCTAGTGCATTAGGAGGTGTCCTAGGAGCAGTGGTCCAAAATGCTAGAAGAATTGCAGAGGTAGGAGAGAGAACCCATCTTTGTCCTGTCAGACCGTCACCTATGAGTGGCTTTAACATGCATCTTATTATGAGGTTGAGAAGTATACCTATTTCTACTCTCTTTTCTTAATAGGTGTGATCATTATGCATAGCTGCTGCTGATGGATTTTGGTATATAAAATTGGGCTGCAATTCTCTTTTTATTTTTGTGATGCATTGACAGAGGACTGCGTGTACTGCACTTTAGGATCAGAAAAGATATCACCGTATTTAGAATCAGATTTACTTTGATTGTGAACTAGAACTTCTGGCTTTTAGAATGGGGTTATACTGATTGGCCAGTCTTTGATCCAACTAACGCCTGAAAAGAATCAAATGTGCCGCCACCCACATGACTACATGATGTCTTGAACTAAACCATCTCACATGATTTGCGATTCAATTAGTCGATTATTGTTCATATAATTTGACCAGGAGTAGCCACAAGTTCTTGGGTAAGTATGTGCTCTGAAATATCTCTATCAAGTTATGTAGTGCATTTTTACTATTCATCTTGGTAGTCATTTCGGCAACTTGGCCAAATTTCACTGACAAAACAAGAGTAAAAAAATAACAATAACTAAATAATAGCAACCAATTCCCCAATGATGCAAAACGTACAATGGGATAACAAAACCAAGCTGGAGTTATCATGGGCCCAATATATGCAAGCAATGATGGCCAGTAAGCAAATCTGTTGTGCAAGGCGTGTAATGCTTGATGCAGAGATCGATAAATGTTAAATGCTTTATCACAAGCTATAGCTGTTGTGATTACAAATACATAACCCAATGGATGTGAATACATGATTGAAGAACCATACAAAGCTAACGAAAAGTGAATAATATGCTCATTATATATTTATATTTAACCAGTAGCATACAATATCTTAATTTGCCCATTGTCTTTCCATGGTTGGTAAACTTGTAAAAGATAATTCAGGTACACAACTTGCAGACTTGACCAGATGCTCTGTTACGGGCTATTGGTTTATGGGGTAATTACTAAAATAAAACTTCGATATTTTTTCTTAAAAGAAAGATGTAGTTTTATGCATTACGTAATACTAACAAAATCAACACACTGAGGGGGTAGCAAATCACCTCTTCTGCAACAAACTGCTCAACTGATTGTAGATACCCTGTCTCCTGGTATCCCTGTTACCAGTATTTAAGGTATAAACAACTGCTCCAGGATGATTCCTCAACCTTGCAACTGCATTTTTTGGTAGTTGGGGGATATTTAGTCAGGATATAGGGAGAAAACATGGTCATAATAATGACCCATGAGTACATTTGAAGAAGAGTGTGGAGTTGTAATAAGCCTTGTTTCAGAGCTAGAGATGTTCTTATATTTCTTGGATGTATAATATAGCATATTTGGATAGAAAGTGGCCAGCTTACAAAAAATGTACTTGAATGCAACTTCGTCAAATACCATGGCTGAGCTGGTTGTTAAATGGCGATTAAGGAAATGGTATATTGGTCTTTATACAAGATCATATAAAATTTAGTAATCAGTAACATCTGTCAAGCTGCCAATTAGGAAAAGATGGTACCTCCGGGAATGTCTTGGCCACATCTTGGTATTGGTATGGTGGCCAGCACTGGGACGTTGGACTCAATAACTCTCATCACAGCTGGGAAAAATGCTGAACTGAACAACTCCATTTTACCCACTTCATCAATGATGAAGAGATCTGTGTCTTCTTTGACCTGATACATCAACAAGATACATGAAGTTGTATGAGCTAACTTGCAACACACATCCCTCTTTTGAAGCTTAGCTTAGCATTTGAAATATGACCCTTGAGATTTGCGAGCTCAGAACTGCTTACCTGTAACTCAGGCAATGCTAGTGATTCCAAAGATGCTACATCTACTTTGTATTTCCCAACAGTAGGCCATCTAACAGATTCAGGGCTGCAAGAAACCGCAAACTTTAGATGGCATGAGCAGCTCTAGGCTCAAAGAGTTCAACAAGCTACATTAAGATTGGATTAACAAGACATTTAAATCTAGGAAGTATCTAACGGAGGCCATAGGTCAAATTGTTACTGAACTTGACTAGCAACTAAGCATTACCGTGACAAAATATTAGACAGGCAAAGAATCAACAGAAGGTCAAAGTAGTATTTCATTAAGCTGTCATGTTCTAACTAATTTGTATTCCGCAGGGCAGAAGTGCATCAAAAGGAGAAGTGTCAGATTTTTCATGGTGCTTCAAATGACTAACAGTGACACTAACAAGTCCCACAAATAGGATGGAGCTGAGAAGTGTATCTCTCTCACAACTAACATTTAGTATGAAACTTTAATCCAGTTTTCTAGTTATATCATTCCCATGATATCTCAATGATTCTCCAGTCAACAGAATCCAAGTTCAGTTGATAACAGAAAGTCTGTCAAGTGTTTTATGTGATCCGATATATGGACAAGTGGCCTGACAAGGTGGGTACCAGCAGAGGGGCTGCATTCTCCCATCACTGGCACTCCAAAAGTAAGCAGGTGTAACAAAATTTGCAACAAAGGTACAACAGTTAGAGAGGGACCTCCTTTCAACATTGCCATGGATTTTAACAAGAACCGCAGGTAAGCTGCCTGAAGCTAGACAATATGGTATGAGGGCTATTTGCAACACATGCAGTGATGCATCATTGCAGTGCTTTAACCATGACTCAACTATTCACAGAATAAATAATTTACATAGTACTGCAGTACGAGTAGGAAGTGGCACACAAAATTTCAAACATTTCGAACACCTAATATTTTCACGATATATCCACCCAAATGCCTTTTATTCAAATGTAGAGAATTCTCTAGTTGTAGATATGCTAAACACAGAAGTTAAACCAAGCATAGTAGCAAACTGAACCCTACCTGGAAATCTTAGAGGAGGCGAGCGGCCCGCTTCGCCCATCAAGCGTGACGACCTCGAACCCGATCCTCTCCCCACTCTCCCTCACCTCCCCTATAAACACACAACATGAAAAGGATTGAAAATGCCGGCCGCGAACTGCACAGGAGAATGGATCAGAGTTCGAAAAGGCAAGATATAAGACAGTACTGGTGTAGAAGCCGCGAATGGTGAGGTGAGGGTGGGCTTCCCTGAGGGATTCGAACACCCGCGTGACCAGCGTCGTCTTCCCCACGCCCTGCGAGTAGCGGAGGCCGAGGCCGTTGTGAGGCGGTTGTTGGGGGAGGAGGGTTTTGTGCGGGGTTTAGGGGGTTTGCTTACCGGTGGTCCGGTGACGAGGAGGCACCTCGACGGCGCGGCGGCCATCGGGGTCGGCGATGCAGGGCGGCGGCGTCTGCCGTGGCGGGAGTGGACGGCGGCGGCCGCGGCCGCGGCGAGGACGTCGTCTACGACTTCTGCACCCACGCGCCAGACGACACAGCCCCAAAGAGCGACAGGAGACGGAAGCACCGAATGTGCAAACAACCCTCGTGAACGAATATTAGTGACTCAGTTTACGTGATCCTCCACGTGAAGGCGGAAAGATTTTTCGTACAGGCTTGGTGAGCTCAGTTCCCATGGGCTTGGGCCATCGCTCACGTGTTGGTAATAGACCGGTCTGCCTTAATAAGCGCGGCCAATACGAGCGCCGGTGAAGAAGTGTTTCGTGGGCCTCAACAACTTTTACTTCTCTTGTTCAAAATTGAAGCATCAAACAAATATATCATTTTAAAAAATCACTAAGAGTATGTATAATAGTGTGATATCAGCTGTCTATAATTTTTTTACGTAGGATTTTTGCTAACATGATAGAGGAGAGAAGATAGTGTAGCTATCTCTTTGTGATGAGATGATTCAAACCCATAAACTTAAGAGTATATAAACGGTAAAAAAACACCATTGTATGAGTTATTGTATGTAATACTTTTTTCACGTTATGATTAAAGAGATTATGATGTTCTATATAGACAAGTTTAACATAAATTATTGTAAAATCATCTTTAATTTTATCTTTAAATGATACGGAGAAATATATAGATAGTAATAGTTTCTACTAGTATACATACTTTAATATCCTGTTTGGTCGAGATAACAAAAATAACTACTGACGTCAATTCCTTGCTCCTACCCCGTTATTTGTCTGGAAATCGTGTCGACTACTTGCTTCGAGCTCGACTCATCCCGACACGACGTGACGCCGCCTCCTTTCTCGAGCTCAACTCCGGCCTCCATCACCGAGCTGCTTCTCCTCCGCCGCTCCAGCCCAGCCTCCTCTCGCCGTATCTCCTCTTCCTCAGTTGTTCTTCCCCACGAGCAAGGATTCAGAAGAGCGATCCAGCTATGGTGCTCGTTGGCCGCCCTCAAGCATACGCGATATGACAGCGCTCCCATGTGATGGTACGCTCGCTCCAGCTGAGCTCCATACCCTTACCATTTGGCGGATTGATGTTTGCTGGCGGTGTATTTGAGAGAGATTGGTACTTCTAAGCTTTTTTTTTCTTATCATCGTTGGTTTTGTTCATAGCAATATTAATCAGAAAAACTTCCGATTCCAAAGGACACCCAAACAGAAAATTTTCGATTTCCAATTCTAATCGAATATGATTTGTAGTCCAATTGCATAAATCAAATTCAATTATAGGGATCTAAAACGGGGTGTAAAATGAAAATGAAAGGAGATTTCATTTAGTATAAACAAGGTTTCATAGCCGTGCTGATGACTCCCAGGAGAAAATCCAAGGCCAGTTTTCAACAGAGGTAATCCCTCCTTTTATAAACAGTCGCCGTTTTGGACATTTATGTAATATCTAAAATATAATTTTGACCACTAATTTTTATTATAATGTATTTTTAAAACTCAATAAAATTATAATATGTATAAAAAAACTTTAAAAGGCAAATCTATGTATATGATTTTCATGCATCCAATTTAAATATTGAAAAGATATTGACAATAACAGTTTCGAAAATCTAACTATATTTATGTCTAAAACGATAACTGTTTGCGACTGAATGGAGTAGCTGACTAATTACTCTAACAAATATACATGCAACAGCATAGATCTTAAGGTGTGTTTGTTTCATTTGTATCAAATGGTATATGTATGAGATGATTAAAATAAGTCATTCATGTGTTTAGTTGCTTGAATAAAACAATTCTATCATGAATAGTAGGATAAAACTTGAGAAATATTCTATATAGGTGCTGAACCATTGTATTAAAAAAAATAGAACTAAATAGTACAAGATCATCCTATTCAACCTTATTTAGAGACGGCCAAATGGGCAGCCTAGCCCGGCCTATTTTCGGCCCGTCTAATAAACGGGTTGTGCCGTGCCGACCCAAGCACGGCCCGTTAGTCTAACGGGTGTCTTTGTTTAAGACTGAGTACTCATGTGAGGCGACCAGGCCGTTTGCACTAAAAAATGGAAAAAATCGAAAAGGTATGAAAAAATACATAAAATTTTGAAAAAAAACAGAAAAATGGGAAAGTTATAATGATTTAAAAAACTCAAATGATGTAGAATTTTTTAAAAAATATATGTAAATTAAGAAAAAACTAAAAATATGAAATAAATTATAAAATGAGACAAATAATTGGAATTAAATAATGAGCTTTATTGATGTTTGACTGTCTCGTTAAAAACTTTGCCATGTAATTATTTTTCCCGGTTATCTAGATAAAGATTTTCAAACGTCTTTGCCAACTCTACATTTTCTGCAGTGTGCAAGCTCATTGATCAGTTTGTTCCCAAATTTCACAGTAGCAAGTATTTTCACTATCTCACTTATCATATTTGTTCTTCTCTCCTCGATTATTCTTCCGGATAGACTGAAAGCAGACTTCGAAGAAACCGTGAAGACATGAACTGTTAATACATCCCGTGCTAATATAGAAAGCACCAGATATGTTATCTTGTGCTCATGCCACCACTGCAAAATGTTGAAGTCCTCCTTTTGCTGCTCTTTGTAGTTGACAGTGTCGCTATTGAGATAGACAGCTAGTTCTCCACCACTTGTTTGTCCGCACTTGACGTTGTTGTAGTCGAACTCCTCGAGGAAGAGCTACCTATACCCCATATCTTTCTCCACACAGTTTTCTTTTTACCTGTTATGGGTGCTAGTGGAGATCGCTGCATGCGAACTCCAGCAAACTTTTGATCATACTTAGCATAAACTTGAGATAAGTTAGCACGAACATTTAAAAAATAACTAGAATAATCAGTACCCACCGCATCACTTAGAAGTGAGAGAACATTAGAAAATCCTCAAACTTTATCTCTATAATCTAAAATAAATGCAAATGCATATAACATAGGAATTTCTTTCCAATATTTCAAAATTTTAGTTTTCATAGCATAAACAGGATGTACGCAAAATATTATCATTTTCGTTGTTCCTTAAGTGGATAACAATTTCTAGAATATGATGCATAATTAAAGGAGGGTTGAGTAATAAACTCCAGATAAAGCAACAACGGAATCATAAAAAAATTCTAAAAATGATAGCAAGTATTCAGCAACATACCAATGTTGCTCTGTGAGTAGCGGTTGACCATCCTGTCTACGATAGTGCGTGTTAATAAAAACAGAAAATATGCTCCTATAGGATATGAGAGACTTAAGCATCAAGTAAGTAAAGTTCTATCTAGCAAGCATTTTCAAACCAAACTTATGTGGACGTACCTCTATTGCAATACAATAAGTCTTATATGCTGCTATTTGTTGATTAGAATTATTTAAGAAAGATATTGTTGTGCGAAAAAGTTTAAGCTACTAGTCTAAACTCTTCAAACTAGATTTAACTTTAAGATTAATAATGTGACAAGTACAACGCTGATGTAATAAGAAAGATTTAGCATACGAATTAAAAAGTGGAGTAAGAATGTTCATGGCAGAAGTATTTGCTAGAACATTATATAATGTTATTGCAAAAATCTTATCAGTAAAGCCAAAATCTTTCACAACTTTTATAATACAATCAGCAATATTTTCACCAGTGTGTGCTACATCAATTAATTTGAATCCTATAATTCTCTTCTCTAGTTGCCAATCATTGTTTATATAAATGAGCAACTACACTAAGGTAATCCGCTTTAGCCTTACAACTCCATATGTCTAATGTCAAAGATACAGAAAAAGTACATGTACTAAATTACTCTTTTAGCTTATTACGATAATTATTATAGTATTTAATCAAATATCTTGTTGTTGTCTGTCTAGAAACTATATAAAACCTAGGATTATGAGCGGTCCTAATATGATTTTCAAATGTAAGTGACTCGCCAAAGTTTAAAGAAAGATCTTGAGAAGCAATTAAACGACAAAAAAATTCACGAGCTACCTCGGGATTGTAGTCCCAGTTACGTACCATACCATCGGATTGTATTGCAGCCGCGTCTTTCTCAAAGCCACCCCCGCTTTTCTTTTACAGCTCTCAGCATGTCTCTTCAAGTGCCATGTTTCACCTGTAGATTTCGCAGTTAATTTGTGTTTACAATATTTACAAATAGTATACCTGCTTTGAACACCATTTGATGTCTCGAAAATCTGCTCGAAATCTTTCCAGCTCTCGATGTACTGTGTCTTGATTCTTTTTGCTCGGTGCTTGCTGACGCAATAGCACTTGTAGAGCCTAAGGATGGTACAAGTGCTGTAGTTTCTTGAGCTTCATAGGATGCAAGAAGCTCATCGGGTGAAATCCTGAAATCAGAAGCCGGGAAAGACGAAAAATCCCCGTTCTCCATAAAAAATTGTAAGAAATAATTACGCTTTTAGTACTTAAATATGATTTAAAATACTAAAAAAATGAAAAAATAAAACACAATTATTACCTTGATTTCTTGATAAAAGCCGAAAGCCGATTTTGGATTTTTGGCAAAATTATTTTGAATTTTGCCAAATTACTACCAAGAGCAAGAGATTTTTCACAAGAAAATGAAGAGAAGAGAATGCAAGTTTGCTGGTGTAGAAATGAGGGGGGCATCCACCCTATTTAAGAAAAAATTTAGGATTTTTCAGAATACTTTCGGTTTCAAATTCTTTCGGTTTATTTTTCAAATAAACGGACCGTATTGGGCCTAATCGTGTCGAACCATTCGTGGACCATGCCATGCTGGCCTAAACACAGCACCAACTTGCGAACCGTACCAATATAGCCCGTTTACGTTTGAATCGGACTGTGCCTACAATATCATACCTCGGGACAACCCATTAGACACGGACCAGTTGGCCACCTCTAACCTCATCCACACCCAATAGTGCTCATAACAGCATCATCCACCAACCAAACCAGCCTTTAGACTCACCGTCTCATGCTCGAAAAGATCTACTGACAAAAAGCAATACGCCAAGCCAATACCCATTTCATTCGATTAATAAATTTCTTAAAATGGTATGCTTAAAGAACTGAATGGAAGGCCATCAGATAAAAACAAGCGGGAAGCGCAACAAGAAGAAACAACATGTCCCACTGACATATGAGCCCACGCACTCCTATTCCAACTAGAACACAACTACCACACGACCCCCGGGACACCCACCAATCAGCTCCGCCCACGACACGCGCGCGCAAGTCCCCACCCCCCACGGCCCAGCCAACGCGCCCGAGGCCGGCCGATCCGAAATCGATAACACAAGCGACTCAAGCTTCTCTCGCTTCCATGTGGACCAGATATCTCCCTGCCCCACATGTCATAGGGATATAGAGCACTCCCGAGCCGAACGACCCTGGCGCAACGGAAAGGCCCCAAGAAAAATACCAAACGCACGCAAAGCCACACGCACCTCGACCCGTTCCCAGGCAGGCCATCACACCACCACCACCTGCCCCTCCCTTCCCACCTCGCCGCCGCCGTTACGGCCTCCGATGGCGAAGACCCGCAGGCCTGCGCCTCCGCCTCCGCCCCCTTCGCCGCCGCTGCCCCCTGCGGAAACCCCATCCCCGCCTCGGCGGCGCAAGAAGAAGGGCCGCCCGTCGCTCCTCGACCTCCAGCGCCGCAGCCTCCGCCTCCAGGCCCAAAACCCTAGCCCCGCCCCCTCCCCCTCGCGCCGGGACCCCAGCCCCTCCGACGACGACGACGACGACGCGGGCGGGAGCGGGCGGCGGCGGCAGAAGCGGCTCAAGAGCGTCCTCTCCGGCGGCGCCGAGGTTGGGGTTCCTCCTCCCTCGCGCCAAATTTTCGAAATTTTCGAGGTTTTGGGGCCTCCAGGACGGGGTTTTGACCACGGGACACGCAGCGATGCGGAGCCGTAGTGGTTGGATCTGCGAGTTTGGAATTTTTTTTGCCCCGCGGGGTGGTCTTGCTGTACGGCTGCTCCGTGGTGGGGAATCTGGCGGGAGGAGAGATCAGTGCGACTGTGGCAGTGGCGGTTGGGATTTTTAGCTTCTTGGAGAGCGTTGCTTTTTTGGGCGGGTTTGGATTTTTTTTCCTTTTGGGTTTCCCCTGGAGTCTGTCCGGGTCTAGGGATCTTGACCTCGTCAGCGCGTTAATCCTTTCCTTCGAAGGGAACAGTATGCGGATCTGACAAGTTTTTGACGGATTTGACCGCTTTTTCTCTGATTAACGGGTTGCAAGCACTGTCGGGAGTGGAAAAAGCAGGAAAAGTCGTCGTTTTTATTGTGCAAAGACAATTTTTTTGCTGCAATTTCTACTCTGTGGTGAAAAGCTGACGTTTCCAAGCCACCATCTTCGCGCATGATTGCAATTTTATGGCGAATTCCAACCCTAATCGTTGTTTTTCGCTGCTGCAGGAGGAGGCGGGGGAGGAGAAGAAGGATGCGGCGAAAGCGACGGTGAAAGGTGAGGCTTGGAGGGAAGCAACCATTAGTGTTGAAGTGGTTAAAGAATTTGAATTTTTTTTCCTGGGCTAACGTTCCTTGCGCTGCTTGTGGGAGCAGGGGGCGCTGCGTCGGATGGCGGGCCCACGGGAACGCCCCTCCCGGACAAAAAATTGCTGCTCTTCATCGTCGACAGGCTCCAGAAGTGAGTGCCCCGGCCCCATCCTGATGTAGTTTTCCTCCAATAAGAGCCTCGGCCTTGCCTCTGATTGCTTCAGCTATGTGTTTGTGTGTGTGTTTCTCTCTACCTTGCACTACTCCCAGGAAGGATACTTATGGAGTTTTCTCGGAGCCCGTCGACCCAGAGGAGGTAGCAATCTAGCTCTAGCTCTGCTGTGTTCTGAGCTTGGAGTGCTGATGCTGATACCCGCGTGCTGTTGTGTATGTTGTGTGTGCCTGCAGCTTCCGGATTACCACGAGATTATCGAGCATCCTATGGACTTCTCGACGATCCGCGAGAAGCTGTTGAACGACTCGTATGCCAACTTAGAGCAGTTTGAGGTATGCTGCCTGTAATTTCTGTTACTGGCTCTTTGCCTGTTGTTTGTGTTACTGGCTCTCTTTTGATTCATTTGCAATGCAGATGTTTGCTTCTTCCTGCTGTTCTATGCTGCTTTTTTTTTTCTATGGGCCATTCCATAGGTTTAGAGTGTAGCTCTGTTGTTTTCTTGTGCAATCGAAGGCCTTGAGTCTAGCTTTGTTATCTTTTTCTTTCCTGTTGCTTGTAATCTACCAATGTGTTGACAATTTCAAGGCCTACTGTTTAACCTGTCTAATCTTTCAGAAATCATTTGTGACGAACTTCATATTGCTTGCTGGTATTGTCTACTTGTGTGCTTTCTAGGATACATTGAGTCGTCTGCATGTTGCCTTTGTATATATCCTTATTCCTACCTGGGACCAAAATAGGGATTGTTTTATATGAGCTAATGTCCTCAGTGGGAGGTACACTTTGGATTGGCGTGTAGAGATTTCCTAGGTCGCTATTTAATGATTGTTTTGTACTGTAGCTGAGAGAAAATCCAATGAACTTGTTCAAGATTTACTCTTATTTCAGCTCCAATGTTGTACTGATTCAATAAGCTCGTACTTTGTGGTCTATAGTGATATATTTTTTTATACATAATCAATCTGCCCAACACAGTTAAATCTTCATTCAATTCTTTCCAGCACAAGGGGTTATCTGTGGTGCTAACATAGGCTAGATCACTAGAGGCTAAAGTTTTGTGGAAAGTCTATCCAGATCTGTGCAAAGAATAATCCCAAAAACGGATTGTTATGCCTGCTCAAGTTGTCCGCTTTAATTGAAAATCTCAGTATCTCAAGAACGTGTATAATCAATACTCCATAGTGACACCGTACTTCTTGCATATGTTAATTTTATCCATTCGTGAATCCTGATATCCACCTTTCTGTTGATATGGAAATTTTTGATCAAGTAAACTCCAATTCCATCCATTGTTCGGGTTGCACTGAACTGAACAGTGTATTGCTTTTGTGAATTACAGTCTCTAAAATCTAAATACTGCATCAGATCAAAGAATATGGGCATGCTGTAGATATGTGTTTCTTTGAGATATAGCTAATGCACTGAGGTTGCTTTACTATTTTTTTTTTCATTTTTGTGTTGGACCTTGAATTTCTAAAGTTGATATGTTTAGTTTTGAACAGCAACACTGTTGAGATTTTTCATATGTATATTTGTTGTATGGGAATGAGAGATTAATTAGTTGTCGTAAGGCATGCAGCAAATCATAATGGAGTAATACTTAGCTTCTGAATCATGGATCTTCCCTTAATATCTTATCTTTTTTCTTTGCAGCATGATGTATTTCTACTTACATCAAATGCCATGTCCTACAATTCAGACGACACAATATACTATCGGCAGGTATTTGTTTTACTATGTTGTAGTGCATGTGCTGTTTGTAATAAGATTGTGCAACCGTTTTGTCACATATACTGCTGTATTATCTGGACCACATATGTTGTTTGATAGTTCTGTGCTTGGGAATATGTAGGTTACACATGAGTCTCGTAAATTTCTTATGCTTGGTGCAGTTCTTTGGGAACTGCCAAGTAAATTCGTGCACTGTTTCACAATTTGCGTGTGCTACCTTCTGTTCTTATATTGTTTTGTTGTAGTTAGCTTTGTTTATGAACATAGTTGATATTTTAAGTAAAACACAAGATTATGTAATACTACATTACTACTTAGTGTGTTTGTCCCTTTTGTATATTAATTTTGGTATTCTTTTTGACTACTGGACATTGAAAGTTCACCTGATCTTCTTCTGCTGTTAATTTCTATACAAACAGAACATCAAGTTTGCTATTTTCTACAGCATATTATTTTACTCCCTCCAATCACACAAGAGTGACGTTTTGGGATGTATGCAGTTAAACTGTGCAAACCTTGTTTATCAATATTTCTACAAATATTTAGATTTGACATAGGAAAATAGTATGTGTAGATTTGTCTCGAAAAGTACTTTTGTAATATTATAATTTTATTTGATGTTATAACTATATTACAATAGAAATCAGTGGTCAAAGTTGGGTTTTGGAGACCGTGTCAATGTCCAAAACGTCAATCTTTTGTGACTGGAGGGAGTAATATAGAAGATATTGTGCATATGCAAAAAGAAACTGATAAATTTATATAAATCGAAGACATTGTATATACTGCAATGCAAAAAAAAATTGTACATCCACAGAAATAGTTTGTTCTGTTCTTGTTCTTGTTAGACTATTTTGTTATGCATGTTAAGTTGCCCATGTAATCTTCTTAGCTTCAACTTACCTGAAATGTTTATTCATCTCCCTAGGCACGATCTATTGAAGCTCTTGCCAAAAAGGATTTTGAGAACTTGAGGCAAGCTAGTGACGGTGAAGATGAACAACCGAAGGCAGTACCTCGAAGAGGCAGGCCACCAAAATATGCGAAGAAAACAGCTGAGAAGGCTGATGATGATGTGTCACCAGATTTATCCAATGTAAAAACAAGCAAATCTGCAGATAACGCTGAATTAAGAAAAAGATCGACTGGAGATAGGACTCGAAATACAAACATCTCAACGAGAGATGCATCCATCCTTCACCACAACACACTCGGTTCGTTTAGTGGTAAAAGAACAGATAAAATGGGTGATAACTCTGGTTAGTTTTTCTTAGTGCTAATTGCTTATGTACTATTTAGTGCTGTACTTATGGAGCGTAAACATGGCTTATGTTGCTTCTATCGTGCAGGGCCTTCGAAGTATGGAAAGAAGTCTACTAGTACTAATTTAGATGATGATCGTCGGAGTACATATGATCAGCAATACTCACGTGATAGTCCTCTGTTTTCTGCCCTTGGTTGTGAGAGGAAACTACTAGCGCCAGTAAGCACATTCTGATCAGATATATTTCATCGTGAGCAATTTGCTAATTTTGAATTCTAAATCTTGACTTGTAATTTATAAATCTTGCCGACTTAACTGTAGTTGAATATTGCAACTTCTACTTGACATGAAATTGTTTCAAACTAGAGCTCATTAGAATAAAAATGATTACTTGGTACATCAATATTTTTAATGCTGAATTCTTTTTATAATGGAAACAGGTTGGGCTTCAGAAACAACATGCATATGCTAGGAGCTTGGCATGGTTTGCTGCAAAACTTGGTCCCATTGGCTGGGATGTGGCAGCAAAGTGTATCAGACGGGTATTGCCTCCTGGGACAAATTTCGGCCCAGGATGGGTTGTAGATGGGGAGCCACCTCAAAACTCTCAATGGCCTCGAGTTCCCCAATTCACTGATCCGTGCGCTGAGTCCAGTATTCCATCCTGCAATATGACATCCAAAAGCGATGAACTACGTCGGTGTTCTGGACTGTCTTCAAATGGGGAAGCTATTGGCGAAGAGCATCTAGCTAAAAACCAGCCAGTGACGTCCACATCTGCAGGCGTTGACAAGAGCTCTGAATTTGCCAGTAAAGTACCCAGATATGAAAATGGAGTTAAAATGTCATGTGATGGTGTGGGTAATACTGGACCGACTCCTCCATTACAGCAGCACAGCCATAGTCGAGAAATCCACTCTAACATCAATGGCTTCACTGCTGTGCCAAACACCATTAGTCAGTATACTGAACAAGGGTTCTTTGGATCGGGCATGCAAATGACACATGCTCAAGTGCTGGGGATGTTTTCTGGAGTCAATGGCAGAGCCAACGGCTATATCCACGGACACCCACTGGCTACTGAGAGTGTTAAAACAGCACAGAATGGAGATGTTGGACAGGCAACCACCAATCCCTCGCAAGATGCTGGCCAGGATCCAAATGGTGCGTTGCCACAAAACCATAATAGTTCTGCTCCTTCAAGCTTAAATGCTGGTGCCCAGTCATCAGGTTCCCTGCCAAGAGGGAAGGTAGCAAATCCAAAGCATCCGGGCTTGGCTCTACAGCTCTGAGGATAGCAGTAGCCATTGACATAGTTCACCTGAGTATCATCCCTGATGGAACAAGATTTGAATCAGAATCCTGCTTCTCCAGGCCTAATTCTCCAGCTTCAGATACGCTGATAGATATTTGTAGTACACCGAGTGGTGCCCAGGAGCTTCGAAGGATGACAAAAGATTTATCGTCGAAGAATTACACAAGGAGAGGCGAGGTTGTGGGAAGCGAAATAATTAGGGCTATCTAATCATTTGACTGCCCAATGAATTGTTGTAAAAGGGTAGGTAGTTTGTACAGATTCTAATCTTATCGGAGACGATAATGTTCCGGATGGGCAGTACCTGGTACCCAATGTGTAACATTGTAGTAGAGGAAGTATACAAGCAGAGAAGGCAAGTGAATAGTTGTGCATTCTCCTGCGAGGATCCGTTCCATATGTACGAGACTGGCGGATGGATTGCGATGGCTGGATTCCCCAGTCGAGTTGAGCAGCAGCCTCAATCAAAGCTTACTCAGAGCCTCTGACATAATCCTGTGTCGATTCTTGACATGATTACGTGTTAGTAACATTTGTTGATGTCGCTGTTATTTCCTCCACTCTGGATATGTTGAATGGCCTGTTGATCTTTTCACCGTGTCAGCTTTTGCTGTCGTTTTTTATTCAGTTTTCACTGCACAAGCCAATGATTTACTCTCTGCAGCTGTAGGTAGGTAAGGTAATCCAGATACGGTACGTGTGACCTGTGAAAGGTTGGAAACATGAAAACGAATGGTACCAATGCGGTACAGTGGATCTGCATGGATGTGCTGCCGTGATTCGTGCGAGGTGCCCTGGCCAACATTATGCTCCACGACGAAGCAATCTGATGTTCAGAGATCTGAACCTACGTCCGTAGAGATCGCACATGATATCAAGTCAACATGCCGAGCAGATCGTCTCCAAAAAAAAAAATCCCGAGCATATAATTTTACCAGACAGCTGCACCTACATCTCATGCCAGTTACGGCATCAGCATGGCACTGGCCAGTATTGCACAGGCCATAGCAACAAGTGAAAGGTTGAGAAGTTAATGCGACGGCGTCCAAGCCCTGAACACAGGAACAGAACGGGGGAGCGTCTCTGAACCTGAAGGCTGAAGCCATCACCACCCGTGAGAATACAATGAAATGCCATCATCTCATCATGTTTGGAGCCACTCCCCCATTCATTGTGGCCATCAAGGGCCATTACTCGGTTGCCCCGGCTGTTCCATAACTTTCTCACAGTGAACTGTTCCTGCTCGTACTACCGCAACCTCGCAGCAGCCACTCCACGTCTCTTCGCACTACCTTGCCCTGAAAATGTCAATGCTGTTGCGTCTTACTATGTGCGCAGTTAATCTATCGCTAGTTTTTTCACCATAAAACCTCCGAAACTCACTGTCGGTGTTGTGAGAAACAACCGATCAAACTTGTGACCTCTCGTATAACAAGGTAGGACAATGTTACATGTTACGTTTAGCCGACCCGGGTTGCGGGAGAACAGGATCGATCGTCCTCGTGGTACTGAACGAACGAATCCAGTGGGACGTTCGACTGTGCCATCGGCTCTCCTGCAAGGCTACGAATTGCTGTTTCGAACAGTTGACGCAACACGTGATATGTATAAATCCCCATGTACGAACCATTGCACACCGTGTTTCTTTCTTTCATTTAACATCATTTCGTAATCCAATAAGTTTTCGTCAGGTTAATCTGCAAGCTAACCATCGAGTTGAGGATTGGATTGATTGGAACGAAATAAAGATGGCTTGGAATCTAAGTAAAACTTTCATAGATTATGTAGAATTGTCAACGCAGTGGAGTGGTTCACAAGGAAGCTAGCCTTTGTCTCTCTCCCTCTCTCTCAATCACACATTTGCTGGATTCATCATGCAGCATGACACAGCTACTTATAAGTTATAACTTCCTAGGAACCTAGTACAGGAGTACCAACCAATTACACTCTTCTCATGATGCAACACAACTGGCTAATACAATCATATAGTTTCACCGTAAATTCCTCGTACATGTGATACGAGGCGACTTCACATGGAAAATCAGTGCCATTGACCAATTAATCAGCCCTAGTGCTGCTAATGCTCTACTATTTTGCTCTGTATGTAAACGAAATCTATTCTGCTAAGCCTTGGTTTAATTGGCTCAATTTTTTTAAAAAAAAATTGGCCAGAAGCTCTGGCATTCACTTTAAAGAAGAAGAACAACAGTCGAGTGACAAACGCACACCCCAACACACTTACCCGCACACGTGCACACACACGCACGCATGCACCCATGCGCTTGCACTCGGCTCTGCGTCGACTTGAAAGCAGGCGGGCAGGGCGCGTAGCTGGCGGCCTCACCAACCGAGCTGAGCTCGGTCCTCAAATAATTGGCTCAATTGCATAGTTTTTTTTTTTCAAATCTGACCCAATGCAAACAAAATTGCAAAATAGTCCTCTTCCCTGATCGCGGAACCAGCGACAAATAACATGTAACACGACAAAGACCACGGCAAGAAGAATGAGTGGGCCCACGGTGGCAAAGATACATTGTGCACCCCATCTCAGCACGATTGCCAAGGCAAGTCTGCGGGCACAGCGGCGATGACTTGCCGCCATGTTATTCTTCCGCCGCCATGATCGGCCAGTGTGGTGGTACGTGCACTTGCTGCGGTACACGGGCGTGGACCTACCACTGTTTTCGCAGTAGTGCAGAGGGCTATTTTTATAATTTTATCTGCATAGAAAATATGTATAGGAAAAAAAAGCTAAGGGATCCTATTCTGCTACTACAACCAGGGTTTCACTTTTCGTCGAAAACCGGTCGAAATTTGTGAAATTCACTCGTACCGCTCCGGTTTGGATAAGGATTTCGTTCAGTCTACCACTCAAGGTCAAATTCAAATTTTTTTGGAAAATTTGAAAAAAAATCCAAAAGTTCCGTAAAATTAGTATTAATAGCTTTATGACCTTTGGTGTGACTATTTTTTTTTTTGAAAAAACGAAGTTTGGAATTTTACAATATTTTTTTGCAATTCTTCCCGATTTTTCAACATGTCGCCGATTTTTGCGAAAACCGCTCGAAATTCGCTGTTTTTCGAATTTCGCTTTTCCGTTCGAATTTCGCTCCACAGTTTGGACAGATTTCAAATTTGTTTGACTTTTGAAACGGTTCGGTTTTTCGTGAATTTCAGTACGATCAGCTCGTCAAAATCTGAGATCGAAACTCGTCGAAATCTGAGATCGAAATGGTATTATTAACCTGACTATAACACGGTGATGAGTGGTATGCTAGTCTAGCCTTTCAGCGGCGGTCACGCAGGCGTCTGTAGTGGATCCGTCGCCCAGCACAACCACTGTCTGATTCATCGTTTTCTTCTGCCGCTGCATTTGACGCTCTGTGGACTGCATTTTGACAAAGTCTTCTTGGTAGTGTGCGCCAGCCGGGCTCACCATGTTTGTGCACTTCCTTTTGTCCATCCTCAACAACCACCAAACATAATAGTACATCCCTCCTCGAAGAGAGAGGGAGAGAGAGAGAGAATCATACAAGCAAATTTATATCAGTCGCCGTTCAAACTAGGCTGCAATGTCAAAGAGAAATTGCTCGACCGACAGGCGATGCTGCAGTTACTTACTCCATTCTGGTTCATCAAGTCCTTAACTATCTGTGTGTAGGACCGTGTTGTCATCCGCTGTTGAGCGTTTGGTAGCAATTTTGTTTTGAATCCATCAAAGGCTGCACCGAAAATAGCTTACTAATGCATTTCAGGGAACGCTTTTCCTGACCTGTCCCAGAAGAGTAGACCACATTTGACCTTAAGCCAAAAGTCTTTCAGAAGAGAACAGAATGCAGATGCAGGTAAAATGGCACCGACAGATTCTTTTCCCACTGTCAATAGTGCCAAGGTTAAACCTCGTCCATCTTGTCAATCTTTTTGGATAAAGCTCTTGTTTCTATGCTTCATTGTATCTAGAAGTTTGTCCTAACTGTTCATAGAAGTTGTATACAACTCTCGATGCATTTGTCTTTCTTGAAGAATACATAACACGTTCACAATTCCAATTCACTACGGCCTGTTTGTTTAGGTTTAAAATATTTAGCTTATAACTTAAAGCCAACTTTTTAGCTTAAGTATTTTAAACACAATTCGCTTTTATACGTGGTAGGAGTCGGTAATTTTACTCTTATTTTAGTGATATTAATCTAAAATCAACTCTCAATAAGCAAAAATGCACATCTTTGATGGCTTTTGGCTTTTAATTATACGGAGGCTTCGGTAAAAAAAATTATATAGGGGTTTATGGCTTTTGAAAAAGTTCAATTACAAAGCCACTCATTTATTGGCTTTAGCTTTTTTGACTTTTAAACTGGAGAAAAAGGCCAAACAAATAGTGCATACGTTGTTGAAGTTTCCAACAGGGAAAAATAACTACACAATACTATATGTTGTTTCCATGCTTCGTCTCTCCACCAATTTGAGCCCCTACTCCCTTCTATTTTTGACCATCATCTCCAGCTCAGAAAGCACAAGAACTTGTTCTCAATGAGATAAAATACAAGCATATTGGTTCATAGTGATTACACGTGCACCCAGTTTCTGTTCTGACCATGCATGCATCAGCATCTTCCATGATTACTAATACAGTAACAAAGCACTGTTCTCGCATTCAAAGTACTTCTGCATTTTTACTCCACACTATGCAAAGGCAGCCAAACAATATGCTCGGCATGCATGTATTTGGATTTCGGAGAATGGAGAACAGGGCACGTCCGGCTGATCAATACAATGCATTTACAATTCATCGTAAGTTCGTAACTCCTTGACAAGTAGTCTCAATGTTCATTCATTCAAAGCAGCATGCCACTATCTAGGGATAAAAATGGATCTAACACCAGCATATATTGTTTTTTTTTTCATATTTTAATTCATTTTTTTTCTAGATTTAAAACCGGATACGGGTACTGACGAGGATTAGGACCCTCTTTCCTTTTTAGGTCTTCTCTTTTTTTAAATAATTAGTGACTATGCGCTGGTAAATGGACATGTTAAACTTAAGCCCATAATACACCCAACCAAAAAACACATCCCTATCCGAATGGTTAGATCTCTGATCAGTTCAGTCAAGAATGGTTGAACTAAGCTTCACACTGATCGTCCCCAACCAGTGACATGGTCACCCCGACCACCTGAAAGTTATCATAAAAAAAGATGCTCTTTGGCGAGAAGACATCGTTTGACGAGAAAACAATTCCTGGAATCCAACTGCTGTCTCTTCATCAAGCATAAATAAAAGGATGATCGGACAATCAAGAGAGATCTAGCATTAGACATTCGTAGTCTCGTACTCCCTATAATCACATAAGATCATCTTGTAATCTAAACTTTCTGTCACAGCCGCTTAGCTAATAAAGAAGCACTCATGTTATTTTCATCGTGTCCATTTCAGTATCTAGGAGCCTAACTGTCGGTGTTTCGGGCACCGGCGAGTGAATTTTTAAGTCTAAGGGGCCGCGCGTTCCCTCTCCTTGAATGGTTAGACTCGGGAGCCCAAGACGTATACTGGTTCGGGCCGAAAGTCCCTACTCTAGTTCGCGTGGTGGTGGTGTATTGCCTTAGGTGCAGATGGCTGCACGGTTTTTACAAATGGGAGCTGAGAGCTCGAGAATGTGAGAGCAAGAACAACCTATTTGAGAAGACCGAGAGGAGGGTGCACTTTTCTTTTTTCCTCTCCCCCTCCCTGGAGGGTCCTGCCTCCCTTTATATAGCCGGAGGGGGCAGGTTACGTGGGAAATTGGGAGAGGAAGAGATGAGGTGATCTATGCTGTGCTGGGAGCTTTGGTCCTTCGTCTTGGCGATTCAGCGTCTGCCTCACCCCATGCCGGGTTGGTGAACTTGCTGAGCAGAGCAGTTCGCCGTTTCCTTGGGAAATAGCGCACCTACCCTCTGCAAGTCTGTCAGGCGCTGGCGTTTGCCTCGGGAGGGAGCGCATCTTCGCACCGCGCGTGTCCGGTCGATGAGACTGGGGCTTGACTTTGGCGACCTCCTCGCTACCTCGGGAAGGAGCCACCTGGCCCGCACAGTCACTCTGAGCCGTTGTGTCCGCGGGGCACGTGGCTAATGGCTGGCGGAGGCCTGACACGTGGCCCGCGGCGGAGATCGCTTCAGCTTGGTCAAAGCTCGTGGGGAGCCCGACCCGTGGTGGGTGTCGGCCGCCCCATCGAGTCAGAGATGAGCTTGGGGAAGCTCGTTAGGTCGGGGACGAGCGTGAGGCAGCTCGTCAGGTCGGGGACGAGCGTGTAGGGGCTAGCTTGAGGTAGCCCATTAGTTCGGGGACGAGCGTCCCTCGTGGCCCCACGGGGCCTTTGGTCGGAGTCGGTCTTGGGGTGGCCCGTTCGTTACTCCGGGCCGTTGGGGTACTCATGGTACGAGTACTCGTCAGTAGCCCCCGAACCCCCGAGCGAGTTTGTCAGATACGGTCGGGGGTTTAGCTTGGTTGGCGAAACATGTTTGAGTGTGGCGACCAGACTTGGTCAGCCGATCCGACTGGCCTGGTCGGTTGGTTCCAGCCTGATGTGCCTGAGCGCATCCGGCAGCTACCGGAGGACTGGGCAGGGGTAGCTCTGCCGCTGGAAGCCTTTAATTGCTTCGTTGCGCGCGTCGCGCATGAGTTGGCACGTCTTGACCATACGTCTTCCCGGCCGCTTCGGAATCCGGCGAAGGACGTTTCGTCTTCCCGCATTTGCATTTACTAGGAGTCGTTTGGCCTTCCTTCATTCGGGTATATAAGGACTTCACCGCTCGCTTGAGCGGTTGCCCCCAGCCTAGAATCCTCCTTTACAACCTTTTGATGGCTTCGTCGCATCCGCTGGTCTTTAGCTTCGGTGATGATAATGAGGTGAAGTAGGAAGATCCCTGGCTCGAGTACTGGGCAGACTACGACCGGGCGATGGCCGAGCTCGCGGAGGAGGAGGCTGTGGCCCGCGACACTGCCGCCGTCGATGCGCTGCTCGAGGTCGTTCCACGGCTATACAAGGCGAGGAGCGCCCTCATCGAAGCAGCAGGGCGCGTGCGCCGGGCGTAGACCTTAGGTTCTTTCATAGCATTATGTAATGATCAAACCAAATGGTCTATAATAAAAACTTCTTCTTTCTTTTTGATCGTTGTATCTATGTGATGACTTCGCTTTAGGCGCATTGCCAGACTACTCGAGCCCCCGAGGGTCAGTAGTCGGTACGTGGCCATTTCTCTTAAGCACGGGCATCCAGATGCCTTACGCGCCGCCTTGGTTGGCGCGGACGACCAGACGCCTCTCGGGAGGTTCCGGTGTCCGAGCGTTGTTTAACGTCGTAGCTGGACGGGGCCTAGGTCGGCGCGGACGACCAGATGCCTCTCGGGAGGTTTCGGTGTCCGAGTGCTCGTTTTACGTCGTAGCTGGACGGGGCCTAGGTCGGCGCGGACGACCAGATGCCTCTCGGGAGGTTCTGGTGTCCGAGTGCTCGTTTAACGTCCTAGCTGGACGGGGCCTAGGTTGGCGCGAACGACCAGATGCCTCTTGGGAGGTTCCGGTGTCCGAGTGCTCGTTTTACGTCGTAGCTGGACGGGGCCTAGGTCGGCGCGGACGACCAGATGCCTCTCGGGAGGTTCCGGTGTCTGAGTGCTCATTTTACGTCATAGCTGGACGTGCCTTGGTCAGCGAGGACGACCAGATGCCTCTCGGGAGGTTTCGGTGCCCGAGTGCTTGTTTTACGTCGTAGCTGGACGTGCCTTGGTCGGCGAGGACGACCAGATGCCTCTTGGGAGGTTCTGTTCATCCGAGTGCTCGTTTAACGTCGTAGCTCGACGTGTGCTCGTTTTACGTCGTAGCTGGACGTGCCTTAGTCGGCGCGGACGACCAGATGCCTCTCGGGAGGTTTCGGTATCCGAGTGCTCTTTTAACGTCATAGCTGGACGTGTGCTGGTTTTACGTCGTAGCTGGACGTGTGCTTGTTTTACGTCGTAGCTGGACGTAGGGCGTCCATCTCGAGTCCCCATCGGAAGAGGGTAGCAGCAAGAGGAGTGGCCGCTGTCTATCCCACGTATACGCCCCGTCCGCAGGTGCGGGACCTAGAGGGGGTGAGCGAACGCGCGTTTACCTACGTCGGTTTGAACGCTGTGCTCGTGGAGCTACTAACGGGTGATCCGAGTGGGATCTGGAGATCCCTCCCAAGGGGGACCTTTCCAAGCGGACGATCAACAGAGGGTGTCGGCCCCACCAGGCGACCCATGAGAAACCTTTCTTTACTCGATCCAGATCGGACTGCGGGCCGTCGCCGACCTGAGCATACCGGTCATCACCCATTTGATGGGTTCCGCGGGAGAGCGTGAAGTATGATCTCGGACACGAGTTAAGGTGATTGGGTCGTCCGTCGACCCAACTCGGGGCCCCCTGGGGGCTCGCCTTGTCCTCGCCCCTTGCTCAAATTTCGCGCGAGGCTGGTTTTACGCCGTAGCTAGGCGAAGGGCGTCCACCCCGAGTCCTCATCTAGTGAGGGCATCTGCGAGAGGAGAGGTCGCTATCTGTCCCACGTATACGCCCCGTCCGTAGGTGCGGGACCTGGAGGGGTGAGCGAACGCGCGTTTACCTGCGTCGGTTTGAACGCCGTGCTCGTGGAGGTACTAACGGGTTATCCGAGTGGGACCTGGAGATCCCTCCCGAGTGGGACCTGGAGATCCCTCCCAAGGGGGACCTTTCCAAGCGGACGATCCCAGCGTAGGGTGTCCGGCCCACTAGGGGCGACCCATGAGAAACCTTTCTTTACTCGATCCCGTATCGGACTCTGGGCCGTCCGCCGACCCAGAGCACAGCTGGCTGTCACCCATTTGATGGGTTCCGTGGGAGAGCGTGAAGTATGGTCTCGGACTCGAGTTAGGGCGATTGGGTCGTCCACCGACCCAACTAGGGGCCCACTGGGGGCTCGCCCTGTCCTCGCCCCTTGCTCAAATTTCTGCTGGGGCGGCTTGAGTCCACTTGGTGGATTTAAGCCTTTGGAACCCGCAGCTATCGACCGGGCCCCGGGAGCGAGCTATCGAGCTCTTTTACCACTTTGGGGCTACGACGGCCCAGTGGGCCTTTCGCACACGCTTCAGGGCAACCGACCCGGCCCAAAGGCAGAGACTGAGGGGTCATAGGGTGCGCTGCTCGAAGCGGTGTCTTCGCGTCCCCTGCAGTCCTATCAGACTTAAATGCGTAGAGAGGAATTGGAAACCATAGCGGTTACCAGGGGCCTGACGTGGCAGCCGAGGGGAAAGGGCGTGCGACGCCTCACCCGAGGAGGTGTCTGTTCGACTGGTGCCCACTCGGCTCGGCACCTGTTCGACTTCTATAAAGCTGGCGCGGGGACGCTTGTGCAGGTCACTTGCCTTTGCTCTCCTCGCCTTCTCGTCTTTGCCTACGATAAGAGAAAACCTAGAGCGAGGGAGCCGGAGAAAAAGAGATCCCCACCTTCCTTTTTCCTTACTTCTCAGCCAGTCTTCGACTTCGGCGATGTCGTGGCCAGAGTGCTCTGCTCGGTCTAGCCGTGCGCTTGGCCTGGAGAAGAAGGGGTTCCTCCCCCCGCAAGATGTCTCGAAGTGGAGGGTGTCGACGGGGGTCACCGTCCCTTCGCCGGGGACGACAAAATCGTGGTGCCCGCCTCATTCTTCGAGCGGGGATTTGGACTCCCGCTGCACCCATTTGTCCGAGGGCTGCTGCACTATTACGAGGCGGAGGTACACCACCTCAACCCCAACGGCGTGCTCCATATAGTAGTCTTCATTACCCTGTGCGAGGCTTTCTTGGGGATCGATCCCCATTGGGCACTTTGGAAGCATTTCTTTCATGCCCAGCTGAGGAAGGACAAGCCGACGGATGCCCCAGCGCTCATGGGTGGCGTGGCCTTTCAGCTGCCCGGCGGCCGCACATCGGACTACATCGACGTGAAGCTGCCGTCGTCAAACCGGGGCTGGCACTCCGAGTGGTTCTATGTTCGGAACCTGGGAGGCAGCGCCCCTGTCTTCAGTGGCCATCTTCCCGAGGCGGGGCCCCAGTGGACTTGGGGCGCCGACCGGAAGGAGAGGAACAGGGTGACGGAGATCATCGACAAGATCAAGGCCCAGAGGGAGCGAGGGCTGACCGACGATGTTGTTGTACGCGCGTTCATGAAGATGCACGTGCAACCCCTTATGGACAGGATGTGCCCCATGTTCCAATATGAGGGCGTGTCTGATTCCATGAGGATGGCGAGACCAGAGCTCTCCGCGTCGGAGGTGGGGGCTCGGGTGTCCGCCGTTACAGGTGGCAGCACCTCTGAGGCGGCGGGTGGCCACCCCGAGTCGTTCTCGGCGCGCAATCTCCCGGACCTGGTAAGTCGAGAAGATCTCTTCCCTTCCTCTCTTTTCTTTTCAGCCCTTCGCACTTGGTCTGACTAGTATCTCCGTGATTTCCAGGGGCTCGCCGGGATGGTCTCCCGGGCATTGCTGCCGGGGGAGAAGGAGCTGAGGGCCGCGGTCCGGGCGGACTCCGCGTAGCGTGAATCCGCACGCAAAAAGCGGAAGGAGGAAAGGAGGGAGAAGAAGAAGGAGCGCGCGGCGAGGGCCGCGCGCGCGAGGAGGTCTCCGATACGACCGCCGTTGAATCGGCCAGTCTGGGGTCGACCTCCAGCGATAGTGGTGGCGGTGACGACCCATACCGCGGGCTGGAGCTTGGGCCGCTGACTAGCGGCGGTCTGGACGAGGGTGCCTGCGCGAGCGCTGCCGCTGTCACGCCTCAGGCGGAGGCATCTTTGGGGAAGCGGAGGGGCGATTCGCCTCTGCGAGGGGGGCCGGCGAAGCGGGCGCGGTTGCCCCGCACCCGCTCGGTCGTTGTAAGTACTTTCCTCATCCCCGAGTCGTATTGTAGCGGAGTAGTCCGAGTAGCTTTTAACCGACCGCTGTGTCTGTGTCTTACACGGGGCGATCGTAGCAGCGGTGGTGCGCCGGTGGAGCCGGGAGGGCCGGCGCCGTCCCACACCGGCGGGGCCGAGGAGACGCAGGTCGAGCCGGATCTGCCGGCGAGCGCGCCGCGGCGTGGCGACAGGGTCAAGGCACCGCGGCGGCGCTGGTCGTTAGTGGAGCCGGCGTTAGTCGTGGCACCGTGGCCGAGCCCGAGCGCAGGGAGGTCCGACGACCCTCGACAAGTCGGGACCTCACCCGAGATCGAGGGGGTCGCGGAAGAGCTCCCGCTACCACCGCCGGGGAGGCCGCCGGCCTACGCGGTCCGGCTCTCGGAGGGGATCCTGCCGCCGCCGCTCGGGAGCCCGTCGGCGGGAGTGGCCTAGGTGTCGGGGGCGATCGTCCCCGAGCCGCGGGAGGTCTTTGGGCGACCCACTGTCCAGACAGTCGCGGGGCGCTCTAGGGGTTCACTCGGCCGCTCGCGAGACCATCTCCCGCACAGGACGACCTGGCGGCGTGCGGGGAGTGGGAATCCTTTCAGGAGAGTGCTCGGGGGGTCGAGGCTGAGATGCGCCAGATCCACAAGGGGTTGGCTCTCGCCCTTGACTCCTCCAGCAAGGTTTTGGATGCGATCAGCGGGGGAATTGTCCCGATCTGTGCAGTAAGCCGAGCAAACTCCCATCTTTATCGCCCTTGATGAGTTTCGCACTAAACCTAACAGGGCGTTTGTGTTTCGCAGCGCTTGTGGGCCCGCTCGGAGGACCAGTCCGAGCTCCTCCGACGTTTGGACGACCAAAGAGCGGCCACCGAGGAGGAGCGCGATCGTCTGCGCCCCGAGCTTTGTGAAGCTCTGGGGGCGCTGGCTCGCGAGCGGGAGGAGGCGGGCAAGGTCCGCCAGGAGCTGAGCCAGGTCGGCGGGGTCTTGCACGATGTGCGCCAGGCAGAGCAATCCTCGAGGGCGAGGGTAGCCGAGCTCGAGTCCCTACTGGCGGGATCCAACAGCGCCAAAGACGCTGCCGTTGCCACGGAGGAGACCGCGCGGTCGAAAGCATCTCGCCTCCAAGCCGAGCACGACTTGGCCCAGAAGGGTGCCGAGCAAGCGCGTTCCGAGCGGGACGTCGCTCGGAAGGAGCTAGCTTCGGTGAGGGCGCTGCAGGAGCGGGCCCAGGAGGAGCTCCGCGCTTTGAAGGACTCCACGGCTGGTAAGTAACCCAACTCTTGGTAGTTAACTTTGCGATCGCGGCATGCGAGGTGTGCTTGCTTGATGCCATTTTGGTCTGCAGAACTGCAGAAGAATTTTAGCGACGCCGTTGAGGCGCAGAGGTTGGCGGTGCAGGAGCGTGACATGGCGGTCGCGGCGCGCGACGTGGCCTTGACGTCGCGGCAGCTGGCGGAGGGAGATCGAGCTGAGCTGGTCGCTGAGCTGACGACCGTCCGAGAGGCCGGCCGGGACGTCTGCGACCGGGTGCTCGGGACCGTGCCGGGCCCGAGCTCGCTCGCCACCGAGTTAGCCCGCGTGCCCGAGCACGTCAACAGCTCGGTGAGCGAGGGCGTCGTGCTTGGAGCCTGCTCGGCGCTCGTCTGTACCATCTCTCATTTCGATGGTATCAACCTCGCCACGGTCAGCAGCGGGATTGCTGGGAATCGGACTGAGGAGGAGGTCGACAGGTTCGAGCTCCAAGTAGAACCGTACGCCTGAGTGATTGCTGAACGGATTCCGCCCCAGAGCATCCTCCACAAAGAGTAGGAGGAAAGTTAGAAAAAATCTTAGCATATTTTTCTTTTTGCGATGTAAGAAACTTTAGCGTGCAATAAACCAAAGTTTGGCAAGTTTCAGTCTGTCTTCAGCACTTTCCTGCTATGATGAGCACTCGACGACCATAGCTCTAGCAACCTCAGGGGTCGGTCAAGCGTAGGTCGGTGCGCTACCATTTGTGAGGGAAGCGTGAAGAGGACAGGAACTTGGTTACGAAGCATTCATGCGCACTTGCTCGGGACTGGAGTGTTCTCGATCGACCAAGGGTTGCTTCCGTAAGGGCACTTCCTTCTTCCGCAAAGCGCTATTTGGCAACCGTAGCCGCTGGGGCGTAGGCCGTAGCACTTGGATCGAGAGGGTTACCGCTCTAGGAGGAACCTTATGGTCGGCCGAGTCACCGACCCATGTGAATGCGTGAACTGGCTGCGTTCGCGCGAGAAAGGAGTGTTCCTGACCGACCGAGGGTTGCTCCGTATGGGCACTTCCTTCTTCCGCAAAGCGCTACTTAGCAACCGTAGCCGCTGGGGCGTAGGCCGTAGCACTTAGGTCGAGAGGGTTACCATTTTAGGAGGAACCTTGTGGTCGGCCGGGTCACCGACCCACGTGAGTGCGCCGACTGAAAGCGACCCGTATGAGTGTGCCAACTGGTGGCCCCCGAGTGCCGCGCGGCGACCGGGTACTCGGTAGAGGGGTAAAAAAGAGCGAGGGACAAGAAAGAGTTTTAGGGATAGAATCGCCTTAACTTTTCTGTGTTCTACGCGTTGGAGATGACGTTGCCATCCGTGTCCTTGAGTCAGAAGGTGCCGGGTCAGAGAACCTCTACGACGGTGAAGGGGCCTTCCCACGGTGGTGAGAGCTTGTGCCTGTCTTGGCTGGACTGAACCTGGCGCAGGACCAGGTCGCCCATGTTGAAGGACCGGCCTCGGACCTGACGGCTGTGGTAGCGTCGTAGAGCTTGCTGGTACTTGGCCGATCGCAGAATGGCCACGTCACGCGCCTCGTCGAGCTGGTCGATGGCGTCTTGTTGCGGGACGAGCCCCCGTGCCTTGTCAAAGGCTTGTAGTCTCGGGGCGCCGTAATCCAGGTCCGTTGGCAAGACAGCTTCGGCACCGAACACCATGAAGAATGGCGTAAACCTAGTCGATCGGGTCGGTGTGGTCCGCAGGCTCCAGAGGACGGAAGGTAACTCAGCCACCCATCGTCCCGCGATTTTCTTCAGTCGACTGAAGATTCGTGGCTTGAGCCCCTGGAAAATCATGCCGTTCACCCGCTCGACCTGGCCGTTGGTCCGCGGATGGGCCACGGCTGCCCAATCGACGCGGATGTTGAAGTCATCGCAGAACTCGAGGAATTCCCTCCCCGTGAACTGCGTGCCGTTGTCAGTGATGATGGAGTTCGGGACTCCGAACCAAAAAACGATGTCGCGGAAGAAAGTAACCGCCTGCACCGATGTGATGCTGGCGACTGACTTGGCCTCTATCCACTTGGTGAACTTATCCACCGCGACAAGGAGGTGGGTAAAGCCCCCGGGCGCCTTTTTGAAGGACCCGACTAGATCGAGTCCCCAGACCGTGAATGGCCATGTGATGGGGATCGTCTGTAAGGCCTGTGCCAGAAGATACGTTTGCCGGGCGAAGAATTGGCATTCTTCGCAGGTGCGAACGATTTGCTCGGCGTCAGACACGGCGGTCGACCAGTAGAAGCCTTACCGGAAGGCTTTTCCCACTAGGGACCGGGGTGCGACGTGGTGACCACAGACACCACCATGGATATCGGCAGCAGCCGCCTCCCTTGGTCGGCCAGAATGCATTTCTGGAGGACTCCAGAGGGACTCCTTTTGTAGAGGTCTTCTCCGACCAGGACGAAAGACTTCGTCCGACGAGCGAGGCGCCGTGCCTCGGTCGGGTCGGTGGGGAGCGATCCATCGGTTAGTCGGTTGACGAAGGGCTTCCTCCAGTTGAAATCGGTCATCAACACGTCGCGGCCTGACCTGGGCGACTCTACGTCCGACCGTTCGGCGGTCGGAGTGGTTACCTTGGACAGGTCGGACGGCCGCTCGAACGCCGAGTCCATTTGGATGGATGGCTGTCGAAGATCGCAAACGAAGATCCCAGGTGGGATCGGACCTCTTGCGGAGGCGAGATTGGCTAGGTAATCGGCCTCACCATTGTAGCGTCTGTAGCTATGGTGAAGCTCGAAACCCTTGAACCTTTTCTCGAAACCCTTGGTCGACGACAAGTTTGGAGTCTCCGTGGATGTAGAGTCGGCGAGCACCGAGGTCGGCAGCGATCCGGAGACCGTTGACGAGGGCCTCGTACTCGGCGACGTTGTTGGTCGCATCGAAGAGCAGCCGAATGGCGTACTGGAGCTTGTTCCCGAGTGGGGAAACGATGACGACTCTCGCGCCCGCGCCGTTCTTGGTGTAGGACCCATCGAAGTACATTGTCCAATACTCAGAGTCTTCAAGCGCTGGTGGCGATTGGGCTTCGGTCCACTCGGCGACGAAGTCAGCCAGGGCCTGCGACATGATCGCCGTTTGAGGAACGTACGATATGTCGTGGCCATTGAGCTCAAGCGCCCATTTGGCTATTCTTCCAGAGGCGTCGTGGTTGTGGATGATTTCGCCAAGCGGTGACGTGGTCACCACTGTGACGGGATGCCGGTCGAAGTAATGGACCAACTTCCTCTTCGTGATGAGCACCGCATAGAGCAGTTTCTGCACCTGTGGGTACCGAGCTTTGGACTCGGAGAGGACTTCACTGATGAAGTAGACTGGCCGTTGTACCTTGAGTACATGGCCTTCTTCCGCTTCGTTCACGATGAGGGGGCGCGGCGACTTAGGTCGTAGCGGTGATGTAGAGAGAGCGGTGGTTCTTAGGTCGGGCGACGATGCGGTGAGGTCAGGAAAGCCTTTAGTCGGTTGAGGGCTTCCTGAGCCTCCTGGGTCCAGCCAAATCGATCGGACTTCTTGAGCAGCTTGTAGAGCGGCATTCCGCGCTCGCCGAGGCGAGACACGAAACGGCTTAAGGCTGCCAGACATCGGTTAGCTTTTGGACCCCTTTCAGGTTGCCGACTGGGCCCATCTTTAAGATCATCGAGATCTTCTCCTGGTTGACTTCGATGCCACGCTCGGAGACGATGAAGCCGAGTAGCTTTCCTTTGGGGACCCCGAAAACGCATTTCTCGGGGTTGATCCTTATCCGGTACCGTCGGAGGTTCGCAAAGGTTTCCTCCAGGTCGGGGATGAGGTCATCGGCCTTCCTAGTTTTAACGACGATGTCGTCGACGTACGCCTCGAGGTTACGACCAATCTGGTCACTGAAGCACGCTTGCATACATCGCTGGTATGTAGCGCCCGCGTTTTTTAGACCAAATGGCATCGTTATGTAACAGAACGAGCCGAACGGGGTGATGAAGGAGGTCGCGAGCTGGTCGGATTCCTTCACCGCTATCTGGTGATAGCCCGAGTAGGAATCCAGAAAGGACAGGGATTCGCACCCTGCAGTGGAGTCGACGACTTGATCGATGTGGGGCAAAGGGAACAGGTCCTTGGGACATGCCTTGTTCATGCTCGTGTAGTCAACACACATCCTCCATTGCCCATTTTTATTTTTTACAAGGACAGGGTTAGCCAGCCACTCGGGGTGGCGGACTTCCTTCACAAACCCTGCGGCCAAGAGCTTGGCGATCTCTTCCCCTATGACCCTGCGTTTGTCCTCGTCGAAGCGGCGCAGGCGTTGGGCGACCGCCTTGAGCCTGGTCGGATGTTTAAGGAGTGCTCGGCGACCTCCCTTGGGATTCCTGGCATGTCGGATGACCTCCATGCGAAGATGTCTTGGTTGGCGCGGAGGAAGTCGACGAGCGCGGCTCCAACCCGCACGGTTTTGGCCGGATCCTTGGGATCGACCGCAACCTCCTTCGTGTCCTCGGCGGACTTGAAGGATCCGGACCCTGACTTGCCAGAGTCAGGGGCGGACTCGGAGGTTTCCCCCCGGAGGTTTGCGAGTTCGGCTGAGGCGATGACCGCTGATGCCAACTCGCAGCTGCTTCGCTCGCAGTTGTAGGCAAGCTGAAAAGATGAGACCACGGTGATTATTCCCCGTGGCCCAGGCATCTTTAGCTTGAGGTAGGTGTAGCTGGGGACCGCCATGAACTTGGCGTAGCATGGTCTCCCCAGAATGGCATGGTAAGAGCCGGGAAGATCCACCACCTCGAAGGTGAGGGTTTCGGTGCGGAAGTTGTCCGGTCCTCCGAAAGTCACGGGTAGGTCGACCTACCCGAGTGGGTGGGCCTGCTGGCCCGGAATGACGCCGTGGAATGGCGCCTTGCTCGGCCGGAGGCTCGAGCGGGGGACCCCTATGGCGTCAAGCGTCTCAACGTATAGGATGTTGAGACCACTGCCTCCGTCCATGAGCACCTTGGTCAGGCGCTTTGTCCCCACAATGGGGTCGACCACCAGCGGATATCTCCTCGGCTGCGGAATGTGGTCGGGATGGTCGGTCCGGTCGAAGGTGATCGGAGATTCCGACCAGCGAAGGTATTGGGGGACAGCGGGAGTTGCCGTGTGGACCTCACGGAAGGCGAGCTTGAGCCGCTGCTTGTCGGCGTAGGACGTCGGTCCGCCAAAGATCATCAGGCAGCCATCAGGTTCTGGGAACTCAGCGTCAGCCCTCTTTTCCTCAGCCCGTGGGGCCGAGTTTGGCTTCTTTCCCTTACCCCGTGACGTCGTGGGGGTGCCGAAGAGGAAGCGTTTTAGGACTTGGCAGTCCCGGTACTTGTGCTTGACAGGGAACCCGTGGTGCGGACACGGGCTCTCCATCAGCTTTTCGAAGTGGTGGTCGCGCGGTACCGGTCGCGCTGCGGCTTGGCGGTGATCGCGGCCGCGACCAGCGTCCTTCTACCTGTTTCCTTGCCGCCTGGGCTTGTTGGAGCGGTCGAGAGGGGGTCCGGCTTGAGCGCCGGGCTCTTGCTTGGCCTTTACCCTTTCGAAGATGGCCCCCACAGCCTCTTCGCCAGAGGCGTGGTTGGTGGCGATGTCTAAGAGCTCCTTGGTGGTTCTGGGCTTGACGCGGCCGGTTTGTGCACCAAGGCCTTGCAGAGGTGCCGTAGATGAGCGCCCGACGACATCGGCGTCGGAGATGTCTGGAGCTCGTTGCATTGTCGAGAAGCGCCGGATGTAGTCGGAGAGTCTCTCCGCCATCGCTGCGGCTCTTGAGTCGGGAGTTTCGGCGCTTGTAAGTGCCACGGAAGTTTCCGACGAAGAGGTTCTTCAAGTCGGCCCAGTTCCTGATAGTTTTTGCGGGCAAGTACTCAAGCCAAGCTCGAGCAGAGTCCGCAAGGTAGATGGGAAGGTACTGGATGATGAAGTGGTCATCCGCAGCTCCTCCCGCCCGGCATGCGAGCCGATAATCTTCCAGCCAGACGCCGGGGTTCGTTGCCCCAGTGTATTTGGCTATGTTGGTCGGCGCCCTGAACCTGGCGGGGAAATCCGCGTAGTGGATCCCCTGACAGAAGGCCCGTGGTCCTGGACCATCGGGGCTCGGGCTGCGATCGTCGCGGCAATCGCTGTCTACAACCCGTGACCGGGCCGCTTCGTCCGCCTCTTTTTTCCGCTCCTCGATGGTGGCGCGAGCGTCGTAGTAGTTGTCGAGGCGCTGGCGCACCGGGGTGTGCGAGGCTTGGGGCTATTGGCGTTGTGCCGCCGTCTTTGCCGGACCCAGCCAGTTCCGAGCGGCGGTGTGGCTCGGGCGACTGGAGGAGGCGCCCGAGTGGTGGGAGCCCTGCATGTGCTGCACGGCAGCGCGTTCGACCAGCCCCCGGAGGTTCTGGTATGTCGCCTTGGCCTCCGGGTCGTCCGGCTAGGGAATGCCACGGAGCAGCATTGTGGCCGTGGCCACGTTTTGGCTCGCGTGGGGGAATAACGGAGGACCGTCTTGATTCCTCGCGCCCGGTGATGATGTACGGCGCTGCAGCGTCTGCTGTGGCGCTAAACGCGAGTGGAGGCTCGGGCTGACTTTGCTCCAGTCGGCTGGAGTTTGTTGAGCTCGGCCTTTCGGGCCTCCAGCTCCTCGCGCTGTTGTTGGAGCTCGGCGCGGCGAGCTTGGGTGCGTTCAGCGCGCTCGCGCTGATATTCCTCTTCCTGCGCTCTGGTGCGCTGGATGAGGACTCCCATAGTCGCGGGGGTTGCGGTCGGGTCGACCATACCTGCCATGTTGCACTCGCGAGAGTGCGGCCGGCTGGCAACGCGCTCCGCGTCGGAGCTGGAGTCGTGGCTAGAGGAGTCCTCCAGCAAGTCGTGGACGGAGGCTGGCATATAACCGGCCATTGCCACGAGGCGCGAGCCCACGGGAGGTGACATAGTCACCTGCCCGAGCTCACAGGTGTCGTTACCAGAGACGGCGTAGGGCTTGGTGGGTTCCGGCTTCGAGGTTCGCATGGGAGCCTCGAGCCGGAGGTTGCCGAGATCGCCGGAGATGGAGTCCAGGTTCCCAGCGGATGTCTGGTCTCGGAAGGTGGCGGGGACGAGCATGAGCTCTCCCACCGAAGTGGCGACGAAGTCGAGGGAGCCGAAGCGGATCTAGCTCCTTGACGCGAAGATGTCGTCGCGGGTGAAGGAAGCCATCAAGGAACCGAATGGGAATCCAGAGATGATGATGAGGATGCGCAAACACCCCTACCTGGCGCGCCAACCGTCGGCGTTTCGGGCACAGGCGAGTGAATTTTTAAGTCTAAGGGGCCGCGCGTTCCCTCTCCTTGAATGGTTAGACTCGGGAGCCCAAGACGTATACTGGTTCGGGCCGAAAGTCCCTACTCCAGTTCGCGTGGTGGTGGTGTATTGCCTTAGGTGAAGATGGCTGCACGGTTTTTACAAATGGGAGCTGAGAGCTCGAGAATGTGAGAGCAAGAACAGCCTACTTGAGAAGACCGAGAGGAGGGTGCACTTTTCTTTTTTCCTCTCCCCCTCCCTGGAGGGTCCTGCCTCCCTTTATATAGCCGGAGGGGGCAGGTTATGTGGGAAATTGGGAGAGGAAGAGATGAGGTGATCTATGCTGTGCTGGGAGCTCTGGTCCTTTGCCTTGGCGATTCAGCGTCTGCCTTACCCCATGCGGGTTGGTGAACTTGCTGAGCAGAGCAGTTCGCCGTTTCCTTGAGAAATAGCGCACCTGCCCTCTGCAAGTCTATCAGGCGCTAGCGTTTGCCTCGGGAGGGAGCGTGTCTTCGCACCGCGCGTGTCCGGTCGATGAGACCGGGGCTTGACTTTGGCGACCTCCTCGCTACCTCGGGAAGGAGCCACCTGCCCCCGCATAGTCTCTCTGATCCGTTGTGTCCGCGGGGCACGTGGCTAATGGCTGGCGGAGGCCCGACACGTGGCCCGCACGCGGAGATCACTTCAGCTTGGTCGGAGCTCGTGAGGAGCCCGACCCGTGGGGAAGCTCGTTAGGTCGGGGACGAGCGTGAGGCAGCTCATCATGTCGGGGACGAGCGTGTGGGGGCTAGCTTGAGGCAGTCCATTAGGTCGGGGACGAGCGTCCCTCGTGGCCCCACGGGACCTTTGGTCGGAGTCGGTCTTGGGGCGGCCCGTTCGTTACTCCGGGCCGTTGGGGTACCCATGGTACGAGTACTCGTCACTAACCATAATAAAAGTTATGTAAGTTCGATTAAGGGACATAAGGCCTTAGACATCGATAGGTACGAATCTTGGTTATTCGGGATATGGACACGGGACGGATATGTGACAGATTCAGCTCGAAAATGAATAAAGATATATGGATAATGCACGCATATATCTCTACTACTTCTAATTAGGAGTTGGTGGCAGTGATCCGTTCTCTTCTAGAGTATTTGATTCGTTGGATCTGACATGAACGACCGAGATATAAGAGAATCATATCTTAGATGGAAGGATTTTATCATATCTTTTTTGAATAGAAATATTATTTTAGCATATCTCTATTCACATGTTCTTACTATGGAAGGATGTTATTCATATATCTTATAAATTGAAGGATTTTCTCATCATGTCCTGCATGGATAGAAGGATATACTCACCATATCCCATAATACGGGAATTCTATCTTATCATATCTGAAAATGCATAGATTAAAAAGGAAAAAATCACGTAACCAAATCACGTGCCAATCACGAAGATGTCGAGGAGACCTGGCTTCCATCCGCCTGCGTATGCTGCCTTCTACTTTCATCTACTCCCTATTAGAGGGCACACACACTCATCTCCACGAGGACAGACCCGTCGGTAGTGGAGACACACGCAGAAAGAGAAGAGAAAGGCTGCGTGCAAGAAGCAAGAAGATTTCCTGCAAGAGGAAATCAATAACTTTCTTCTCCTTCGATGGTAAGGATTGATATCTCTCTACTAATTCTAATTAAGAGTCGGTGGCGATCGTCCATTCTCCTTCAGAGTACTTGATTCGTTGAATCTAACATGAACAGTTGAGATGGAAGAGGATTTAACCCGATAGTCAAATCTCTTCAGAGGAACAAACTTTTCCTACCATTGAAACATAACTAAAGTCAGTGTTCTTTGCAAATAAATGTTTTATCGCCAATTGAGTTTTCGTTGCAACGCACGGGCACATGACTAGTAGAGTAATATATGTTGAATTAAAACCATACAAGTACATGATCATAGTAGTAAGTTATATATCAATCAAACCCAATAAATGTCATAGAAAGAATATGCTACTTAAGAATCAATAGAACCAACTAATTGTCAATATAAATAGGCTGCCATGGAAAAATGTGATGAATATGGGCTGGGCTTTACTAATATCCGAATAGGAAAAATCTGGATATCCGGATTCCGTCTCGTATTTACCGGATATTAGTTGCTCTGTATCTGATCCTAAATCCGAATTTAAATATCCGGATCCCATCCCAGATCCAGTTGGATAGTTAAATATAGTCCAAATACAATACCAAATCAAACTAAAAATATCCTACCTATTTTCAACTCAATCACCGTCTCATTCTTATCGGTATTTCACCATCCACAGAAAGGAGTGATAAAATATCTTGTACTAGACTGCACTTCGGATCTACTACTACTGCACTAGGCGGTAGGCGCAAGCTGGCGAGGAAAGCAACAATTAAAACAGCACAGTACATGGCAAGCAAATTACACTCTCCCTCGCACACTCGCGCTCTCTCTCTCTCTCTCACTCTCTCTTCCTCAGCTCGTGGGAAAAGCCAAGCCAAGAAACCAACCAAGAATCCTCCTCCTTTGAACAAGAACAAAAACGCGGAACAAACTGTGATACTGATAGCCAGCTTCCCAATCCAGCAGCCCAATGCTTTCCGTTTGTTGGAGATAGGGGTTTCTTATAGAAACTGACCCACCAGAAAGGAAATCTTGAAAAGAAGAAGGGAAATTACCGAGATATGGGTGAACCTGTACGAGGATTTCCTTACGGTTAATGGCTTCCAGAATTGCTCCATCGCCGCTGTGCGCTTGCGGTTCGACATGGGGGCCAAATGCGGGGCTTTCCTCCCCATGATGCCCGCTATAATTTCTTGCCCAATTTTGCCAAATCCGTCGGCCTGTTGCCTCCTAACCCCGCAATTCCTCGCCGGTTGCTGATCAATCCGGTTCCTGATTCGGAGATTTTCGGGGGGTTTCTTGGGACCAATGGGCCGTTCCCTGCCCGGTTTGGTCGCGCATTAATAGCCGCTTCCTGGGTAGTTCTCTCGCTCTCGTGCCCTTGTTCTTGTTCTTGCGCTGTGACACGTCTTATGAGAAGAGTTCTTGGCGAGCAAACGCGAGAAACCTGTGTCAGCGTTGGGATGGGTTGCTTTGGGTGCTTTCTGCCGGAGGCGAACGAGGGAAGCGATGACCTGAAGCCTTCCAAGCCCAACTACCACTCCTCAGACGACTCATCAGGTTCTTGATTTCCATCTGTACTGTGTTATGTTAGGGTTTCTGTTTTTTTGGCTTCGGTTGTGACTGTTTCTTGTAACAGGCGCCGATGCAAGGAGAAAAGTGGCGCCTTTGACGCCGGACGTGGGGAACGGCTACGCGCATAGCTTCACCTTCAAGGATCTGCTTGTGGCGACCGGCTACTTCAGCGACGCTAATTTTATCGGCGAAGGTGGCTTTGGGAAGGTGTACAAAGGCAAGATCAATGGGCAGGTGAGTTCAAAATGCTCTTCTTTGTTCTACTTTTGAGGGCTTTTTGTGGTCAAAAGATTCGATTTTTATATCTTTTTTTTTGGTGATGTGCAGATAGTGGCAGTGAAGCAACTCTCTCCGCATGGTGTGCAGGGGAGGAACGAGTTCTTGGTGGAGGTGCTCATGCTGACGGTGCTCAACCATCCGAATCTCGTCAGCTTGGTCGGGTTCTGTGCGCAGGGGGACGAGAGGCTGCTGGTGTACGAGTACATGCCATTGGGCAGCTTGGAGAGCCATCTGTTTGGTAAGAAGTTCTTCTCAAACTTGCTGTGCTGCGCATGTTTGGTCTAGTTAGTGTGTGCAATACTGCAATGTACTATGGGAGTAGGTATGTTGACATGGAATTTGTCTCCTCTTGGTTGATTACGCACCACTGTTTAAATGTTTCGGCCTTTCTTTTTAATTTATGCCTTATGGTAGTTCTCTGCTTGTGATAAATCTTCAGCAAGAGTTTCCTTGTATGCTTTAATACCAATCCTTTGTAGCGTTTTACAGTTCTAGTTGTCCTTCATACCAGTAATGTGCATTCTCAAAAGCTTAAAAATAAAAATGCTCACTGTCTGTTATCTTTGCTTCCGTTCTTTCATTAAGTAGTAAAGACGTGTTTATGTGAAAAATATAAAAGGCAAAAATAAATGGTTAAGATTGGTGTAACTCAATATGAAATTAGATAAAATGGAGGGCAAAATCGACACCCTTTATCCAAGAAACCCTGATTGAGCGAACTGTTTGTATCTTCTCCTTTCTCAGTCCAAAAATTCACTGAATTATTTTCCTTCATTTCCCGAAATTTTTCTTGATATAATATTTTAGCTTTGCCGTTGCTTGTTAGTTGTATATAGATGCTTTTACTGTGGCTTGCATACTGTACTTTTTTTATATGCAATACTCAACAGCCCTTTTCTTATATTTCTTATTAACTAAGTAATCCTAATCAAAGCGTAATATTTTTCGTAATGAAAGCAATCGGTCACCATGATGCTGGGAATTGCAATAAATTCTCATATGGTTGTACTACGCAAGAATCTTGTAACATTGGAGTATGACCTTGTATATTGTTTCCTAATATTAGCTAGGTGTTATTATTCTATCACTATATCCAAAGTTATTATAGCACAGAGTAATATTGTAATATTGATATAAAGGCGCGAATAAAAAAAGTACCAAAAGTTGATCCTTTAAATATTGAAAATTTTAATATGAAATGCATGAAGATGACGATCAAGTTGAGATTGTTCTTGTAGGTCCTCGCACGGCAAAAAAACAAAGAGAAATAAAAGTTCATCCCCACTTGCTCTATTTCTTTTATTATCTGCTTTACTGAAATTCAGGAGGCCGTCTACTCTGTTAAATGTTGAAATTTTCTCTTTCAGAAAAAATCGTGAAGAAATGATATGGAAGCTATTTTCTCTATTAACCGATGGTGCATTTACCGATGTTCTTTCACCTTCAGTTTCTTAGTACTTGGATTACAACTGGGGTTTTGTATTTAAGGAAGTCAAAGTTCAGACGAAAAATAGTAAATGAGCTATTGAATTTGCCTAGTAGCCATTCTTCACTTTCTTGATTTCTTCCAAGTATGATTCGTATTCCCGTATGTGCTTGCTTTCGCCACCATCTTCTTGTTTCCTTTGTCTAATAATGACTGAATATGTTCCGCAAAGATGTAGAAAACTATGAATGAGGATCCAAATTCCTTTTTTGCGTGAAGAAAGTCAGGAAAACGGTCTAGCTTGCTGTGTGGTCTCTATTTAGGTCAGTCATAATTATTTCCAATAATTGTGCTGCATTTATTGTCTATTAAATAAAGAACTAGTAAAAATAGTAAGTTCCAAAGTATTATTGTCTTAATTATACTGTAGGGATGGCGCAAACCATCCATTCTGTGCGAGGTGCAAAACTGCAAAATGAATCTGTTCCAGCATGCAATCAACACAAAAAAAAATTGTAATGCTTGTTTAATTGGGTTTCTGACCTGAAAAGCTACCTTGTGCTAATTGGCCATTTTCCTACGTGCCAAAATTGTTCAGCACATAATACCTAAGGCTAGCCAAATTGTCCCCACGGAATAATTATTGAAGTTCTCAGGCCCTCTTGGCTTTGTCTCATGCCTGAACATCACATGGTCTCCTGGATGATAGCAGTGCTATGGGCATGATGTGAATGATCTGAACTTTTCTGCAAAGTTCCTTTATTTTTCCAAACCCATAATTTGTTTCAATGATGTGACATAACTAAGCTTAGGCCACCAATACTTCCAGAAATTTGTTATTGTGGATCAATTTGAACTTGCCTTGCAATTGTGTAAGATAAATTTTTGGAGCTGTGCATTGTCAGTTGCTTGTATTGTTATGCTTGATGTGCTGTGGGTCCATTGTTTAATGCTACAGTATGAAACTGCTGATCAGTGATCAGTTATTTATATATTGATTGACTGCCCTATAACAATTTTTATTCAACATTCTTCTTATGCACTTCATTCGATTGATAGAAATTTTACCTTTGAATAGATGTGCCTCTTGGCAAGCAACCACTTGACTGGAATACACGTGTGAGGATAGCTGTTGGAGTAGCAGAAGGGCTTTCATATTTGCACAATGTGGCTGATCCACCTATCATTTACCGTGATATGAAAGCTGCTAATATTTTGTTGGATGATGATTTCAGTCCAAAGCTCTCTGATTTTGGACTCGCAAAAGTTGGACCTGTTGGTGACAGAACTCATGTTTCCACCAGGGTTATGGGTACCTACGGCTACTGTGCCCCTGACTATGTGGTGAGTGGTAAGCTTACCATGAAATCTGACATATACAGTTTTGGTGTTCTTCTGTTGGAACTGATCACTGGCAGAAGGATTTATGATGCTTCAAGGCCTAAACCAGAGCAGAGTTTACTAACATGGGTAGGTAGCCTTACCTTCTCGTAGTTTTATGCTTCCAATGTTTGCTGTCCTTTTCTGCATCTCCTCAAATTATGCAAGCAGAGTAGCTGTCTGTCATAGCTTCATTATTAGAACTTAGAAGTATCCCCGGTAAAAGGATTTGTGATATCTTCTCTATGCTAGTCCAATTGTTTGGTAGTCCCTCCATTTGTTTTTACATGTTCATCATTTCCCTTATATTTTAGATGACGTTGACATAATCTTGCCTATTCCCATGGCATCACTGCCAATGAACATGAGATATCCATTTTATTCTCCTAAGGGTAGTTAAAGTTTAGCAACATCAAAGTCAGTTCTGGAAAGTTCTGGAGGCTTATTCATACCTTGCTTTTTCTTCTTCTGGATTTTGCAGTCTAGACCATTTCTGCATGACAAAAGAAAATTCCACAGGCTCGCTGATCCGGCTCTTCAGGGCTGCTATCCAACATTGGCGCTCAACCAGTTAGTTGTGATCAGCATCATGTGCCTCCAAGACCAGCCCCATGTCCGCCCAATCGTTGCTGATGTTGCGATAGGCCTGAGCCATGTTGCAAGCCAGCCATATGTCCCTGAACGGCCCCCGGCATCTCTGAGTTCCCCGGCGAAGTGCGGGTCACCACAATACGTCGGCACACCATCCCGAAGGCGGGGCGGTAGAAGGTTTGTACAGTACGCATAGCCTAGACTGCATGCTTGTCCCATAGAACAGCAAGATCTCAGTCTGGCGGGACGGCTAGGTCGTGGAAAGTTGAAACTGTCAATTGTCAGAGTCAAAGCCTTCTTGGTTCAAGAACTGGTCTTGAGCGACCTGCTTGGCAGAGAGTTCTATGAGATGAGACTGATGATAGTTGAAGCTGATCATGACTGTTGTTCTTTCTTGTCCTTAATTGGTTCCAGTTCATAATTAAATTCTGTAGCCAGTGTACATATGATCGGTGGTGCCCTGTGTGGGAAGCATGCGTCAGTCCGGGAAGAAGGGAACAATGTCCTCTTTGGGGTATTGATCAAGTAGTTAATTATGTACAAATTTCTCATGGCTTGTTGCATGTTGGTATCTTGTAGATGAAATGAATTTCAACGGTGATCATCTAATAGCATTGCTTAGTTAAGAAAGCCCAGAAAAAAAGTTCTCTTTAGTTTGTAGGTGACTTTGTTTGGCATCATATATTTTGTAGGGATGTTCAACTGGTAAATCATTTTCAGCTGGTATAAACAGCTGCATTGTTTTATGCTCGGACGTTTATGCGAAGACAAAACTTACATTTTCATGTCATGTCAGATGCGTCTAGTAGCGGTGTGTAACGTGTCAACATCACCGCAGTAAATTTTATGCTGTAGTTTGTGTTGTAAAACGTAGAGGTTCACCCACCCACGATTAATCAACTACACGCCAATGAAATCATAAGAGGAAGAGCGGGAGCACACATAAAACAGGGGCAAAATTCTCTCGCTTTATTAGATTGATCTTTTGTACAAGGGGGTGTTCAATATATAGAGAAACTGGCAAGAGATAAGTTCGGATTCGTCCACACATAAGAGATAGAGTCTAACCGAATACAGTTACAAATATCTTATCTCATAACACTCCCCCTTGGGCGAATACCGCGTAATGCACATGTCTCGTTAAAAACTCCTCCCAAAAATCCAGTGGAAAAAAAGGGACGGAGAAAAGAGTACATTGCACTCGCACTCCGTGTTACACTAGTTGCCTTATTAAAAACCTTCATGTGAGAAAACTTTAGGAAAACTCACTAAGGGAAAAAGAGTGCAACTTATAATCTTCAGGATTTAAAATATGATCTTTAGAATCATGCAAAGGGTCATGGTTCAGAGATTTACTCCCCCTGAACTTTGCATATCTCTAAGTCGTCTCGTTCCAATGCCATTAACACACCTTTAAAATGTAGATTTTGACAAGGACTTGATGAATAAATATGCAAGATTTTCACATGACTTAGTTTGCAAAATCTTTACCTCACCATTCTTCTGGAGTTCATGAGGATAGAAAAACTTAGGAGCAATATGTTTCGTGATATTGCTTTTCACATAACCCATTTGTATTTGTGCAACACAAGTAGCATTATCTTCATGATAATTGTGGGGGTATCAACGGTGTTAAGACCACATGACTTCTGGATATGGTTAATCACACGTCTCAACCAAACACATTCACGTGAGGCTTCATATAAAGCTATAATCTCTGAGTGATTGGTAGAAGTAGTTACCAAGGTCTGCTTAAAAAGACCGCCAAGAAACGGTTGTACCACCGCAGAGAAATATAAAACCAGTCTTAGATTTGGCACTGTGGGGATCAGATAGATAGCCAACATCCATATAACCTGTCATGGTCAAAACTTGGTTCTTATGGAAAAACAATCCAAGTTCTTAAGTACCTTGGAGATATCTGAGTAAAGTCTTGACACCAGCCCAATGTCTTCTAGTTAGGGCTGAACTGTGTCTTGCTAGCAAATTTACTGCGAATACAATATCAGGCCTTGTGCAATTCGCAAGATACATCAATTTGGGACTTCAGGTCCTCAGACTTTCTCATTTTCCATCCTTGGTCTGAAAGGGTTTTTATCTACTTCAAGAGACCTTACGACCATGGGTTTTTTTAAAGGATTATCCATATAAACATTTCCAATACCTTTTTGGTATAGAAAGACTCGTGTACAAGGATTCCTTCTAGGAAATGCTCTAGCTGCAGGCCTAAGCAAGATTTGGTTTTATCCAAATCTTTCATCTCAAAACTCCGTCATGAGATAAGCACTTGCTTCCTCTGTCTCCTTTGTGGTTCTGATGATATTCAGATCATCGACATAAAACTGAGATGATACAAGATCCATTCTGGGATTTCTTTATGAACACACAGGGACAACATTCCTTCTTCAGGAGGAACTCATAAAGTCGGTTATACCACATTCTCCCCGACTGTTTTAATCCGTATAGCGATCTTTTCAGTTTGACGCTATACATGTTGTGATCATTAGGATTCAGAATTGTAATTCCTTCAGGGAATCTTATATAAATATCCGTATCAGTGACCCATATATATGTGGTCACTTCATCCATCAACTGCATTGATAAGTTTAAGCTTGCTGCCATTAATATTAAATTTTGGAATATTATTCCACTCTTTACAGGAGAATATATTTCATCGTAATCGATGTCGGGTCTCTGCGTGAACCCTTGTGCTACAAGCCTCGCTTTATATCTCACCACCTGGGTATTTCATTTCTTTTCTGGATGAAAAACCCATCTGATCCTACAGGGATTACTTTAGGAGATGTTTGGTCAACGGGACCAAAGCTTTCCTTTTAATAAGCGAGTACCGTCTCAATTGCTTCTTTTTATTTGACCCTATCAGAGCGCTTCTGGCCCTCTGCCATGGACTTTGGTTCTGGATCCAGCTTTAGCAATTTTAGAGGCAATTATATTTCGACAATTGTATTCTTTCTTTTATACAATTCTCCTGCATCACTTCAGGGATATCTCTTTATAAATTTCTTCCAGCTCCTCGTGATTTCTCACAACGATGGAGGCTGGGTGTTCCGATTTCTTAGCGTGGGATTGTGCGCGCAAATATACGCTGGGGTTATCATCTTCAGGATGGATCACTTCAGGGATGTTACCATCTCCAGGATGGCTCACTTCAGGGATTTTCTCAACATCAGGTTAAGCTTCTTCTACTATCATGGGTAGTGTTCTCATTTGTTCGGTTCTCTACTTCTACGGACGTCTCCGCGGAACTGAGTCCCGTGCACCTGGAGGCCTCCCCCACCTTTTATCATGAGGGTCAAGAGTGGGAATATCCTTCTAGGGTATTTCCACTCTTTCAGGTGCATATACTGCAGGTATATGAGATCTTTTCACTCCCTTATGAACAGTGAAAGCATTTGGCAGATTATAAGCTTATTTATTGCAGATTTATTATCCTCCGAACTTCAAGTTCGGTCTCTGTAGTGCGTGGATCTTAGGAATCGGCATTCTCTAATGTGGTACTTATCTCCCCCTAATGCCAAAAAATATCTTCAGTACAATCAGCATACCGAGCCGTGTACAGATCCCCTGTCATAGGCTCTAGGTATTTTAATACATGACGGATATTCATAACCTACATAGATCCTCAACTTCTGGTGAGGTCTTATGATGGTACGCTGTGGTGGAGAGATTGGCATGTATACAACACAGCCAGTTTTTCGCAGATGGGAAATACTTGATTCTTTCCACGCACTATCTGCAACGGGGGAATTTCATACTGTGCAGTTGTTCTGAGTTGAATTATTACCGCAATATGTAGCACTGTGTGGCCCCAACAACTGGTGGGAAGCCTACTATTCTGCAAGAGCGGCCAAGTAATAAATTTCTGCAAGGCCATTTTAAGTGTGGACATTAGGTACAAGATGCTCTACATTAATTCCCAGAGCCATACAATAGTCATTAAATGCTTTTGAGGTAAACTCGCTAGCATTGTCTATTCGAATAGACTTGATCATTTCTTCTGGAAAATAGGCTCTTAATTTAATACTTTGGGCAATTAATTCTGGCAGAAGCATGATTCCTAGTAGATGAGACATACATAGGACCATCTAGTAGAAGCATCTATCAGTACCATAAAATTTCTTAAAAGGAGCCCGACAGGGGCTGAACAGGTCCATAGATATCACCTTGAATTTTCTTCAGGAAATTCAGTGATTCTTCCCTAACTTTTTAGGTAAGAAGATCTAAGAATAAGCTTTCTTTTAGCATAACCGGGCATAAGAAAACTTCAGGTTTACGAAAGTCTTTATGCTATGTGCAGCAGTATTATAATTATTCTTCTCATAATATTCAACTCAGGGTAACCCAGTCGATCTGCCAGATCTTAAATATTTCTGGGTTTTCATCGTAACACAAACTTCAGGTTTTTTTCCCTGTGCATAGTTAACCCGAAGGAGAATGAATGAAGTTTTCAACTACACATTTATTACACCCATTAAACTTAGTCACGAGTAGGTATTTTGTACCATTCTCATTCTTTGTCTCCATATGGAAACGATTATAGACCAATGTCTTTAAAACTTAAGAGAGTATGACTGGACTCAGGGTATAATATGACATTCTTCCAGTCCCAACTATGAGAGTATCACTTCTGGCGACAGTTATAATATTTTTAATTCACTTAGTGTGGTACAACTGTCTTCTAGATAGATTTTATCCTCCGCCATCGGATTATACTTTGTTCTATATTGGAAATATGATTTAACAATCAAACAATTGTTGCGTTAGGAACAAATTGTAGAATATAGAACAAACATAGCACAATTAATCAAATATCTGGGAAAAATCAATTTATTCAATTTTTGAATGATAATCGCTCAACAGGAGCGTAGACCAAATGTTCATTCAGGAACTAGGGCTAAACTGATAAGGAGACTTATAAGAAATATGTGACATTGACTTAGCAAAGTGAAGAGATATTTAGGAGACTAATCCAGGTCTCCATATGAGATGTAGGTGCCCTCCTGGGACTCCTCGAGCTCAAAAATTTCATGAATCATATCATCACACTTCTCAACATCCTAATCAACAACAGGTTGAACGGTGAAGTATGACTTAATATTATTTCCCCGGGTCTTATTTAGTTTTCCAGTGGATTGCATGTAAAGGTTTACCACATGCTTCGGGATGTGATAGTTGCATGACCAATGGCCAGTGCATCCATACATAAAACAGGGTTATTCAGGGTTTGCTGCATTACTTCTGCAAGTTCTGACCCTTTACCTTTACTTTTTCCACTATGAATTGCCTATTCCCCTATTTGATTTGTCATTCTTCCACTTATCCCTTATATTCCATTGGCCCTTTATGCAGCTTTGGCTATTGCTAGCCTATTGAGCATTTGCATGTGCTTCGGGCATTGCAAAACTCCCATTAGGAAGTACATGATGATTCTTCACTAGGAGTTCATCATGCTTTCTGCTTCTAGCAAAATGCATATAAGCTCGAAGTACTTCTAGTACTTGGCGACGATACTGTTACGGCAGTATCCTCATATTGGGGTGGAATGTGCACAATATCTTGTCGATCTTTTTAGCATTAGTAACTTTTTGATTACATAATGTTAGATCAATGACAAGCTTGTGTATGACAAAAATTATATGTTGCCACAGCCTTTAAAATCCAGAAAGCGCGGGAGGATCCATTCGCGTTGTACTTCTGGCAACATAACAGATCTATGCTGGATATATATTTTCCTCCAGGGAATCCAAAAGTATCAGCTGGTCATCTTCCATCAACTATTCTACCTTCAGGTCCGTATGTAGATGGTGCCTCAGGAGGTGCAAAGTCGTACATCTAGCGGCTTCGGGAAGAGCAGGAGTACCAGCTTCAGGCTGGGAAAACAGTAGCTCCAAAAGATCGAGCTATCAGATTAATCTTAGTATTCATTGTCCGGGTAAGATAATTGTTGCCTCAAGCTTGATAAATTCCTTCTTTGCGATGTCCAACATATCCTATTTCTATTTATGCAAAATGACTTTTACTATTGGTAAAATCATTATATTGCATGCTCACTATTCAATCAATAAAGCTTTGTCTATATCTATTCAGTAGATAATTATCTAAAATTCCCCAAAATTTTCCTAGCAATTTCTATAATTTTCTGCTAAACATTAAGTAATTTTCAGAATTACCAATTAACAGAAAGAATAGAAATTCCAGCATATATCACAAGGATTAATACTAAGGAAAATGAATCTAGCAACATGACACACATCAATTGGTCATACATTATTTTTCTTAATTTTCTAGCATTTTCTGTTAATTTTCAAGCAATTTTCAGAATTACTTAAATAACAGAATATAAAATTTTGCACATATTAAACATGGCATGAAGCTAGAAAATAAACCCAGAGTATAAAACTTCCAATGTGTGCTAAATATCAATTGACCAATATTTTACGGAAGTCCATATACCTAGAAAATCAATTTCTAGGATTTAATATAAATTTTCAAAATTTATTTAACAAATTTTCAATGAACAGTAGCAACTCAGAAACCCTATTTTTTAGATTAAACCAGTAATCTAGGCAATTAGGGAAATTAATCTTCAGAATTAAAAACTGTTTAGATGCGATTAACTTACGTGCCACAATCTTACACATGACTTGCAGAAGATTGATCGTTTGATGCCGGTCAAAAATCGATGCAGTGCCGATCGATACAGGCAGACGATTTTAATGGTCTTGGATAGCTTGGGCTTTTCCGTTGGACAAAACAGATGCAAACCGATCCGACCATACGCATGTACTCGGCAGCCTCATCCAAAAGCTCACGTATGGATGCATGTAGTCCGGCTTGTGATGTCGACACGGCCGAGCACCAGCCTGGCATCCTCAGCGCCCGGTGTGAAGCCGCTCTTGAACTGCGCGAGCATCGAGCGCATGCTCCGCGCGGACCGCGGAGCAGCCATCATCCGCGTCCGGTCGAAGCGCCGCGCGCCACGCCTGCTCGTACACACCAATCTACAGCGCGTTAATGCTAGCGCATCTGGCCACGCACCACGTCCCACATTTGCCGAGGGAACGGGATCAGGTTCACCGCCAGCTTCTGGAGGTCCGAGTTCAGCTGCACCGGGAATCGCAGGCAGCACGTCACACCGCTCATCGTCGCCGATATAAAGTGGTTCAGGTCTCCAAAGGAAAGGTTGGTGAGCTTGAGGGTGCGGAAGCAGATTGAAGTAGACGTTGATGCGCTCGAGCTGCTGCGGCGCCGCACCCGTGTCCGGCAGGTGGCGTCGACGCTATGCTCGTCATAGATTACCTCCCAGAACTTGGCGCCGATCTGGTTGCCGCATTGGCCGGGCTTCGTGGTGTGCGGCAGGATGACTAGCAGGAGGCGACTAGCTCGATAGATGATTGCATAGCCATGCATGTATACGCATATTGCTCCATGCATGTATTAGATGCATATGGATGCTGACGCGCTTGCGCTCTCCGCCAGAGACGCCGCGCACGAAGGCGTGTTGCCGACGATGGTGTTGGCGCACATGGCGAGGCCAAGCTCCACGATGATGCCTCGGCCGCAGCCTCCTTTCTTGTGTTGACGAAATGATTTTCAACTAGATTAATCGAGGGTTTTAGCATTATAGAGCTTCGTGCTGATAACGTGTTGTAAAACGTAGTGGTTCACCCACGATCAATCAACCACATGCAAATAAAATCACAAGAGGAAGAACGGGAGCACACATAAAACATGAGGCAAAATTCTCTCACTTTATTAGATTGATCTCTTGTAAATGGAGTGCCCAATATATAGAAAAACTGACAAGAGATGAGTTCGAATTCGCCCACACATAAGAGATAGAGTCTAACCGTATACGGTTACGAATATCTTATCTCATAACTATTGGACTACGTTGCCAAAGTCAATGCAAAGATTTGGTCCATGGAGCCACGTCATCTAGAGAAGCGACGACGCTGCGTCCCATTGCCACACTTTTAATTAGTACTTGTCTTTTGCCAAAATGGTGTTTACGTTTGGGGCTACACTGTTAGCGGTTACAGAACTGGATCAAATCCGAGAAAAAACAAGGAAAATCTATAAACGAACATACCAAACGCGTGGTTATAGTTGGACGTCGCAGCCTGACAAACAGATCAATCTAATATGGACTTTGCGCTTGGCGGACTCCCCTTGCACTACTACACAAATATACATCACAATCGATTCTTTTTTATCATCACAGTCGGTTCTGGTAGTGACACAAAGTCATGAGACAGAGATAAGGCGGCATTATTACAGTCGGTTCTCGCCCGATAGAGATGAGGCGGTCATCTCTATCGGGCCTCATCTCTATCGCTTCTTACAAAGAACCGATAGAGATAATACTCTCATCTCTATCGCTTCTTATAAAGAACCGATAGAGATGACCGTCTCATCTCTATCGCTTGTTAAAAAGAACCGATAGAGATAATATACTCATCTCTATCACTTCTTTGAAGGAACCGATAGAGATGAATACCCTCATCTCTATCACTTCTTATAAAGAACCGATAGAGATGAGTTCATTATCCCTATCGCTTCTTTCAAAAAATCGATAGAGATGACCGCCACATCTCTATCAAATTTCTTGTGAGAACCGACAGAGATGAAGGGGTGTGGTGTGCTATCACATTCCAATCAACATATATTTCACACAATATGCACATATCACATTCACACAGAAATTACAGACAACATATCACATTCAAAAAACATAAACACTTTGTTACAACAAACACATATCACATTCGTTAACAAAATAGAACGTAAACATGCTTAACCATAAGTACACATGCAATCGCATTCAGATATGTAATACATCTGGTCTAGTAAGAGCTTTCGGGATCTCCAAATCGTCCGTCCTCCGACAAGCATTCTATCGAGTACCACTGGCATAAGTGGTCTCGTATCTTGTTGAGTGCAAGATCTTGTCTACACTCTTCCGGGGATATTGGTATGTCGCAAAATAGAAACGAGTGCTCTAATTTAAGTTTTCAAATTTCTATGTGAAAGACTAATTGTATAATAATGCATGTACTACCTTAGGAAACGGTGCGAGCCAAGCAATCAAGATCACCATGTGTTGCATGACATACAAACCACAATGGTCGTCGCTGCCCTGTTGATGACACTGTGAAGAAAGAAAAATAAATTAAGAGATGAAGAAAATATGTCAGAAAATTTAAATCTTATATATGATAGCCACTTGTACCATGAAGCGGACATACTCCAGCTTGGAGCCCTTTTTGTCGTCGTGTGTCCCTCCTGCTTCGACGTATTCCTTGAAACCCCTATATACATTGGAGAGATGACGATGAGTAAAAAAATAATGAACGTAGTTAAATACAGAAAATGTTAGATAAGAGTGGTGCACTTACTGCTCCAAAGGAGGCTTGATCGCGTAGACCATCGGTCTCTTATCAATCGAATTAAAAGTGTACACTTTGTTGTCACTCGGAAGGAGCACGAGTAGTACCCAGTGGTTGCTTATTAAATGGTATGTAGCGAAGAAAATAAGTTCACATACGGTTTCAGTGCGTAGAAGTAATTGAACGGTGAAGTAGCCCTTACTCCTCGTGGTACGGGAGTAGAATGAATTCCTTCTTCGACTCAGCTTGCAATGCCCTCTTGATGTAGGAGGCAACCCATTTCGGTTGAAGCCTAGCCATCGTCGCGGACACAAGCTCAAGGTTGACGAACCCAACTAGTTGTCGATTCGTCACGACTCGCTGCCTCATCGCCCTACAACTCGCATTGAATGTTAAAAAGCGTAATGCAAAATCCTATAGAAGTCATAAGGTCGTGCAACGTGGTGCGATACTCACGGCGCCCGTGATCGCACAAGAGAAATATCGATGGCTATCGGTTGGTACAGACGAACAGATCCTCAAAACCAATCGAATGTCCCATCCTCCTCGCGGTGGAAATATCCCTTTCGATCTAACATTGAAGTCGATACGCTCGCTCTCTTTCACTTTGTCAACGCATCATCCATGGAGTCATCGAGTCCATATGCCTAGAGCATTCAATTTCTTTGGGAGGCGTAAGGGCTTTCCATGTTCAGAGGCCTTAAATTCATAAGGCTTCTTTGTGGCTCGTGCGGCTCTCCTTCTCGGGCGAAGGAGTCTCAGGAGGGGCGATGGGGTTTTATGTACTTGAGGGGAGCTGTGGCCTTTGTGAGCTAGCCTTTTAGCAGAGGCCTCCGGTGGTTTTGTGGTTGTCGTGCTAGTCCTTTTATGCACCACTCAGACTTTGTGCAGGCTCGTCCACGATCGTGGGAACAGCACAGTGCGGTAGGAACCTACAAAGCACACGCATAATTAAGTAACTTGTTGCAATACTACTGGAATGGTACAGAAGACGTGAGGGATATTTACCTTGACCAGTACGACACCTGTTGTGGGCCACTTGATGAACGACATCCGCGTTAGCTCGAGAGTGGTGATGTCTTCGTTGGGGGGAACTTGAGCAGTGATAAGAAGGCTTCGTGGACGTAGTCCACCTGGACCCTCATGTAGCCCTTCCCCAAAGGCTGACCATGCATCGTGTCGGTCTCCTTGCATGGAAATGCAACCCCGCGTGCAGCCTCAACAGGAAATCCGTCTTCCGTCAAGGTGAGCTGGCACTTGGTAGGCGCCTGCAAAAAGTGCGCAACTTGAGAGAAAACATACGAAGTGTTACCCTCACACCATTAAGTTAGGCAAAATTAATTATTACCTTCAGCTGGGAACCGGACTTATCATTTTTGGAACCGCAGCTACTTGGTGGGGGCACAGGTTTCTCTACAGTAGGCGGGAGCATCTGGCTCTGACTCTAGGAGATTATCGCCATCATCTCGGCCCTCTATCGCTCCTCACGTGCCATCATCTCCACCCTAATCTCCTCCTCACGTGCCATCATCTGCACCCTCATCTCCCCCCTCATCTCCTCCTTGATCTCCTCCCTCAGCTGCTCCCTAAGCGTGTCCTTCAGGCGCTCCGCACGTGCCTCTCATGTTCTTGATCCGTACTCGCAGACATCATCTTGAAGTAGAACTTTTCAGATGCCCGCCCTGCGGCAAGCACCCGGCCCTTATGGTTGGGCTTCCCGATCGCAGAGGATAGGATGTCATTTGACCCTTAGCTAAGAAAGGTCCCCTGCTCTTTCCTCTGGCTTACCTCCTCCTGCAAGAAACGAGTACGAATTAGATCTGAAATACATCAGGAATGGTCTACTGCAATGTAGTAAGTTTGATATCTTACGATGGTGGAGATGACTTGCGCGGTAGTGGGGTTTGGTACTACCAGCTGCCCGTTCGCGGTTTTATTTGTCCTCGCTAATACCCAGTCACGTGCCCGCTCCTCACATATGTGCGAGTAAGGCATCGCTGTCCCAGAGTTGGCGCACTCCTCGGCTAGTCGTGCCCATTCTGCTTTCTTCCCTTCGTAGCCTCCTGAACCGAGGTGGTGCGCGTGCGTGTTCAGCCTCTGGGTAGCAACGTTCTTCTGTCTCAGCTCCTCCGCCTCGAGTGTACTCTTGATCCTCGTGAACTCCTCCCAAACATCGGGAGTCACGAACGGATACCTCTCCCAAACAGATGAACGAATGATCTTCAAGAAAAGTTTGTATGTTGACCAACTAAATACGTACGGACGATAACTCCTAATCTCTAAATAGGTTTGGTCCTAATCCCATTCGAGGATATGTGGTTCTGGCAAGTTCCTGAGGCGTTGTACAACTCCAGAGAAAATTTCGGCAGCATCTCCCCGCTGTTCTCCAGATACACGTCTCGACAACAGGTCAAGAGGTGTGTGTATCCGGAGAACACCAGGGAGACACTACCGAAATCTACTCTATGAGTTGTACAACAGCTCAGGAACTTGCTAGAACCACATATCCTCGAACTGTCCAAAATACGTGGACAATTCGGGACTGCTTGCTTATAAATATGCCATTCCGGCATATTTATAAATAAGCACTCTCGAACGGAAGACGTAGGTTACGCAACCGAAATTCTAACATATGCTGAGATAAAAAAACAAAAGTAATATGCTGAAAATAAACACATGTGTAAAAATAATTAATCTATGTCCAAATATTGTGAACTATAACAGGAATTTCCTGGTATGTATTATGCATGAATTAAGTATCATGCAGATTAAAATTTTTGAACGTGCAAAGATTACATATTGTGAAGTAAAATCAACCATTGGTCGGGCTCAAAGCTCTGAGTGGGTGAGAATATGAGCAATGGTCTTCAGAATGTCTTTGTTACAGGATGTTCTATAAAATTTAGCGTTCATTTGTCATGTGAAATGCAGCCAGCCTTTCTAAAGGCACCATTGGTTGCACATGATTACTATCTACCATTTCTTCCCTGAATATTAGGCCTTTTACACAAGCTACTATAATTATTACATACCATGAGCTAAATTATCAACACAGGGCATGTTTTTAGTTGTCCGATCGCATGCTCAATGGATATTTAGGAATTCCAAACCATAAGCATCGATCAAGCACAACCGTAAAATTAAATGTACACAACACGTAACTATATAGTCCATGACCATCACCACGAAAAATTGTCTTTGGTGGGAATAATGATAAAGTGGCTCAGCTTAACTTAGTCAAAATTTGGACTGTCAATTAGTATCTATTTAGTTTGTTCATCATAATGCTACCAACCAAACTACAATTTGTGTGAATAGACAATTTCGCTCAGTCAACTCTACACTGTGTGAAAAATTGTGCGAATGGTGACCTATATGTACCATACCCAGGATGCAATGTTCATATCTTCCAATGACCAAACATTCAAGTTCTAATTTTTTCTGTGTTAAGATCGACAATTTTGTTAGCCTCACAGTGCTAGACCGTCCCTTGCAAAACCATTTCATGTCACAGCCATTCTACTCCAATAAGCACTTGGTGACAGTTTACAATATCAAAAATAAGATCAGGACGTTAATAAGGTAAACACACAATGAAAATGGAAATGCATTAGAATTGCCCACACGATAATAATGGATTCCTTACAATTATTCAAAGACTTGGTGGGGAAGGCGCCACTGGGGCTCGAGGGGACACGCGTGGGGAGCTTGGTCGGGGAGGCGCCGTTGGGGAGCTTGAGGGGACGCGCCGGTGGGAAGGGGCCGCTAGGGAGCTCGAGGGGGATGTGCGGGTGGGAGCTTGGTCAGGAGGCGCACTGGGGAGCTTGAGGGGGACGCGCCATGGGGAGGGCGCGGTGGGGAGCTTGGTCGAGGAGGGCGCCACTGGGTAGGGACGCACGGTCGGGGAGTTCGAAGGGGACGCGGTGGGGGACGCGACCGTGGGGTGCGCCGTGGGGGAGTTTGAAGGGGGATGCGGCGGTGGGCTGCCGGGATGCTGGAACCGAGCTAGGGTTAGGAGGCCTGGGCGGAGCGCGGTGGCAATCAATATCAAAAATTATGTGTAAGAACGAAGAATTAATACTGTCGGCTATTAATGTGTAAGAAACAATCACTGTCGGTTCCTAATATAAACCGATACTAATATGAGGAAAATCACTATCAGTTCATAATATAAACCGATACAAATGAACCGATAGAATATAACAAAAGTGCTATCAGTTTTTTCTAAAAACCGATACAAATGTGACCAAAGCAAAATTTTGCTTAAGTTATTACTATCGGTTCTTAAACAAAAACCGACACAAATGTTATAACATGTGCGAATTTTTGCTTAAGTTATTACTATCGGTTCTTAAACAAAAACCGACACAAATGTTATAACATATGCGAATTTTTGCTTAAGTTATTACTATCGGTTCGTAAAAAAAACCGACACAAATGTTATAACATATGCGAATTTTTGCTTAAGTTATTACTATCGGTTCGTAAACAAAAACCGACACAAATGTTATAACATATGCAAATTTTTGCTTAAGTTATTACTATCGGTTCTTAAACAAAAACCGACACAAATGTTATAACATGTGCGAATTTTTGCTTAAGTTATTACTATCGGTTCTTAAACAAAAACCGACACAAATGATAAGACATTACTATCGGTTCTTAAACAAAAACCGATACATATGTGACCAAATGGCTATCGGTTTTTACTATGAACTGACACAAATATAAAATCAATCGCTATCGGTTTTTCAGGAAAATCGATACAAATATAATACAAAGCACTATTGGTTTTATTTCAAAAACAGACGTCAATATCTCAATCGGGTTTTTTTTTCAAAACTGACACTGATGAATCATTTAGATGGATTACTATCGGTCTAACATGAAAATCGACACAGATGATATAACATATGCGAATTTTTGCTTAAGTTATTACTATCGGTTCTTAAACAAAAACCGACACAAATGTTATAACATATGCAAATTTTTGCTTAAGCTATTACTATCGGTTCTTAAACAAAAACCGACACAAATGTTAAGTCATTACTATCGGTTCTTAAACAAAAACCGACATAAATGTTAATAATTACTATCGGTTCTTAAAAAAACCCGACACAAATATAAATAAAATACTATCGGTTTTGTGTAAAAACCGATACAAATGTATGCCAATATCACTATCTATTTTTAGAATAAACCGACACAGATATGGCTATCACTATTTGTTTTCCAGATAAAGCCTGATGAAGTCTGAATTTTCAGAATTCATTGATGAAAGAGTAAAATGCCACAACTTTTACAGATATAGTTGGAATTATTTCAAATTTTGCAGAAACATACTTTGGGATATTACAGGTCTTTTCGAGAAAGAATTTTCGAAAAAAGAGTTAGCACTAAAAACAGATGCAGGAATTCACTTTGTAAGCATGATTTTTGCTTAAAGACTGCAAAAGTCAACACTTATGCAAATAAAGTCCAAGTTTTTCCAAAATTTTTGTAAATAAACTTTGGACTAGTTAGAAGCTTTCCAAAAAAGAAAAATATATAAACAAATTTTCTGATACAGGAGGTGAAACTCACATAATGCTAGAATATTACCTACATACGTCAAGATTAGTCTTTTGGCTACTATCAAAATGAAATAACTTATGATCAGTTGGTCTTTCAAAAATCTTTTGAATAAGAGAATTGTTACGAACGACCAACTAGTAAGTAGATTTCAAATATGTCATAATTTTACATGAGAGATTATAACCATACAACTTCACCCAAATAGTTCCTTCAGTTACAGTATAACCCTTCTTGATGATCTACGCGCATGTAATTTCTTCCATGTGTGTCGTCGTCCCCGCTAAGATAGGCTCCATCTGCAAATGGAGGTATTTCATCGAATTGATTGTATTCTTCTTCATCTACGACATTTTTGACACCAACGATCCGCCGCTTGCTGTAAAGGACGACGTGCAACCTCGGATTGGCCGGATCACGCACATAGAAGACTTGATTTGCTTGCTTCGCATGTACGAACGGGTCATCTTTATAGGCGAGTCTATTGAGATCGACAAGAGTAAAACTTCTCTTGTCGACCTTCACTCCCTGTGGAAGTCCCACCCACTTACATCGGAATAATGGAATTTGGTATATTCCGTAATCTAGCTCTCAAATTTCTTCGATCATCCCATAATACGAGTTCATTGCCGTTGAGGATCCTCCTTTCGAGTGATGTTCATCGGACAGAGCATCTATGCTTACACTACTGTTTTGAACAGTACTCTTCGCATCCTGACTTTCAGTGTAAAAGGTGTACCCATTAATATCGTACCCCTGCCAAGACTGTACATTAAATCTAGGTCCGTCAGCAAACCATTTGACATTCTCACTAATAGAGAACTCTGCCTTTTGTTTGAACTATGTAACAAATCTATCGTTGTGTTCTCGCATGATGGAAAGCTCATTTTTATGTGGATTCTCTTCCCGTAATATCAACTTGTGCTGCTCGATGTACCCTGCAACTTCTGTGCTTTGCTGCAAGACTGTCAGATGTGCTTTGCAATACATATCAAACCGTGGCCTCGTTAGTTTCGACCCCACGGTTCCTTTGCCAGCAAGTCTGCCCTCGTGGCGAGATACAGGAACACCGATTGCTTGTCTTTTCCCGAGATAGTCCACACAAAACTCAATAACCTCTTCAGTCCCATAACCTTCCATAATACTACCCTCAGGCTTCGACCGATTCCTCACGTAGGACTTTAATATACCCATGTACCTCTCGAACGGATACATGTAACGTAAGAAAGCGGGTCCACATATCTTAATCTCTCTAACAAGGTGAACAACAAGGTGGACCATGATGTCGAAGAACGACGGTGAGAAATGCATCTCGAGCTGACATAGAGTATGAACCACCTCACTCTGTAAGTTGTCTAGCACGTCGGGGTCAATAACTTTGCAGGAGATCGCATTGAAGAAGTAACACAGCTTCGTGATTGCAAACCTGACATCCTCTGGCAGAATATTTTGGATTGCAATTGGGAGCATTTGGGTCATCAAGACATGGAAGTCGTGGGACTTCATGCCCAGCAACTTCAAATCATCCATGGACACAAGTTTCTTAATGTTTGCGGAGTAGCCCAATGGAACTTTAATACCTTCGAGACACTTGTAGAGGTCTTCTTTCTCCTTCTTGGATAGCGTGTAGCATGCATCGGGGATGTACGGACTTTTTCCATCCTCCTCAATCACTGCAAGCCTGGGCCTGATTCTCATGTAGGCCATGTCGCGACGAGCATTCACACCATCCTTGGTCTTCCCAGGTATGTTCAGCAGGATACCAACCAAATTGTCACAGACATTCTTCTCAACGTGCATGACATCAATACAATGTCGGATATCTAACTCCTTCCAGTACGGTAAGTCCCAAAATATGGACCGCTTCTTCCAAATGGTCCTAGGACGAACAGATTTACGGCTCTTGCCGTACTGAAGTTCGATATCCTCCACACGTGAATATACTTGCCTTCCACTCATAGGCTGCGGGGCCGAACGGACTTCCCTCTTCCCATCAAATTTTTCATCCATCTTACGGTATCGATGACTTCGAGGTAGAAACCTACGGTGACCCATATACACAGTTTTCTTGGAATTCGGCAGCCATAAACTCTCAGTCTCCTCTTCACAAATAGGACACGCTTTGACTCCTTTCGTACTGTAGCCCGCCAAATTACCAAGGGCCGAGAAATCATTTATAGTGCAAAATATCATAGCCTGTAGGGTGAAATACTCTCTTTTGTACGCATCCCACACCACGACCCCCTCATTCCAAAATTTTACCAAATCCTCAATCAGTGGTGCAAGGTACACATCAATATCATTTTTCGGCTATTTGGGTCCCGAGATTAGCAACGACATCATGATATACTTCCGCTTCATGCACAACCAAGGAGGGAGGTTGTAGATACACAACAGAACTGGCCACGTGCTGTGACGACTGCTCATGTTACCAAACGGATTCATTCTATCGGTACTCAACCCAAATCTTATGTTCCTCATTTCGGCACCAAACTCCTCATGTTTCCAATCGATGTTTCTCCATTGAGCCGAATCAGCAGGGTGTCTCAGCTTGCCATCTTTCTTTCGAGACTCATAATGCCAACGCAACAATTTTGCCTCTCTGGGATTTGCAAACAACCTCTCCAGACGGGGAATGATGGGCAAGTACCACAATACCTTGGCCGGTGCACCTTTAGTGACCTCTTCACCGTCATTGCCCCGGCTCTTACGCTTCTTGTCGTTATGCTTCTCCTTTTGTTTGTACCGGGGCACACCGCAAACTGGACAAACGTGTAGCTCCTGATATGCGTTACGGTACAAGATGCAATCATTCGGACATGCATGTATCCTTTCTATTTCCATTCCCATAGGACATAGTAGCTTCTTCGCTTCATAAATACTTGTTGGCAACTCGTTTCCCTCGGGAAGCATATCCGATAGAAGAACTAGAAGTGCATTGAAACTTGTATCTGTCCAACGGTGTTTTGCCTTCCGTTCAAACAATGCAAGGACCGAACCCAACTTGGTGTATTCTGCTTTGCAACCTGTGAACAGTGGTTTGGCATCGTCTTCCATCAAGCTTTTAAACTTTTCAAACTCTCTTTCCGTGTAATTACCCTCCACATCCCGCAACATTTGCTCCAAATTCTCCTCCTCAAACATATCAAACTGCAACTCATCATCCGGTTCCACCATGTCTTCATTGCATACCGGCAGGTACTACCTGCCTCCCGTGATGGATCCAACACGTGTAATTCCTCACGGCCACGTCGAATCGGTGGTCCTCAATTTGAGTGAGTTGTTAAATCTTCTCAGATTGGTGCAATCAATGCAAGGACAATATATGAAGTTTACACCCTCCTCACCATGTCCTCTTGGTAATTTTTTGAACTCCTTAACACCCTCTCAAATTCAAAGACTCACACGACTTTTGTCATACATCCATTCCTTACGGTTCATCCGCAATTAAACTTCACACAATAAATTAAGCAAAATCGAGCTACTGACAAGCTAGCTATTTGAAATATTGAGACATCATTTGATTAATATTACCTTCATAAAATAGAGGATAATTTCCTGCAAGATATATGAAATATGTACTCCCGATCGATACCTAGATTCTTCCCTGGTTTAGAGCTTCAAATTTCCTAGATAGGAGACATACATTTTTAACATGAACAATGATATCAAACAATCTAATTATATAATGCAGTAGCTTACAAATCTTTTGACTACAATGAAACAAAACAAGGGTACCAACGATGACTCCTAATCTCTAAATACTAATCCCATTCGAGGATATGTGGTTCGGACAAGTTCCTAAGCCGTTGTACAACTCCAGAGGAAATTTCGACAGCATCTCCGCGCTATTCTCCATATACACGTCTCGACAACAGGTCAAGAGGGGTGTGTATCTGGAGAATACCAGGGAGACGCTACCGAAATCTACTCTGAAGTTGTACAACACAGCTCAGGAACTTGCCCGAAGCACATATCCTCGAACTGTCCAAAGAACGTGAACAATTCGAGACTGCTCGCTTATAAATATGCCATTTCGTTCGGTATATTTATAAACAAGCATCCTCGAACGGGAGACGTAGGTTCCGCAGCCTAAACTCTAACATTCATTAGATGACAGCAATAATAATTTCATATTAACATCAAAGCACTAAAAATTAAGATAATTAAATACATGTGTGCTTGTCAAATAAATAGTATGAAATCTGATAGGACATACATAATACCAGTGCAATCTGAACTTTCTTCACCACATATCAAAATTACATAGTACACAATTAAAGGGGTTTGAAAGAATGCTCATATTTTGAAGAAAACCACAAATTATACAAAATGAGTGAAAATCTCCTCAAGTTAGGACTTCAAATTTACCCTCTTAACACCCACCCTTGAGGATTTCAAATTTTCTCACCCAAGTATTGCTTCCAACCACAGAATATGAGCTATTTTTTCGAGTGGCGGCGGAGAAATCTCCTCTAAAACAATAACAGAGAAGAGTTCAGCTCGAGTGATATAAATAACCTAACGAGGCACATCACTATCGGTTCTCATATAAAAAACGATAGTGATGTGATCATGCAAATCACAGTCGGTTCTTATAAGAGAAGCGATAGTGATGATCGTTGTTATCATGATCGGTTCTACATGAAGCGATAGCGATGAGCATGTTGACATCACTATCGGTTCTTATGTGAGAAGCGATAGTGATGAATCACATCACTATCGCTTACGACACAAAAGCGATAGTGATGTGATTTCATCACTATCGACTAAATAAGAACCGATAGTGATGTTATTTCTTCATCACTATCGCTTTTATGTGGAAACCGATAGTGATGATAATGCACATCACTATCATTTCTCGCATAAGAATCGATTGTGATGTTCCAAGTGTTACATCACAATCACTTCTAACCTGAGAACCGATAGTGATTATTATTAATGCCTCTCCTAAATCATCTATCACAATCGTTTTTTTCTAAAAACTTAAGAACCGACATAGATGAAGCGATAGTGATGTGCTATTCTGTAGTAGTGTTGATGGATCGATCAGCTGCTGAGCTGAGCTGGCCCAAGAAAGAAAGAGCCGAAATGACGGCGACTACATAATCTACCTGTGTTTATTCTCGCGGCGTCAGCGTGTGCAGTAGAGCAAGATCGACGGACTGAAAGTAGTTTCCAGGAACCGGAAGAGCAGCTGCGTTGAAGCGCAGCAGCTACTTGCTCTATACATTTTCTGTGCCCAGTCAAGCCAGGACGATTAGTGGTCATTACCACCTAATCCAGCATCAACTCCTGTCTGTCAGGCCTCGCGCTACTGACAAGCGGGCCCGTGCAAACCTTGTTGCCCACCTGTCGTTGCAACTTGGAAGGCGTTCGTCGTCCAGCTTTGCAAGATTAAACAGCGCAATCTAGCGACGAAAGCCACATGACGCAGGCAAGTACTAATACATCGCAGCAAGGAACACTTGCACAGACCGAGTCCACGAACCATCACGTAAGGCAAACGTTCCTACTTACTCCCTCATAAGACGTTTTTTTTTAATAATCTTATCTATAAATATAAGATATATTGCGTATTCTACTTTAAAATTAGTGTGATGTTCTCTTTACACCACTAATAAATATCTAACTTTACTTTATATTTTTACTATGCATGTATTAAATATATTGTTTAGAGATAATTAACAGACTTACCTGCTCAACTGTGCGTCTAGATATTATGATACAATTGTCTTTGATATACAACTCTACTTTCAATGATTGAAATACAATTGTATTTGTTATATAACTCTATGTATATATGATTAATCTGCACCATTATAATCTGGCCCCACCAAAATAAGTAGTGGAGATCCTTTCTTTGATATGCAACTCTACTTTCAATGATTGAAATACAATTGCATTTGTTATATATGATTAATCTGCATTGATATGTTATAATTTGGCCACACCAAAATAAGTGGTGGAGATCCTTCTCTTTTTTCTTCCGATTAATGTGAGAATTTCTAGAATTTAGGATTATTGTGGGATTTTCTTACCCTTAAAATGAATGAGCTGCCTTGCATATCATCAATTGTTTGTCTTTGATATACAATTCTACTTCTAATGATTGAAATACAATTGTATTTGTTATATAACTCTATTTATATATGATTAATCCACACCGTTATAATCTGGCTCCACCAAAATAAGTGGTGGAGATCCTTTCTTTGATATGCAACTCTACTTTCAATGATTGAAATACAATTGCATTTGTTATATATGATTAATCTGCACTGATGTGTTATAATCTGGCCACACCAAAATAAGTGGTAGAGATCCTTCTCTTTTTTCTTCCGATTAATGTGAGAATTTCTAGAATTTAGGATTATTGTGGGATTTTTTTTACCCTTAAAATGAATGATGTGCCTTGAATATCACCAATTGTTTGTCTTTGATATACAACTCTACTTCTAATGATTGAGATACAATTGTATTTGTCATATAACTCTATTTGTATATAACTAGTATAGTGCCTGTGCTAACGCTACGACGGCAGTACACCCGCTTATCAATTAAATGAGAAGATTAAGTATGAATACAACACTTAATAATAAAAGAGAAATTTAGAATTTTAAATGAATTTAGAAAGAAAAATGGAACTAAATGGAGGTCGAATGGGCGAAAATGGGCTCCCAAAAGATTTTAAATCAAGAAAGAGAAAGAAAAAAGAATTTTCTGATTTTAGATTATTTTTTTTGCAGCTTCCACAGAGAGCACAGCGTGCTCTCTGGGCTTGGCCAACGCAAGGGGGAGGGAAGGCCAGGGGTCGGCACTGGTGCGACGAGATCGCCGGCACCGGCGCCTGCGGGGGAGGAGTCACGGTTGCGGTGAATTTCGCCGGGAAAGATGACGGTGATGGCTTGGGTTACCTCCAAAATCCGGCGATCTTTACAAGAGGGAGCACTTGGGGATTTACGCAATGTGATGGGGTGGAGGAGAGCTCGCCGGCTTTTATAGCCCCGAAACAAGCATATTTATGGAAACCATAATTTGGGATCAAATCAGATTGGGAGGAAATTTTGGCAATAGAGTACGAAATTTGGGGAATTAACACCATAGATGGAAAGAGGAGATTTGGTACGGGATTGATGGGGCTTTGGAGCTTCTTTCTTGCTTTATTGGAGAGAGGGAAGAGAAGAAGCTTCTCTGGTCTAGGCTGTAGCTAGAAGAAGCTACAGGTGAGTTGCCTTCATTTTTTTAAATATAGAAGGATTTTTGAAAATATAGCAAATTAGGTTAAAAAATTCTCAAAAAAAACTTTCGATTATTTTGTACTTAATAAAATTATTTTCAAAAAAAATTAAATTATAAATTTGCCGAGGCACGGCGGCCGCGAGGTCGCTGACCAGCAACCTCGCCGCGTCGGCAAAGCCACCGATGGCGACCGTGGAGCCATTGCGGACTGCGTTCGTCGTGGCATGTTGCCCATCTCCGATTTCCTTTTCCCAAGACGTAATGTATGGTCCTTTTCTTTTTCGTGACGTTTGTTTCCTTTTCCTTGATTCCAAGACGTTTGTTTCCTTTTCCTTGTTGATCTTGGAGGTGAGGAAGGTGCATTGTGGGCCACGGGGATGATTTCGGAAAAATATGGAAAAATAAAATGCGCTCGCCATCATTGGATCCGCAAGGAAAAAGATAAAAATTAAATAAAGCTTTCACGGCATTGGTTCCGCTAGAAAAAATTGAAAAAAATTAAACATCACTCACAGACCGTTGGTTCCTTAGATAAAAAATAAAAACAAAAATTCAACGCTCTCCGTGCGCTGAAATTAGGCTTATGGGGCTAGATCCATAAAAAAGTCTCGAGAAGGGTCATATTCGAAAAAAATACGATCACAATGCGTGGACAATAAAAAATTCAAGTCTTGTTTCCTTGCATGTGGATCCTCCCTGTTTATTTCCTTGTTTGATTCACCCTCCTTCCAAATATGTAGTACGTACAATTTTGGCCAGTAAAAAATTCAAGTCTGGTTTCTTTGCATGCGGATCCTCCTTATTTATTTCCTTGTTTGATTCGCTCTCCTTCCAAATATGTAGGTGGGGGAGGTCTGTTGTGGGCCACAGGGATGATGAGACACACTAAATAATAGCCATCGGATGTGGGTGAGTAAAACTGAGGAAAGATCTGAGACGTTCATTTTGATGAATGCAAATTTCTGGGGACGTTTTGCTGGGTGCACGAACATTGGGCCATCTCTAATGAGGTGCATTATTTAGGGTGGACGTAGAAAAAATTGCTTAGGTGCATTATAAAGGGGTATAGATTAATCTGCACCGTTATAATCTAGCCCCTCCAAAATAAATGGTGGAGATCCTTTCTTTGATATACAACTTTATTTTCAATGATTGAAATACAATTATATTTGTTATATATGATTAATCTGCACCGTTATAATCTGGCTCCACCAAAATAAGCGGTAGAGATCTTTTTTTCCGATCAATGTGAGAATTTCTATAATTTAAGATTATTGTGAGATTTTTTAACCTTTAAAACGGAGGAGGTACCTTAAATATCATAGATTGTTATATATATATATATATATAATAACCGTCGATAATCTAATCATTTTCAATATCTTAACCTGTACGACAAGGCATGATCGCCCTTTGAACCTGTACAGAACAGGACAGGTAGGCAACTGCGGTAGTGAACTGGGTCCATGGACCAGGCCTGCGCAACGACCAGTTCACTTCCTTCGCGCCATCTCCTGCCATCCCACGCTGTCCACGTCCCATTATTTCCGTGGTTACTTAGCACTGCATATAAGCATACACGTACACCAAAGCAAGAACACGCGCGCGAGAAACAAATCAGCACTTCTCGATTGACATGGGGAATTGCTTTGGCTCACCAGATGCCACCGATCAGAAACCCCCGAGTCCAAGCGAAGGTAGGCACGGTCTCGCGTTCGCCTCTGCTTCAATCATCTTTGATCCGATTCAAGTTACATGTATGATCGCTTCTCTGTATGTTCAGGGAAGTCGCAATGGCCGAACCCGACCACACGAGGAGGAGGCGGCGGCGGTGGGAGGCAAGAGTGCCGTCCGTGGCCGAGCGCCGGCGGTGGCGGCCAGGGCGGGCGGGTTCTTGACGCGCCGAGGCTGAAGGTGTTCACGCTGGCGGAGCTGCGGGCGGTGACGCGGGGGTTCAAGCCGGAGATGGTGCTCGGGGAGGGGGGATTCGGCCGGGTGTACAAGGGGTGGGTCGACGAGTGCACGCTCAACCCGGCCAAGAGCTCCGCCGGCGTCGTCGTCGCCGTCAAGAAGCTCAACCCGGAGAGCGTCCAGGGCCTGCAGGAATGGAAGGTGAGCACTGAGCACTCGCCGGTAATCGATCGATTCATCGATCAGTTTGCTTGCTTCGAATTCATAAGAAAGCCCCCTCTGCATCTCCTGGTTAATTTGCATTAGATTCAGTTTGGTCTGAATTAGTTTCATACATGCCTCTTTTTGTTCTTAATTTAATCCAGATTATATATATAGATTGGATTTATACTTGGAATTGATCTGGTACAAGTTGAAAATTTTCCTTTCTTTAATCGGATAAAAAATTTCCTTTGCTGTTCAGTTTTAGCTGGTCGCTTTCGCTTTCTTCGCGTGCTACTGTACAAGTCAACCGTTCTACCTGTCTGATATGCGTGCCTTTGCCATCAAGCTCCAATTTTTCAACCCCGTATGGTTTGCTTCCTGTCATGCCATCGCTTAACTGTTCATACCTTGTAGCTTCTCTATGATCGAGATTTGAGAACATGTAGTGGCAATGTAATTCATTGCTTGTTTGGTTGGCAAACTGAATTGTTTAGTCCGTGTCCATTTTCATTTGAGTTGTATCATGCACTCTCTGATCACCTATGACTTTGTCGGCGTGTTGACGTGGCATTTTCATTTCATTATTTCCTTTTGCAAGTGCAGTCGGAGGTCGACTTCCTTGGTAGATTGTCGCACCCGAACCTGGTGAAGCTCCTGGGCTATTGCGGCGAGGACAGGGAGCTTCTCCTCGTGTACGAGTTCATGACGAGAGGCAGCTTGGAAAACCATCTGTTCAGGAGTAAGGCTTCGACAAACGAGCATTTACATTGTTTTTTTTTTAAATTAAAGGCAGGAGCTCCGCCATCCATTTCAGTAGAAGAAAAAAATAACAGTTTTCAGAGAGGAAGTTACACCAATTACAGCAACTAGGCCACGTACGCCAAACACCTACACATTGTTGTGCCGCCCACAGACGCACCACTGCCACAAACATCACCACCCCTACCCGCTACCTGGGGGTTTGATGTCGATCTACCGGCGACACACGACTCCTGCAGCAACACACACCACCACCATGGTGAAACGCCCTGACCTAGGGGCCCGCGCTACCTTGTGTACTGTCGTACACCGCCGTGGTCGTTGTGGCCCTCCCCGAGCTACATTGCCTTCCCTCAGGCCATGTGCGCTTTCTTGATCCCATCGGGCTCCATCGTCCCATGCCTCTCGCCAGACCTCTTCGCCACCCCCAACGACACCCCCTCCTCCACCTGCTGGTCCTGTACACACGCCTTGAGCTTATCGATCCAAACATCGCAACCTCATCAGCAACTGCTGTGTCGATGCACACCATCAGACCACGTCGCCTTCAACGTCAATCGTCAAACCCCATGCCGCTCTCAAAGTCGGAACGCCAGTCGGCTGGAACTCCCTCCACTCTCTACCCTTGCGTTAGGCTACCGCTCCTGACGCCAAAAGGAGGAAGGACTCGGGTGGATCCAGATAGATTTGACAGAGGGGTGCATCGCCGACCCCTTCTCTGGTTCATCGGCTCACGGTGCATACTTCGACCATCGATCCACCAAAGTCCTGGCTCTAGGACCGCCGCTGGGGGTTGAGGCGACGGGCTGAGGTCTGTTCCAGATGAGGGACCTACTGCCGCTGCGACTTTGGCCTGTCTTGAGCACCATCCACAGCGCTGTCAATCTGCTCCCGTCCCTTGTCACCGCCGTCGCGCCAGGTGGGCTTGCAGGGATGTTGAGGGGAACCCTAGATCTGGAACTACATCACGTTGATCTGTAACTCCTCAGCGCACGGCAAGCTTGCTGGCACGCGCGATGGTCCTTGTGGGTCTTCATCACCAGCCATCTCTGCCGCTCGTCGCCACATCCGAGCTTGGCAGCGGAGACGACGATCGCCTCCTCGGCCGACACCGCGTAGAGCTGGAGAGGGGACGTCGGAAGATGTTGGAAGGAGAGGATGCTATGGTAGAGCTCAGCGCCGTCGCCAGCCAGTTGACAGCCACCAGCGACAGCGGTGAGGAGAGGAGCACGGCACTTGGGGGCTTTCAAAGGCACTGTAGTCGCCTCCCGAGTTGCCCTGTGGGAGCGGCTCAAGAGGCCCTATAGGAAAAGTCCGTGTTATCTAGCATTTACATTGTTACTTTCCACGAATCGGATCTGATGACAAAACTTGGACTCTTTTGGTAACTTTCATTGGATTGATAAACTGCATAAGCATTAGTATAGTGTCAGTGCTAACGCTACGACGGTAGTATATCCGCTTATCAATTAAATGAGAAGATAAGTATGAATATAACACTTAATAGTAAATAATCTTGTGACTACATTGTACGTACTACATATTTGGAAGGAGAGCGAATCAAACAAGGAAATAAATAGGGAAGATCCGCATGCAAGGAAACCAGAATTGAATTTTTTACTGTCCTGACCAAAACTGTATGTACTACATATTTGGAAGGAGAGCGAATCAAACAAGGAAATAAACGGGGAGGATCCGCATGCAAGGAAACCAGAATTGAATTTTTTACTGTTCTTGCCTCGTGATCATATTTTTTTTCCGAATATAACCTTTTTCGAGATTTTTTTATGGATCTAGCCCCATATAGCCTAATTTCAGCGTACAGAGAGTGCCGATTTTTTTCTTCATTTTTTATCCACGGAATCAGCGGTTTGTGGGTGTTGTTTAAATTTTTTCAATTTTTTCGCGGAACCGGCATTGGCGAAGTGTTGTTTAATTTTATCTTTTTCCTGCGGATCCAAATGATCCATGAGCACGCTTTATTTTTCTATATTTTTCCAAAATTATTCAGTGGACGGGCACCGCTTGATTTTTTTTTTCATTTTTTCTCCCACGCTTGAATTTTTCAACGGCCACCAAGCATTTATTTTTTTTGCCAAAATTATTAAGCGGACGAACACCGCTCGATTGTTTTTTTTATTTTTCGGGAATTTTTTACCGTGTTGGCATTATCGTTATAAGTTTTTTCTGAATCATTCTCGCGACGATGAATTTACGATTGTAGCCTTGAGCCGGAAAAATTCAGCGGAGCGGTGGCGCGGTATTATTTACCAGCGCTCAGGCTCGAACTTTTTACTATATTAGTATCGTCGTTATAATTTTTCTAAATCAGGCTCGGGCGATGAATTTGCGATTGTAGCCTTAAGACAGAAAAATCGCAGAGAGGTGGTAGAATTTTTTCCCACGGTTTCCTTTTCCCAAAGACGTAATATATGGTCCTTTCCTTTTCCGGGACGTTTGTTTCTTTTCCTTGATTCCAAGACGTTTGTTTCCTTTTCCTTGTTGATGCCGGAGGTGAGAGAAGGTCATTGTGGGTCATGAGGATGATTTGGAAAAATATGGAAAAACAAATCTGCGCTCATGATCATTGGATCCGGAAGAAAAAAGATAAAAAATTAAAGGTTTCGCGCATTACCGGTTCCGTGAGAAAAAATTGAAAAAATTAAGCAAAGACTCACGCAGACAGTTGGTTCCTTAGATAAAAATAAAAAAAAATTCAACGCTCTCCGTCTTACCAAATTAGGCTCTATGGGACTAGATCTGTAAAAAGTCTCGAGAAGGGTCATATCCGGAAAAAAATACGATCACAATGCCAGAACAATAAAAAATTCAAGTCTTGTTTCCTTGCATGTGGATCCTCGTGTTTATTTCTTTGTTTGATTCACCCTCCTTCCAAATATGTAGTACGTACAATTTTGGTCAGTAAAAAATTCAAGTCTGGTTTCCTTGTATGCGGATCCTCCTTATTTATTTTCTTGTTTGATTCGCTCTCCTTCCAAATATGTAGATGGGGAGGTCTTTAGGGCCACGAGGATGATTAAACACACTAAATAATGGCCATCGGATGTGGGTGAGTAAAACTGAGGAAAGATCTGAGACGTTCATTTTGATGAATGCAAGATTCTGGGGACGTTTTGCTGGGTGCACGAACATTGGGCCACCTCTAATGAGGTGCATTATTTAGGGTGGACGTAGGAAAAATTGCTTAGGTGCATTATAAGAGGGTATAGATTGGAAGCAGGGTTCACAAAACCGCGGTAAACCGCTCAGTTTTCGCAGTTTTTGACCGTACCGCTCTGGTTCGAAAACAGAAACCGAGCAGTTTACCGGTGGAATTTAAAAAAATTGAAAAAAAAAATTATGCGTTGAAAACCGCTCGAAAACCGTTGAAAAACCGCGGTTTTCGCAAAAAAACCGTTCGAAAACCGTTTTTAGGAACATTTAATTGGTCGGCTGTTTTTTGCGAAAAACAGTGTTTTTTCATTGAAAACCACCCAACGGTTTTCGATTTTTTTTTCAAATTTTTTGGTTTCTTAATCCTTTGTTTTCTAACCATTTTTGAGCGGTTTTTCGAAAAACGGTTTTGTGAACCCTGACTGGAAGTTCGTTTTCTGAGAGCGTTCCAGCTGATAATCACCTACGTAACCTAATATGACGTTTTCCAATATTGACAACTGATATCCAATGGTGTGTTTTATCTGAATATGCACGAACAGTGCTTCAGTTCAGACTTGTGAAAGATGTTGGCCCTCTAGAAGCCTAGTTGACTTGTGGAAGGACAATCCTAGCAGCTAGCTGCATCGTGTATTCACGTTGATCTGAATTGGCAAATGTAATCATCATGTACTGCTTGTTGCAACTTGCAAGTCCATTGTACTAGTCATGCATCATGCATGCTCCTCGTCAGAAGATTAAATACTTCTTTTTGGTAATAATAGTAACACACATGGTGTACTGTATCATGTCTGATTTCTTGGAGACAAATCGTTCAGCAGGGGGTGCAGCGTTTGAGCCGCTCTCATGGAGCACAAGGATGAAGATTGCCATCGGCTCCGCGCGCGGCCTCGCCTTCCTGCACTCGTCGGAGAGGCAGATCATATACAGAGACTTCAAGGCATCCAACATCCTCCTCGACGCGGTAATTAATCCACCAAAATCTCGTCAACTCGTCATTGCAAATTTGCAGAGATCTTCCATCCGGGTTATCACTGAACCATATACTCATTCATTTTTCAGGATTTCAGTCCAAAGCTGTCGGACTTCGGACTCGCCAAGAACGGCCCTTCCGCCGGGAAGTCGCACGTTACGACGCGGGTGATCGGCACGTACGGCTACGCTGCGCCGGAGTACGTCGCCACCGGCCACCTGTACGTGAAGAGCGACGTGTACGGCTTCGGCGTGGTGCTCCTGGAGCTGCTGACGGGTCTGCGCGCGCACGACCTCAACCGGCCGAGCCACCAGCAGAACCTAGTGGACTGGGCAAAGCCATACATCGCCGGCGGGCGGAAGCTGACGAGCCTGATAGACCAGCGGCTCGGCGGGCAGTACCCGCCCAAGGCCGCGTTCCGGGCTGCCAAGCTGGCTCACAGGTGTCTCTGCGGCGACCCCAAGAGCCGGCCGTCCATGGACGACGTCGTCGCCGTGCTGGAGGAGATCGAGTCCATGGCAACCGCAAGGTCGTCGAAAGGGCACCGGGATTTGCCGCCTCGACCAGTCGCTCGCCGGTCACCGTACCATGATTCTTCCAAGCCGTGATGATTCGTTTGTTGACACTACGGCGTACGACGTGCAGCTAGCGATACTTGACTTGAGCATGTACTAATCAACACAAAGTTAATTCTTTCTTTCAATGTTCTGGTGCGTGTGATCATTAACAATCTTACTTTGCAACATATACAGTTTGATTTTTCACCGGCCGGCCAGATGCTAGGATGAGATGACGACGATGATGATTGTGCAATTTCATCCATTTATGTATAGAGTAATGTGCGGGTGGTATCAACTGTACGGTTAATGTGCATCAAGAATTGTTCTACTGTCAGCTCGTTTGTGTTTTTCTGCTATTCATTAATTCCAGTCGATATGGCTACAGGGACCACAGCTTCGATTGGCAATTGCCCGATGGTTGCCCAGACCATGGAGAACAGGTCCTACGGCCTGGGACTTTCACTCCCAACTGAAGCTAAAGTTTACAAGTCTTCGGCAGGGTTCAGGTGCTTAATCCTAATAAAACATGTCGCAGCTTGATTGTCATCTCCTGAGCTGGAACGTGCGAGGTCTTAACTCCACGGCAAGGAGAGCAGTAATTAGAAAATTGGTAAGAGACACCAAGGCTACTATAGTCGGATTGCAGGAGACTAACCTTGTAGGAGAAACCCTAGGGAATGACTTCAAACAGAATTTCTGTTATCTGCCAGCGTGCAGCACAAGAGGGGGCATTTTATTGGCCTGCTCAGCGACTTTCTTCCAGCTAACAGAGGCACACCTTACCACAAACACAGTGTCAGCCACCATCGTAATGAACAATGACGGCATCACATGGTCTTGCACTGGGGTCTACGGACCGCAAAGGGAGAGTGGCAAGCTGCAATTTATTCAGGAGATAGCGGAGCTACAAGGGGTCATGCGGCCTCATTTTAGGGGACTTCAATTTGATTTACCAAGAGGCAGATAAAAACAACGACAATTTGCAAAGTCACTCAGGACATGGAGTCGTCATCAGATCGGCCGTTGCTGCTGAAATCATTTTCCAGCTTTGACAGGGACCAAGAGAACATGCTACTTTCACAGGCCAAAACATAACTTCGAACAAGCCTTAGGAATAGAGTTCTAGGATTGGCCACCGTCCAAAGTGTGCGCGTGCGAAAGCAATCCACATGACTTTCATCGGAGAGGAAGATGCAAATACAAAGTTCTTTCACATTAAAGTGAATGCACGGGGACGAAAGAACTACATCCAGTCCATTTTAACAGACAAGGGTGCCATACGGACCAAAGAAGACAAACACGATGAAATCTTCCGCTTTTTCAAAAATCAAATTGGAATGAAAAAAGACAAAGCGCATTCACTGAACTGGTCCATGCTAGACATCCCAGAATATAACCTGTCCAGTCTCGAACAACCATTCCAGGTAGATGAAGTCAGGGAGGCAATATTCTCAATGCCGGCCGAAAAGGCGCCAAGATCGAATGGTTTCATAGGTCTCTTCTATATGTAATGTTGGAGCATTATCAAGGATGATCTTATGGTAGTGCTACACCAGCTATTCAACCTCAATGGCCGCAATTTTAGTCTCCTCAACTCAGCAAACATAGTGCTGCTGCCTAAGAAATAGGAATCCGACACTATATCAGACTTCAGACTGATTAGTCTCATCCATAGTGTGGGAAAGATCTTTTCCAAGATACTGGTGAACAAGTTGGCCCCTTTCCTACAGACCATGGTGTCCAACAACCAAACAGCTTTTATCAAAAACAGAACCATCCAGGAAAACTTCATCAACACCAAAAATCTTATCAATGAACTTAATAGGAAAGGATCGCTGACACTCTTCATCAAACTAGATATAGCTAAAGCTTTTGACTCTGTAAGCTGGGAGTACCTGCTAGAAATGTTGACACTCTTCATCAAACTAGATATGGCTTTGGACAGCGTTGGAGAGATTGGGTCTCCATCATCCTTGCATCCTCTACCTCCAGGATCAAGCTCAACGGAGCCCTAGGGTGAACAGTAAGACACAGAAGAGGACTTCGTCAGGGGGATCTTATTTCGCTGATTCTCTTCATTCTGGCACTCGAACATCTCCGACATTTAATAGCCATGGCGTCACAACAAAATCTCATCAAACTGATCCTATCTCGGTCGTCTCATATCTTTATGTCCATGTACACGGATGATGTAGCTATCTTCACGAACCTGGACACGCGAGAGCTTTAGGTTATACAGGCTATCCTTGCAATTTTCGGAGGAGCAATAGGCCTACAAATAAATCTCAATAAAACCGAAGTGTATCCAATACAATGTGCTTCACTGGATTTGGGAGCCATTTTACAAGGATTTCTGGCCCAGACAAAAGAGTTCCCGTGTAGGTACCTAGGACTTCCTATACGGCCAACAAAGCTAAAAAGGGCAGATGTGCAACCACTTATTGACAAGGTTGCAACTAGGCTAGCAGGATGGAAGGGAACATTGCTATCAAAGGCGGCCAGACTAGTCTTGGCAGACTCCGTGCTTACGTCCCTAGCCACTTATCATCTATCGGTCTTCCCACTGTCTAAATGGGCATCCAAAAAAATTGATAGGCTCCGAAGGAATTTCATCTGGAGGGGGGATCGAGTTTGCACAGGAGGGCATGGTAAATTGGAGGAAGGTATACAGACCGAGAGCCCTATGTGAATTAGGGATCAAAGACTTTGATAAATTTGGAAGTGCGCTCAGGATGCCCTAGTTATGGTTCGAATGGAAAGACCAGCAGAGACCATGGTTTGGGACCAAACTACCATGTGATGACAATGTCGCACCCTTTTTAGTGCAAGCACCAAAACCTCATTGGGAAATGGTACAACGGCAAAATTCGAGACTTCTAATTGGATTAAAGGAACATCCCCAAAACTCATTGTCCCATAATGCTTCCAGCTTGTGTGACGAAAGAGCAAAACGGTGCAGGAGGAGTTGCATAACAACAGTTGGCTCACACCGCCGAGAAAAATAACGACAGAAACACAATGAAAGCATCTAGGTCCTCATTTCATTTTGATTTTAGTAATTAATGATAATCGCGATTAAATGACTAATATTTTCTTTAAGAATATTGAAAATTGGTCGATCATAGTCATGGCACGCAATGAAGCATGAAAATGAAGTGAAAGAGGATCAACGCGTTGAGCTAAATAGCCAAGGTATAAAATTAATTACCTTTTCATAGCTTTTACCGATCTTGGAGTTTTGGAGAAAGATCGGGTTGTTAGAATAGGTGTTGTACTATCAAAAGGGGTATTGGCAAATGATTTGAAGTTGCTCGAGGTTTAAAGGCTCAAAAAGTGCATACTTGAACTCATTTTAATCTTGCAATTGACTAAAAACTGAAAAATCAAAAACTCTTTAAAGTGGCCAGTGCTACCGGCCAGGCGGTAGTACCGGCCATATCCCCGGCGTGAAAAGCACAGAGAGCATTTTATTGCTCACCTAGTTGGGCCGGTGCTACCGACCGGGCGGTAGCACCGGCCTTGAGGCGGTCTATTTTTTACAGAAGAGGGCAAATGGCTGTTATGTTGGGTTGGTGCTACCGGCCATGGTAGCCTAGTGCTACCGGCCGAGCGGTAGCACCGGCCTAACCCTTGATGTGTTTTTTCCAGAACACATGTTTTCGGCTAGGCAAAAATAAAAAAGGTCCGATACTACTGGCCCTAGTTGGACGATAGCACTGGCCCTCTAGGGTAATGGCTTCTCACATCCCATTTAATGCCCTGAGCCAATCGTTGAGCAAGAGACCGGTGCTACCGGGCCTACATGGGTGGTAGCACCGGGATTGCTGGTTTTTTTTAATGATTTTCACCTCCAACGGTTGGAAGAGTGGGTGGGGGTTATAAATACCCCCACACCTGCATACTAGAATTCTTCTTAGACCTCATTAATCATTCTTGAGCTCTAGCAAGTCTCCAACTCACTTGTGTGCATTAAATTCACATTTTGAGATAATTATGAGCAATTCAAATGTTGTATTTAGTGTTGAGCCTTTAAACACTTGATTCGACCTCAAACAAGCGTCAAGACTTATTACTCTTGGAGGTTGCCGCCTCCTAGACGGCTTGGAGACGTTGTGAGTGGTGAGCTTCTCAACGGAGGTTGTGAGAAGCATCGGTAAGCTTGTGAAGGCTGGAGTTCGCCTGCACAGAGCGGAGAAGAACTACCAAGTGATCGAGGGAGGCTCAATTGTGAAAAGGAGGCGGCTTGAAGTTGATCAAGCTTCCTCAACGTGGATTAAGGGAGACAGGCAAGTCTCCGAGACCACGGGATAAACATTGTGTCATTTTCTCTTGTGGTTTGAATTCTTAATTCCTTTGTGAAATTTACATTCCTAGCAATTTTAGTGTATTGATCTTGTGCTTAGAATTGTATTCTTGAGTAGATTTAGATTGTCGGTGCACTTAGTAAAACCTAGAGAATTTAGGCTTTAATTGTTAAAATTGTAATTCTTGCTTAGATAATTTATTTATTGCAATTAGAGCCGAAGAATTTTAAAAACCTCCTATTCACCTCCTTCTAATCGGTTATCCTTGATCCTACACACAGCTTCATCAGTTCTTTTGTCTATGGCAAGCCATACATAGGGTCACTCTACAACCCCAAATACAGGATGATATCAACTGGAGATGGACGACAGATGGAAATTTCTCAACCAAGACAGTGTATAGGGTGCAATTCCATGGTTCAATACCAGAACATAACTACAAAATAATATGGAAAGCGATGACGGAAAACAGATGCAGGTTCTTCGCGTGGCTACTTGTGCATCAAAGGATCCTAACTGCTGACAGATTGGTGATGAGAGACTGGCCTCACTCCACCATATGTCCATTGTGGGGTTCGAGCCCCGAATCAGCCACACATCTAATGCTTCTTTGCCCTTTTGCAAGGCAAGTTTGGTTGAGGGTGTTCCAATGGAAGCATATCCAGTCACTACCACCGCGGATAGCTGCTGCCACACCGACTATTTCTCCTTGGTGGCAATCCGTGCACAATAGCATTTCGAGGCAGTGACGTAAGTAGGTAGACGGAATCCTAATCTACGGGTTTTGGAACCTTTAGAAAGAAAGAAATGGTCGTATTTTCAACAACCGATATCAAACGGTACAAAGGGTTTTCGGCCTCATCTCGCAGGATGTGGCCAACAGAGAAATGGCATGGATAAATGGCCCTGGCACACATACATCAGCACAATGAAACTGAAATGGGCTTGACTCAGTACACAAATGTTGCTATTTCAACATGCAAACAAGACGGTGAACAGGAATTACGGCAAACAAGACGGTGTACAGGTTTTGTGGCAAACAAGTTTTCAGGACGGTGTAGCTACAACACCGAAACTCGACTCTGGTGGCATTGTCAACCCAACTCCATAGTCAAGTCAACCATGGACAGTAAGAGGTTCCTCATCAGAACCTTTCCTGTCTCGGTGATTGAAAAAGCTTTTGTATTCAGGATGGTGAGTGGTCACGATCAACAGTCGAGAAACAACACCGTGCAAGCTACGAGAAAAATAATGACTACCAAGTTGATCACTCGCTGAGAGTTTCCAGCAAAAAGACACTGACAATAATTTAGGCTTTCGGTGTAAGAATCAGAAGCCAAAAAAATTGAGATCATGAAGTTCAGTTTCTGACCTCATGGGAACAAGGTCACTGGCATGTTGAAATGCTGGGAAGGGGATATATTGATCAGCCCCATCATAAAGTATCAGTATCATGTGATCTGTTTCCCTCTCTGTTTTAAGCCTCTTTTAGGTCACTGCCACGACTTTTCCACGGCTCGTTGTAAAAACTTTTGTTATTTCCTCTCTTTCTCTTGAATGAAAGGCAGAGCTACTGCTAATCTTTCAAAAAAAATGCATAGAGTAATACTTCTATGCATCATCCTTCTAATATAAGTTACACAAACCTTAAAAACAAGGGAAAAGGTAAGTAATCACCATTTACTCTTTATTCATACTTTAATATTTGTACAATATTTAAATAGTGATATATAGAAACACATCCTGTATATATATCTGATTGAATGGACGGTTTTGGTGTAGTTTATGATCCACTGATCCATCTGTTATGTTCGTGTATGTTCGCTCATGCTTGTTTCTCAATCTGGATGGCGGGAGCCTGTCTGATTTAAAGTTGATCTGGCAATACATCAGACCATAAGCAACTCAGGAACAGCACATACATACAGATTGTGATTTTTGAAACAAAATGTACAGATGTAAACTTGACAATAAGTATACAACACAGATTACCTCTAAACACTCTAACGTTGCAATGTTCTAAAAGAAATGAGGAAAAGAAAAGATCACTTCTGCACCAATGTCATATTATACATGATATCTAAAAACCACCTTACCTTGTAAAAGGATGAAGCATACATGAGCACTGCGAAATGTACAACTCCAACACAAATACAAGATTCCATGCTAACAGCCTAACCCTAATCTTTTTTTTTAGATAATGGAAGATTATATCTCCCGGCCTCTGCATCGTGAGATGCACACAGCTCATCATTTATTACACAGTTGTAGTCAAACTGTTGTCAAAAGAAAGATACACAGTTGCAGCCAAACTGCTGTCAAAAGAAAGATACACAGTTGCAGCCTAACACTGATCTAAAACCAGCAAAATTGTACTTCAACTTTGGGGATGAACTTGATGCATGTATTGTTACCTTGTCAACAAACCAGGTGCTCTGCTCATGTGCCCTTGCTTCTGCAATATGGGGAAGTAAGTAAGTTTACCGAGCCAGTAAATTTTACAACGAAAAAAAGCAGTTTCATCAATACTTACACAGGTGAGAAAGACATTTCAGAATTGTAATAATACATCTTCATGACGCCTAAACTGACACATGATAACCTGAGGCATAATTGTCTTGATTCCACAGCTTGTACCTTTCAGTAAGCTTTTTAATGTTGAAACCTTGAAGAGAATACTTCAGAATTGCACAAGCGCAACGGATCAAGCCCCAAAAGAACTTACATTTGTGCTGTAACTTGATCGTGAGTGCTAAACCTAATCCAAAGCTTAATTTCGACAAATTCCTATTCTTTCCACCCTCTGAACTATATTGCTGTAAACTAGTTTGGTAGCTGCAATAAACTAATTTTTCTACGGTTATGAAACTGAACTAGTCTAGAAGTACAAAGTGCCTACTTCTGTTGTCACAGACAAGGCTGTGCGCAGTTTACTGCATGCAAATCAATCCCAAGCTTCGACAGGGAACATCAACAATAACCTCCTTTCCGATCCTGGAACACAACTGCCAAGCAGCAGTGGATGATAATTCACCTGGCAATGTCAACGCTCTGTCTACTTGAAGAAGAAAGACGGGATTGTTGTTATCAATGCTGGAAAAGCATTGTCAGGATTAACCAGTTTGACCATAAGAACCACCAAGCACCGGTTGAACAGTAGGATTCACCAAGATCCTAACCGTTTTAGCACTTGATGACTTGTATACATCAATACACTCCAGCAGGTCTGCATCACATGTTAGAAGAACCCACTCCGACTCATCATCCAAGTATTTGAGGTCCACATAAGTTTCCTGAGCAGTGCCGAACCGCTTTGCAATTTCTTCTTTTAGCTTTTGAAAGCCCCAACTAGACTGAAGTCGGAATATGCATCTTTCCTCGCCATACATGGCTTTTATTTTGAGAGAATCAGGCTTAGCTTTTTGAATGCTTGACATGTCTTCCATCGGTTTGTGTTCACTTAAAAGCATCTGACTCTGAGACTTAAACAGGGTGACTGGTCTTTCTTCAGTAAACATCTGCAGTTCAGCATGGCTCGCAGCTTTCATTAGTGTAGAACTCTGATTCTCCTCTGTAGAAATTTCATGCTTAATTGCAAGCTGAGGAGCACTGCCATGCTGTTCCTGAGTCTTTGGACCACTGGAACAACCAAGGCTAGAATTTGAGCTTTGGCTGCAGGAGGGGGATAGGGAATTAGAGCCAGAAGTATGCGAAGTGAAGCTGCCCTCGCACAGCCGATCAGGAACTGAAGGTTCCAAGTGAACGGTTTGCTCTGATGCTGGAAAAGGGAGATCTCCCTGCAACTCTCTTTCTGACCATGTGGTCTTGGTAAAATTTTCATAGAGTGAGCTGAGCTGAACTGTTCCTTCAGCACCATGTACCGAATTGATGACCATTTGCAATTTTTTCAGAGAGTGCCCAACTTTCTTGATCTTCCGTGATGGCCAACGATTAATTCCATGCTGCCTGCATATTCTCTTCAGTGTAGTAGGGCATACTGGACCAAATGGTAGAAAGATAACAGCTATAGTCAATCATAGGCATTGCAGTTGTTTCTACGCAAACAGTGAATGAAGAACTAAGAACAGTATGCTTGTCAGTTGCAACTATTGCAAAAACAACACCAGTTGAATTAATGAAAATTAATTTCATTAGAGTAAGTTTGATTGTAAGTATCCCTGCCTGACCATACGCTTCATATCAATGTTACACCCTAACACTTAGCTAACAGGATCGCATCCATTGTTTTTTTTGAAACGGCGGATCGCATCCATTGTTAAAGAGCAAATTACGGTAAGTAAAATTATTCCAGCAATGCAATTAAAAGTATGGTTATTAGGAAGATGTTTCGATGTTATATTTTCAGCAACTTGTCTACAATCTAATGACTACTCATCCAAAGGGAGAAATGTACAAGTAACTGCAACAAAATTTTACCTCCTAAATTCTTTGCAGCTTCTTTCAGGCTACCAGCAAAATGCTTCCGAAGATCTTGCAGGCTAACAGTTTTCTCCATCTTAGTGTGCCGCTTCTCTACTGCCTTGTCCGAGTTTGAAAGGCTTGGGTCACTGGAACAAGTTGCTTCCTTGACCTCGTATTCTTCATGCTGCTTAAACTCTGAAAAGATGCTAGCCTCAGTTGCTAGTACCGGTGAAGTTTGCCAGCCAGCTGTAACACTAAACCCTTCATCCTCTTGTTTGCTGAATCCAAATGGTAGGTCACCATCTATGTCCCCCTTTGTCCCCTTATTTTGAGCATCCACAAGGGTTGCAATCCATGAGGATACCTCCTCAGAATCTATCATTGATGTTGTCCATGCTGGAGGATTATTGCCGCAACAAAGCTCATCCAAGTTTTGAGGCACAGACTTGGCATAAAATTCTGGCGGGGTTGGTACACTATTTTCAAATGATTCATCATTCACCAGTTCTTTCGCACTGACAACTCGTAATGTATAACAGACTTGTTGTATGGTAATGGACAAAGAATTAAGCATGGCCCTTTGCTCTTCACTCTTTATGCAGTTCATAGGCAAGAAGAATTCCAAGACAAAGTCCGGACTTCCAGTCCTGACACTTCTCAGTCGAATGGCCACTGCCGCCCTCAAGCTGAAAAGTTTTGCATAATGTGAGAGAGGGTATTGGACCTTGCTGTAGGCAGTAATATCCGGGGAGAAACACGGCTCGTTCGTCCCGAATGCCCTGCCGACAACACCCTCACCTCTGAACAGATGATGCTCGGAGCAAGCCTGGTGAAAGCCAATCACGGTGGGGTCGCGGACATAACAAGCCTCATCCACAGTAGAGACGCAGTACTTGTATTTATCATCGGAGTGGCGGCTTCCCCTTTTGGCCTGACAAACGCATGGCATCCATGTCTGGGCCAGGGGCAACTTGTGGGTCTCACAAACAGTTCTTAGAACGTCTATGATATCCGACACAATTGCTCGGTAAGAAGTATCAACAACCTGACAACGAGCAAGCAGCATCCGTCACTGATAACAACAATTCAGCATAACAGTATGATCTTGATATCTTTCAGCTCACCATTGCGCGAGGATCGCTTGAAACATCAGAGCTTCTGAGATCAACCTCCTGCAATTTTCCACAAATGCAGTTTTAGTAAGACAAGAATATCACCAAAGCAAGAGAGGTTAATGATTACTTCAGGGATTGGCGTGCCCGGTAGTTATCACATCTTTTCCTAAGGGCATTTCATCGAATAGGTTAAGAGCATAACATCATAGCCTGAAAAGCAGGGGAAATTCGACAATCAAGAGGAACAAGAAGAGCAGCAATGCGCAATCTACCTTTAGAGCATTGCAGATGTTCTCAATCTCGGCATTGTAGTTGATCTTCTGCGTGGTCATGACGAGCTCGACGACGCCGAGGCAGGCCAGGCTGCGGCGCTCGAACACCGGCAACGCGACGCTGCCGCGGATGTCGAAGTGCTGCGCGTGGTGGACGCGCGGGTACTCCTCGGTGGAGAAGTAGCGGACGTCGGGCGTCCATTCGGGGACGCGGCCGACGAAGACCCGGCCAGGCAGCCCCAGTTCGGCGCGCGCGCTCTCGTCGGCCGAGAACTGGTACTTCATCGACACCGTCCGGTAGCTCGCGAGGCGGTCGTTACGGCGGTCCAGCCAGAACGGCTGCCCGCACGTCGTCAGCACCTGCCGGCCGCCGATCAGCGTCGGCACCCACACCTGCACCAGCAGTTCTCCCGGCCCCCGCTGCGACTGCGACCGTGACGCGACGCGCTCCAGCGCGCGCCGCAGCCGCTCCTTCACCGTATGATCCGCCGCCTCCTGCGTCGGCTGGAACAGCCAGGGGCAGCTCGCCTCGAGCCGACTGGGCCTCTCCACCTCGTCCCTGTCGTCCTCACCGGCCGGCGCGGGGGGAGTCGCAGTGGTGACGCTGCTGCCGATGTCGAACAGCGGGGAGAACGGGCTCGGCCCCGGGGAGAACGCGCTGCCGCCGAGATGCAAGAACTCCGAAAAATCGAAACCCGGCACCGGCAGTAGGAATTCATCCATGAGATCCAGGTCGCTGCCGGCCATATCACCCACCATACTCATACCGCAGCCCAGCAAGTCGTCCTCATCGCTCGGCGGTAGCGGTTGCTCCATGCCCAGACCAAGTAGAATCAACCAGCTCACTCACCAGACCTCAAAATCTTCGCATACCAATCTGCCGGAGAAGAAGCAGAAGCAGAACAGCAGCCGCCCGCAGCCAAGAAACAGAAGCCACGAACCTGGGATTAATTGGGCACAAAAAAAATCCTTTTATCACACAACAATCCAAGGAATCGAGCAGGCAATACGAGGCGATCTTTTTGGGCGCATGGCTGCCACAACGGAAGCCACTAGTCCGCTCGCACCACACCACACAACGCGAGCGGGGAGAGAGAGAGGCAGCAGAGCGGACGAGGTATCCCCATCATGGAAAGCAAGACACATCGCCATCACTCCCCGGGAAGAAAGACAAGACGATACACAAACACAACCAAATTAATCCCACACATCGTGCAGCAGCAACTAGCCGGGCCGACTAAATACCGCTCCTTCCCACAGGAGAAAGGAAGAACAAGATAAAAAAAACTCCAACTTTAGTCTTTACTGCATCAAGATTATATCAGAGATGCAATGAACAGATTAACTCACCTAGGCAGCTCTGAAGCAGAGCATGTCAAGTCGATCTCCCATAGCAACAGTGCATCAATAGAACAGTGAAACAGCTGCGATCAATTTCTCACAAAGACGCTCTGTTTCTTTCAGCAGCTCTGTTTGCGCCTAAAGAATTAGAATCATATGGATTCTACTGGTGAAGAAAGGATGGTGGTGGTGGTGGTGGTGGATTCGTACTTGTGCAGTAGTCCCCCTCGGAGTGCGCTCTCTCTCTTCCTCCTCCGTGTGTGAACTTGCATCTTTGTTTGTGCAGCCGCACGATGACGACGGAATCTCAAACTCTCTCCTAGTCCCAGTGGGGCCTGCAGAGATATAGTAAAAAAAATTGGCGGGAAGGAGGGAATTGACGGGATTGGGCCTGAATGGGGACCGGAAGTCAACTGGGTTTCGCTGGGCTGGGAGGGGCAGGGCGGGGATTTTGTGACGTTGTCGGGATATGCATGGGCAATGGGTTGTCATACTCATGGGGGAGGAGGCGACGGCGATGTCATGTCCCGTGCGCTCTTTGCAACTGTGACTGACCGCGCCGCCTTCTGCTTGGCCAGCCAAAGATTCTATTTCTACGACGCATCTAGCCAAAGATTCTATCTCTCGAGTCTCGACTACGTTTCTTAAAAGTTTGCTAAACCCCGCCTGCAATTGCGAATTTAGTAGAACTGTAGACGAATTTCTTTGTTTCCTATTATTTTGTTTTGTAGCCCGCAGGAACCACTCAGTCTGAATATTGCAGTGGATTTCAGCAATTGCCCATGGATCCAGCGGATATCTTACCAAATACCAATAGTATCACATCAAGCAATTAGAAAATTCAGGCCTCGAGGATTATATATTTACACGCATCCGTGTACGTGTGTGGTACTGACTGTTACGTGAGCTATTCCCCATCTTAGCTGTCTTGAATCCCGAGACATGTACGTATTTCAACTCTCAACTTCAAACTATTATTTAAGGAGGAATCAAAACTCAAGAGTTCAATCCAACCAAACAAGCAACCTAGCTAGTTGCTGACTGAATTAAGACAGTGTTAAAATTTCTCTCATGATTTGATATTGACGTTAATTGTTACTTGAGATCAAAAGATTCAGAAACCAACGCTTTAGAGTTGTAACCTGATCTCTTGTAACCATGGTGGATTGGAGGTTGGTGAAGTAGTATCTTCTGAAAATTAAGGGGTTGGTGAGCCAATATGTCCAGTCTCATGTGAAGAAAAGGTAGGGTTTTGGTACGACTACCCCAGTGCTACTTTATATTTCAGTCTCTCTCAAAATAAAGTTCAATTCTTCATAGCCATGGCGATTGCGGTAGGTAAAATACCCTAGGGCGGTTAATAGAGGATCAGTTGTGGTACAGGTCTAATTACAGGGCACTGTACATGTTTTGGATCATTCTCAAAAGAAATTGATGCTGTTCAACACTTCGAGTCAGAGTACTGAAAAAACTTTTTTTTTCCATTTTGACATGGTGATCAATCTAGATTGTCCATTTTTTTATATATAGCAGCTTATGTTTCTGAACACGCAGTTATATTACCATCGCAGCAGATCTGCCCTTGAAAATTAATGGGAAACAAAGCACTAGTTAATGTGCAAGTGCAATGAGAAAAGGAAAAAAAAAGAAAAGGAGGGATACTTGTGGTCATTATGTTTTCACATGATGGTCCAAGATCCAAAGGGAATTTGTTTATGGGACCTTGGAATCATCATATGTGGTGTGGAATGTGGGGGAGAGACTTTTGCTCAACAAAAGTTTGGTTGAAGGGGCTGACGATGCAAGCAACTCAAGTTGATTAGTGTTCTCAGAAGGGGAAAAAAACTGAAGTTGATTAGTGGCTCCATCAGCTGGTAATGCGATAGGCATGTTTGTTTATTCTTTCACGGTGAGTGATTGCTTTCTTATTGTTATATTCCCTCAAGTCATAAATAGTTGTTATTTTGAATATAGATGTAGTCAAACTTTCAAAACTTTAACAGTTAATATTTTTTTAATATTTAAATTGGATAAATGAAAATCATACCGTAGATTTGTATCGAAAAGGACTTTCATAATAATATAATTTTATTGGGTTTTAAAAATATATTATAATAAAAATTAGTGATCAAATTTGTGTTTTGGAGATTGTATCGATGTCCAAAACGACAACTATTTATGACTGGAGAAAGTATTCTAATACCCCTTCTTATGCGCAGCAATCTCTGGATCGGATCAAAGTTGTATGAGATAAGGCACGAGTATGCACAATTTCAAGAATGAAGCAAAATCTCGTAGAGAAAACTAAAATAACGACGTTGAAACAACCATAACGAGATAAAAAGATTTGGCGAAGCCGATCGTAAATTCTTTATGCACAACATTAAAAGAGTATAAGGGATTGTTTCTCTCTCAAAACCTCTCGAATCTTTTAGGACCTTCGGATCCTTGTCCTATACAAAAATCTAGTGCTAAAGAATATCATAGACTTTAATCCTCTCGTGCATCTTTTACTCTGGATGAGTTGGCTTATGACTTCTTAGTTGCTTAGGTTTTTCATAACTACCGATTAGGTTTATATAGCCTCCCTAATTCTCTTCCAAAGCAAATAAGAATTCTAATCCTATTAGTATCCATTCTTTCCAAATTCCAAAAGGGTAGATATGAGTCATCCTATTATTCCATTTAACATTTCTTGTAAGCTACTCGCTAGTCGGCTTTATGATTTTCGACTGTCAGATTGCTGGATTCGCACTGCATGTGTGGACGATTTTTTCCTAATTGTTCTTAAGCAAGATTCTCGATTCTTACTACGCGTCTCTTCTTTGTATTCTAAAAAAATTACATTGTGGTACGTAGTTGATGTAAACATCTTTGCTTTCTCTTAGGATGTGTTCTTGACTAAAATACCCGTGGGCGGCACGCAGCTTTCAATGGTGCGACAACTTGCTGCTAAGTAAATTAATTAATTCGGACGTGAACAAAACTCCAAGAGGATGCTTAATTTTTTATATAGCAAGCTGATATATACAGAAAGATGTTTCTCTCTCTCTCTCTCTCACTAGATTTTCCTGCACTTTTGTAGATCGAGATCTTGACATGTTCAGTCTTCAGGCACTCCAAATTGATACCGTATCAGAATTCAGAACAGGCTTCAGAGCTAGCTGTATGCGCAAAAGTTTCACGCTGTTTAGCACAACTAAATTGCAGTTCTTAAACTGGCATTTGCGCGTTGAAACAGACCTATTAATCAACATCATCGTAAGTTAAAACCTGGCTAGCAGCGAGTAGCCAATGGTCTTAGGTTTTTTTTTTTTTGAAATATTTTTTTTAAATCTTCCAACTTGTCGATCGTGAATCGTATTCTTGGTTTGGCCTATCCGTTTGGTACACCTGAAAATACGACTGTCTCGCCAGCTTCGTGCGCACTAGGTAGCAACCGCATCTAAACAATATCAGCATCTTAATCAGGATTCAGGCACACTAAATCGTAAAGGAGATCCTGAATTAATTAAGTCGTGCAATCTAGAGATCTTGAGTCCTTGACCATAAAGAATGATTTATTTTTTTTAATAATAGAATATTACGTTGAGAAATTAATATGGCATAACATTAATTTAATTCCATAGATACGCAATAAAAATATAAAGATTAATATTGCGTCTACAAGATGATTACTAGCATCTAGTAGATTTGCAGAACATGCCAGTAAAGAAAATATGCCTACACATACTAGATAGCACAACTGATACATAAATATAAACAATACTACCATAGCGGCATTCATTCCCATCAGATTTAATCACAATAGAAATAATCACTTTGACTAAGAACTACTTAGTACTGAGCACTCACAGCGGGCTTGATGAAGAAAGGGAAACTGCGAAGGAGTGATGCGATGTGACGATCGAAGACGAAGACGAGCAATCGCGCGGAACGGCTCTTCCTAGAAACCTATCGCCGGTCTCCGTAGGGATTCAAGTGACTGGCGTCGGATCAGAGACACTACTCTCTCCACGCCCGTTGCATGACAAACGAAGGGACGAAATGGCTCTAAAGACAGCAAGTACGGAGGAAGCAAAGACCGCCGAAGAGAACGAGATTGGTTTTCTATCGTGTATATCTTCACATACGAAGACGTTTCCCTTTAAGAAAGCATGTAAGACCAAAACCGCCTCGCGATAACACATATCAAACTGCTATGATTCCAGGAACCGCCCCTAGAATCTCGTCCGTGGCGACACGTCGTCAGTCGAGGTGTAAGGTGATATGTGGTAAAAAGGTTAAGTACACTTAGCACATCTCGATCACGCGATATACGCACACGCGTGTACATAGCTTAACATAGGCAACCATGTGTACCTCTAGTCTTGCCACAACTCATGCTAGGTCCATGCATGAGCTCCACTTATAAGTTGGATGCACTTCACATAGCTAAACAATATGATACTAAAGATCATACCCTTAACTCAACACCCTTTAACTTCTTCCATTAAATTGATTCAAGATTAATTCCAATAGATTATATCTCTCGGTCTTGTATGCCGAACGAAGAACGATTTGTACTAGTAATAAACCAAGATTCGGATCGTGCCATGCCACGGTGGGACAAGGCGGGTAAGTTATCCACAGGTAGGGGTGAAAACGGGTTGGATACGGGCGGATATTGCTCTTCCTGTATCCTAACCCATATTTTTTTCCCGGATTCGGAACCGGATACGGGCTAACCGGATACGGATACGGATTCGGGTTATTCGAGATACGGATCTGAATGATATATGTGATGATTCAGTCGAAACGGATAAAGATATACGGATAATGCATGCATATATAGAGTAATATATATTGAATTAAAACCATACGAGTACATGCTATAGTAACAAATTATATATCAATTAAATTCAACAAACATCGTAGAAATAATATGCTACTTGAGGATCAATAGAACCAACTAATTGTTAATATAAATGGGCTGAAATGGGAAAAAATGATGAAAATAGGCTAGGCCTTGCTGATATCCGAATAGGAAAATCCGAATATCCGATCCGATATCCAAATAGAAAAAATCCGGATATCCGAATAGAAAAAATCCGAATATCTGGATCCCGTCCCGTATTTACCGGATATTGGATGCTCCGGATCCGATCCCGAATCCGGATTCAAGTATCCGGATCCGGTCCCGGATCCGACCGGATAGTAAAATCCAGTCTCGGATCCGGTCCCAGATTTGGCGGGAGATATCCGATCCGTTTTCATCCCTATCCACAGGCATGGCTCCCGTGCACGGCCACTGACGCTAATGTATGGCGCACTTGCCCTGAAAAATTAATGGTGCAGTTTATTAAGGATAATCATCCTGCCATTCGTCCAAGATTCCATTGTTAACGCCTTCCTGTGCCAACCATGGCCTGTCCTGTGGCTGCCTCCGTGGCTCCATATATTCCGATATTCTCTTAGGCCTCATCGCAATGCGTTTCGATTAGATTAAATTAGGAGCATTATTGATCTAGTCATTTATGTGTAGGGCTTCTATATTATGTGGAGAAGACTATGTCTATATTTGCGTGATGTCTTCGTCGTTGTCATAGGTTATTTTTACCATAATGAAACTAGTAGCGTGATAAAGAAAACTGCATTATGATAGATCTAGGGTAATACGCTGTTAGTGCTATACAATTGTATGCTTAAGCTACTTTGTATGTGTGTGGAGGAATGTATACAAGAAAAGTAGCACTTGGAAGACACAAAAATTATGGTGCTGTGCTCTCCTATCAAAAGGTACTCTTTCGCAAGTTATCCATTTGGTAGGCCCACGTTCAAAATTACTGTGGGCCGACCAGCTGAGTCCTAAAAGAAGAAGGGATTGTTGATTGTTGGGGTGTCGGCTAGCCGATCATTTAAGCCCAATTTATGGCCCAAAAAAATATATGCCTAATTTCGTGGCTACTGTTCCAGTTCCAGACGGTAATCAGTTGCAGCAATAAAATGGTCATGTATATGCTACGACTACAACAAACAAGATTACTAATACTCACTATATTCAAGTTATTTTAAATTTAATTATAATTAACGAAGGTAAACTTGCAATAATTATGAAGTATGAGGAGAAACGCGTCTGCAGGTACAGATTATTACATGGTGGCCGGTGATACACGAAATTTGGTAGTATTATACACGTCCTCTTTCCAAAATAGACTCAGTATGCTAAATTTTTTGTAGCATCAATTCCTTGCCGATAAGAGGGGAAGGCTTCCACGATTGAAGCAGATTAATTTGACTTGCTCGCTGCACCATTGGTTTGATTGACCTTACATGCTCGGCTTCGCGCTGAGACGGCTCGCGAGCTTCTGACCCAGAGACCTGTCAGCCTGCATCGATCATACATGGAGCAATTATTCAGAATCTCGACCGTTGTTACTGTCCCGCAAGATCCCAATCAGAGCATAAAGCACCACAAGACATTGACAATTCATTCAAAGAAACACAAGACATTGACAGGGCATGGTAATATGCTCTGTTAAAAGAGAAAAGCGAGCTGATTTTAAAAGCAAACATGGAGTCAAGAATCTGATGATCTAAATATATCTGAAGAAGCTAGACTTAATCACCTGAGACCAGTAGGAGAGCCAGATGCTCCTGATCTCGTGAGTGAGGCGAGGGTCAGAGAGCGCATCGATCCATCTCTTGATGAATCGCTCTTGCCTGCAGATGTATAAACCCATCAATCCAATCCAGTTCAATTCACAGGCTCACTGCTTCATCAAACTTTGCATGAATTGCTATCAGTTTTTGCACGCACCTTGCCGGGTCCCATGAGCGGTACCTCTCCCCGGGCTGCTTGAAGTTGTTCTCCTTCTCGATCACAGTCTGCAATGCGTGCAAGCACAGATCGACCAGTTAGCAGATTAAGCAACTTGCCACATGCAAGAGCGAGTATGCACGGTACGTACCTTCTCGCGGCGGCCGGTGAGAGTGGCGGATGGGATGGGGTACCTGGGCGCATGCTTGGCGGGGTCGTACCTGGACGGGAAGTAGTCCACCTCCTCGTCGCGGTGCATGAAGTTCATGAAGCCGTCGTAGTGGTTATTGTGGTGGGCGCACTTGGGCGCATTGGCCGGGAGCAGCAGGTAGTTGGGCCCGAGGCGGTGGCGCTGCGTGTCGGAGTAGGAGAAGATCCTGGTCTGCAGTAGCTTGTCGTCGGAGTAGTAGATCCCCGGCACGATGATCCCGGGGCAGAAGGCGAGCTGCTCGTTCTCGGTGAAGAAGTTGTCGATGTTGCGGTTGAGCACCATCCTGCCGACGGGCTGCAGCGGGATGAGGTCCTCGGGCCAGGTCTTCGTGACGTCGAGCGGGTCGAAGTCGAAGCGGTCCTCGTGGTCGGGGTCGATGGTCTGGATGTAGAGCTTCCATTCGGGGTAGTTGCCGGCGGCGATGGCGTTGTAGAGGTCCTTGGTGGCGTGGCTGTGGTTGGTGCCGCCGACGGTAACGGCCTCGTCGTCGAGGAGGGACTTGACGCCGCAGGTGGGCCTCCAGTGGAACTTGACGTAGTGGGACTTGCCGGCGCGGTTGACGAGCGTGTAGGTGTTGACGCCGGAGCCGTCCATGTGGCGGTAGTCGGCGGGGATGCCGATGTCGTCGAAGAGGAAGGTGAACATGTGGAGGCTCTCAGGGTGGTGGGAGAAGAAGTCGAGGATGCGCCAGTTCTCCTGGATGTGCGACTTGGGGTTGGGCTTGAGCGAGTGCACCATGTCCGGGAACTTCATGCCGTCGCGGATGAAGAAGACGGGGAAGTTGTTGCCGACCAGGTCCCAGTTGCCCTCGCGGGTGTAGAACTTGATGGCGAACCCGCGCGGGTCGCGCAGCGTCTCGGGGCTGCCGCGCTCGTGGATCACGGTGGAGAAGCGCACGATCACGGGGGTCTGCACGCCGGGCGCGCGCAGGAAGTCGGCGCACGTCAGGTGCGAGATGTCGTGCGTCACCTCGAAGAAGCCCTTGGCGCTCGCGCCGCGGGCGTGCACCACGCGCTCCGGGATGCGCTCCCGGTCGAAGTCGGCCAGCTTCTCAACCAGGTGGTAGTCCTCCAGAAGGATCGGCCCTTCAGTGCATATATATATATAATTAGTGCATGCGTTCATCTTGAGCACTTCAATTTTGTTTCTTTTGTTTGCCATTAATTGTTCTTAAATCTTAATTTTACAACGGACTAGTTGTGCGGTCTCGATTGTAAACCACTTCAAATTTTCAAGTTCATGGCAAAGCTTACGGAACCAATTTTTGTTTGATGATTTAGAACTTACAACTATTGTCTGTCAAATTGGACTTCACTATAGGGATCAGGGAAAACTTCTCTTAATTAGTAGATTCGTACTAACTTAACTGCAGGCCAGGTGCCTGAGGCACAACCAATCCTAGTGGAGTGGGATTACGAAAAGAAGAATGATCTTATATGTGCTATTCAATATATTTTTTTCAGGAGTTTACAACCATGATCCTACTTCACACAGATAAGACACACCATGGCATGGTCTATGTTCTGATTTCTGGACTTCATTTCAACGTGTACAAACACTAGCACCCAGACATGTTCTCAGGGGTCTTTACCTGATACTGATACCGCTGTCGAGTCAGTTAGGCTGCTCTTGATAATCTTCGCTTAATAATCCAGTTGTAATCTTAGCATAATTTGTGTGTGTGTGTAAATAAGCCACTTATTAAGCCAGCAAGGTTTCACTTTTACACTATCGATGACTTGAAAACAAAGTCCAGGCACAGCGCAGCCTGTCATGAATATAATCGCCATCAAGCGTTTCCTAACCACACGGAATTCGATACCGCGACGCCCAAATCAGCAAACACATGGATCGATTTTGGTCACGTAATACATGCCGCAAGCCACTCGTAGGCAGGTACTAACAGTACACGGGAAGGGAGAAGGTGGCCATGCGATGGGACGCGACGCGTACCTCGGGAGCCGACGGTGAGGGAGTGGTCGTTGTTCCATACGGGCGCGCCGGAGTTGGTGCTCCAGAGCGGGCCGTTGAACGAGCTCGAGGGGCGGTACTGCACGCGCGCGCAGCCGAAAAAGCACGCACACCCGTCAGAACCAAAACCAAGCCAACAACAACGCACGCAAACAACGCTCCCATGGCTGCAAGAGCTAGGCACAAGAACAACGCCTGAGCTAAGCAGGAGAGATTACCTTGTACGGGTCCATGGCTATCCACGGCCGGCGCGCGCGAGGCGAGGGTCGCCACACAGTGCGCGCGCTTCTTATAGCGGGAACAAGAGGTCGAGACGGCAAGTGTCGGATCTTTCTGGACTACGGCTCACACAGGCCTAGCTTCTTCTTTCATCGCTCGTACGTGCTACGTGTGCCAGTTCTGCTCCGGATGGATAGATATGGGCCGCGCCGCGCCTCATCCACACGCACGCTCCCCGACGCTCGCCGTCCAGAAAAAAAAAAGAAAGCCGAACGGAATTTGTTTCTGACGTGGTCATCAGATAAACGTAGGCAAAAATGGGAACTGGACAGGGCTCTGGGGGTGTGAAGGCGACGGGGTATGGCAGTTTTTGCTGCGGATTGCAGATGCCGTTCACATTGCGAGCATGGCATGTATATGCGACCGTACCATCTTCCCAAATGGCGCAAAGAGCACCAGCGGAGGGCTTCCTCCTGTAACCAGCTCCGAAGATTTTTCACCTGATACGTGCGGTGGAACACGGTATTACACTGTATACCGCATCGCGATTTTTTTTTTGGGTTTTTGGTGTAATGATAGGTTGCGCCGCGCGGCCGCTTTCTTGCCGAGAAAAAAAAATAAAACGTCATACAAGCATGCAAAAAAAACACAACTGAAAAAGCATCAACAGATGATCACAGAACAGCGTCAGGTGGTTGAGGGCCTGCTTCGGTTACTCATCTCATCCAGGCTTCTCTACAATATACTTCACAGTTCACACAAAAAAGAGAGGAACAAACACACATCTTAAGATGGCACATGCAGGCAACCATCTCCACTTTTTACCATTTTAAAGCTTTCACACAACGAAAGCCCCTTCAATGTAACGAGCCCATCAACATACGAATTAACCGAATTTGGCAAATCTTCAATGGAAATGTTGGCATATATGGGCTGCAAGAGCAGGGTAGATAAACAACGGCCATGTACACTGCAGTAAGACCCCATAATTCAATATGTATGTACACCAACCCAAGGTCTCAGTACACCATTGTTTCAACCACGACATAGGACCATGTATGCAAAGGATCGCCGGTAGACTCTCGTTTATTCATCTTAGACCATAGAATCTAGATGCTGCCTTTGAATCTGACAGGGTATAAAACCAATGAACCCGATAACCTTACAATGTAAACTACAGGTAACACGATGGGCAGAGCTTTGCATAATCTACTGGCCAAAATTCCCAAGAAGTCGTTCCACTGCAGCATGAACATTTCCAGAGGTGGCGACCAAAGCTCGGATGTTCTCCTGTGTGTCAAAGAAACCCATTTCTTGGAGTTGAGCTAGTTGTGTTGCATAGAGTTCTTCTAGTGGCGCTGCAAATTTGGACATTGCTTAATTAATGAGCAAAGTTCATAAAAATAACACTTGATAGTACTGGAACATCATTTCTTCTAATATCAGACTATGAAATGCATACTGACCATTGGGGGTATTTGAAACACCTAGGCCACCACCAGCACCAAGACCACTGAACATGCTCATCAAGGTGTTGAGATTAACATTGCCTAGCATTCAAGTGTTTTTGTAAGTCATTAAAGAAGTAATAACAAATATGTCTACTCGATAGCACAGTTAAAGGTCTGAGCACATCGAATTTGCTGCAAGTTGACTAGCATGAGATAAATTTCACGTTGACTTCCCATGAAGCAACTCAGAATCCCATTGGAGTTTGATCAGCCACCTCAATATATCAGGTAACAAAGTAAACCAGTGCATATATGGTCAACAAATCAACAATTGTTTCCCAGCAGGGTATATTGGTCCAGAGGGCATTCATTCCATTGTTCATGATTCAGCTTATATGACCAAGTTACATATCTCAAAAGCAAAAGCCTTTAGTGCTAATGTATGCATGGTATGAGTAACTAAGCATTTAATTATTACTATTCTCATGCTACAATGGTCTAATTTTTATGTAAAAATAAACCTTATTTCACAATGCTTGAAAGTGATTTTATCAACAGCATGTAAAGAAACAACCATCAATAAAACCTAATATAAATGACTTGCCAGAAGCTGACATATGAATTCATATGAGAATGCCAGGAAAATTCGTTCAGATAGTGAATTGGTAGACAAAATTACCTGCACCAGTGCCCACTTGGGTTCGCTCCCTGAATAAAACAAGAAACGGATTCAACAAACAGTGCTTAGAGCAATACTTAAACATAATTATCAGCAATAATGACAAACTGTAATCTCTTAATATTAGGCTTAACAAGCAAATTTCTATCTTAGAGAAAAGGTATTTAACAACATCATGAGCTAAGGAGGTAGGTTGAACTGGAGATACTCACTGGCCGGCTTGTTGTTGACCAAGTTGGGACATCAAAGCTTGCTGAAATGAAATTAGATGCTGCATAAAAAAAGAAAACAATTGGTCTTTCATATAATTACATGATCTGCATATAACTACATCAGTATAACCCGATTTCACCTGTAATGTTTCAGGAGACGTCAACTGGCGAAGAAATTCCGGGTTCTGAAACATTTCTCTAAATTGAGTATTCGACTCCATCAGATTACGTACATTTGGGTTGACATTAAGCAACTGCGCGCGAGACAACATCATAAGGGGATCAAAACAATATGATTCAGGCAGGTCAAGAAACACTCTTCATCAACAATTCCACAACATAGATAATTGAAGCAGCATACCTGATTCACAGACTGAGGATTAGACATAATGTTCTGCATCATTTGCATCATAGTAGGATTTTGCAAAACCTGACTCAAGGAGGAAGCATCAGAGCCACCACCCATCATACTTCCCAAATCTGCAGAACCCAACCCTCCCAGGCCACCAGTTGTGGGACTTCTTGCATTGCTAGCAGGAGAAGGCCTTCCAGCTCCTTGTGCAGGACCAGCAGTTGATTTAAGTTTTAGATAGCAAAACAGGACAATAATACATGCAAATAAAAACAACAGAAACATGGAATGCCCAAAACCTACCATTTGTGCTCCAGGGATTTGGAAGTGGATTAGTATTCGGGGCAGGAGACCCTGTTGTGGACCCTGAAGCAGTAGTTGCTGCATTGGCAGCTGGATCTCTGGCGTTGTTAGACCCCTGATTTCCTAGAAGAGCTGCAAATGGGTTCGGATTTCTATCACCCTCCCCAGCCATTGTTGTTGCATTCAGAAATGGCTCTTGAACAGTTTCATACATGCGGCGGAGCATATTGAACCCTTCTGGAGAAGATTCAATGTTGCTCATGGCTCTGTCTGTGTTCCGCATCATTTCCCTCATAAGTTCAGGATTCCTAGCTGCTTCAACAGTCTGACGGAGAATGCTCGGATCATTGAGGACATGGGCAAGATCTGGATTACGATCAATGATCTCACGCATTTGAGGATTGTTCATAATTATATTGCGTATTAGATCAGGGCTATTCATTATATTCTGCATGAGCGGCATGTTCATTATTTCCCTCAGTAAGTTGGGATTCTCAGTTAACTGTTGTTGCACCTGGTCTAATTCTGGAAGGCCAGAGCCAAATAAACCTAATCCTCCACTGTTAGCAGTCCCTGTGGCCCCCAGACCTTGCAACAGGCCTCCAAAACCAGATGCTGGGGCACTAGCAGGAGTAGCAGCAGAAGTTCCATGGTTGGCTGCAGCAGGTGCAGTTGATGCTGCTGGTGGTGCGGCGCCACGCACCATGTGAATGGTGTGATCTGTCTCCACACCTTCAGAAAGAAAAAAAAGGCATAAGAATAAGCAAGAGTTGGAAAAGTAACACTTAACTGCTTAGTGAAGTTCCCAGAATCAGGCTGCAGATTACTGACTCAAAGATTAAAACATGCAGCCAATGGTACTTGATCACAAAAGGTATTTCTATATCTATAATGCCACGCATTCAAAAAGTGGCCAATTCCAATTGGTAAGAATGTGAAGCAATATATTCTCACACAATACAAGTAGATAAATCATGCCATCAGTATGCTATTAGATCTTAATTATTATGTAATGACTAAAGTTTCCTATGAAAGCGAGCACACGAGCAAAAATAAAAACACAAATCTTCGCCTTTTCCATGAAACTCGTAGAAATCGCCACCTATTCAATATTTGATGTTTTACAGAAGAACGCTAGTCATGAATAAGGAATTGTCCATATTTGGTTCATTTTAGTATGTGTGGTACTGTGGTTTATGGAATTTTAAAATAATTTTCAGTATCTATTTTTTTATTTGCTTAAAGCAAGTGTGATAAGCTAATATTGTCTGGCAACATTCTACACCAAAAAAGAAAAAAGGGAACAAACTACACATATCATGGTGAATTGGTGATGTTATAACTAAAGTTCAAATTGCTTATTTATTGCACCGAACATGAAGAGGAATCAATGATATAATGTTAAAATTATATGTAAAATATTGTGAACCCTGAAGATATATCGATTATATAACATAAGAAAGTTATATGTAGTATATTAAGCAGGCTGTAAAAGTTTCTCAACTAGTAATATGCAAAGTAGATAAATTCTCTCAAGTCCCGAAATTGTGGGACACGGTGAAAAGCAAGTTCACACTTTGCTGATATCAGAGAAATCAGAAGAACAATATTTCCAAGAGACATAATGCAGTATAAAGTTGAAAATTAGGGGAACTTTAAAGGTCAAAATTTTCTATAAAAACATCGAGTCGTGGGTGCAGAATAAAATGGGTTCGATTGCAACAAGTTACAGTATGCAAAGATCAAATTTTGTAAAGAACTAAAAGTTCTGTAATATTTTTTACATACAACCATATTATTAAGGCGGTAAGGTGAGGCTAGGCACCAGACCACCGCTGGACGCCTAAGCACTTATGGCGTGTGGCGAGGCGACGCTATATTAACCAGCAGACAGTGGCAATCAGATGAGGAAATAGCAAATAAATAGAGATAGGGCAACGGGGAAATCGCAAAAAGAGCCCACCAGGCCACCTAGACAACAAAACAAGTCCAACAACTAAACCCACCACACCCTGCACTCTGTGCTCTAAAGAGCCAGCTGCCGACCACATCGCCACCAGAATGAGGGCAAGCCAGAGGGGAGGAGTGGGGCACCAACTACCGCAGCCAAAGCTCGACTTTCTGCTTGCTGGTTACTGCTGCTGAAGGAGACGGCTACAGCGAGCAGTGACAGCAGCGGCGATCTTGAGCCAGATCCAGCTGCAAGGAGCTGAGATTTGATGGCAATGGCGTGAGATCTGCGACGGCAAGCCGGCGGCGACAATGAATATGTGGCTTTAGCATCGAATCTGCTGCCTCAACCCAACATCAACCACGCCGCCACCTCTAATCACCTTTTGCCTTGCTCCCCCTCTTAAGGCAAGTCGTCAGATATGGCGACAGACTCGAATGCCTAATCGACGATTAGGTGACGCCTTAATAACCATGCATACAACATTTCTGTTTTATGGAGAGTGACCATGTGGATAATGCCCCATGACTAGAAAGGGCTGGTTTTTGTTATGTTGAAAAGCGACAAGAGTCATTGCTATAAGCATAATAAATTGAGGCCATTCAGCTGCACAAGCTACCATATTACACGTGGATCATAATGATAATGGCTGATAACAGGCATTTGCAACCGACAAAAATAAGATTTTGGGAACTCAAAAAGAGTAATAAACTTCCCTAGTTGCTGATCACTGAGTGCTGTCAGCAATTCAAATATCCAGCTAGGAATGTGGATGTCTGCATGACTACCATCTATACCATACAATGCTAAGAGTGCATCACCACCTATGATTTTACTTAGTAGTGCACACTGCACAATTGACGCTATCACATGCACGGCTACATGATGTTCGGAACTACATTCAGGTTGCCACACCAGGGTGGTGTATATTTCCCTTGTACAGCTTCACTAAGCTGCAGTATCATTATCGTGCAAGGCTCCCTATGCCTGACCATCATGTTGCATCTACCACGGAACATGGCAAATCTACGAGATAATCCATACACGTCGTTGAGGGAGACAACCTGCCACTCGCCCTCCTCCTGGGGACACAAGTACAGACAGGCATTGCATCTAACATACCAGCTAGGAGGAATTGGACCTACACCAGCGCAACTCACGCACAAAACGAACTAAATCGCATCGACCACACGAGATAAGGGCAAATCGCACAAAAGCGGGAGCTTTCCTTGGTGGTGTACACTCACCGTAGCTGGCAAGGGTTTGCTCGTCCTTCAAGATCCGGCCCTTGTAGATCAGCCGCTGCTGTGGCGCCGGCACGTCGCAGCTCTCGGCGACGATCTCCTTGAACACCCCGACGGTGATGCCCAGGTCGGCCTGCACTGCGAACTTGGAGCCGCTGGTGCACCGGATGTGCAGCGTCGCCGGCGCGGCTCGCCGGCGTCGCCGGCTCGCCGGCGTCGCCGCCGCCGCCGCCCATGCCCTAGCCCTAGGTTCGATCTGGCCGGGTCGTGGGGCTTCCGCTCCGATTCGGCTCCGGTGTGTGCTCGAGAGAGAGATAGGACTATAGGAGGGGTTCGTGTTTGCGACTTTCTTTGTTCCCCTTTTTTCTCTCGCTTTTGTACGGGCGTGTTGGAGCGTTGGAGGAAGAAAGAAGGGTAGGAAGGAATAACATTGGGCAGAGAATTTAACGGCGGAAAGAACCGCGAGACAGTGATGGAAGGCCGTGATTCCTTGCGTGCTGTGGGTGTGGGGTACACTACGAGGGGTACGTGGGCCCGCCTGGACCGGACTGTAAGAGTGTAAGGGTCGGTGCGGGTAGAAGAAGGTTCTAGACTTCTAGTCCCGTCACCCGAGCTAACGGGAAGCGTAGTTCTGTGTAGTACTTATTGTGTGTTGGGCTGCGCTAATGCCTGAATAATCCCCTCTACTAATACCAGAAGACTTTCTGGATGGGGAGCACCCCACGTGACGGCAAGCTGAAAAATATTTATGTTTAGGTCTTTTTTTTAGAAAAAAATTTACGTTTAAGTCTTTTTTTAAAAAAAAATTACGATTAGATCTTTTTTCCTAAAAAGAATATATATTACGTTTAGGTCATTTATGCGTTTTTAAGGCTTGCGCTCGGATCCTTTTCCATAAAATCAAAATTACGTTTAGGTCTTTTTTCGGGGAAAAAACCGTTGGGATCCTTTTCCCCGAAAAAACATACATTTTTCCGCTTTTTTACCATTACGTTTAAGCCCTTTTTTCGAAAAAAAACAAAATTCTCGATTTTCTCGTGTGGAGAATGGCGCTCGAGGCGTGGCACGTCGCGTATAGATTTCTAGTTTTATACTATATCCTAAACCTTATAAGTTTCCTAGCCATGAGCTGGACCATATGACCTCCCTCCTTGAAAGGTCCTTAGAAAAAGCATAATTACGTTTAGGTCCTTTCAGCTATTTTTTACGAAAAGAACCTTTCGGTTCAGCGAAATCGTGAACCCTTCGTGAAAGACCCTAGATAAATGCAGAAAAAACGCATAATTACGTTTTGATCCTTTCAACTGTTTTTTACGAAAAGGACCTTTCGGTTCGGCAAAATCGCGGATCCTTTGTGAAAGGACCCAAATAAATGCAAGAAAAGAGCGTGATTACGTTTATATCCTTTCAACTGTTTCACGCATTTTCTCGATTTGCTCGTGTGGTTAAAACAATATGGACAATTCGAAATCATATAATTGGAGGCTGTCACGATCGGAAACGTATGGAAGAAGTCAATTAAGGTAAAGGCATAATTATAAACGCCAGCAAGAGTTTGTGTCGGGACCGGATTTCCGAATCCGAACCCTCTGTGTATAACCTGTGCTAGTCCAGGAAAAGCTAGCACACACAGTAGAAACAGCGATGACAACACATCCATATCACAAGCATATAATATTAATTAAGCAAAAAAGTATTAGCCTTATGACCAATTATTACAAATAAGCAGCATCATAGCTTGAGTTCAATAAGAAACAGCGGAAACAAAATAACAAAAGCAAAGTAAGCCCATCCATTTGCCCAACAGTAATCGATCGGGGTTCGCCCCTAGCATTCCGGATCGCCTTCGTCATAACCACAAGCGTAGAAATCGTAGTCACCTTCAGCTTCTGCGAACTCTTCTGTGGAAGGTTGGGGATGTTGCAAGGGTGAGCACAAAATGTACTCCGCAAGTCTTGGAAACATAATGCATGAAAACTATATGCAAGGCTAAACAATTGAAGGTATAATATGGCTCTTTTAGCATAAAGCGATGTTTAACTGTAAATACCAATAGTAATTTCACAAAGCATCATTTGACCAAAATGTAATTGTATAGTAATTGAATTTAATATGACAATTAAAGCAGGTTCAATCTACCTGACTGGCTCCATCTGCCAAACCATAACCCAAGAGTTCCATCTGCTCACGGATTCCCAAAACAACATTTTCCTTTAAAACAAAACCATAAAATCTACAATGTGCAAGCGTACCTCGCCTGCCCTTGACCGTGGGCACGGCTACTTAAGTAGTTTTAACTCTGCAGAGTGTGTACACTTTACCCACAAGACATGACCGACTCTTGTTGCCATGCAATTAACACACTTCCTTTGGTGTGTCGGCAGAGAGATCATGACAAGGCCTTTACAATGTACAACCCCATTATTAACCTCGCTTGCTAAGGTTTCACCACTGTTAGGGTTCTAGCTGCCCAGTACAGAAGCCCCCTCTTGCGCCTGCCAACATCTGGCACTCACCAACTGGCCAAGCTAATAATGGGACGCACAAATTATTTAGCCAGGTCGTACCCATGTAGATTTGTGGTTGTACGGTAGTGCTCGGTCCATGGTAACACACGCTTCGGTCCTTAATTGACTAGGGCGAAACATTCACATACCAAGGTCTCGTGCTTTCTGCACCCGCCAAACATCCATCCGCCCCGGTCTAAACCATTTCTACTTTATTTTACTTAAATCACAACAGCAACACCAATTGCCGCAATTTCACAAATATGATTCAACAATGTTTGAAATGATTCCCATCATGGCATAATACCGAAACGTTTAAGCTGGACTAAGCAATTCTACCGTCCCATGCTAACCTACTGGTTATCACCAAATAAAATAGCTAATATAACTAGGGGTGACAAAGGTTTGACATGATCAATACCAGTGAGGGTATAACAAATTATGGTATTTAACTATACCTTAAGACTTCATTTAAAGTTCTTTGCATAAAAGTAAGCATGCATAATTTAAAAACAACATAACATTTTCATAAAATTTGGGATCAACATGTTCAAGGAAGACTTGCCTTCGCTGCCTCTTGCTGGTTCTACCTCTGATTGTTGATTCGACTGATCTTCGATTGCATCGTCTACACGCGAAACGAGAGCAAATAAATAAAACAAATTCAAATAAAATTCAAAAATTGAAAAGAATGGTATTGGAAGATAGATCTTGAATTTAGATGGATTTAGAAATTTGAATCACTGGAATCGGAGCTCGAATGAAGAAGAACGGGCTCCTGGAAGATTCCCAGATCAGAAAATTCAGAAAGCTGACACGTGGCGAGACGTGATTGGTTGGATTTTTGGGTTTTCTGGAAAATCAGAAAAGGAAAAAGAAATGCCGCTGACACATGGGGCCCACGAGTCAGAGACTCGGCTCACGGTGGACTACATCCACTGAGCGGCTTGGAGGATGATGGGGCAGACCGACTGACGTGGAGAGCCACGTGGCGGTTAGGGCAGACGTGGCAGAACACGTGGCGGCCACGCGGGCGGGAGATGAGGCGACGCGGCGCTGACGCGGGGCCGAGGTGGCGGCCGACGTGGGCTTGCCACGGTCGCAGATCCAGCCGCCCGATCGGACGGACGGCGGGCGCGGCGCAGCGGTCGCGACGTGGCGGATCCCCGGCGCTTAGCGAAGCGATCGAACTACCGAGGCGCTGGCGGCGACCAACTCGGCGGCGGCGCAATGGCACAGCGACTCACCGAATCGGGAGAAGAAGGCGACGGCCTGGGCAAAACTACGACGGATCCGGGGCGGGGCGTAGGGCAAAGGAGAGAGGGAGACGCGAGGATCTCGAAGCGACCAAAAGCGGCGACGGAGGCTCACCGACGACGGCAAACGGAGACGGAGAAGTGCACGGGCACGGCGGAGAGCTTCGGCGAGGTCGTGCGCGAAGATGACGGCACCTCGGGCTACGCGGAAAAGGGCGGCGGGTGCGGCGCGGAACGACAAACCTCGGACGGGGCATGGATGCGGCTTAAATAGCCTGGGGAGGTGCGTAAAACTCGGAAACCGAGATGGCGGCGACGTGCGACGCGAGGACTCCCGGCGCTAGGGTTTCGGCTCGGCGCAAGCGGCCATGGGCACCGGTCACAGCGAGGACTGAGCGGCCGAGAGGAGATGGGCCGGTCGACGGAGTGGCGAAAGGCCGAGCGAGAGCGGCCAATGGGAAAAGGAAACGGGCCGGCGAAGATTCAGCCCACGGAGATTTTAGAAAGTAAAACATTTTCCGAATTTAAGAAATTTCAGAAATTCAAATAAAAGCAAATAAATCCAAATAAATAGAAAATAAATTCATAAAAATCTCCAAAAATACAGAAAAATTCTTTGCAGCATAATGAAGCCAACTAAAACTGAAAATCTTTTGTTTGATGGATAGATTAGCCAAATTAAATCCTTTTATAAATAGAAAATTTATATTAAGCTAAAATTAATTCAAGAAAAATGCAAATGGTGAATTTTCAAATTTAAACATTCTAAAATCAAAAATTTTGGAATGTTACAGTTTGGAAATTGAAGAGTCAGAGATGGCCAAGGATTCTATCAAAGGAAAGAGTTGAACCGACACGGATAAAGAGATTTGAGGCATAATCCCAAATTTAATCGGTAGTTTTAGACTATAAATATCATACACTAGCTAGTGACACTACTACAAAAGGGGTTATATTAGACAAGTCATCACTGACTATTTTTTACAAAATCATCTAGGAAGAGGCTCGGACACATCGCAGACGGTTTGTAGCTAAAACCTTATGTGATGTCGCGCTCATCACAGGCATATAATATCACAGACGGTTTGTAGATAAAATCATCTGTGATGAACGAGACATCACAGACAGTTTTAGCCATAAACCGTCTATGATGACGGGGAGAACTTCACAGACGGTTTGTGACTAAAACCGTTGATGAGTACTGTACCATGGGTACCCCAACGGCCTGCAGTAATGAACGGGCCGCCCCAAGATCGACTCCGACCAAAGGCCCCGTGGGGCCACGAGGGACACTCGTCCCCGACCTGACGAGATGCCTCACGCTCGTCCCCGACCTAACGAGCTTCCCCAAGCTCGTCTCCGACTCGATGGGGCGGCCGACCCCCGCCACGGGTCGGGCTCCCCACGAGCTCCGACCAAGCTGAAACGATCTCCGCTGCGGGCCGCGTGTCGGGCCTCCACCAGCCATTAGCCACGTGCCCCGCGGACACAACGGCTCAGAGTGACTGTGCGGGGGCAGGTGGCTCCTTCCCGAGGTAGCAAGGAGGTTGCCAAAGTCAAGCCCCGGTCTCATCGACCGGACACGCGCGGTGCGAAGACACGCTCCCTCCCGAGGCAAACGCCAGCGCCTGACAGACTTGCAGAGGGCAGGTGCGCTATTTCCCAAGGAAACGGCAAACTGCTCTACTCAGCAAGTTCACCAACCCGGCATGGGGTGAGGCAGACGCTAAATCGCCAAGACGAAGGACCAGAGCTCCCAGCACAGCATAGATCACCTCATCTCTTCCTCTCCCAATTTCCCATGTAACCTGCCCCCTCCGGCTATATAAAGGGAGGCAGGACCCTCCAGGGAGGGAGAGAGAGCAAAAAAGAAAAGAGCGCCATCCTCTCGGTCTTCTTGAATAGGCTGTTCTTGCTCTCACATTCTCGAGCTCTCAGCTCTCGTTTGTAAAAATCGTGCAGCCATCTGCACCTAAGGCAATACACCATCACCACGCGAACTGGAGTAGGGACTTTCGGCCCGAACCAGTATACGTCCTGGGCTCCCGAGTCTAACCATTCAAGGAGAGGGAACGCGCGGCCCCTTAGACTTAAAAATTCACTCGTCGGTGCCCGAAACGCCGACAACCGTCTGTGATGATCAATTCTAATAAATGAAGCTGGTGAGCCCCTGCTGTCAATGAATCATTCGAAACAGTTAAACGAAGCATGCATTTCATATAAGAACTAGCTTCTTAAATGCACCACAATATACAAAAATTTCCCTACAAAAGTTCTTAATGGGAAAGCTAGGTTAGCTAGTATCACATGTTCAGAATGTGGTTGGTATTACCTCTCGTTGAGACGGTTTTATGTGTTAAAAGGTTTAATGAGCGTACTATTGTAGTTTTTTTCCATAACTTTTTGGAAAATGTTGGCGGTGCTAAGACTAAAGTCTATCAAATATGGTTACACATTTACACTCCCCCACTATAAAACAGGTTTTCAACTGTGCGAGCCTACGTATATTCTAGCATTCAACAAAATTACTTTTTTTATATATATTTTTTGAATTTTATTAGAAAGCAAATGTCTTACCAGTTGTAGAAAAAAGCAAAAAAAATATTGTAAACCGCTATGACACTGTATGTTGAATAGCTACTAGTCATGTGCCCGTGCGTTGCAATAAAAACTCAATTTGCGACAAAAAAATATTTTCAAAGAACACTAACTTTAGTTATGTTTCAATAGTGGGAAAAGTTTGTTCCTCCGAAGAGATTTGACTATCGGGTTAAATCCTCTTCCATCTCAACCGTTCATGTTAGATCTAACGAATCAAGTACTCTGAAGGAGAACGGACGATCGCCACCAACTCTTAATTAGAATTAGTAGAGAGACATCAATCCTTACCATTGAAGGAGGAGAAAGTTATTGTCTTCCTTTTGCAGGAAATCTTCTTACTTTTTGCACGCAGCCTTTCTCTTCTCTTCCTGCGTGTGTCTCCACTACCGACCAGCATGTCCTCCTGGAGATGAGAGTGGGTGCCCTCTAATAGGGAGTAGATGAAAGCAGTATGCGCCAGACGCAGCGAATGGAAGGCGTGTCTCCCGACATCTTCGTGATTGGCACGTGATTTGGTTGCGTGATTCATTCCTTTTAATCTATGCATTTCGGATATGATGAGATAGAATTTTCAGATTATGGGATATGGTGAGTATATCCTTCTATCCATGCAGACATGATGAGAAAATCCTTCCATTTATAAGATATATGAATAACATCCTTCCATAGTAAGAACATGTGAATAGAGATATGCTAAAATAGTATTTCTATTCAAAAAAGATATGATAAAATCCTTTCATCTAAGATATGATTAAATCCTTTTCTATCTTAGCCATTCATGTCGATCCAACGAATCGATACTCTAGAGGAGAATAGACTCGGTCCTTAAATCGCCACCAACTCCGGATCTTCTTGGGAAGAGCCACCTGCCCTCGTATAGTCGCTCGATTGACCTTATCAGAAGTGCGTGGCGGTAGGCGGTGAGGACGACCACGCGGCACTCGGCGTTCACCACCTTAGTTTGGTTGGGTCGGAGATCCCGCCGCCAAGAGAAGTCGGGGCTGTTGTCTGGTCGGATCGCTTCCACGGTGGTCGGAGCGGATGCCTTCGCGATCTCGCGGAGTGATTCCGGTCGGCGGGCGTGGCGCGCTGTTAAGTGGAGATATGCTTGAGGTGGCTTGGCTCGTCGCCGAGTGTTAGGGTATCCTTTTATTAGTATTAAATCGGTAGCCCCGAACTCCCAAGCGATTGGCGATTCGGTTGGGGTTGAACTGGGCGAAAGTGGTGGCGGAACTGGTAGTCGGTCCGTCCCGATCCGGTTAGCGATTTCCGTCGAGTGTGCCGTTGGACTTGCGGTATCACGGAGTTTGGCGGGGCATTTGAACCGCCGGGGCTTTTACTTGCCTCGTTCGCATGCGGCGTAGTTTGGCGCGCGCTGCTCGTCTTCTTTATTGCCTCGGGTTTACGGTGAAGGATGCTTCGTTTTCGGCATCGCATTTACTCTGGAGGCGGCAGCCTCCCTTAGTCCGGATATATATATCATGCGGCGTAGCTTGCTTGAAGGGGCGAGCTTTTCTTTTGTTCTTTCAAATGGCTTGAGACATCCTCTAGTCTTTAGCCGGCGATGGCGTCCATGATGAAGAAGAAGATCCTCACGGCGAGCTTTGGTGAGTTCGACTGAGCGATGGCGAGCTGGGGAGGAAGAAGGCTGCGACCGCGGCGCGCTTACGTTGTTGCCTTGCTCGGCCGTTCAGGGCTCGAGGTGGTAAGGGGCCGCTACGGGCGATGGCGCCAGAAGCGCCGAGCCGTGGATTAGTGCTGCAGCGCGTCGATGTCGCATTGAGCAGCGGAGAGGCATCGGCGTGTTGCATCGCGGCCGTGGCGGTATCCGTCGACGGCAAGGGCCTACCGGCATCTGCGTCGGTGCCACGCGATGCGCCACGGATGTTTGATAGGTTCTAGGCGTGGGTAGAGTCCTGAGTAGTGCGGCGTGGCCACTCTTGTATCATCGGTCTGTGTGTAAAGTTGTGTAAAGTTTGAGCTGTTGGCCTATAATGAAATTTTCTTTCTTTATGAAAATGTCTGCGATGAGTTTGCTTTAATTTTAATCGTTGTGGATGGTGCCTCGGTGCGTCAGGCGACCAGGATGCCTCTGTGAGGTTCGGGTGTCAAGTGCCTTGGTCGGCGGGGACGGCCAGGATGCCTCTGTGAGGTTCGGTGTCAAAGTGCCTTGGTGGCGGGGCGGCCGGATGCCTCTGTGAGGTTGGTGTCAGAGTGCCTTGGTCGGCGGAGACGACCAGGATGCCTCTGTGAGGTTGGTGTCGAAGTGCTCGTTTGCGTCGTAGCTAAACAGTGCCTTGGTCGGCGAGGGCGGCCGGATGCCTCTGAGGTTACGGTGTCCGCGCCTTGGTGATGCCTCGTGAGGCGGCCGGCGGATGCCTCTGTGAGGTTACGGTGTCGAGTGCCTTGGTTGGCGGGGCGACCGGATGCCTGTGAGGTCCGGGTGTCAGAGTGCCTTGGTGGCGGGACGGCCGGATGCCTCTGTGAGGTTGGTGTCAAAGTGCCTTGGTCGGCGGGGCGGCCGGATGCCTCGAGAGGTTCGGGTGTCAGAGTGCTCGTTTAACGTCGTAGCTAGAGCGGTGCCTTGGTGGCGGGGGCGGCCGGATGCCTCCGTGAGGTTCGGTGTCAGAGTGCTCGTTTAACGTCGTAGCTAGAGCGGTGCCTTGGTCGGCGAGGGCGGCGGATGCCTCTGTGAGGTTACGGTGTCAGAGTGCCTTGGTGGCGGAGACGGCCGGATGCCTCTGTGAGGTTCGGTGTCGAGTGCTCGTTTAACGTCGTAGCTAGAGCGGTGCCTTGGTCGGCGAGGGCGGCCGGATGCCTGTGAGGTTACGGTGTCAGAGTGCCTTAGTCGGCGGGGCGGCCGGATGCCTCGTGAGGTTGGTGTCAAGTGCTCGTTTTTCGTCGTAGCGGGCGTGAGTGCTCGTTCTTGTCGTGGTGGGCGTGAGTGCTCGTTCTTCGTCGTAGGTGGGCGTGAGTGCTCGTTACCGTCGTGGTGGACGTGAGTGCTCGTTCTACCGTCGTATTTGGGCGTGGGTGCTCGTTTACCATCGTGGTGGGCGTGGGGCATCCTTCTCGAGTCCTCGTCGGGCGAGGTAGCTGCGGAAGGAATGGCGCCGTCTATCACATGTATACCCCATCGCGGTGTGGGACTGGAGGATGAGCGGTAGCGTTTACTGCGTTGGTTTTGAGCGCGTGCTCGTGGAGCTAATAGCGGAGTAGTCAGAGTGGGTCACAGGAGGTCCCGCCCAGGGGACCCTTCCGGCGGACGGTCCCGGTAGGGTGTCACAGCCTGCGTGGGGCGACCATAAAAACCTTTCTTTACTCAATCCGTATGGACTCTAGGTCGTCCGCGACCCCGAGCACAGTGGTGTCGCTCATTGATGAGCTCCGGAGAGTGTGAAGTATGGTCTCGGGCGTGAGTAGAGTGATTAGGCCGTCGGCCAGGCTAGCAGAGAGCCAGGTGGGGCTCACCTCATACGCCCTTGCTCAAGTTTTTCTTTGGGCGGCTTTATACCCGTCGGTGGGGTAGGCCTTTTGAACCCCACGGCTCTCGTGGGCCCTGCAGCGCAAGCCACAAAGCTTTGCGAGTCTTGGGGCGCGGCGTGATGGGCTTCGCGCGCGCCGAACAACCGTTCGGCCTAAAGCGAGAGGCAGAGGTTCTGGGACACGTTGTTGAGCGGCGTCTTTATGGCCCCTTCGCTGACAAGGCGAGGATTAAAAGCGGAGTGGTATTGGAAGCAGGAGTTACCGGTGGCTGGCGCGACCAGAGCGGGTGGTCATGACGCTTAAGCCAGCGCGCGCTGCCTGGCGGCGTTCGTTCGTCCTCTCATCGCCGTTGGGTGCTTTGAGTGGTCACGTTTTCTTGCCGTCTGTCTGCCTGCAAAACAAGAAGAGCACGAGAGCTAAGGAAAGAAAACCCGACCTCTTTCTCACCTTCCAGTCATCTCCTGGTGAAGATGTCGTGGCGGAGTGCTCCGCGCCAAGACGGTAGCCGCGCTCGGCTTGGTGAAGAAGGGTTTCCTCATCTGCGCCAGGACCTTCCGGTGGAGGTGTGGCCAGGGCTATCACCCGGCGCCGTGGCGGCGAATCGTGGTGCGCCTCGTTTTCGATGCGGCTTTGGCTTTTGGCGCACGTTCGTCCGGGGCATTGTTTCATTACAAGGTGGAGTGCACCATCTTAACCTAATGGGGTCCTCCACGCCGCCATCTTCATCCGCGTTTGTGCGAAGCCTTCTTGGGGATCGAGCCGGCTGGGCGTTGTGGAGCACTTCTTCCGAGGCAAGGCTGCGGGAAGGACAGACCCGTCGGGCGCCCGCGGCGCCTCTGGGTGGCTTTGGCCCTCGGCCGCCCGGTCGAACCGCGGAGTACACGGAGGTGAAGCGCCCTCGTCTAACAAAAAGTGGCGTTCGAATGGCTCGTTGAAGCGTCGGCGCGGCGCCCCTCGTTTCGGAGAGCTTCCGTGGCGGAGGAGGTGGGGCCCAGGCGCGAAAAGAGGAAGAACAAAGTGGCCACGATCGTGGAAGCGGTCGAGGGCTCAAAGGCGAGGGCTCAGGGGGCGTGGTTGTCGCGGCGCCTTCATGGGGATCTGCGTGCAACAGCGTGCCTGAGCCGCACCCTGTTCGATATCGCGAGCCGTCCGGCCGGCGAGGATGGCGAACCCAGTGGCGCGTCCCGAGTGGAGGCTCGGTGGCGGCCGTTCTGGCAGCATGCTGTGGCGCGGATAGCCACGGAGCCATTCTCGGTGGCTTTTCCGCGAATCTAGTGTCGGTGAAATTCTTCTGCCTCTTTTCTCGTCATCCGCCTTGCGGCCAGAAGCATTCCTGCATCCTCTCGAGGGCTCATGGGATGTCTTCCCAGTGTCGCTCACGGGGATAAGGAAGCCTTGGCGGCGCTCGGCGAGGCAGCGGTGACTCCTCAAGAAGCGGAAGGAGGAAGGAGGAGGAAGAAAAGTAAGAGCAGCGGTGAAGCGCTTGAGATGTGTCGGAGAGACCCTTTGCCGTAGGGGCGACTTCCAGCGGCGGCAGCGGAGTGCCTCCGGCCACCTATGGTGGGTTTTCTGACTGCCGGTGGCGGCGGCCAGCGTGGACTGGCCAGGAGGCGGCATCACGGGCCCGTGGCCCGGATCCTCGGTGGGGTGATCTTGCGCTTCGCGATCGTCGCAGCGGCGTCGGTGGAGGTGGCCGAGAGCGGCCGGCCGACTGCCTATAGCGGGGGCGGCAAGAGAAGCGGCGTGTCATGCGCACGCTTCGGCCTTGTAAGTGTATTATTATTTATTTTTGGAGCATTTTCTTCTTGGCAAAGCCGCGGCGACTCTTAATCTTTACAGCGTCACGGCGCCTATCTTTGGGGTGATCGTGGGGCGTGCCATCGGCCCGCAAATGCGGCGCCGGTGATTCAGTGACCCGGTTGGGTCGGCCGAAGATCGCGGCGTCGGCGTCCGGCGAGATCGCCTCGAGAGGGAGAGAGCCCCCGGAGGTCGTGCAGAAGAAGAACTTCGCCGCCTCGGCGAGACCCTCGAGACGGCGTGATCGTCGTTTGGAGATGAGTTTCTTGGCGTTGCGGTGATCGCGCCCGATCGTGGCGGGCCGGCGGCGGAGGTGCGCGACCCTCGTCGAGGGAGGAGGTGCGGCCGATGCCCCTCGAGCGCGGTCGCCGGGGATTCTGAAGGTTGACCTCGTCACCCTTGCCCATGGTGCTTTGGGCGGGTGGCGTCCGCGCGAGCGAGCGGCCCAGTCTTGGCGCCGGGTGTAATTCGGGTCGGGCATCATGGGTGAGGCGGAGGAAGCGAGTGGGCCACCCCGGCGAAGCGCTGGCGGCGAAGCGAGATAAGCGAATCCGTGAAGGTCTAGCCCTTGCTCAGAAGTCTTCCACCGAGTATTTGGATATGATGGTCGGGAAGTCCGGCCCGATCGCCCGGTAGGTCGGTAGAAAAAGTTACGATTCGTTGCACATTTTGATAGTTCTTGAGTGCGACCAGCGGTGTCGACATTTCGCGCGCGGGATCGCCGTCGTCGGTAGAGCTCTGCGGCCTCAGAAGCGAGTCGTGTAGCGATGCGGAGAGTGCGATCAGTGTGCCTTGGCTGCGCCTAGCCGGAGGCCCTGCGCATTAGGCGGTCGGAGCGGTGGTGATCCGCCAAGGATTTGAAGAGGCCACAAAGGCCCTTCATGATGGCGCTAGGAGCCAAGGCTTTGAGGCGAAAGTGGGCGGAGCTGAGTCCTCCACGTGAGTCCACCTCAGGGCCAAGGATCTGCATTTATTGCCGCGGAGGATCAGCAGGACGAGCATGAGTAACACGTCTGCGGACCGGCGGAACAAGGCTCGGGGACAACTGCAGAGTTCGCTCCGCGGGCGTTGCTCCGAAGGAGTGGCGGTGAAGACTTCATCTGGTATTGAAGTCGGAGGCAGCAATCGACCAACTCATGGCCGGTAAGTGTCTCAATTCTTCAATTAAGTTTGGGGTCACGACCCACGAGGCGAACTTATCAAAATCTCCATAATCTGCGGTAGCGAAGAATCTGGCGTCGCCGTGGAAGCCGTGCGGCCGGCAGCCGTGGCCCGTGGCGATCGTGGCGGGGCGAGGCAGGCGGCGTTGAGGTTCTTGAGGCCGGTCGGGCGAGATGGGCCAGTGGGAGCCCTCATAAGGCGGTCGGAGAGTCTGCGACCGCATCCTTGGGCCGGGCGGGGCAAGTGCCCTTGCCCTGTGTTGGCGAGTGCGGACCGTAGAAAGCGGTGGTCACCGTGGCTGCGCTTGGAGCTTCATCGGCTGGTCAACACCATCTCGTGCTACGGCGGCATCGACCTCGCGGTGGTGGGGAGCGGCGTGGTGGAGGCCGGATCGGCGAGAGATCGATCAGTTCGAGCTCTTGGTTGAGCCCCACGCCCGGGAGATCGCCGGCCGCATCCGCGCTTAGCCGCCTTCGAGGAAGCGAGGCGACCAACTCTCGCCTCGCCACCGGTCGCCGTCAAGAAGAGTAGAAAAAGTTAGCTTTATCCTTCTTAGATTGTAAAGACCGTTATTTAAACAATCTTGAAATTATCAAGTCCCGAATCGTCCCTCGTCCTTTTTCGTATTTAGGATGGCGTTTGGCCGACCATAGCCCTAAGGACGCGAGGGCCACTTGTGCGTAGGTCGGGTTGTTTTGGGAGGGCGAGGTGGATTGGAGACTTGGCTGTCGCACGCGGTTAGGCGCACTTGTGAGGATAGGAGTGTTCTAGACGGCGAGGATCTTTCCACTCGGGCACTTCCTTCTTCATAAAGTGCTACTTAGCAACCGTAGCCCGAGGCGTATGGCGTAACACTTAGGTTGAGAGGTTCACGCTGGGATGGACCTCATGACCCCGGTCGGGTCACACGTACCCTCATAAGCGCGTGGGATAGGCGAGTTCGTGCGGGGAGGAGTGTTCCCTGCCGACCAAAGGTCACTCCACTCGGGTACTTCCTTCTTCGCGAAGTGTTAGCAACCATAGCCTTTGGGGCGTGGTACATGTAACACTTAGGTCAAAGGAGTTACGGCCGGGAAGGACCTTGTGGTCGGTTGGGTCATCAACCAGCATAGCGCCCGGCCGGGGCGGCTGAGCAGGGCGCAGAAGGCAGCCCAGTCGTCACTGCAGCGACCAGTGCTCGGAAGGAAGAAGGTAAAGAGCATGCTAGGAAGGAAAAGAGTTTAGGGATAGAATCGCCTTAACTTTTCAATGTTCGGGCATTAGGGAGGATCGACCATCGGCGTCCTTGGTCGAAAGGTGCGGTCGGAGAACTACGGCGGTGAAAGGACCCTCGAGGCGTCGGCCTGTGCTTATCTTTGGTTATGCGGACCCGGCGAGAACCAAGTCGCGGTGAAGGATAGATCCTCGAACTTGGCGGTTGTGGTAGCGGCACGAGGCTTGCGATATCGGCGGCCGCGGGGCGGCGTCGTCGCGCCTCGTCGGTAGTCGATGGCGTCTTGTTGCGGCCGAGCGAGCCTCATCGAAGGCTTGCAATCTCGGGAGCCGTATTCGGTCGATGGGCAGCGGCGGCGCGAACACCATAAAGAAGGTGTGAACCGGTCGCCGGCTCGGCGTGGTCGCGGAACTCGAGCCGCGGAGGCGGCATTTCGGCTACCGAGCGCCTGCGAAATGCTCGAACGGACCGAAGATCCAGCGGCAGGTCATGAAGGATCATGCGTTAGTGCGCTCGACACGGCCGTTAGTCGCGGATGGGCTCTTTGCTTGTCGACACGGATGTTGAAGTCGTCCGCAGAACTCGAGAAATTCCTTCCCGTGAAGCTAGTGTTCGTTGCCGGTGATGATGGAGTTTGGGACTCCAAACCTAAAAGCGATGTCGCGGAAGAAGATGGCGCTTGTACCGGCGTGGCGCTCACGGCCCGGCTTGGCCTCTATCCACTTGGTGAACTTGTCTCTGCGTGACGAGTAGGTGGGTGAAGCCCGGGCGCTCTGAAGGCCGACCAAATCGAGTCCCAGACGGCAAAGGCCCGCGTGATGGGGATCGTCACGTAAAGCTTGAAATTTGGCGAGATCGTCTGCCGAGCAAAGCGGCATCCTTCACGGTCGCGTCACGATATGCTCGGCGTCCCGACTGGTGAGTTGGCGATGAAAAAATCGAAAGGCCTTTCCACAAGAGATCGAGGTGCTGCGTGGTGGCCCGCGAGACTCCGGCTGTGTATGTCGTCCGCGTTGTTTTTCCTTGGTCGGTCAAGATACATTTTGGAGGACCGGAGGAACTCCTTTTGTAGAAGTGCAGGCGTCGGGGCGAAGAATTTTGCCGCCGGCGGCCGCGAGGCCTCGGTCGGGTCGAGGAAGTGACCGTCCGTCAAGCGGTCGATGTAGGGCCTCCTCGATCGGACTCAAGTGCTAGCACCCGTAGGCGAATCCGGCCAAGTCTTCGCCGCCAGCGTCGGTCGGGCGGCAACCGTCTTTGGATTAATGGGTGGCCGCCCATGCGAGTCGGTAGACGATGAAGCTGCCGAGGAGTCGAGGCGAAGATCCGGGCGGGGCGGGCTCTCTGCTTGGAGAGCAAGATTGGCTAGGTGATCGGCCTCGCCATTGTAGCGTCGGTAGCTATGGTGAAGCTCGAAACCCTTGAACCGCTCCTCCTCGGCGTACTTCTCGGCGACGCAGCGGCCATGCAGGCGTCTCCGGGCTCATGGACCTTCATGACTTGATCGACGACAAGCTTGGAGTCCCGTGGGCGTAAATGTAGCGAGCACCGAGGTAAACAGCGATCCGGAGACCGTTGGCGAGCCTGCGTACTCGGCAATGTTGTTGGTAGCGTCGAAGAGCAACCTAATGGCATATTGAAGCTGTGTTCGAGTGGGAGATGATGGCGACTCCGCGCCGCCATTCTTGAGTGTAAGACCGTCGAAGTACATTGTCGATGCTCGGGGTCTTGACCAGCTAGTGGTGCACAGGCTTGGTCCGCTCGGCGGCGAAGTCGGCGAGCTGCGACTTGATCGCCGTCAGGGGCGTATATTATGCCATGGCGCTAAGCTCGGCGCCCATTTGGCTATCCTTCACGAGGCATCGCGATTGTGGATGATCTCGCCTAGTGGGGCGTGGTCACCACGGTGATGGCGTGTTGATCGAAGTAGTGAGCGAGTTTCCTCTTTGCGATGAGCCGCGTGAAGTAACCGCACTTTGTGGGTGCAAGGTCTTGGACTCGGAAAGTACCTCGCGATGAAGTAGACGGCCGTTGTACCTTGAGCTCACGGCCTTCTTACCTTCGCTCCGCACCCACGAGGCGTGGCGGCGGCGACTTGGGTAGTGGCGGCGATGTAGAGGGCGTGACAGTTCACACAGTGCGGCGACGGGGTGGCGGCGAGGGCGGGAAGGCCTTCAAGCGGGTGAGGCCTCTGAGCCTCGGTGTCAAGCGAAGCGGTCGGTTTCTTGGCGGCTGTAGAGCGGCATTCGCGCGTTGGCGCGCGAGACCGAAAGCGGCTCAAAGCGCCGGGCATCGGTCGACCCTCTGGACCCCTTTGAGGTTCTTGGCCGGGCCCATCCTCGCGATCGCCGAGATCTTCTCTGATTGGCCTCGATGCCTCGCTCGGAGGCGATGAAGCCTAAGAGCTTTCCTTTGGGGACCCGAAGCGCACTTCTGCAGGTTGAGCTTTATGCGAAGCCGTCGGTCGAAGGATAGCGAAAGTCTCTTCTAGATCGGCGATAAGGTCGTCGGCCTTTACGGTCTTTACGACAATATAAATCGACATATGCCTCAGCGTTGCGGCCGATCACGGTCATTGAAACACGTTTGCATACATCGGCTGGTATGTAGCGCCGCGTTCTTGGTAGAAGGGCATTGTGACATAGCGAGAGCAGGCGAGCGGGTGATGAAGGTCGCGGTGGTCGGACTCCTTTAAGCGCAATCGGTGGTAGCGAGTAGGCATCGAGAAAGGAAAGAGACTCGCACCCGGTGGAGTCGATGACTTGGTCGATCACGAGTAAGGAATGGGTCCTTAGGGCATGCTTTGTTGAGACTTCGTATAGTCAACACATTCTCCATTGCAGTTCTTCTTTTACAAGTCTGGGGTTGGCTAGCCACTCGAAGGTGGCGCACCTCTTTCTGAACCTGCGCGAGAGTTTGGCGATCTCTCCACTATAACCTGCGCCTTTCCTCGTCGAGCGGCGCGGCGTTAGGCGGCAGGCTTTGAGCTGGTGGGACGCTCAAGGAGTGCTCGGCGACCTCGCTGGAATGCCGGCATGTCGGAGGACCTCCATGCGAAGACATCTTTGTTAGTCGGAGGAAGTCGGCGGCGCTTTCCTATTTGGCGGGGCGTGGCTCCGAACCCGCCGCGGTCTTGGTCGGATCCGCGAGGATCGGCCGTGACCTCCGCCGTGTCCTCGGCGGATTTGAAGGATCCGCCCACGATTTTGGATTCGAGGGGCGGACTCGGCGGCCTTCCTGAGCTTGTTGAGTTCGCGCGAGCAGCGGCCGCCGAGCGAGCTTCGCGATTCTGCAGCGCTCGCGATTGAAGGCAAGGCTGGAAGGGCGATCTGCGGTGATGACTCCATGCGGGGGCATCTTGACTTGAGGTAGGCGTGGTGGGGATCGCCATGAACTTGGCGTAGCATGGCCTCCCGGGATGGCGTGGTAGGCGGCGGGAAATCCACGACCTCGAGGTGAGGTCTCGGTGCGGAAGTTTCGGCTCCCGAAGGTGGCAGGCGGTCGACTGCCCGGCGGATAGACTTCTTGGCGGGATAGCGCCATGGAAAGGTGCCTTGCTTGGCGGGAGGCTTGGCGGGACCCCATAGCGTCGAGCGTCTCAGCGTAGAGGATGTTAAGACCATTGCCCCGTCCATCGGACACGCCGTGGCGCCGTTCGACACGGGGTGACCACTGGTGGTACCTTCCGGTGTGGGGCGCGATCGGGGTGATCGGTCGATCAAAGGTGATCGGGAACTCCGACCACGAAGATATTGGGGCGCCGGCGTGTGGTGTTGTGGACCTCGCTGATAGCGAGCTTAGTCGGCAACATCGGCGTAGCAAGCCGTCCTCAGAAGATCATGAGGCGGCCGTCGGGCTCGGGAACTCAAAATCGTCGCCTTCTTCTCCACCCGTTCGCGGGCGCGGCGAGCTTCTTTCCTTTGCTCCATGTGGTGGGGGCGCTAGAGATAGCGCCTCGGGACTTGCGATCCGGTGCCCTTGTGCAGACGGAGAACCCATGGTTGGGCATGGGCCGTCCATCAATCTCGAAGTGGTCGAGGAAGCGGTGCGGCGCGCCTTGCTTTGCTTGGCGGCGATCGGCCGTGGCGACCGCAGATCTCAGCGGATCACTTCCGTGCGCTTCCGCTTATCGAAGCGGTGGGGAGGAAGACGATTTGGGCCCAGGAGCTCTGCTGGGCCTTTCCTCCCGAAAATAGCCCTACGGCCTCCTCGCCGGGCGTGGTTGAAATGGCGATGTCGAGGAGTTCCTTGGTAGTCTGGGCTTGGCGTGACTTGTACACCAAGGCCTTGCGGAAGTGCCGTAGATGAAGGCTCACGACATCGGCGTCGGAGATGTCGGGAGCTCGTTACCTGGCGGGAAAACCGCGGGATGTAGTCGGAGGTTTCCACAGGCTGCTTGTTGCAGCCCTTGATCGGGAGTTTCGAGTAGCATGTAAGTGCCACGGAAGTTCTGACGAAGAGATTCTTCAAGTCGGTGATTCTGGCGGTTTTGGCGGCGGTACTCGGGCGAGCTCGGCCGTCCATGAGTAGATGGGAGAGTCTTGGATGATGAAGAGATCATCTGTCGCTCCCCGAGCCCGACATGCGGCCGTAATCTTGAGCAGACACAGGTTGGTGGCCGGTGTGCCAGCAATGTTAGTAAGCGCCCGAAATCGGGCGAAATCGCTGGCGGATCCGCCAGCAAAAAGCCCGTGGTCGGGACCGTGAGGGCTCGGGCTGCGATAGTGGCGCTCACCATCCTTAACACGTGAGTGGCGGCGTCCTCAGCCATCTTTCTTGGCGCCTCGAGGTGGCGCGCGGATGTAAGTAAACATTGAAGCGGCTGGCGCCGAGTGCGTGAGCTGGGGTGGTGCGGTCTTAGCCGCGCCAAGCGACTCCATGTGATGGTCTGGCCCGGTGGCGGAAATAAGCAGCCGTGTGGTAGGGCCGGAGGCTGCATGTCTTTGCGACGCGCTCCTGCCCCGAAGGTTACGGTAGGTAGCTCGGCCTCGGGTTTGCAGACTCCGGAAGGCCTCGGGCGACGTGCGGCCGCGACCACGTTTAGCTCGCGTGAGGAAAAAGCCCAGGCGCCGGATTACGCCCCCGCCTTGTGGTGCTCTTGGCCCTGGCGCCCGTCACTGCGTCGCCCGGCCTCTTGCGGGCTCGGGCTCGTCTGCTCGGTCGGCTGGGCGGTCGAGCTCGACCCGCCGCTCCTCCAGCTCTCGCGTTGCCGTTGGGCTCGTGCGGCTTGGCCGGCGTTCAGTAGCCTTCATGGCTGGTATTCCCCTCCTGTGCCTCGGTCTGGCGGACGGGGACCGTCGTAACAGCGGTGGCTCGACCAAATCGCTTATGCATCCACGTTGCACTCGCGAAATCGCTGCTTGGCGGGATACTCGCGTCGGGCTGGGCCGTGGGTGGAAGAGTCTTCCGACAGCTTCGTGGGCGGAGGTTGGCATGTAGCGACCATCGCCACGATCCCGAGCCTACGAGGGTGACATGGTCACCGCCGGGCCTCTGGGAGTTTTCCAGCGCGGCGGAGCACTCCTCGGGTTAAACCGGGGGCTGCGGCGCCCAAGCCGGAGCCATGGCCGCGGAAGGGCGCCCAAGCTCTCGGTGGGCGCTGTCTTCGGAGGCAGCGGGGGCAGCGTGAGCCCTCGCGTCGGGGGTGGCCAGTCGAGGCAAGCGGATCGGTTCCCGGCCGATCATCTGCGTCGCGATGGGTGGATGCCATCGGGAGACAAGCGGAATCCGGAGATGGTGATGAAGGCGCGAAGTCCCCACAGCGCATGGTATCGGCGTTTCGGGAGCCGGCGGCAAGTAAAATTTGTAAGTCTAGAAATTCATGCGTTCCACTCCACTGAATGGTTAGACTCGTGAGTCCAAGATGTATCTTGGTTGGTTTGAAGGTCCCTACTCGATTCGTGTGTGAGTGGTGTTGTATTACTTTTGAGTACGGATGAGTGCACAAAGTTTTACAAGCGAAGCATGATGGCTTAGCGAGAGGAGTTTGATAAGCGCTCTCTCCTTTCTTGTTCTTTCGTTTCTTGTTGTTTCTCTGAATCGTTTAGCCACGCCTCCTTTTATCTGAAGGAAGGGCGAGGTTACATCGAGTCGGGAGGAAGCGAGTGACCTCGCTAGGAGCTCGGTCCTTAAATCACGTGGTAGTCGCCACCGTCTTGCCCATCTTGGGTTGGTAGCCTTGGTGGTCGGGAGGTTAGGTATTTCCGGAAGTAAGCGTACTTGCCCTCTGTGATCCTTGCGAATCTTGGCGTCGAGTGCGTGTGGCCCAGTCTTTGCCTCGGGAGGGGCGTGCGCTCGTCTTTGTCGTGACCGGTTGATGGAAATTGGAAGCTTTGTCTTCTCTGATCACGGATCTTCTTGGGAAGAGCCACGCCCTCGTATAGTCGCTCGATTGACCTTGTCAGAAGTGCGTGGCGTGTAGGCCGGTGAGACGACGACAGCGGCACTCGGCGTTCACCACCTTGGTTTGGTTGGGTCGGAGATCCCGCCCGCCAAGAGAAGTCGGGGCTATCTGGTCGGTTCGCTTCCACAGTCGGTCGGAGCGGATGCCTTTCACGATCTCGCGGTGATTCGGTCGTGGCGTGGTACGCGGCTGCTATTAGGTGGAGATATGCTTGAAGCTCTTTGGCTCGTCGCTTCGGGCTGTTGGGGTATCCTTTTTATTAGTATTCGTCATATGCTAAAATAGTATTTCTATTCAAAAAAGATATGATAAAATCCTTTCATCTAAGATATGATTAAATCCTTTTCTATCTTAGCCATTCATGTCAGATCCAACGAATCAGATACTCTAGAGGAGAATAGACCACTGCCACCAACTCCTAATTAGAAGTAGTAGAGAAGTAGAGATATGTACGTAGGCAGATCAGAAACGCCTCGTAGACATATTTGATAGTGAATCCTTACCGAAAACCTTCTATGAGTTTTCATCTAAACACATCCAAAATATAGTGAAGACTAATACCACTAGAAAAGATATAAATTTGTGATAATATACGAAGGTTGTGTATAACAGTATAAAACACTAACCTATATATCTTTACTACTATCTCCGGTCGCAAATAGTTATTGTTTTGGACATAAGTTTAGTCAAACTTTTGAAACTTTGATTGTTAATATCTTTTTAAATATTTAAATTGGATGTATGAAAATTATATGTGTAGATTTGTCTCGAGAAATATTTTTATAATATTATGATTTTATTGGGTTTTATAAATATATCATAATAGAAATTAGTGGTCAAAGCTGTGTTTTGGAGATTGTGTCGATGTCCAAAACGATAACTATTTATGGCCAGAGGAAGTACTACTTTAAAAGAATCTAGTATTGGTGAATAATACATTCTTTGCACCCCCTCCTCTCACAAAAAAACCAGCATGGCCAACTCAGGGACGTACCACCGAGAGCCTTGACTCCATCGTCCCCAACCTCATTCTCTGATTTGACTGGCGCAACTAGATTTGGCCACATCAAGCCGCAGACGGAGGCAACAAGATGGTGGACGGACGAGGCACGACTGACGAAGGAAGCGTGTCAGATGATGGTGACTCACCGGAGAAGAAGAGAAAGCGGGATGTTGCCATGAGGGAGTGGAGGAGGTCGCGGAGCCACGCCGCCATCGGATTTGACATGATCCATTCGTCCCAAGGTGGTGTGACGAAACGAGGAGGCAGCGCGAGCGGATAAAGGAGGTACGGAGCTCAAAGATGGCGACAAGTCCAAGGGAGTAGGAGGTGGCATGGATCCAGCCAAGGCTGAATAAGTAGCTTGGGGGAGATTGGAGTCAAGCCAATCCTCACCTTTGGGCCACCACGGTCGCTCTCACGGAGCTAGGGCGGGTGAGATAGAGAGAGATAGGGAGGGAGGCATGGCACTCACCATCATTCGAGCAACGCCACCTTCCATCCACCGCAATGCACTAGTATTTTGCAGCTGCCGCCGCTTGAGTTGGGGCTAGGAACGTGTCCCATCCTTAACCCAAACCGAGGCAAGTTAGGTAGGGCGAATGGCAACATACCTGATTGTGGAATCAGCGCAAACATATGTTCCTGATTGTGGATCCCAGGCACATGGTTCTTGATGTTCTTAGACACACGTGTGGTCCTAAACATATGTTTAATTACTATAAATTTTTTGAAAAAATTAATAAAATTATGTTGAATAGAATAAACCGGTCTTCACTATTTTTCACCCATTTCATGTATTTAAGTTATTTTATAAGCATGGTGTGAATTGGGATGAAGCTCGATAAGACATTGTGGCATAGTCGAGAGTATAATGCGAGCTAAACCCAGCGATAACAGCTTAACATGCTAGTTAATATTATTTTTAACATCTTAACAATGCGTCAGCTAAACAAAAACAAGCTCCCCGGTAGCACAATGGATAACAGCTTAACACACGAACATTAAAGTAGCATTGAGTTAAATTATTAAATAACCAGAGCCTACAAGGCAATGAGGTATTGTCAAAGATTTTATTTTATTTTTTTAGTAAAAACCATCTCTACATGACCATCGTTAGGAAATAGACAGACGACCTTCACGTTACGGCAGGCCGGATGAATCAGCGGCTGGTCTCAACTCGTGTAGTCTATGGCCTACCTCGGTCTGGGTTGCCGGATCGCGAGCGGGTGAGAAAGCGCGGGATACAACCGTCCAAGGCCACAGTGGGCTACATGCGCGTCAGGAGTCGCGGATTCAGGTGTAGTTTGGCCGGAGCAACACCCGAATATAAGGGGTTCAGACTAACTTGTTTGAGGAAGTATACGGTAAGAGTAGATATACAATGAAATTAAATTATGAAAATAAGTAAATAGAGACGTTGGATCAAACTTGAATGGCTTAGATCTACGTGAAATCCCATCTCCACCTAAGATGTAGAATTTTATAATTTTTTTAGAGGTTTACATGTAAAACGTGTTTAAGTGAAGGAGATAGGATTTTACGTAGATCTAAACCATTCAAATCCAATCTAACTTCTCAATTTATCTATTTTTATAATTTCACCGTATGCTTCGACTTGTTTGCTGCAACTTTCGTTAGAGCTGTTAAGGAACCTCGCTATCGAATAGTCCGGGGTTCCCGAACAGATCTGAATTGGAGAACAGAAAGAGAAAGATAGACACAAGTTTAGGGAGAACGGCGACTGAATTCTTTATTGCTATTCTGATTGCTTGTACATAGGGGAGACCCCCTCCTCCTTATATAGTAGTCGCCTAGGGTTTCGGCTAAGAGACCATCGTGGGCTTTTTATTGGGCCACGTGGTTTCCCAACACTCCCCCTTGGGCCCTTTACCGCAGATGCATATGCCTCATTAAAACTCCAGAAAAACCCAGTGGGAAAAATACTTGGAGAAAGAGTACATAGCATATGCTTACTATATTGCACGAATTGCCTCGTCAAAACCTTATGCAAGAAAACTTCATGAAAAACTTGCTAAGGGAAAAGAGTATAATTCACCCAAACTTCAATTACTAATCTTCGAGATTCATGTTGGGTACTCAAATTCATGTTCGAGATTCATGTGGGAGTATGTGAAATATCTCCCCCTGAAATCTGCACTTCTCTAAGTCTCATCATTCCAATTCCTTTAACGCACCTTTCAAAGGTAGATGCTAGGAGTGATTTAGTGAACAAATCTGCAAGATTTTCACATGACTTAGTATGCAATATCTTGATCTCGTTCATCTTATGCAGTTCGTGAGCATAGAAGAACTTGGGGTTGATATGCTTCATGAGATTGCTCTTCACATAACCCATCTGTGCTTGAGCAACGCAAGCTGCATTATCTTCATATATGATCGTGGGAGTTTGCTCAATGTTCAAGCCACATGACTTACGGATGTGGTGAACCATTCTTGAGCCATGCACATTAACGAGATGCTTCATACAAGCGATGATTTCCGAGTGGTTTGTCGGCGTCGAGGCGAGTGCTTAGGCGACTTCGAGGCTGTTGTTCATCCACATAGGAAAACATAGCGGTTTGGGACTTCCCGATTATGCGCTGGTCGATAAGTACCCGACATCGGTAAGTGCAACCAAATTCAATTCATTATTTCTTACGAAAAACAAGCAGAGGTCTTTGCTTCCTTGGAGGTAGCGGAAGATGTCCTTGATCCCTTTCAATGCCTTTTGGTGGGTTCTTCTTTATGCAGGGCTAGCAAATTCACAGTGACGCAATGTCAGGCCTAGTGCTATTCGCAAGGTACATGGCGCTCCAAGCTGCACTTAGATATGGGAATTCTGCTCCCGGGACTTCCTCCCCTCTTCTCTAGGTGCAGTATGGGTCTAGATGCGCTTGGGTGACCTTAGATCATTAGAGTCTTTGCGGGATATGCCTTTTCAAAGCCAAATCTTTCCAACACTTTACTGCGTGTAGGTTGATTGATGTACCAAGATTCCTCCTTGGACATGCTCAAGCTGCAAGTCTAAACAAAACTTGGTTTTACCCAAATCCTTCATTTCAAACTCAGACTTCAAGTATGAGCATACTTCTTCAATCTCTTCATTCGTCCCAATGATGTTCAAGTCATCTACATAGACGGAGATTATACAGAATCCATTCGGAGATCGCTGTACAAACACACATGGACAATCTTCGCTGTTTGTGTAGCCTTTCTTGCAGAGAAAGTCGCTCAGCGATTGTACCACATTCTTCTGTTGCTTTAGCCCATCGATGATTTCTCAATTTCACTTTGTCAGAGTTTCTATTTGCTCTGTCTTGGTTGGGATAGGAATACCTTAGGTACTTTCATGTATATCTACGAATCCAAGTTTCCATACAAATATCTTTGTGACAACATCCATTAGCTTCATTCTCAACTTCAAGTTGACTACCATTGAGATCAAATATCTAAAGGTAATTCCTCCCATGACCGGAGAATAGGTTTCTTCATAGTCAACTCCAGGACGTTGAGTGAAACCTTGAGCTACAAACCTTGCCTTGTACCTTACAACTTCATTGTTTTCATTCCTCTTCCGAACAAAGACCCATTTGTGACCTACCGGGTTTATATGGGGAGGTGTGCGGCATACGGGCCCAAACACTTCTCTCTTATTCAGAGAGACTAACACTGCAGTGATTTCCTTCTTCCATTCTTTCCAATCTAGCCTTTTCTTGCACTCTGCTAGAGATGCAGGCTCGGGATCATGATCAATGATCGAGGCAATCTTCTTTGCAAAGTATGCATCAATGTTGGTTGTTGCTCTATTCAGGGATTCTCCTGTTATTACAAAGTTTATGGCCATTTCTTCATGGGGTGCTTCATGCACTTCTACTTGCTCTTCACTGCTATTCACAATCGCAGGAGTAAGTTCCTTTAGCTTTCATCGCCTATGTGTGCGCACACATTATTTAAGTGGCTTCTGCGATGGAAGATTCAAGTCTGGAATTGCCTTTTCGTTGGCTTCTTTCCAGTGCCAGGTCTCAACTGGCTCCCCTTCTTTCTTTTCTTGGGGTATTTTCGTGATTGGTTGTGGTAAGTCCTCTCGCCCAGTTTTCTCTAGACGTCTCCGGGTACTTTGGGTTTAAGGAGTCAGATTTCCTGTTCTTTTTCTGTGAGGCCTCTGGTGCATTCGTTGCGGGTACATGCGACTTAACCACGCCCTTCAGATCACAAAAATGGTCAGGCAGTTCGTTTGCTAAATTGTGCAAATCAATTATCTTCTGGACTTCTTGATTTGCTTCATTAGTGCGAGGGTCATGCGCGGGATCGGATGGAATGCCATATGATTTCCGGTATTTTCATCCAAAGGTTGATTTCCTCTCCTAATGACGGAAATGGTCCTCGTCAAAATGCAATCGTGAATCGGGTGTATGCAAGTCTCGATCATGGGTTCCAAATACACGATTATGGATGCACTCTCATAACCAGCGTATATCCCGGACTTGCGGAGAGGGCCCATTGCGATCTGGCGAGGGGTGGTATAGGAACATATACCATACACCCAAATTTCTGAGATCACGAGATCTTGGGATGATCCGTGCACAAGGTGCATAGGAGAATGGATGTTGTAGGCGAAGGCTGAAGTTGATGAGGCTGCTGCGTGCGGGTGCGTGTTCCCAGCGGTGTTGGGCAAGTTACAACTCTGCAAAAGCGGTGCGGCAATGAACTTAATCCTCTTTATTAGTGCTTGACTAGTCCATTCTGCGTATGGGCGTGCGTTACGAGTGCTCAAGCTGCTATCCTGTTCTTGCGTGCAATAATCATCAAATGCCTTTGAAGTAAATTCTCGGCATTGTCCATTCGATGGACTTCACGCGATGATCGAGAAAGCATTCTTAATTCTTATGATCTGCGAGATCGGCTTTGCAAAAGCATGGTTTCTTGTTGACAATAAGCATCGTGCGACCATTTGAGAAGCATCGATGAGCACCATAAAGTGCAAAGCGGTAGTGACAAGGGCTGAATCGGACGCAAATATCCCACGGATGCGTTCGGGAATGCAGAATTTCACTTTGCACTTTCATGACGGAGGTCTAGTTATTAATTTCCGGTGGCACATGCGGGGCATCTGAAATCATCATGATTCGGAAATTTTTAACATTAATGCCATGACCTTGTGAGTTGTTCACTATATTCCTCATCATTCTAAGACCGGGATGGCCTAATCTACCATGCCATAAAGAAAACAACTCGAGCTTCTAAAATAGTCTTCAAGGAAGTATACACTTGGTGCATGAATATTAGTGTAGTACAACCACGATTCATATGAGGACATTTTTCTAATACCATTTTCCACATCTGCGCGTGCTTCACAATGCACAAGTATTCTTTGCCATTTTCTTCATTGGTTTCTACATGAAAACCATTGGCGCGGATGTCTTTGAAGCTTAAGAGAGTGCGCGTTGATTCGAGGGTACAAAGGGCTTCTTCAATTACCAAAGTTGTACCATAGGCAATATAATAGTGGCTCTTCACGAGCCTATTATATATGATAAACTTCTGCGATCGTAGTTATCTTTCCAGCGTTCTTTGTGATCGACTGGAAGTATTTAGACTCTCTTAAGATGGTATTTGTTGTGCCACTATCAACAATGCATATCTCTTCCATTTGGGCGCTACACGATTTCTAGTAATAGAAATATGATTCTAATCAGATAGAGGCAAAATAATCCAAACATTGCTTGCAAATTAAAGAATACTGGAATAAAGAATAAATTGCATATTTATTCATGAGAGAAGTATGCTCTTCTAGAGCTTACAATCCATTATTCAAAAGAAAATGCTAACAACCATAATCTAAAAAAAATGCATTAAACAGAATCTGTAAAATATGCTTTAATTTCTGCTTCTATGTCATCGACAGAAGTTTTCTCTTCATTTTCCGTAATATTGGCTGCAACATCGATGTCCAGGCTATTCTGTGAGGATGAGACAAGTGCACCACTACAGAGAAGGACATCACTGCCGGATCAACATCAGCATCACTGCCGGATGTTGACCCGGCACTCCCTAACTGGCTGTGATAGTCGGGACTATCACTGCGGTTCTTCAACAAACGATGATAATAATATCGCTGCGGTTTATATTATAACCGGCGGTGATAAGGCTTATCGCTGCGGATTTTATCCATAACGGCGGTGATAAGAACTTATCACTGCCGGTTGTTATTTTCAACCGGCGGTGATAATCCATATCACTGTAGCTTATCTTCCAACCGTGGTGATAAGTGTTATCACTTGCGATTATTCTCTAAAACGGCGTTGATAAATGCGATTGCCATATTATCCTCAAAACCGGTTACATAATTTTTTGTATTATATGTATGATGTAATGTACTATATATATATTGTACATTACATTTATTACATGCGGTATCGTTATGCATAATATTAATGAAATATTGGTAAAGAATAATTCAAATATATGAAATCATCATAATATTTAACATTGAATACGAATACTCATTTAATCATGACAATATTAATGAAGTATTTTAAAGCATAATTGAAATCTGATAATTCATCGTAATATTTAATTATTACATTGTTCATTGACAATCGTTCACATTTGATTAATTGTAGCATGTAGCTCGTAAAACTCGCGCCGGGTTGATCACTTCTCGAGCGATGAACCCGACCATACGCTCTCGAAGGGCTTCAACCGTTGTCAAGTAAATTTGTTGGTGCCGAGCTTCTTCGTATTTGTCATTGAAGAAAATGATGCATTAATTAGTGTCGTAGTTTTTATAAAGAAAAGTAGGCGTCAACATGTAATGATATACCATCTCGCCGTTGTAGTCGATGCTTGTCGATTGTGACGTGTGTATGTGTGTCATTACGTAGTATGCACATAAATTGTTCCTTCTTGGTACATCTTAGGCACGAAAAATCGGTTTTATTACGAACTTCTTCGTGAATGGGCGGTGCTGCGTGCTCTTCTTGCGGTATTTTGTATGCGCCATGTGTATGGTTATGTATACTCATTAAACTTAAATAAGGTGCAATTAAGTGCAATGGAATGAAAGATTACGGGAACAATAACACAGCGGCCAAGTTCACTGTCTAGCAATTCTATTACTTCTTTGTAATCGTTTGTCGGTTTCCTCATTGAGTCAATACGATTGATCGTGCTATCGTCTAGCGTAATGGCGTGAAGGATCAATGAAAGCTGCGAAGCCCATTAGTCATGACATGGTGTTGCACATGATAAACCGACTAGTAGGTAGGGAAACACGTCTTGAAAGTTGTAGGGTAAAAAGCACGTAGGTCTTGTCTTGTAACCAGTGGCGCCTTTAGTACGTACTCCTCGATCTCTCTCTCGTCAATGGATCTTTAATAAGTTTGCGTTGACAAGGCGGTATCGAGAATCCTACCCTTTCATTTAAGTCCGCTCACAGTGTCATTGTCTCCATTCTACATAAGAAAGAAGTTAGACACTAAGTTTAAGAGTGCGTGAATGTACAATCTGAATTAAACAAGAGACTTACGAGTCAAATTCTTAATATAGACACGTCGAGCATCTCGTTGGTACAATGGTATAACTCGGAGGTTTCTACCCGAAAACTCCGTCCGTATTGTGAAAATCTGTTTCTTTGTATTTGGCGAGAGCGTGTCGTTTTTGTCTCTTGGACAACTGCCGATACCATTGATGTACGCCGTAATGCGTATGCGTGGGTCTTTGCTCCTCGTTTGGATCCACCAATGCTTCCCCGTTAATGAACTTCCACCTTAGAGGGGGCCCCTGCCCTTTAGCACCCTTCTGATCTGCAGCAGTAGCTCTTTTACCAACCTGTCCTTTAGATTTCTACCTAGAGATACGCTCGTAGTCTGATCGTAGGCTAGGTTGAAGAGATTCGGTTGCCCGTCCAGTCTGTTTAACCGTCACTATGTCTAGGAAGAAATCTCTTTTGGCGACCGATTTCAACTTTATCAGTCTTTGGCGTCTTTTTGAAGTGGTATCACTGTTGGCGTCTACTTTCTTTCTAGTTTCTTCTTGGTCATGTCATATGCTCATTTCTTACAGTTGTCTGGCTTCACGGATGTGGCACTTTTCCCGTGGCCGTGATGAATTTTGAGATCGCGGTGCTCTTTCATTATTTTTCCGTGGTATTTGGGCGAGGCGGACTTTTCGGTGTGGAGGAGGACTTTTACTACGGATAGGCGCGTCGTCATCATTAGTATCATCATCGCCATTGTCGTCATCGGATAAAAACATTATGTAGCGCTTGCGCCCGCGATGAATGTGCCCGGGCTTTGTCCAAAGTATTTCTACCTTCCTCATTGAGGATCGTACCTCAACTTCACGGTAATTATCAACCACAGCTCTCTCGATACTTTGGCGTATCCCTCGGGGTGGGCGGTTATGCAACATACGCCCCTCGCCGCATGGCCAAGCCATCCCTCGACCACCTTAATGGTTATGTTCGCTAGGGGTAGGTGTAGGCGCAGCGTGTCGGCTCTCGATTTTGTCCACGGAAAACTACAGGCCGAGTCCTCTTGGGAGGATCCGCGGGACGGCTGGCGCTTTACGAGCAGCGGCGGGACTACGGAGGTCATGTGCACGGCGTTATTGAGGCCTTCGCTAGCATTTCTTGCATCTTTTGTATCTGTTCTTGAAATTGAATTTCCTTTACGTGCATCCTTTCTTCTATTACTCGTACGTGCATCCAAGCTGTTCTTGTCTAGTTAGCCGGACGCTTATAGATAGAAGCGTCCTCAGAACATTGCTTTCCGGGGCACCAAGCCTAACCCTCTAGTATGACCGGGTGCTCTTTGTTACCAGTGGCGTGTTAGCTCGTCGTTCTCTCTTCTTGGTTGGAAGCGATACAGGTAGCTTGGGCATGGGCATCTGCGATCTTCTTTGAAATTTCCTCTTCTTTCTCGCCTCGAAGCTTAAGCGCCATCATCAAACAGACTAGCTCCCTCGCAAGCATCCAGTACTTTGATCTTGGGGCCATCTCGGACGTCACAGGAACAACTCCACTAAGAATTAGCTCTTCTTCCCTTGCATCCCACTTGGGTACTTTCTTCACGTAGCCACCGGTGCCTAGCGTATGGGGCTAAATGTTCTTGTCGAGTTTGCCTTGTTTCTTTGGTGATAGCTTTGGGCTTCATCGGACTTCTTATATTGCATGAATTCATCCCAAAATTGCCTCAACCTCGGGTACTTATCAAAGTTCGGCGTTTCATCCTTCTTCACATACTCCTTATTCAGCTTTGTCTTCCAATTCTTCCAGGAGATTCCCATGATGGCTAGTGCACGTTTCTTCGCATGCTCCAAGCGATCTTGAAGCGAAACTTGGATGTCAAATCATCCACAATGCTTCCTTGATTTCATCGAGAACATCGACGGGCAAGCGCCACGGCGTGTCCATGATTTGTAGGTGATGGGCACGTTATCTCTAGCTAGGACCTCGCATCTTTATTGGTATGGCCCAGCGGTGATGTTGGTATAACGGTTCGCCATTGCATTAAGGTCCACGATCACCTTTCGTTCACCGTCCTCAACTTGTTAGGACCTCGTTGGCGATCTTTGCCTCTGTTCACGTGATGTCGGCTCGCATTTTGACTATTTCATTACTCGTCTAATCGGTATCACGTGAAGATTTGCTCTGAAATAATTACCTCGATGCGTTTGTTGCCTCTGTTTGCTGCGAGTTGAGGAAGCTTGTCGGGCTTTGTTAGGGGCTTTGGTTCAAATGCTCAGCGCCATCCGGCACTTGTTCCTGGTTAGCGACCATGTGCAGCTAATTTATCTAAAATTTAGAATTAATAAAGGCATGAGATGAATGTGATGATATACGTATAAATTGGTCATGCAAGAAGTTGTGGACCGAAATGGACTAATTATACGTACAATATTACACACATTTGGCCATTAGTTTCTTAAAGCTAGTGATATTATTTCAATGTGAAACTACACTACTCGGTACATAATTAAACATAGGAATGGTGATATTACGCCTAGTTTCACGTTTAACTCATTTCACGCATGCATTGCACTAGTATAGAGAACAAAACTGACACATACAATATATAAGGTATTTATTACATGAATATAATAAATACAATGTATTGTTGAAACAACAAAAATCTCGTTACATGAATATAACAAATACAATATAAGGTATTTATTACATGAATATAATAAATACAACATAATAAAATCTCATGATGCTCCTAGAAACAAGCTGCCAAATTGTCTTTAGCGTCTGCTGCCTCCGTGTATCTCCGTGTAGCCTTGCCATATCATAGCAGTAGCAAAATAAAGTAGACATTAAAAATGCAATATAAAAGCTAATCTGTCAATTTTTTAACATTTCCATGAGAACAAGAGTGAGATCTTTGAATCATGATATTAAACAGCGCAACATATTCATAAAAAATGATCCCATTCCAACATATTCTTGACATAGCAAAAAGATGATTCGTTACATATCTTGCATTGAAAAAGTTGTGAAAGTCTAGGAACTATCACCAAGAAAGTAAAGCCAATACATGTCACTAGGAGAGATACCGGTGGTAACAATCAGGCCAAGTGTCATAGAGAGCACATGGAGGGATCCCTTCCTAGGTTGGAAAAATAAATTATTTCCTTAAATTAGAAAATAGCAAAAAGCATTTATAAAATGCTAAAAATTTCAAGAAAAACCTTAGAAAATTGTAAATAAACATTTAAAAAATAATTTACAAATTTTAGGATATTACATAAAGCCACTCTGTTTATTGCTTCCAACTGGGTAGTACCCTTGGTGCTTTTGCTAGATGCAAGTGTGCATGGAATATAAGTCTCGCCAATAAATATCAAATGAATAAGATTTTACACTAATTTATTTAACGTGTTGTTAGATTTTCCTATCACACCTTGCCATAGTGCGTAATGGTCATCTAATAGCTACTGATGAAATGAATACCAAATTCTTGCCAAATGCATTTCAATTACTAGACACGTTGTTTGATTTTCTTCTTGCACCTCGCGTGGCTATATGATTGCCGTGTGATAGCGACAATACAAAATGGACCAAATTTACCGCAAAATGCATTTCAATTTACTGGACATGTTGTTAGATTTTATTGCCACACCTAGCCATGGCGCACGATATTCATGTGATAACGGCAGTAAAAATTGGACCAAATTTATTGTCAAATGCATTTCGATCTACTGGCCACATTGTTAGATTTTACTACTGAATCTAGCCATGGTGCATGATTTCAATATGATAGCGGTAGTAAAAAAATAGATAGCACATTTATATCAAAATCCAATTTACTATCACACTGACCATAGAGGGGTAGGTGGAGGGCAGCAAGCGTGGGGAGACGGAAGAGGAGGGGTGCAAGGGAGGACTCACGGGTGGGGAGTTGGCGTGGGCAACACGGAGGCCGGCCGCGGAGGAGGGCGGCGAGGGAGGAGGGCGGGCGGTGGAGGCTTAGTGCGGAGGCTAGGGCACGCAGTGTGGGAAAAAGCGAAGTGTGGGAAGAAGACCGCGTTTCGTTTATATAGATATGACAATCACTGCGGTTCACCAAAGAAATCCGGCGGTGATATAACTATCATTCTGGTTGAAAATAGAGCCGGCGGTAATACCTCCACATCGCTGCCGGTTGAATTAGAGCCGGCGGTGATGTGTAAATATTCTTGCGATTCTATTTTCAACCGGCGATGATATCTAAACATCAACTGCGGATTTTCTCTAGAGCGGCGGTGATGTGGAGGTATTCTGCGGGTCTAATTCAGCAGGCGGTGATACCACAACATCACTTGCGGTTTTTCTCTAGAACCGCGGTGATGCGTGTGGCCCCAAAGTCGATGGCTAAAGCCAAGCTTAAATTCAAACTAGCATAACTTTTCATATATAGCTCCAAAAGGATGAAATAAATTTATAAATTTGTATAAAATCATGAAGTTTTAGAATATATGAAACATTGATTTTTAATCACAGAAAAATTAAGTGAATTACAAAATTGATAGCGAAGATAAAGCATATCAGTATATTACAAATGGAAGCATGTTCTCCATACAAAATAAAGTACATCCGTATATTACAAGCTGGAAGCATGTTCTCCATACAAAATAAAGTATATCCATATATTACAAATTGAAGCATATCCTTCATCCAACATAAGATATATCCATATATTATTACAACTAAGCAGCGATTAGACCTTCGTTATGATCACGGCGTATGTATGTAGCTTCCTCAACATCTTCCATGAGACCTAGGTCGATGTTCTCACCAAAGGAGGAAGCTCATCGAATTGGTTGTAGTCTTCCTCGTCGACTACATTGTCAACCCGACAATTCTTCTTTTTCCTTGAAGAACCACGTGGCGTTCTTTGTCGGTAGGGTCCCGAACAAAAAGATTTGTGTAACGACATTAGCAAGTGCGAATGGTTCTTCTCTGTATCCGATGTGCTTGAAGTCCACGGTAGTGATACCGTACTTGTCGATGTTCACGCCCGAGGAGCGACCAGCGCACCGAAAAGAGGAACCTTCAAGGCCCATAATCAAGCTCCCAAATCTCTTCTATGAATCAGTAGTAGGTCCGCATATTACCATTGGTATCGTAGGCATCTATCTGAGACTCATTTATTACGGTTGGTGCTCTTGTTATCTTGTGCTCTCGTATAAAATGTATATCCATTTATATCGTATCCTTCAAATGTCGAGATTGTACATGGCGGTCCACGAGACAGCGCTCTCAAGCAGAGCACACTCTGCTGCGTATGCATCATGTGTCTAAGCAACCAATCTCGAAGTTATCTACGTGATATCTCGCGATCCAAACCTCAAATTTAAATGGGTTTTTCTTTTTAGCATATTCTTGTGCATATCAACATACGGTGCGGCTACAAGCGATTGGACAGAAGCGTAAAATGTGCTTGAATGAATGAAGCACGATCGTTAAATGCGCCGATTTACGACCTAATGTCCCTTTGCCTGTAGCCTCCCCTTATGGCGAGATATGGGCACACCAATCGATTTGAGATCCATGTAATCGGCGCGAATTCAATGACCTCCTCGGTTCCCCAACCTTGGCAATGCACCCTTACGGCGATGTCGATTACGAACATATTTCTTCACAACCCCCATGAACCTCTCGAAAGGGTACATCTGATGTAGAAACACTGGGCCAAGAAACTGTATCTCTTTCACAATATGAACAATGAGATGGACCATAATATCAAAAAAGGATGGAGGGAAGCACATCTCAAGCCGACATAGAGTGTGGATCACGTCTTCTTTGCGGCTTACCAGTTTCATTGGATCAATGACCTTTTGTGAAATCGCATTGAAGAATGAACACAACTTTATAATTGGGTCTCGCACTTTCTCTGGCAGAACACCCCTAATTACAACAGGAAGCATCTGTGTCATCATCACGTGGCAATCGTGAGACTTCATGCCAATTAATTTCAAGTCTTTCATTGAGACTAGCCTCTTCATGTTGGCAGAATAACCGGACGGTACTTTGACTCCGTGCAAGCATTCACACACGCTAATTTTCTCTTTCTTGCTAAGAGTGTAGCAAGGCTTAGGAAGGTACTTTTGCCTTTACCCAAATCTTCATGATGTAGCTCCTTCCTGAGGTTCATATCTTCCAGGTCCATCCGTGCTTTGAGTGTATCTTTTGTTTTGCCAGGTATGTCTAGTAAAATATCGAGCAAGCTGTCACACACGTTCTTCTCTATGTGCATAACGTCGATTGCATGTCGAACATCCAGGTGCGACCAATAAGGTAGGTCCATAAATCGATCCTTTTTCCACAAAGGAGGCGTATCACAGAACAGGATCGATGTCTGCTGGCTCCTTTCCATGGATAATTTTAATATCCTTCGACCGCAAATATCTCTTTACCGTTGTGATGTTTTGGAGTTGAAGTGTCTCCTTTGTACCATCGAAACCTCTCTTGTTGTTGCGATACGGATGGTCCTTACGAAGGAACCTACGATGTCGCATGTAACACATTTTCTGCGATATTTGACCACCGACTACTGTATCACCCAAGCAATGGGCGCATCCGTTGAATCCTTTAATAGTCGGCACGAAAGATTACCGAAGCGGGGTAATCATTGATGGTTCTGAACAACAACGCGTGTAGCATGAAGTACTCTCTTTTATACTCATCCCATAGCCACACACCGTCGTTCCACAATAACGAAGATCTTCAACCGGTGGTTTCGGTATACATCGATATCGTTGCGGGTTGCCTTGGCCCTTGGATCGTGCGGCATCATAATATACTTTCGCTTCATACAAAGCCAAGGAGGAAGGTTGTAGATACATAAAGTCACCGGCTAAGTGCTATGATGATTATTCATGTTGCGAAAGGATTCATCCCATCCGTCTTGAGCCGAACCTTATATTCCTCCGTCACATGCAAAGTGTTTCTTGTATTTTGTATCAATGTTCCTCCACTGCTTGAGTCGTGAGGTGTCGAGCATTCCATCCTTCTTACGCTCCTCGTGCCATCGTAACAATTGAGCATGCCTTTTGTTCGCAAGCAGGCGCTTGGACGTGGGATTATAGGAAATACCACAACACCTTGGTTGGGGTCTTTTTTCTTCGATGCACTTCAATGTCGGCATCACCGTGCTTATAACGAGATGCCTTGCAAGCGGGACACGCATCCAATTTTACAAGCTCATTGCGATACAATACGCAATCGTTCGGACATGCGTGTATTTTTGTACTTCCGGTCCCAATGGGCGGACAATGCGCTTGGCACAGTGCGTGGTTCTTGGCAACACGTTTCCCTCTGAGAGAACGTCTCGCAGGAAAACTAATAACTCTGTGAAGCTCTTATCGGACCAACCATTGATTGCCTTCAACTGCAACAGCGTTAGCACAACATGCAGCTTTTTGAGGTCCTCCTTGCAGCCCGGGTACAAAGGTGTTGTAGAGTCCTCTACCATCTGCTGGAACCACGAAAATCCCTTTCACTCGTGTGGTCCTCCTCCCCATCATGCAACATCTGTTCTAGATCATCTTCATGGTTATCGACAAACGTATCATCTTGGGTGTCCACGAAAGTATCCTCGACCGCCGTGGAGTCGTTGTCTTCGTCATCATCATCAATCGAATGATCTTGACGTAAAATCTCATTTTCACCGTGCTCGATCCAACGGTATAGGCGGGCTTGAAACCCTTGAAGCAAGTGTGCGCGGATCGCCTCAAGATTAAGCGCTTCTCATTCTTGCAATCGGCCGACGGGCAACAAATATAGTCCGTCGACTTAGTTGACTTATGCGCGCAGCCACGCTCATAAAACTAGTCACACCGTTAAAGTACTCTCTATCGCGACGGTCCGCTTCATACATCCATCTTGATCCATACGCAAATATTTATAACAAATAAAATCTCAGTAAATCAATAAGTGGTCACAAATTATTTTATTCATTTAATTTGTTATGTACTGCTAATTAATCAAGAAATCCATTTCCAAATCTCACTATTAAAATCAATTAAATAATTGCTATTACTTATAATGGTGCATCCAAGCAAATTTGCATTACTTACAAAAAGTATTAAATTAATATACACCAAGTAAAGAAACAATAATAAGTAATTAGATACAACAACAAATAATTATGTAGTGATGTCATACTTAACATATTAAACGCAATCACTAATTTGGTCCTCATAAAAACTTAAATTCAAGCTATATCGGATGCCTCTTTATGTCGGATCGGATATTTGTCGGATAATGTCGGATCGGATAGGGATACGGATTTTTATAATATACAGATTCGGATTCGGTACCTCGCTATCCGTCGGATACGGATCTGATTCGGATAATTCGGATATTGATGGGTCGGATATCCGGATATACATGTGGGCTGGGCCAAAACTACAATTTTGGCCCAAAAAGGTTTCTTAATTTTATAATTGTTTTTTAATTTAATTAATCCATAAAGCAAGTTTCAATTATTAAAATTAGCAGACCAACTTCAAAAATTATGAAATTTTTTTGAGAATTTTTTTTGAGAAAGTTCCACAAATAATATAACATTTAAAAATTTATTTTCAAGGTTTTATCACATTTTAAATTTTCTCAAAAATTCAAAACTTCCTCTTAATAGGAAAATATTTTAAATAATTAGCTAAAAACATAAAAACTCATAAATACATAATTTATTATTTAAAACATAATTCAACAAAGAATATAAATACTTTTTCTACACACATTACATCTAAATAGTTACATACAACGACAATTAATTATGTAGTGTTGTCGTACTTAGTTAACATATTAAGCATAATCACTAATTTGGTCCTCGTAAAAACTTAAATTCAAGCTACATCTTAATCTCACTAATCTTTGCACACATAAAAAGTGGTGAATTCAAATCTAGTCTCTAAATTAGAGCTCTAATTGTGCTCATTATGCAATCGATAATTCTCACGACCAACAACCATATAGAGCGTAATATCCAACAAAAACCAACTACAAATAAAATGTACATCAAGATCTGAACCGTAGATCACGAATTAGAAGTGAATTCCACCAAATTTGAGAGCAAAAATTAGCCCCTCTCTTCCCTAATCGAGCAAAACAGGCTCCTCTACATTGCGGAGGTGAAACAATCTGAAAAGGTATTTATAGTGTCCCATTATCACTGCAGGTTCTTTTTCAAAACCCGGCAGTAAGATATCAGTGCCAGTTGAATAATATAATTCGACAGTGATATTCTCTGCCCTTCCCGCGTGAAAATTTAGGGTAAGCCTTATCACTACGGTTATTATTTACAAACCGGCGATAATATATCATCCGGTTTTATAATCTGAACCGGCGGTGATCTGCTCTCTGATCGCGGGAGAATTGAGGTAATCTTATCACTGCCGAGCTTTTGTTTACAAACCGGCGTTGATATATTCTGCCGGTTGGAAAAAATGAACCGTAGTGATATTCCGTCACTCGCGTGGGAAAAACTATTGTGCGGTTTTACTTGGGCCGGCGGTGATAATCAATCAACTGCCGGGTGGGCCTCAACCAACAGCGATGGGCGTCGCGGATATACCCCTCTGTAGTAGTGGTGGGGTATCTTCATCCATGGCATCATCATCACCAATCTTGGCGAAGTGCGCCTCTGTTGGGCGTTTTCTTTTGCCTTCCTCTTAGCGATATCTGTGATCACTTCCTTGGATTCCGACATATCTTGACCCGGTGTCCCCAAGTGCCACTTTGAAGCCACGTTTGGTTCTGCTTATCCATCTGGCTTGGCGCGCCTTTTCCTTGTCATCCTTTTTCACTAGGGCTTTGGACTTTCCTTTAGCCTGAGACCTCTCTTTTCCACCCTGCTTGCCCTTCTTTCTATGAATGGGCTTTCTCACCTTATAGCTATTGGCATTGACTTACGTGCGGTGCCCTTCAGTGGTGCGAGATATAGTTCTTGCGTAGAACATCATCTTGCGATTTCGCAACTTGCATTACATCAATCAGTTCGCTATACTCCTTGTATGCATCCTGACGATAGCTGCGTGCACTCTGGATATCATTTGGGTGGAAGGTAGAGAGAGTTTTCTCAATCTTCTCCTCATCAGTTATCTTCTTGCCACATAGAGAGAGATTGGTACAAATTGCATGCAAAGCGGTGTACTCGGCCACTATTTTGAAGTCGCAAACCTCGAGCGGACCCAATCTTCTTGTGCAGGGCAAGATGGTGCACTTGAGCTTCTCGAACCGCTTCGAAGTGCGGTCAAAGCTCAAGTGCACTCTCCTCAGCCATGTATTCATTCTTCAAAGTGGCTGAGAGGTGGTGCCTGAGAAAGTGCAAGGCTTGATCGTTTTGCTCGGCGGTAGGTTTCGCGTCCTGCGAGGATCCTAGACCAATCGCGGCACGGAGCTTCTTGCCCCCAAGAACGATCTTCACGTCCGATGCCCAAGTGAGGTAGTTCTGACTGTGCGGGGCCAGTTCTTCAAACTCACGATTCACGATGCCGGACATCTGCATGATTTCAAAATTTCGACATTAGATTACTGCGTGTAATCTAATAGAAAATGGTTGCAAAAAGCATAAAGTGCAGAAAATTAAATAGTCATGCATTGCAGTATACAAAATAAAGCAATGAATTCAAAATTCATAAAGAATATTCATAGGACAGAAAATAAAGCTAGAAAATTTGAAAACAGAGCCAAATAATTTTCTGGATTTTTCTAGCAATTTTCCAAAATTTCTGCAAATTTTTTCCTTTTTCTTTCTTTCTTTCTTTTCCTTTCCTTCTTTCCTTTTCTTTTCTTTTTTTTTTCTTCCTTTTTCTTCTGCTGAAACCGCCTCTTGGGCGCCTCATGACCCATATCGGCCTTGGCTAGGGATCATGGCCTAGCCGCCTGACCTTCCCTCCATGTTGCCTTGCCGCTGCTCTTCTCCTCCCCATGCGCGAGACGGCCTCCGCCCCTTTTGCTTCGCCGCTTTGTACGGGTGCTCAAGGTCGGCGGACGGGAGGCGCGCGCTATGAGCCAATTGCCGGGCATGGGCGCAACGAGCCGAGGGCCAAAGCGGCGTGGTGAGGCCAGCGCGCGCCCTGGTATGGCGCGGCGTCGGCGCCTGCAGCGGCGAGGCGGCAACTAAAACCTTGATGGTGGCGGCGGCGGCTTCTGGCCGGCGGCGCGCATAGTGGATCTTGGGCCGCACGCGCGCAGCGGACAAGCGGCGCTTCTTGCGCGGCCAAGCAAAGCGGCGGCCGACGCGGGCCGACCTTCTTCCGTGGCGCGGCCGGGAAGGCACCAGGCGGCAGCGTCGGGGCTCTGGCGGCGGCGGTGGGGAGAACGCAGAGCGGCTGCGAGCCCACGGCGGCGAGGTTCGACAGCCGGGTGCGGCCGCGGCGGGCCAGGCGAGCGAGCAGTGGCGGCGACGCGCGCGCCGGTCGGGAAAGCGGCAGCGTGCTTGGCGGCGAGGCCAGCAATGTATTTGGCGCGGAAATCGGCGGCGGCCGGCCGGCCAGTGACGGCCATGGCGGCGTCTTCGCCGGACTCGGCGTGTGGCGCTTCAGTCGCGCAAGTTGAGCGGCGGGGCATGGCCAAGGCAATGGCGAATTTTCTTTTTCGTGCTTGAGCGGTAAACATGCTTCTAGCCATCGTAACCGTGCCGCGAGGCGAAAGCGATGCACGATCGTAGGATAGATGCATGCATAGAAGCGACAAGCGTTTAGATTCAATCGCGAAAACCCACCTTTCTCGCTTTCAATCCGTTCGTAGATAGAGCCGTGTTGATAACGTATTAAGGAACCTCATTATCGAATAGTGCAGGGTTCCCGAGCAGATCTGAATTGGAGAGCAGAGAGAAGAGAGACACAAGTTTAGGGAGAGCGCATTGGATTCTTTATTGCTATTACGATTGCTTGTACAGGGGAGAACTCCTTCTCCTTATATAGTAGTCGCCTAGAGTTTGGCTAAAGGACCATCGTGGGCTTTTCATTGGGCCACGTGGTTTCCCAACAAACCTCCAGCGAGCTGTATATACTAGTCTTGTCAAGCGGGCGCCCGACGACACGGCCGTTAAAAATGGGCACGGCCGTTAGGTCCGACTAAGTAAGCAGCCGTCTGTCGCCGAACAGCGTCTTGAACCTCCGGCCGAACACGGCCGTTTGAGCCTCGGGCCGTCGTCTTGCGGCCGATCCTTCGCAGAACAAGCAGTAGGTCGGCCGATAACCGTTTAGCGCCGAAATTTGAAAAAATTAGAAAAATAGATAAAATATGGTAAAAATATGAAAAATTGGAAAAATGGGAAAATTTAGAATAATTAGAAAAACTAGAATGATGAATAAAACCTTTTAAATATATATATAAATTAAGAAAAAGCTAAAATACAAGATAAATTCTAAAATAAGACAAATAATTTGAATTAAATAATGAGCTTTATTGATGTTTGGCTGCCTCGTTAAAAACTTTGCCAAGTAAAAACTCAACACGAGAAAACCTTAGCAAAGAAAAAAAGTACGACCTATAGCTCGGTGATCTGATAAAAAGTGAAGATTACAATTATTCTTCCTTATTATCTAGATAAAGATTTTGAGCGTCTCGCCCATTTCGGTATTTTCTGCGGTATGTTGAGCTCGTTGATCGACTTGTTCCCAATCTTTCACGGTGAGAAGTATTTCCACCATCTCACTAGTCGGACTTGTTCTTCTCTCCTCGATTATTCTTAGGATAGGTGGCGGACTCAAGAAAGCGAGTGGAGACGAGGCTGATAACACATCCGTGCTAGTATGGAAAGCCGGATATGTTATCTTGTGCTCGTGCCACCACTGCAAAATGTTGAAGTCCTCCTCTTCCTTCTCTTGGTAGTTGCGATTATGTCATTATCGAGATAAGCGACTAGCTCGCGTGATGTGTCCGCTTATCGTTGATGTAGTTGAACTCCTTGAGGAAGAGCCACTGTACTCATATCTTTCCCACGCGGTTTCTTCTTACTTGTTGTGGGTCTTTGGTGGAAGTCATTTGCATGCGAACTCCAGACAAACTTCGATCGTACTTATCATAAACTTGATTAAGTTAGCAGACAGTTGAAAAATAACTAGAATAATCGATACCTCCGCATCACTTAGAAGTGAGAGAACATTACCGAATCCCCGAATTTTAGCTCTAGGATCTAAAATAAATGCAAATGCATATAACATAGGAATTTCTTGCCAATATTTTTGACAAAACTATTTTTAATTTTGCCAAATTACCACTAAGAGCAAAAGAATTTTCACAAGAGAATGATTAGAAGAGAATGCAAGGTTGCTGGTGTAGAAATGAGGAGGGGGCAGCCACCTATTTATAGGAAAAATTCAGGATTTTTAGATTTTTTTGAATTTTTATGAATTTTTAAATGCTGCGGCTATAAGCGGCTATTTTTTAAGCGAAATTTGGACCGTGTCGTGCCGTGTCGGGCCGTGCCGCCCCTACGGCCCAAGCACGGCACGACCCATTTAGCGCTGGGCCGTACCATGTCCGGGCCGTGCCCACAGTAACAGCCCCGTGCCGGCCCATTTGGCCCGGCCCGTTTGGACAGGTCTAGTAACCGAGCCTAGCCGGCGAGCAGCAGAAACACACGGGACAGGGCATGCAGTGCACGCACCGATCCACACCAACCAGACCACCAGTTCACCCCCCACGCCGCCCCCTGCGCACCGCGGCCATGTCATGACGACGCCCCGACGGCGCGCCGACCCCTCGTCCTCTCCCCCGCCTCCCCACTTCCTCTCTCGCCTCCGGTCCGTGGCCTCCTATCTCCAGGTCAGTCGCTCACCCACCACCTTTCTTCCTCTCTGGCATTTCGTCGAGCACCTCACCGGCAGGGCACTTGAGCGAAGATTTTTTCCCCTCCTCTCACGTCGCTCTGCTGCTGTCAGATGCGTCGGTACGGCTCGAAGAAGGAAGGTGACGGCGGCGGTCTGCGGAAAGGTTGTTCCTCTCCCGCACCAAGGCCAGGTGATAGCTCAATCGCTCTGGCCTCTGCATAGCAGGTGTTTGGTGCTTCCATTTGTATATCATATATATGCAACCATCCAGTGGGTCGTGTGCCCTGGATGTCGAGGTCGGGTGCCTTCATGACGTGGTAGACGCGGAGAGGCGGCGTGACGCGCACGCGCTTGCCGATCTTGGGCGCCGCCGCGGCCTCCTCTTCAGCCACATCGGCCGACGCGGGAGAGGAGAGGCGGCGGCTGACGCGGGAGGGTAGGTGGCGGCGGACCTGGAGGCGCGCGCGGCGGGGCAGCAGCCCAAGGCGGCGGGCGGCGGCCGACGCGGGAGATGGGAGGTGGCGGCGGACCTGGAGGCGCGCGCGGCGGGGCAGCAGCCCAAGGCGGCGGGTGGCGGCCGACGCGGGAGCGATCGGCATCGGCAGAAATCGGGAGGGAGGTGAAGCGATCGGCAGTCAGGAAGGGAGTTTAGGCATGGATGGGTAATATTCCTAGGTGGGATTTTGCTTGAATCTGATCCATCCGAGGTTAATCCAACGCTCCTGGTTGTCTGCTTTCATGATTTCACCATTGCTAGCTTTCACCATATACGTTCCCTTTTGCAAATGTCATCCATTGTGCTACACGGGGAGCTTGTTTTCGTTTAGCTCTAGTACATAGCGCTCTTGGTCTTGGTCACCTTCTCTTTGGAGTGGATTTTAGCTTATGGGAAGCGCGCAGTTGTTTATGTGTTTCGTACAAATCTTTGTTTTAAATAAAAATGTGCAACAAGTAAACCTTACTAAACCAAAGCTAATTTTACAATGTTGCTAAACAATGGTATATATAGCGTGGAACTCAAAAGATTTGAATTCGTGCAGGATTCATGGATCCTTCGTCCTGGAGATGTCTTGACTCAAGGGCTTTTGGTATTCCCGCGGGTGCTATACCTCGCCATGCCTGGACTGTTCTACAAATGCTAAGACGAAAAGGTGCATAAAAAGTCTCTTGGTTATATATCTCTGTTTCTGAGTTAAGAGCTTTGACATGCCATAGTCGTGCCATGCATTTGCTTCTACATACTATATATTGCGTTAAAATGTATATTACAAAATCGATGAAATGAGGTGATATGTCGTGCTTATTTATTTTCATTTTCCCCCTTGTTGAAGCACATAAAGTGAACAATTCTAACATAACAAAAAGGGCAAACAAAGAACGCAATCCTGTATCACATGTCCTTGCAATGCATGAGTTTATACCTTGTTCTATCACAGTTCATATGGCATTCCCATCCACTAAAGCATCCCCTTCGATCAGAAATCAATGGTTGAGATGAAGGTAGGCAAGATTAAAAAAAAAATACTGTGAGATGTCTGTGAAGCTCAATTTCTCTGCCTTCTTCGTCTTGACTGTGGCTTGATTCCTTAGAGGGCATGGATGTGCTGTTTGAACTTACGAGGAGAGGATGCACATACGATATGGTGTTTTCACTTGTTGAATACATATAAGAATGTATGCAAGTACTCAAGGACAGTGTTTTTTTTAACTGGAAATACTCAAGGACATTGTTGTATCGCAGGGTTTGAAGCTTATCTTGTTGGGGGATGTGTGAGAGATTTGCTACTGAAAAGGGCACCTAAAGATTTTGATGTGATTACTACTGCAAGTCTCCAACAGGTTTTGGTTCATTCAAAGATCATACGTGTTTCTTTTTCCAAAAACTCTGATGCCCTTGTTCCATTGACCTGCTTCTGCTTCTTTACAGATTAAAAGAACGGTTTTCAGACGCTGTATAATTATTGGCAGACGCTTTCCAATATGCCAGATTAATATGCATGGCTCAATTATTGAGGTTTGTTATTCATAGGAACATGGACATTATGAACAATTGTTTTTGCAGCATTGTTCTCTAACCCTTGTTTGCTTGGGATTTCTTTTGTTCTAACATGTTTCAAGCTTCGGAACGAATGGTAAATATGTGAAAGGAAGTGAAGGGGTAGATTGTTCAGAACAGTTAGATGGTTGTGATGAGGGGGATATTCTTCGCTGGAATAATTCTATGAAAAGAGACTTTACAATAAACAGGTAAGCTTCTGAAGGAAATCTTGTACTTCAAAGATCAACAGATGCTGTTTTTTTTTGGTGAAATATTGCAGGAGATAATTACTAACATTGTTGTAATACTTGTATGGCAGCCTATTCTTTAACCCGTTTATATATAGAATTTATGATTATGTGAATGGAATAAGGGATATGAGAAACAATAAGGTAATAGTCAAAGAAAACCTTCTCAATTTTAGGCATAGATTCAGCAATTTCCTGGTTTCCTCTCCTTGTTTCTTCTGGCTAACTCCTTAAATCAACAATCAGGTGTGTACAGTGATTCCTGCCCAAGTTTCTTTCAAGGACGACTCTGGTATGTGTTCAAGTAATGTTCTTAATTGACATTTGCCTTTATCTATCCAAGAAAAATAAATAAATTCTAGTTTATTTCAGCGAGGATTTTGCGTGGCTTGAGAATTGCTGCTCGCCTTGGTTTTCAGTTTTCCAGGGAAACTTCCACAGCAATACGGGATCTTTCTTCATCCATAATGAATATCGACAAGGTTTATTACTTTACTGTCTTGCTCCCTGAAAGTAAATGTACAAACATATATATACTCATGCATTTCATTTCTTTTTCCTGTTGTTTGTCTCATTTACTGTGTAGGCTAGGTTGATGATGGAAATGAAATATATGCTATCTCATGGGGCAGCAGAGTCTTCCATTAGGTTACTTAGAAAATATGGACTTCTCGATATTTTACTGCCTTTCCAGGTATCTTGAGCAATGTGATCCTGGTTTTGACCACTTCCATCTTTGGGTTTACTCATCTAGTGAATGCTATTTGTATTTTAGGCAGCATATTTGTCAGATCAGATAAAGGATAAATCAGGTGACAGAGATTTGATGCTCATGGTGAGTAACTCTGAAAATGTGCCATGTTGTGTGGAAATTTGGAACTTAAAAAAGTGAAATAATTTAAAGTGCTTAACTCTGTGCTGATATTAGTGTTGTTACACATCAATAGCTGTTAGCGGGGCTGGCTGCATTGTCAGGTGGCATTCGTCACCTAGGCCCTATCGGATTCCATCAACACTGTTACTTCAGACCTCCAGTCACCTGACATCACCGGCTTGTGGCATTATGAAATGGGATTTTGTTTTTTGAATTACATTGGCTTACTATCCATTTTTAGATTTCTTATTTACTGGTTGGCTATTCGGGTAAAGAAAATATGGGAGTACTGCCCTCTTTTGTACATGTAATGGTACTGGCAGAATGTTCTCAATAGTGAGATCTGAATTGAAGGTATTCATTTATTTGTTTGACCTATCATTGCAATATTTTAGACCTACTGCTTATAATTTGGTTTATTTCTGATGCTTTCTAAGTTGGGTAATTATATATTAGCAGTACTATATATATGTTCACTTGACAATTACTTCATATTGATACCCTTTTGGAATTTCTATTGCCATGTATAAGTAGAGGCTATCTGGTTATCCTTCCCGTTAGTTAATCTGATATTTGAGTTTTAAGATTAGGGCTTAATATGTTATCTCATGCTGTGGATTTCTCATTTGCAGAAACTATTGGCTAATCTTGATAAATTACTCTCTGCTGACCGTCCATGCCACTGCTCTTTGTGGTAAGAAGTTTTAAATGCCCATTTGTGCATATTTTTACCTGGCTGTGCTTAGTGTTCTACACACGTTACAAAAAGGGGATAACATCACTCAGCATTCCGTTGTACTGGCCAGTAGTACATATATATACTTGTCAAGAAGTACTTGGTACTAGATATACCAACAATCAGCCAAGCCGGAAGTATAGCTGATTAGGCTTGCGCTGACCTGGGTGATGTAGACCTTTAGTGGTTCTTTTATTGTTCTGTAATCTAGGTCTTCATTTCTAGTAAAGCTAACATAAAAAATTTATTTGCCCTGTTAGGACTGTTCTAGTCAGCATGGATGTGTACTGTATAGTCTAGTGGTTGTTCTGACATTTGTTATAAGCTTATGTTCATATAACCAACAGCGCCACCTTGATTTCCAGGTTTCAAAATTAGAAGACATCTTGCAATAGTTTCATATTTCTCTTCCTTACATTTCTGTGAAAATGCTTGTGTACTCTCCAGGCTAGTGGAAAATTCTCGACATACAGTGCCTACAAGGCTAGTGTAAAATGCTTGTTTACTCTCTAGTCTGGATGGGTAGAGGAGAGGACAAAGTGGATTATCTTCTAATTTATCCATGCCAGCCTGGAAGCACGCACAATTCATTAATTTTAAAATTTTCTGCGCTACAATTCCATACCACTGTCAGTGCATTTGAACGGTCCTCTTTTGTGCCTATACTAACCCTTGTATGTTCTGAGTAGACAAACTGTTTTCTCTCTCTCTCTCTTATTTATTTGGTAACCAAGTAGCATAACCATTTGATCCGATGTTCAGTGCTCACTATGGGCATTCTTTATCAGCCATGCAAATGACATTTCATTCATTTCATATTATTCCACAGGCTAGCGCTGTTGGCATTTCACAGTGCATTGGTAAATTCTCCACAAGATGCCTTGGTAATCAGGGCTTTTGCTGCACTGCTGTATTTTGGAACATGGGAAGGCACCATCAAGTTCGTGAAACAAGATGCTGGAGCACCAGCTCCATTTGTTCCAGAAACACTGGGGCCTTCTGGGACTAAACTGGATAATCTTATGGAACGAACATCACATCTAGCATCACTAGTCAATTCTTCAGTAGATACACTGACATGTTTAGATGCTCTCCAGCACTCACTAGCTAGATACTCGGGGGCTTCACAATTTTCAGGAGTGGCAAGTATTTCTTTCACATATCTTAACTCCCAACTGTCCATCTTTTATGCTAGCTGTTTTTATATTTTTTAAATAAATTTTATGTTTTTATTCTGGAGCAGCTTTGTTGTTTTCCTGTTTTTTCCAAGCTAAATCAGCAGTGTGTTTAGTGAATTTAGACTTTTTATTTGCAGGTTTAATCTTTATAGTGTTGTCTCACATTGTTTTTATCCTCTGAAGTATTAATATCATTTTTTCCTTCCATACATTACTATTTTATTGAGCACCCAAAAAGGAAAAATAGTGAGTGGAGCTCCTATTGATGTTACTTAAAGCAATTTCTGTTCTGACAGTTAAACGTGAATGTTGCCCACTCTCTTGTGTAAGTAAGCACGCGATCAATGTCAAATTTAACAAGGCAAGATATATGAAAGTAGCAGGAATTGTTCTTATATCATTTATGATACACCATTTTTTTGCCCTGCATTTTGGTACTTTACTGCATATTTACATAGGATACTAACATTCGTTAGTGGGCTTATTCCCAGGTGTTTGTATCGGGCAATGAGGGGAGACGATTGTTGAGAATATTTGAGGGCCTTGATTCTGACTTGAGTTCATATGATGAGAAAAGGCGGATGCATGAGATTGATTATGAGTTGCTGAAGGATGGGCATCCTGGTGAGGTCCGATTTGTTCTCGGAAAAGTGATTATGGGCACTATGAGTGATGAATCACCATGTGCATCCACTGAGGATGCAGCTTCAGCTAGAAGGCCAGTTGGGAATCTTGCTGATGGGCCACCCCCCACTGTTGACATTATATCGTAGTGGTGAATCATATTGAATCAGCAGCTGTCACTTAACATCTCCTCTGTTTTCCATCAATGCTGCTAAGAACATCGAACTATCGAAGTGCTCATATTTTGCTGGTGCGCGTGAAGGATGGCCAACATACAAACTTGCTGGTATAAGTTCGTCGTAGCTATACTTATCTGGAGAGGATGACCTTCTGTTTCTTGTAGAATATAGTGCGTAGACTGTAGACAAGAGTGATGTAAGGTGATCGTATTCCCTTTTGTTCGTTTACTACCCATGCAAGTGGCCAAGATTTGAGTGTGTCTGTCAGCATATGTGGTTTCATTACAAAGATTCAAGTAGAAAGTGGCCCTTGAGCAGTTCAGCTTAGGTAAAATAGACCTCTTGTAATCAGTTGCTTCTATTGTGATTTTTATTGTAAAGAAAGTTTTGCTCCCAAGTGCATTCTTTACACATAGGTGAATGTTGCTGATTCCTTAAGTTTAAATACCGTGAATTCGATATGTTTACTCGTGTATAAGCTTATTTTGATCAACCACATGGGTTAAAGATGTTATAAGACCAAGAGAGTGGAGACTGGAGAGTGGCAAAAGGGAAATGACAATGGGGTATGAGGAACAGGACTCATAAATGTTGAAGAGGGGTAGATAAATAATTAGGGAAAAAGAGAGAAAACATCCTTAAATTAACATGCAGGCCTTGTATGAAATAGGATAAAAAAATATATCTTGTATTATGAAACAAGAAGGCAGTCTGCGGATTGGCCCGTGAAGTTCTTGGCCGAAAAATGCAAGACCCTCTCGGAGGCTGAAACTACACAAGTTCGCACAATCCACTGAAGGCGTAAATTACTGCTTTCCGTATCTAAGAGTTGAAGGCGCATCAGCTCGTCTGTGCACGTGAAAGTTCGAAGACGTACCATGCCAACGAACCTGCCTATTCCTCTTCTCCATTTTCCGCGAACGCTCTGGTAGTCTTCTTCGTCGGAGCCCCACGTCGGAGACCGAAGATGGAGAACGCGGTGGTGCTTCGCGAGTGGTTCGACCGTGTCGACGCCGGCCGCACCGGCAACATCACAGCTCCTCAGCTCCAGGTTTGCTTGTGTTCTCGTCCCCATAGACGAAAGGGCCATAGGCCCATAGCTCCCTCTTCCGCTTCCTTCTTGCTGCTACTAACGCCTAGAAGTTGACCACTAACGCGCGAATCCGTTGGTCTCTCACCAGAGCACGCTCGCCGTCGGTAACCTCCACTTCCCCCTCTCCGTCGTGCAGCAGATGATTAGGTCCTCCTCTCGCCGTTGGCTTTTGCTTTGTGCTCTTTCGCGTAATTATTTGATGACTTGAGTTAATTTGGGAATTGGGATTGATTGTTGTGTGTGTAGGATGTACGACTTCGATCGGAATGGTACCATGAGCTTCGAAGGTTAGCTCCTAATTCTGCAGATTTTTTTTTTGGTTAGCTCGTAATTCTGCAGGTTAAATGCATAAATGGAGGAATTCTAATATTAACTTGCTACTTGCATTCATATGCTACATTATCATCACTTGCTGTATCTCTTTGTCCTTTGCAGAGTTTTTGGCTCTTAACAAGTTTCTTCAGAGGGTATGTAGGCTCTGTATTTGGGTTTGTATTTTAGGATGAGTCACTGGCATGAACATTTTATGCAATTGTGTTGAAAGATCTATGCAAGGTAACACTGTATTTTTTCCTTCAAAATTGACTCTTACTAATTGTTTGTATGCCCCCTTTTTCTTTCAATTTGCAGGTGCAGGGTGTCTTCTCCAGCTTAGAAAGGTATTGTATTTCACGTGTTATAAGATATGCTGTCATGTGTAGCATCCAGAAATTGTTCAAGTGCCACCTTATGCTTTTGTTACAATTTGCATTTTTCTTGACTTTAGCAATACTTTTGCATGTGCTAGTTCATTGCTAGGAACACGAGACTTCAATTTATGGACACATTCTTCTTGGAGCTAGAAAACAATAGTGTATTTACATATGTACCTTTGCAGCATTACTCTGGAAAACACGATGAACTTCATTGTAGAGAATGGGAGATCTCATGCCAAATCGTCCCTTTCATAGACATCTTTCTGAACTTTCTTTGTCCATACATAGCCACCTTCATAGAGTTGCATCCATTGATTACTACATGGCACCAAAGTGCTAATTTTCACTTTCAAGCTGTTTTTGTCCTTGGCACCTGTAATTTCTTCATATACACACTTGACACATGTTGCACCATTTGTTCTGTATGTATTATTCCGTTTAGGCGTTTACATCATAAGTTGCATATTTTCTAAAGCTGTGTATTTGTGCATGTGTCTTTGAGATATTATTCTTGTATAAATATATTGCTTTCTCGTTAATTTCAGGGGTCGTGGATTTCTTAGTCTTGAACAGGTGTATGAGGTGATATGTTAATTTCTCTAGTCTTGAGGAGGTGTACTGTGTATATTCAGCTGTTTTAGTTCCCTGTGGTGACGACACCACTTGTCCTACCAAATCCTTTCTCCTCATACGAGCAATATTTCATAGATTTGTTACCTGTCTCATGTTCTATACAGGCGTTAATCAAACTGGGTTTCTCTTTGGATTCTCCTGCCTTCTACACAGTTTGTGAGGTACTTTCCCATTCAGTGCTACTGTAAAGTTGATCGTAGGATTATTCATATCTATCTTTAGAGAGTTCATAGGCTCTGAGAAACATTCATATTGACCATGGCATCATGAGCTTGTGGGGAACTATGATAATGATATATTTGATGCAAGTATGAAGCAATAATAGTAGCCTATTATCTATCAGGAGGCATGCACGTGAAGTTTAAGCCTCTTCAAACTTCAAATTTATTACAGAAAGTTCTTTATCCTAAGCTGTCTTCTCTTGCAATATGGAGCATCTGAGTGTAAAAAACTAGTGTTAGTTCTATTGTAAATTCCAAGTTTGAATTGTTTTTACCATCAGCTTTCTATGTGAGCTTGAAATAGGTCATGCGATTAAAAAATTGTAGCTGAGAACTGAAGTAAAGAGTGAAAAGCAAATGAAGATTTTTCAGCATTATGAACATCAGAACTTGAAATCTAAGCTGTTTTTTCATCATGTTTTTTGGCCTGAAAAAAAAATGCTACTTTAGTACTTTATTGTTCGTTTATGCGACCATTTTCATTTCCTACCTATACAGCCTAGAGCCCTTGGCTGGTAGTAGTTGCAATTGTGCTTCTTATTCTATACTTCATACTTCGTTTAACTGCCTTGAAACATCAAACACGTTATTTATTCAATATCATACTTGGCCATTCTCAGAGCTTTGACAAGAGCAAGAAGGGGATGGTTCGTTTAGATGAGTTCATATCACTCTGCATCTTTGTGCAGTCAGCTTGGTATGTAGACGACGGTACCTACATGACATTCAAGTTATCATTTTACCCAGCTGTTGGAATTATTCTACTTTTAATTAAAGTAATTGCTATTGTCTTATTCATTTTTCTACATCAGCAGTTGTTATTCTGAATCCCTCTTCCGAAAAGGGTAGTGCAGCGATAGAAATGGATGATACAAGTTTAATTTGTATCTAGACCGTATTTGTAAGATTTTCATCAAAATTAAGTGTTCTAAGGGTTTACTTGGTACTTGTTAGCACTATAGAATCTACATCAACCACTATACTTGCTTTCTCTCTAAATAGCAAGGAACATTTTGTAAAATGCTGTCCCATGATTTGCATTTTTAAGTATTATGTCCCATGTGGTAAATTTTATTTCTTACTACTAATCTGCTTGCCTTCTTTTGTAGTAACTTGTTCAATTCATTTGATACGAGTAAGCAAGGAAGAGTGACTTTGGATTTTAACCAATTCGTTTACTGCAGTGAGTTTCTGTTCCCTGTATCTATGTCACTGCCGCTTTGGCATGCCCTTATGAGTTCAGATGACATATGTTCCTTGAGCACGTATCAATGGAACTCTTCTAAATGATGCCTACTCTTCTCACTAAATTCTGTCTTTCTGCATCATTCTATAGCGGCGAACTGCAGGATATAGCTCTACTACTTGACCCTTGTACATGGAAGACCCCCCAAAAAAATGTTAGCAGTGTGAAGTGCGTACAGGGAAGACAAAAATAAATTGTTGGCACTGAAGTGCGAACGGTTCAGTGTTCACCAATCAACCTACCTGTCAGAACCTGCACCAGATGCTGATGCAACCGATTATTAGCCAATGAAGGTTTGGTGGCACGTACCTTTTGTAGCCCAAATTTCGAACTATCATTTTGCTTATATTCTTCCTGATCCTCTCGAATTTTATCCAATTTAGTACAATCCAAGGCTATATACACAATATAAGACGCTTATGCATGATTGTATCAAGTAACCCAGGCATACCATTGTTTGTACTACTCTTCCACTTGCTTCCTTTCTGGATTTGGACGTTTCATAAGATTTTCTGCCATCCAACTAGCAGGTTAATCTGGCAAGACATCGCTAATGAGGAGAAAAAAAAAATTCTTTGATGGGACAAATCTGTTTTGGATACCTTATGGATGAAATTCAAGGCCCAGTAAATAACTTGGAAGTAGCTACTATATTAGGGCCAAATTAGTCAGGTGGCCCATGCATACTAGTTCTTATGGGCCCACAAAGCAGTCATGTACTCATGTGTAGAGAGCTCTGAGATGAAACGAGCTCTCACCAGTCACCACTCACCTTCGTCTCCGCCCATGGCGACCATCTCCGCAGCTCTCTCCATCTCCTTCCTCCCGTCTCCAACTCGCTTCGCCGTTGCCACCACCTCCTCCTCGCGCGTCAGGGTAAAGTCCCTTACCCGCCTCTGCCTCCGTGCGCCGTCTCCACATCCACTAATTTCGTAATTCGTGCAGAGAGCCGCGCGGTTCAGGTGCTGCGCCGAGCCTTCTTCCCCGGAACAGGAGACCCCCGAGCCTCCGACCCCGCTGCACGGGAAGCCCACGGCGTCGTCTTGGTCCCTGTGGGGCATTTCCACGAGCACCTGGTCTGCGGGAGTCGCGGGGCTGGGGTTCTTGGAGACCGGCTACCTCAGTTACCTCAAGCTCACGGGCTCCGAGGCGTTTTGCCCCGTAGGCGGCGGAGGATGCGGCGACGTGCTCGAAAGTGACTACTCCGTCGTCTTCGGTAATCTCTTGGTGTTGTTGCTGAGCACTTCTTGCTAGATGTCCATTAATAAATTGTGTACACGGATTCTGAAAACCTGTACTTTCATTGAGCTTGACTTCTCGGTGTATTGAATGCTAAGCCTGAGTGCATGTTTTCATTCCAAATTGTGATTGGTGATGGTATTTCTCTTGGAGATTCGTAATTATACAACAAATCATCTGCCCCTTTATTATTGCATGGTGGTGCTTCGACTGAACTTCATGGCGATGTCGCTCATTGGCTACTTTGATAAAAGTAAATTGGCTAACAATTGGTCCCTATAATTTGACAGGGATCCCTCTTCCACTAGTTGGTCTGGTGGCATATGGTTTGGTTACAGCACTTTCTGTGCAAGAAAATGGGAAGAACTTGCTCCCAGGAATTGATGACTTGGATGTTCGTTTGACATTGCTTCTGATAGCTACTTCAATGGCAACTGCGAGTGCTTATTTTCTTTACATTCTAAGCACTAAATTTGTTGGGACGTCTTGTTCATACTGCTTGTTTTCAGCATTCCTCTCCTTCACACTACTTTTTATTAGACTAAAGGTGTGTGCTTTCATAATAAAAACAGTGGGCTATTCATTTTGACCTTTAAGTGGTCCAGTCCAGTAACCATGTTCAATGTTATCCGTCTAGGACTTCGGCTTTGAACGTATCCAGAAGTTGGTTGGTCTTCAACTAGCTGTAGCTGTCATTGTTGCTCTTGCTTTGACAAACTCCTACAGTTCAGCTACTACTCAGTTAAAAGGGTGAGGCTTCCTTACAAATTTAGCTATGCCAAAAACATTTGACTCTGAAATAAAAAATGGAACACCTCAGACGAATACTGAGTATAGATCATTTTGTTTGTCATGTCCTTTCATCTATGTGCTTCAGCTAAACGTATGATTTTCCTTTCGGTTATGATATTTTGATGACATCCAATAGTGAGTTCTCTTTTTTGATGGGCTCCAGAAACATTCCCAGCTATTTTGGTTTTGATCACTTTTCGTTACTATATTGATGGCAAACCCTCCTGTATCTTGCTTCTTTGCTATAATTTGTACTTTTGTAGCGAGTTTTGCTTGCTGAATTATACTATGTGAACTTTTTCCCTACACATTTCATTTCCTTCAATATCATCACAAGTGAGTGACTTTCAGAATTCCTTTTTCATTTTATGCAGCACAGATGATTTTGTATTGGAACCATATGAAACAAAAATAACAACCGAATCAACCCCATTTGCTATTTCACTTGCAAGACATCTGCACTCTATAGGTGCTAAGATGTATGGAGCATTCTGGTGTTCACATTGCAATGAACAAAAACAGGTACAATTTCTTCTGTCATCTATGAATCTAACTAATTTAACACCATCAGAGTTCAATTTTCAGATACATTTATTCCAGTGCTTCTGTAATATAATGATGATATGACATCAACTTGTTTTTGTTGTTGTGCTGAACTAAATCTCCAAAATAAAAGTAGAAGAAAATCGCTCAAGAACTACTTTCCAAGCTTGCTATATGGTCGTGCAGATGTTTGGCCGTGAAGCTACAAAAATTCTGGACTATATCGAATGTTTCCCAAATGGAGCAGGCAAGGGAAAGAAAATGGCTCCCGAGTGTGCAGCAGCTGGTGTAGAAGGTTTTCCAACATGGTTCATCAATGGCAAGGTACTTACCACAGCTTTGATGTTTCTATGAACGTTCACGTTATGATGTCCTCCTGTTGATCCTTTTATGTTGAGATATGATTTCAAGTTTTCAACACATGTCTGCTCTACTTGTGTATAGCAAGCTGAATCTGCAATTTCACTAAGATGGCATTCGCTACTTTATTTCACAGTTACATGTCCTTTTAGTTTTCAACACAAGATGTTTTCAGCCGCTGCATTACTTCACAGCTACATGCTTCTATCTGCAATTTCTCTTTACCAGTATTCACTTTCCCTTCAGCTGCGACTCCCTTTTTACAAATTTATTCTGCTCTTCCCCCGTTCAGGTTCTGAGCGGTGATCAGGAACTGCCAGCTCTCGCAGAAGCATCAGGCTTCGTTGTCGAGGGCAACGAACAATCGTAGGACACGAAGCACCGCAAGAAGTAGCACCGAATTGACGATGATAACTTTCTGGGTCTCGAACCTGAAGCTGGACTCTGAATACAGCGATGTCACAAAATACGTATTCAAGCTTGAGAGGCTAGAGAGAAGGTGCGTTCCAAGGTCGCATAGTCTACTTAATACAACCACTAACCACTGTTACCTGTAAAAACTCTACTTGTTCTCTCATATGGAGAACATGGAACCCCAAAGGAGAGAGTGCTGTACAACCTTTTTGTAGAGCCTGTAGTTTGCGCTGTAAAATGTGTGATCCTGCGAAAACACACTGCTTCTCATCCTCGTACATAATGTACTGTATACTTCGCGTTGCAACATTTCTAGCACTACAAAAGTACACTGACACGATACTTTGCCCTCTGGTGTGATGTTTATGTGTTCATAAAAACAGAATGTCGAGGGTTTTGCTAATAATAGCCTCTGGGTTTGTCAAAAAAAAAAACTCTAGGTACAATTGAATTCAAACACTGTTTTTCGCAAGAATTTAGTGTAAGCGGTATTATAGGCATGGTTGGAACTTTGAACATTATAATTAGGAAAATGTCCAGAATTTGGTACACGAAGCCTACCACCGTGGTCCAATGAATAAAATCTTGCCGGAATTTCGTGAGATCTCGGATTATGGACGTGGACGGTTTTTAAAATGCCGGTCGGATTAAAACAAATTCAAAAAAAGCTGAAATGCTACAGTACTAGGTAATTTCGGCGAGATTTTGCTACTTTCACCAAAATCTCAGGTTTTTGGCCTGGAATTTGAAATTAGAGTACCGGATTTGGGTCAATAACCCTTAGTAATGTCATCTTCCATGAAAATTTGTTGAAAAACCGAATTTTGAGACATTTTTTAAAAAATTGCAGAAACACTGTCAGATTTTTATAAAATTTTACAAGCTTTAACATGCTATGAAAAATTTATGGTACCATCTTAGAAGTATAGGATCATACATAAAAATTTTAAAAATATTTTAACTTCATTTGTTATCTTTAAAAAATAAAAAACATAATGAACATAATTGAGATAGTAACTGTGTCAAAATTTTATAAATTTTCTCGAGTTTGATCATGATCTAAAATTTTTAGGAGAGCTTAAGAATTTCATCAGAACCCTTCTCAAAAAGTTTCAATTTTTTTTAACCTATTTGGTTACTTGATCAGAAATTCTAAATTGTACAAACATGCACTCTAAAGTCCGAAAACTATGAAGTAGTACTTGTCACAATTTTTGGGAATTCATTAGATTTGATCATGATCTAAAAATTTTATGGGAATATTATGAATGCTTCACGACTATCCACAAAAATTTTCAAAAAAATTTCGTGCTCAGAACAATGCAAAAAAAGTGCTATGGTTGTGACTCGAACCCGAGAGTTGCGGTTTGAAAGATTCTGGCTTTACCACTAGGCAAGAGTTGCTACTGAGTAGGGGTATTGAGGAATTATTTCATTTATTTATATTATTCACACTGATTTTAATGTACACTCAATCATTCACTCCCTACACAACTCACTCACTTTACTCTCTCGCACTCAACCAGTTCCACCCAAAAAAACTGTCGCCCTCACTGTCTCCGACTAGAATCCGGCCACCTTCGACCAAAGTCTGGCCTTCTCTGGCCAGAAGACTGCAAATCTCACCTGTATTCACGAGATCTCGGTTGTTTGCAGCGAGATATCGGTCGGCTGACCAAGATTAGAAATAACGAAATCTCATTTTTTTGGAGCGAAATCTCGTTAGTTTATGGCGAAATCTCGGTATTTTGGGATGGATTACTGAGTATATATGCCGGATTTGGTTGGTTGTAGGTTGGATTTGGTGTATTTAGGTGTATTAATGCAACATATATATACGTAGACATAGTACATTGCTTCGCTATGGAGAATATAACATTCGATCAAAAGTAGATGGATACAGCGTATGCATGCTGCATATTTGGTGTATTTGCAATGATTTGTTAATTGTCAAGAACATATGCATGTTGTCATGCATGCATGTACTACAATAAAAGTAGAACACTCCCAAGAAAATTAAGAGAAAAGCAAGATCAATGTTATGCAGAATTAATTCATATATTAATTTGCTAGTTAGTTTGGCATGCATGCATGTAATTAACTCTAGCTAGTGGGAGTGCATACTGTCAAGTATATATGCATGCAATTACTTGTAAATTGTCTTTGCGTGCTGTTCTCTTGAAGCATGTATGACTAGATGATATGTGAGCTTTTGTTCATTTTAGTGGAATTCTTCAATACGATGTTAATGAATACTTTGTATTTAGTTACCATAAATAATATTTTCATTGTTGATTTACTGCCTCATTAGCATCTTTTGTATTATGTTGCAGGTTCTCGTGATGGCAGATCGTGTGGGTACCATATGGGAGCATGGGGATCCATCGGACCGTCTGAGTCGAAGTGCAACTACTGTAGGCATGTTCTTCTATAAGACCTTCAATGCCACAGGTACAACATTCGGGGTCATCTTCTTCCATAAGATCGTCAATAATCAGCAAGCATCATCAACTTTGTGGTGTACTGCAATGTAATTATGTTCTTCCATAAGTCCGTCAATGCCATAGGTACAACATTCGGCTTAGTTTTTACTCTTGTGTACTATAAATGTATGTACTAACTTCTGGCTTGTTCATTCACAGGCAAGGTCCAGGACTACAAGTACCTGCTACGCGAGATAACGAAAGTCGTGGCTGAGGAAATTGGGGCAGAGCACGTCGTGCAAGTGATTATTGATAATGCGGCCAACTTCAAGAAAGCATGTTAGTTGTTACGGGTGAAGTACCCACGAATTATATGGCAACCGTGCTTGTCACATATTATGAATCTTATGCTGAAAGACGTGTGTGATGTCCCACATATCAAATAAGTTATGGGAGAGACTAAGAGGATTTATCGCTTCTTGTACAATCATAAGAAGCTGCATGAACAAATGAGGCAACATATAAATGGAGAGTTGGTGAGGCCAAATGCCACTAGATTTGACACGACCTTTGTTTTCCTGGATAGCTTTTTCAAAAAAGGAGAAATTTCAGCAGTGGATGACACATTCGGACTGGACAGGTAGCAGGTAGGCTGCGATGGACGAGGGCAAATTTGCATATGACCACCTCGTGGATAGGGCTTTTTGGGACTTTGCGGAGTGGACCATTTTGACCATAGAACCTTTGTACAAAATGCTGAGGTTCACGGATCAAGATAATTTGTCAACGATAAGAGGTGTCATGATGTAGTATGCTCTTATGAGGACTGAGTATAACAACCGCTTACGTGAGGACAGATAGCAGTATAGGAAATTCGTGCAAGTCCTGGAAAAGAAGTTTGCCAAAATAACGGATACCATGTTTGTACAAGTAGGTCAGTGAAATTAATATATTTATTTATATTGTGCTAACTATACAATATTCGTATCTATTGTGCTAACTATACAATGATTCGTCCATTGCAGCTTTCGTGCTCGACCCACAGTCTTAGTTCTCGTACAACATATCGGTATTCATGAGAGCACTCTCTATTTCCCTAGGCATTTTAGTTGATTCGGACAGTAGCACGATGCAGGCCTTAGGTGAAGCTGACACATACCATTTTAGGAGAGGACGGTTTGCCACCCATCTTGCACAATCCAGCGCCGTTGATCCCCACATGACGGCAGGTATGTACGTAATTTCAGATACTATTGTATTGTTGTTGTGGACTGACTGACGCAATTTTCTTTTGTCGTCTTGCCTGCAGCTTAATGGTGGATGGCGTTCGGGAATGAGACGTCAATATTGCAGAAGTATGCCTTGCGATTGGTGTCGCAGTGCGCATCGTCCAGTGGTTGCGAGCGCAATTGGAGCGTATTTGCCTTAGTGCACACACAACTAAGGAACCAATTAAATTATGCAGAGCTCCAGTAGCTTGTGTTCGTGCACTACAATCTTTGACTTCACCTACAGGACTATGAATCCACCAGCCAGGCCCAGGACGAAGACCCATTCGATCGCCTCATTAAGGGTGCGATGCATGCAGGTAGCGACTCTATTGCAGAGTGGTTTGATTCACCCAGGTCTGGTGGGAAGCCCCTACTCGATGAGGATAGTGGGTACGACCCACCCCTCCCAGTGAGATTCGTGGTTGACACCATCCCGCCAGAAGAGATGAACAAGGCCACAGGTAACGTAGAATTGTGTTCTATTCTACTTGATAATAATGTATGTCAAAATCTTACAACAATGTTAACATTACTTCTAATTGATCACATGTGAGAAGAGCCTCCCAAATTGGGCCAAGTTCACATTTAGTTAGACGCATACATGGAAGAGGAAGCGTGGTACCGACGACGACGATATGCTACCAGGAGCTTTAGACAGGTTGACGAAGTTATCGAGCAGCCAGCGTGTCAAGGGAAAAGGAATGGCCTAGAGTGATTGACGAATACTAATAAAAAGGATACCCCAACACCCGGCGGCGAGCGGTGGCCTCAAGCATATCTCGACCCAGCAGGCGCGCCCGCCGCCGCGCCGACCGAATCGCTGCGAGACCGCGCAAGGCATCCGCTCCCCGGCCGGCGGGAAGCGAATCCGACCAGACAGCGCTCCCGGCCCCCTCTTGGCGGGCGGGATCTCCGACTCAACCAAACCAAGGTGTGAACGCCGAGTGCCGCGTGTCGAGTCCTCATCGGCCTACCGCTCGTACCCCGAATAAGGTCAATCGGGCGACTATACAAGGCGGTGGCTCCTTCCCAAGAAGATCGGTGGTATTGTAGAAGACAAAGCTTCGGCCCATCAACCCGATCCACGTCTGGACGAGCGCGCGCTCCTCCCGGCGGCACCAGCGTCACGCACCTCGGCGTCGGCGTTCGCAAGGATCACAGAGGGCAAGTACGCTATTTCCCGGGAAATACCTAACCTCTCTGACCACCAAGGCTACCAACCCAGCATGGGCAAGACGGGTGGCGACCAGTCCACAGGACGAAGGACCGGAGCTCCTAGCATAGGTCACCTCGCTTTTCCTCCTAACTCTCGATGTAACCTGCCCCTTCCTTCTGTATAAAAGGAGGCAGGGCTAAACGATTCAAAGGGGCAAAAGGGAGAACGAGAAAGGGAGAGAGCGCTATCAAACCCATCTCGCTAAGCCATTGGCATTCTCGCTTGTAAAACTTTGTGCATCATCTGTACCAAGAGTAATACAACACCACCACACGAATCGGGTAGGACCTTGGCCCGAACGGTATACATCTTGGACTCACGAGTCTAACCATTCGAGGAGTGGAACGCGCGACCCCTAGACTTACAAATTTACTTGCGGCGCTCAGCGCCGGCGGTTGGCGCGCCGGTAGGGGACTTCGCGTCTTCATCACCATCTCCGGTTCCGTTTATCTCCCGATGGCATCCACCCGCTGCGGCGGCATGGCTGCGCCGGGAACCGGATCCGTTCGGCTCCTCGACCGGCCGTCACCCGACGGGAGGGCTCACGCTTCGTCCGCCGTCTCCGGAAAACGGCGCCCGCCGAGCTTAGGCGTCCTCTCCGGCGACCGCTAAGCTCCGGCTTAGGCGCCCTGCCCCGGCGGAACCGAAGTGCTCGCGCGCGGTCGGCGAAAACTCCGTAGGCGGCGGGTGACCATGTCACCCCGTAGGCTCGCGGCCGAGTGGCGATGGTTGGCTACTGCCGGCCTCCATCCACGAGTCTTTGGAAGACTCTTCGGACGCGACTCGGCTCCGACACGAGTACCACCGCCAGCGGCACTCGCGAGTGCAACATGGCGAACCTTGTCGATTGCTGTGGCCCTCGCGGCCGCGGACCTCTGTCCGACGCTCAGCGCGGGAGGAGTGCCCGGCAGCGTCTTGAGCAGCCTTCGGACCCGCGCGCCGAGCTCCAACAACAGCGCAAAGAGTTGGAGGAGCGAAGGTGAGCTCGGCCGGCTCGAGCCAACTGGGCGGGAGGGCTCGAGGCCCGCATGTGCTGGCGGCAGCGCGCACGTGGCGTCGAGCACACCCCAGCAGCGGAAGGTCAAGCGGTCCTCACTTCTTCCCCACGCCGATCAAAGCGTGGCGCGGCCGCAATGCCGCCGAGGCCTCCGGGCCGACCGACCCGGAGGCCAAGGCCACCTACCAAAACCTCCGGGTGGTAGAGCACGCGGCCGTCAAAGACATGCACGCCTCGGCTCCTATCACTCGGAGCCACCTCGCCACCGGGCCCGTCTGCATTGTCTGGCCGGATGGGTCCGGCACGGCGCGTCGCCGCGCGCGAGCCACAGCGAGCCTCGCGCGCCGGTGCGCCAACACCTCGGTGATGCCTCGACATTCGCGCTACCTTGAGGCGCGGAGAAAGATGGCGGAAGAGGCCGCCCACTCCGCGGGTTGCGGCGGCGGGAACCACCATCGCGGCCGAGCCCCGACGGTCTGGACGCGGCGTTCTGCTAGGGGATCCGCCAGCGAACTTCCCGCTAGATTCAGCGCCTACCAACATTGCCAAATACAGGGGCCACAAACCGGTGTCGGCTCAAGATTACCGGCTCGCATGCCGGGCGGGAGAACAACGGATGACCTCTTCATCATCAATACCTTCCCATCTACCTCGCACTTTTCGGCCCGAGCACGGCTCGAGTACTTGCCGCCAAAACCATCGAGGCTGGACCGACTTGAAGGCCTCTTCGTCGGCAACTTCCGTGGCACTTACAAGCGCCACAGAAACTCCTGGGACTGAAGGGCTGCAAGCACAGCGACCGGAAACCCTCGGGACTACATCCGCGGTTTTCCCTCCGGTGCAACGAGCTCCCGACATCTCCGCGCCGATGTCGTGGGAGCATTCATCTGGCACCTCTGCAAGGCCTTGGTACACAAACTAGGTGTCTCAAGCCAAGAACTACCAAGGAGCTCCTCGATATCGCCACCAACCACGCCTCGGCGAGGAGGCGTGGGGGCCATCTTCGAGGAGAAAGGCCCAGCGAACCGGCGTCGCATCGGGTCCCGCCGACCGCTCAGACAAGCGAGGCGGCACGGGAAGCAGTCCGCGAGCCCCAAGTGGTCGCCACCGTCGACCGCCACGCCAAGCGGCGGTCGACCGGCCGTCGCGCCCGACCGCCGAGAAATTGATGGGCGGCCCGTGCCCAAACCACGGGTTCTCCGTCAAACACAATCTCACGGCTGCGAGGTCTGGCGTTACCTCTCCGGCGTCCCGCAGCGCCGCGTGGCAAGGGAAGAAGCTGCTGCGGCCCGCGTGTCGCGAGAGAAAAAGCGACGACGAGTTCCACGAACCCGACGGGTGCCTCATGATTTTGGAGGACCGGCTGCTATGCGACAAGCGCCGGCTCAAGCTCGCTTATCGCGAGGTCCATACCGTCGCGCCATCGTCCCCAATACCTCCGGTGGTCGGAGTTCCGATCACCTTTGATCGGACCGACCACCCGACCACGTTCCACGGTAGGGAGATACCCCTGGTGGTCGGCCCGTCGTGGGAAGAAGCGCCTTTCAAAGGTGCTCATGGGCGGAGGCGGCCTCAACATCCTCTCGTCAAGGCGCTCGGCGCTATGGGGATCCGCGCTCTACCCTCCGACCTAGCAAGGCGCCCTTCCATGGCGTCATTCGGCGGCGAGCCCATCCACTCGGGCGGTCGACCGCCCGTTACCATCGAGGCAGGAAACTTCCGCACCGAAACCCTCGCTTTTGAAGTCGTGGACTTCCCGGTTCTTACCATGCCATCTGGGGCGGCCATGTTACGCCAAGTTCATGGCGGTCCCGGCTCACGCCTACCTCAAGGTGAAGATGCGGGGCCACGAGAGTCATCACCGTGGCATCGTCTTTCGGCTTGCCTACAAGCTGCGGCGCGCGCGGTTGTGAGCTTGCCTCGGCGATCATCGCGTCTGCCGAGCTCGACAACCTCGGGAGGAAGCCTCGAATCCGCCCCGAGTCCAGCAAGTCGGGCGGGATCCTTCAAATCCGCCGAGGACACGAAGGAGGTCGCGGTCGATCCACGTGATCCGACCAAGACCGTCGCGGATCGAACCACGCTCCCGCCAAATAGGAAGCGGCTCGTCGACTCCTCCGCACCAACAAAGACGTCTTCGCATGGAGGTCCTCCGGCATGCCGGGAATCCCAAGGAAGTCGCGAGCACTCCTTGAGCATCCGACCGGGCTCAAAGCCGGTCGCCTAAGCGCTGCGCCGCCGGCGAGGAGAAGCGCAGGATCATAGGGAGGAGATCGCCAAACTTACGTTGCGGGGTTAAGTAAAGAGGTGCGCCACCCGAGTGGCTAGCCAACCTGTACTTGTAAAAGAAAAATGGGCAATGGAGGATGTGCGTTGACTATACGAGTCTCAACAAAGCATGTCCCAAAGATCCGTTTCCTTTGCCCGCGTCGACCAAGTCATCGACTCCACCGCGCGGTGCGAGTCCTCTCTTTCACGGATGCCTACTCGGGCTACCACCAGTTGCGCTAAGGAGTCCGACCAGCTCGCGACTTCCTTCATCACCCGTTCGGCTCATTCGCGCACGTTACGATGCCGTTCGGCCTAAAAACGCGGGCGCTACATACCGCGATGTATGCAAGCGTGCTTGATAACGGATCGGCCGTAACGTTGAGGTGTCGTCGGCGATATTGTCATAAAAACCAAGAAGGCCGGCGACCTCGTCCCGACACGGAAGAGACCTTTGCGAACCTTCGGCGATTCGCATAAAGCTCAATCACGAAATGCGTTTTGGGGTTCCCAAAGGAAGCTCCTTGGCTTCATTGTCTCCGGCGAGGCATCGAGGCCAACGGGAGAAGATATTAGCAATCGCAAGGATGGGCCCAATCGGCAACCTCAAGGGGTCAGAGGTGGCCGGATGCCTAGCGACTTTGAGCCGTTTCGTGTCTCGCCTCGGCGGCGCGAATGCCACTCTGAGCTACTCAAGAGATCCGACCGCTTTAGTTGGACCCGAAGCTCGGAGGCCCTCACCCGCTGAAGGCCTTCTGTCCTCGCCTCGATCCTGGTCGCCCGGCACGGAGGAGCTGTTCCTCTCGTCGCCGCCACTACCCAAGTCGTCGGCCGCGGCCCTCGTGGTGGAAGCGGCGGAAGAAGGCCGCGAGCTTAAGGTACAACGGCGTTTACTTCATTAGCGAGGTCCTTTCCGAGTCCAAGACTCGGTACCGCAGTGCGAAGCTACTCTCACGCGGTGCTCATTGCGAAGAGGAAGCTCGTCCATTACGCCGATCGGCACAACATCACCGTGGTGACCACATCCCGTTAGGCGAGATCGTCCGCAACCGCGACGCCTCGGGAAGGATAGCCAAGTGGGCACTCGAGCTCGTGACCACGACATCACATCGTCCCTCGGACGGCGATCAATCGCGAGCCCTAGCCGACTTCGTCGCCGAGTGGACCGAAACCGAGGCACCACGGTGATCGAAGACCCGTCTTGGACAATGTACTTCGATGGGTCTTACAACAAGAATAGCGCGGTATTTGGGTTATCATCATCTCCCCACTTGGGAACAAGCTCGATGCGCCATCGGTGCTTTTCGGCGCCACCAACAACGTTGCCGTCACGAGGCCCTCGTCAGCGGTCTCGGATCGCTGTCGACCTCGGTGCTCACCGACTCGTCCACGGGGACTCCAAGCTTGTCGTCGACCAAGTCATGAAGGCGCGGGCCCCAGAGACGCCCGTATGGCGCGTCTTGTCGAGAAGTGCGCGGGCTCGAAATGCGGTTCAAGGGCTTGAGCTTCACCATAGCTCCGGCGCTACAATAGCGGCGCCGACTACTGCCAATCGGCCTCCAGTGAGCCGGTCCGCCGGAATCTTCGTCTGCGACCTCCTCGACCTTCCATCCGGTGGCCCGGTGGCGAGCGGTCCCCGACCTACCTAGCACGGTCGCCCGACCGCCGCGCGGTCGAGCGTAGACTTGGCGGGTCGAGCCACGGCGTGCTAGCAACCGAATCCGACCGAGAAAGCCATTCATAGATCGTTTGTGGACGGGTCGCTTCCTCCCGACCGACCGAAGCCGGCGCCTCGCCCGTGAGCAAAGTCTTTCGTCTGATCGGTCCGGACCTTTACAAAGGAGCCCCTCGGGTCCTCCAAAAGTGCATTCGGCCGACCAAGGAAAACAACTCTTGGGCGACATACGGTGAATTTGCGGTCACCACGCTGCGCCCGATCTCACGGTGGGAAAGGCCTTTCGGCAAGGTTTCTATTGGCGACCGCCGTGTCCGACGCAGCAGAGCGCATCGCCGCACTGCGAAGGATGCCAATTCTTTGCCCGGCGGACACATCGCGCGGCTCGAGCCTGCTGAGACAATCCCCATCACGTGGCCTTTTTGCGGTTTGGGGCTCGATCTGGTCGGGCCTTTCAAGAAAGCGCCGGGGCTTTACCCGTTGCTCGTCGCGGTGGACAAGTTCACCAAGTGGATAGAGGCCAAGCGGTCGTAGCGTCACGTCGGCACAAGCGGCCATCTTCTTCGCGACATAGTCTTTCGATTCGAGTCCAAAACTCCATCATCACCGACAACGGAACGCAGTTCACGGGGAAGGAATTCCTCGAGTTCTGCGATGACTTCAACATCCGCGTCGATTGGGCAGCCGTGGCCCATCCGCGGACCAACGGCCAGGTCGAGCGCGCAAATGGCATGATCCTTCAAGGGCTCAAGCGCGGATCTTGATCGGCTCAAGCGCTTCGCGGTACTGGCGGCCGAGCTACCCTCCGTCCTCTGGAGTCTGCGGACCACGCCGATCCGGGCGACCGGGTTCACACCGTTCTTTATGGTATACGGTGCTGAGGCCGTCTTGCCGACAGACCTGGAGTATGGCGCCCCAAGACTGCAAGCCTTCGAGGAGGCTCGGGGCTCGCCGCACAACAAGACTCCGTCGACCCGGATCGGCGAGGCGCATGGCGTGGCCGTCTGCGATCGGCGGATGTCAACAAGCTCTGCGGCGTTACCACGGCCGCCCGAGTTCGAGGCGGTCTTTCGATCTTTGGCGACACGGTCTGCGTCGGGTCGGACCGGCAAGGATAAGCACTGGTATCGCCCCCACAGGAAGGCCCTTCACCGTCGTGCAGATCCTCCGACCGGCACCTTCGGCTCAAGGACACCGGCGGCGCATCCTTCCAAATGCATGGAATATAGAAAAGTTAAGGCGATTCTATCCTAAACTCTTTTCCTCTTCCTAGCATGCTCTTTACTTTCTTCCTTCCGAGCACACAGTCGCGTGCGACGACTGGGGCGCCTTCGGCGCCCGTTCAGTCGCTCGGTCGGCGCTGCTATGCGGGTTGATGACCCAACCGACCACAAGGTCCTTCCGGCGGTAACTCCTTTGACCCAAGTGCTCGACCTCGCCGGCGGCTATGGTTGCTAACACTTCGCGGAAGAAGGAAGTACCGAGTGGAGTGACCTTTGGTCGGCGAGGAACACTTCTCCCCCACGAACTCGGCTATCCCACGCGCTTATGAGTGCACGTGACCCGACCGGTCATGAGGTCCATCCGGCGGTAACCCTCTCAACCCAAGTGTTACGGCCTCGCCCGGCTATGATTGCTAAGTAGCACCGCGGAAGAAGGAAGTGCCGAGTGGAAAGATCCTGGCGGTCTAGAACACTCCTATCCCTCACAAGTCGCCTAAGCATTGCATAGCCAAGTCTCCAATCCACCTCGCTCCTCCCAAAACAACCCGACCTACGCATAAGTGGCCCTGCGGTCCTTAAGGCTATGGTCGCCAAACGCTCATCCTAAGTACGAAAAGGGCGAGGGCGATTCGGGACTTGATAATTTCAAGATTGTTTAAATAGCGGTCTTTACAATCTAAGAAGGATAAAGCTAACTTTTTCTATTCTTCTTGGCGGGCGGCCGGTGGCGAGGCGGAGAGTTGGTCGCCTCAGCTTCTGGAGGCGGCATGCGGCGGGATGCGGTGGCGATCTCGGGCGTCTTGGCTCGACCGGGAGCTCGAACCGGTCGATCTCCTCGTCGATCCGGTTCCCAGCCACGCCGGCCCCACCACCGCGAGGTCGATGCGTCGTAGTACGAGATGGTGTTGACCAGCGCCGATGAAGCTCAAGCGCGGCGCGGTGACCGCCTCTTCTACGGTCGCACTCGGGCGGTAGCGGGAGCAAGGGCACTCGGGCTGCCCGGCTCAGGATGCGATCGCGAACCTCCGGCCGGCCTTGCGGAGGCCTCGGCTCGGCGCTCGTCTCGGCCCGACCGTCCTCGGCAACCTTCAACGCCGCCGGGCCTCGTCCGGGCCACGATCGCCACGTCGCGGGCATCAGAAGCCGTTCTCTGCGCCTCCGCGGCGGCTTCGATTCTTCTGCGCCTCTGCGATTGCGGAGATTTTGGATAAGTTCGCCTGTGGGTCGCACCCCCAAACTTAATTGAAGAATTGAGACACTTACGGCCGCGAGTTGGTGATTGCGGCTTCCGACTTGACGCCTCGTATGAAGTCTTGGCTCGGCCGGCTCATACGGCGATCGCGCTCGGGCGAACATGGCGGCGTCCCCGAGCCTTGTTCCGCTCGGTCGCAGGCGTGTTACTGCGTCTGCGCGATCCTCCGCGGCAGCGGCGGCATCCTTAGCCTCGGTGACCTCCGTCGGAGGACTCGATTCGCCACTTCGCCCTCAAAGCCTCGGCTCCTAGGCGCTCATCATGAAGGGCCTTTGTGGCCTCTTCAAATCCTTGGCGGATCACCACCGCCTCCGACCGCCTAATGCCCAGGGCCTCCTGGGCTAGGCGCAGCTCAAGCGCACCGACCATTGCACTCCTCACTGCGCACTTACCATTGTGTGTCGGGCTGCTGCGAGCTCAACCTGACGCACGAAGCGAGCCCGCAAGTGCTGCAAAAATGTGGACACTCAGTTAGTCGCACGGAAGAACTATCAAAAATGTGCAACGAATCAGAACTTTTGGTGACCTACAGGCGATCGGGTGGACTCCCGACCACATATCCGGTATACGGTGGAAGACTTGAGCAAGGGCGGACCTTCACGGATCGCCTATCTCGCGCCGGCGTCAGGCGCGCTTGCCGAAGGCGGCCCACTCGCTCTCCTCCGCCTCACCCATGATGCCCGGCCGAATTACACCGGCGGCGCCTCGCTCGCCCGTTCGGCGGGCGTCGCCGTCAAAGCACCATGGGCAAGGGTGGCGAGTCAACCCTTGAAACCCCTCGGCGACTGCGCTGAGGGCATCGGTTAACACCTCCCACGGGACGGTCGGGCACCTCGTCGCCGGCTCGCCACGATCGGGCGCGATCACCGGCGGCGCCATTGTCTCATCCTCGAAGCAGCGATCACGTCGTCCGGAGGGGTCCCGCCGAGGCGACGGAAGTTCTTCTTGGGCACGACCTCGGGTGGGGCTCGTCCCCTCGGCGACCGCGCCCTCGGGCGCCGACGCGCGACCTTCAGCCGACCCAATCGGGTCACGAAATCACCGGCGCCGTTACTTGCGGGGCGATGTGGCACGCCCACGGTCACCCCCAAGATAGGCGCTGACGTTGCAAAGATTCAAGAGTCGCTCGGGTGGCTTTGCCAAAAGAAAAATGCTCCAATAAAATAATAATAATAATAATACACTTACAAGGCCGGCGGGTGCGTGGCACGCGCGCCCTCTTTGCGGCCCCGCCAAAGTCAGTCACGGTCGCTTCGGCCACCTCGGTAGACAGCTGCGGCGACCGCAAGCGCAAGATCACCCCCACTGGGATCCGTAGCCACGGGCCCGTGATGCCGCCTCGGCGAGTCCACGCTTCGGGCGCGCCGATCGGCAGTCGGAAAAACCCACCATAGGGGTGGCGGAGGCACTCCCTTGTTGTCGATGGAGGTTGTCCCCACGACGGTGGTCTCCGACACATCCTCGGCCAGCTGCGTAGCGTTCCTTACTTTCTTCCTCCTCCTTTCCTCCTTCCGCTTCTTGCGGGAGAGTCGACCTCTAGTCCTCGCCGGGCGGCCCGCTTCCTTATCCCCGGGGCGGCGCTGGGAAGACATCCCTATGAGCCCCGAGAGGATGCAAGAATGTCGGTCAAGTGCTAAGGACAAAGAAAGAAAGCGAAAGGAATTTCACCGGCTTACGGTTGGCGGAAAAGCGCCGAGAATGGCTCGGTGGCCATCCGCGCCACCGTGGCGCTTCCGCCCGTAACGGCCGCCACCGAGCCTCCACCTCGAGCGCGGCCGGCTCGGGTTACGCCATCCTCGCCGGTCGGACGGCCCGCATACGGAGCAGGAGGTGCGGCTGTGCACAAGTGGTTGCACGCGCATCCCCATGAAGGCGCGCACAACCACGTCCCGGTGAGCCCGCCTCCTTTGAGCCACGATCGCTCCACGATTAGGGCGACATTCTTCTCCCTCTTTTGGCGCCCAGTTCCACGCTCCTCCGCCATGGGAAGCTCGCCGGTGAAGCGAGGGGCGCTGTCGCCGACGTTTGAGCGTAGAGCCATTGAACGCCGACCCTTGTTGGGCGAGGCGGCTTTACCTCCAGTACTCCGTGCTCCGACCGGGCGGCTGGAGGGCGAGCCACCAGTGGCGCCGCGGCTCCGGCGGCTTGTCCTTCGAGCCTTGCACGGAAGAAGTGCCTCCTGGCGCCCAGGCGGCTCGATCCCCAAGAAGGCCGCGCAGCGTGATGAAGATGGCGATGTGGAGGACCCCATTGGGGTTGAGATGGTGCACCTCCACCTTGTAATGAAACAACGGCCCGGACGAGCGGGTGTGTGGCGAGCCAAAGCGCGCTCGAAGAACGAGCGGGCACCACGATCTCGTTGCCCATGGCCGGTGGTAGCGCCCGGTCGGCACCCTCCGGTAGGAAGGTCTGCGGCATGAGGAAGCCCTTCTTCACCAAGCCGAAGACTGTTGTCTTCTTGCGCGAGCACTCCGCCACGACATCTTCACGGGAGGCGGTGGAAGGTGAGAAAGAAAGGTGGGTTTTCTTTCCTTAGCTCTCTGGTGCTCTTCTTGTTTGAGGCGAGAGAGAGGGCAAGAAAGCGTGACCAATCGAAAGCACCCAGGCGTATTTATAGAGGACGAGCGAACGCGCAGCCGAGCGCCCGTCAAGCGGCGTCGCGACCACCCTCGCTTTGTCGCGCCCGACTGGTAACTCCGGTTTCCAATACCACTCCGCTTTTAATCCTGTCTTGTCGAGCGTCAAGAGGCCATAAAGCGCCGCCCCGAACAACGTGTCCGTAACCTCTCGGTCTCCGCCTTTAGGCGGAGCAGTTGCTCGGCGCGCGAGCGAGAAATGGGCGCTGCGCCCCAAGGCGGCAAAAGCTTTGTGGCTTGCGCCGGGGCAGCCGAGGAGTGGGTTCAAAAGGCCTACCCGCGAGATGGGTATAAAGCCGCCCAACAAAACTTGAGCAAAGGCGGTATAAGGTGAGTCCCACGGTGGGCCCTCGGTTAGGTCGGTGACGGCCTAATCACCTCTACTCGCGTCCGAGACCATACTTCACACTCTCCGGGAGCTCATCAATGAGCGACGACCGGTGTGCTCTGGGTGGCGGACGACCTAGAGTCCATCTGGATTGAGTAGAAAGGTTTTTATGGGTCGCCCCACAGCAGGCAGGACACCCTACTGCGGGACCGTCTGCTCGGAAGGTCCCCCTTGGCGGGACCTCCCGGGACCCACTCGGACTACCCGCTATTAGCTCCACGAGCACGGCGTTCAAACCAGCGCAGTAAGCGCGCCGCTCATCCCCTCGGGTCCCACACTGCGGATGGGGTATACATGTGGGATAGGCGGCGGCCATTCCTCTCAGACTACCCTCGCCGGCGAGGACTCGAGAAGGATGCCCCACGTCCGGCTACGACGGTAGCGAGCACTCACGTCCGGCTACGACGGTGGCGAGCACTCACGTCCGGCTACGGTGGCGGGCTCACGGCAGAGCGAGCACTCGGACACCGAACCTCACAGAGGCATCCGGTCGTCCTGCCGACCAAGGCACTCGGACACCCGAACCTCACAGAGGCATCCGGTCGTCCTGCCGACCAAGGCACTCGGACACCAGAACCTCACAGAGGCATCCGGTCGTCCTGCCCACCAAGGCACACGGACACCGAACCTCACGAGGCATCCGGTCGTCCTGCCGACCAAGGCACTCGGACACCGAACCTCACAGAGGCATCCGGTCGTCCTGCCGACCAAGGCGCGGACACGGACACGAGGAACCTCAGCCGAGGCATCCGGTTGAGGCATCCGGTCGTGCCGACCAAGGCACTCGGACACCGAACCTCACAGAGGCATCCGGTCGTCCGGCCGACCAAGGCACTCGGACACCAGAACCTCACAGAGGCATCCGGTCGTCCTGCCGACCAAGGCACTCGGACGAACCTCCGAGGCATCGGTCGTCCTGAGGCAAGGTCGTCCTGCCGACCAAGGCACTCGGACACCGAACCTCACAGAGGCATCCGGTCGTCCTGCCAGACCAAGGCACTGTCTAGCTACGACGTTAAACGAGCACTCGGACACCCGAACCTCACAGAGGCATCCGGTCGCCCTGCCGACCAAGGCGCCATCCACAACGATTAAAATTAAAGCAAACTCATCGCAAAGACATTTTCATAAAGAAAAAGAAAATTTCATTATAGGCCATGAGCTCAAACTTTACACAACTTTACACACGATGCCGAGCGGATACAAGAATGGCCCGCCGCACCACGGCGCAGACTCTACCCACGCCTAGAACCTATCAAACATCCGTGCGGCATCGGTGGCACCGAGCGGCATCTTTGGTAGGCCCTTGCACGATCGACGGACACCGCCACGGCCACGGCAACACGCCGATGCCTCCATTGCCGTTCGGCGACATCGCGCGGCCGCACTAACTACGATCGGCGCCCTTGCGCCATCGCCTCCGAAGGGCCCCCTTACCACCTCGAGCCTCGGGCGGCCTCGGCGGCGCGTCAACGAGCGGCGTTGCGGTGCTGCGACTTCTTCCTCCACGAGCTCGGCCATCGCTGGTCGAACTCGGCCCAAAGCTTCGGCAGAGGATCTTCTTCTTCCACCGCGACGCCATCGCGAAGCTAAAGACTAGAGGTGTCTGAAGCCATTTGAAAGAACAAAAGAAAAAGCTCTCATCCCCTTCAAGCAAGCTACAACGCACGCGGATATATATATCCGGACGAAGGGAGGCTAAGCGTCTCGAGTAAATGCGGGTCTTGGGAAAGCGAAGCATCCTTCACGAAACCGAGGCGATCAAGAAGGCGAGGCGCGGCGCATCAAACTATACTCGGCATGCGCAACGAGGCGAGTAAAGCCCCGGCGGTTCAAATGCCCCGGCCAAACTCGGGACAGCCGTCGGATCCAACGAAACACACACGACGGAAATCGCGCCGGATCGGTGGACCGACCTACGGGCCGGCCACCACTTTCATCAAGTTCAACCCCAACCGAATCTGCGAAATCGCTTGGGAGTTCGGGGCTCCGCGAATACTAATAAAAGGATACCCCAACAGCCCGGCGGCGAGCCGCGGCCTCAAGCATATCTCGACCATAGCGCGCGCCGCCGCCGCCGACCGATCGCTGCGAGATCCGCGCAAGGCATCCGCTCCCGGCCGGCCGGGAAGCGAATCCGACTGCAGACAGCGCTCCGACCCCTCTTGGCGGGGTGGGATCTCCGACTCAACCAAACCAAGGTGACGAGCGCCGAGTGCGCGTGTCGAGTCCTCATCGGCCTACCGCCACGTACCCCGAATAAGGTGAATCAGGCGACTATACAGAGGCGGTGGCTCCTTCCCAAGAAGATCGGTGGTTGTAGAAGACAAAGCTTCCAACCCCATCAACCGATCCACGACAAGACGAGCGCACGCTCCTCCCGAGGCGGCACCAACGTCACGCACCTCGGCGTCGGCGATTCGCAAGGATCACAGAGGGCAAGCACGCTATTTCCGGAAATACCTAACCTCCACGACCACCAAGGCTACCAACCCGGCATGGGCAAGGCGGGTGGCGACGATCCACGGGACGAAGGACCGGAGCTCTAGCATAGGTCACCTCGCTTTCCTCCTAACTCGATGTAACCCGCCTTCCTTACGTATAAAGGAGGCGGGGCTAAGCGATTCAAGGGGGCAAAAGGAGAACGAGAAAGGGAGAGCGCTATCAAACCCATCTCGCTAAGCCATTGGCATTCTCGCTTGTAAAACTTTGTGCGATCATACGTACCAAGAGTAATACAACACCACCACACGAATCGGGTAGGGACCTTGGCCGAACGGTATACATCTTGGACTCACGAGTCTAACCATTGAGGAGTGGGCAGCGCGACCCCTAGACTTACAAATTTACTTGCGGCGCTCCAAGCGCGCGGCGGTGATGATGAGCCTGATGTTGGCAGTGACGACGACACGGATACACCTTCTCGTAATGTGCGATGCGAAGACCCGATAGTAGCTCGGTGTGAGACTGCAGGCGACAATGGGACGGACGCTACCCGCTACTCCCTCCGGCCCAGTTCACAGCCACAATCGTCGGTAGAATTGCAACAGGGGGAAGCGCCTTGAGGAGGGGCTCCACAGAGGCAGCCCCGTAGTAAAGGGAAGGGCGCGATGAGTGGTGAGGGTGGATGACAGGCAACACATCCCTAGGGTGACGTAGGTTCATAATCTAACAGTCAATCTTTGAGCCATTAGGGCTTCTAGAATGAGCATATCGGGTATGGTTCGATGCCCTTTGGATGGGATCAGGGTGAGTACGGTCACAAACCGAGTTATGACGGATCGAGTATGTCTTGGCCATTTGATTATACTGATCTCTACGCCGATCCATACACACGAGACATATTTGTCAAGTACCTTTACCAGTTAGAGAATCATACCAACTGGATGGCTTATTATGAGTATTGGAAGTTTGACTGGCCACCGCGGGACATAACCTAGGAAGAATACAAGCAATAACACGAGAGGATGTATTATGTGGTCATTGTCGATAACGAGGAGGTGGAGTTTGCACCACACGCGCACTACTACTCGTAGGTACATAAACGCATTGTTGTCTATGCTTTGCATGATCCTACTCCTTTAATTATGTATCTTCTTGCAATACATATTCATACTGCATACTCATTCTTTAATTATGGCTCTTACAGGTGATTCGGGCTAAACATTGCATTCTGACGTCATCCGTGCTTTCACAGGTAGTTCTCATGTGCTCATGCATAGTCATATTTATGGTGTATATGTGATGACTTATCATATGTATCAATTTTATTTCATGCCTATTATTTGTGATGCCAACATATATTGACCGTTTCCAATTTTAACCTTCAAAATCCGAATATCAATTGAAATGCTACTGAAATTTCTAACTTTATGGATTGATAATCATCTAAAAATTCTATAGCAATATTAATGATGCATCAGAACCATCCAAAAAACATTTCAAAATTTTCTAACGTCGTTTCAAGCATTTTTCATTCGGACATCACCACTATCCGAATTTTTAACAATTCCTTGAGATTCACCATCATTTGAAAATTTTACGAGAATATTATTGATATGTCAGAACCATGCATAAAAAATTTAAAAGTTTTCTAACGTGGTTTGTTCCATTTTTCATTCGGTTCAAATTTGTCATCAGTGTTTTATCAGAATAGTAGTAATGTTCAAATTTTTAAAAAATTCTTTAAGCTTGATAATCATCTGAAATTTTTATGAGAATATTATTGATGTGTCAGGACCATCCAAAAAAAATTAAATTTTTTTGACCTCGTTTGAACTATTTTTCGCTCGATTCAAAATCGCCAAAGTCTCGATAAATCTTGCTGAGATCTCGGGAATCTCGGGCGAAATCTCGATGTAATAAAAACTGGATTTGAATTTTTTATTTTTGTGTTTCGTTTGGAATTTATCTAAAATTCCGAGATCTCGACGAAATTTTAAACTCCGATCACCTCCGAGATATCAAATGAAAACCAAATTTCAAACCTGGCGGTGGTCATGACGTTTCTGTGTCAAATGGCTCAAGATGGATGAGGCATGACACGTGTCACTAACGGGCTGGTCTGAGTAACCCACTGGAGCTTAAGGTCCTGTTTAGGGGACTTAAAGTCAATTTCAGCTTCTGAAAACCCAGTAAACCCTCTAAACAGCTTAGTTTTTAAGTAGATTTTTGACATAAACCTTTTATAAAAAGCTATAATAGTTTTTCTGTAAAAAAAACAAAAAAAACAGTTTCTCTAAAAAGTTAGACTTCTCCTGAAGAGGCCTAAGACGAATTAGATTACAAAGCCTCCGCTCCGACGCCATCGCCGCCGGTTCCCATTTCTCGCAAACTCGCAACCGAACCGCTCCTCGCCGCCCGCCGCAATGCCGAAGAAGATGGGCGTCAACACCAAGGCGGATCGCTGCCACCGGGATGCGCGCGCCAACTAGGAGACCTACTGGCAGGCGGCCGAGGTCCCCAAGTCCCGCTCCTCGCGCCGCCGCGAGGAGGACGCGGAGAAGCGCGCCGAGAACCGCCGCCTCGCAGCAGCTCGCCGCCGCCGCGAGGCGCCCCGATCGCAAGGTCGCGCGCGTTGGTGGTCCCGTTGTCGCCAAGATCACCGAGGCCGAGCTGCTGCGCCGCCGCGAGGAGCGGCTCCGGCTCGAGCGCGAGGCCGAGGCCACCAAGAAGCGGCACGCGCACACCGCTGACGAGGAGTACGAGCGCGTCGCGCTTGTCGCCAACACCAACAGGGACGACTCCATCTTCAAGGCGTGGTCGGTGGAGGACGCCATCGCTGCGAAGCCTGCGCTCCCGCCAGATCGCCACCAGAGTAGTAACTGTGAAATCTCCCATAGATGTAGCACTAAACAGTGTTACTTGGACATGGACATGTGAGTTGGAATCCGACTCGGTAAAAAAAATTTGGATAAAGAAAATGATATTCGGAATCGGACATAGGTGTCGAAATCCGAGTTAGAATCTGACTCGGATCTAAGTGTCCGATTCGGCAAAAAAAATTTGGATAAAGAAAATACTATTCGGAATCGGACACGGATGTTGAAATCCGACTCGGATTCGAGACATCCGATTCGGCAATTTTTTTTAGCCACGGGTGTCCAACTAACACCGGTACTAACTACTAAGGTATACCGATATGCATAGACTTAAAGTTTTAGAACCATTGAGTTGTAGCTATATTTGTACTATGTTGGATTATGGTAGATATACTTGTATGCGTTTAAATTGAGTCCTATATTTGTAGTGCTGTGGTGGCCAATTGGCCATTCTTAGCTTGAGCTAGCCACTTTTTCTGTTGATTTGCTCCATTTTATAGTTTTTGTAGTGCCCTTTTGATTGGCAAATTCTCACTCTTACTGTATGGACGCAGGCTTTTGAAGCAGAGCTTGCAATCCTTAAGGAAGAAAAACCTGGTTTGACTGCATAGTACAAAGATATGATACGGAAGCTGCGGAAGAAATCGCCAGACAATCCTCTTAATCAGGTTCAAGCTTAAACTCAACATTACCTCACTAGATCATTAGTTTTTTTTCTTGTTGAGGATAAACTGATAAACTGAATTCCTGACCTCTATTTTGCGATGATCTAAGAGGCATTAAACTTCACAGTTTGTAGGGAAATGTTCATGATTTAATATCGGCATTTCGATTTCTAGTGGCAGGTGATATCTATAGTGCTATCATGTCTGCTGGTTGAATTTTGCAATCCTCCTCTCAAGCCGCAATAATACACACTGAAGGAAATGAGATAACTCTTTATTCAATCATATATATGCTGTACCATTTAAATTCCCGGAGCGTTCTTTAAGTTATGACTTGTTGGAGTAACTTCAGTTGGGTGTTCTCGGCAAATTGTTGAGGGGAGTGGTTTTGTCAAAACTGATACAAGTCTTAGTAATTTGAAGAAAATTCCTGCCATTTAAGAGTTTTAGTGCACTTATTTGGTTATAAAATTAATCTCATCTCTGCAGATTGCCGATTGATATCATATGGAAGTTCAGTGGTTGCCACATAGCCTGCATGTTTTCGCTTGATTCTTCATTCGTGGCATCCTGCAACGCTGGAGTACTTGAGCATCTCAGGGAAGCATTTCATTTACTTTATTTTTGTAAACTAGTTTTCTTAAAGAGGCATCTCCTTTTGCTTATGCAGCACTGCTGCCAATAAGCAATTGTGAGGGCAAAATTTCAAATACAGTCAACTTTGTACGCTGTAATATCAGTTTCGAGCAATATTTTTTCGTATTTTCCGAAATGGCGTCAATAGCCGTCACGTGAGGCGACGGCAGGCCATAGCCGGCACATGAGGCGCCGGCTATGCCATAGCCGGCATGTGCCGGCTATGGCCTGCCGTCGCCTCACGTCGCACGACACACCTCATTTTCCGAAATGGCGTCAATCACCGGCGGTATGCAAATCATCTCCACGAGCGAGGCGACCGGCCAGGCCCAGGCCATAGCCGGCCTATGGGATGCCAGCTATGGCATACTATCGCCTCACGTGCCGGCTATTGACGTCATTTCAGAAAATACGAAAAAATATTGCTCGAAATTGATATTACATGGTATAAAGTTGACTGTATTTAAAATTTTTCCCAATTGTGAGTTGTGCATACCGGAAGAGTAACGCATGAGACATGCCATGATGGTTTTCATGACATATGATTATTATTTATTCATTAAAGGAATAAACATATGGAATCTTCTGTAATGTGCTTGCATCTTGTGCATCTTATTGTGCAATCTATCTATAAATTTGGCTTATGTCCACGACGGTATGGGTGACATTTCTTGAAACTCTTGACATGCTTCAATTGCAATACGAGAATCTGATGGAAAAAGTCTCGTCCAAGTGTCCAACTAAAAAAATTATCAAATCGTTACTGATACATTGCGCCACCACAAACATTTGTCCCGCTCCGTCCCTAACACAGCAAAACCAGATCGAATCGGGCACGACCACCGTCACCCGGCAACCGTCTCAGTCGGCGGCGTAGCACCACCGCCATCGCCCCCACCAGCCATTCCCGACTGCTGTCGCTCGAACTCCTGCGCGAGCTCGGCGTCGACGTTCTCCGCGGGCTCCCATGTCGCCTCCTCGATGTCCACCCACTTGACGAGGTACTCCCATTTCCCCTCCCCGTCCGCCGCCTGCCGCTTGTCCACGACGGCCTCGGCGACGGCGTACTCCAGCCCGGCCTCGAAGTCCTTCACCAGGTCCTCCGCCACCCACGCCGCCTTCACCCACTCCCTGTCGCCGCCGTCGTGCCATTCCACCAGGTACTCCCGCCACTTGCCCTCGCCCCGCCCGTCCACCACCTTCTCCACCTCGGCCCACTCGTACACGGCCTTCTCCAGCTCCTTGGCCGCTGCCTCCAGCGCCATCCGCCTCTCGAACGTCGCCGGGTTGCCCTTGGGCGTCGCGGCGAGCACTTCCTGGACCAGCTCCAGCGGCGTCCGGCCCTGCCCGTCGGGGGCCTCCGGGTCGGCGCCCAGCTCCAGCAGCGCGCGCACGGCCGCCGCTCGGCCGTACCCCACCGCGATGTGCAGGGGCGTGAGCCCGCCGCCGGCGCGCTCCGGGCGGCCCACGTCCACCCCGACCTCGGCGAGCGCGCGCACGCACTCTTCGGAGCCCAGCCCAGCGGCGAAGTGCATCGCCGTGCGCCCCTGCGCGTCCTCCGCGTCCGGGTCCCGCCGCAGAGTCTCGTCCGCGACCAGCGCGCTCATCGCCTCCGCGTCCGCCTTCTTGGCCGCCGTCCACCAGGGCGTCTCGTACTCGGCCACGACGTCCGCCGCTATGGCCTCCGCCGGAATCCAAGAAGGCTCGTGCCCGTCCTTCCACTCGACGAGGTACTCCGTGGCGGTGACCGTGGTGGCCGAGCCGTCCTCCGCGAACACCGCGTTCTTGACGGTGCGGCTGGAGACGATGCGGTCCACCTCGCCGTACGCCTCATCGTCATCGCCTCCCTTGTTTGCAGGGTTCCTTGGGTTGGTCTGGTCCTGGAACACCGCCTTGGCGGTGGTGAGGCTGCGCTTGGGGAGGCCAAGACGGGAAGGGACGGTGATGGAGAGGATCAGGGCTCTGTGACCGTTGGGGTTTGGGGGTTTGAGGCGGGAAAGAGATGGATGTCGTAGGACAGCCTCCATTGGGGCGGGAGGAGCTTGTGGCCGGTGGTGGCGCGTGTGGAGGGAAGACGATGATTGGTTTGGTTTAGTGTGGGGAGTAGAGGATAAGGTGATAGGGTTCTGAATTCTGGGCGAGCTGAGCCGTTTGTCACGTGCGACGGACGGTCGAGATGGCTTGCCGGTGGTTTAGATGATGATGCTGTTTTCTGGGACTAATAATTTTTTTTACTCCCAGGACGAAATTATTGGGCGTTGCTTACTGCTAATACACTGAATTTGTGTTGGCCCAAATTTCGGGCCCAAGAAAGTTTTCCTTCATGTTTTGTTGTGTGGTGAGGGTCGCGATGGCGTCTGATTGTATCGACTCTCGAACTGATGCATAACCTCCTCTAACTGTGTAGCTGCTGCATGCAATCGTATTACCCTGTGGCAACATCCATACCTTCTGCAGCTGATCCAACTTATCAGTCGAGTGAGACTGAAAGCTACACATTGGTGGTGGATGGATAGTGAATGCGGACTTCGACTGACCAATTACCACTTACGTAACTACTTTTGCTTTCTGCAACAAAATAAATCAATTGAGGGAACAACTATACAATTTACCCGTGCAACTGATATTATAATACAATTATATTTGCTATACAACTCTACTTTCAATAATTGAAATACATTTGTATTTGTTATATAGATCTAATCTGCACCGTTATAATCTAGCCTCACCAAAATAAGTGGTGGAGGTCATTCTCCTTTTCTTTCGATTAATGTGAGAATAATTAATCTACACCGTTATAATCTGGTCCCACCAAAATAAGTGGTGGGGATCCTTATCTTTTTCTTTCGATTAATATGAAAATTTATAGAATTATTTCTTTTTTAGGATTATTGTGAAATTTTCTTATCCTTAAAACGAAAGAGGTGAATTGAATATCATCACTTGTTTTTATTTATATAGATTAGGGTTCAGGAACAACTTATGATCGAACTTATGGACTATATCACAAACTACTATAAGCAGATATTTGGGGAACCTAAACATACTAACTTTTCCCTGGAATTTTCCTACATGAACAAAATTACTGATGAGGGCAGATAAATCATCTTTCAGGAATTTAGTTTACAAGAAATTAAGAATGTTGTGTTTGATATGGAAAAATAAAGCACCTGGCTCTGATAGATTCCCTATAAAGTTCTATCAGAATTTTTGGAAAATTTGTCGAATATCTAAATATAGGGTACGTGTGCATGCCCAACTTGTAAAGACCAAACCGTATATGCTCGGGAAAGCATATAAAGACTTTGGATATCACGGGCTCCAATTCGGTGAGATGTGATATACATGGAGAAGATAGTACCATATTGGGAAGGACTCGATATTCTTTCCGTTATGAAGAAGCCAACTCGAGTACGCCTGATATCTAAGGAAGTTTGGATACGTGTGGAAGGTCATGCGTCGAAAGACTTTCTATCTGCTACAATCTAGGATTCCAATAAGACTACGACTCGGATAGGGGCAAGGCCACCTCTACTATAAAAGGCCGGGGGTATGCGCCCTCGGGAGGAAGGCGAGAAGATTTCTAAGCGCCAGGCATCTCATAGTCGCATAGCCAAGCATTGCTTTAGCTTAGGATTCATATTCTTTGTACTTAAGCTTGAGCATCCTGATCTGTACTTAAGATTCAATATACAAGCATCCACCATACAGGAAGGAGGGTTTTACTCTCCCGCGAGGCCCGAACCTGTCTACATCGCGTGTCATCGACCCTGTGCTTAACTCTGCTCCACGAAGGTACCCGAAACATAAAGTTTATTGTCGATTTCTGATCCTTCCACAAAATTATCAAATATGACCTAGCAGCATTGTTTGATGTTTCCCACAAAGGCTACCTGTCTATAGAAAGGTTAAATTATGGGGTAATAACTCTCTTACCCAACTCTTACCCAAGAGCCCTGATGCTCATTCAATACAAAAATACCGGCCCATTTGTATACTTAATGTAAGTTACAAGATTCCTACTAAGGTGTTAACTATGAGATTGGCAAGAATTGTAGGTTCAGTTAGGGAACTTCTAATGCATAGTTCCTATAATCGTATCTAAAAATATCTACATCATTAATAAATAGTACTAGATACTACCCCTCTAAACCTTTGTATCTTAGCACAAATATATAGAGAGCATCAAATAAATATCATGCAAGATATAAAATGTAGTTGGATACAACCCTCCTCTTCCCAATGCATGTTTTTGTTGTATCTTCCTTTCATTTGTGTGTTCGAGCTATTTCTCATGCTAGAAATAGTTTTTATCTCTATCTTCTTTAATATCCTCTCCACGTAAGCATTAATCTTAAATGGTATGTTGAAGAAATTGATGATATAAGAGCATTGGGAGTGCCCTTATTGATTATAACCAAACTGCATTCATAAAAAGGAGGCACATTATGGAAGGGGTTATGGTTTTGCATGAAACAACATGCCATTCATATAAAAAAAAATCAGCTGCGGTGTTGCTCAAAATAAACTTTGAAAAGGCCAATGATAAGATCAAATGGCCTTTCCTTTATCAAGTCTTGCAACAAAAAGGTTTTGGAGATTTGTGGTGTGATTGGGTATTATATGTGGTTAGAGGGCGGAATGTGTGCATTGAATTAAATGATACATTGGGTCTTTATTTTACAACTCATAAGGTTTGCTTTTTAATCTAGCTGCTTATTTATTAACTGATACATTGGGTCCTCTCTCCTTTGCTTTTTAATCTAGCTGCTTATTTATTAACTCAGATGGTGAAAAGGGCACATAATTAGGAACTTATCAGAGGATTAGTCCCTCATTTGGTGGAATGAAGCTTAGCTGTTCTTCGATACGCAGATGATACTATTTTTTTTTGATACAGGATGATTTAGAGAGTGCTAGTAATATGAAGTTCATCTTGTGATTCACAATTCTAGCAGGGTTTGATGGAAGAAAGAAAAGTGTTCTACGCTTTTTGTAAAAAAAGGTAGGAAATGGTGAAAATACAAGTTTTTGAAATGATAATTGGGTAAATGGGTCTCCTCTGTCTATCCAATTTCTAAGATTATATAATTTGACATTCACAAAAGAAATTTCAGTAGCTCAAGTCTTTGACAGAGGTTGGGGCTGTATAGGATTTAGAAGAACTCTGGGGGGGGGGACTTAGCAGCTTTGAGATCAATTGAAGAAAATTTGTGCCCAAGTTCGGCTAGGCAATCACCCTGATAGGTTGATTTTGTTGCTTGATACTAAAGGTGTTTTCAATGTTCACTCTTTTTATGTTGCTCTCAAAACACATGCTGCACCTTGTCTCCACAAGTTTATCTGGAATGTTAAGTTACCAATGAAACTCAAAGTTTTCATGTGGTTAACTTTGAAAAATAGTATTCTAACTAGAGAATCTGTTGAAAGGTTGCGAAGGACCTAAGAGTTCTGTTTTTTTGGTGGAGAAGAGAATGTGGATTATTTATTCTTTCGGTGTCAATTGCAAAATCTGCCTTGAGTGTGGTGACTTGTGCCCTTGGACTCTTATCTCTGCCCGAAAACATCAGTGATATGTGGAATGTTTGAATACATGGGTTCAAGAAGAGTCAGAAGCGGTTGATTGCTGTTGGAAGTGCTACCCTCTGTTGGCCCATTTGGAAGACTAGAAATGCAGCCATCTTTCAGAACAAGCACCTCGCTGATCTCACAGATCTGCTATTTTACTTATGTCATTGGTTGGATTAGTTGCAGAAAAAGGAGGGGTAAAGGAGCTAATGGAATCCGTCGTGTGGTACAGGACTTCTTTCAGATCGTGGGTGGATGGGCACCAATTTAGGGTCCCCAAAAAATTTAAAAACTCTCTGAGATTAACTCTCCAACGAGCCTGAGATTACCTCTTCAATGAGTCAAATTTGTTAATTAAATTGCTTCTGATTTCGGTAGTTTGTGATTTGTTAAACAAAAACCGTTGTGATGTGTTATTGCATTGTTAGAACCGTCTGTGATATAATATTTTAGAAAAAAATTAAATTTTTTACCCAGCCGAGCCGATATTCAAAATTTCGACCGAAAATTTCAAAATCTCAATCAGATTTTGAACCCTAAAGGCAACCGCCACGTTGATAAATGATAGCGTTGTTGCAAGAGGCCGGCAGGCAGACCATCACCCTTCATTTTTGCCTTCTGGGAAACACAAACGGAGCCCAGAAATGCACCCTTCCATGCAGTGTTTTGGATTTCGGTTTCGGATAAAATACCGTTCATGCCTGGAAAACGAAATTTCGGCGAAATTCGGTAATTTCGGACAAATCTCGTCCGGAAATTCAAATCCAAATTTTGAATCCGGTTTTTTTTCTACCGGGAAATGCCGAATTTCGGCGAAATTGGCGAGATCTCGCCGAGAAATGGCGAAATTTCGGCCAGATTGACAAGCCCGAAAATTGGTCCAAAAGATGGAGAAAAATTTTGAATTTTTTTTTGGAGAGTTCTGACGTATTATTAATGTTGTCATAAAAATTTCAGATTTTTTTGAATCATGTAAATTTTTTTAAAATTGAAACATTGGTACTGTCGTAATGAAACGCTCGCCGGCAATTTTGAACTAAATGAAAAATGGGACAAAGCATGTTATAAATATTTGAAATTTTAATAGCATGATTCTGACATGTGAATAATATTGCCATAAAATTTTCAGTAGTTACTGAAGCTCAAGGAATTTTTAAAAATTGGGGAATTCGGGTATCGTCGTGAAGTATGAAATTTTTGACATTTTGACTGAAAATCGAAGATTGAGAGTCACAATTCGAAACAATTAATGTATATTGGCATGATAATTATTAAGAATGTAATAAAATCGATATACACAACAAGTCTTCACCGCATGTATTAAAGTGAAGTGTGAAGGAACTTCAATGATTGACGATGTATTAAAGCATCCGACAGCCGGTCCTTCAACGCATCCCACAGCTCCCTCATCTGCGCCCACATCTGTAAGCCCTGCAATAAAACCAAGATAATCTTACATTTAAGGAAATGTGACAATGTTGTAAGATTTGGCAGCTCGTTAGGCCATCTCTAGCAGCGTTCCCTAAATCTGGATCCCTACATCCACGTATACAGAATTCCCTTATGGCAAAGTTATGGAGGGGTGTAATTCAGCAGTGTTTTAATTATGTACTAACTTATATGTTATATATGTTGTAATAGGAATCTTTAAATGAAGAAGTTTATGACTCCGTGACCTACTAATCTTATTGTATATGGAAATCTTATTGTATATTGAAATCTTATTCATATGACCTACATTGATCCTACTTGTGTTTTGAAAAGGTTTTATCAAAATATCACATTTAGGGGGAGTCAAGTTTGCTACATGTGCAAATTTCGTTCCTGTTTCTTCTATATGTTTTCTTGAAAAGGTTCATCGAAAATGTCTTATAACCAGTTAGAATTAAATTTCTCATAATTCTACGCCGGACCACTTGAATTCTTTGTCCAGAAGTTTTTACTTCTACGCCGGACTAGTTAGCGATACTAGTCAGTTCACGCCGGACTAGTTAGCGATACTAGTCAGTTCACGCCGGACTACTTACAAGTGGTCCGGCGTGAACTGATGTTTATCCTATTTCTGATTTTTATTTTTAAAATATAACAAATGATGTTAAAATATTTTCATAAATTTTATGTATTATCCTACATATCTTATGATACTCCCATAAATTTTTCATAGCATGAAAATGCATTCTCTATTTTTTAAAATTCGAGAGTGTTTCACTAAATGCCAAAAAGTCTAAAAATAAACTTTTTCAAACATTATCATTGAAGATCACTTCACGAGAACTTATTGATATAATTCGGTCGATCCGCCAAAAATTCAAATTCGGTTTAAAATTCGAAATCTCGGCGGTTTTTGAAATCGAAAAATAAAAATCGAAATATAGCAATTTCAAATTTTTTCGGATTTTTACATCCGGCCGGTCTATGCAAACTCACTGGGGTCCGAAATCCGAGATTTCGGCGAGATTTCGCCGAATTCCGGCGGTTTTTGTAACCTTGCTTCCATGGCACTGAAACACCGGCCCGGAAACCACCGCGCCCCACTGGCCATCCTGTTTGGTCAGTCTGACTTGTGTTCGTTCCATTCTACAGGGATACGGGCAATCGAGTACGTTATCCGACCAACTTCACCAACAACACCGTCACAAAAGGAAATCGTAGCACCGAATGTTAACGCTACTACTAATGTACTACTGTGCTGTGAGTCCATTCACCGACAGGTGGTACACAAGCACGGATGAACCCACACGTCATTGAAAATACTTGGACTCGACTCGGCAGCCCACCGATTTGATCTGGTCGTTCCACCTATTTTGGCTTCTTTTTTTTCTGCTAACCAAACCTTTTTTTTTCAACTTTTGCTTCTATCCAAATGAAATTAAAAATCTAACTGTTTCTCAAATATGAAAAGATCGTGAGACGATATCTGCCGCTATATAGGAGTGCAGTGAGCGCTGGTCCAGATTTACAATTCGTTTAGATGAAAATTAAACGTGCAGAATAAATCAAGCCAAGAGGCAAGAAAAAGAATTCCTCACATGGGGAAGTGGAACGCACGCACCCTTTCCAGATTCCCATTTCAACGCGCCAGAGTGACGACGACACGGGGGCTCCACTCGCGACTGGTACCAAGTTACCAACTACCCTGGTCCTGGTCCCTACTGGTCAGACGCCGCAGCCGCAGCCATCCGCGGGCGAGCATTCAGCTTCAGCAACCGTGACGCGACACCAAACAGAAATTGAGTTTCGCACGGGAGGAGGCGCGGCGCAGGCGAGAGAGCAAAACGCCAGGGGAACCAACCAAGAGCGAGCGCGGCACGGTCGACGCGCGGTGATCTGGTCTGATCTGATCGCGATGGCCCGGACGGAGACGGAGGTGGACGCGCGCAGCGGCTACTGCGCCGCGACGCGGACCTTCCGAAGCAGGCGCCGCGACGTCCCGCTCCCCGCCGACCCCGACGTCGACGTCGTCACCTTCCTCGCCTCGCGCCGCCACTCAGGCGTCGTCGCGCTAGTCGACGCCGCCACCGGCCGCCGGGCCACGTTCCCCGAGCTCTGGCGAGCGGTGGCCGGGGCCGCATCCGCCCTCGCAGCGCCACCCGTCTCCCTCCGCAAGGGCCACGTCGCGCTCATCCTCTCCCCCAACTCCGTGCACTTCCCCGTCGCCGCCCTCGCGGCCATGTCCCTCGGCGCCGTCCTTACCACCGCCAATCCGCTCAACACCCCCGCCGAGATCGCCAAGCAGGTCGCCGACGCCCGCCCCGTACTCGCCTTCACCACCCGCGACCTCCTCCCCAAGCTCCCACGCACCGGCCACGACCTCCGCGTCGTCCTCCTGGAGTCCGCCCGCCTCCCCGACGACGCCGCCGACCCGCGCATCGTCGCCACCATCGAGGAGATCTCCGCCACGCCGACCGACCCCGCGCGCCGTAGGGACCGCATCACGCAGGACGACCCGGCCACGCTGCTCTACTCCTCGGGGACGACGGGGCCCAGCAAGGGCGTCGTCGCCACACACCGGAGCCTCATCTCCATGGTTCAGATCGTCATGACACGCTTCCGCCTCGAGGAGTCGGACAGGACGGAGACGTTCCTCTGCACCGTCCCCATGTTCCACGTCTACGGGCTCGTCGCCTTCGCCACGGGGCTGCTCGGGTGCGGCGCCACGGTGGTGGTGCTCTCCAAGTACGAGCTCCCCGAGATGCTGCGCGCGATCAACGCCTACGGGGTGACCTACCTGCCGCTTGTGCCACCGATCCTGGTCGCGATGGTGGCGCACCCGAAGCCGCTGCCGCTCGGGCAGCTGCGTAAGGTTCTCTCCGGCGGCGCGCCGCTGAGCAAGGAGCTGATAGAAGGGTTCAGGGAGAAGTACCCACAGGTGGAGATCCTGCAGGGGTACGGGCTGACGGAGAGCACGGCCATCGGCGCCTCCACGGACTCGGCCGAGGAGAGCCGCCGGTACGGGACGGCCGGCCTGCTGTCGCCCAACACCGAGGCTAAGATCGTTGACCCGGAGACTGGCGATGCGCTGCCGGTGAACCGCACCGGCGAGCTATGGCTCCGGGGTCCATACGTCATGAAAGGTACTGGGTCCAGAACCGCATTCAAATTATTTACATTTTATTTTAGGCATGCCAGTATTTTATTCGATTAGCGGGTGGTACGCTGGAATTTAGAATGTCTTTATTCTTTGAAAGATTTTGGAGTGTCTTTATGGATCAGGGCGTGTTGTTAAAGTAGTTATAAACGTACTAAACGTGTTCTGTATTGCAATAAGCATTTGTTCTGAGTTTCTGTTTCAAGATAGTAAGCATATAAAACTGTGCAGATGTAGCTTTGTTTTGGAGTTTGGACTAAAGCCACATGGTAGATGAACTAGACGATGTATGCCAGGTGCCAGTATGCGAGGGCTTTAAGTTATTTTTTGAAAATACTGTATCAACCGAGTGCGAAGTGCGAACTCCAATGAGATAGCTTTATTTTTGGCTATACTATATGAATGAACCGAGTACGAACTCTCACGAGAGGGAAAAAAAGTGTTAGGACTTAGGAGGTAAGAGTCGAGACGCGTCTTTGGAGATCTATCAGTTTGCATCTGATTATTTTAGGTTACAACCATGTCCATGACATGAATTAAACTATTATAATATCGAACGAGCCTTTAAGTGATTTTAAGTTGATTTCTACTAGTCAGTGCATGAATTGTTCATGTCAGTACACCGAGTTGCATGCTTATATTCTCCAATATGTTTAGCTTAGAGTTAATTGTGCCAAGTCTTGACCAATTGTAATCCGCAGTGACTCTCACCTAGAAGTCTTGAACAGTTTCATGCTTGTATAATGTAGTTCAGTGAGTAGGTCCCCACATTTTCTACTACTACATAGCATGGATAAGTACATAGTTAGCAGCACAATTGTTGTCTTCATTATTTGTAGGATCATGTTCCTATTCAATTAGCAAATTTATTCGCGCAACTACGTAACTAGATATTACAATACAATTGTATTTGTTATACAACTCTACCTCCAATAATTAAAACACCATTGTATTTGTTATATGACTAATATTTCTATATGATTAAACTGTACCGTTATAATCTGGCCTCACCAAAATAAGTTGTGCAGATCATTCTCTTTTTCTTTCAGTTAATGTGAGAATGATTAATCTACATTTTTATAATCTGGCCCCACTAAAATAAGTGGCAAAGATCCTTCTTTTTCTTTCGATTAATGTGAGAATGATTAATCTGCACTATAGTAATTTGGCCCTACCAAAATAAGTGGCACAGATCATTCTCTTTTTCTTTCGATTATTGTGAGAATTTCTAGGATTTTTTCTTTTTAGGATTATTGTAGGATTTTCTTGCCTTAAAAGAAGGAATTGCCTTGAATATCACCGGTTGTTTTTATTTATATAGATATAGATGACATAAATCCCTCGGCGTGCTTTCCCATTATTACTTTTTTTTGCTAAATTAAGCAAACACATCCGATGCTTGGGAATTCTCCAAATTAAGTGTGCATTGTGATTTCTTAATCACACATACCACTGCAGATAATTAGTAATCTGGGGTTGCTTTCTGGAAAAGCAAAAGTTCTAGCAAGGCACCACAAACAGAAAGATTGAATTGAATCCTGGATTTAATATCTCCCGACTCTCATACTGGCTATGTAATTTTACACAGGTTGCAGGATGTCTTCTCAGTATAAAAAATGCATCAGCTAGAACGCATGACATAAATATTTAGATTGATTTTCACAGCATCATTATAAACATTAGTAGGTTCAATGGCGAAGGTAAGAGCCAATCTGAGTCCATATCGACGTATATTAGAGGTTATTGCCCATGCTTGTGAGGACTGTGCTCCAATACGAGACTAAGGTTTCTATTGCATTATAGCACCATAAGAAAAATTAGGTGTTTTAAGCAGTTCTAGACTTGTAGTAAGTACCCATAGCAAGGTGAACTTTGCAGTCCAAAACTGTAGGCTTTATATCCCGTTTGGACCCAAAGAAAATGGGACTTGCCTATAAAAGTTGCAATATTTATCTTCCCAGGCTACTTCAAGAACACAGAGGCAACACAGTCGACAGTTACACCCGACGGATGGCTCAAGACTGGTGATCTCTGCTACATAGACGAGGATGGGTATCTCTTCGTGGTGGATCGTCTGAAGGAGTTGATCAAATACAAAGGCTATCAGGTAAAGATGACCGAATGGTCATTCTGATATCTCTCTCCTGAAAGGCCTGTAAGAGGCTACTGATTGTTCCTTGTCATCTGAATATAACTTGTTTATGAATAGGTGCCTCCGGCAGAGCTAGAAGCTCTTTTGCTGACACACCCAGAGATTGCCGATGTTGCTGTTATCCCGTAAGTGTCATCAAGATTAGCAGTAACCACTTCTATCAACTTAATTAGGCCAGGTTTCATAATGGGTTGGTCCTTTTGCAGGTTTCCTGACAGGGAGGTCGGCCAGTTCCCGATGGCCTATGTAGTGAGAAAGAAAGGGAGCAACTTGTCAGAGCGTGAGGTGATGGAGTTTGTGGCGAAACAGGTGAACATGACTAATAAATCATGAATGGTCATATGAACCTAGAAAAGAACAACGAAAAAATGAAACATCTAGTTCACCATTTACTCAGATATTCGTCTAGCTGATTCCTGCAGTTTCTCTGAACTGCTGATGTATAATGCTCACAGGTAGCACCATATAAGAAGGTTAGAAAGGTGGCGTTTGTGACGGACATCCCCAAGAACGCATCTGGCAAGATACTGAGGAAGGATCTTATCAAGCTCGCGACATCCAAACTATGAATGGCAGTTAACTCTTAGTTTACTGCATTGGCACTGGCCAGTTGTCAATGAAAAACTGGCTATTGTCTACCCTCTGTCCCAATATTGGTGAGGAGTTGTAACTGAAGATCTCATCAGTTATGTACATTTTTTGTATGCTAGATTGAGGGTATATATGTTGCTTCACTGCCTTATCATCAGTATTCTAAATAAAGGGTGCTAAAGCCTTGTAAACGGCCATTAAAACAGCAAAGGTGGTAAGTTACGTTTATGGGTATTTTAAGGTTTGTCTGTTTTATCGGACTATTTTTTCGGTTTAACGGTTGTTAACATTTAATAGGCCTATTTTGTTGGGCTGTAACATTTAATAGGCCCATTTAATTGGATCATATATTTGGGTAAAGTTGCAAGATTGCTGTATCAATGAAACATTATGACATATATAGGATGAATACTAGCTTTGCTTTTTATTGCCACTTGAGCTGTTCATTTATTCAATTACGATTCTTTAAATACATTCATTTCTTGTCATTTTTCCTTTTATATCACCGATGTAGACAATTGTTGATAGCTTGTTGTTTCATTCTATATGCGTGAAACAAGATGATTTAGATGCTTATTTTATTACTGCAAACACATGTATATATTTATCTAAATTTTAAAAAGTAAAACGGTTTACAAGGCCGCTTACCGTATAAACACTAAAAAGAGGAGTGACCATTCGTTCACCATTTACCGTTATTTAGAACGTCGTTAGACATGATTAAATCGAAAATAATTTCTGAGTTAAAGGTCGCTAATGTTCTATGAAATTCAAAACATTGTTTCATGGCTCAATGCAGAGCAGTTGCCCCCATATGATCTGTCCTAGTTCCTACAATGGGCCTGGTACATACTGCAAGTATTAGATCAGTTCAGTGTTCACTAGCTTTCTTCTCCTTTGCTTTGATGACATTAGTCTCTATTGGCACACCCAACGGGATTACGTACTTAACGTATCGTCTTCAGAATTGGAAGTAAGCTCTGAACGGACTTGTTTCGGGATGGTGACGCTGAGGTTCGGGCGGTTTCTTTATATACGTAATTCAGCTGTGGTGATGAGGTGTTCTCTTTGTTCTAATATGGAGAAATTCACACAACTTTATTGAGTTTATTCCGAGCAATTCGACCGTTAGTCCACTAATGACATCTGCATTTGGAAAGTGTGCAGATATCGGTAGCCGGTAGGTGGTCGACACAGCTGCCTGCATTTGATTTGGCAGTCAGAAATGGCCAAAAAAGGAGGTCTCAGGCGGAGCTAAGCAGCATTCTCGTAGACGAATATTAGCCGGCCGTGCCATGGCCCAAATATCCTGCACACTGCATTGCAGAGGATGATGGGCTAAGCGTGTATCGCACACATGCCTGCCGCTTTCTAGCTTTCCTCCAATCCGATTTCTGACCGAAATATAGCTTGGCAAATAACGGGTTGAGACGGTTCCCAGTTCTCTTCTAGAGAGAAGGTTGAAGGGGTCTCGAGGACGTCGACGCAGGAACAGGAAGGAAAATGACTAGATAGCAGGCTTAAATCGGGAGGTGGGATCAAAGGGTCTGACGCACACCTTACTATTGATGGCATCATAGGCTCACCAACGGTGGACGTGCACCGAGCGGTGTGCAGGCGTGTGAGCCGGCAACGGGACCGAGAAGGTGGGGGTGAAAAGCTGTGCACCTTTTTATGTGCACAGTCTCGGATCGAATCTGAGTTTATGAGATACGGTACGAGCGTATACAATCTAAAAAACGAAGGAGATAAATTCGTAGGAAGAACCAAAATAACAACAACGAGAGATAAAGATTTGACAAAATCGATCACAAATTCTTTAAGCACAATCTCAAAGAAATACAATGAATTGTTGCTCCCTCACAACCTTTTGTGCCTTTTAGAACCTTTATATTCTTGCTCTATACAAAAATCTAGTGCTAAAGAATAGCCTAGCCTCTAATCTTTTTGTGCACCTCTTGCTTTGGATGAGTTGGCATGTGACTTCTTGGTTGCTTGAGTTCTCTATTGCCACCCCCTAGGTTTATATAGTGTCCCTAGTTCTTCTCCAAAGCAAGTAGAAATCATACTGCTATTATGATTAGGAATCATAATCTTATTAGGATTCATCCAACACACATTTTCAATTCCTAAAAGGCTATATATGAATCACTATATTTAGCAATCTCCACATTGACTCTTATCCGCTAAAATCACCATGCTCCTCTGCTTCGTATTTTTTTCCTCCCACCTTTGGAAGTGCCCCTAATACAGGAGCTCATGCATATCACCGCAATATGCGTATTGGTGTTCGGGTTTGGCCGTCCGAACCCTCCACTGAGAGACTTTTCTTTGTATAGTTTGTTTAACCACACCTTTTGTTCATATAGCCCTCCATACTATAGATTTGTACAGCCTCCGAGCTTCACCTGCTAGATGATGCTTCGTAGTTGTCCCCGCCATGTATTCCTTCTTTCAACAGCTCGTATCTTCGTTGTGTCTGCTAGATTTTATGACCGTTTTTGCAGTTCGGCATATAATTGCAGTTAAGATCTGATTACCTACCGTTGATGACACGGTTTTCTTCTCTTTAATGGGATTTTTTTCAAACTTCCCGTTGATTGCCCTTTCTTTAGGTTTACCAATCAATCGATACCTCTGTTACTCCATATACTTTTCATGATTACCTGAACTTTGTAAGTAACTGGAATGACTCCACATCGAAGTGATACCTCACAACCTTCGAGTTCGAGTAACCTTACATATATTAGATTATTATTTATGCCGGGAACATACAGAACTCCTCTCAATATGCGATGTGCTCTATTATACATCTCCAATGTAACTGTTTCCACCACAGTATTGCATATTCCTTGCAATCAGCCAAGTGAACAATTCTATGCGTTGAGCATAGAGATCCTTCGTCAAACATCTCCCATATTGAACATATGTGGAAGCAACAACATGAATCTAACACCCATCCATTAGGAGTATCTGACTGACTGACGACAAGTACGTCTGAATCATCTTTTGCTTCCACCACTGAGCTTGCACAGTGAGGATTAATCCGACCTTCTCACAAGATCGAATAAGAGTTTTATGAGATACGACACGAGCGTACATAGTTTCAAGAACGTAGAAAATGAATATAATAGAGAGAACAAAAATAACGATGTTGAAGTAATCACGACGAGAGATAAAAAGATTTGGCAAAGCCTACCCAAATACTTTAAGCACAACCTCAAAAGAGTACAAAGGATTGTTGCTCTCTTACAACCTCTCGAGCCTTTTAGGACCTTTGGATCCTTACCTTATACAAGAATCTAGTGTTAAAGAATAACCTAGTCTCTAATCCTCTCGTGCATCTCTTATTTTGGATGAATTGGCTTGTGACTTATTGTTTACTTGGATTCTCTATAACCACCTACTAGATTTATGTAGCATTACTAGTTCTCCTTCAAAATAAGTAAAAATACTACTACTATTATGATTCATTGGTATATTTTTAAATCCTAAAATACTATATTTGAGTCAACATGTTTAACACTATGCTCACCACTAGTAGGGGTGGGCATTCAGTTAATTCGGTTTTTGGATTCTGCTAACCGAACTGAAACCGAATAGACATGAAAAACGAACCGAATTAACCGAACCAAATCAATTCGGTTAATTTGTTTTTTTGGTTAACCGAATTTCCCTGAACTGAGTACTAGCTACCAACTTGGTCTCCTGGATTCACATTCAGATCTGAAAAAATTTATGGAGACTTTGTCACTGAAATATATGGAGATTGATCACTAAAATATGATATAAATCAAATTAGCATGTAAACCCTATAGGCCACAATACATCAAAATGCATTCACATTCAGATCTGAAAAAATTTATGAGTTGAGTTTTACCTCACCGGCCGGACTCCAGAGGAAGCGCAGAGGTAGAGCAGCTGGAGCGAGTTTAGGAGGACGGAGGCCACGTGTGGGGCCGACGTCAGCGTGCCGGTGCTTGGGGACGACGACGGTTAGTACAGATCGATGCGGGGGACGGGAGGGCGGACCGACGGAGCTGCGGAGGGGCGAGACGTCGTGACCTAGGGTTGGGCGTAGGCGAGGGCACTGTGGGGACAAACAGCGATGAGCAAAGATCGATGCGGAGGACCAGAGGGTGGACCGGTGGAGCCGTGGAGGGCTGAGACACCGCGACCTAGGGTTGGGCGGAGGCGTGGGTGAGGAGACGCGAATGGCCGAAGGCGAAGCCGCCGAATGGGGGTCGGGGCCTTTGGGGGCTGGGCGGCTGGGGCAATCGCCAATCGACCTAGGGTTGGGGATGGGTCATGGGTGGGGATTTTGCTGGCGGTGTGCAGCGTGTAGTCCGTAAAGGTTAAACTATTCGGATTCTTGGTTTATTCAGTTGCCAATCGACTAAACCCAAATCGAACACCATACACCGAATACTAGCGGAAAAAATGAACCGAACACCGAAAAAACTGAATTTCTCGGTTAATTCGATTCGGTTCGGTTTTTCAGTTTTAGTTAAATAATGCCCACCCCTAACCACTGATGGCCACAAATCAAAGCTGATCAGTGAGTCCATTAAGACCGGCCATCAGGGAGAATCAAAAGAGGAAAAGTGTAGGTTGAGCAGCCGGCGTCGCCATCCGCATCGGCCGCCCTGCCAGCCGTCGGCGACCTGTCAGGCTCCGCTGGAGCCTGTTGCACCGTGCTCGGCCAGAAGCTTAGCGCATCGGTAGTCGGCTGCGCTGTGCCATCAGGGTAGCTCATCGTCGCTTGTCCCGCCTACTCGACCCGCCCGTGCCTGTAGCACGCCCGGCCACACGACGCCCAAAGCACCCGACGACGTTGCCCATGGCGACGACCGCGTGCCTCTCAAGCGCCGCTCGGATGTCGCGTCGCCGCCTGCAACGACGAGACCGCGGTCATTGTCTTTGCTCGCCCCCGCGCCGCCGGATGTCACGCCGCCGCTGCGGCAGCGAGATCGCATGATCGCCGTCTTGCCACCCCTCGCCGCTCGAATTCGCGCCGCCGCCCGCAACAACGAGACGGCGGCCGTAGCTTCGCTCACTCTCGCGCGCCGTGGAGATGCCACCTCGACTTCTGCGCAAAGCTGTTGACGCTTCGCCTCACTGCGCCCGAAGCGCCACCCGGTGTCACCTCGGTTTGCTCGCATGGCCGTCTAGCTTCCCGCGCGCAGCCGCTTGGCTTCCTGTCGCGCCGAGTAGCTTGCACTGCCACTAGAGTTCCCTGGCGGCACGCTCGAAACGGCCCCGGTCGCGCACCGCGCTACGCGCGTGAAATGGCATGCGGTGGCTAGGGTAACACGGAGTGCGAGTGCAATGTACTCTTTTCTCCATCCTTTTTTTCCATTGGGTTTTTGGGAGGAGTTTTTAACGAGACATATGCATTATGCGGTATTCGTCCAAGGGGGAGTGTTATGATATAGATAGAATCCCAGTCTAAGTTTAGAAGGACTCTATCTATTGGTGAACGAATCCAAATCTATCTCTTGCTATCTTCTACTATATATTTGGCAACCCCCCTTATACAAGAGAGAATCTAATAAAGCGAGAGAGCTATGGCCCTATATTGTGTGTGCTTCTTGTTCTTATTCTTGTGATTGCGTTGGCGTGTGATTGATTGATTGCGGGTGAACGACTACGTTTTACAACAGGAATAAGGATTAAATTCGCTACAAGTACAAAGTACATGTACAACGTCAGTGAGGCCAGAACTGCTAGCATATTTAGCCCTTTATTTTTTTTATAAAAATAATTCCTTTTTTAATTTTTTTTACAAAAATAGCCTCTCTCTCTCCATATCATAGTACTGTAAGAGGTAATCCCGTGGTCCTATAGCACGGGTTTTTTTTCCCGAGGCGGGGTGGCGCAAGGATTTGAATTACCGCAGAATAGGGCCGCAGGAAATCGGCGGCTCGGGATTCAATACAATTGTCATGGAATAGGGGCGCGAGAAATGCAATTTACGAAGACTAAAAGTGTGGAAATCCAATTTTCACGGATAGGGGGTGCGAGATTTAGATTTTCCGTAGTAGGGGCGCTCGGCAATTGCCTTTGCCACGGTGTGGTGGCTCGACAAATTCTACACTCCCTCTGCGCGGAATGGGATTATTCCTACAAAATATTTTTTTACAAGAATTAGTTCCGTAAAAAAAATTAAAGGGCTAACACAGTAAACAGTTTGTGAGGCCACATATGAGGTTATTAGAGTATGTTCTGTATTGCATAACTACTAGCTATCTCCATCGATTGGTTTGGAAGATGTAGAGGAACGTACATGCCTTGGCAGCTGTACAGTATAAATGTGCAGTGCAGTAGCTACCGGGTGTGTCAGTGTCAGTGTGTGGGGCCGGGCACATCTTCTAGTACTAACCTGTAAAACTGAACGAGAGGAACCCGGTAACGACGCCGGAACTGCCGCACTGCACGCCTGCACCTACGGACGGCCCTTGAATCCCCAGCAAACCACGGCACGGCGAGTTCATGTCATGTGCAGCTCGCCTTCCAAGAAGCACGACGTGTCCCCGGGCCACCAAATCCCGAGGTGAAACCTGCCTTAAGTTTCAGCAACGGAAACGAAGAGAAGACTGGAGAAACAGCATCCGAGGACGCCACGAAATTGATAAACTGCACATCGCGAGTCGCGACAAGCGTTATACTATTTTACTGTCAAATATTCTACTGTCGAGAGAAAGTGTAAATAAACATTGAGATAATATGTACATATTAAATTAGAGGTGTCCAAAAAATACATGAATATTTTTTTAAATACGTAAATTTTGAGCCGTTGTATCTAGAACCAAAGGACCTCATTCCTCCCCTCAAATCATATATACTGAGGCGAGGCTGATGCCAGTGGAGGGGGCAGGTCAGCGAGAAGGCGGGCGCAAGGGCAAGGGCGGGTGAGCAGAGGAATAGAGGTGGCGACGTGTATGATTGGGGCAAGGCTGACGCAAGCGGAAGCAATCCAGGCCCGTCTGCTCCAATTCCAGCAATCCCCGTGACGGAGTGAGCGAGCGCAGCGCGTGGCGACGGGAACGAGCGAGTTTTGCATGGGGCACGTGCCGCACGAAAAGGAGGTCACGGGTGACGTGGACCGCAACGCTGGGTAGGAACTCCCCCATTTCTAATATATAGAGTATTCCTCCTTCACTCCCCTTTCCTCCGTTTCTCAAACCCTACCCACTGGCCCTCCCTACCACCCGCCCCATCATGCCATCATTGTCCTTGGCATCGATGCTACTCACCGGTGAGCCTTTCCCCATCGCCGGTCCCACCTCCCTCCCTCCCCACCGCCTTTCTTCCTACTTTCCAGGTGAGCCGCCTTGTGCCTTCGCCTTCTTCCTCTTCGGCAAAATCCTCCCATGCCCCATGTTACAAAACGCATGGCAAAAATATAGGGTTAAAGGAACGGGAGATACGAATTTAACATAAAAAACCTCACGAAGGAGGAAACAACTACGAGAGACAAATCCACTATAATCTGTTCAAGTTTATATGTATAGAGGGTGGCTTATATAGCTAAAAAGAGTACGAGTCTTGTTGAGATTGGATTCCTAAACTTGGATAAAAACCAGCAATTCGAGATAGAGAGATTTCATATTTGGATATTGAGTTATCTCTAATCTTCTTTCTCTCCAGCAAAGTCCCCTTGAGCCACTCTCCTTCCTCGTTGCCGACGTCTATCGCCGCTGGATCTGCAACCGTCTCCCGCCGCCACCTAACCGCTCTCGTCTCATCGCCCTAGCCGACCTCCAACGCCCACCTTCTGCTTCTTCTCTGGCCAAATCCCCCTGAGGTACTCTCCTTCCTCGTCTACGGCAACTACTGCTGCCAAATCCGCAATTGCCCCCGTCGCCACCTAACCACTCGTCTAGTCGCCCTCGCCGACCTCCACAGTCCACTGCCCTCCTCTGACACGCGATGTCGATAGCACCACCGCGCCTCGCCACCCTGACTCCACCATAATCCACCGCCAGTCTGCCGCCTCCCCCGACCTCCCTCTATACTTAGGGTTCTGGTGAACCCAACTCTAATCCCAAGTGAACCCCTAACCTTGTCATCGGTCGTCGGAGCCACATGGAGCACGGATCATAAGACAAAATTGGATAGATCAAAATTCGAGTGCTCATAAGTTGAAGAAATGATCGGGTACTCTTTAGCAACCCCCAATTAAATTTAGTGTATCGTTAAAGAAAAGAGCTTTAATAATAAACTTTGAACTAGGGTTTTAAATTTTGTTTTCGGTTCACATCTCAGAGCTGGGCGAAATCCAAAATTTTGGCAAAGTCTCAGAAATTTAGATGAAATCCGATCAAAATTCAAAAATAAAATTTGAATTCTGGAATTTTTGAATCGAAATTTCGTCGAGAAATGCTGAAATCTTGGTGAAATTCAACCGAGCGAAAAATGGTTGAAATGATGTTAATTTTTTTAAATTTTTTTATGGTCCTGACACACATCAGCAATATTCCCATAAAAATTTCAGATGATGATGAAGACTGAGGAATTTTTAAAAATTCTGACAGTGCTATTGTCCTAATAAAAAGCTAACCAACAAAATTTCAACCAAATAAGAAATGGTGCAAACCATGTTAGAACAATTTTTAAAAAATTTGGATGGTCCTTACGTATCAATAATGTTTCCATGAAATTTCAAATGATGATAAAGCATGAGGAATTTTAAAAAATTAGGACAGTGCTATTGAGGGCTGACTAGCAAATTTCAATTGAATAAAAAATAGTCAAAACCACTTTAGAATTTTTAAAAAAAAATTAGATATACTAAAGAATAAGTAATGTTACTATAAAATTTTCATATGATGATCAAGCCTGAGTAATTTTAAAAATTGTAACAGTGCTATTGTCGTGATAAAAGCTTGATGATCAATAGATATATTTTATTGAGCAACCAATAAAGGGTTAGAATTTTTGAAACATTTCTACAAGGGTTCTGAGGCAATGATTAAGCTCTCATAAAATTTTTGAATCTTGATCACTCTACAGTGAATTTATAAAATTCTTACAATGGTACTCTACCATTTGTGTTCCTTGTGTTTTTTTTATTTTTGAAAGATAGCAAATGAAATTCAATGTACCTATAGATTTGATTGAGCAAACAAAAAAATATTAATTTTTTTGAAAATTTTAGATAAGGGTTCTGAGGCAATGCTTAAGCACTCATAAAATTTTTGGATCATGATAATTTTTGAGAAAATTTATAAATTTTGACAAGTTTACTGTCTCATTATGTTTTTGTTTTTTTAAAGACAACAAATGAAGTTCAATTCTTTTAAGAAAAATTCTATATGATCCTATACTGCTAAAGATAGTACCATAATTTTTTCAGAGCATGATCAAGTTTGTACAATTTTGTAAAAATCTGATAGTGTTTCTGTCGAAATTATAAAACGTCTCAAAAATTCGGTTTTTCAACAAATTTTCATGAAAGATGACTTTCTTAAAAGGTTATTGGGCCAAATCCGGTCAAACAACCCGATATTTCGACGAGATTTGGTGAAATCTCATCGAAATTTTCAAAAAATGCTGTAGCATTTTGGACCTTTTTTTTATCCGGCGTCCTCGGACAAAATCCGAGATGCCACGAAATTTCGCAGAGATTTTATTTCATGCTCTGAACTCTTTGCTACCAGTCCAAACCGTGTTTGCTGTTCACCGTGCACCGGTTTTGGGACGCCATTAAGGCGCAGAACCCGACATGACAGGATCTGCAATCGCGGGTTAGTTTCCGTGCTAACGCGGCGGTCAAACGCCGCATGATGAGGGCCGGGCAAATCGCTCTTGCGCGCTGGGTTGATCGGCCAAGCCAACGTCGCCGACCTTGTCATCTGGCGTGCGTTGTTCGGTTGTGTCACGAGGCGAGCTACGGCCTACGAGTGCCTGTGACGAATTGACAGGTCAGCTGCATCGAAGACCCTAGCCTGTCTGCCTGCGTGCACGGGCCGATACGGTGATCTGGTTTGTAGTCAAGTGGAGCAGTTTGGCGATGCCGCCGTGATTACATACATTAAGGTCGGCGGCGTCGGCCATCATGGCGGTGTAGTGCTTCGTTTCAAAAAAGGAAAAAAGAACGGTGTGCGAATGATTTACTGTAGTGTACGGCGTACCTGTAGCTTTGCGGTAGCAAATGCTAACTTCTCATTGGGGGAGTGATGCCTACCAAAAATTGATCGTGTCCAAAATATTCAGGTGGATCAATTAGGGTGCGTTTGGTTGCCTGGATGAGGTTGGATGGGATATGGTCATCCAACCTGGATGGGATGAAACCATCCAGGTAGTTGTTTGGTTGGGTGGATAGGGATGAGCCAATGTTTTGTTTGGTTGGATGGATGAATGTGGATAGGATGAGCTAATTTTTTGTTTGGTTGCATTGATGAGGATGGATGAGCTAGTTGTAATAAAGGTTTCGAATTTTGGTTTGAAATTTTTCGATGAGATTTGACTTAAATTTGAATTTTTGGAGAAAATTTGACCAAATTTGAATTTTGGACAAAATTTGACCGAAATTTGAATTCTGGACAAAATTTGAATTTTGAACAAATTTGAATTTTGACAAAATTTGAATTTTCGTCAAAATTTGACCAAAATTTGAATTTTCGGACAAAATTTGACTAAAATTTGAATTTGACTGAGTACACTTTGTGAAATTTGAATTTGACCGAGTATACCTCTTCGTACAACAAACCTGGATGAACTCATCGACCTTTTTTCGGGATGACTCGTCAAAGATCTTGAAGGAATATTCCAAAAAACTGGACAGCCATATCCACCCCATCCACCCAACCAAACAATTGGATGGCTCTAAATCCAGGGACCGCCATATCCCATCCACCTTCATCCATCCAACCAAACGCCACCTTAATTAGTTTAAGCTGGCTGCCAATCGATACCTGTAGCAAAATCTGCTCTTCAAGTTGGTCACTTATTCTCAGTAGTACATGTATTTTTTTTAAGTAATTTTACTAGATAACATGATAGTAAATAGTGGTAGTAGAAATCAGATTTAGTCGTACATTTCTCAAGGTTATTATAGACTTTTGATCTTTTACTACGTTACTTTTTAATCGTTATCGCTAACCTTTATTTTTCGCCGCCGCCCTTTGTTGCGTTACTCGTTATCGCTGCCCTCCTTTTTCTACCATCAACGCCAGTCTGGTCCTGTCGACACCGTAGCCTCTGTCTTCCTATCGGTGCCCTTCCGGATTATGATCACGCCGCGGCTAGCGCACTCCCGCCTGATTCGTGACGACGCCATGGCCTCGCACTAACACATCGAACGCTCCGTCCTACGAGGCTCACGAAGCGGTTCCGAATTTTACATAAAAGCATAAAAAATTAAACATATGTTCAAAATTAAAAAAATGGCTAATTACAATATTACCATCATATTATTTCTACTAACAATACTACCAGAGGAAGTATAACTAAATCCTAATTAATCTGATCTGTTACAACAAATAGAATAAATGACTAATATTCAATATTGTGTATCGTAAAAGTGCTTATTTTTTAAGGACAAATCTTCATAAACACCAACAAGAGCATGCAAGAGACGCAACCATCTATTGTTTAGTGAAACAATGATTATATACGTGCATTAATCGGTCAATGGAGTTGTTAGGCTTGTGAATTGAAACTGAATTGTCACCCCATTCCACCATATGATTCTTGGACACCAGAAACATGCCCTTGCAAACGAAGTGATCCACTCACAAATAGGGAGTGAATTCCTCTTCGGAAACCTTTTTTTTTTCCAAAAGTAGAAGAAATTATACTCTAATTAGCTTCTACCTCCTAGACTCCTAGTTCCCTACCTATCTATACCACTAAATTTGAAAAACATAAACTAGCTTAACATTTCAAATGACTGGGAGTATATCAGTATATCACTTCAAAGAAAACAGTCGGTACCTTCCAACTCCCTTTCTATTCTGTGGCCTACGGAATAAAAACTACGTGATTGATACTCATACTACCTACATAAACGACATTATCCAAAGCGGCGTCCTACTGGAGATGGAGGGGACATGTATGATGCATGCATCCATGATTCGATATCGTCCTACGGGGAATTTTCCAATTTTGTGTGGCGTGGCAGCGCAGGTCACCGGTGGTCTCGTGCGAGATGCATGCCTCCGCACATGATAATCCTATTCTTTTCTCCTTGCTTTCTCTCCACATCGTGCAAAGCCGCAAAGGCAACCACTTCCGTTTTGTTCGTTCTTATCCCCACTTGCTCGCTCGCCTCTCTCACGTCCCCAATTCCATTCAACTGTCTGTCTGCTCCCTTTCTCTGCACGATCCCTAAATCCAACGCCTTTTTGTTCTTCCTTGTATATTTTTTTTTTCACTTTCTTTCTCTCATCGGTCGCATACCTTCCCCCTGAATAATAGTGATGTGCATATCCTGTGAAAAGGCATCAATACGAGATGTATACATGATTGCCTCTGGCTAGGTTAGGCACCCTTGGCTCATAAACCGTGTGTACTCCACTGTAGTTCACGTTTCCATATGACTAGTTCAGTGCGTGAAACTCAACATATAATATGTTTAGTACATGAGCTAATTAAGCGTGAATTGTCAGGTAGCTCGTGTGAAGGTGCGCTTCGACTCTAAACAACATGCTGTTCCTTCCGTTTTCAAAATAATTGATACTGTTGATTTAGACCCTGTTTGGTAGAGTTTCAGATCCTAGATTTATCTTAGATCTGGAACTTGTAGACTAAAATAAAATGAATTAAATTTATATTTTTAATTTAAATATAAACAAGATGACCCATCTAAACACTATTAATGTACCACAGCTCTAGCTCCATAAATTTCTGGAGTTAGAAATACACTGCTCCACCAACTCCACGGATTTTGGTGGAGCTAGAGCTGTGCCAAACAGTGCCAAACACCTCCTTAGATCAATCAAATTAAGTAAACTTTGATCCATAATTATTTTCTAAGTATTTGATTGATTGTATTAACATGATATTGTTAGATTTGATATAAAAATACACTTTCGCAGTATTATACTTCTACGGTGTTTTCATAAATGTATTAGTGTAAAATGAGCCGCCGAACTTGAACCTTGAGACTGTGAAAAATCAGCACTGCAAGCATTGTGAAACGGATGTGGTACGAAGTTTTTTTTCCTTCTAAGAAGCCTCTAGTAATCGTTGGTAAACTGTTAATCTCTGAACGTCCCCACACAGTCGGTCACATACGCACCGAAACCTGTCAATTCTTTGTCAAAATGATGATGCTGGTGATCGCTACCCGGTTCAAAATCTTGAGCCTGAAGGGTCTCTGATTTTTCTGTTGCAGCAGAGTGTGGAGTCAGAGACGCTTGGATGGATGGTCGGAGTCGGAGTCGGAGCTGGAGAAAAAAAATCCCCGCCCGACGTACACCAGAACATAATCTCCGATTCTCCGTTCCTAAGTTAATCAACTGACGAGTGATGAAGACCGTCCAAGGCAGCAAAAAAAAAATGAATTCGACACCTTCACCAACCCCCACATCGCAATTTTTCAGTAGTGCGATTGTGCACGAACTCAAAAGGCCACTGCCTCTAAATCCCGATCTTTAGATATTATGATGAACTGTTTTATGAACGAACAACATAATAAAGCGGTCAATGCAGAAGGGCGATAGGAGAGAACCAGAAACTGAATAAATCCAACGCTCAGAAACAAGGGAAGCTCACCGGCCAGCACGAGCTAGGCGACCCACTAGCTCATTGTTCTTTTCTTTTTCTTTTTTTGAAAAAGAGAGCTTTATTGATTACTCAATAATTGAGTTACAATCTTGAGCAGTACAATGCTCAACACAAATAGGATAAGATTGACACTACACAATACTATTACGCAATTGTTTCATTAATTGTGCGAGCTCATGTGCAACTATATTTTACTCATTGTTCATTGTTAATCACTACTAATTCATTCATTTGCCTCCTATCTAATTTATTATTTTGCTTCAATGGTTGACATTATCTTGTGGCACACTATCTTGAATTCAGGATCGCTGAGTTCTGATTACAATTGGGAGTTTCATGCGAAAACATGAAGGATACAGACGAATATTACTCTTTTCGTATTCTAACCAATATTTTTACCCTAAATTCATAATCGGTATGGATATCCCATATACAGATAAGAATACAGTTTTTTGGGATACGAACATAGGACGGATGCAGATCTAATTCAAATCGTCCACGGATATTTGACGAAAACTATGCATACGAAGAAAATATGTAACTTTAGCAATGAAAGTATCAAATTATAGTACCTATTATAAAATTATTTATCCTACTAAACAACGTAAACATAATTTAATGTAAATCCGTATTATAAATTAGTCAATGACTAGAAAACCATATAGTATATTAAAGGATATTCATGTTTTATTGGATAGCCATTTTATTCATTTGTCAGATATTTTCCGGATATTCTACCAAATATGGATACATAGTGGATATTATTCTTCCTTTGTCATAACTTATATTTTCCAAATACAAATACGGATAATATCAGATATACATGGAAACTTAAAAGTATCCATACGGATTTTCGAAGGACCGGAATGGCGATCAGAGAGGGTGAATGATCACAATTAAATTTTTCCACACTCAAACGATCCAACCAAACCTCACTTGAAACACTCAAGCGCAAAAGAGCAAATCAGATAAAAATAGCTCTGACCGGTACTACCGCAACACAGGGAGCGGTAGCATCGGCGGAGCAGTACTGCCGCTGCGTATGGGCGGTAGTGCCGACTCCAAGAATAGAGGGCAAAAACAGCACGATCTCAAAACCAAACTCGATGAAACTTTAGATCGACTGGACCAACACCTATGAAACTTTGTATGCACCTTCTTATGGAGGTTAGAAACCTATTCCATCCTTCAATCTAAAGGATTGACGTTAAAGTTTTAACACTTTTTTAATTCAAAGGAAGAGTGCACCAAATCAAACACAATCCAAAATCTTGGTCTTGGACTACTCATGGGGTTTTTATGATCAAAATAATCTTAGATATCCTTCCACTTGTCACAGCAAGCAAGAACATAAGAAACAAACTCTTCAAATACGATCTACAAAGAAGTCTCAAAGATTGAGCAAAAAGATTGAGTTCTTGCAAAATATTGCCAAGATAATGAGGATATAATCTGAAGAAGATTCATCCATCAACCATTCATCCTTAGCGTAAAATTCACAAGCATTTAGAAGGAGAGGAGGCAAATCCAAATATACGGAAAGTAAATTGCAATAATGTAAGTTGCAGAAAGTAAATACTAAATTTAAAGCACAATGTAAATGCTGAAAGTAAATTCAGAAATAAGTAAATGAAATTTTTATTTCTTAGGAGTAAGGTTTATAAAGCCTCACAATAAAGTGGATAAAACTCAAAAGAGCACATGAAACCTTCGAGGGAGAGACACCTCTCCCCCTCTCTATTTATAGCAACTATAGAGTAATCTCCACCCTTGGATTACCTCTTAGCCCTCAAGAAATCTCATCAAGGATTGAGATTCACTCCCTCACTCATACATGGACTAACCTACAATCCAATAATATAACAGTTTTTGCACACTTTTCAAAGCAAGCTAACTTGACCGCTACTCTATCCTCTAAATCGCAATCCAACGACTTTCCTTGATCCAAGCATCCCCAAGTTAGCATCTCAGCAAATTTCCTTGTCTTCTAGGCTCACACCGACTCTGCTTCCGGTCATCCTCCGGCGATCCCCGACCGTCTAGACATCGGCGCACGTTGCCTAGTTCCGGTCATCCTCCACCTCATCATGACCTAGCATCGTCGTCCTGCAATCATAAAAAACAATGAAACCCATCATATAGCAATGTTCAAAATGATATACAATAATTATCCAATTGCTAAAATAAATCAGATCTCATTCATAAAGTCGGCACTATCACCAGTTGTAGATCGGTACTCCGGGAAAGTGGATCAAAGAAAGGTAGCTTGCTCCGTAAGTCCGGTACTACCGCATCTTGGCCATCGGTAGTGCCGGTTGCACTAAAACCCCCGAGACACCTCGCTTTGGAAAATAACTACCGACTTAGAAAGGCCATTAGTACCGCTCGGTCGATAGTACCGCCATTACAAGGTCGGTAGTGCCGTTCCTGACTGAAAATAGCTCAAATTACTTCAATTTGAAATCCAATTCAAATTAAACTCAAACCTGAGTACTCCTAACTCAAATACGGTCAAATACTCATCACCAACATAAATAGATTTTAACATAATCTTTCAATTTTTCTCGAATACCTTCGGATTCCGGCGGGAATTATCGCCCGTTTTCACCCCTACATGCTTGTGCCATTGGAGACATGCAATTGCATATGAAACCACATCCTTGACGCAGACACTAGGTATTCATAATTTCTTTTTACCCAATCAAGTGAAGCAGACCGTCTTGAAGGTGCTCACACTTCTGTACGTAACGGTTACATACTAATGGCGTACGAATATGAAAAGAAAAAGATTCCCCAAGGCCGTACATAAGACTAATGCGATTGTTTTCCCTAGAATTTGTATGCATCTTTTGCTGTAGTCCATATCCAAATCCAGGGGTCAACGTCATAATTTCTACATGACTACATCAGTGGTACTATGTTAACAACACATTCAACTGTGTCATCAAGTCGAATATCACGGAACAGAATACCTAGCTACGAAATAAGTACAGAAGATCAATGTGATTTTTCCCTCTAAAATCGCAGCTTTCCTCGCCATTGTTTTTCCAGACAGTCGCGTCTCATCACCTACACGGCTAAACATCATAGCTCCTAACTCGGTGCTCTTTGTGCTCTACAGCTTCACATTACCGAGATACAGACACACGTTATACGAGGACAGATATGTACGTGGTGTCTCGGAGTAACTACACCATATGCCAACTTGGTTGGCAACACTCCAGAATCCAGATCAACCGGTGGGAAAACAGAACATCTTTCCCATCACAAAATCTATGATTCCTCGATGATCCTTGACAAGAAAAATTGCATGTTGCATCAACAGCGACTGCAGCGGATCTACCTCCAAGTTTCAAAGTGCTTCTGGCAGTGGTGAAAACGGATTGAGTACGAACACATAATGGTTCTGTTATATTTGTTTTCATATTTTTCTTTGGATATGGATATGAATATGGATTATCCAGATACGAAAATAAATAATATTGAATACAAATATAGAGCGAATCTGAATCGAATTGAATATTGTCACGAATATTTCTTGAAACATGAAAACCGTTTAAATTGAAAAAAAACATAACTAGTTTATTTGATTTAAACATTTAATGGCCCAAATTTTATTCTCTATTGAATTATGAGTAAAATAATAAATTATGTATTTATGAGTTTTTTTTGTATTTTTGGCTACTTATTTAAAATATTTTTTATATTAAAGACAATAGTATTTGATTTTTTGAGAAAATTTTAAAGCTAGAAAAATCTTTAAAATATTTTTAAAAATAAAATGCTAAACTGTGTCGGTGATGTCTCCAAAATTTTTCATAATTTTTGAGCTACTTCGCCAATTTTAAAAACTAAAACACCAATTTTGAATTAATTAAATTAGAAAATAATTTTGAAATTCAGAAACTTTTTGAGCTAAAATAGTAGCCTTGGCCAGCCCACGTGTGAATATTCGGATAATCTGGTCGGTGAATATCCGGATAATCCAGATCCGTACTCGTATTAGATGGATAGTGAGCTGTCAAATCCATATTCGTATTCGATAGGAAAAAATTATTTTTGATTCGATACTATTTGATAAATATCCGAATTAATAGAATCTATATTTGAAAATTATCGAAATAGATGAAAACTATTAGATCCGTTTTCACCCGGGACACGAAATTATCGGAATAGAGATACAGCCGGCATCGCAAGCGGCCAAAAGGCCACTTCAACGCGGTGGTCCTTGGAAATGCCTTTCTACACCGGCCGTGCCCCGCGGTTGTGTTGTACGGGCGGATGTGGAGCCGGTGGCCTCCCTCCTCCCTTGCATCCTCCAGCGACTTCGTTTCCTTCCTTCCATTTTCTCTTTTCCGTATGCCGTTTCCTTGCACAGCCAGGTAACCCCGGCCACCGAGCTATCATCGCCCTTGTTCCCATGTGTATGTCACGATGTACACCTCCTACTCACCCCTACCGTCCCGGTCCGCCTCGACACACGCTGATACATCTGTACTCTGTCTCAAGCTCCTCTTTACTACAGATCGCAAGGTTAGTTATACACTTGGTACCTACACAAAACTACCTGCTTAGTGCTTACAGTACTAGATACTACAGTAGTAGGTACTGAGGTGCTAGTAGTAGAGTGTGTGTGGTGTGTTAGCGTAAACTCACTCTCTGTGTGCACCGGTGTGTGTTTTGGGGTGGGTCGTCACGCATAAGAATCCTCCTCTCCTCTCCTCCCCTCTCGAGAAAGCAACGACCCACTACTTGGAAGAGATGGCCGCCTGTGTCTCCGTCTGCCTCGCCTTCTCCTCCCCCCTCTTGCTCCCTCTCCTCCTCTTGCTCCCGTCTCTCGCTTCCGCCTGCGACCGGTGCGTGCACCAGTCGAGAGCCGCCTACTACACCTCCTCGCTCACCCTGACAGGTGCGCACACCTACACCTCGGAGAGCACCGATATATATGATTGCTCCGTTTCTTGCTGAATTGCGGAACTGATTGGTTTGGTTGTTGAATTGTGACACAGCCGGTTCTTGCGGGTATGGCACCGCGGCCGCGTCCCTCAACGACGGGTTCCTCGCCGCCGCGAGCACCGCGCTGTACCGAGAAGGCGTTGGCTGCGGCGCGTGCTTCCAGGTAACCGAGAAACAACCGAAGAAACTGCCTCCTGGCTTCCTTTGTGATCAGTCTTAACGAGTCATATTGAATTATTCCTTGGTTCGATTCGGCGCTGCAGGTGCGATGCAAGGACGAGAAGCTCTGCAGCACGGCTGGCGCCAGGGTTGTCGTCACTGACCGCGCCAGGACGAACCGCACCGACCTCGTGCTGAGCAGCCCGGCGTTCGCCTCCATGGCCCGCCCCGGCATGGCCGCGCGGCTCTCAAAGCTCGGCACCGTCGACGTCGAGTACAAGAGGTAAAAACCCAATCGTAACCTCCTTTTTTCACCGACCGCACCATCCGTTCTTATTCTAGTTTTGAAATTTTCGCTCCTAAATATTATTCCATGATTTCGAGATAACTTTTTAATTTTTTTGTTTGCGTATTCGTAATATTAATTATTCTCAGTATTATTTACTACTAAGGATAGAGTAACATGCATCATCTAAAAACATGAAATTAGCTAATAAAGAAGGACGATTTGATCATTTATACGTGTGACTTAATTGAAGTGTAATCTTAAAACGTCATTTATTCGTGAACGGAGAAAGAAGCAAATAGTGCCGGCCGGTTGATGTAGCTTACGACTGACAAGCAACATGCCAATTTAAGTTTTTTTGCCATGTTGGGTTGGGTGGTTGCGGACGCATGTTGCCGCCATAGATACCGAACACGATTTGTCCTTGAGCTAGAATTGGAACTCGGAAGGCTCAAATTTGTCAGCGCTGCGCGTGTGCAGGGTACCGTGCGAGTACAAGCACAGGAACCTCTCCGTCAGGGTGGAGGAGAGGAGCCGCGCCCCGAACGACCTGGCCATCAGGTTCCTCTACCAGGGCGGCCAAACCGACATCGTGGCCGTCGACGTCGCACGGGTAAAATTTGTTCGCCGGCGTAGCCGTTTTTCGTTTAGGGTCATTTGTAAGCTCCAAATGTAAACTTTTGTTTGGACTTGCTGAGCAGGTTGGGTCGTCGAACTGGAGGTTCATGACACGGGACTACGGCCCGGCGTGGAGCACGAGCCAGGCGCCGCCGGGGCCTCTGCAGTTCAGGGTGGTGGTGACCGGCGGGTACGACGGCAAGTGGGTCTGGGCCGACCGGGAGGTCTTGCCAGGTCGGTGGTGGGCCGGCGAGGTCTATGACACTGGGGTCCAGATCACTGACATAGCCCAAGAAGGCTGCTTTCCCTGCGACACGCAGGATTGGAAGTGAGAGAGAACTTCTACTACGAGCCAAGAAGAAGCTCCCTTAATCTGAACAGCCAGCAGTTCTCCTCCTTGTCACTGCCATGCATTTCGGCTTAGCTTTGATCAGAAGACTAGAGATTAACTGACAGAGAGCCCCCTAATCCCTCGGCAACTTTTGCTTGCTTGCCTTCTCTTCTCCAACCTTGTGTACATGAGCTGCTGATGTGTAAGATAAGTAGCATGCGTCCCCGGAGGCTAAAGAACAATGAGATGAATTGATGGCGCGCGGGATGCTTCTGCCGATGGCTAATGTTGCGCGTCGCACTTGGCAATTTGCCGTGCCGCTGATTTCAACGGGATCGCATGCTGCTCTGGTTTGTTGCTTCCGGCATCGTTATTCTTTGCTTAGTAACTATGGTTTGATGGCATCGGTCGCTTGCTTACAGTGTCTTTCGGCTACATTGTTCGTTGTAAAATGGGTTGGTGGTCACATTTGTAGGACGAAACCAGTCGTTAGCCTTTCCAGGATTCGCTGAACAAGCTGTTCACAAAATAAAATATGACGAGTAAAAGCATAATTCATGCACTGAACATGGTTGGTTGGTGGGCCACGGTAGTCATCTAGAGGCTAGAACTCACGAAATGATGTCAGGTGCCCAGTAGAACCAGCGTACCTGAAAGAAAGGGCGGTTCTCTGTTTTTCTTTTCAAAAACTGTATAAATATTAAAGCTCTGTTTTTCTTTTCAAAAACTGTATAAATATTAAAGCATGAGTAAAACGTAGATAGTGATTACTTACATTTTTATTTACTTTAAGATTTATGCAACTTGTATCGGGTAGAAAAGCATAAAAACACTACTCAGCATTATATCGCAGTGTATGACACCTGGGACCGTCGCACCGTGATCCAGATAGGTGTTACTTAGGTGCCAAAAATAATACCAACGAGCAGTACAGGTTGGATCATCAAAATGGCACGTGCATTAGTGGTGCTTATATGCTCTTCCGAAGATTAAATTACATAATTTTTTTAAAAAAAATGCTATTAGGGGATGGTTGAAAATCAGACCCTTGATATGTTAAAGGCTTTGTGCTTTTCGTTTTTATAGATAGCATGAAGCACCTCTGAAAAACAAAGTGGTGCCAGCGGTTCTGCTCAAGAGCAAAGCAATCAAACGTTTGAGCAATCTTGCAACTGCTTGAAAGTTTAGGTGGCAAACCGTACATCATGCGTGTGGCATCAATCAATCGATGCGTATCATTCTGATTTCCGAGGGTCCAACATTTGTAGCAGCGCCGTGCGATGCTAATTAAGGCCGGACCATACAAGCGAGTGCATGCGAGTGAGACACAGAGGCCGGCCCGGTGGTATAATTCGTTGTCCTTTTTGTTTGCAGTAGGAATTGAGTAATCTACACTTGGCCTTTTGATGGCGTATAATCATATGCGCTGACCAAACACAAAACGCGATGATTCGAGTCTTCAGCTGTTAGGACTTGGGAGTAATCCAAATGGACAACTGAATTTAATCCGAATGCTAGTTTGGATGGTTCTTACTACTTGTCTTGTACTCTTGTTCCCAAATGAGTCTCGCATTTAAGCACGGAGTTATTTGCTGATCAGACGTACAAGTGCAGTTGTGCTAGGTAATCGAAACGGTTGCATATTTGGTGCAGAAAAAAGTAACTACTAAAGAGCAGTTGCAAAGTTAGCGAAGGCAATCCTTGTGCTAACTTTTTTTTGGTCCTATCATGAATTCAGACATTCAAGATAGAACTAGCAAAAACCAATCAAGTCCATGTTTGGTTCAGTGCACCAAAACGGACAGCTGATTAGTATTAAGATTCTGTTGTAGATAATTGAGGTCAGAATCATGAGCACTATGCATATTTCTCAGCATCTTATGCATTGGGATAGGGCAGTTTGCATCGCAGCTAATTAAACAGAGGGAGCAAGTATACATCAGCCTCATGAGTTGATTTATTCGGGAGACATGAGCTCCATCTTGTGCAGAGATTGGTGACCAACCTAAACCAACGGTCTCGCCAATGTAGACTTATAATTGCTACTACCTTTCTGGTAGTCATTAGGTGACTCTTGTTTCATGCTTAATTATTAGAAACTAGCAGTGGTACGTGCATTTGCACGACTAGATTTATTGTATTTTTTATAGATAAAACTTAGATAATTTAGAATATCACAGTATATATTAAAAAGAATATGTAATTATCTAATATGGTGGCTTGTTCATTTGATTTAATAAGATAATAGATTAGCAACAGAAATCAAATATAACTACGACGTACTAACAAAGTCGGTAACATAGTTAATTCCAACATTTTTTTTCTCGCCTTTTGGAAAACGAATCACAAACACACAAGTAATAATTTATTTCATCTGCCGACGTGGGTTGCTAACCGAAGTATTCAGGATGAAGTTTGTAAAGGTACTAAATGATAAGGATAGCAACGTTATATTAGAGTATTGAAAAGATGTTTCATAGAAATCGGTGGTTACTTTCAGAAGATGCGGTGTAATGCATGAGACACTATTCTTCAAGCAGAAGAAGTTGGTGGCTACTGTATTAACAATCCTGAAAGGAGAACAAGAAATAACAACCTGACGAACAAAGTAGCATTTAAGCAAACAAACCATAAGGCGTCCCGCGGGGTAACGGAAGTCAGCACAAATTTTTTATATTGTTCAAACGATGTTCATAGGGGAGATTTTTCTGTGGCGACACATGTGATATAATCTTCCATTATCTAAAAAAATGATTTAATCATGGTTTAAGTTCTAATTCTAGAGGCCCTGTTCAATGTTGATAGCTTGACTAAGCAACATTCTGACGTGAAAACTGTGAGTTTTTCCAGCGAAGAATGGAACGATTGATTTTAGGTAGGTGCTATATTGTAAAGCATCGTGACACAAGTCAGGGTCATGCATGTACATCCCATGACATTATCAGATTATCATCGCATCATATCTTCACCTGGACGAGGAAATATTTGTGTTGTCATGGATCGACACGCGATTATCTGCAGGAAGTAGAGAGGCCACATCGACTACTACGTTTGTGTTACGGTACACGCAGCTTTGGCAGAGTGACCGGGCTCGAATACAACAAGGTGACGATTGCCATGAAATATTATAATCGGCCCGTGTGAGCACAGTAGAATGGCTCCCGTAAGGATATAACCCCATCAGCCCAATCCGAGGCCTCAATATTGGGCCCTTATTGTGTGTCATTATTTGAATTTTTTTTTCTTTAATATTTTTTTAATCTTTTTTTCAAAACTAGGCGTCGGGACAAAAAAAATTACAAAATTGGGCGTCGGTCGCCCGTATATGGGGCGATCGCCCCACATACGGGCGATTAGTACTCCTTTAAACGAGCGATTTTTACTCTGTCTGCTGTTAATTTTTAAAAAAACTCATAACTTTTTCATATGATGTCGGATGGGGATAAACTTTATATGAAAATTGTATCTCTCGACGGTATCTACAACTTTTGTATACAAACTTTTTCAATTTGAGTCCATTTAGATAGCCAAAAACGGGATAGAATGTTCAGATCTAAAAATAGATCCGTTTTTAGATCTGAACATTCTATCCCATTTTTTACTATCTAAATGGACTCAAATTGAAAAAGTTTGTATACAAAAGTTGTAGATCCCGTCGAGAGCTACAATTTTCATATAAAGTTTATCTCCATCTGACATCATATGAAAAAGTTATGATTTTTTTTAGAAATTAACCGCAGACAGAGGGAAAATCGCGCTTTTAAAGTAGTACTAATCGCCCGTATGTGAGGCCGGCGCTCAATTTTGTAATTTTTTGTCCCGACGCCTATTTTAAAAAAAATATTAAAAAATATTAAAGGAAAAAAATTCTCATTATTTGAGGGCAGGAGTAGTGCTTGTGACCACCATTTGACATGTACTTCCTTTCCCTAAGTTTATACGGGGTAATATTTCATGTTTCAATATAAATTAGTATGATGTTTTTATTTATATCTTTAATAAATATTTAGATTTATAAGTATTCTTTACATGTATGTGTTGAATATAGTGCTTAAAGATAATAATTTATAGCAGTTTAGTCATTTTCTATATCTCCTATCTATTACTAAAATAAAATAGGCTCTATAAACTTAGACGGAAAGAGTAAAACATGCTCCACTCTCTTGTCTCTTTGTCACTGTAGATCTGAATCATCCAAACTTGGTCCCAGCAACCTTACAGGTCGAGTGCACGCTGAACTAACGATACATTTGATTTTTTTTTTTGCGTGAAACTCAAGGAAAAAGCTTTTTAATTTCAGCATCCACCGTAAGTTTAGTGTTTGACATAGGGATGATAGGCAGATAGCGCCTCCTTGGCAAGTCGATGAACCACCAATTTGATTTTGATAAACGGTTGAGGATGAGCCAGTCATGCATACAGGCAGCATACTTTCTGGGTATTTAAGCAGCCCCCTTTTTTCATTCTCTACACAGTAGTATGAGTTTGAACTGTATATCTGCCTGACGAAGGAACAACTTATAACTTCCGGTATTAACTGTATATTAGTATAGTGCCCTGTCTTCCAATTTTCTTTTCCCAGCACGTAATATATGGTCTTTTTCTTTTCTAGAACGTTTGTTTCCTTTCTCTTAATTCCAGAATATTTATTTTCTTTTCCTTGAGATGATGCTGGAGGTGGGGGAGATCTGTTGTGGGCCATAGGGATGATTAGACACACTAAACAATAGCCATCGGATGTGGGTGAGTAAAGCTGAGGAAAGATCTGAGAGGTTAATTTTGATGGAGGCAAGTTTCTGGGGACGTTTCGCTGGGTGCACGAATGTTGGACCATCTCTAGTGGGTGCACTATTTGGAGTGGACATAGAAAATAATACTTAGGTGCATTATAAAGGGGTATAGATATATCTTCCCTTTCCCTCTGTCCTTTCGCAGATCCCAAAGTAAAGAAGTAATCTATACATTATACAATGGCCGGTCTAATTAAGAGAGGTGTTTCCATACTTTTTCTTTTGACAGTTACATAAATATTAAAGCTTGAATGAATGCTAGATGATGATTACTTACTCCTTCGCTTGCTTTAAGATTTGTGCAACCTATATTAGGAAGAAAAGCATTGAAACACTGCTCTCTAATTAATTAGTTGCTGCGCAGATGCTTACATTCATCGTCAGATTTCTACAAAGCCGAACGTGCTCGCATTCTACGAACAAATTCCAGAACCATGCTTGAGTTAGCCGACCAAATCGGCGGCCGGTGGCATTTGCGACAAAACAATTGACGTAATCATCTCAGTGGCTACTTTCTTAAACTAGATCACTTGGGATTTACGTAAGAGTACGAATCCGGTCTCCAGTATACCTGCTCTTTTCATGTATGAATCTGATCCGAACCGTTTCCGAGACGGACTCTACATGCGCGAATCATAACCAAATCAATTTGGCGTCGCTGCAAAGGTGAGAGGGATACGATTGGATTTCATGTTGACTTCTTTGAGTTGCTAAATGCATGGCCTATATATGCCTCCAAACTCCTAGGTACAGATTGGAAATTATATACGCCCTGGTTGCAACTGAAACAAGTCCTACATGCTTGAATATCTTCATAACTCATGTTAGTAATAAACTAGTATTTTTACATTAACATTTCCTATAACCTGTGCAAGAATTTAAGTACATATATGAATTCGTTACTGGGGAGTAAGATCCAGTCTTTAGACGACATCAACATCGTCCCTAAGGATTAGATGTTACGTACGTAAACACGGTGTCGTTAACAGGTTGTTTAGCTAGGCTGCTCGTATTGACTGGTGTGATGATGATACAGCAACTCTCTGTCGCACTTTAAGTGACAAGGATGGATGGTACTGACAGAACACGTCGTCTGCTTGTACATCGAGGGTGGCCCGCTCGAAACACCTTCAGATTTTGGAAGCCTGAGCTCCAACTCGCACCTTTTCTATTACAAATCTAGCTTTGTGTGGACGTAATTATAAAAATAGATTTCTTTCTAATTATAAAAATACCGACATGTACCGTGGTAGAGGCCCGGACCTGTAGCAACCTGGTCGATCGCAGCAGCAGTCGGTGGACCCACCACAACCCCAACTCGGCAGCAAGGTGCCAAGCTCTCTGGGTGCGACAGCAAGTCCTGTGAAGCTGCCTAGACTCGGCATCCATCTCCTGCCACACTCATTCTCCTCCTACCGCGGTCGACTGGGCTACCACAGGTCTGAGACCTTGCTGCGGTATATGGGACGCGGCACGTATCACTTGCCGATGCTTTCATGATGGAAGAAAGAGTTAATTTTGTAATTGTATTGTATGGATCCAAATTTAAAAAAAGTGTTAACCGGGCTAGAAAAGCCAGTGCTTCAAGATTTTGTAGATTAATCAGAGTACTGTTGGCCTTCATTAAATTATTTGCAGTGCAATGCATCTGATTGTACTGCCTGTTATGCTCTTGATTGTCTCTGGTTGGTCACAGGGTTCCAATTCTTTGGTCGCCCCCGCACGCATTCATGCCTAGATCTATCTATTTATCTGGACACTGGAGTATCTCATAGAAATCCCTAAAGAAAGGTTGAAGGAATCAAACAGAACAGTAAAAAACACGAGCCTAGGGCATAGTTAGATGTATACAATATTGTTTGATCCATGCAGACTACTAGATGGCCGTTAAACAGATTAGTTATTTGAAGCAGCCTGCAAATAACATGTGCCCATCTCATAACGCATTGGTAAGATTCTATTTTTCACATACTCTCGTGCAATTTTTGAAAGGATTTTCATATTCAGGGGGGCCATTGGACAGTGTTAGTAAACAGAACGAGAGAAAAGGGAGAAATGCAGTATATGCAACAAAGGAAAAGGATCGTGACACGGCAACAAGAATTGCAACGTGGAAGAGAACACGATGCATGGTCAGCAAGGTCGCGACCGCCCTGCAGGGAGCCAGGTACTACTAGTCCAGTTCGCCAACAAGTAGACGTGTCTTGATGACTAGATCCAACCAAATAACAGCAGAAGAAAAACGATCGATTCAGAGATCGGTAGACACCGACCCAACGATTCAATCAAATAGATGGGGTCGCAGCTGGCATGGCAAGTCGCAAGATTTCTTCGTACGGCCCCTCCAGATGCACCAGCCGACTGATGGACATTAAAGGCGCGAGATACGGCGATCGATCGATCCGGCCTTGCGTGCCAACCATGTCCCCAATCACTCGCGTCGGAGGCCTCAGCCCATCTCGAGATGCGATGCAGCGCGGTGCGCCCATCCGCTTCCCGCCCCCACCCGGTGGTCGGGGCCGAATTAATAAGCGCGCACACCCGGATCCGGATCCGAGCGATGGTACCGATGGCAACGGGCGAGCGCGAGGAGTAGCGTCTTGGTGCGCGACGACGGCGTTGAATGGCGCGGGCGTGAGCTGTGCGCGAGGTGGGCCGGCGCGCGCCGTGCGGCCGGGCGGGGCACCGCCGAGTGCACGTGTCCGCGCCTCCCGCACCGGGGGCCAGCGCCTGGCTGGGTACCGGGCCGGACTTGACTTTTCGCGCTATGGTCACTCTCCGTGTGATATGAGTACCGAGTACGCCAGTTTTCACGCTCAGTCCAACTGTCCAAAACACTAGGAGCGAGGCTTTACGATTTTTTTTTAAAAAAAATAATACATTTTTAAAGTAAAATTACATAAATATACCTGTTGATAAAATCATCCCTATACTATAAGTTGCAGAATTGCCGCCTCCTGGGCGTTTCGAGCCGGGAGGGGCCAGCTCGGCTCGCGGCTCGAGCCGAGCTAGCCAAATTTTTTTCGCATTCGGGTCATTTTCAAAAAAAAAATTACAAATAGGTTCTTTTTTGAAAAAAAAATATGATTTGATCCTTTTCTCGAAAAAGATTACATATTACGTCCATGCCCTTTTAGCTTTTTTAGGAATAGCGCTCAGGTCCTTTTCATGAAAATCGAAATTACGTTTAGATCCTTTTTGTAAGAAAAAAAAATTCTTATTCCCGAAAAAAAATATGCATCGTATTCATGTCATTTTTCCGCTTTTCTAGCATTACGTTCAAACCATTTTGCGAAAAACAAAGTCTTAATTTTAGATCCTTTTCGCGCGTTTTCTCGATTTACTCGTGCGTGGAGCGTCAATCACGAGTTTTTTTCGATTTTCTCGCGTGGAAAGCAGCGCCCGCAGCGTGGCACGCAGCGTATAAATTTCTAGTTCATTTGACGATGTGCAGTAGAGTCGTTTGGTTGATATCTGCATTTTTCAAATTTCTATAAAATCCATGCCACAAGGGTTAGATTGAGTTGTTCAGCTTTCATCGTATAGAGGACCATCAAACAAAAGAAAAGGTTTCTACAACTAGAAAATGTTGTGTCATAATCGCTGTGCTCAGAAGAATCTTACACTCTCCCTGGCTTCCAGAACAAGTTGGGTTAGGCTTCTTGATTCGCAAGCTGAAGCTCCTCAAAGTAAAAAATCCTACGTGCCCACTCCGCCACTCAGCCATCTACGCTGCCACTATCCACTATTCCACTCCTCCGCATCCCATCCCACCCGTGCGGGCTCTACCGATCATCCGCAAGACCCTATTAAAATGGAGGCCCCCGCTCCACTTGCCAGCCACACCACGGCATCCACTCGAACGGCAAACCCATACCGCGACGCCGGGAGCTTCTAGAGCAAGACGTACGTACGAGGAAACGCACCGCGGCAAATGGCAGTGGGATTCCGCCGACGGCTCACCGCCCTCACCATCCCCAAGGCCTCCTCCTGCCTCCGCCGCACGCGGCACAAGAAGCTCCCCTACTCCCGTGCCCGCTCCGCCAGCCTCCCCGGCCGCTTCCACCCGGTCGTCGCCGCCCTTCACGACTCAGCGAACGTGCTACTCGGATGGACCGAGGCGCCGGCGCAAGCCGGCCCGGCGTGGATCGGTGATGGGGTGGACCACCTGGGCCGGCTCTTGGCGGGCTTGACCGACCTGCTCCACCACCCGCAGGCGCAGGACCCGCTCCAGCGGCGGTGCAAGATGGCGCCGTGGACGGAGCGGCTGCTCGAGGACCTCCTCCTCCTCGCCGACGCGCATGGGTGCTTCCGCGAGGCGCTCCTGGCGCTGAAGCAGCTCCTCGCCGAGGCCCATGCCGCGCTCCGCCGCCGCAACGCAACCCGCCTCACGGCCGCGCTCCGCGCGCGGCGCCGTTCAGACCGCGATCTCTCCCGCCTCGCCTCCACATTGCGTGACCTCTCCCACCGTTCTTCTTCCGTCGGAGCAACGTCCGACTCCAGTGAGGCCGCGTTCGCCGAGGCCGTCGCGGCAGCCACGTGCGCGGCGGCGGCCGCATCCGGCGCCATCTTCGCGGGGCTCGCCTCCGCCTCCTCGGCCTCGCGCACATTGACGTCCCCGACCGCAGCCTCTCCGGTGAAGGTCGCAGCCGCGCCAGTGTGGTGGATGGCCGACCTCCTGCGGCGGCGGCGGCGCACAGTGGCCGTCGCTGCCTGTGAATCGGGACACGGTGCAAAGGAGACGCCTTTGGAAGAATGCTGCGACGAGGAGGAGGAGAGGAAGGCGGCGATGGAACGGCTGCAGAGGCTGCAGGAGTGCGTCGTGGCAGCGGAGGACGGGTGCGAGCAGGTGTACCGGGCGCTCGTAAACGCGAGGGTGTCTCTTCTCAACGTATTGACGCCGTGCTTTTGATGGGCCAATCATCTTTTGGAGGGAAATGACTGCAGGATTAGGGTTCAGGACAATGCAGATTTGCTTCCATGATTCTTTCTTAGTTTTTTGTAGCTCGTGTAAATGATGTATAGGAATCTTTTCGAAATGGAACGAAATTGTAATTAGGCGAAATGTTGAGTAAAATTTTTGTTCTTCATTGAAAACGTCTCTTCAAAGGTTTGCAGTGCTTTTCTTTGATAGACGATGAGTCTATAAAGTTCGATCGGAACTGGTGCCATTGTTGGAATGCTGCGTTTCAACTTTATTGGTGACGAGTGACGACATGACAGTAACCAACTTCACTGGTTGTTTTTGCGGGCTCTTGGGATGTAAAACAATTAAGTATTTGCACAAACTAGTACTATATTCATGACCATACTTCAGAGTTCAGAGTTGGGCATGAAGTGATGGAGACGGATTCAAATAGAAATCAGAATGTATACTAATCTTATATGTTGATTCACATACGAACTAATTTTGCTCAAATATGTACAGCGCAAGATGGTGTTTAAAGAGAGAGAATATAGCCACGGCATTAAGCACGCATGCAAAAGTTATTTTCTCCTATACAAGCATCTCTTATGTAGGTGCATAGATGATTATATTATTTATTTATTAACATAGTTATATACATAAACACCTGTTAAGCACCGGTGTATATTTAAACATTGATGCTACAAAGTAAGCATTTTATCTATGCAAGAAAAATTAGTTTTTATTTGCTAAGCACCTCCCTAAGCAGTCGTATTGTACATGCTCTAAGTCAGCTATATCTGGACGCAGTTCCATTTTGATCTCCATTTCCATTCCAGCTAAATGCAGCCATGCAGGGTTCGGTTCTGAACTAAAAGAGAGCCGTTAAGCTGAGCATGTGAGGCCTCTTCTTCTTTTATTCACACGGATTTTTAATCACCAAATCTATGTTAAATTGTGTAGGTCGTTCAGTCGGTTTGGCATCACATGGAATTGGGTCAAGGAGTTAATGTGTCACGTTGGAGTGACTGACTAACTTCTCTCTGTACTGAAGTTGACGTTCAGCGTCTTCGATCCAGGCTTTGCCACATTTAAGAAAATCTTTACATTCTGTGATTCAGTTATGTACAAGAGCACTTACCAGTATATCCCTTATTGAAATCAAGGACATAATTTAATCTCAGTACTGAACATTACAGTATTTTCATAATACAATGAGTTAATCTGCAACGATCCATAAAAAGCTCAGTCATTGTTTTTTTTCTTTTTCCGAAGGCTAAAATTTCAACCTTGTTTCCTGTCTTTTCCATGCCCCAATCGCTGATTTTTGTCAGCACGAGGCACGAGTACTTTGTTTCATGTTGGAGCTTTCAGATTAGTCGAATTGTCGCAAAGATGAATGTACCTGAAGGCGAAAGCGGCTTAACAACAAGTTGTCAATCAAGAAAAGCTGCACTTTTAAGTTGGATCTTCCCTTTCTAATCAAACCAGTACATTGTACATGCACATTAGCATGCCCGCAAAATCTATGCGACTTATAATAGATCTAGCTGGAAAGTTGCAATCTAAGCCAGAATCACAAGCACGGCCCCTTATATTTTGGCGCATCTGAACTCTGAACTAGTGTCGGCTTGGTACTGAAAATCTGAAACCAAATGGCTCTTTGGTAGTAGTTGGTTAGTAGTACATGGTTACTGCTAGTACATCATTTGCATGATTAGTTCTTCGTCAGTCGTTACTCATTAGTTTGGGTCGGAACGGACAAGCTAACGAATCGATTTTCCCCCACCCTCCCTTTAAGAAAGAAAGATGAAATAAAAGGGAAAGGAAAGGAGAATAATCGCTTGTGCTGCCGTCGTGCATGGATACTTCCTACTTCAGTAAATTTCAAAAAAATACAATTTTTTTTTACAAACTATCAAAACAACTACAGGTTTTTACTCATATTTCATAAAAACTTATGTTATAGAACTATATGTTTTAGAATTAACCGTTTCTTATGACCAGTCTAACAGTGTGAGTCCACATGTGCCCTCATTTTCCGTTTCACTCGCGCGTGAGGCTGTTATATTGGCCTACGTTATCAGAACCGTTACAAGAAACATCAATTCTAAAACATATATTTTGCATACATGTTCTCTTAAAATCTGTAGTTTTGTAAAATAGAGTATAAAATTTACTCTTCTTGTTTTGTTTTCCGCACTTTTGGGCCTCATCAAGGTGGGCCTGGAAATGGAAGCCCAACCGAGACTTTTGGACCTGTGATTCAAGTCCAGTACGATCCATCACGGGACTGCTTTCTGCACGTAGTTAGCGTTAGTTCCAGAGACCTGGAATGACCATCAAACCATGGTGGTGAGTCTCTAATCGTATTCACGCCACGCTTAATTGTGGATGTAATAATGCAGGCAACTAAACGATACAAACGTACTAGCACAACTACTCTCGTTCGGAATAAGTGCAAAATCTAATATTTTACAACCCTCATCTTATAATACCGAATATATTACCCACGGAGACCAACTGAAGGTGATTTTAGCTAAGTTGTCACTTTTCCAGTCTTATAGTATTTTTTTTTTGGTAAATCTAATCAATTTAAAAATACAATTGCAAAAATAACCCTATTCTTGATCGTGAAAACGTCGGAAGGTGACACATGTCACTTTTCGCACTCCTGCGCCACGTTAGCGACTACTGCGCTCTTTGAGCAAGGCAAGTCATCAAAGTTGCCACGGCGCAGCAACGTGGAAGGTGACATTTGTCATCTTCCAGCGCCTCAACGGTTGGGGATTATTTTTGTAATTGCGCTCGTAAGGGGGTCAGATTTGTAAAAAAAAAAACACGGAGCTAGAAAGTGATTATTTCGATTTTAGCTGACATGGCATCAACGTGGAAGTGGTTTTTAAAATGGTGTGGCCCATGCGTATGAACGTACCACCATCTTCCTCCTCTCTTCTCTCTCTCTCTCTCCCAACAACCTCTCCCATCCAGTCTCCTCTCTCGTATCCATCCGTTGCTCCTGCGATTGTCACAAAGACGGCGCATCTCCCATGTGATTGTCACAGAGAAGGCGCATCTCCCATTTAGGGTGTAGGAGGTGTGCGGTTCGAGGCTAGGGAAAGCGGTTGAGTGGCTCACGACCAGGGGAGGCAGTGGAGCAGTTGAGGGAGATGGTGGAGGCAATGGGCACCGAGGGAGGTGGCAGAGTGACTCGCGATCGGGGTAGGTGGATGGCACAGCTCGTGGCCTAGGGAGGCACTTGGGCAACTAATGGCCAGCCTACAAGGTAGCACGGATCCAGTTGGAGCAGAGCCGCTAGTGTCATCCATGGCCTATTCTTCCTTCCTCACCAGCAAACCATAGAAAGATAGAGACACCCCAAGTGTAGCTCCACCGTCAGTGTCATTGTCAATCACCACTTCCACCACCACTATTGTTGGCCAGATTTATCGCACCCGGCTGTGAGTTCCACCATTGGCATAGTCCTCAACCACCATGAGCTCCACCACCACCGTCGTCGCCCATATACGCTCGCCGCTGGAGGAGGCAACGGTGCAGCTCCTAGCCGAAGACGATGTGCAGATACACTGCCGTTTGCTGCAAGCCCTGCCACCACCGTCGCTGCTAGATCTACACACAATTAGAGGCGGTGGCGTAGCTCCTAGCTGGCGACAGTGCGTAGCCGAGGAGGTGGTAACGCGGATTTGGGGAAGCGAGTGTGGATCCATCAAAGCCGAGTCGTTGACGTAGTCCTCGGCCTTCTCCTCCTTCCTAACGGAGGACAGTGCCATGAAGAGCTCGCTTCTCGTGCTTAGGAGTAAGTAGGTGCCCCGGGGGAGGAAGAAGAAAAGAAATAAGAAGAAGGAAAAGAAAGAGGAGAATGAAAGGGAAGGAATGATTTTTTTTTTGCTTACTCAGCTGTTCATGTGCACGCGATTAGGATGCCACGTTAGATAAAACCATGTTCCGTCAGCCTTAGGGGTAAAAATAAATGGTAATAATAGTTGGGTTGGGGGAGGGATAAAACAATCGATTTTGCACTTCTACGTTGAAAGTTAGACTATCGTAAGGGTTCAGTGGGTAAAGTAGACTTATTCCTTCTATTTTTTCGTTACCATTGTATATAATGCAAGATGCCTTAAGTGATAGTCTTATCTTCCATCTAGGCATAGATCACTCAAGAGTCAAGACATCATTCAAATTTTCACCAATGGTAGTTTTTGATGGATCCGTAAATAATTTTGCATTTCATTGCACTATTATTTCCATTTCAGCCCTTATACTATTTTAATTACCACATTTTGTTCAAACTTTTATAGTATAAACCTTAGAACAAAAAATATATCACACATATACCCTTGGCTCACTCAATCTAACATTAAAACCCTACCCTATTTCCTTTTTTCTCTCCAACCTTCCCCTCTCTCCTTCTCGTTTCACCGATTCATCTCCCTCCTCCTCCCGTCTGATTGCCGTAGCCTCGGGTAACCGTCACCAGCGCCGCTCCTTATCCAAATCTGACCGAATCTGGTCAGGCCCATCCAAATCCAGTTGATCGGATCTGGTTGCCACCACCGTTCTCCGCCCTCATCGTCATCTTCCTCGACCGAAGCGCACTCGGTCGCCGCTGTCATGACCCAGCCTTGGAGACACCGCCTCGCCGTCTTCTTTAACCTCCCGCCGTGCACCACTACCCGTGCTCGTCGGCATTCACCACTGTCACGCCGTCCCCGTCATTGTCGTCGTCGCCAATCGGTCACTGTTGCAGTCTCGGCTGTGGTCTTTGTCTTCCCAAGAGTCAGCATCCATCCCAAGCTTTTGCAGGCCACCACCGACGGATGTGATCGACGTTAGAGCTCGTGACACCTTCGACGGTCCCAGTTGCCGCCTCCGCCGCGGTTGGATCCGATCTTTTGTGCCGAGATTGGCTCCACCGTGCTCAGGTGGTTGTCCGTGGGGGAGACGGTGACGAGCGAAAGGTGGGTGGGCGTGGTCCCAAGCATCCGTGTGATGGGGCTGCTGCCTGCGGCACAGCTCGTCTCCCCGAGTGATGCCTCTGTTGTGTGTCAGCTAAGCACCCGCAGCTTCTGCAGGCTACTCTGAGCATCTGCGAGGCAACCATTGAACCAAGCTCTGATGTGGGAGGTTTGGGACTACTGCTCAGCGTGGAGCGCAGTCTGCTCTAAGCATAAACCAACATGAGTTCTTTTTGTGGAAATCGATTAAGCTCGCTGGTTGAACACTCCAGCTATCAAGCCCAGAGGCCGAAATTGGGCTCATAGGCCGAAGAGGATAAATTTAGGGAACCCAAACATGACGGTCCACGAAACAGAGGCTAGATCTGAGAGGACAGTAGTACTTCTCGTACAGCATGGTACACGCTGCCGAAAATCTGGCAGACTGGCAGCACTGCAGCGGCCATGTGGTCATGCCCGAGCGTTATTGACCGTGCACCGATGTCCGTGCCTGACAATGAGCACTGGCGCTGCCACCGCACCACGCCCGTACGTCCGGCCATCTGGTCTACGCGCCCCACCTGTCCGTACGTATGTACATCTCTGCGTAGCTACCAATCCGCTTGGGCACGCGCCGAGCCGATGTTCTCGCATAGTCGTAGTAGGCCTTGCTCCGCGGCCGCGCCGATGCCGTCGGGCGGGCGCCCACAAAAGCGGGCAAAACGCATGGCGCGTGACGCGTAAGCCTCCCCCCTGGAGGAGCGGAAACGTCTCCAGCCAAACGCACCATGCACGCAATGATCGGAAAGCGCAAAGCAGCTACCCGTTCTCAGCTAATCCCACCGCGTAGATGACCACCTGCAGCCGCAGCTTTTCGAGGCCTTACATTTTTTTCTTCAAATGTGGCCGTACGAAAAAGAATAAAAATATCTCTCTAAGCACATAAACAGTGACAAATGATACATGTCCTTATATCACGACAGGTGAACGATCCCGCGACAGCAGCAACGACGCTAAGGTGGTACGTCGTTGCTGCACGAGGGCATCACGGCAGGTCCTACTGCCATGTCACCCACGGCCACCTATTACGCAGTAGACCACAGTAGGTCATACCATGTCTACCGCGGTGGGTCTGTCTACCTGCCACGACGCCTTATGCTCTCGAGGTACTGGTGACTTGTCGTAGTACGGGAACGCGGCAAGGAACATGTCGTCTATCACGTCTTTTGTGGTGGGAAAGAGCTATTTTTTTTAAGAAAAAAAACATTGCTACGCCCGTGCGCACTCGCGTGATGATGTGGTTCGGTACATGTCGCTGTCCTCCTAAGTCCTAACTGAGGATATCTGCGCCCTTTTGTGCTTTAATTATTGACCAACTTTGGTGTTAATCGCGTGCTTTTGCCGGTGGGTACTAATAATTCGGGCATGCTTTAGGGAGTTTTCCTTTTTTTAAGAATAATAATAAGATGCCAGACTCGTGTTTTGCATGGCAATGGCAATGGAAATGAATATTGGATTGGAAAACCGGTGCAAATCCGTATCGAGATGCATGTAGCAGACGTATTGATGTACAGGAGTACATTGTTCATCAGGTATCATCGCTATTAAGCTCCTTATCTATGTCGGCATCAGTGAGGTTACCATCAGAAAGGGATGTCTGCCCTAGAAGCTCGCCGCTAATTGTTATCGTATTAAAGCCACGTATAGCAGGAGTATCAGTTAGCATCACAGTTTGGGCGTTAATCCGTGTACCTCTCATCAGCTGCCACCTATCGCCTTTTCCGATGATTACGCACAAGAGTTGTACCGCCGGGCATAGCTGCTCAAGTCTTAATTTGCTGTGTCTGAATTCCAAGGTTATCTTGGAAATTTCTGAGAGAAATTAACGGCCGCTTGTGTGGACTATAGTTGGATAAATCATCCGTCTATTATAGATGGAAGAGCTCCTGGCCCCTGGTGGCTTTGAGCCGTGCAAGAGCCGGCTCGGCTCGCGGCTCGAGCCAAGCCGGCAAAATATTTTTTGCGTTCGGCTCATTTCTCAAAAAAAAAATTTACGATTCGGTCTTTTTCTGAAAAAAACGATTAAGTCCTTTTTAAATATATATATATATATATTAGGTTTTGGTCCTTTATGCATTTTTAAGTATTGCACTTGGGTCCTTTTACTGAAAATTAAAATTACGATTAGGTCCTTTTAGGGAAAGAAAGGGTTTAGGGTTTTTTTTTGGAAAAAAAATAATACATTGCAATTAGGTCCTTTTTGCATTTTTCTAGCATTACGTTTAAGCCCTTTTGCAGCAAAAACACAAAATTATTTTTAGGTCCTTTTCGCGTGTTTCCTCAATTTGCTCCTGTAGGGAGCGGCATTCGCACGTTTTCTCCATTTGCTCGCATGAGGAGCGACGCCCGCGACGTGACACGCCACGTATGGTTGGCTAGTCTAAGTTAATATTCGAGGAACGTGACAGCTCGCAATTTGCTTCTTATCGGAGAGTCTAGAATAAAAATAAGAAGAGAGAGCGTATCTATCTATCTCTCTTTTTAATATAGCCTCCAATGTGTGATTTTGTAAATATAGTCTACTCTTCCAACATGGATGGCATGACAGATAATACCTATTCTTGCTGCAGCTGGAGAGTGCGGAAGACGGCCAGGGCCGTGGCAAGGTGGGTAAGTGGTCGGGAGGCCTCTATCGCACCCGGGTAACACAGAACGAGCTCTGTCGAGCTCGAGTAATAGGGAAGGAGTCCTGCTATGGTGGGTCATGCCCTGCTTTTGTAGTTGGCTGAGCTCCTAGTGAGCAGGTGGTCTTCTACTAGTTTACCCACACCTGGCAACCTGATGCTTAGTTATAGGCTTATAGCCTATACTAGATATGAAACGTGCAGCGCGCTACGGGCGAAAGGAATTGTTAAGACAGGCAGAGATTTTAATAGAGAGGATTTTTTTTTTCAGGAATACCTACAAAAAAGGAAATAAAAAGTGATGATTCTTGTAAAAAAAAATATATGCCCTTGAATTTTTTTACAAATATTCCTTTAAAAGGTTTTGGAAATACATAAATCTAATTTTTTTACGGTAGCTTAGCCATGCTCTCAGAACCTTCTCAAAATTTTTAAAAAAATTACAAATTTAGCAGCTCAATTAAATCAGCGAATTTGCCTTAAATGCATAAGCATGCTCTCAGGGCCCTACTCAATTTTTTTTTAAGAATTTGCAAATTTAGTAGCAGAAGCAAAGCAGTGAAGTTGCTTTAAATGTAATAGCAGCATTGTCAAAAAATTTAAGTTTGATCATGATCTGGTTTTTTTACGGTAACGTAGGCATGCTCTCAAGGCCCTTCTAATTTTTTTTCAAGAATTCACAAATTTAGTAGCTTAATTAAAGCAGTGGAGTTACTTTAAATGTATTAGTAGCATTGTCGGAATTTTTAAAAATCGCATAATCTTGATCATGATCTGAATTTTTTAATGCAAAAAATCACCTCTGATCAGAATCGAACTAAAGACCTCATGCATGCGCTGTAAAGCCTCTACCATCTGAGCTAAGTGCTACTTGTGAAACATGAGGCGCAATAACTCTATGGGGCAATATAGACTGTAGCACTGTAGCAAAGCACTGTAGAAACTACATTGCTTGGCTCCGCGTGATAGGGGAAGGCCTTGTCTGCCGTACCTCTCCGAGAGTATCTATATCCCTTTATAATGCACCTAAGCAAATTTTTCTACGTCCACCCTAAATAATGCACCTCATTAGAGATGGCCCAATGTTCGTGCACCCAGCAAAACGTCCCCAGAAACTTGCATTCATCAAAATGAACGTCTCAGATCTTTCCTCAGTTTTACTCACCCACATCCGATGGTCATTATTTAGTGTGTCTAATCATCTCTATGGCCCACAACAGACCTCCCCCACCTACATATTTGGAAGGAGAGCGAATCAAACAAGGAAATAAATAAGGAGGATCTGCATGCAAGGAAACCAGATTTGAATTTTTTACTGGCTAAAATTGTACGTACTACATATTTGGAAGGAGGGTGAATCAAACAAGAAAATAAACAGGGAGATCCGTATGCAAGGAAATAAGACTTGAATTTTTTATTGTCCTGGCATTGTGATCGTATTTTTTCCAAATATGACCTTTCTAGAGACTTTTTTACGGATCTAGCCCCATAGAGTTTAATTTGGTATACGGAGAGCGCTGAATTTTGTTTTCATTTTTATCTAAGGAACCAACTGCCTATGAGTGTCGCTTAATTTTTTCAATTTTTCTCGCGGAACCGGCCATGAAAGCATCATTTAATTTTTATCTTTTTCCTTACGGATCCAAATGGTCGTGCGCAGCTTTATTTTTCCATATTTTTCCAAAATCATCCTTGTGGCCCACAATGACCTTTCCTCACCTCCAAAGATCAACAAGGAAAAGGGAACAAATGTCCCGAATCAAGGAAAAGGAAACAAACATCCCGAAAAGGAAAGGACCATACATTACGTCTTTGGAAAAAGGAAACCGGAGATGGAGCAATACGCCGGAGAACAGCAGTCCGCAATGGCTCCACGATCGCCATTGGTGGATTTGCCGACGCGCGAGTTCTTTGGTCGGCGACCTCGCGACACGCCGTGCTCTCGACAAATTTATAATTTAATTTTTTTAAATAATTTTATTAAGTACAAAATAATCGAAAGTTTTTTTGAGAATTTTTCTAGAATTTTTTTAACCTAATGTGCTATCTTTTCAAAAATCCTTTTATATTTAAAAAAAATGAAGGCAACTCACCTGTAGCTTCTTTTAGCTGCAGCCCAGACCAGAGAAACTTCTTCTCTTCCCTCCCTCCATTAAAGCAAGAAAGAAGCTCCAAAACTCCATCAATCCCGCACCAAATCTCCTTTTTCCATCTATGGTGTTAATTCCCCAAATTTTGTGCTCTATTGCCAAAATTTCCTCCCAATCTGATTTGATCCCAAATTATGGTTTCCATAAATATGCTTGTTTCGGTGCTATAAAAGCCGGCGAGCTCCCCTCCACCCCATCGCATTGCGTAAATCCCCAAGTGCTCCCTCTTGTAAAGATCGCCGGATTTTAGAGGTAACCCAAGCCATCACCGTCATCTTTCCGTGAAATTCACGCATGAACAGTGACTCCTCCCCGAGCGTCGGTGCGGCGATCTCGCCACACCAGTGCCGACCATCTGCGACCGCCGGCCACCCCCGGCCTTCCTCCCCTTGCTCGGCCAAGCCAGAGAGCACTGCTGTGCTCTCTGTGGAAGCTGCAAAAAAAAATAATCTAAGATCAGAAAATTCTTTTTTCTTTTTCTTTCTCTTTCTTTATTTAAAATCTTTTGGGAGCCCGTTTTCGCCTATTCGACCTCCATTTAGTTCCGTTTTTCTTTCTAAATTCATTTAAAATTCTAAATTTCTCTTTTATTATTAAGTGTTGTATTCATACTTATCTTCTCATTTAATTTGATAAGCGGGTGTACTGCCGTCGTAGCGTTAGCACAGGCACTATACTAATATATATAGTATACATATTAGGGACTCCATGGTACCTAGGCTCCTAAACTAACAGCCGTCTGATTGCATTAGAAGTCGTAAAAATCTAAACGGGTTTTCATCAATTAAAACCACATCCAATCCGTTATGCTAATACAATCCTGGTCAAATCATATCATGGTGCATACAAGATACTTCTTTCTATATCTCTACTACTTCTAATTACCAGTTGGTGGCGGCGGTCCGTTCTTCACCCTTACCCCTACCCCACACCCCCACCCCACCGATTTGGAATGAACTCTTAATTTGGAATGAACAAGTATGTATCCGTGTACTATAGTTACAATCTGTGTGAAATATGTAAAGGTTTGCAATTCTTTTACCATCCACATTGTTGTATATTTGGAAATGAAGATACTAATGCCTTTTCTGTTACACATAGGCAAGCAGGATTCGCTCCTACGGTTACACAAAACCCAGTGAGAACTTGTTTTTGGCTGGATGAGATCTGTTTCCCTTTACTTTCCTTCAAATGTTTCTTCATTCTTTCGATTTATGTATTGGAATTTGTATAGACTCGTATTTGTTAAGAAAGAAATCTACACGTTCATTTATAGATACATAGAATGCGCTAAGATATATGGCTTTACTTATATGCATATGGAAGGCATGCGTGTAAATTTGAAACCGAATTTTTTTTGAATAATACATTTTTTAACTTGTGCATATGGTGGCTTCTTTACTTTATTAGATAGAAGATTGTCTCTACATGTTCTACTTCTAAGATATATATAAGGTTTTTTTTCTTAATCACGATTCTTGATTAATCGGTGCAGTTTGGAAATTCTAACCAAGTTGTGTGAGGCAAATTACTATATTGGCCGCCAAATCGAAGTACACACAAAATGACAACAATATATACAAGTAAAGAAACTAGAGTTGTGCTTTTTTTCTATGATTTTTTTTAAGCTGCCCAAACACGAAAGTATGAACTATAAACAATGATCACTATTTCTAGGCGTGGTTTTTCTTCTTCTGGATCTGTAAAGCCTATACAGGTGAACTCTCATTTTAATGTTGTTAATACTACTTATGTCTATTTTGAATCTCACATGAATAAGAATGTACAAGTTGAAGTTGCTTATGGATTGAAAAAAAAGAGATGCTTGAACTCTTTACATCATAGACAAGGTTTTCATCAAAATGTTATCTAAGTCGTGTTGCAGTATAACTGTTTATTTTCAGATCTTCTAGGATGTATACCAAGAATAGAATATTATTTCTAAATATGTTATAATATCATAAATGCCTTATGTACTATGTACAATATATTTGGTCTTAATTCATGCCGGAGGAGAAACCATTAAAACTTGTGTAATCGAAAGAAATAGATGTTTGATCTTGTAGAATAATTTCTTTTATTGCTTGACCTTTATGTTTCGTTACCAATTTTATTTTTCGTAGCAACGCACGGGCATCGAACTAGTAGGCATGAAAAGGTTTCCATGCACGTATAGCATCATGGTGCATACATGGTACTTCTTTCTATATAGGCATGAAATGGTTTCCATATGTTGCATGTACAGTTTTCCAATTAAGTGATTCTGGTCTATTTTCAAATTTTTTGACTACATGTCGTTCTTTCCATTTAAGTGAGATTCCAATTTTTATTTCCAAAATTAGTCTCTGCACCATACGCCATTACTTAAAATATTCGCAATCGTCATCATGCCTCGATATCATAATATGCATAATCCATACCTAGCGATTTCAAAATTTTATATGCTACTACAATTAACTTTAGACAAACCATTTGAATTTATTTCACTACTAATAATGGTAATACCTCGCTAATTTAGATATCCTATTATCTGTGGGTATGAGGGATGTATATACCCAAAACCTGATGCCTTATGTACCCTATGAACTTCTTCATTGTTAATTCATGCGTAGAAAATCAAATGCTATTTTATAGTCTATTAGATAATTTAGTTGAATAAAAATCCTAAGAAAATATCTAAAACAAAAACTTCCATCAAATTTCCCCGTGGTATCTAAAAAAATGAGAGTATATACTCATATTATCTGAGGGTATGAGCAATGTACATACCCAAAACCTATGGCCTAATGTATCTTTGGAACTTCTTCAATGATAATGGATAAAGTAATCTCAAATTCATGTGCGCATACCTAATTCATCCCTACCACATTTGCTGAGTGACATGCAAGTTTCAATTATACCTATTATAAATAAGCGCGATACCATAGATACAAAACTAAATGTTATTTCTACTATTCACACATACCATACGTACAAACTATATGAATGAAAGGTTATTTATATTATTCTTTCCATCCATAATGAAACCGTTGACATTAATGCACATACCAAATTCACCATGCCACAGCAACAATCAAGGGTCAGCCAATAAATACTGTCGCCTTAATATGCTGGTAAAAAAATTCAAAGTATTTGGCTTTCCATATCAGCAATAGTTAACGGGTTTACCCGTTAATTATCATACCCAATGAAAACGCACACATCTTAATGCAATGTTAAGGTCAAGAGGTATGGTGCCTAGGCTCTATGGAGTCCTAATTCGGCTTCATATATATATATACATACATACATACATACATACATACATACATATATATATACATACATATATACATATATATATATATATATATATACATATATATATATATATATATATATATATATATATATATATATATATGACGCCGAAATAGGGCACCACGGAGACTAGGCTCTATGATTTCAAATGCACGGATTCAAGACAAATTTGTGTGTATTTTTAAAAAAATTTGTTTTAGGGTATATACCCATCTATAACAATTCAAATGAATCACATACCTTTGAAAAAATATACTCGAATTCAAAGATTTTAAACGAATTTAGATTGCATGCTTTGCTGATTTATACATATAATCAGCACATACCTACAAACAAACTATCATCAAAAAAGGAAATTCTAATTTAAATTTCAGTTCAAATTTGTTTGAACTAGTTAGTAAACTAGTTAAACTCAATATCCTAAAATTTTCAAAAAAATTAAACAAACAATACATAGGAGAATATACCCATTTTGTATCATGGAGCCCAGTCTCCATGGTGCCCTAGGTAATTATACTATATTTATATTTATATTTATATTTATATTTAGATAGTAAGATATGAAGGAATTGGATGCGAAATAAAAAAAACCTGATTATTTCTCTCTCAAATCTTACCACAAACAGCAAAAGCATAACCCCCACGAATTAAAAAACAACAAGCTTCTTCACGCCTAGTCTAAATCACTAGATTTGGTGAAAAACTCACTGATTTGAACCCCAAAGCCGTCTCAAGGTGAATTGTTCACTGTTCCAGTCTCCTAAAACTTATTTTTTATAAAACTAACCTCCCTACGAATTTTTTTGCAAATATAGCCCCTTGGCCTGCACGTGCCGCACACGAGGAGTGCTGGAATTACCACGGTACAACACGTGACACATTCCGCGATACCAGAGCACAGGAACTCGTCATGCCGCGGAACCTGAGCGCGGAAAATCATCGCCGCGGCATGTAGGCGATGTACCACGGACCGAGGGTGTGGTATCTGAATTTCCGTAGACCAGAGACGCATCAATTCATTTTTCTGCAGCATGGGGGTGCATCAATTCAATTTTCGCGGTGTGGTGGCGCGGCAATAGCGGGACTCGGCTCTGGGCGCAGAAGTAGCTCCCCGTGCATGGAACGTGCAAGCCAGAGGGCTATATTTGCAAAAAAATTATAGGAATACTAGTTTAGTAAAAAAAAAATTTAGGAGTGAACAACTCTTTCAAGGTTCATGCAAGCGCAACTCGTAACATAGCATAAACATTCCATCTATATTTCGATCTGAAAAAATTGCAAAAATATACATCTGTCGCTCATTGAGAAAGCGAGAGGGAAATGTCGTCCGTTCAAAGGGCGACTAAGGTACGCGTTGCCCTTTGAATGGGCGACTGACGGCCACGTCGACGTCACGTAAGCGAGAAACACTTCGGCTCCCACTGTCGCCCAACCATAAGGTGATAGGTAATAAATTGACCATTGGTTTGGCGATAGAGGGTACACGGGCCTCTGTCGCTGTGATATCACAGAATTTTTCTTATAAAAATAAAGGATTTGTCATTAAAATTTTAAAATATTATTTTGTTGGCTTCTTTGAATTTCAATACAATAATTTGATTCTATGGAAATTTCTAATACTTATTTTGATTTTTATGAGATTTTTTGTGAATTTTCTGAATTTAAAAATTCTTTTCCAATTTTTTGAAATTAAAAGTAATTTTTTATGTAAAAATAAAAACTAAATTTAAGTTGGAAATGATTTTATAAAGTTTTAAATGTCTCTGGAAATTTATTTGAAATTTTCCCAAAATTTTGAACTTTATTTGATATTTTTCAAAGCTAAAAATAATTTTCAGCATTATAAAATTAATTACTATAAGAAAAATAACAATATAATAATATTGAAAAATATTTATTCGTGCTTTATTTTCTGAAACGGTTGTATATAAAAATTCCCAAATGTATTATGATTTAATTGCTATTTTTCTGAATTTAATGCGAATTTTCAGCGGAAAATTAATTGTTTTCGAAATTTATTACTTCCTGTTACTGTTCATACAACCCGATCCGCTTCTCTGGCCCCACCATTAGCTACAGTGAACGCCGTCGCTACAGTACTCAAAACTGACCCGATCTATTAAAATCCAACAGGTTCAACTTAATCAAATTCCAACGATCTGTTACTATTCTTTCAATAACTCCGGCGGGCGTTTCCTGATGATCCGCTGGTCCGATTGCCCTATAAATTGAATCCTATCTTCCTCCCCTCATACTTTACATCCTCAATTTTGTGTTGGTCCAATCCAACCACTAGATCTTCCTTCGCAAGCTGTTCTTTTTGAACTCCGGCGAAATTTCGGCGAGCTCTCTCGGCCACTCCCAACCTTCATTCAGCCTCAAATGTTTACTAGAGATTCCTCAAGTTGTCATCTATATTTGGTATAATCATATTTTGGAAAATCTCATCGGAGCTATGTCGACAATCATTTCTTCTCTAAGTCCGGCGAGAGGTCAATTTTCGGATTCAAAAGGTCCGATCTCCTTCGTTTTAAGTCCGATTGACCTTATTTTTCTTCCTAAATTCATATAATAATATACTCTATTTATTTTTACTATTTTTGTATTTTATTTGAATTTATTTTAATTTTATTTGAATTTGATTGATTTGTAACATATAGTTTTGGGAGAGCCGAAAGGGCTTGCTACCGACGATCTTGATCACCTACCCTTCGATCCAGGCAAGTCACACATCCTTGATCATGTTGATCCCAGAATTTTAAATTATATTTTGATTTAAATTATTGCATGCAAAAGTTTTATCAGTGTAATTTGAATCCCAGATTTAAATGCTTAGTTACTCCTAGTTGTTATGACCCCATTTGACTTTGATAATCGATATACTTTGTTACCTTTAGAAAAAAAATGCACTAGTTGGTATATTAATATAGTATTGATAAGTGCTATATAGTAACTGGCTTAGACAAGCTTAGATCTGAATTAGGATCTTTTTTGGCAATTTGTGCCAATCAAAGATGTTTTTGTGAAAAAGGTTATTTGTTGGCAATGGTGTGTCGTGGAATGATATGAAAATTGATATGGTTTAAAGCAAAATGAAAATGTGGTTTAGACCGGGCGAGAATGGTTGACCGGTGGTCTTTGGGTTTGTTGAAAAGCTCGCCTAGTCAGTTAAGGACCGGTCTGTGAGCTACTGAATATAAAGCGCAACCGTGCTTTCACAAGTCTGGTATGGGACAGACCTGGCTGTCCGTTTAGTGACATTTCATGTTAGTTATGCCATTGAAGGAATGTTGGGTTGGTTAGTCTGCCACATGGCGCAAGAGGGGGCTTCTAGACTGGACGGTTTTAACCCTACCAGCGGTGAAATCTCAGCGGGTATAACTACATGAGATGAAGCTTTATAAAGGCCTTGTCGTGATTTTTCTCTGCCAACACACCAAAGGTAGTGTGTATTTGAGCAAAAGAAGATAATCATGTCTTGTGGGTAAAGTTGTACAACCTCTGCAGAGTGTAAAACTCATCGATCAGCCGCGCCCGCAGTCATGGGCATGCCGAGCAAGTTTTTCACATATTAGATTTTGATGTTTCAAAATGTTTTCAGAAAAGTTGTTTATAAGTGGAGAGAGTCCACATGGGGAAAATTTGGGATGAAACTCCAGGTTGGAGCCCATGCTGAAAATTGGATTATAAATCAGTTTTTACTATACCAATTAAACTTTGAAAATTACTTATTGTATTCGAAAAAATTGCTTTATGCTCAAATTAACCATATTATGCCTTCCTTTGTGACCCTTCATTAATACTGCATTTTCCGTGTGACTTGCGGAGTACTTTGTTACACACCCGTGGTTCTCTAAATTTTTAGAGGAGTATCTCTACGATGGTGAGGACCAATATAACTAGGCCGCTGCCCCAGTTGATTGTCTATGGCGAATCTATTGGGTTCTACTACTGGTTTTATTCTGTTTTCGATGTAATCTTTTATTTGGCCTGCGTGCCATATCTGTTGTAAACTCTGATTATTAATAAACTGCATTGGATATGTTATGTTATCATCTTTACTGTGTGTACTAGCTTTTTTTGGACTAGTACAGAATACACAGAGAATTTCGAAAGTGTTTTTCCGGGGTCCGACAGTCGCCAAACCAACGGGCGACAGAGGATGGCTATTTAAATCTCGTGCCCGGGCACTGTAGCTGCGCGAGCTCATTTCAGCCGGCCGAGCCGAGAGAAAAGAGAGGAGTGGGAGGGAGAGGAGAGAAAAAAGGAAGGGAGGGAGAGAAGGAAAGGGGAGAGGAGAAGAAATTTGTAGTCGTGCATGATTTGTGCAGGTAATTTTTTTTCTGTTTATTTTGTTTAGCAATAAACCATGATAGGATAGAATTTTGTTTAGATCTAGTTAGATTTAGAGGTTGCGGATAGATTTTGTATATTTTTATTAATTTAGTTGGTTCGTAGAAATACATGTACGTAGATGTTTTTAGGAATAATAATATATTTTTAGGAATGTAGATGTTTTTTACAGATAAATGTAGATATGTTTTTTTAGGAGTGTAGATTTTTTTACAGATAGAAGTTCATAGATATTTATTTTTAGGAGTGTAGATGTTTTTTATAAATAGAAGTAGAGAGATGTATATTTTTAGGAATGTAGATAGATATATATTTTTCAAAGTGTAGATATAGATAGATCTAGATTTTTTTTGATCAAATAGATATAGTATTTTTTACAAAAAGTAATTAATTCATGGGTTAATGAATCGGTTCGCAGATATGTCAGAACGAGTTTCATTTATAATCTATTATGGAGAAGGGGTTGTCATGTTTGGTTTAGAGGGTGCGGATCTGAGTAACTTTCAGTATGTAGACAGAAATTTAAGTAGGATCGAAGAGCGTACATTTTCTACTGTGTTGAATTGGTTGTATTATACTTTTCGGATGGAACCAGAGAAGTGCCAGCTGAAGTTATTTTGTCTTTGTACTATGCGAAATGATCTTGTTTATTGGGAGTTAGTTGAAGTGAAAGGAACTACATCGTGGAGGTTATATGTGATGGGGGCGGAGCAACGTGGACGGTTTCGTGTGCTTTTTGTGCAAGCCTACGATAGGGTTGTTGCCCCATAGCAGCAGTTGGACGTCGGTGAGTGTAGCGGATCTCAAAATGAGTTAAGTTATGGTGACACCGAAATTAGGGAATATAACCATGAGCAGCATGTTCAGGAATGCAACGTGGAAATCATTTACCAGAGTGGTGAACAAGTTGAGGTTGGGGAGGATGACGAAACCATTGGATAAGAAGCGCGAGGACAAGTAGACGAAGGTGAGAAAATTGATGAAATAACAACAGTGATGGAAGAGGAAGGCTGTGAATATACCAGAGCAGAAGTGGAAGACGACGATGACTTGGATGAGGAAGATGGAGGTACGTAGCCGCTTGTGCCAACAGATTGGAGCATGCATCAATTTAATAAGCTGGTTGTGAATGAAAACAATGATACATCGTGGCAGTATAGTGACAATGAGGTTAGGCCTAACAATATATACTCGACAAAAGAGGCAGTGCAGGATGCTGTGAAAGATTGGACCTTATCATTAAGAAGGGCATTCAGGGTTAAGAAATCCACCCCAACCTGCTACGACGTGGTGTGTGAGATCCATGGGTGCCCTTGGAGAGTAAACGCGTATAAGCCCAAATGGAGCACCCACTAGCTATGTTCGAAGGTTGAGTAGCATAGCTGTATGACTGAGGAAACCCTGATGGCTCACGGGAACCTGTCATCTGGATATATCGCAAATATCATGTACCCAGAGATAGTGGAGAATCTCAATTTTGAGCTCCGTGCTATTATCCGAGCAATCGAGAACAGATATCAGTACACAATTAGCTACGGGAAGGCATGGAGGGCAAACCAGAAGGCCTTAGAAATAAGATTTAGAAAATTTGAAGACTCCTACCATAATCTGCCCGCACTGCTCAGTTGCAGTCAGGGAAGAAATCCTGGCACTTATTATGATTATCAGAATTGTCCGTCAAGCAAGTGGCCGACCAAGAGGCATCTAAAGAGTGTTTTTTCGCATTCGGAGCTTGCATTAAGGTGTTCTATCACTGCTGTCCATTGTTGTGCGTGGGCGGCACTTTCTTAACCAAAAAATACAAAAGGCAAATAATGACAGCTGTGGGCGTTGATGGAAACAACCAGATTCTGCCTATTATTTTCGTCTTTGTAGAAAGCGAGAACTATGAGAGTTGATTGTGGTTTCTACGAAACTTGAAGATCGGGGTGGTGGAAACTCGTCAAGATGTGTGCATACTGCATGAAATGCATGCTGGTCTGCTTAGTGCTATCAATAATTTACAAACAGGGGAAGAGGAGCCATTTCCATAGCCTGACTTGTAGAGCCGATGGTACATGAGGCATTTGAGTGCGAACTTCTATAAGCAATTCAAGAACAAGAAACTGATGAACATATTCAAGAGTCTATGTAAGCAGAACCAAGAGAGTAAGTTTCGTACTCTATAGAAGAATCTTGATGAGCTAACAAGAAAACACAAAGAGAGCAGACGAACAAGGCTAATAGCAGTGAAACCTATAACTGTTGCAGCAGCAAGTTCGAGAGTACGTTCAGCCACCACCGAAGGGGGGCTTGCTCCTAACTACAGCGATAACAATAACGATGACGATTTCATATCGCATAAACCTCGATGTTCAAACGCTACCACAATAGGCCGTTCAAGCAACAATGCAAGAGGACGTTCAACCAACATTGAAGGAGGGGTACCTCCTAACCGTACAAATGACGATGATGACGACGATTTCATGCCACGAACCTTGCGTCCTCTGAGTCCTCCTAATCCTAACGATGATATTACATTAAGTCCTATCAGGTATCCAAACGTAGTACCCCATCAGCAATCAATAGATAACTATCGTCCATTTGACCCTGCCCTATTTCGACAACCATGGCCATAGAATGTATGGTTTTTAGACTTAGTCCTTCACCGGAGACATGTATCTATGGAAAACGTTGTATCACAATTTTATGAATTCTCTAAGGCATGTATGTACCTATGTTGTATCCTAATTTTATAAATTCTCTAAGGCGTGTACCTATGTTGTATCCCAGTTTGTGACTTAGTCTTGCACTTTGTAAGATCAATGTCAGGTTTTATTCGATATTTTACTATGATTTATCGTCAAATTTGTCGCACACCGAAAGAGAACGACGAACAACGAAATTTGATTTTTTTTGTCAAAATAATTTTGTAAAACACTACATGAATTATCAAGAATGACAAATATGAATTTTTCTGAATTTATAGAACCCTAGTTTGAACATAAGCTCACATATTACAGCGAATTTTCGAAAAAAATCATTGCAAAATAGTTCCTCATCAACTTAATTTCCTCAAAAAAAAACATTTCATGATTTTATAATTTCGTCAGGGCCAAGCTGTCTTGTCGCCCAATGGTAGGGTAACTTATTCAGTCGCCCCATGATGGGGCTACTTATTCCAGTCGCCCAATGGAGGGTCGACTTATTCAGTCGCCCGATGGTAGAACGACTTATTCCTTTCACCCGCCACATCAGCGCTGACTCAGCTTTCCTGCGTTTTGCACTTTTGTACCATATGGCGACAGACGTATATTTTTATAATTTTTTCAGATCAAAGTATATTTTTGCAATTTGAATAAAAAATGTATTATTTAAAAAAAAATCGCAGGCTGGCAGCCATTGCAATATCTTATTATGCATCAATTTGAACCCAACCAACGATTTCTTGGCAGTTAACCTGCTGTAATCTTCTGCCGCATCAGATTATTTAATCTTGATTAGGCTGTCAGTGCACGTGAGGAGGATTTTTTTTTATCCTCGAGTAAACCTTTTGGTGGCTCTAGGGCCGGAGATAGAAGAGGATCGTCAGGCTGGTGGCGCAGCCGATGAATTGTTAATGCATAATTACAGTAGTACTTAACACGTAATGATCGTACTTTTGGCAGTAACAAAAGCTGCCTTACTATGCTTGTTATACTAAAATAAAGGGATCGAGCCGTAGCTGTGGTGTTGTTGGGACTTGGGGAGAGTGAGTAGTCCGTAACATGAAATGGTGGTGTTGTCCGTGTGCGTGTCAGATCAGCTCTCGAAGTAGAAAAATGGGGAGGGGTGAGTTGCCGAGTTGTCCTGTTCTGCTTGTTGTGGTACTTAAAGTGTACGACCGTTTTAAGTGGGAATTAAGGAGCATGTGGAGTAAAATTATTAGCTGGTGAGATGATATTTTGATTTGATCAAAGATGCATTCAACATTTCACCTCGGTGAAAACTTTGATACAGTGTTTTGTGTGTACAATGCACGACCATTTCTTGACTGCCAGTTAGCAATAGTCAGGGTTCACAATTTCGTTTCGGAGACGAAAATGTTAGCTTTGTGATAACGGTTTTCATGAAAAATCGTTTGAAAACCGCGAAAAACCGAACGGTTTGTAAATTCAAAAAGTTTGATATCTGGTCAAATCAACTCGTGAAAACCATGGTTTTTGACGAAAAACTGCTCGTTTTTTGCGAAAAAACGAGCTATTTTTGGAGAAAACCACCCGATGTTGGAAAATTGGGAAAAAATTGCAAAAAATTTTTTTAAATTTTGTACAAATACAGGGAAAGCTAAATTTGAGTAAAAATATAATAAATATATAAATAAGGTATGTGAAAACACGAAAAAAATTTCAGAATGATATCTCCTAAATTTAGAAAAAATTCGACATGACCTTTGCTATATTTTAGACAATTGAAAGTTGTAATTTAGGTATTTAGCAATAATACATCAATAAATAATCTTTCATTGCAATACTACATTCACACAAGTGCAAAAATAGGCATTTACATAACCATGTAGCAAAATCATTCGCAATCTCACTACCATTCACTTGTCAATAACATTCAAATATCAATACCATTAACATTTAGATAAAACTGATATAAACTATATAAATCTATGAATTTACTGTATCCAGAAACTTCAGGGCTTCCTTAACACTTTCAACTGCAATGACTACATTCGTCAAGTATGGAAACACTAAGGTGAAACATCTGAAAAGAATGGAAATAAGGACAGATGACAAGAAAATTATCATTAACCATATATGATACTACATAAATAGTTTCTATACTTCAATTCACGTTTTTTCTGATTCTAACGACAAACAAATCTAGATGAAACCTAATATACTTTCTTACATTTTTTTAGTACTTAATTCTTTACTCTAATATTATGTAAGAATAAAGAGCTCATTGTTGCATCCTAAATCACTATTATATGAAGAGTTGCTTCTACAAGAAGAAATTTATATGCCATCATACCTCGTGTGTTGATTTTTTCTATGTTTAACATTTCTAATGCCTCCAAAACGTCTCCAAACATCATTTTTTTTGAAAAAAAAATTCGCACCATAGGTAACATAGGAATTAATACTAATTTTAGGAATTTTTTCAATAATTTTTTTTAAATTTTTTTGAATATTTTAAATTTAAATTTGAATTCACGCGGCGCGTACAAAGCCGGCTCGGGAACGGAAACCGAGCGGTTTACCGCGAAATTGTGAACCCTGGCAGCAGTCGTGTTACCCGGATGGCAAGGTACATTACTTCGTTTGGTTTTCACCGGAACTTGGTAGAAACGACCTTGGTGCTCAGCTTAATTCACTCTTCGATTAGCTGTCAGTCGGTTGAACTGCGGAAAGCAGGAGCTTTTTACCTTTCCTTTCAGTACGAGCGGAATTAAAAAGTTCAGGCAAGCTGGATTCTTGGTGCATCAAACTGATGACCGACCTGATCAGATCAGGTGAGGTCTTGCGAGAGACGAGAAAATTTCTGACGCCGTTGACTGACTCTCAGATGTTGCATTAAACAATGAATCCTCTGTGTGATCAACGAACTGCCAAATCTCGATTCAACTGCAGGTGTTTTCGTACCCTCTAGCACGGTTCACAAAACCGGATTTGAAATTCAAAAATCGTCAGAAACCGAAAGGTTAAGAATTCAAAACTTCTGATTTTTTTGAAAAAAAATCAAAAATGAAAAATCGATTGGTTTTCACCAAAATCGATCGGTTTTGACCGAAAATCGACCAACCAATTGGTGGGTGCTGACCACTGCGGCGTTGCTACATGATTTTGACTGAAAACCGGTCAGTTTTGAGTCACATAAATTTTTTCAAATTTTCTGTTTTTTTAGTTAGACTGGTTTACCAACTGGTTTTAAATATCGAACCGGTTTGATACGATCAAAAACCGTGTTTTTTGAATAGTTTTCGACAGTTTTGTGAACCCTGCCACGTAGGTTGTATTTCAGAAGACCGACGTGATCTGTGGATCAAAAGTACTATTGACCATCCAGAAGAGTTTAAGCCTGGGACTGCTCCCGCGAGTTATGAAGCCTAAGCACGCTGCCAAATTGTTTTGAGCATTGCAGTGGAAACTGGTTTTTGCTCGACTCTTTCCTTGGACTAGTTCTGCTTGTTTGAATGTTTCAGCATATTCCTTTTTGTCAGCATTCTATTAATCGGTGTAGTGTCCTGTAGTTCAACATCTTTCTCTTAGGTGTACACTATAGGGTTTTGCATTGCGCGAGTTATGATCGTCGATGACCCAGGCAAGGTTAAAAAAAACCATCAAAATCTTAGAAATCTCGGCTGATATTTCGGATTCCGGTCGGAGATGGGATCCAAAATCCCGACCGGGTAAAAAAATTGTTTTTTTAAATTGCTTCAGCAATCTCAGAAATTTCGACGGGATTTCGCCAAATCTCACCGAAATATCGGTGTTTTTGACTTTTTATAGCCAGATTTGATCGAATTTGGTCCAATAACCCTTAAGAAAGTTATCTTCTATGAAAATTTGTTGAAGAATCGAATTTTTAAGATATTTTAAAATTTTGGTAGAAACACTGTCAGATTTTTATACAAGCTTATCATGATCTAAAAAATTTATGGTACTATATTTATTAGTGTAAAATTATACAAAAAAAGTTTCAAAATAATTGAACTTCATTTGTCATCTTTAAAAAATAAAAAATAGAATGAACATAATTAGGACAGTAAACTCGTCAGAATTTTATAAATTTTCTCAAGTGTGATCATGATCCAAATTTTTTTTAGAGCTTAATAATTACCTCGGTAACATTCTATAAAATTTTCAACTTTTTTGTTTGCACAATCAAATCTATGTATGCATTGAACTTCATTTGTTATATTTCAAAAATCAAAAAGAGAAAGAACAGAAATGGTACAGTACCTTGTAAGAATTTTATAAATTTACTGGAGTATGATCACGATTCAAAAATTTTATCAGATCTTAAAAATTTTCTTACCACCCTTCTGTAAAATTTTCAAAAAATTTAAACCTTTTTTTATTCCTAAACCAAATATATATATTGATCATGAGGCTTTTATCAGGACGTAGAATTTTCAGCATTTTTTAAAATTCTTGATGTTTGATTATCATCTAAAAATTTTATTTAAACATTAATGATATATCAGTACTATAGACAAAAATTTTCAAAATTTTCTAACGTGGTTTGGACATTTTTCATTTTGTTGAAGTTTGCCGGTAAGGCTTTTAACAGGATAGTAACACTGTCCAAATTTTTAAAATTCATGAATATTGATCATCACCTGAAAATTTTATGAAAATATTAGTGATATGTCATAACTATGCTAAAAAAATTTCTAACCTCATTTGTTCCATTTTTCATTCGGTTCAAATTTGTTGGTCAGCATTTTATCAAGACAGTAGCAATATTCGAATTTTTAAAAATTTCCCAGGCTTGATAATATCTAAAATTTTATGATAACATTATTAATGTGTCAGGAACATGCAAAAAAAAAATCAAATTTTTTTGACTTTGTTTGAACCGGATTTTGCTCGGTACAATTTGGCCGAGATCTCGGCAAATCTCGCTGAGATCTCGGATTTCCCTGTGGAAAAAAACCGGATTGAAAATTTTGTTGTCTTGTTTCGAGATTTCCAAAATTTCAAGATTTTAGTGAAATTTTTGTCTCCAGCCACCTCCAAGATATCAAGCGAAAACGAGAAACCTTACATCAGGACACAGATAACATACCATTTGTACTACGGGTTGGGCGGGACATGAATTCTTCGAGACGATTGCTCAGAACTTGCACCGTTTCTCCTCCTATCCAGATGCAAACGCCTTGTCGTCGGTAACATCTGCTGGAAATGCACCTTTTTACACGAAAAAGGACTATGCGTAATATTACCGCAGTAGTTTTGTCGCCTGTGTTACGTAACTACGGGAAAAAATCAATTCCAGAGGATTAAGGCCTGTTTGTTTTAGTTTTTTTATTTTAGATTTTGATCCTAAAAACAGAATAAAAAACAAACAAACTAATTCTAGAATCCGATTCTCACAATCTAGCCCACACATATACTCTAGAATCCACTATCTACTTCATATTGCTTTTGGATTGCAGTTTTTAAAGAATCAACTTCTATACAACCACAATCCAGAATCAGCTTTTAGATAATGTAAAACTGAAACAAATAGGTCCTAAGTTTAGTTTGGAATAGCTTCTGATTGTACAGATTCTAGATTCTTTAAGAATCATGTGGAGTGTAGCTTCTGATTTTGTGTATAAATCTTCTTTTGATTGTAGAAAAAGCTTCTCGAAGAATTCAGAATCTAGACTATTAGAGAATCAGAAGCTACCACCTATCTAATTTTTAGATAATCCATCTGAACATCGCTTTTATGTGCCGAGTACTGTGACTGTTTAGCTGGCCCTGGCCCGTGGCTGACGCTTTCGTGTTGCCCAAAAAGTCGTCCAGGGACTTGGCTCCGCGGCGACACGGTCGCCGACTGCTCGGGACTTCGCTGCTTACGGTGGAAAACGCGCTGCTTACGGCAGCCTACTCCGGCAAGCGGCAGCCACGCGCGTAAACCGCGCAGACGGTTTCGCGTGGCTGCCTCGGCTCGTTTCTTCGATGTCCCGAAGGAGTTTGTCTTTCCCTTCGCAAACTCATCAACGAAGTGCTAAAAACACAGGAGGTCCAGATGTCGTCGAAGCATGCTACTTTAAACAGTGCATCATCTGTCCGTGAAAGTAACGCGCAAGAAAGAAAATCAATCGTTACGTTACCGGTGAGTGACAACCAATAATACACGTCCGTTCGGCTTAACTAGCCCGAATATCTCAATAAAAACACTCGAAAATGAGAAATAAAAAAGGCAGTTCCTTTCACGTCATGCGCGCCCTCTCCTGCCACCAAATCCTCAAGTCTGGAAAGGCATATCGAGATAATAGAGAACCATAGAAAGGAGAGGCAGATCGAGAGAGAGAATAGTGGAGCTCGAGCAAAAGCTGAGTAGAATAGCATGCCTTGGTAGTTAGAGCAAGGGAAGATATGGCTAAAGGCTAAGAAATGATCGTTTTTCTAACTCTTGTTATCTTTTTTTTCAAAACTAGTTTCATCCTGAGCGGATTTGGTGTGGCAGGAAAACACTTTTTTTTTTGTAAAACTAGTCTCATCTCGAGCGGATTTGGTGCGATAGGCGACACCTATCACTTGCTGCGTCCAAACAGCGCAACAGTCAGCGAGCACGGCAAAGTCGTGTCGTGGCCGATAGGTGTGGGAGAATAAGGTTGTCCTAGATAGCGATACAGAGTGTATGAATGAACAGAAGTAGCGATACATAAAAGCACCTTTCAAGAGTGTATCTGTAGATAGATAGAAGCAGCAATACGTGGAAGCATCTCCCAAAACGCATGGATGGATGGATGGATGGATGGATAGAAAGATTGATGCATAAAGGCTAGGAGCAGTAAGTAGATCATATTCTATCCACGGCCACGCCCATGCACGCGGCACGCATTGACGCATGTACGAAGGCACAAAGACTTACCGCCGCAGCGAAAATCGAGACGAAACCCACACGAGTACGATCCCGTAGTACAGACGCAGCACCAAAAGCAACCAACCCAAAAGCCACGACAAAACCAACACCACCGCCACCTCCTCCTACTCTGCTCCTCGCCCAAGGAGGACGGAACCCACCCCCACACCCGCAGACGCGTGCGGCGAGTCCTATGGGTTGCTGCGGTTCGTCGCTGCGGGCGGGGACCCACCCGGAGAAGCCGCCGGGGAGGGCGGCGGGGGTGCCGCCGCACCGGCCGTCCTTCTCCCTGAACCAGTACCAGGCCGCGGCGCCGGGGGCGACGAAGGCGGGCGGCCGCGGGGAGGTGCCGGCGTTCGCGGAGTTCTCGCTGGCGGAGCTGCGCGCAGCCACGGGCGGGTTCGCGGCGGAGAACATCGTGTCGGAGAGCGGCGAGAAGGCGCCGAATTTCGTGTACAAGGGCCGCCTGCAGAGCAGCCGCCGCGCGATCGCCGTCAAGAAGTTCACCAAGATGGCCTGGCCCGATCCCAAACAGTTCGCGGTACGCGTGGGCGCCCCGATTCGGGGGGATGTTTGGTGTGGAATTCACTCGCTATAAGGGCTTTGCTTTGCGTCGCAGGAGGAGGCCAAGGGGGTTGGGAAGCTGCGGCACAGGCGGCTCGCGAACCTGATCGGCTACTGCAGCGACGGGGATGAGCGGCTGCTCGTCGCCGAGTTCACGCCCAACGACACCCTCGCCAAGCACCTCTTCCACTGTGCGTTTGCTATATCGACTTCTATCTTTCATCTATTGAACCATTTTTGATAAGTTAGTTTATGAATTTCTTGTCGTTTGTTTATTTGTTTGTTTTGCTTTGTCCATTTTCGGTAAATACAGATTGCAAAAAGCTCAAATTCTTGTGAGTTGTGGTTCCTGATTAGTGTGGAAGTCTGCAAAAAAGACAAATTGGTCTGCTCTGAGCAACTGCTGGCGTATACCAGCTTCCTGCTTTTGGTGTACAGAACAAATGATTGGGACTAGGCTTTGTCATATACCCTTCCTATTCGGTTGTTGTTGGCATGGTCGTTGAATCTACTGGAACTGGAAGCGATTCAGACACAAGCTGCGTTAAACACGTGATATAATTTTATTACATCGCTGCTCTGTGTTCAGAAGTTATGCTTGTAGTTTTGGACTGACTGATGCCTAGAATCAATCCAGGGGATTTCAATGTGGAAGTATCTTGTCACAATCCACTGGTTATGACCAGTGCAGTTAGAACCCTTTTTGTGCTTATGGGTTCTTGAATTACTGTGAACTTAAACTGCTGATGCTTGATAGCCTATGGAGTATTAGCTAGGTGTTGTCCTTTCTATGATGTGTTTTTGTTGAATAACAACCTCACCGCTGGGGTGGATGGGTAAAGTTTGGATTTTTTTTTCCGGTAATAGTTGCCATTGGTACTGAATTCTTTAGAACCTCAACAATAATGCATGAGAATGTTCCTTCTCGTGATCTTGAATCTTGATTACATTCACTATATATGCAAAATTGATTTTGGACAAACTAGCTGTGCAAAACTATGGTTCAGTTCATTTTTGTGATCTCTCTTTTGCTCTTTTGCAGGGGAAAACCAGACTATTGAATGGGCTATGCGTCTAAGAGTTGCATACCACATTGCTGAAGCGCTGGACTATTGCAGCAATGAGGGAAGGCCTTTATATCATGACCTGAATGCATATAGGGTCCTTTTTGATGAGGTAAGCAAACAATTATTTTTGTGTTGTTTGTTTTATTCTACAGTCCTGGCATTTTACGGAGATCATCCAATTGTTGTCTTATGTGGCTGAGGAAGTGAGTATTGTAAATTTTTTTATTTCTATAAATGCCTCTCCTGCAAGCAGGGTTCAAAAAACCGTCGAAAACCGCTCGGTTTTCGTGAAAACCGGCCGTACCGAGCCGGTTCGGTAATTAAAACCGCTCGGAAAACCGCCGATGAATAAAGAATTCAAAAATTTGAAGAAATTTAGCAAAAGTGTCAAAAAATTTAAATTTTTTTGTGAGTTCCTGAGGTAATACTAATGATTCTGTAAAATTTTTAGATTATTATCGATATGTACATTTTTAAAAATTCGACAAAGTGATACTGTCACAATATATGCTCTTCAGTTTTTTATTTTCTAGGGGCACAAAATGAAGTCTAATATTTATTAAACTTTTTTGTGATGTTATAACGTCATCAAAATGATTATGTAAAATTTTGAGATGATGATCGATATGTATTTTTTAAAATTCAAAGTGCTATTATCATTGTATATGCTCTTCTGCTTTTGATTTTATATGGGAAATAAATGAAGTCTAATATTTCTGAAAATTTTAGTACATGATTCTTTGGAATTATTTATATTTTCAGTAAAATTTTAGAATATAATAAATCATTTTACTATTTATAAAAATCGATGATGTATTTGTTCCTTTTCATTAATTTCTGCTTTAGATTTTTAGAAGAAATAAATGATTTAAAAATTGTAAAAATTTCTCTTAGGTGTTTTATAGATTAATTGGGATTTTTTTTACATTTTTAAATTTTTTTTGCAATTTTTTCAATTTGTTCTTCTATTTTAACTATTTTTCCTTCTGTCATCGGATTTCAATGTTCCGTTCATGTAGGTCGAACATGTCATTTTTGCGATAATGGAAGAGTGACGAAGCTATGCTTATGCCTACTCCACAACCTCCATTTATTTATATGCATTATAATGTAAATGGTGTTGATAAGTAAATGGTAGTGAATTTGCAAATGATTTTGCTTTGTAGTTATGTAAATGCTGATTTTTGCACTTATGTGATTGTAGTATTGTAATGAAAGATCATTTATTGATATATTATTGCTAAATACATAACTAACAACTTCTAATTCTCTAAAATATAGCAAAGGCCATGTCGATTTTTTTCCAAATTTAGGAGAGATCATTCTGGAATTTTTCACGTTTTCACATACCTTATTTATATATTTATTATATTTTTACTCAATTTTAACCTTCCCTGTATTTCTACAAATTTTACAATATTTTTTTGCATTTTTTCCCAATTTTTTTCGAGTTTTTCCCCAATTTTCCAACCTCGGGCGGTTTTTACGGTTTTCTCTAAAAACCGCTCGGTTTTTCGTCAAAAACCGCGGTTTTCGCGATCTCATTTGACCAAATTTCAAAAATTTCAAATTTGCAAACCGTTCGTTTTTCACGGTTTTCGAGCGGTTTACCGCGAAAACCGGTACCGCCGACTTCGCGAAAACCGCCCGCGAAACGGTTTTGTGAACCCTGCCTGCAAGTATTGTTGTGCATCTGTGGGAAGGGCATTTAGTGATTCCATTTAGTTTGTACTCTCAGCATGGGTGCTTCCTCTGGTTGTTGGTTTGGATGCCTGCCAGTTGGAAGTGGAGGCCCTGGAGGGGTCTGTTGCCACCTGTTTTCCACCTCTGGTGGTTGGAGGAAAGCATGCACCACAAATGGAAATGTAACTCTTTTACCTGGTGTGTTCCTAAAAATGGTATATTCGCTCCTAAAAAACAGGGCCTCTTGGTTAGTCAGGTTGTATGTTGTTTTAGCAAAAACTTGATTTATACTGTGGTTGGAGAAATGATTAGGGACCTCATCAAAGAACCAAACACTTTTGGATGATGTTGATTGCATGTAGCAGTCCTTTGCATGATTTTCTAGCTGTTATCCTCTGAGCAAAATTACTGATATGATTTATGTCTGCAGAATGGTGATCCTCGTCTTTCATGCTTTGGTCTGATGAAAAACAGCAGAGATGGGAAAAGTTATAGCACAAACCTTGCATATACACCTCCAGAATATTTGAGAAATGGTACGTATGCTTTTTTACCCTCATACTAGTAATTAAATATTTCTCCTCATAGATATCAACTAGCCACCGTTATGTATACATGTCGATCTTTTTCATGGTGCATGTGTGCGTTTGCTTGCTTTATGACCAAACTTTCTTATCTGGATTGCTTAGTCAGGGAATTCGGTAGAAATGATATAGATGTTAACCGCTGGTAACTGAATGGTAAACTTCCACACTAATGGGATGACGCAACACTTTGTAAACTGGTCTGAGACAAAATAGAGCAAAAACTAAAGCTCTATTTTTTGGCCCCTCCAGAACAATAATTCATCTTGTTGACTTACTGAATGCTTTTGTAAGCAGCTAATATGTGCTATTATGAAGGTGATTGTCAAGAAATATGAATTTCATCGTTAGTCAATTCAAAACGTGTGGAGGTGATTAAGAACTAAGTTCACAAAATACAGTCTTGACATAGCAAATGTAAGATGAAATCATTCTAAAGGGAAGGTAGATTTTTTCACATTTGTTCATGTTAACTTCTGCTTTCTCAGGAAGAGTCACACCTGAAAGTGTCATATTCAGCTTTGGCACCGTACTCCTTGACCTTCTAAGTGGAAAGCGCATACCTCCTTCCCATGTAAGTTTTCTTGGTAGTAACTTCTGCTTTCCTTGCTACACTGTACTAGTTCCCGTGTGGTGCAGAACCTTTTCTGAAATACCTTGGCAAGCTGGTGTTCAATACATTCTGCGTATATTTTTCCTTAGCATAATTACCTCCGTGACACTCCTTTCTGCAAACTTCAGTGGAATGGAAAATATTTCTTACACGGAAACCTTGATGCATCATGAACATGTAGAGGTTGAGCGTTGCTGGAATTCTGTGACTGTCATACTAGTGCTGTGACTGTAATACTAGTGCCACAGAAGCTGGTACATAGCTAACAATAAGCAAGTGGAAGCACCGAAACTTACCCGGTCTAGAAAAACATATTTTGCTTCCAAGTATAAATTGGTAGCATAACAGTACTTAGATCAATGGAAAATGTGTTTGCACAGTTAAAACATCTTTGTTTCACTCAGGCTCTTGATATGATAAGAGGCAACAACATCCAAGGACTGATGGATTCACATTTGGAGGGAAACTACTCGACAGAAGAGGCAACCGCTTTGGTAGATCTTGCCTCTCAGTGTTTGCAGTATGAACCTAGGGATCGCCCCAATACTAAAAAGCTGGTTTCCATACTTGAGCCCTTGCAAACAAAATCAGAGGTAACTATTGTGTTTCTACCTTCTATTTCTCAAATTGTTTTGAAAATCAATGAACTTTTGTGTTTGTCTTTGATGGTTTAAGCCTTGTGATTTGATACGTAGCTTCCACAGAACTGTTATCTTTTCATAACAAACCAATTTTCTGCCTTTCTCGTGGCTGATCCAATTTCATTTTAAAATACAAAACAGGTACCTTCCTATGAGATGCTTGGCATTCCAAAGCACGAGGAGGAAGTACCTCCTGCTCCACAACACCCTCTTTCTCCCATGGGTGAAGCCTGTTCTAGAATGGACCTGACAGCAATCCATCAGATTCTAGTAGCGACACATTACAGAGATGATGAAGGGACTAATGAGGTAAAGATCACAGCATTTTGGTTTCTCTGTCCTTTCTGCAGGGTGTTATCTAAGAAATTGATATCTCTATCCATCTCCCTGTTACAGCTATCATTTCAGGAATGGACACAGCAGATGAGGGACATGTTGGAGGCCAGAAAACGTGGGGACTTTGCTTTTCGTGATAAAGATTTTAAGTCAGCCATGGAATGTTACACACAGGTGTGAACATCATATATCAGGAGCCTTTTGATGTTGTAAAACTCGTTAGAATGAACCTAATTCACTCAGCTTACCTCCCTCTGTTTTGCAGTTTGTTGATGTGGGGACAATGGTATCACCAACAGTATATGCTAGACGGAGCTTGTGCCACCTCATGTGTGACCAACCTGATGCTGCCCTCCGGGATGCGATGCAAGCGCAATGCGTATACCCTGATTGGCCAACTGCATTCTATATGCAAGCTGTTGCACTTTCAAAGTTAAATATGCAGAGTGATGCTATGGACATGTTGAATGAAGCTTCGCAGCTAGAAGAGAAGAGGCAAAAGAACACAAAAGGTCCTTGAAAGGGTGTTCTTGGTTCCGGTAAAGAACCGTCAGTTTAGTTTCTTTTGTGGCTCAAAGGTTTATGTTAAGACGTGCTATTCTGTCCTTAGGAAAAATTGTGATACATTCCAGGTTCAAGAGTTCGGGACCTAATGGGGAAAACGTACTGTAGGGTCCTGTGATTGTAACTATTATTTGGTTTGGCATTTCTGTGATGCATTTTTTCGGGCCCATGTATATGTAACATTTTTTTAAAAGAAAAATGAAATAGGCAAGGATGCAAGGGCATTTATTCTGGTGGATAATATTAGAGCTTGCTTGTTGTGAATCAGGCGTAGAGCTGATCTTGAAACCACGGGTTGCTTCTAGCTTGTACGGATATGGGGGCACTTCAATTCCATAAGTACAATTGTATCTCTGCTCTTTCTAGGATTCAGTACATGTAAATTAGTAGTACGTGAAAATCTTCGGTGCCTGCGTTTTATCCGAATATCGTTCATACAATGTTCTCAACAGAATTTCTTCTAAGAGGTCCTGTTTATTTGTTACAAACTTACAATCTAGTTTTTGCAGGCGTAGCAATTCCAACTTTCCAAGTCTTGGAAGACGACCTCTGGTCATCTACTTTGGCATCGTCCCCGAACATGAAACTGTGAACTACTCATCACTGCATTGCATTCGCGGATCTGAGGGAACCTCAAAGGCTCAAGTAGCAGGGTATGGGTAGCGCAAGCCAAATTGCCAAATTATCGGTAGCAATCACTGCATTCTACGCAGCGTGTCCTGTTGACCACGAGTCCACGGGTCTACCCTGTACCTGATCATATAGCCTTGCCAGTTGCCATAAAACAATGGCCAATGGCTTTGCCGCTCCGCAATCCACATCGCATCAGAACCGACCGAGACCAAACGGAGCATTTGTCTTTGAGGATTCAGACCATGAGGGTGCTCGCTTTCGCCGGCGCCGCGGCCGGCAGCTGGGCTTGTGGAGTCATCACTGGAGTAATACTGAACTAACTAGTAGCTGCTGGTTGCTACATGGATATCTAGCCTCCGCGCAGGTTCTAAATTTCGTTTTTGTTTATATCTCGCTCCCCACCGAAATCCAAAATTTCGGCGAAATCTCGTTATTTCAGACAAAATTCGGACAAAATTCAAAAAGCAAAATTCAAGTCCGGAATTTTCAGACTGAATTTCGAGCGAAATATCCGAAATTTCGGACGAAATTGCTGAAATTTTGGCATATTTCAACCGAACAAAAAATAGTTCAAACGATATCAAAAACTTTTACAATTATTTTGGGAGGTTCCTGACACATCAGTGGTGTTCCCATAAAAATTTTAGATGATTATCAAGTCTGAGGAATTTTTAAAAATTAGAACATTCGTACTATCCTGATAAAACGCTAATCGGCAAGTTTGAAACGAATGAAAAATGGTTCAAACCACGTTAGAAACTTTTGAAATTTTTTTTGTGCATGGTTATGATGCATCACTAATGTTCTCATAAAATTTTCAGATGATGATAGAGCTTTATGATTTTTTTTAAATTTGAACAGTGCTGCTGTCCTATTAAAAGGCTTACCGGCAAAATTGAACAAAATTAAAAATGGTTCAAACCACGTTAGAAAATTTTGAATTTTTTTTAAATGGTCCTAATGTAACATTAATGTTTCTATAAAATTTTAAGATGATGATCATTTTAAAGAATTTTAAAAAATTCTGACAGTCCTCATAAAAGCCTGATGATCAATACATAGATTTGCTTTAGCAATAAAAAATATTTAAATTTTTTGAAACTTTTACATAAGGGTGATAATGAAATGCTTAAGATCTCATAAAAATTTTGAATCATGATCACACTCCACTGAATTTATAAAATTCTTACAAAGCACAGTACCATTTATGTTCTTTCTCTTTGATTTTTGAAATATAATATAACAAATGAAGTTCAATGCTTACGTAGATTTGATTGACCAAACAAAAAAATTTGAATTTTTTTGAAAATTTTATAGAATAGTACTAAGGCAATTCTTTTAAAGATAACAAATGAATTTTAATTATTTTGAAACTTTTTATGTATGATCCTACACTACTAAAGATAGTATCATAAATTTTTCAGAAAATTATCAAGCATTTAAAATTTTATAAAAATCTGACAATATTTCTACCAAAATTTTAAAATGTCTCAAAAATTCGGTTTTTCAACCAATTTTCATAGAAGATGAATTTCTTAAGGATTATTGAATCAAATCCAGCCCTAAAAGTTTAAAAACCGGCAAAAAATCACGTAATTCCGCCGAAAAAATGAAATTACTGTAGCAATTTCACTTTCTTATCTAGCCGGTAATTTAGAGTGGTTGATGGCCCGAAATCTGAAATTTCGGCGAAAATCGGCAAAATTTTTATCCATGCCTCCGCCTATGTTTGCTTACGACTAACGTGATAGTACCAGCAGTAAGAGATGATGTATGGCCACCACCACCATGACCCGGATGTACGGTAATGATTAACAATGGTACCAAAAACTTGAATTCCGGTCATAATACTGAAAAAAATCGATGAAATTCTTGAAATTATTGTAGCAATTTGATTTTTTTTCTCGATTTTTTTTATTCCGCCAGGATTTGTAATAGCATCCCAACCGTCCAAAATCTCGATTGAAATTTTCAAAATTTCACCGAGATTTTGAACCATAATCTATACCAGAGCCACTATCCCCAGTGGAAACGAGTCAACGACTATACATTCACCCCAGCAGCATTCTCGTGACGAAATCTTCTACGCGTAGGAATCACTCCGAGGGCCAGCAGCCTCTCCAAGCAAGCGCAGTCGACGCATTTGTATGCCGTGCTGTCCACGGTAACAAGACGAGGCTGTTATGTACTTATGTGACCCATGCGCCTGGTACGTACAAGCGCTGCTTTGTACACGGGGCCTTGGATAGACTCACCGGCTTACCGCCGCGCTAATTAACGGTGACGTACAGTAGCCAGCGACATGCAACCGGGCGGCCGGCTGAAGCTTGGCTGGGCAATTGAATGTACGCAGGGGCGGACCAAGCAAGGGTTAGGGAGGCTAGGGCACGTCATATCTCTGATCACGCCATAGGTATCTCCTTAACGTTCTCTGTCCACCGTCAGAAAAATTTTATTACTAATTTAGCATCCTTAAATATATGTCCTCGATCCGCCACCGTCACTGAATGAATGTACTTGATGGGTGTCTGGGCCTTTGTTTGGAACGCTGCTCATGGGCGTGCCCTCCCGCAGTCCGGCCCCAACGGCCAATGCCACTTGCCTCTCTTGTTGCCTTCCTCTCCGCTCCACCCGAGTGCGCGGTCCGACTCCGACGAGGCTCTGCATTGTTTTCACAAACTTTTTTCTCCTCTTGATTCGCCCATCATTACCGGAGCAGATCGGTGTGATCGATCGATTCGAATGGTATTCACATGTCTTGATTCGGTTGTAGTGTTATGTCTGATCCAGAAACTGTTTGACGGGAATGAGAGACGAGAGTATACATACAGAAGGCATCAGGGAACTACTTAGTTTTCCATCGACGCCATTAACGAAGACTACATGTCCATTCCCCAAGCGGGCGTTTTAATGCAAGTCGTTCTACACCTATGCCAGATAAGACTCAGTTTTTTTCCTCAAAAATAAAAGATGGGATGATTTTTTTCAAGCATTTTTTAGGGCTAAGCAGATGATAATTACATAGTAACTTGCCAAACAGAAATCAGTTCTCTGAGTAAATTTATTGCAAGATTGCAACTGTCATGGCAAACATCCCATTTTAAAAAGGAACCCCCCAAAAACCCCAAAAGATCGATATCTAGGTACTAATGTGCAATCGAATTCACAGCTAGCCATCTACTCTTCTTTTTCGTCGGGTTCGCAATATTTCTCTTGCGCAGCTTGCATTTCCTGTCATTTCTGTCCTTAATAGTAGAGCAGATGGGCGTAAGGAGACAAGCAATGCTGGTCCTGCCACGGGCTTCGCAGCTGCGTCAGGAACGGTTCCTGCAGCCAGTCGAAGACGCCGTGGTTCCCCGGCAGCTGCAGGCTGGGCAGGCCCGCCGCTTGCGGCAGAGACGTCGCCGACGCCAGCGTGACCGTGACGTCCACTTCCTTCTTGGCTTCCTTGGGCGCATTCTTGCTGTTGCCCGATGGACCTGACGTCGACGACGAGGGGATCAGGAAGTTGTCCTGGACATCGTCCGATGACAAGTAGTCGTCTCCGGCGGAGGCGGCCCGGGCCAGGGACGCTCTGGCCGCGTAGCCTCCGTTGCTGGATCTCTGCATCTCTTCCATTGCAGAGGCTCTCTGTTCCAGCTCTTTCAACGGAGTGGCTTTCCGGTAAATCTTGCATAGCACCATGTCCTCCTGCTGCCGCACACAATTGCGAGATTTAGTAGATGTTGTCGATATTCACATGGTATGCGCAAATGTTAATGCTAAGTCGCTATGCTTTCTCTTCTTAAAGTAAACCTACATGCAGCTTGGTAAAAGAAAGCCGGTCAACTCATGAGTCAACCTTCACGATTCTAATGCATGGTGCGCTTTCATGGAACGTCTACATCATTGATACTGCAAGTCTGCTACTACCTCCCGCGTTAAACGTTTAGACAGCACACCAATTTCACACCAAACAAATAACAAAACCTACTACTTACTTATCTTTTATCTATATCATCTACTCCCTCCGTCCTTGAAAATAAGGGAGAGAAGCATTCAAATTATGTCCTCCAATATTAGGGATTGAGAATTCTCTCCCCTTAAATTGTGTCATCAAATTGTGCCCATGCATGCAGATGCACGCAGATACATGCGGCCACACATATTCCAAAACAAAAATAAAGCAAGTCGTTCTCTATAATCGTGATTAATTAATGCATGCATGTTGCCAATTAATAGAGACACAGTATTAAATAGGGGCATTAGAGTCTTTTAGCAGAAACCATAATCTGTCCTAAAATTAATTTCTTCTGTCCCTTACTTTCCAGAACGGAGGGAGTAAAATAAATAATAAAGTCAGCTTATACAATAACTATCTCTAAAAGTTGTCTCTAGAGAAACACTGAAGCATTTAATTTGAGCATTCAACACTAACTTTATCTTTGTGACTATTGACAAAACACTAACTTCAATATTAACAGTCGCTCGTGCAAGTTCCAACACTGACTTTTAGCCGGCGATATCACATATTTTTCCGTGTGATGTTGGTTACTAAAAAAGAGCCAGTTCTCTTCTTTTTCCTCTTTTCTCACTCTTCCACGTAGGATAAAACTGATATGTATATACTAATAGTAAGTTAAGGTGATCTTATTGTATATGCCCTAGGATAATTTTGCAATCTCTATTGATGATACTAGTAATCCTAAGCCTAAAGGAACTAGTCACGACAACATATTCAATGCTTGTATGCTACTCCCTCCGATCACCAATAATTATTGATTTGGAATTGACGCGGTCTTCAAGATATAATTTTGATCACTAATTTGTATTATAATATATTTATAAAACCTAATAAAATTATGAAAATACTTTTCGAGATAAATCTACACATATAATTTTCATATATTCATTTTAAATATTTAAAAAGATATTGACAATTAAAGTTTCGAAAGTTTGACTATATCTATATCTAAAACTACAACTATTTATGTAGAATATTAGTACAAACCATCATTATGATCCTTACTTAAGTTGGATAATTGTACAATCTGTTTGAGGATGAACTAGTCACGACAACAGATTGACGTTGCGATCGATCACCAGTGTTCTTGTTACCTTGGGAAGCGCTGGTGCGGCGCGGCCGGTGCCGTAGTCGGGCAGGCGGTACTCGTTCATGACCCAGTCCGTCTTGGTGCCGCGCGGCGCGCGCCCCTGGTAGAAGACGAGCGTCTTCTTGAGCCCGATCACGCGCTTCGGGTCGCCCGAGCTCCGGATCGCCTTGTCCGACCCCGTCGCCTTCCAGAACCCCCGCTCCGTCGTCCGGTTCGGCCGCCTGCCGCCGGCGGCCTTCCGGTCCCGCGGCACGAGGAAGTACCACTCCCTCTCCCCGATCTTCGCCATCCCTACACATTCACACACGCACATCTCATCATCCGACGGACTGAAGTCTGAAACACACGCCCTACAATATGATCGTGTCCGTTCTTGCTCAATGATCAGCTCTGTGTGCGCGCGTTGATGGACGTATGTACGCACCGGGAAGCTCCCAGGGGTCGTGGCGGTAGATGTTGAGCGTGCCGATGATGTCGAAGTGGAGCTTCCTGCCTTGGACGACGCGGGAGAGGTAGAAGTCGAGGAGCTCCTCCTCCGTGGGGTGGAACCGGAAGCCAGGGAGATCCTGCTCGACCTCCATGGACGCCGCATCCGCCGCCATTGCTGCTGCTCGATCTACTCCAAGTGATCGCCTCTGCACTTCGCCGCTCTGCTTGTCTTGGTGTTGTACTGGATGAGGCGGTGGTGAAGTGAATGTAGGGAGTAGCTTATGTAGAGAGGCGAAGGTGTTGCGAACTCACGCGGTTTCCTGCAGAACTGCGGTCGCAATTTCTTACCACTGGCGAAAACGACAAGTGAGCACGAACGGATTGGCTGGCTTAACACTGAATTAATAACTGTATTTTGGAGACCAGTTTTTTTGGGAGGTGCTGTGTGTATTTGGAGACTTGTCAAGTCACAAAAATTGACTCCCTTTCCTCATCTGAAAAAAACCTTTTAATGGCTTTGTTTAAATATTTACCAGCTACTCTCCAATTTGGAACACCTACTGGTACAACGTACAACGTTCTGCTACTAGTACTTGGGTAAGAGTTTCAGCACAGTTTTAATTTGGTAAAGATTTCACTTTTCAAGAGATTGAGGCGCAGCCATTTTTCTATGGCCTTTGAATTTACTACTAGTGCATTTTTACACGTTTCCCTTGCATCTGTTATTCTTTTTATTGTACCACCGTATTAGTGTTTGGTCTCCCTCACTTAAGCACCCATATTTCTTCTTACCCTCTAACATTTGGGAGCTACTTGGCACTAGGGATAGAAAAAAAACTCGAGACTCGTGAGTTAAACGAGTACTCGCAAACTCGGCTCGACTCGACTCGAACTCGTTCTTTAATGAGTCGAGTCGAGCCATGATTTGAACTCGTTTATATAACAAGTTAAATGAACCAACTCGCGAGTTTAACGAGTCCTTTAAGTCGGCAAATATAGTTGTATATGTGTGAGACGAGGATGATAACACATGGTATACCGTATAATCTCAACAACAATCCTCCTCTCAAATAAGTTTAACGAGTTTAACGAGCCAACTCAAGAGTTTAACAGTTGAGCCGAGCTGAGGTTTGAGCCCGTTAAGATAACGAGTCAAGTCGAGTTGGCTCGTTATCCACCCCTACTTGGCACCCGGGCTCATCCAAACAAGAAGTTAAACATGTGACTTACCAACATTTGGAAGTTATTTAACCTTGAGCGCTCATCCAAATGAGTAGTTAAACATGTGACTTCTTGTATAACAATCGTACCATAGCATTTTTGCTAGGCCAGAAAAGTGCTTATTTTGAGGGTTTTGGCTTACCCAACCATAAATACCTATCCGACATGATTAGGCTAACTCTACTCTATAGGTTGTAATGTCACATGTTAGAATTATGATGGCCGCGGTGGCGTATCATGGAAAATCGTGTAGCTAGCAATGTTCCTTTTATCATGAAAAATTTCAGCATAACCCACGTACTTTAAGCTTTTTTTAAAAAAATCCATAAGTTCAGGCATGATAGTCCGCTCTGGAATTCCATAATTAATGCCACATAAGCACTACCCGTATGTAGCATTGTTTATGGTTTAATTAAGGGATTCCACATTGTTCAGCCTCTCCAAAACCTATGACTGGACTGGATCATATCCCATGTCAACATCAATGGAATATTGGACTTGGTATAAGCAGCTCGTTGGATCGAGATGGCGACCATCTCCAAAATTAAAGATGTCAGTGCCATGTACACGCTTATCAATTTTATCTTTTGAGCTAGCCACACTATCTTGTAGCTAAAAAGTTTAATGAAACCTTTGATTACTCTATCTATCTCAAGAAAAAAAAAGTTTGATTACTCTTGCGATATTATTTTGGGAAAGGCGGCTAGATATGCAATATACTTTCTTAATTTGCTTTACTAAAAGATGCACTGCATGTACTCTAGCCGGCTCATTTGTCAATAAAAACACCGTGAATTGGTGGCTGATTGGTTCATAGCCTAAGATTGCCTAAGTTTACCGAACAATTTTGTCTAATTTACCGAAGTTGTGGCGAAGAAAATTGATTGAACTCACCTACGTAAACTGTGGGGAACTGGGGCTTCCAACCAAACATCCCCGTATTGTTTATGTTAGATTATTATGGGGTTGGCCCATAATTAATTTAATAGAAATTCCAAAAGGCCCATTAGAATACTAGGAGTCATAAAATTAGTTTAGTACCATATGGATAATTGAGAGAAGGTTTGACCAACTTAAATAGTTGAGTTGTGTGTCTCTCAATTAGCAAGGTGGAAAAGGGTAAAGGTTGTGCCACACGCGCGCGCGCCGAGCCGAGCCGTGTGCGAGTCGAGTCGAGTCGAGTCGTGACGTGACGTGAGTGATCAATGTGACCGAGAATCGCCGCCGATTACTGTAACTGACGTGGTTGATGGTGGCATAATGATCGCTTGCCATCGTAAACGGCTACATGAGTTGATGGTGGTAACTCCGCCGCTGCATGTCGCGAGGCTATATAAGGAGAGCCACGGCTGTGCTTTTCTTCACCTGCTTGACTCTTCCGCATACTCCATTGTTCTGCTGCTGTCCTTTGCATTCCCGCCTACTTGAGATCTTGCTCGAGATAGAAGGCCGATAAGGTTTTTGGGGAGCGACCACGCGATCGCCGAAGGTGTTCTGAAGCGCATTCGCATCGCACCAACGCTTCATCTGCGACAACCGTGATCGTCTACTTTCACCGTCATGGCGAACGAGAATGATTCGCTGCGCTGTGCTAACGGTGGCACCACTCAAGGGTATATTAACTTATACCGTGTTTTATTCATGATGATTTCTTGTTCATTAGTCTTTGCGTATGAGATAGATAATTTGTTATCTAGTACCTTTGGCTTTGAACAAAAATGCATCTTTGTTTAATCATGATTTACATAATTCGTGGATTAAAATATTGAGAAAATTCCTAATATTTCCAACAATCCAAAAACCTTATCCTAGGAATTTTACAACTCATCGATTTTTGCCGCACTTAAGCCAACTATATTTGATGGCGCAAATTACAAGCGTTAGCGCCAAGATGATTTTGTGGTTGATCGCCATGAACGTGTATCACGTTGCGCAAGGCAAGCCACGGCTGAGGGTGGGCTCTCTCGAGCGGGAGAGTGCTTTCAGTGCGGATAACTTGTTTAGAGGCGCCGTGATTAGTGTTCTTGGAGAAAATCTTGTTGATGTGTACATGATTTTGCCAAGTGGTAAAGAAATGTGGGATGCACTTGAGGCAAAATTCGAGTCTCGACGCGGCGGTGAACTCTATGTCATGGAGCAGTTTCATGACTACAAGATGGTTGATGACCACTCTGTAGTAGAACAGCTCATGAGGTTCAAGCTTTGCGAAAGAACTTGAGAATTTTACATGTGCATTACCCGACAAGTTTGTGGCGAGATGCATCATTGCGAAGTCGCCACCTTCTTGAAGGATTTTGCCACTACTCTAAAACACAAGAGACAAGAGTTCAGCGTTCTTTGGTCTCATTGGGTCTCTAAATGTTGAGGAGAAAGCGAGAGCAAAAGATATACGTGGGAAAGAAAGTTCTAGTGCCAATGTGGTACAAAAGAAAATCTTTCAATTCAACAAGAAGAATAAAAATAAGTCTGAAAAGCCTGAGAACAAGAACAAGGCCGCTCAAACTACTAGCTTCAAGAAGAAGAAGAATAAAGGAAAGGGAAACTGCTTTGTCTGTAATGGTACTGATCATTGGGCAAAGGATTGCCCTGATCGCAAAGACAATAAGCAGAAAAAGTCCGCCAACGTTGTTATTGGTAATACCTGAGGAGGGAACATCCGGTATGTTTCAATACCTACCGCTCTATCGTATGTCGCTCACTGATTGGTGGATTGACACGGGGCCAATATACATGTTTGTGCCGTGATCCTTATTCTCTTCTTACCAGTCGCAGGGCTACCTCCGTGTTGATGGGGAATGGGTCGCAGCATTTGTACGTGGAGTCGCATGATTGACTTGAAGTTTATTTCGGGAAAAGTCGTGCGATCGAGGAACGTGCATCACGTGCCGTGATAAATAAAAACCTTGTCGTGGTCTCTATTGTGTAGAGATGGTTTTAAGCTAGTTTTGAATCCAATAAATATGTTGTTTCTAAAATTGGAACTTTTATTGAAAAGGCTATGAGAGCGGAGGCTTGTTTCGCTTGTCTTTGACGGACATGAATAAAATTGTGAATCATGTTTGTAATCATGAGACTGATGTTTGGCATTCACGACTTTGTCATATTAATCTTGGTTGCATGATGCGGTTAGCCAAGATGAATTTAATCCCAAAATTTACCCAAGTCAAAGGTTCTAAGTGTCAAGTGTGTGTGCAATCTAAGCAACCTCGCAAGCCTCACAAGGCGGTGAGGCGAGAAATTTGGCACCGATTAGAACTAGTTCATACCGATTTATGCGAGATGAACGGGAGTTGACAAAGGGTGGTAAGAGGTATTTCATGACTTTGATTGATGATTCTACTAGATATTGCTATGTGTATTTATTAAAGTCAAAAGATGAGGCTTTTCACTATTTTAAGATCTATAAAGTCAAGTCGAGAACCAACTTGAGAGAAAAATCAAACGGATTAGGTCGATCGTGGTGGAGAATACTTTTCTAATGAGTTTAATTTATTCTGTGAGTAACATGGAATAATCCATGAGAGGACGCCTCCCTATTCGCCCCAATCAAATGGGATTGCCGAAAGAAAGAACCGTACTCTAACTGAGATGGTTAACGCCATGTTAGAAACAATGGGACTTTCAAGGAATGGTGGGGTGAGGCTATATTGATCGCTTGTCATGTCCTAAACAGGGTTCCTACAAAGAATAAAGAAATCACACCATTCGAGGAATGGGAGAGGAAAAGATTAAATTTCTCTTATTTACGTACTTGGATCAGCCTGATGGATTTGTAGTAAAGGGTCATGAAGGAAAAGTGTGTAGGTTGTTGAAGTCTTTGTATGGCCTTAAGCAAGCTCCTAAGCAGTGGCACGAAAAGTTCGACAGAACTTTAACATCTGCCGGCTTTGTTGTGAATGAAGCTGACAAATGTGTGTATTACCGCTATGGTGGGGGTGAAGGAGTGATTATGTGTCTGTATGTTGATGACATACTCGATCTTTGGGACGAACCTTAATGTGATTAAGGAAGTCAAGGACTTCTTGTCCAAAACTTTGAAATGAAAGATTTGGGAGTAGCGGATGTCATCTTAAACATTAAATTGTTAAGAGAAGGTGACGGTGGGATTACTCTTGAGCAGTCCCATTATGTGGAAAAGGTGTTGAGTCGCTTTGGCTATAGCGATTGCAAACCCGCTCCAACGCCGTATGATCCAAGTGTGCTATTACGAAAGAACCAACGAATAGCAAAGGATCAATTGAGATATTCCCAAATCATTGGTTCATTGATGTATTTAGCTAGTGCAACAAGACACGATATCTCGCTTCTTTGTGAGCAAACTAAGCCGCTTTGTTTCAAACCCGGAGATAATCATTGGCATGCTCTTGAGAGAGTAATGCGCTATCTAAAAGGGACATCAAGTTATGGAATTCACTACACCGGATACCCTAGGTACTTGAGGGTTATAGTGATTCAAATGGATATCCGATGTCGATGAAATAAAAGCCACAAGTGGATATGTGTTCACATTGGGTGGTGGAGCTGTTTCTCGAAGTCTTGCAAGCGCACCATCTTAACGAGGTCTACAATGGAAGCGAACTCACAAGATTAGATACCGCCTGTGGAAGCCGATCGGCTGCGTGAACTTGTGAAGGACTTACGGTGGTTGAGAAGCGGTGCTCGATATTCTTTTGAACTGTGACAATCGACGGTGATTGTCAAGGTAAATGATTCTAAGGATAACATGAAGTCATCAAGGCACGTTAAGAGGCGGTTGAAGTTTGTCAGAAAATGAGAAACTCCGAGTTATAGCGTTGGACTATGTCCAGACGGCTAAAAACTTGGCAGATCCTTTTACAAAGGGACTATCACGGAATGTGATAGATGAATCATCGAGGGAGATGGGCTTGAGACCCACATAAAGTCATGTCATAGTGGTAACTCATCCTATTTGATCGGAGATCCCGTGAATTAGGATGTTGAGACAAGCTAGTGATCTGGTTGAGAGGAGAGTACTTCACACTTGGCCCACTCCGCTTGAGATGCAATAACTCTCCTATTACGTATGGAAGGTTGGTTATACCTTAATGTATTCCGAGTGGCTTTAATAAGCGTAGATGTTGTCCTACGAACATCTTATGAGGAATACACCTATATGAGTTCGACTACTAGTCACAGATCTATGAGATTGGGGGTGATCTCTAGAGGCTCATGAAAGGCTAAGGAGTATGACTTATAAGCTCCAAACCGAGGGGATGCATTTAGCAGCCTAGTATCAGTAAAGGACTTTGGTGAAACTTGTTCGCACAAAACTGTCAATTCAAGGCATAGTCCATTGTTCAGTTGTGGATGAGTGTAACCTTTATTCTAGGTGGAAGTTCAACTTAACAGTCTCCATCGAAAAACTGGTATATCAAACTACATTGGAACTGAGAGTATTTTAAATGTGCCTTTGAAATTTGGTGGGGATTGTTAGATTATTATGGGGTTGGTCCATAATTAATTTAATAGAAATTCCAAAAGGCCCATTAGAATACTAGGAGTCATGAAATTGGTTTAGTACCATATGGATAATTAAGAGAAGGTTTGACCAACTTAAATAGTTGAGTTGTGTGTCTCTTAATTAGCAAGGTGGAAAAGGGTAAAGGCTGTGCCGCACGCGCGCGCGCGCGTCGAGCCGAGCCGAGCCGAGCCGAGGCGTGATGTGGCGTGGCGTGTGCCAGTGCGAGTGCGAGTCGAGTCGAGTCGAGTCGTGACGTGACGTGACGCATGCGTCGCGCGCAGCGAGCGAGCCGATCCATCCAAATCCGGACGTGATGTATCGGGCGGGGCGGTTTGTTTTGCCGTTTGATGAGTCAATATGACCAGAACCGCAGTGATCAATGTGACCAAGACCGCCGCCGCCACCGTGAACGGACGTGGTTGATGGTCGCATAATGACCGTCGATTCGTAACGGCTACATGAGTTGATGGTCGGTAACTCCCGCTCCCGCCCGTTGTATGTCGCGAGGCTATATAAGGAGAGCCACTACCGTGCTTTTCTTCACCGCTTGACTCTTCCGCATACTCCATTGTTCTGCTGCTGTCCTTTGCATTCCCGCTCTATTTTTGCGCGCACAAGTAGCGAGAGGAGCAGCCTCCGAACCTCGCCCTTCTTGAGATCTTGCTCGAGATAGAAGGCCGATAAGGTTTTGGGGAGCGATCACGCGATCGCTCGAAAGGTGTTCTCGAAGCGATCGCGCACCGCAACGCGTCGCGACCGCATCAATCTCTTCATCGCACCAACGCTTCATCGCGACAACTCGTGATCGTCTACCGACCGTCATGGCGAACGAGAATGTTCACTCGCTTTGTGCCAACGGTGGCACCAGCTCAAGGGTATATTAACTTATACCGTGTTTTATTCATGCTGATTTCTTGTTCATTAGTCTTTGCGTATGAGATAGATAATTTGTTATCTAGTACCTTTGGCTTTGAACAAAAAATGCATCTTTGTTTAATCATGATTTACATAATTCTGTGGATTAAAATATTGAGAAAATTCCTAATATTTCCAACAGTTTAAGCTAGATTATTGTGTTGATTGTTGATATTGTGTGAGTTGTGATATGCCCACGTATGATCAATGGAGCTTAATTTGTGATGATTAGGAGGTGGTGGACAAATAATGTAGTTACTGTTATGAGATAAGATTTTCGTAACCGAATCGATTACCATCTATCTCTTATTTGTGGGCGAATCCGAACTCATCTCTTATGCTTTCCTCTATATATTGGGCTTCCTCCATGTAAAAGATGAAATCCAATAATAAAGCAAGAGAGCTCCACCCCTATATTCTGTGTGCTCCTGTTCTTGTTCTTGTGGTCTCGTTGGCGTGATGTTGATTGATCGTGGGTGAACGACTAATTTTATAACACGTTATCAGCACGAGTCTCTACCTCGCCGCCGCCGTTGAAGTCTACGTCGTCGTTGTCCTCTACTTCGTCGTCGACGACTACGCCGGCATCTACACGTTGTTGATGGGATCGGATCGTCTGCTTGCTACCGATCTACAATGCATCGAGTTACTTCCTGCATCACGCGATCTACCAGCATCACACCTTACGGTACGTTGGATCGTGTCTCGCAGATTTATCGTATCCCAGCCTTCAAGCTGGTCTATTGTTTTTCTCTAGAGATTGTACACGCAGTACATACATCATGAACAGTACAGATTAAACCTGGTGGGGCCTGCAGCCACCACCACGCCGCCGACAAAGAAGCCGACGGCGACACCCTTCCACCCGCCGTGCACGCCGCCGACCTTCTCAGTCCTCGCGCCCGCCGTGCACGCTGCAGATCATCTTGGTTCTCACGACCATCGCATGCGTCGCCGGTTGTCTCGGAGTCGCGCCAGTCACGTATGCCGACGGAACGCTCGGCTTCACTTCGCGTGGCTCGAAGCGGCGGTGGCGCCCGACGCGCCGCAGCCCCTGCCCCTGTAGCGGTAATGAGACCCCTGAGACGGCCCCTTGGCTTCCGTGCGACGGCGGAACGCTTTATCTCCCGAGCGCAAGCGTCCCGAAGATCGCACTGGCGCTCACTGCACCACCATCGTCGAGGCAAGCAGCGCCGCATGCCCACCGCCGTTGTGTCACCTCATCGCGCGGAGAGCCGCACCGAGCCTTCTCGGTTCATGCGCCCGCAGCCGCTCCAAATGCCGCGCGTCGTCCGTCGCCGCCTCCTCCGCACCACCACGCCGCGGCACCTCACGCGAGGCTAGCTCGCCGACGCGAGCTCGCCCGCCGCGGCCGCCACGCGCGCACCAGCTGCAGATGCGCAGCGTGAAAGGAGAAAGCGGTGGCTAGGGGATGAACCCTAGCCGCCGATTTTTGTGGAGGCGCCAGTCGGGCCAAAATCAAATTGGGCCGGAAGCCAATCGGGCCGGCCACTGGACGGGCGGAAACCAAATGGGCCGAACGGCCGGATCGGGCCGTACGGCCCAGTGATGGTACGGCCCGCCTCTTTTCCTCAAGATAAAATAAAAAAATCCATTTATTAATATTGAAAAATTGATAAATGAATCCTAGAAATTAATTTTCCTAGGTTATGGGCTTCCGTAATTTTGATAGATTTAATATTTAGCACATTGGAACTTCCATACTATGGGTTCATTTTCTAGCTTCATGCCATGTTTAATATGTGATGGAATTTATTTTCTGTTATTGAAGTAATTCTAAAAATTGCTTGGAAAATTAACAGAAAATGTTAGAAGATTATGGAAAATATGTATTACCCATTGCTCTGTGTCATATTGCTAGATTAATTTTCTTAGCTTGTTTTTCATGTTTGTATGTGCTGGACTTTATTTTCTGTTATTCCGTAATTGTAAAAATTGTTGGTAATTAACAGAAAGTTATGAAAAATTGCTAGGAAAATTCTGGGAAATTTTAGATAATTATCTATTGAATAGATATAGACCAAGCTTTACTGATTAAATAGTGAGCATGCAATATAATGATTTTACCAGTAGTAAAAGTTATTTTGCATAAATAGAAATAGGATATGTTGGACATCGAAAAAAAGGAACCTATCAAGATTGCCCTAAATGGCAACAATTACCTTACCCGGGCAATAAATATTAAGATTAATCTGATAGCTCGATCTTTCGGAGCTACTGTTTCTCCCAGCTTGAAGCTGGTACACCTGCTCTTCCCGAAGCCGCCAAATGTATGGCTTTGCACCTCCTGAGGCACCATCTTCAAACGGACCTAAAGGCCAAATAGTTGATGAAAGATGACTAGCTGCTATTTTTGATCATTGATCTAACATTATGTAACCAGAAACTTACTAATGCTAAACAGATCGATAAGATATTGTGCATATTCCACCCCAATATGAGGATACTGCTGTAAATAGTATCGCCATGCCCAGTACCAGAAGTATTACGAGCACACATGCATTTTGCTGGAAGCAGAAAAACATGATGAACTCCTGGTGAAGAATCATCACGTACTTCCTAACGGGAGTTTTGCAATGCCCGAAGCACATGCAAATACTTAACAGGCTAGCAATAGCCATGGCTGCAGAAAAGGCCAATGGAATAAAGGGGATAAGTGGAAGAATGACATATCAAATAGGGGAAGAGGCAATTCATAGTGGAAAAGTAAAGGCAAAGGGACAAAGGCTTCCAGAAGTAAGGCCGCAAACCCTGAATAACCCTATTTAAGTAAAGATGCGCAGACCATTGGTCATGCAACTATCGCATCCCGAAATATGTGGTAGACCTTTACATGCAATCCACTGGGAAAAATAAATAAGACCCGGGGAAATAATGTTAAGTCATACTTCACCATTCAACCTGATGTTGATACGAATGTTGAGAAGTGTGATGATATGATTCTTGAAATTATTGAGCTCAAGGAGTCCCAGGAGGACACCTACATCTCATATGGAGACCTGGTTTAGTCTCCTAAATATCCGTTCACTTGGTAAGTCGATGTCACATATTCCTCATATGTCTCCTTATCAGTTTTGCCCTAGTTCCTGAACGAACATTTGGTCTTACGCTCCTGTTGAGCGATTATCACTCAAAAAAATGAATAAATTGATATTTCCCAGATTTTTTTTGATTAATTGTGCTATGTTTGTTCTATATACTACAATTTGTTCCTTATGCAATAATTGTTTGATTGTTAAATCATACTTTCAATATAGAACAAAGTATAATCTGATGGCGGAGGAGAAAATCTGTCTAGAAGACAATTGTACCACACTAAGTGAATTGAAAATATTATGACTATCGCCAGAAGCGATACTCTCATAGTTGGCACTGGAAGAATGCCATATTATACCCTGAGTCCAGTCACACTCCTTTAATCTTTTCCGTATGGAGATAGTGAATGAGGATGGTACGGAATACCTACTCATGACTAAGTTTAACGGGTATAATAAACGTGTGGTTAAAAGCTTCATTTATTCTCCTCCGGATTATACTATGCACATATAAAACCTGAAGTTTGTGTTACGATGCAAAACCTAGATATATTTAAGATCTGGCCGATCGACTGGGTTACCCTGAGTTGAATAGTATAAGAAGAATAATTAATAATTCTGTTGGCCATAGCATAAAGTCTTTCCTAGACCTAAAGTTTTTCTTATGCCCTGGTTGTGCTAAAGGAAAGCTCATTCTTAGACCTTCTTACCTAAAAAAAGGTTAGGGAAGAATCACTGAATTTCCTGAAGAAAATTCAAGGTGATATCTATGGACCTGTTTAGCCCCTGTTGGGCCCCTTTTAAGAAATTTTACGGTACTGATAGATGCTTCTACCGATAGTCCCATTGTATATCTCTTATCTACTAGGAACCATGCTTCTGCCCAAATTATTAAGTTAAAAGCCTACTTTCCAGAAGAAAGGATCAAATCTATTCAAATAGACAATGCCAGCGAGTTTACCTCAAAAGCATTTAATGTTTGTTATATGGCTCCGGAGTTAATGTAGAGCATCTCGTACTTAATGTCCATACTTAAAATGACCTTGCAGAGTCATTACTTTAAAAGAATAAAAACTTATTGCTTGGCCGCTCTTGCAGAATAATAGGTTTTCCACCAGTTGTTGGGGCCACGCAGTGCTGTATACTGCGGTATTAATTCAACTCAGACCAACTGCACATCATGGATTTTCCCCGTTGCAGATAGTGCGTGGAAAAGAATTAAGTATTTCCCATCTGCGAAAATTTGATTGTACTGTATACATGCCAAACTCTCCACCACAGCGTACCACCATAAGACCTCATCAGAAGTTGAGGATCTATGTAGGTTATGAATCTCCGTCATGTATTAAAATACCTAGAGCCTACAACAGGGGATCTGTACATGGCTCGGTACGCTGATTGTACTAAGGACATTTTTCGACATTAGGGGGAGATAAGTACCATATTAGAGAATGTCGAGTCCTTAGATCCACGCACTACAGAGACCGAACTTGAAGTTTGGAGGATGATAAATCTGCAACAAATAAGTTTAACATCTGCCAAATGCCTTCACTGATCATAAGGGAGTGAAAAGATCTCATATACCTGCAGTATATGCACCTGAAAGAGTGAAAATACCCTAGAAGGATATTGAACCTACTCTTGACCCTCATGATAAAAAGAGGGGAGGCCTCCAGGTGCACGGGACTCAATTCCGCGGAGACGTCCGCAGAATTAGAAAACCAAACAAATGAGAACACTACCCATGACAGTGGAAGAAGCTCAACTTGATGTTGAGAAAATCTACAAGTGAGCCATCACGGAGATGGTAACATCCTCAAGTGATCCATCTCGAAGATGATAACCCCAACAGATATTTGCGCGCACAATCACACGCTGGGAAATCGGAACAGCCAGACTCCATCGTTGTGGGAAATTACGAGGAGCTGGAAGAAATTTATAAAGAGATATCCCTGAAGTAATGCAGGAGAATTGTATAAAAGAAAGACTACAATTGTCGACATATAATTGCCTCTAAAAAATTGCTAAAGCTGGATCCAGAATCAAAGTCCATGGCAGAGTGCCAGAAGCACTCAGATAGGGTCAAACAAAAGAAGCAATTGAGGCAGCGCTCGCTTATTAAAACGAAAGTTTTGGTCCCGTTGACCAAACATCTCCTAAAGTAATCCCTGTAGGATCAAATGGGTTTTTCATCCGGAAGAGAAATGAAATACTCAGGTGGTGAGATATAAAGCGAGGCTTGTAGCACAAGGGTTCACGCAGAGACCCGACATCGATTACGATGAAATATATACTCCTGTAAAGAGTGGGATAATGTTCCAAAAATTAATATTAATGGCAGCAAGCTTAAACTTATCAATGCAGTTGATGGATGAAGTGGCCTCATATATGTTTGTCACTGGATACGGATATTTACATAAGAATCCCTGAAGGAGTTACAATTCTGAATCCTAATAATCGCAACATGTATAGCATCAAACTGAAGAGGTCGCTATGCGGATTAAAATAGTCGGGGGAGAATGTGGTATAACCGACTTAGTGAGTTCCTCCTGAAGAAGCCTGTGTGTTCATACAGAAATCTCAGAATGGATTTTGTATCATCTCAGTTATATGTCGATGATCTGAATATCATCGGAACCAAAGGAGATAGAGGAAGCAAGTGCTTACCTCATGACGGAGTTTTGAGATGAAAGATTTGGGTAAAACTAAATTTTGCTTAGACCTACAGCTAGAGCATTTCCCAGAAGGAATCCTTGTACACCAGTCTTCCTATACCCAGAAGGTATTAGAAAGGTTTAATATGGATAAATCGCATTCGTTAAAACGCCCCATGGTCGTAAGATCCCTTGAAGTGGATAAAGACCCTTTCAGACCAAGGATGGAAAATGAGAAAGTCTTAGGACCTGAAGTCCCATACTGATGTATCTTACGAATTGCACAAGGCCTGATATTGCATTCGCAGTGAATTTGCTAGCAAGACATAGTGCAGCCCTAACCAGAAAACATTGGGCTGGTGTCAATACTTTACTCAGATACCTCCAAGGTACTCAAGATCTTGGATTATTTTTTCCAAAAGAACCAAGATTTAACCATGGTGGGATACACGGATGCTGGCTACCTGTCTGATCCCCACAGTGCCAAATCACAGACTGGTTTTGTGTTTCTCTGCGGTGGTGAAGCCGTTTCTTGGCGGTCTTGTAAACAGACTTTGGTGGCTACCTCTACCAACCACTCAGAGATCATAGCTTTGTATGAAGCCTCACGAGAATGTGTTTGGCTACGACGTGTGATTAACCACATCCAGAAGTCATGTGGCCTTAAAACCGTCGATACCCCCACTATTATCTATGAAGATAATACTGCTTGTGTTGCACAAATGCATTTGGGTTATGTAAAGAGTAATATCATAAAGCATATTGCTCCATAGTTATTCTATCCTCACGAACTCCAGAAGAACGATGAGATAAAAATCCTACAAACTAAGTCATGTGAAAAATCTTGCAGATTTATTCACTAAATCCTGTCTAAATCCACATTTCAAAGAAGTGTTAAAGGCATTGGGATGAGAAGACTTAGAGATATGCAAAGTTCAGGGGGAGTGAACCCTTGAATCATAACCCTTATGGTGATCCTGAAGATCCTAATTTAAATCTAGAAGATTATAAGTTGTACTCTTTTTCCCTTAGTGAGTTTTCCTGAAGTTTCTCACATAAAGGTTTTTAACGAGGCAACTAGTGCTACATAAAGTACGAGTGCAATGTACTCTTTTCTCCATCTCCTTTTTCCCACTGGGTTTTTGAGTGGAGTTTTTTAACGAGACATGTGCATTACGTGGTATTCGCCCAAGGGGGAGTGTTATGAGATAAGATTTCCATAACCGAATCGGTTACCATCTATCTCTTATTTGTGGGCGAATCCGAACTCATCTCTTATGCTTTCCTCTATATATTGGGCTTTCCCCCATGTAAAAGATGAAATCCAATAATAAAGCAAGAGAGTTCCACCCCTATATTTTGTGTGCTCCTGTTCTTGTTCTTGTGGTCTCGTTGACGTGATGTTGATTGATCGTGGGTGAACGACTAATTTTATAACATTTACTTCCAAATTCCCTCCACCGTACGTATATAGTACTTTTGGTCTAATTGATTTTTTGAGGGTAGCAGTCGTAGCCTGTGAACAGATGATTTGTGACGTCAAGAATACTTTTCTTTGCATTGACCCCAAAACGACTGGAGAGACTATCTGCCGATCAGGGGCATCCCTAATTTGAATTCGGACTAAGGAATGATGAATAGTGTGTTGGTCATTTCCGCGGTTTACTAATGACCCGGGGGTCTTCCAACAGCTAAAGCCGTGAATTAACGCCGTGTTTAGAACCAGAGAATTTCTAAGGAATTTTGTGGAAATTATACTGCTTCGTACGAAATTCGTATGGTATCTTTGCATTCCGAACGAATAAACCGGCCGGGCAAGTTTTTCACTCTATTCCTACTTGACGTTCTCTTTTCCTCTCTTACTGTGAAGTGAAGTCAGAACGAAAATGACCCCGCTCTGAAGCTAAGCTAAGAGAATTAGTACCATGCATGCATTGTGGAATTAATTACCATGCATGCATGCAATAATTTACCATTACATGCTGCAGTAAACGTTAGAATTTCGAAGCATAATTAGAGCAGTCAACCACCATTAACTAGCTTGCTTGAAATTCCACAGCGACCAGTCGACCACTGTCCAGTAGACACGAAATTTTCCAAAGTCCTAATTCGACCTCAGCTACCTAGGTGTGTGGCTGCCTTTAGCCTTTTGGTCATCTTGACCGACTTTGTACACGAACTGCCTTTCAACCTGAAAAGGATCAGTGTGACGAGCCGAACGGATTCCTGGCTTTCCCATCTTTTCACCATCTATCGTTTGAAGCTTTGGCCAGCAACATGTGGACGCTCTAGCTTGAAGATCGTAGCGTCTCATGCAAGATCAGCGCCAAAACCGTACGCTTAATTAGATGTATAGCAGCAACGTGTAATTAAGCAAACGCCTGAGAAGTCATGCATATGGAGGAATATGATTCTAGCTTTTATCAGGCAAAAATGGCTGGTGCTTGTTTGAATTTACTGTAGTATTACCTTAGCTAGTTCAACGTGCATGTCGATTGATTGACCATAACTAATCTAGACTAGATGCATCGGAACAGAAGAATGCATGTTGATTGGTTCATAACTCACGAAGAAAGCTAGATGCAAAGAGAAGACCGGGAATATCATGCCATGCATCCTCGTAGTTTCTAGAGAAATTAGCCAATGCCAGGTTTAGTTAGTTCCCAATTATCAACCATGACCACCTCACAACAAAGTACAGAGCTGCAATTCCACAGCCAGTCACCAAGATACCAACCGAGCGAGTCCTTAAAAGATTCTTCCATGCATTCAGACCTTTCAGACAACTAATCGCATCTTTGACATGGTATATGTGTTTGATCTGAATTCTAAAAAAAGGTTCGTCGACACGGGGATAGCTGCTAGAGCTTCTTTCGGATTTGTTATACCTGTGTAAGTATATATTAACTAGTTAAACTCAAAGTACTAAAAATTTCAATAAGTTTACATAGGGAACATGCTTATTTTGGATCATGGTGTCCAGAGTGCCCCAAGTCATTATACTATATACACATACACAAAAGGAAGAGCTATTAGTTATTCTACGCGTCAGTCGAACTAACATGTCCAAACCACCACACGTGCGCTCACTTCATATGTGGACTGAGCTAATTAGTTATGTAGCCAACCAACCAATAAATACGGTTCTTTGTTCGTAGTAGAATCTTTTTTCTTTGATTTAGTCATAATTTTTTATTCACAGCTCCGATTCACGAATGGTTTTCATCGGTAACTTATTGACGACAAGAGGAACAAAATGATATAGGTCTCGTTAGTAAATACCAGATGAATGAGATTTTACACTAATTTTCTGGACATGTTATTAGATTTTACTGCTACATCTAGCGGTGTCGCATGATGGCCATGTGATATTGGCATTAAAAATGCATTCCAATTTACTGGACATATTGTTAAATTTTACTATCGAATCTCGCTGTAGCAGCATGATGGCTATGTGATTTTGGCAAACGAAATGGTCCAAAGTTATTGCTAAATGCATTCTAATTTGCTAGACATGTTGTTATATTTTATTGCTAAACCTTGCGAATAATGGTCGTGTGATAGCTACAATACGAAACGGATCAAAGTTATTGTCAAGTGCACTCCAATTTACTGATCGTGTCTTTAGATTTTGCTACCGAACCTCACCGTGGCACATGATGACCATGTGATAATGGCAATACAAAGCGAACCAAAATTACCGCTAAATATACTCCAATTTACTAAACCTGTCTTTAGATTTTACTACGAACCACACCGTGGCGAATCATGACCATGTGATAGCGGTGATACGAAATGAACCAAAGTTACTGCCAAATGCACTCAATTTATTGTTACACGTTGTTAGATTTTACTACCACACCTCGTCCGTAGCATATGATGGCTATGTGATAGCGGATGAGAGAGAAACGTGGGTTGATTGTAAACTTTGTACTAAGAAATGGATACCATATTTGCGTAAAAATAATTATTACATCAAAATTTTGAATTTATTGTACCTAAAATAGAAATGCATAGCACAAAATGTTGGTGGTTGATTAGTGGGTTTTGATTTGTCATGTTGAGCATCTAGCTGGTGGAGGGTAGAATAAGGCGGATGAAGAGAGATAACATGTGAAGGGGTTGATTGTAAATTTTGAACGATAATATCTTATAAATCATTTATCCTATTTACAATCCGTGCAAGAAAACCCGGTATGTGTGTGGGTTTTGGGTTAGCCTTGCAGTTAATCCTAGCCCTTGTGAGTGCTTAGGGTTGAGGGACTCATCCAAGGGTGGTAGGTGGCCCAAGAGTAGTATAAATAAAGCCTCCTTCCCTTGAAGGTGTTGAGGTTTTGATTCATTTGAGCTTTGCCCACATGAATGTGAGGCTTTGTAACCTCCCTTCCAGAAATGAAAGTTTTATTCATCCACCTCTGAATTTATTTTATGCATTTACATTATGTCTTTACTTTACATAATTTAAATTCAGCATTTACTTTCCGCAATTACATTCCCGCAATTTACTTTCAAGTAATTTGGATTTGCCTCCTCCTTCTAAATGCTGCTGTTCTTGGATGTTTTGAGTGTGTTCATATGGTTTTACATCTCTTTTGCACTCTTGGATTGAGTAGAGAACATCTTTTCTTTCAAGTTCCAACTTTGTTCTGAACTTGTTCTTCGCGCAGCAGTCAGTGTTTGATTTTTGTAAAAATATAGAAAAATCCTTTTTGAGTGATTCTTGTTGGACGAGATGCGGGACTCTGATATACACTTGCTGAAAAATTTTGGAGTTCACTTGTTGTACCGTTTGGGCGCCATGAGGTGAAAACCGAGCCCCAAACGTTCTGCTCGAAGTTCTTGACCAGACTGTGTTCTTCGATTTTTCGTGTTTTTTCTGTAAGGCTTTTTGAGGAGAAATTTGGTGGAGTTCTTCAAGACTCTGATGCTCACAGGGAGAAAAAGTCTCAAAATTTTTTGAGCTACAGAACCCCACCAACCTCCTGTGCAAATTGAGGACAAGTTCTGGGAATTTAAGTGACTTTTGTGATTTGAATTGATGTCCTTTCTAAAAGCAAGAGTTTGAATCGATTCCTCTTTATCTTGGACACTAGACAACCAGGATTGTGACTCAAAATCCCCACATATTTTATGGTACTTATCCATGCAAGCTTGGGGTACAATAGTTGTCTAGTTTTTCGGTTTTTCACAATTCCTTTAGCGATCTTGTCGAGGTTTTTGTTGGAGTATTTTGGGGAATTTTTATTTAGCACTCTGCTCGCCATTTCGGTCCTTCAATTGGTATCGAGTGGTTTGCTCTTCCATAGATCTTGACCGGTCTCAAGAGCCATGGGAGGACAAATATTCCACCAAGCCTCCAATCTTTAATGGAGTTGATTTTCCTTTTGGAAGTCCGGATGGAGTTACCAGCTACCGATATGGCGAAGGTGAAACATGAGGTTCCTGGCGATGAAATTGGCCATCAATATGGTTTTGAATGCTAAGGCAAGGTCTTAGCTGGTGAGTATGATAGGTAGAGATTTGGGTAACCTCGATGCTTACCATGAGGGCTCTATCAAATCAAGGCGTGAAGATTAACAGTACAACAAGTTTGATCAACGCTACCGGTGAGAGTCTCGACGAGTGTTTTGGTCGGTTTACAAAGATTTTGAGCGACCTCCGAGCGATTGGTTGCATATACCCGACTCGGACAATGCTCGGCATTTCTTGACCGCACTCGACCTTCGGTTTGGGAGATGAAGGTGACCACCATCAAGGACACCACCGACTTATCGACTCGACTCTTGACGGGCTTTATTCCGCCTCAAGACTCATGAGATCGATGTCGTCTCTCGGAAGACGAAATCTCGATCGATGGCTTTGGTCACCGATCCCATTGGATCTTCTTCTTCCGATCCTTCTATTGGTTTCTCTCTTTTCGCCCTTTGCGAGCTAAGCGATGACCAATCGAAAAATTTCGAAAATGAGCTTGCTCTTCTCGCCGCAAGTTTTCTCATGCATACAAGAGGGTGAGAGAGAGGAAGAGAGGTGGCATGATCACCGCTTCGAGTTTGGTGGCCCCAACCACATTCGCGAACTGTCCCAAGCGGAGAAGGGCAAGAATGACGTTGGCGGTTCGGGCAAGAACGACTACACCGACAAGAACCGCAACAAGAAGCCTCCGGTTCGTGAACCCGCGCACGAGAAGAAGTACCGCAACTTCTCCAAGAACAAGAAGCTCTTCCACCGCGTCCTTGCCGCGCTTGCGACATCAACCTCTCCGACACGGAGACATGGAGCGACGAGGCCGAGGATGATCCGCAAGAGAAGAAAGGCGCGACGACTTCTCGGCATGTGCTTCATGGCGACACAAACGACATCGGCGACTCAGAGCTCTACAAATGACTCGGACGAGGTACCCTCCTATGACCAGCTCAACGAAGCTTTACGCAAATTAGGAAAATTTCATGCTAGAGCTAGAGCTAGGTGTACGGAGCTTGAGAAGGAAGTAGGTACCTTGACTCGGGAGTTAGCTTCACTTAGATCTTCTCCTCCCGAGTCACCGATGATTGCTCTTTGTGTGATGCTATTCTTGTGGAGTTGGAGAACCTAAGGACCATACATGATAGTGTGCTTGTTGAACTTGATGGTCTTAGGTTGAAGAATGCTAGCACTAGTTCTGTTGATGCTATTCTGTTGAGGCTAGTTTTCTTCATGCTCACTCCACTCCATCATGCTCTAATTGCCCTAAATTGCTTGCCAAATTGATGCCATGAGCGAACACCTTAGGAAGCTTTCGCTAGAAACAATGAACTTGAATCACATGCTTCTAAGGACCCAGTCACCATGTGAGGGTCAGAAGCAATTAAAACTTGACAATGAAACCACGAATGTCAAGTGTGCTAAACTTGCTAAGGACTTACTAGATAAGTCACAAAAATATTGCTTGCGATGTATCGAGATTGTGGGGACTTGGATAAAATCCATGTCGAGCTTAGGAAGAAATTAGAAGACCAAGCCCATAGAATTAGAGATGCTCCTTGCGTTTCTTGTGAGGCCCTCAAGATTGAGGCAACCGTCTTTGAGGAGAAAATGCACGTCTTGAGAGAGCTCATCTTTACGGTTTTTCTTCCTCTCCTTCCCCTGTTCTTCTTGTGCTTCTTTCTTCCGAGATTGCCAGTATCTTATGAGCACTCTCGAGAAGTTTGTTGGAGGCAAGAAGAAACTCAATCTTATTCTAGACCAATCCAAGATTAGTAGATTCAATCAAGGTCTAGGATTTGATCCTTTGGGGCACGCTCGGGCGCATCCTCCCACCATTGTGCGCGGCTCCAAGAGTGGTGAGATTGTGGTAGCTCCTGAGTGAGTACCACCGTGTTTAGGTCTCACTGGGGTTGTCCATAGGACTTGACCGGAAGGGTGTTACTCCTATTGCTTCGCCTCTAGCAAGGCGAAGTACATATGCACCTTCCGTAAGAAGGATGGTCACCTAGTAGATTTACTTCAGCGCGCAAGATCACTCGGCGTAAGCGTGTTGTCGCTCTTAGGGGTATTCGTGGTCATCCCGCACTTTGAGTGCTCCTAAGACACACACCGCTTCTAGACGAGTTAGAGAGTCGCTTTGTTTTTGGGCGGCGCCCGGGACTTGGTTTTCATGCTAGTTCTTCGAGTTTTAGTCCCGGAGCTGTTCGTAGTCGGTCTTTCGCCGTCCTCTTGATATTCCTCGCTTTTCCCATCGAGGTAGATATCGTGGCGTGAGGTGTTTTCGGTAGGAGATCCAGCAGCCTTATCGGGATGGTCCGGCTTTTGCACCACGGCGTGCCAACCCGCTTTGACTCCTAGATTATCTACCAGAGTTGCTCCTGATCGTGTGAGAGTTGAGCGTCAGAGAGACACTCGAGTCCAGTCTTCTTCTGTGGCTGGTACTCTGAGGTGTCGTATGGTTCAGTATTGGGTTCCTAAGTCTTCACTCTATCCCAGTACTGAGTCATCTTTCTCTCTTGTGTCTTGATCAGTTAAATCGGATGGGGAAGGGCGATGTTTGGATTGTTGACTCGTTGTTCTCGCCATATGACCGGAGATTCTCGTTGGTTCTCTTCCTAGTCCGAGCCCCGGTGATGAGTTAATCACTTTTGGGGATGCATCTTGAGTAGAGTCATTGCTAAAGGTACCATCTGCATTAACCAAAATTTCATTCTTAAAGATGTTGCCTTAGTAAGTAAGCTGCAATACAATCTGCTCTCTGTTTCTCAGCTTATCGATGACTCTTTCGAGGTAAGCTTCAAGAGTAATGCCTGTAGAATCCTTGATTCATCAGGAGGGTTAGTTTGTGGGATTTCTAGATTTGGGAGAGTCTTTCGTGCTGATTTTTCTGCTTCTTCTGGAGACTCTCTTCGATGTTTGATTGCTTCTGAGTCCCGTGATCTCTCCTTCTGGCATAGGAGACTTGGTCACATTGGTTTTGATCATTTGACCCGAGTTAGCAGCCACGATCTCATTCGGGGTTTGCCCAAACTCAAGATGGTCAAAGACTTAGTTTGCTCTCCTTGCCGACATGGCAAGATGGTTACTGCTTCTCATCCTCGATCCACGTAGTGATGGTGATGCACCAGACAGCTTTTACATATGGACACCGTTGGTCCGGCTAGAGTGCGATCAGCGGGAGGAAGTGGTATGTTCTTGTCATCGTTGATGATTTTTCTAGATTCTCTTGGGTATTCTTCATGGCCTCAAGGATGAGACTTTTTCTCACTTCAGGGTTTGATCAAGAGGTTGTCTATTGAGCTCCAAGGTGCATTACGAGCTATCGCAGATGATAATGGCACGGAGTTCAAGAATTCCTACTTTGAGAGTTTTTGTGTGGAGTCTGGTTTAGAGCATCGTTCTCTTCTCCTACGCCTCTCGCAGAATGGCGTGGTGGAAAGGAAGAACAGGACCACAGTTGAGATGGCCGGGACGATGCTAGAGCAGTCTGAGACTCTAGGAAGTTTTAATGAGGCTATAGCTCACCGCTTGCCATGTTTCTAATCGCGTGTTTTTGAGAGCACATTTGCATCGCACTTCTTATGAGTTGAGGTATGGGCGAAAGCCGGTGTGTCTCATTTTCGCGTTTTCGGTTGCAAGTGTTTTATCTTAAAGTCTGGTAACCTAGATAAGTTTGAGTCTCGCTCTTCTGATGGTATCTTTCTAGGTTACTCGACTTCTTCTCGTAGCTATAGGGTCTGGAGTGTTGATGCGCATAGGATCATAGAGACCTGTGATGTGACCTTTGATGAGGCTAGCCCAGGAGCTAGACCTGATATTTCAGCTCTTCTTATCCCTCCGAGACCATCTTTGTAGAAGATGAGGATGATGGAGATGATGGTGTTCCACCGGATCCAGTTCCCTCTATACCTGAGGTGCCTCCTGTTTCCATTTCTGCACCTCAGGGAGACCAGCCCTTGCCTTCCGACTCTCCTTCGGCGAGTGGCTCTGCTCCTACCTCTTACATGCATGAGGTAGAGGCCACTCGCTTACGGTCCTCCCGTCATATCCGTAAAGCTCATCCACCGATCGGATCATTGGTGATCTGTTTGAGCGCGTCACTCGCTCAAAATCAGGTTTGTCCGATTCCGCCTCCACTGCCTTCGTTGCCTCCTTTGAGCCGAAGATGTTTCTCATGCATTATCCGATGAATCGTGGATTAATGCTATGCATGAGGAACTTGAGAACTTTGAGAGGAACAAGGTATGGTAGCTTGTCGAGCCCCATCCGTCATAATGTCATTGGGACCAAGTGGGTGTTCAAAACAAGCAGAGTGAGGATGGGGTTGTCATTCGCAACAAGGCTAGGCTAGTTGCACAGGTTTTTCTCAAAGTTGAGGGTCTTGACTTTGAGGAGACCTTTGCCCCGTAGCTAGACTAGAGGCTATTAGGATCCTCGCTTGCATTCTCTGCATCCCGTGGCTTCAAGCTCTATCAAATGGATGTCAAGAGTGCATTCCTCAATGGCTATATTGAGGAAGAGGTTTATGTCAAACAACCTCCGAGATTCGAGAACCCCAAGTTTCGAGTCATGTATACAAGCTCTCCAAAGCTTTGTATGGACTCAAGCAGCCCCCGAGCATGGTATGAGAGGCTCAAGTCTTATCTTCTCACCATGACTTCAAAATGGGCATAGTAGACAAAACTCATTCATCGGACACCATGAGTCTCATTTTCTTCTTGTCCAAATTTATGTGGACGATATAATTTTGGTGGCTCATCTCATTCGCTTGTGTCTCGGTTTTACGAGGTGATGAGCACGAGTTTGAGATGAGTATGATGGGCGAGTTGAGCTACTTTCTTGGCTTCCAAATCAAGCGGACTCGGAGGGTACTTTCTTGCATCAAGGCAAATATACCGTGACCTCCGAGGCGTTTCGACATGTCCGATGGGAAGCCGGTGATGACTCCTATGGCCACCTGCGCTGTCCTCGAGCCCGATGAGGATGGTGAGCTCGCGATCAAAAGGAGTTTTGAGCATGATCGGCTCCTCTTGTACCTCACCGCTTCGAGGCCGGACATACATTTTCTTTGTGTGTCGTGCGCTCGATTTCAAGCTTCTCCTCGCGCCTCTCACCGCCAGGTGGTCAAGCGTATTTTCAGGTACCTTCGTGCTACCACTGATTATGGTATTTGGTACTCTTCGTCTTCTTGTCTATCTCTTAGAGCTTTTTCCGATGCCGACTTTGCTGGCTGTAGGATAGATAGGAAGAGCACTTCTGGCACTTGCCAATTCATTGGCTTCTCTTGTTTCTTGGTCATCTAGGAAGCATCCGAGTTGCACCTGATCCACCGAGGCCGAGTATGTTGTCTGACCGATTCTTTGTAGCCAAGTGCTCTGGATGAGATCGACCTTACGGGACTATGGGTTAGAGATAGAGAGTGTGCCACTTTTCTGTGACAACACTTCAGCTATTTGCATTGCTAAAAACCCAGTGCAACATTCCGGACCAAGCACATTGATATTAGATATCACTTCCTTAGAGACCATGTGGAGAAGGGAGATATCGCGCTCATCAGAGAGTGACCTTGATTAGCCGATATCTTCACCAAGCCTTTGGATAGCTCCAGATTTGTTGCCTTGAGGAGTGAGCTTGAGTCGTGAGCCCTTACTACTTTCGTGAGGGGAGCTGGTTTGTATATTATGTATTATATGTTTTTTCCACTTTTCTTTTCTTTGTGTTTCTTCCGGGTGACTTTGGGCTTGTTTTCTTGAGTTGAGTTCACTCACTTAGACTTTCGCATGCCTTGCATTGACCTCTTATCTTGTGCTTTACGTTGCTATCATGCGTGATTAGTCGTTCTCTCTTCTCTCTAGGTTGAGTTCCCTCACGCCTTATAAGTCTAGCGGTATTGGGCCTCCAGGTAGACAGGTGCTGTGTGCACTCCTTAGTTGGGATCTAGAGTCACTTCCCTATGTCACCACCGGGAAGATAAGAGCGAGTCCGAGCCGTAGTGAGTCTCTTCTATCTTTCTATGCTCTATAGCCATCCGGTTTTGCGGTTTCTCGACTTCTTCTCCTCATTCTGCTTTTTCCGTTATTATTGAGTTCATTCGGTTTTCTTTATGCCTAATCTTGATAATAACTCAACTTTAACCAGATTTGAGCTTAAAATTGATTCATTTGTTGAGGGGGAGTTTGGGAATCTGTTCATGCATTGCATTTAGACTGCATTTTCTGTTTTATGAGCTTTGTCTATTATGCAATTGATTTCTTCTTCATGCTATACACCATGCTACATCATTTGAAGAAAATCACTAGCTTAGGTATGTCCAAGTTCATTTAACTTGCTAAGCTTAAAAATGAAATAAGCCTTAAATGAAAAACTTGATGAAACTTGTTGCTTTTACTTGCTAGGTTTCTTCTCTAGAGGTTTGTGCCATAATTTGAGAAATTTAGGAGTTCTCTAGAGTCCCTATAGCAACTTGGGTGAAACTAGTTTGATCCATGCAGAGTCCTTCAATTGCTCATGAATCGTTGTGCTAAAAATGAAAATTAAACAAAATTGACTCTTCTTGTGCACATACGACTCAACACCTTGTATTCACAAGACCGCTTCCCATTGCACTTGGGATGAACTTGGAATACATCGTGTTTGACCTAGACCATCCTCTTAAGAGCTCATCTTGAGATGGTCGACACGGCTTGAGTCAATTGGTTGTCAAAGAAAATGCAAATAAATTAAAAACAAAGACATATGTGGGTAAAGAATGCAAATAATGTCAAACATTTGCACCCCGCTATGTCTTGTATGATGATAAATCAAAATTTGCATTAAGTGATAAATGAGCCCGAAGGACCTTGTATGCTCTTCTAGATTCCCCAACGTGTTGAGTAGGTTGAACTCTAGGTTTTCCTTTTGATTCTTAGAGCGGCTATTCTTCTATTTTTGAAACTAAAGCTAAGTGTTGCACTTGTCAAATCTTGCTAAAAATGAAATATTCAAAACTAAGCTCGTATTTGCACTTGGACATGTCTTAGTTTAGTCATCTTCTGAAATTGACAAGCTTGGTGTAATATCCTTCCATTTTGATCAAATGGATAATCTTCAAAGCTCTTTCAATTGCATTTCATGCATACATAAAAAAAATTGATGCCTATATTGCCAAAAGGGGGAGAAAACGTAGAAAAGGCATCACTAAAAAGATAAAAATGTGAATGCTTATTTGGTTATTATGATCTTTGTAAAACTATGCTACTACTTCTGTTGGATCATAATCTCATAATCACATTTGACATGTTTAGTTGGATTTTAGAGTTTTTGTTGAAAACTTGCTCTTTGTTAAATTTAACTCTAAAATCTAAATTCCTCTTCGTCAACTTGGTCATGGTTCTAATTTCTATCTTTGGACCAAGTTTGACTTTGCAACTAAAAATTGCTTTCTTCTTCATTTTCTTCAAACTCAAATTTATGCCTTTTGTGTGGTTTGTCAATATACTCATCAAGGGGAGATTGAAGGACCATGGAGGTCCATCCATGTTTGTGATGAGTATTTGACTTTATTTGAGCAAGGTGTGCTCAAGTTTGAGTTTGATTTGGATTGATTTTCAAAATAAAGCAATTTGAGTTGTCTCTGCCAGGAGTGGCAGTATCGGTCGTATGGACGCGGTAGTGATGAGTTGGATGTTTTTTTTGCACATCTTTGTGGGCATTGCTATGTGAGGAGTTTCCTTATTTTTGATGGTTGCAGGACGACGGTGCTAGGTCATGGTGAGGCGAAGGATGACCGGCACTAGGCGTGGAGCGTCGGAGGTCCAGACGGTTGGGAGATCGCCGGAAGATGATCGGAGACGGAGTCCGGGCAAGTCAAGAAGACAAGGAAAGGAGTTGATGCTAGCTAGATGCCGCGTGGATCAATGAGGGCCGTCGGATTGAGGTCTAGTTGATAGGTTAGCGGGTCTAGGTAGTATGCTTTGAAAACGTGCAAGAAAACCCGGTATGTGTGTGGGTTTTGGGTTAGCCTTGCATGGCTGTGTGTGTGGGTTAATCCTAGCCCTTAGATGAGTGCTCTAGGGTTGAGGGACTCATCCAAGGGTGGTAGGTGGCCCAAGAGTAGTATAAATAGGGGTGGAGGGTAGCCTCCTTCCCTTGAAGGTGTTGAGGTTTTGATGCTCATTTGAGCTTTGCCCACATGAATGTGAGGCTTTGTAACCTCCCTTCCAGAAATGAAAGTTTTATTCATCCACCTCTGAATTTATTTTATGCATTTACATTATGTCTTTACTTTACATAATTTAAATTCAGCATTTACTTTCCGCAATTACATTCCCGCAATTTACTTTCAAGTAATTTGGATTTGCCTCCTCCTTCTAAATGCTGCTGTTCTTGGATGTTTTGAGTGTGTTCATATGGTTTTACATCTCTTTTGCACTCTTGGATTGAGTAGAGAACATCTTTTCTTTCAAGTTCCAACTTTGTTCTGAACTTGTTCTTCGCGCAGCAGTCAGTGTTTGATTTTTGTAAAAATATAGAAAATCCTTTTGAGTGATTCTTGTTGGACGAGATGCGGGACTCTGATATCCGCTTGCAGAAAAATTTTGGAGTTCACTTGTTGTACCGTTTGGGCGCCATGAGGTGAAAACCGAGCCCCAAACGTTCTGCTCGAAGTTCTTGACCAGACTGTGTTCTTCGATTTTTCGTGTTTTTTCTGTAAGGCTTTTTGAGGAGAAATTTGGTAGAGTTCTTCAAGACTCTGATGCTCACAGGGAGAAAAAGTCTCAAAATTTTTTGAGCTACAGAACCCCACCAACCTCCTGTGCAAATTGAGGACAAGTTCTGGGAATTCTGCTTTTGCTTTTCTGAAAGTGACTTTTGTGATTTGAATTGATGTCCTTTCTAAAAGCAAGAGTTTGAATCGATTCCTCTTTATCTTGGACACTAGACAACCAGGATTGTGACTCAAAAATCCCCACATATTTTATGGTACTTATCCATGCAAGCTTGGGGTACACATAGTTGTCTAGTTTTTCGGGTTTTTCACAATTCCTTTTGAGGGATCTTGTCGAGGTTTTTGTTGGAGTATTTTGGGGGAATTTTTATTTGCGACCATTCACCCCCCCCCCCTCTGTTCGCCATTTCGGTCCTTCAACATGTGCGGGTGTATATTTTTCGACGCAGACTTAATGATGTTTCTAGTTAGGATTCAGAATCTTAGAAGATTACTTTAGGATATACCTTTCTTCTCCTGTAAAAAGTCCCACCTCTCTCATATATAAGTGAGGGCATAGGGGTATATTGTACACATACTAGAAAATATCAATAAAGAGGAGAGAGTTGTAAATCTACATCTTGTTCTCTGTTCTGATCTCGTGTTTATGCGATCTTGATTGATCAACAATGACTTTGATTAATAACATGTATTACAATAATAGTTTTTTTAAAAACATTAGGAAGCTCTGTTATTTGCTTAAGAAGCATACAAGTCATCACTTTTTTAGCCCTTCTAACAAACTTTTTTTTGCAAATCCAACCCCTTCCGAATATAGTTACAAAAATAGTTCACTTCCCCACCGAAGAAGCACCAGCATACGATACATGTCACTTGCCACGCTCCCGCACCACGGAAGGAGATATTGTGCTATGGAACCTCGGTATCTACGGTGGCTTGCCAAGCTAAAAAACTCGATACCTCCTTCTGTGGTATGGGAGCACGGTAAATGACACATGCCATTTGACAACGCTTACGCAGTGAGGAAAGAGATTATTTTTATAATTATGTTTAAAATAGACTAAAAAGTGATAATTTCAAAAGCATGTAGGCACCCAAGAGAATAATAAGATTAGAACAAGGTTATACGAGGGGATGATGCCACCTTTTCGGGAACAAGTCACGGGCCTGTTCCTGTATTCACTATTAGTGACTAATATACCTATGTTGTAATATAAACTTTCTGTAGCCATTCTGCTTGTAAGTTAACAGACCAGATCATGCTTAAGATGAGTTGCTCCGTTATGTGATAACATTCATTTTGGTGGGATGATATATACCATCCTTAATTTTTATTAATTTTGTGCTTACAATGAGGTGGGTGTCGTGCCGGGCCGGTACGGGCCCATCGTGCTTCGGGTCGAACCGTCGCTTTGGCCAAGCACGACCATTTACCTGTCGCGTGCCGGCCCAAGCCCGGTCCATTTACACTATTGCGATGAGAGGAAATGACCCAAATTTGCTTGTAGTAGCGTGCGTACGCGATGCTACGGTGCAATGAATGTATAGCCACCTTGATCAAAGAAATATGTAAATCTATAATCGAGCAACACGCATGGACAGAGATCCTTGGCAGTCACAATAGTGACCGCCAAGTTTGCAGTTGCTGGGCATCCAACCGTTGGATCGAGCGAATCGACGGTCCGGATAAAAAAAACGGTTTTGATATAGTAAATTGCTACAATACTTTTTGCTAGAGTAAATTGCTACAATGTTTTTATTGCAATACCCGAAAAATCTCATGCGCCTGATTTTGATCGAACGACCGGATGGCAATTGCAGTTGCAGTAGCAACTGCACAGGACCCTTGTCCAACACGCATTCGTTTAGATCATCCAAAATAAAGTGGGCCATGCATTGTGCCAATTAATTAAATCATTATTAGCGAACACGCATTCATTCTCTTGTGTATCTCTCGATAAATTAGCAAAGTAAGTAAATAAATGACAAGAAGAAATATGCACGCAAAGCAAGGAATAAATCAAAGCATGCGAAAGAAACATCATGTGTAGATATCAGTATTACTAGCAATGGACGCAATTATTTGGGGAAAAAGAAGTAAATTTTATTAAATCTTGAACATGTACAGAGTTACTGCCTCGTTAAAAACCTTACACCCCGGTGTGGGGTACCCACGGTAAGAAAAATAGTACAGTAACTACGTTTATATACATAGACTACCCGAGGCTGAGATTGTCAAAGTCGGTTACCGCGTCCATGATCTCCTGATCCTCTGGCTAATATTATGTCCTCTCATCTGCACGCTCCTAGTCTTTGAGGCATGTAATTGGCTCAACCATCTCAGGTGTGAGAGACGACCTCCTCGGCTCAAATATCCTCCCCACTAAACTGAAAGTTGATTCCGACGAGACAGTGGACACTGGAATCGTAAGTACGTCCCGTGCAAAATGGGATAGCATGGGGTAAATACGTTGGTTATTCTTCCACCACAAAAGCAAGTTAAGTTGATTTTCCTTGTCCATGTCAAACTCGGACTCCATGAAAGGCGTGTCGAGGTAGTGGTTGATCTATACCCATGGATTCCGTTGCGGCCTGCTCGGCGTTTCGGAAGATGAATCAAACGGTTTGCCTTTTAGCTTCTTCCACATGTTTGAAGCGATCAAACTGCCTTGTGCTTGTTGCGTTGTTGAGGTAGATCTTCGTGCTTCACTTCTGGTGCCAATCTTCTCATAATATTTATCGAAAACTCCGAAAAACTCGTTATAAACATGAGTATAGGCCTCGGAGAAATAAAGATCGAATGCCTCACCTATTCCCTCGAAGGCGCCCTGAAAGTCAGAAAATTTTCTCCGAGGATCCAAAATGACAAGAAACAAAGACAAGTATGGAATAGCTTGAAAATATTTTAAAATTTTTTGCTCCATTGGTTCTATAATGGGACATAAAATATAATTATCTCTATTTTTTTTAAAAGCATTAGCAATAAGCCAAAACCACTCGATGACTAAGCAAGAAGTTGGGTAGTACATACCGGATAATTTTCTAGTTGCATCGTAAAATTTTTAAAAAAAAATACGAAAATGACTAGCAATTATCCAATCGCGTCAAGAACCAATACATCACCATTATTGCGGTTGATTTGAAGAGCGGTGATAATGTGCTCGTAGTCTTCGCACCGATGCAGCATAGTATAAGTTGAGTTCCATCTAACCTTCATATCAAGGTTGAATCTTCTTGGTTTCATATTGTTGGCCTTGTAGTACTCGAGAACTGGGCAAACTTTACAGGTGAATTAGTAATAAAATCGATAGCATTACGTATGTCCTCCAAAGTAGGTTTCATTACATGCAAACCTGCCTGTATAATGAGATTAATAATATGGCATACGCACCTCTAGTAGAGTACAAAACCTCCAATATAAGACTCCAGGTGCGGTGAGAGGTGCTCTATAGCCGTTGTGTTAGCTGATGCATTGTCAAGATTAATGGAAACAATTCTACTTTCTATTTTAAAATCATTAACAACCTCAAGTATACGGGTAGCAATAGCATGTCCGGTGTGTGACTCCGAGATTGGCCTAAACCCTATGACCCTTTTGTTTAGTACGTACTCGTCATCTAGGTAGTGCGCAATAACACTAATATATGCTGCTCTTTGGTGAGAGAAAGTCCATATATCAGATGTTAATGTGAAGGAAAAACTAAGTGTCATAAAGGTCTGTTTTAACATTTCTAGTTTATTTGTAAATATTTTACAAATATCACGTGTAGTTGTTCTTCTACTAACATGTTGGTATTACGGGCAAAAACCACGTTGCACCATTCTCTCAAAATTAGAGCTCTCACCCGTTCTAAGCGAAAGATCCTCCGTAACTATGTAACGTGCAATTTCGTCTCTAGCTACGTCGGCGTTATATACCCATGTGCTTACCGAACCGTCGGTGTTGAAGTTGAGCTGTATCTGCATGCCCTCGCCCGGCCTCCGTCCGGCCGATATCTTCCTCAAGCAATTCTCCGCATGTCTCTTTAGATGACCTGTTCCACCACATGCACGTGCAGATAGTTTAGCTTGACAGTACTTGCAAACAGCATACACTACCTCACGCCCGTCCACAGTTTCGACGGTTCTGTCCATATGTTTACTAGCACCACGTGCGTCGACTGCCAGCTATGGATGCCCGTGCTGGCTGCATCGACATGTCGGGCTGCGTGTCCGGTGTGGATACCGACGCCCGTCCCGGATGCATCAAGGTAGCGGCATCCGAGCTCGGTGCATCCGGAGTGTATGAGGCATCCTCGATACCGTGCGTGTCGTCCAGATGACGATCATCTATGCCGTAGTCTCCCATGCTGGGGGAGAGTTGGCGTGGGTCGATCTCTTGATCCTGACGAGGGGGACTAGGAGAGCGTGGGCGTGCTCTCCTGCTCTTGCTCTTGCGAAATATTTTATTTCACAACGAGAGAGCAAAAAAAGAAAGCAAATAGAGAGCGAACAAATAAGAGAACGCGTGTGGTTAACTTAGGAGAGAAAGAATGTTTTGGGTGCTCAAATGCGGATAAATGACTGCTCGACAGATTTTAATAGCCATTATGCCCGTTGTGCGCGGGTTCATTTTAAATTTTCAATCATGTCACGTTGCTTTACGTCCTTTATCGTGTCACGTCATTGTCTGTTCGCTGAACGTTGCGGAGAGAGTGTAAGCGTGTCCATTCAAAATTGAAACGAGGCGTGGGATAAAAAGTAGGTTTCGTTCAATCACATCGCTGTCTATTTTCCTCTCTTTCTGCATGGTTGTAGCTCCCGTGATTCTCTCATAGAACAGACACGACCGTCACAGACATCAAACACTACTTTTCTCGTGATTCACTCGATTCCTTCGCAGCTTTGATTCTCTTGCATTCAAAACTTCAAAAGCACGAAGCATCAGACTTAGACGTATGATTCCTTTAAAGACTTAAACAATGTTTCCCCCGTGATTCGCTCGAACGGCTCTCTCTTTTCTCTTTTCCCCCCACCGGATTCGCCCCTCCGCCAATCTCTCTCTCACTCACTCACTTTTTCCCCTCCCTCTCTCTTCCTCCGCCCCGACCGGGCGGCCCCTCGGGCCCCGTGCACGGGCATGGCGTGTCCCCTCTCCCTCCACTCTCACGGCCTCGCGCAGCTCCATCCTGCGACCCCCCTCCTTCCCCATCCGCTCCGGCTTCCTCGGCGCGACGGACGGCGCCGCACGCGACCGAGCCCAGGCGAGCCAAGGCGGACCGAGCCAAAGGTGAGCCACGGCACGGCGGCTAGCGGCGAAGCGAGGCGAGCGGCCGCGGATTCGGCGGCGATGCGGCGCGCGCGTGTGATGGCGAGGCGCGCGCGCGTGGTTGGCAAGTCGGCAAAGAAAGAGGCGAGCGCCGCGCGGTAGGCTCGGGGTCAGCGAGGCGCGCGAGGCGGGCCATGGGGCGAGCAAGGCGACCGCCATGGGGCGAAGCGAGGCGGCGACCCCGGAGGCGAGCGGCCGTGGAGGTTGACGAGGCGAGGCGGCCGTGGCTCGGCGGCGGGCGGCCATGTGCGCGATGGGCGGCGGCCAGCGTCGCGGGCGGCGGCTCGAGGCGCGAGGCGCCCAACGTCGCGCGGTGGCTCGGGGCCTAGCGCGGCGGAAGGCAGCCACGGCGGCGAGATGGCGCGACCACGTCGGGCTAGGCGGCGCGGGAGGCGACCACACGGCGGCGACGGCGCGAGGCGGCGGCGCGCGGAGCGTCGAGGCGGCAAGGCGCGGCAAGAGCGCACGAGGCGGCGACGGCGGGCGAGTGTGCGGCGGCGTGGCGGCTGCGCGCGCGCGCGTGTCCGCGCTGGCGTGCTCGGACCGCCGGGTTGGCGTGCCGCGGTCGCCGAGGAGCGGGCGTGTCGGCGATGCCAACGTGTCGCCTCGCCGTCCGGCGTGTCGGGCGCCGCGTCGTGCGGTTGGCTGAGCGCCCGCATGGCCGAGCAAACGTCTTGCGGACCGGGCACGGCCCGATATACACAGTGACGTGTCGGGCTCTGGACCGGGCTGAGCCGGGCGTGCCTTGGGCTGCTCGAAATAGCCCGGCCTAGATGCCCACCTCTAGATGATCCATTCGTTGTCCTGCCCCTCAAACCAAACACCGTAAATAGTTGATCTTCGCTTTTGTGCTCTGTGGTTTTTTCTAATCTGAGTGATAGATTTCTTTTCTTTGCCGGTGTTTTATAACATTAACAATTGCCCCAAAGCTAGACTTCAATTGTTTGCATATGAGCTTCAGCTGGATAGGAGAAATTCGCTTCATGTATATCAGGGAATCAGCTTCAGCTGCTGCATGCCTTTTATTTTCTTCGTAGAGAAAACTTGGAAGATGTTGCCACGGGAGACCTTGGGTGGACTACGTCACTGCAGCTCTAGCTTTTGGGCACGTATGATTTTCCTCTGTATGTCCGCCATCGGAAATGGGGAACAGACGATGACCGTAGACTTTCCGTCAACGCAAACACGACTCTTCAAGTGGAGTCGTCCCTTGTCAACTAGCCGAGTAGCCTCCAAAAGATTAGCCCAAAGTAAAATAAGCACAATTTGCAGCAAAATCACAAAGTTTCCCAATAACTCGACAGCCCCCCAGACGTGGGCACCACAAGTACGAGTGAGGTTCGTTTTAGACGTGCAACTGGGTTCACTGTAGAAGTCTTCATTTTTCAGTATCGGATGCACTTTTTTTTCTTCAAATCTAGTCTTTTTTTCCAAATAATTTTTAAAAAAAATGTTCCTCTCCTCAAAAGCAGAAAACGCGACAGGTGACACATATCAACTGCCGTACTTCTATACAGTGGCAAGGTTTTTTTGCCGAGCTCCCCATCCTTGACACAATTGTGCCGATCAAACCACTTTAATTAATTAATTAATCACTTTACTTTGTTAATCAACTATCCTACCACTGAGGTAGTAATGCTCAGCAGATCCCTACAATCGAGCTCTTGAAGCGCGGCCGGTGATATGTTAAGCTCTTTCTGTGTGGTTGTGGCGTCCAGGGTTCCAAATTTCGGTGAATTTCGCCGAAATTTCGGATTTCGGATCACCTCGAAATCTAAAGTACCAGAAAAATTTTAAAAAAAATTGAAATTGCTACGGTAACCCGAAATTTCGCAAAACAACACCTAAATTTCGTGTTTTTTGGCCGGTTTTGAAACTTTTAGGGCCGGATTTGACCGGATTTGGTCCAATAACCCTTAGAAAAGTCATCTCCTATGAAAATTTGTTGAAAAAACGAATTTTGTAAACATTTTAAAATTTTGGCAGAAACACTGTCAGATTTTTATAAAATTTTACATGTTTGATAATAAGTTGAAAATTTTTTGGTACTATACTTAGTAGTTTAGGATCATACATAAAATTTTTAATAATAATATAACTTCATTTGTTATATTTTAAAAATCAAAAACATAATGAACATAATTGGGACAGTTATATTATCAAAATTTTATAAATTTTCTTGAGTGTTATTATGATCTAAAATTTTTGTGAGAGATTAATAATTGACTCAGTACCATTATATAATTTTTTTAAAAAAATCAACTTTGTTTGTTTGGTCAATCAAATCTACGTAAGCATTGAACTTCGTTTGTTATATTATATTTCAAAAATCAAAAAGAAAAGAACATAAATGGTACTGTGCCTTGTAAGAATTTTATAAATTCACTGGAGTGTGATAATGAATCAAAATTTTTATGGGATATTAATAACTTCCTTATCACCATTTTTTACAATTTTCAAAAAAATTAAACTTTTTTTATTGCTAAAACAAATCTATGTATTGATCATGAGACTTTTATCACGATGTAGCACTGTCTGAATTTTTAATCATTATTTGAGAATGATCATCATCTAAAAATTTTAAAGAAACATTAATGTTACATCAGGACTATCCACAAAAATTTTCAAATTTTTTTAACTTGGTTTACGTAATTTTTCATTTTGTTCAAGTTTGCTAGTAAGCCTTTTAACAGGGCAGTAGTACTGTTCTTATTTTTAAAAATTCATACAGTTTGATCATCATCTGAAAATTTTATGAGAGCATTATAGATACATTATAACCATGTAAAAAAATTCAACAGTTTATAACTTGATTTGTACCATTCTCGATTCGGATCAAACTTGTCGGTCAGTGTTCTATCAGGACAGTACCACTCTCCGAATGTTTAAAAATTCCTCACATGTGATAATCAGATGAAATTTTTGTGAGAACATTAGTTATGGATCATAACTATGCACAAAAAATTTCAATAGTTTATAACTTGATTTGTACCATTTTCCATTCAGATCAAACTTGTCGGTCAGTGTTTTATCAGAACAGTACCACTCTCCGAATTTTTAAAATTTTCTCAGATGTGATAATCAGCTGAAATTTTTTTGAGAACATAAGCAATGTGTCAGGAACCTCAAAAAAAATTTCAAATTCTTTCGTTAACTTTTAGACAACTTTTCAACCGATGCAAAAAAACCCGAAATTTCGGGTATTTCGCCCAAAATTTCGGGTTTTTTCGCCGAATTTCGGATTTGTTTTTCCGGAATGGACCGGATTTGAATTTTGAAATTCAAATTTCGTCCGAATATTTCCGAAATTTCGCGATCCGACCAGGGATGAAATTTATTCCGAAACCGAATTTTCTAACCTTAGTGGCGTCGCCGTACGGGAGCCCGACAGATGATATGTGTTATCTGTCGTTGTTCTCACAGTTACTAGTTTTACAAATTTATTTATACGAACTAAATTAAAAAAAATTTGGCCGAGAGCGGAAGAGAGATAAAAGATTTCTTCAACGTGTTCCGATCGTAAGTACGCAGCAAATGAATGAAATAAATCCAATCCTTTAGCCCTATCAATGCAAAGTTCTGCTACGAGCCTACGACACGACCATACAGTGGGGACATGGAATCAAACCTTGACAAACCATCGACAATTTCGACATGATAACCAATAAAATAATGGAATAGTACTAGCTAGCTAGTGCATGCTACTACAAAGCTACGAAGCAGAGATCCAGGCTGCAGTGCACTGCGCCTCCTGCGGAGAGACTTGCCATCAACTACATGCTGTTTCGTAGGAACTTTCTTGAGGCCATGACTGGTCCCAGTGCAGTGCCCTCGAGAATGCCTAGCCGCTGTTTGAAAGGTTTTAAGCCGGCTTTAGTTTTTAAGGAATAGGTTTATTTTACACTTTCGAACTATTAGAAAAGTTCAAACAACTCTTCAATCTATAAAATCGGTTATTTAACCTCCTCAACTTTCAAACCATCCTGGTTTTTCACTGACATGGCAGCCTACATAGGAATCCCCGGTTTTTCATTGATTTTGCTCGAAGGCTGACAACTCGGGCCCACTCGCCATAGACTCCAAACAGGGGCAAAGGGGAGGTTATAGGTGGCGACTCGGCGGTGATCTTTCTCGGACGAGGCCACGAGGATCTAGAGGAGGGTATAGGGATCGCATGGGAATTGTTGGTTGCGGTGGAGCGCGGCCAGGGGTGGTCAGCGGCGAGCTAGAGCGGCAGAAGGAGGGGCGGTGAGCCACGGGACGATTGAGAGGTGCCCATGCTCAAGACGAAGAGGGGAAAGCATCTACGCGCTAAGGGGAGCCCATTTTTGGGTCTTACTGAGAGGGAGGATGATCGGTCGATATTATTGACGTGCGCCGAATTTGGAGAAGACGAAGCTAGTGGCGGCGGTGCTGCGGGCATAGTGAGCTTCAATCAAGGAGGAAGACAAGTTCAGGGAGTCGGGAGGGGGCTCCAAGCGGAAGGAATTGCCGAATGACTCACTGAAATGGCTCAATTGAAGTTCGGCATATTCCTTGGGGTTTGCCGGCAATGGCGGCAGAGGCAAGGTTTTGAGCTTCGGTTCAGGCAATGGAGGCTCGGGGGGTTGGAAGGCAATGGCAAAGCTTGGGCACAGAATTTATAGTTGTCGAGAGGAGGGGGCTCGGCACAACCCGTGAGCTCGGATTCGTGGCTAAATGGGACAACAAAGCGGGGGCTTGCTTTACAGGTTTTTTCGATGAGGAAGACGCGCACACAATAGACTTTCGGCGGCCAGAGAGGAGGTAGGGAGGTGCAGAGATTGGCAACCAAGTTGCAAGTTTGGGCGGGGCTCTCTAGCGTTGGATTTGGACGGCAACGAGAAAAGGGGCTTGGAGAAACAGAGGAGGGAGATAATAGAGGAAGAAGAAGATAATTTGGTAGCTAGCTTGGCAAAACCGCCAGTAAAACCAGGGTAAGGGTGTTATTTACACCGGTATTGGAAGTTGAGGATGTTAAATAGCCGGTATTTGGACTTTTCGGATAGTTTAGGAGTGTAAAATGGGCTTCCTAGTTTTTAAAAAGTCAGTAAATCATTCAAACAGCTTAACTTTTAAGCGATTTTTTGTATAAGTTAGAAGCTATATATAACTAGCAAAAGCTAAAAGCTAGGTTGAACCTGATTTTGCTCCTTATTATTCAGAAAAATTAACTATTTGTCAAACAATATCTTATATAAAACTACAGCTTTTTTTCAACTAGAAAAAAAACAGCTTTTAAAAGAAGCTACAGCTTCCCGATCAGTCCCTGGCAGCGCGTCCTGCTGTGCCGCACGTACGGTACCATCTGGAGAAAATTTTGCTGCTGCTTGAATTCATAGGGAGGGCCGTGGAGTCATTTGCCCCAGCCACACCGCGCTCAATGGATCGAGCGGTCACCGGTCACGAACCGGCCAATGTGTCCAGCCGCGCGAGGTGCCGTGAGCGTTCACGCAGACGCGCAGCTTCCGCTTGGGCCGAGCGCCGGCCGGCGGGAGGCGCGAGATGGTGTCCACGTCCATGTTCCTTGGCCGCAGTTCGCGAGCTCAGGCCTCAGGGCCACCTCGCGGCGTGGGTTTTGTAACGTTTCGGTTGGCTGCACGTGTGCGATTCACCTAAGTACGTAATTATTGGGATACAGAGTAGGCTATATCAGTACAAATCTAAAAAAATTTACCGTATAAATTAGAAAGACATGCGAGTAAAAGATTATGCATTGTTATCAGTAGACACGTTGTATAGCAGAAGCGTAGTTGAAGCAACCCAGTTTAAGCATACATTGATAATTCAAGCATTGTATATATCATTAGTCCGATTCTTTGTAGAAACTCATCGGTGTAGTAGAATTAGTCAATCATCCAATGTTCTTATAAGCTAATCGTTTTCTAGTGGTAGTTGATCTCCACGGGCCAATCATCTCCTTTTTATGATCCCTTAATTAGCGCCGCAGTCACAGGAACATCTTTACCGAATTCCACACATTCAGAGAAAAAATATTATGTGCTAATGTACCAACGCGTATAACAAGGGTTCTGTAGGACGACGGCTTAAGGTTTGAATGGATACGAACAAGTATGCCTTTACCAGCCTCGCGCCTTTCTTAATATAGTCTACCAGTGGAATCCTAGGATAAGGACCTATCAAGTAGCAAAGACCACGCGGCCCATTTGCAACAAAGGACACGGAGGAGAAGCACACGGTGCCGTCGAGCGACCCCGACCTCTTCGTTGGGCAGCAGCCGCAGCTGCAGCGGGAGCACCAGCCAACGACGGCCGGAGGGACCCCGCCAGGCCGTTTGCCAGCGCCGGGCAGAGCGCCGACGGCCGGAGGAGCCCGCGGGGAGGCCCAAGCTCGCGCCGCCGCTGTCCACCGGCCACCTCGACATCACTGGCCAGTCCTACATACAGTAGCTTTGTTTCGATGGCACGTTGTGTGTAGCTGTGTACGCCTACACACTGTTGTGTCGTTGTACATACGTCGTTCTACGCTGTACCGACTAGCGAATAATTGCAAAGTTTTCATGTTCTAACTGGGACCAACAAGACGCTGGTATTGCATATTTGTATCTCGAGCTTTCTGAAAGCCCAGTAGGGGATTCAAAAAACTTTTATGTGGCATTACTCTCTGCACTGCACTCCGTTATGCTGTACCTGACGGGCCGATCTGCTCAAGTATCATAATTAGCCCAAAGACTTGAGGTCTTTTGGGCTTCTCTTGCGATGTGAACTGAGGAAGCCAGATGTCTGGCGAATAACGAAATAAACTGCACTCTCTTTGCCCTTGATGATACGTACACAAGAAAGAAATCATGTTTATCTAGCACCAGAGCTCAATTTTTTCGTAAATCTAACTGCTTCTCGTACGTATTTATAAATTCAACATCCTTCTCTGCTGCAAAAGACGTGGAAGATTGCCGGCAACCCGCATGAGCGCCGGAGTAGCTAGCTGAGCACAGAAGCAGGCGAGTGCACAGGCAGGCACTCGCACGAGAGAGCGCAGGCGGGCAGGTAGCGCATAAGCTCTCCTGCCAAGGTGGCGGACACTGCTCCCGCGCTCGCTGGGTGCGACCGAGAGCTTCCACACTCTTCAAGGTTGATACGGGACACATGTCGCTTACCACACCTTCCGTGGGTAAGGATGGGCAGTGGTGAAGTCAGGAGTTTTTTATAGCTTAGGCAAGTCTAACTACGACGAGTGTTTGTTTAGGCAAACGCAATCATGCTGCGTCCTAACCGCCTAAGACCCCTGGCCATGTGCCCCATCCACCCGAGGCCCTAAGCCTGATCGCCTCACCATGTGCCTAAACACGAGTCTAAAGACCCTCACCACGTGCCCCGCAGGCTTGACATAAACCATGCCACCATTTGGCAAGAAGTCAATTGATGACATCATTTGGTGGCTCTTACAAGTCAACTCTGTAAATGGGCTGGTTACCTGTAAATGGGCTAGGTTGTTAGCTCTTAGATACGGATTATCAAATGATGTATAACTTAATTCACAAAACACATGGACAGCTTTATCTTTTTTCTAACATTGTGTAGATCCTCCAACCTACCTCCCTGTTCTTCGATAGCAGCTGATCATACGCTAGAGGGAGGACTAGGCATGGTCCCACCGGTGCTTACTAATTACAAAACTTCCTAATTAGGGACGCCGTTAATTGACAAGAAAGCAAAGACCAAGCTACGGATTAAGGATTAATGGGGGATTAAGGGGTTGTTACCTAAGCGCTAGTAGGAGCAGGCGACCCTGAGCATGGAGCGGCCGTGGAGCATGCCGCGGTACAGCGCCTCCCAGTTCGCCGGCATCGTCCTCATGGCTAAAACGAAAAGAGCAATCATAGGAGAGGATTGGCCGGCCTGAGCACAGGAAGCAATGGCGACGAGATGATCGGCCAAAATGCAAGGGCAGGTAGGGAGCCCATGCCTAAAGAATTGATAGGACTTGAAATGTACATACAGAGACAAGAACCAGAGGTATGAACTATGACCTGGCTCCAATATATATAGATTAATTAAGATGAGAAATAAAAGATAACTCTTATAAGAAGTTCTAATCCAAGGTTGGAGGAAAGATAAATCAAACTCCTGACCCGGATCTGGAACTGACTTAAGACCACTTCACTAATAACTAATATCTACTGTAATAGACAGGACACGGATGATCTCCTAAGTTTGATGAGAAGTACTAGTACTACTAGTAAAGAGCTGAGTTATTGGAGGGGAACCACAACCAGCTGGATCTTGGATCTGGATCAGGCGGCGGGGAAGCAGCAGTCAGGGCAACGGACGGGCCGTTCTCGTTGCAGCAGGCGCAGGTGCGGAAGCCGCCGCCGCCCTTATGGTTGTACGTCACCGCCACAGCAGCGGCAGCGTCCTGTAGCACGGCTCGGCCTGGGTCGTTGGGAGGTGGCTTCGCCACTGGAGATGGCAATGGGGGCCTATTTCCCGTTCCCGACGGGGAATTTCCATATTAGAGGTGGGATAAAGGAGTTTTCTTCCCACGAGGTTGTTAAGGGGAAATTTATCTTCGTTAGAGAAATCGGTACGGGACGTTTCATCGGTATCTGTCCCTATTATCTGACCCAGGTTCATTTTCTTCGGCTTGGTCACCCCCCTGATCCCAAATCCCCATTCTCTTCTACTCAGCTGCTCGCCTTGTCCACGTCATCTCCCTCCCCTGCCTTCGTCAAGTGCCCCTGCTGCCTCCCTTCGCCGCCCTTCACTATGGCTGCCTCGTCCTCCCCTCTGCGGGCTGAGTTCACCGAGCAGCACAACGTCGGTGGCCGAGGCGCAATAGCGTGGTGTGAGTGTCAGTGGTGCGCGCGTGGTGATCAAGACACAAGGTACACTTTTGTCTCCACCTCTTCTTCCCCATTCTGTGCTGGCGGTGCTATTGTGCCTCACTGTGCGTCGACGTGCCCACAGGTATGTCTCCCCACGAGGACCTGATACCTCGACAGGGACGAGGAATGGAACGAAGTGGCCCCCCGATGCCGGAGTCGGGGCTGGGAACAGGGGAGTTCCCTCCTCTCGTGGACAGGGACATTCCACCACTCTCCGCCAGGGAACGTCCCTATTGCCATCCCTAGTGATGGGAGAGATGATTAAATTTGTAAATACATGCACATAGGCTAAATTTGCAAAGAAATAAAGTCTATAGGACTAGATAAACGAAGTGTTCCACAAGAAACTAGAGAACAGAAGTCACTATAACGAAGACAAGAATAAAATCACTAATGGTGAAGCGGGAACCATTTTCTCTCGAACGATACTAGTATCGCTTTTCCACGACAACGGCAGATGCGGCAGGACTGCACGACAACCAAGCGTAGATATTTTATAAAAGGGTGATATATTTATAATAAAAATCTATTAAAGATATATTTAAATTTATTCACAAAAAGACATAGTTTAATCATATCTTAAAAACCAGAATCACGGTTATATCTCAGCAGATATCTTCCAAAATCATCAAGACTGGAACATTCCACTCCACGGACGGCACTTATCCACTACAAAGACGTTCATCCATAAAAAAATTCCAAGCCTAGGAGGAAGGAAACATCAAACGACTTCTTTTGTTTTTTTCCCTGATTGCGACGCCTACTGCCGAACTCGGGATACGCAACAGTTCTTCAATCCGTGGCGTTGGTGAGGTGCCGTGGTATCGGAGACGTGGTAAATGACACATGTCGCCTACCACTGCTTTCGTAATTGAGGTTGAGGCTAGTTTTGTAAATTCGTTCGTACAAGATAAATTGGCAAAAAAAAAAGACGTGTGACAAAAAAAATCTGGAAGAACTCACATCAAACGTGTTGCATGGCACGTCTCTCCAAATGCAACGAACACGACTAGGGTTTATATTATCGTTTCGACCTGAAAAATCGCCCCCCAGTCGGTACCGATTTTCAGCAAAAATCGGTCGAAAATTGTCAAAAATCGAATGGTTTCGAAATCGACGATTTTGCACCGATAATCGACATACCAATTGTGTTCTTCTCGCGGTCGATTTTTGTCGATAATCGCTCGATTTTCACCGATTTTCGACCGGTTTACGAAACATAAATTTTTTCTATTTTTTATTTTTTGAATTGACCGGTTTATCGAGCGGTTTTAGAAATTGAACCGTGGCGATACAGGCGAAAATCGCGAAAATCGACCGATTTTCATCGATAATATGAACCCTGGGCACAGCTTTATCCGTTCACCACGGCAAGTGTTAAGAAATGTAGTTATGGGTAAATAGGTGCCTTTCCTTAAGAGGTGTCTTTATACACCATTAAACTTTCATTATCCCCTCTATTTATATGTAAGCACTTATGCAAATCAATAATAATTTTTTCACTCTATTCTATACTGTTCATCGGCGCTGGTACTGTTCATCCACGATGTAGAACGTTATCAGCGACATTCGTTTTTCCCTGGGCAAGGCCACTCGACAGCGGCAGACAGGAAGACATCACCGGCCATCCCGAACACGAATTTGGTGGCACAATCTGATGGAGGAAGAAATTTGTCTTGTTGACAGTGATACCACAACTATAATATTAAGGGAAACAAAATATTTCTAGACTTTTACAAAGAAAAGTGAAAATATAATGATTATCGCTAGAAGCGATAATCTAATTGTTGTCACTGAAAATGCCATCATAGTTCTCCCTATGAGTACACAATTAACGATTGAAGATGCTCTGTTGTATCCTCAATCAAATCATATCCTACTAAGTTTTAAAGATATCTGTCTTAATGGTTTCCATGTGGAAACTACTAGTTAGAGAGACGATGAATATATTTTCCTCACTAAAATTGATGGATACGGAAGGTCGAAAAACTTTCTTCATATTCATCCGGATTGTACTACACATACATAAAACCTGAACCACATGTTGCTTTCAAAATAATTTTTCAAAATCTTGACAAATTCAAGATTTGGCATGATCGCTTAGGTCATCCTGGTATGGGGATGATGAGAAAAATTGTACAAAGTTCTGTTGGCCATAATATTAGAACTTCAGATTTTCCGAAATCAGAAGATTTCATGTGCATTGCTTGTGCTAAAGGAAAATTGATATTGAGGCCATCATACCTCAAAGTGAAAGATTAGTCACTGAATTTTATGGAAAGAATTCAAGGTGACATCTGTGGACCTATTCAGCCCTTAAGCGAGTCGTTTAGATATTTTATGGTCTTAATAGATGCTTCTACAAGATGGTCGCATGTGTGTTTGTTGAGCACACGAAATTATGTTTTTGCTAGATTGATAGCCCAAATAATTAAGTTAAGAGCCAATTTTTTGAAAAATAAAACTAAATCCATTAGATTGGATAATGCCGCTGAATTCACATAAAGGGCATTTAATGACTATTGTATGGCTCTGGGCATTAATGTGGAGCATTCTGTGCCATATGTCTATTCACAAAATGGCCTAGCAGAATCTTTGATAAAAAGGATCAAATTAATTGCTAGACCTCTTTTACAAAATTGTACATTGCCAACAAATTGTTGGGGCCATGCGGCCTTGCATGCTGCAGAACTAATCCAAATAAGACCATCTGCATATCACACGGCCTCCCCGTTATAGTTAGTACGTGGAAATGAACTAAGTATTTCTCATCTACGAAAATTCGGTCGCACAGTATACGTACCGATTTCACCATCACAGCGTACATCGATGGGTCCTCATAGAAAGTTGGGGATCTATGTGGGGTATAACTCTCCGTTAATAATAAAATACCTTGAGCCATTAACACTGGATTTGTTTTCACCTCGGTACGCTGATTGTATTTTTGATGAGGATAATTTCCCGGGATTAGGGGGAGATAAGTACCACGAAGAATGTCGAGAAATAGATTGGAATGTCACAGCATTTAGTTCTTAGATCTACGTACTAAAGAATATGAATTGAATGTTCAGAGAATAATAAATTTGCAACAAATTGCAAATAATCTGCCAGATGCATTTACTGATTATAAAAGTGTTGCAAAATCATACATACCCGCAATCAATGTACCAGAAAGAGTGGAGTTACTTCAGAAAACTACTCTTGCCCCTAATGAGAAGAAGAGGCGGAGAATTCCAGATAAAAGGGATTTAGTCCCGCGGAGACGTTCGCAGAAATGGAATCCTTCTAAAGTTACAATACTTGAATCAGTAAAAGAAACTCAACATGAGGTTGAGAACCATCGAAGGTATGATAAACCCGACATCAAAGTGCGCACAAATTTAGATGTTGGGACATCAGAACCCCTAGAATCCATTGTTATGGGAAATCACGAAGAGTCCATGGGTGTAAGAAATCTCGATAAGTTAAAGGATATAAATGAAGAAATTTCCACGAATTATGTCAATTCGGGAGAATTATATAAAAGAGATACTACAATTGTCGACATACATTTTGCCTCAAAAACTGTTGAGAGCCTTCAACTGGATTCTGAACCAAAGACCATGGCAGAGTGCATGAAGCGCTCAGATTGGGTCAAATGTAGGGGTGAAAACGGGTCGGATACGGGCGGATATTGCTCTTCTCGTATCCTAACCTATATTTTTGTCCTGGATTCGGAACCGGATACGGGCTAGCCGGATCCGGATACGAATCCGGATAATTCGGGATACGGATACGGGTCGGATATGTGACGGATTCGGATCGGGAACGGATAGGAATATACGGATAACACACGCATACATTGAGTAATATATGGTGAATCAAATTACATAAATAAATTCCAATTATAACAAGTTATATATCAACAAAAACAATCGCCAGTCGACACTTCATATTGGTAGCCCAAAGTAAATCTTGATGAAGTAATAAAAGCCATAATGTACCACAGTCCACAGATCAAGCACCAATTCAAGAAACAAAATACAGTCATTACAATGCATCATTACATAAGGATCAAAGTTCACTTGAAGTGGACAGTGAACAAAACTTGAAGATTCCTTAAGCAGAAGTAGATGTTGTGTTGTGTTCTCTGTCCTCCGTCAATGCACAGGCAGACCGTCCATGTACAGCACCCCAGAGCGTCAAGCTTCGTTGCCTCACTGGCCAAAAGATCATCAGTTTATATTATGAGTCGATTGCAGCTGATCTGACAAGCAAGAAGTAATCCTTGATTGAAAACAATTCATCATAAGAATGAAGCTATATTGTTATATTGAATGAAATGTGTGTGTGTATGTGTACATGGGAAATTCCCATCTGAATGAAGTGTTTCTTGGATGCACTTAACTTTGCGGTGCTGGGCATGAGATGTTCTTGTTTTCACCATTATATGTTCTAGCTAGTGCTAACTGATGCTAAAGTAACAAGGTAAAGAAATGGAAACAATTTCTAATTTCTAACTTACCAATTCAGAGTATGGTAATCTAGGACCATTTACCTGGACTCCTCAATCCTCCTCATCAGCTATTTCTTCTTCATCCTACAATTTTGTTATGCCAAACTATAAATAAACAATGCTAGTGCTAACTGATGCTAAAGTAACAAGGTAAAGACTGAAGAGCATTATCTTGAAAAAAAGATAAAAGATAGAAAGGTAGTGATCCTTTGCTAGTGATGTATGGATTGTGAAATTGATGTAGCAAAGATGAAGTTTTTAAGTCTCTCATGGCCTATTTTTTTCGTTAATGGTCTTTTCATCAGATTAGCCCTCAAATGGGAAAAATATGCTTCACCTCAAAAGTTTTAAAGTTGATGAGAAATATAAATGGCTCACTTATTCAGCTTTTGCAATTTTTTGTGCACAAAATATTTTTTGTTTATATTTATTTCTCATGATGATCATCAAAGCTGTTTTCCCCAGCTAGCTCAAATATGTCTAAAACAAATTGTTTCAACTATATGGTCCAAGAGATAGCCAAGTCAAGAATGTAAGCACAAAGACTATTAATGGAGCATTGAAATTGTCAATTGTGATGGTTCAGATTTGTAGAGTCTTGCTGGTTCCTTGCTGTTACTCACTACTTCTATCCATGATCTTACCCTAGATCTAACTGAAAACATTATGGCAAACAGTAAATAGACATATAAGTTAGAAGCAAATGTGAACTAAAGTAGAAAGGAGTGTCATACCACAGTCACCGTATTCGCAATAATGGTTTCCACAACATCAAGATCATTGACTATAGATGCAACCTTGTTACCAGAATCTGAAAAATTTAAAGAAATATACATCAGTAAATAATAGACTTCCTTACACAATAATATTATGGACCGAGAAACAATATAATCTATCACCTTTTCTAGATGCTTTTACCCAATCCTTCATACAGATCAATGCCTCTACAATCTCGAGATCTAAGCGGCTGCGAAATGGATCAATGACACGGCCACCAGCACTGAACGCAGATTCAGAAGCAACAGTTGACACTTGCATGGCCAACACATCACGAGCAACTTGTGATAGAATAGGATATACATCTTGTTGATTTTTCCACCATGATAAAATATCAAATTTCTGATTGGATTTAGCAAGTCTTAGTGGTGGTTCTGCCATGTATTTATCCAAGTCATTTGCATCACCTTGATCGGTCCCATCTGTATCATATAAGAAGTTGTCAAGTTCATCATTTTATTCTTCCATAGAGTCCTCTTTTGGTTCAGAAGTCACACTAGGTGCACTCGTACTCTTTGAGTAAAAAGAAACATATGTATCATACAACTGCTTGACAACCTTAGTAAATTCTTCAAGTTCAACTTCATATAACACCTGACCGTAAAACTTTTTCATGTAAAATTCTATACACTTCCTCTTTCTCCTAGGGTCAAGGAAGCAAGCCACAGCAAGAGCAATGTTTGACTTCTTCCAGTACTTTTCAAACTTAGCATGCATAGAAAATGCCATCTTACTAATAGTTGTATCAGTGCTAGCACACCACTCAGAAATCAAAAGCTTAATGTCACAAAAACATGGATAAAACATATTTGCTGTTGGATATAATGTACCAGAGAATAGCTCAGTGACATCATGAAATTTCTTTAAGCACTTACAAAGTGTCAATGCCTTTTCCCATTCAGCAACTGATGGAGCTATATTCTCATACCTACGGCGTTCCATGCACACAAGCCGCTCAAAAGCTTTTCTGTAATATAGAGCATCCCACAACATAAGATAAGTGGAATTCCACCTTGTTGCAACATCTAATGAAACACCCCTCTTTGTATCTAACTGACATTGAGATGCACATTTCTGGAACTCCTCCCACTGCAATGGAGAACCCTTTATAGCTGCCACAAATGATCGAATATGATGAACTGCAGATGAAATTTCGTGCAGACCATCTCTAGCAACAAGATTTAATATGTGATTACCACATCTTGCATGGAAGAACATCCCATCACATATTAGGGGACTTTGTGTTTTCAGTTGAGCAATTACATCTTTAACACACACTTCATTTGATGATGCATTGTCCAAAGTTAGAGAAAATAGTTTCTTCTCAATGTACCATCTCATAATGCTAGCAGTAAATGCTTCAGACAGTTTAGCACCCATGTGCCGACCTCCTACATGCATGAAATTGATAATTCTTTTCTGAATGCACCAATTGTCATCAATCCAGTGAACAGTGACACACATATATCCTTTGTTCTGATTTGATGTCCACATGTCCATAGTTGTGCTAAAACGGGACTGAACAGATTTAAAACATTCAAGTAATTTATTCTTTTCTTCTACAAAGATATCCATTAGTTCCTTCCTAACAGTGACACGACTATTGATTGGAAAGTTGGGACGCAGAGATTTGATGAGCTCAACAAAATATTCATGCTCAACAATATTGAAAGGATACTCATGCATGATTATGGCCAAATAAAATTTTCTCAAGTTGACGTCTTGGTCATACCTGTAGGGCTCAACAACACTTGAACCATCCTCATGATTTTTTTCTAGATTGAGCTGCTGTTGGCCTGGCTTCAAGTTATGTTTGTTCTTCAAATGGTTCCAAAAGACCTTTGTACCATTGGCACTCTCGCGTCTAGCTTTGTAAACACAATGGTTGCATTTGGCCCACTCTTGAATAACATTTTTGCCTTCCTCTGTAGTTGTTACAGAATACTTGGTGTAGTGATCCCAAACACGTGATGTACTCTTCTTCTGTCTCTTTACTTGAGGCTCATCATCTGTCCCTTCTGCTTGCATAATAGCAGTAGGGTTTGTATCTCCTGTGCCACTAGGCCCACTACCTATGCTTGGAACAGCTTGACTTGGTGCTGTCGATGATACACTTACACTTATACTTGCAGTAGCACTTGATGCAGATGCCATGTTCTTCCTAGTATAGAAAAAAATCATTGAAATAAACTATCTCTATGATAAACAAGTAAACAACAGCACATGCCAACATAGTCGAGGACAAATATAAGAGGCATGACAGATGAAGGGGTAACAGATTATTTTAGAAATGTTTAAACTTTGAAGTATACAAGCACTTGAGGCATAAAAGAACCTGCAAGGAAAAACAGACCGAAATGATGACACATTGCTACGAAATGCAAACTTCAGTTGATAATTATCCTTAATTGTTGAGGCATGGCAAGAGAAATGGTTGTAACAAAATATCTTATCTAGCGTGTTCATTAAAGAGAAAAAAATATGCCCTGCAGCCTGCAGGTGATACAAATGTACAAATGTGCCTAGATAGCATTGTATGAAGTGACCTAGATGAACTCGGTATCCCGAAGATATAAGGTACAATATCATCACTACATGCATCACAGGCGCAACAGAAGTAAAATTGCAATTTATCCTAGATACAGTATGGGTGGTCTCAATTGATATTCATAGATATATGAGTTGAAACATAACTTTGAGACTGTTTCAAGTGCATTGAACAGCACAAGGTCCTCGCCACATATTGCAGTTCAGGAAACATGATTGAAATTCTTCACTATTGATTTGTTTTGAACATGTTTTTGCTCCATATAAAACCATTTAGGATCATATTTCACTGTTTATGACTAATGTTAACTCATAAGACAAAGATATTGCAGAAGCTTTTGTACATGTGGCTGTGATTGCGTACACTCCAGAAACCGAGCATCGCAAAAGCTTGCTTGTCTTCGTATTAAGCATGAAAAAACAAATTCATTACAAGATGATGCGTCCACCAGAACACAACAATGGGCGCCAAGCTGCTCACTGGAAGGGGAACAACCGAACAAGGAAACTACATGGATTGGAGGGCACACCCACAGCAAGTCAGCAACTGTCAAAAAAATTGCCGCTCAGACTGAAAAGTTAATGGTAAGGTTGCAAACAAGTATTGAATCAGTTCCTACTGTGCTTAGTACCAGTTTCTAGCCAATTACCTTGGACGGGGAGAGACACTACCGGCGGAGGGGGAGCACTGGCCGGGGGGGAGCGCCGGCCTGAGGACGGGGGAGTCACCGTCGGGGGAAGGTGGAGTAGCCGCTGGAGGAGCGTCGACCGGGGGGAGGGGTAGCTCCTGGGGAAGCGTCGGCCGGGGAGAGGCGGATCGCCGAGGGAAAGCGCCGGTCGGGGGAAGGGAAGTCGCCGCCAGGGAAGGGGAGAAGCCACTGAGGCGCCGACCAGTGAGGAGCGCTAGGAGTCGCCGCTAGGGGCTTAGGGCGTCGTCGGGAGATCCGCCATCCGGATCTGGGAGGAGGTGCTAGTCGGGAGATCTTTGCCGGATGAGGGAGGCGGTGGTCGGGGAGATGCCGCCGGGGGAGGGGAAGCGCTAGCCGGGGCCGGACGGGAGGAGATCTGGAGACTCTGGGCGAGGGCGAGTGGGCGACTGAGCCTGGGGCTGGGGCGGCTTGGGGAATGGCTGAATGGGGACACTGCAGACCGCACGCAACAAGAGTACAAGATATAAGACCTGACCGGTTGACCGAGTCACCGAGACGAGGCTGCCAAATCCGGATATCCGAATTTTGCTACTATCCGGTATCCGGTTCCCGACCCACATTTTTCGGATAGGTTACGCTCCGAATCCGATCCGGTATCCGTTTTCAACTATCCGGTTCCGGATCCGAATCCGACCCGATATCCGATTTTCTTCCCGGATTCGGTTTTAATCGGATCCGGCTCCGGATCGGGCGGGAACTATCCGTCCCGTTTTCACCCCTAGTCAAATGGAAGGAAGCAATTGAAGCAGAATTGCTCTCGCTTAATAAAAGGGAGGTATTTGGTCTGGTAACACCAACTCCTCCTAAAGTGTTTCCTGTGGGAAACAAATGGGTTTTCGTTCAGAAAAGGAATGAAAATAATGAAGTGGTGAGATACAAAGCGAGGCATGTAGCCCAAGGGTTCATGCAGAGACTTGACATCGATTACGATGAGACATACTCTCCCGTTATGAGTGGAATAACATTTCGATATCTAATATCTTTGGCAGTGAATATGAAAGTATCAATGCGGTTAATGGATGTAGTGACCACATATTTGTATGGGTCATTGGATTCGGATATTTACATGAAAGTACCTGAAAGGGTTAAAATTCCGAATTCTAATGTAAATCGCAACATGTATAGCGTCAAGTTGAAAAAAGTCACTATATGGATAAAAACAGTCGGGAATGATGTGGTACAACTAACTAAGTGAGTTTTCTTTTGAAGAAAGAATACTCCAATAATGATGATTGTCCATGTGTGTTAATAAAGAAATCTCAAAGCGGATTTTGTATCATCTCAGTATATGCTGATGATTTGAATATCATCGGAACCACAAGTAACATAGATGAAGCAAGTAATCATCTTGTGATGGAATTTGAGATGAAGGATTTGGGCAAGACCAAATTTTGCTTAGGCTTATAGCTTGAGCATATTCCTGAAGGAATATTTGTGCACCAGTCTGCATATATTTAGAAGACATTGGAGAAATTCAATATGGATAAATCATATCCAACGAAAACACCTATGGTCGTGAGATTCTTTGATGTGGATAAAGACTCATTCAGACCTAGGAAGAGGATGAAGAGATATTCGGACTGGAAGTCCCATATCTTAGTGTCATAGGAGCACTAATGTATCTTGCAAATTGCACTAGGCCCAACATTGCATTTGCAGTCAATCATTGGCTAGATACAGCGCATCACCAACAAAAAAGCATTTGGTTAGTGTTAAACTTGTCCTCGGGTACCTTAATGGTACAAAAGATATTGGTTTGATGTTTCAAAGAAATCAAGATATGTCTTTAATTGGATATGCAGATGCTGGTTATCTGTTTGATCCCTACAGTGTCAAGTCACAGACTGGATTTGTTTTTCTATATGGTGGTACAGCTATATTATGGAAGTCTTGTAAACAGACTTTGGTAGCCACTTCCACTAATCATTCTGAAATAATTGCATTATATGAAGCATCATGTGAATGTGTATGGCTTCGCAGAATGATTAACCACATACAAAGGTCATGTGGTATTAATCCATTGGAATCTCCTACCATTATCTATGAAGATAATGTTGCCTGTGTTCTCAGATGCAAATAGGCTATATAAAGAGTAATATAACAAAACATATTGCTCCTAAGCTATTTTATCCTCATGAACTTCAAAAGAGTGGTGAGATAAATATTTTGCAAACGAAGTCATGTGAAAATTTGGCTGATTTGTTCACCAAATCTTTACCGACATTCTCGTTCCAAAAATGTGTTAAGGGGATCGGTATGAAACGGCTTCGAGAGATGCAAGGTTCAGGGGAGCTAAACATTGAACTATCACATATTGCACTCTTTTCCTTTATGAGTTTTATTTAAATGGATTTTCATAGAAGGTTTTTAATAAGACAACATTGAATGTAAACTTATGCCATAAGTTTCTTCTTTTTTTTCTATTGGGTTTTAAAGGAGTTTTAGATGGCATATAATTATAAGATAATTTTCTTTTCATATTTTTCCCATAGGGTTTTTGGAGGAGTTTATCAAACCGCATGAAAGCTATATTATTTGCCCAAAGGAGAGTGTTAAGAAATGTAGTTATAGGAAAATAGGTGTCTTTTCTTAAGAGGTGTTTTTATACAGCATTAAACTATCATTATCCCCTCTATTTATATGTAAGCACTTGTGCAAATCAATAAGAATTTTTTTTCACTCTATTCTATACTGTTCATCAAAGCTGTAACAGCAAGGATGCAAAAAATGACAAGCTTCCCAGCGGCAAGCAAGAGGCCAAACTGGCACGTCCGGCTCGCCGAACCTGAGCCACGAGTTACCTGGACACATTTGTCTGCCACGTGTCAAGCTTCTGATGTTTTACGTGGAGGATTCCAGGCTACAAGGGGTGCGCTTTTCCACGTAACCATGTCGGGTCTGATCCTCATCCGGGGTTCAGCCCCCGTCAAGTCAGTAGCCGCCACGTGGGACAAGTACGGGTTGTCCGCGTGTTCTGCTACCGCGTGGAGCCACGTAAGAGAGAGGGGTGCACGCCAAACGATGTGATTAGGGGTTCACAGTGTACATCATGGAAGAGAGTGTGCTACAGCTACAGCAGTCACTAAACCGGTTTTGAAAAACCGGTTCGAAAACCGAATTTCAAAACTCTGAAAAATTGAGTCGAAAATCGTCAGAAACCGAAAAGTTAAGATATCACAAATTTTGGAAGAAAAAAATAACCAAGTGAGCGATTTTTGCTAAAATTGAGCGGTTTTCACCGATTTATGTCACATAAGTTTTTTCAAATTTTTTTGAATTTGAATTTGAATCAGGGCGATTTTCCGTTCGGTTTTTAATGCCGAACCGGCTCGGCAGGCTTGGTTTTCGCAAAATTCAACCGGTTTTCGTCGGCTTTGCAAACCCTGAGCTACAGGCTAAGTTCGATGAACAAAAACCTGAAGTTTGGAAATATGAAGTTCAGAAACAAGTTTTCTTATTTTCATTTTTTAATTCATGAAACACAATATAGGAGTCAGCAAACTTGCAAGCATGCGTGAGACACAAGCACCACGAGACAAGGGACGACGTTTTCTAGGGTGTCAACTTGATTTGCTCTATTGTTAGCGATGGACGGGTTTCCTTACCACTGTCATATTTGATAGCAGTACATTTCCCACTTGGAGATATATTTGATTCATTTCTTTTTGGGGAGTGCAAAACCTGTAAATTTTTAGGCTTCATTTGTAACACAAGAATTTTTCTTGATTTTTACGGGAGTTGAACTGTCTCTTTGAAATTTCTATGATTTTTTTAAAATTCATGTGTTCTAAACAGGACACGAATCCAAAACTTCGAATAAGGACCTGTTTGGTAGAGCTTCAGATCCCAGCTTCACCTAAGATCTGAAATTTGTAAGTTAAAATAAAGTAAATTAGGTTTATATTTTTAGTCTAAAATGGAAATAAGATGATCTATCTAAAAGCTCTTAATATACTCACAGCTCTAGCTCTACAGATCTAATGGAGCTGTAGCCCTGCCAAACACTATCAAATAACCACCTCTCATGGTGAATTGGTGATTGATTCTGTTGAGGCATACCTCGCAAATCTAGTACTAAAATGATGCAACAACTACATATCTAGTAGGAGGACAAGGATCCCATGCAGTTTCAACGGAGACTGCAAATTTGGCAGTCCCCATTGATCCGAGCCGTCCGATCTGTGAATCGATGGTTCAGATCGTTCTAAAATCGTGTGCTATAGTAACTGCTACAATACTCGCTACAACACCTTCGCAAAACCTGGGCCTCTGATTTTCCATCCAACGATTCAATGGGGACTGCCAAACTTGCAATCTCTATTGTAACTGGCATGGATCCTTATTCCTAGCAGGAGCACTACCCATGTACTTATCAGATGGTATAACTACCAAGAGTGGTATAACTGTCAAGAGTCCAGTGTATGTCAACAAAATCACAAGATTTTAGTGTTCCGGAGACACACGAACAATTTTGCTTTCATATTAATCGTTGACAAAAAATAATTCTAAAGAGTGATGTGGCTTCTCCAAGGAAAGAGATATGTGGAATGAGGAATTTCAAAAAAAAAATTGTGGACTAATAAAGTGGAATGACGTGGTATAATCCATACCATAGGAGAGGAGAAACGATTAAGATTTCGGTAAACCCACTCGACAAAGTTGGACAACAACTCTAGTTGTGTCGAATAGTTATCAGATGCGGTATTAGTTTTGGATTCGGCATCGAATTCGAAAGATCATTGTTCATCGGATCAACATATTGTGATTATATTATCGGATAATTTTGAAAAATAAAAATTGGATATTAGAAAATTTGCGGCTTGAATTTGGCCTAGCCCAATAACCCAAGTCTCTATTGGCTGACATATATGAGCCATATGGCTGCTTTTCCAAATTTAATGTGGGAGAGAATGCCACATTGGAAGGGTACTTTTGCAACTTTTTTGAACTACCAGATCAAACGACTTGTTAAATCATGATAATCGTGTTGCACGTTGAACATATAAGGTTGATTAATCATTGCTATATGCGGTATCTATTTTCACATGATATTCGACAAAGAAACGTACCATATCGATTCCACTATGTATTTGCTTTGAATTTATGACCGATATTATCATTCTACTCTGTATTTACTTTGAATTTGTGATCGATATTGTCCACGCCGTATTCATATCTAGCACTATTTATATCCAACTCTAAATTCAAGAAAGAAATATGAGTTAGAATGAAAAATGAGTGATGTTCGACTGACTCTCATGTACACAGCTACACAAGCCACACGAGGTGCACCGCACACGTACTAGTATCTAGGGTTGAAACTGGAAACGGAATTTTCGACCGTTCCGGAGAAAAAGGAAACAGAAGCCTTTTTTCAGAAATAGAAAATGTTGGTACGAAAGCGGAAACAAAAAGCCAGTTCCGACGGAAACGGAAATTCCATATAAACGAAACCGGAAATTCCATTTTCTAATTTAAATAATACCAGATATATATATTGCTTTATAGAAAATATCAAATAGAGTTAAAAAAATTCTACAAAAATTCTCAAAAATATTTTATAACATTTTGAACTTAGGGAAATTATTGCCGGTAAGATTTTGGTTTGTTTTTCTCAAATAAATTATTTATTTGAATATAAAATAGCAAAAATCATTAATTAAATGCTGAAAATTAGAAATGTTTTCATAAAATCCAAATTAAATGCTCAATTAAAGAATTTGCAAATTTTTAGGATGTTATAACTGGGAACATACCTGGATAGAATTTTTCGCATCCGTTTTCGTATCTGCTCTGTTCCGTTCCGCATCCGTTTACGAAGTTTCTGATTTCAGTTTCGTTACCGATAAAAAAATATAGAAAAGAAACAGTTATTTACCTACAGTTTACATTCTGTTTTCGTCCCGGCCATGGTCCCACGTTGCATCTTTTCCTCACAACTGCCAATCTGGATCCCCACCGACAAAAGGGCCCCGCCACCGCCAGCCCCCGCCCCCCACCACCCAGCCCCATGCTTCCTTCCCACTCCCCATCCAAGTAATCCAACCTGCAGAGATCTCCCACCCCTAAACAAATCCGAATAAAAACCCTCAAAAAGGCTCACTCATTTCCGCGATCGAATCCATATCTTCTTCAATCGCTCTCGCGAGCTCGGGGAAGAGATGCGCCCAGTTCGCCTCTGCCCTACCCTTTTAAAACCCTCCCCTTCGCCACAACTGAATCAATCCCGGCTGCCACCCACCCCCGCCGCCTCCTAGCCGTGGTATGAGAAGATGGCCGCGTGCTCGAAGGCGCTAGTGGCGCCGCCATTCGATCTGACTGCGAGGGGGACCGCGCCCTGGCCGCGCCCAGCGCGTGCGGCGGTGATCCGCCGCTGCTGCTGCGCCCAGCCGGAGCCGCGGAGGCGCCTCTCGAAGGCAGCTGCGGCCGCCCCGGAGCGCGCCGAGGAGTGGCGCATCGAAGGGAACAAGCCAGCCGCCGCTGCGCCGGGCCGGCGGCGCGTCAGCCTCACCGTCGTGCCCTCACTCCCCTTCCCTTCCCCTCGGTACGTGCGCGGCGGCTCGCCACTTCGCATCTAGGATTTTTTTGGATTTTCTACAGAGTATCCCAGATCCCAAGCATTTGCACTTACAATCATGAGTTGTTTGCATCATTAACAAATTAATGTGCCAATGCTTTCGACCGAAGCTTCATTTAATAGGATCAAGTGTATGTTTCTGGTGTTGCACGAAAGCTCTTTGTTTAAGGAATGAATTTTTGACAAACAGTTTTTTGTTTACTAGTATAGTTCTAGAAGGCAGTCCAAGCAGCAGGATTTCTATCCACGGTGCACGCCGAGAGGGCCGGCTCCCCAATCCTGTGATACCCCGCCCAAGAGAGGTTGGTTCCTTGCTGACACTTTCGATTTTGGAATAATGATTCTCAGGTTTTTTGGAGGGGTACTCCAGAATGAAATGCTCCCACTTGTAGTTCCGAGTGCAGTTTTCTGCTTTGCTAAGGAAATGCATGTGTTTCTTTGGCACCTGCCGTATAGACACTGGTATTGCTAGTGAGAAAGAATGGGGAATCAACCTGCTGGATGAAGCGGTCAAGGAGTCTGGGACAAATGAAGATGGAAGCACCTGGTACAGGGAGAGCGGAGAAGATCTTGGTGAGAATGGGTACCGTTGTCGCTGGGCTAGGATGGGAGGACAGAGTCATGATGGTTCCACTGAATGGAAGGAGACTGTATGTTCTTGCTGCTTTACTTAATCTGAGAGATCATATTCTTCTTTTAGGTACAATCTTATCAAGTGATATGACTTTATAGCAAGTTGGTAACTTTAAATTATGAGAAAAACTAGGGAACGGTACTATTACCTGATCTTGCGCTCTCACTCCATTTTCTCTCTCGCCTATTGGGGGGGGGGGGTCGCCGTTGACAGGGTGGTGGGCCACCAGATCTTGTACTTTCTCGATTTCTCTTTCACTCATGCCCCGCGGAGGAGGTGGGGGAGGTGAGGCGAGGCGAGGGCGGAGAGTATATTAGGTTGGGCGGTGTGGCTGGTGGGGAAGGGTGAGCCGGTCGCAGGGGAGGCGGGGGCGGTGGAGGAAGTGCACGGAGCTGTGACCGGCATGGCAGCGGAGGAGGTGAGGGAGCAGGAGGAGGGGAGGGCTATATCGTCGGAATCGATTCCGACGGTATAGCGTTCGATAGTTGCTCTCATAAATTATTGGTATGAAGCTTGAGGCTTGTGTGCTCAACATATAGCTCTTTCTTTACTTAGGCACGATGCACTGGAGTTATAATGTTGCAACAGTTCAGTTTTGAACAAACATAGCAATTTCTTATGAAAAAGAACTACTTTTCATAATGTATCTATCAAGCTGACCTGTGGTGTTACTTGCACTCTGCTTAATCCAACATAGATATTTGAAATGACAACCTTCCCAGACATCAAAGCCAACTCTGCCGACATGTTAATCAATACTGGAGAACAAATCATTCTTTGTTATTGATAAGTTTTGAACTAACACTCAGGAGCTTATGAGTTTAGTAATCATATCATTTAATGTATTGTCTAACAAATCTCAATGTCTTTATTCTATTTGGCAGTGGTGGGAGAAATGTGATTGGACTGGATATAAGGAGCTAGGTATGAAAGTATTCTTTACAATGAAGCTCTGGTAGCACAGCTTTGCTCTGAAAATTTTGAGTGATACATGGTCTTTGTGGCTCTCACTAATACATTATGTAAGGATTTAATTGATGTGATTGGGCATTACCACATAAACTGCTCTATCTAGCTAAGTTGAGTGGCTTTATTTATTTTTATTTGTTTTGCATATTTCTAGTCATTACGACTTGACTTTTCAATACAACTAGTAAGGTGGCCCGTGCACTTGTGCGTGCATCATCATTAAAGCATGTTATATATATATATATATATATATATATATATAGTATAATTACTTGGGACACCATGGTGCCTGGGCACCATGATCTAAAAAGGATATTTTTTCTATGTATTTTCATGCAATTTTTTTGAAATTTTTAGGATGTTGAGTTTAACCAATTTACAAACTAGTTCAAACAAGTTTGAACTGAAATTCAAACTATAGTTTCCTTTTTGATGATAGTTTGGTTGTAGGTATGTCTTGATTATATATATATATCGATAAAGCATGTGATCCAAACTCGTTCAAAATCTTTGAATTCAGTATATTTTTTCAAAGGTATGTGTTTAATTTGAATTGTTATAGATGGGTATATACCCTAAAACTGAAATTTTTGAAAATTATACTCGAATATAGCTTGAATTTGCGCATTTGAAATCATGGTGCCCAGGCACCATGGTGCCCTATTTCGGCTTCCTATATATATATATATATATATATATATATCGCATATCAATTTTAGGTTAGAATTCGTATACAAATCCCGTATACAAATCCAATGGCTAATTTTTGTTCTGAATTTCAGCTATGTACATGTTTTAATTTGGAGTTCGTATGAAGGTTAAATGGGTGATTTTATTTTATTTTTTATTATATTTGGTATGGACTCTTTCTTCTAATCCAAGTCATTAATTCTTTTTATTTAATTTTGAATTATTAGTTTTAAGTTAAAATTTATATACAAATCCAACTGCTAATTTTGAGTTCGTATGAAAATCAAATAGCTATTTTATTTTTTATTGCGAATTTCTGTTATCTTTTATTATACTTGGCATGGACTCTTTTTTTAATCTGGGCCGTTATAACTCTGATCCGTTAGATGGAAGGTTATTTTTCTTTAAATAATAACATCCATTGGCTACTATAGTTCAACTTAGTTAGGATCCACCAGAATAAGAGCTAGATGTTTTGCTTTGTTGTGAGAATTTCTAACCTATTTCTCTTTTTTCTTAATAACTCTAAAAGACATATCATGAACCTTTAATATATAATAGAAGATTCTGCCACCCTAGGTGCGGAGAAATCTGGGAAGAATGCTGAAGGTGACTCTTGGTGGGAAAAATGGAAAGAAGTTTTGTATCAAGACGAATGGAGGTAAATTAGCTGACTTGCAAATTCAATTGTTATTAAGGATATCAATCCTTTGCTTAAGTAATACAAGGAAAAAATCTAACCTCCGTTCCACATTTAACTACTTGATTACTTTTGTAACTATAAAAAGAGTTGCTTACAGCATTCCTTGTTGCTCTCTGCTTATGTAAAGCTAATTTAGAAAAAAAATATATTAACACCATAGGTATACATAGGCAAACTGAAGACTTACGATTGTGATAAGAGCAAGCAGTATGCTCATACCTGTTTTGCAACATTTTACATGACTACACGTCCATTTTATGTTAGATAAGACATTTAGTACACTGTTCTTACAAAGGTAGGGTTATACTATCCTGATTTTATGACGCATGCCCCAACATATGATGGCATGCCTCATCATTTCCCGTTGCTCTCTTGATCCAGCTCATCCATCAGAGGGAAAAAACTTAGCTTGAGGGGAATCTGTAGTTTGTGTCAGCTTAACTGCTTCCAGGTCCATTCAGGGTTAGCACAATTACACTTAAGAGAAACACATACACAATGTCTTGTTCTCCTGCTCGTTGGTCATTTAATGTAAATCTGACTTGCTTGCTGTTCTTATGATCATAATGATCCATGCTTTTGAACAGCACAGGATCTGAGTGTTGGTTAAAACATATTAGTTTATTACAGTACTATCTACATGAAGATTAAAATAAGTAAATAACCATCTAATACAAAAATGTGAACTTGCAGCTTGTAACATGGTTTAAATTGTGCAAAACAGCAATCTTGCGAGAATAGAAAGGAGCGCAGAGAAGCAAGCAAAATCAGGAACAGACAATGCTGGGTGGTATGAGAAATGGTGAGAAAGCACACTATGTTTTTGTTTAGGTTTAGTTGCAAGTGTTATGCATATTTGTTTGAACTGTTAATGCTCCCTCCAGGTGGGAGAAATATGATGCCAAGGGCTGGACGGAAAAAGGTGCACATAAATATGGAAGGTTAAACGAGCAGTCCTGGTGGGAGAGGTGGGGTGAACATTATGATGGCCATGGTTTTGTATTGAAATGGTGAGCCTTTTTAGCTGAAGCTATGTTGACATGGAAGAATCACCTTCCTTCTTGCATTATTATGTTAATTTTCGCACCCATGGTTTACTATATCACATTGTACATTGAACCGGTGGCCTTAGGTTGTACATTGTATCATACTACCATTACATGCTATTTGCGTATTCTGCTGAGGGGCATTTTGAATTCAATTTGTAGTTTACATTTTCTATGTGAACTATATTGAAGGTTGATTTATTTTCATGTACTTTGTCTGCTTCATGACCAAAACATACAATATTTGCCAATTCGTCTCATCCAATGGAGATTAATAACTGTTGCATTGCATGAATGGTCTTACAGGACAGATAAGTGGGCTGAGACAGACTTAGGCACCAGATGGGGGGACAAATGGGAAGAGAAATTCTTTGCTGGAATTGGTTCGCGACAAGGGGAGACATGGCATGTATCTCCTGGCAGTGACCGTAAGTTTCAAGATTTCATCAGCATTAAATAGCATGTATGCACAGCATGCTTTTTGCTGAAGGCATTATTCATCTTTTGAATTCTTGAAATTAACATAATAACACATCGGCATACCAATATCGCGGGTATCGTGTCATAACTATATATCGTGTATCTTGCGCCTATATTTTTACTACATTATGTAGGTCTACTTTTGGAAGGTACTACATCACCTTTTTTTTGGCCTAATCAGACAATCAGAGCCTTTTCTCGTTCCCTTCGATGTATAGGCCGGCACTTGGTCTTCTAGTTTACAATGGCAATACAAAAATACTTCACGATGGCGATACAAAAATACTTCCTGAACATTCCTATATAAGCCTATTTTCAAATTTTGAAAAATATATTATCGTTTGCTAAACAATTTTTTCATGGCAGTCGTTAACAAGTTTTCATCTATTGTTTCCCTAACAATGCATATGTAGGCGCATGTGTTGTGTGTGTGTCTAACTAGCTAAGATGCTAGATAGATACTGCTGCACACATTTTACGACATTAGTGCCTCTGGGCTTCGATGTACTGTCTTTTGTGTTTTTTTTAGAACCAAAGGGTAGGAACTGTCTTTTGTTATTGACCAAATAGTTTTGCCTACATCAAAAGTAACATTAACTATTTGAGTTTCCAGTGGCTGGTGCATATGTTAACAGCTGGAATTATCAATATTGTAATTCATGTGAAACGATCCTGAATATGTTGTTCTCTAACATGTTTCTATTGTGTATGGGTGTAGTATCTGCAGAATCTCATCCTTGGAAATTGGATGACACACAACCAGCATGATCCTGCGTATTTGCATTGCTGAATATGTTTAATGCTAGTAGTATGACTTATATTGTAAAATCTTCATTGCCAGCTACTTATCTCATTTGAAACTTTCAGGCTGGTCAAGAACTTGGGGAGAAGAGCACTTCGGCAATGGGTATGTGCCGTCATGATTGCATTGTATTGTTTGACTGGTTCTTGGTATTAAGATCTGAATTGAAACCGTAGAGGCTTTTTCTAGCATCACCTGCAATGATTGTTCTCTTAGATATTAATACTACTTGCCGCTACTTGTTTTGTGATTTACTTTGATGTGATTATCAGTGGATTACTAGTAAACTACATGTTTGTCTCAATATCTCAGGAAAGTTCATAAATACGGAAAGAGCACAACCGGTGAGAGCTGGGATTTAGTAGTTGATGAGGAGACATACTATGAGTAAGATCTTGTTTTGTTCTATTCTTTCTGTCATCTCCAGAACAATTTCATATAGATCATTAGTAATTTGATCAAGGTTTGAATCTCATCGGTCTGTGCATTGTCAACAAGGGCCGAGCCTCATTATGGGTGGGCTGATGTCGTTGGAGATTCCACACAGTTGTTATCGATACAACCAGTTGAAAGGCCACCTGGAGTGTTCCCAACTATTGACTTCAGCTCCTCACCTCCGCACACAGATGATCCACCCAGCATGCCACCTTCGCCTCTGGAATGAGTTACATTGCCGGTACAAAAGAAGATTTCTGTCTAGGCTCCAATTTTTCCTCTTAAGGGAACATTATTTTGTAGAAAGGGGGTCAAGCGTAATCTTGCGTTCATTGGTTCGTTCATTCTTTCTCATGTCTTTCTTCCGCGGCCTAGCGTTTTATTGGTTGGAATTGTTGCTTGACGAATTGGGCGAAATAATCAGTGGCTCGCGATTATATTGCCCTGCGGTCGTTCATGTGTTCTTGCATAAAGTATTTTAGTAACCATGAGTATTTGGTTCACATGGTCCAAAACAAGGAAGGAGAAGGTTCTCCATGATATCCGTCGTTTGAGCTTTAGCGTGTGATGTGGACGCCACTGTGTCTGGCGTAGAGACGTCGACCTCGCGGCGTTGCCATTTTCCTCGCATCCACTATCGTCTTGGTCGAAGGATGACTTGCCGTCAGACGATGACGAGGCTATACTATAGCTTGCCGCAGTTGCTGTTCAAACTTTGAAGTCCGCATTGGACTCAAACGATTAATCCAACTTGGGCTGCTACAAAGTCCTAGCATTTTCCCTGCTGTATAAAATCCACATTGTTGACTTGGAAGTCAAGCGCCCTCTCTTACACGTTCAATTGCCACTCGAATTACATGCACGACTCCCGTAACCCGTATGAATCATTCAAATTATGTTTAGATCCCTATGTAGTTTACGTTTAGCTTCTCTCGGCGGTTTTTAACAAAATAAATCCGAAAAAAAATATACGAGGTTTTCTACAAAAAAAAAACAAATTCGCCGAAGCTTTATAGAAGTTTACATATTCGTCGGTTGGTCCTAGCGATATATTTTTCAAAATAAAAAAATAAAAATCGAAATAAAAAAACAAAAAATACGTCCGCGATTTTCTCCAAAAAAAACATAGATTCACTGAAGGTTTATAGCAGTTCACATATTCGTCGGCAGGTCCTAGCGATATATTTTTCAAAATAAAAAAATAAAAATCGAAATAAAAAAACAAAAAATACGTCCGCGATTTTCTCCAAAAAAAACATAGATTCATTGAAGGTTTATAGCAGTTCACATACGATGGGTCCTAGCGACATTTTTTTTAAGAAACACCGAAGGTTTATAGCAGTTCATAGATTTGCCGACAGATCCTAGCGATATTTTTTTTAAGAAAAAACAAGATTTCATACGGCGTGGTGTCACACGATCGAATTTTCCGAATTTCGCACGTTGTGGCGTCACGCGTCGAAATTTCGCACGATCGCAGCCTGGCTAGTTCAGCTTTAATTTGGTCAGAGAAGATTATACGAGCTTGATCTCCAAATCTGATTCAATCATTCAGAAATATCCATTCTTTGTTTTGTGTAAGGCAATTGAAGGGAGAGGGCCCACACTGCACCCATTTAAGCCGCTCTAAGCTGAGCTGCCGGGCATCCCCCTCCTCTTCCTCCCGCGTCAACGCTGCAGTCAAACAAACACCGGCCCTCCCATTCCCACCTCCCAAGGACCCAACTTCCAAGCCTTTCCCCTCCACGCCGTCGCCGCCACCACCATGCCGTCGCTCGCCGCCCGCCTGGCCGCGTCGGCCGCCACGCTGCTCCTCCTCGCCGCCTCCGCCTCCGCGGCCAACTTCACCTGCGCCGCGCCGGCCACCTGCCAGTCCGCCATCGGCTACGCCGTCCCCAACGCCACCACCTACGGCGAGCTCCTCTCCCGCTTCAACACCACCCTCCAAGACCTCCTCGGCGCCAACAACCTCCCCACCACCACCGCTCCCACGACCCCCATCGCAGCCAAAACCACCGTCCGCATCCCCTTCCGCTGCCGCTGCGCCGGCAACAACGTCGGCCAGTCGGACCACCTGCCCGTCTACACCGTCCAGCCGCAGAACGGGCTCTACGTCATCGCGCACGACGTGTTCGGCGCCTTCGTGACCTACCAAGAGATTGCCACCGCGAACAACATAACCGACGTCAACCTGATACAAACAGGGCAGAAGCTGTGGATTCCGCTGCCCTGCAGCTGCGACCAGGTGGACGGCTCCGACGTGTTGCACTTCGCCTACAGCGTCGCCGGTGGGGATACCATCTCGGGGATCGCTGCCACGTACGGGGTGCCGGAGTCCACGCTGCTGAAGATCAATGGGATCACCGACCCCAAGAGCCTGGAAAAGGAGCAGATTCTTGATGTCCCGCAACCAGGTAAGTGCGTTCCTCTTAATGTTTACTCATATGCTTCAATTAACACATGTAAATAGAATGGTTCTTGCAATCTTGTGAGTTGTGAACTCAAAGTTAAGTTTGCGATGAAGCTTTCCAGACTTCCAGTAAACTAGTACCAAAGAAGAATGCAAGTTATGCCTAGGATGAGAGAAACTAATGAATAATTATAGACAGCTGCATGCACGGGTGGGGAAACTGAAATGTTAGTTCTTTTGCTTTAATTTTCCCTACGAAACTTAGGTCTGATAAATTAATTGCAGGGTGCTAGTAATATATTGCTTGGATTTAGTGAGTTTTACAATGAACTTAAGCCATGGTCCCCTTGGGTGGTGATTTTTTATTGGAATCAAAATATTCGGTAACGACTCGGTGAGTTGCACAAGATAAGAGATTGATGCACATGCTTCAATTGTTCAGAGAGATTGAGACCTCAAACCTCCACTGACCCCTGTGAACATGGAAGCAGAGCAGAAAGCTATAGAACTCCGCCCGTTTATTTGTTCAAGAAGTGCATCTGAGGGAGAAAAGTTGAAATTAAGCTTTGAAGCTTGACTTGCTGCACTCTTTGCATATGTTTGGTTATTTTTCTATTTTGTTTTTTTAAATAAAGTACAATTAGTTGCTAGCTGTTTCTCTCACTGGACAAACTGTCTGACTTTGTGGTCTGAAACTCTGAATATACTAGTACACAAAGCTGACTCTGACTGCTCACAAGTTATTGAAGATGTTTGGATAGATCACTTTGACTACTGTTCATTATCTTTCATAAAAACGCAACATGTCTGAAAAGATGTTCAGAACCTGGTACTAACTGCTAGTGGAATTTCGGTATACTCAGTTTGCCGTTCATCGATCAGTAATACCTCAGCTGATTACAATCTGCGCCTCCCAAATGGCACTTACGCACTCACCGCACAAGACTGCATCAAGTGCAGCTGCAGTAAAAACACTTACCAGTAAGCTCCCCTGCTTCCATCTCTCTTGAGCTGTTTCTCAAGCAGTAACCAGTAGTGACATTTCTTTTCCATGTGATGACCAGGCTAGACTGCACTGCGGTGCAAGGCAAGGGTTGCCCAGCAGTGCCGCCGTGCAATGGAACGCTGAAGCTTGGGCAAACGGCCGGCACTGGTTGCGGATCCACAATGTGCGCCTACAGTGGTTATTCCAACAGTTCATCACTCAGCATACATACCACTCTTGCAGCAAACCAGACGAAAGAGTGCCAGAGTAAGTATAACCTGCAAATGTACAGATCCTCTGAGGCTCTGAGTTTAATCGAGTCAGGAATGTGACAGGTTTCTAACGGTTGATCTTGCAGGTGGAGGATCTGGGAGGTCGGAGTTCGTCGGGTCCTTGTGGAGGATGTCTGTTATCTCCGTCCACATCGTGTTGATCCTGATCTGCTTCCTTTGATATTGAAGATTACAATTCTAGATGATATATGGTGTGTCAATACGATTGTTGTTGTAACTTATATTTTGATAACCGGCTTATACAGCTTTTGTTTTGGCTGTTGTTTTAGAGAATGAGTGGCACTTGGTACAGCTGCTCCTTGAATAATAAAGCAATCATATATGTGTAAGGTTTGCATATGGAAATTATAACTCATTGGATTGGATAATTCCAGTAAATGATCTCACGAGTCACGATTAGCCAGCTTTGGGACATCTTTCAGTTATAGTCTTATAGACGTTTCATACCTATAACTAGCCGAATTTCCGTACAACTGCGCGGCTAGACACTACAATTCATTTGTTTATATTTAAACATAGAGTTGTACCAGTTATACAGCTCTAATGCTACGATAAAAATACATTTGTATTTCTTATATAATTGTAACAATTCATATCTCTGCATGTGCAATATGCACCATTATAATCTGAATTCACCAAAATAAATAGTATAGATCTTTTTTTTCTTCGATTAACGTGGTAATTTCTAACCCAAGAATGTCTCTTTTTTTTTCTATGCACTATCGATAGATAAATGTACTATGTCGAAGCTTGAGTAGACTTCCCACCTTACTTGATGGTTTTATACTGATCAGGCCTTACATAAGCAGAATTGACATAGCTAAATCATCGGAAAATGCTCAGAAATGATATTTTCTTTCGTGATGATTCTTAATTCTATTTGCAATATATATATATATATATTGATTAATTTGACAACAATATTTGGGGGGAAAAATATTTATGATGGAATACTTTATTTGTGAAAGATCAAGGTACTGTGTTAGGTTTGTTTTATTTATGATAGGAGGTGCAGCGCAGGCATGTGAGATGCACGTTGCAGCATATGCATACGAGATGGATGCGGTGAGTATCCGTGCAGGTGGTGTGTAGTTTGAGCGCAGCATGCGAGGTCGTAGGTGCAGGCGCAACACACGAGAGACGCAGGTACAGTGATACGGAACACGTAGAGGTCTATGCGGATAGACAACACAGTGTAGCGGCCAGCGGGCCACGTTGACCATGCAGATGAGCGAGCCACGCGAGAGCGACAAGTGGGCATTTGTGTGCATATATGAGTTTTGGGCTATGTGTGCTTGTATTAAGCCATATGTTATTGGACTAGATATGTATGTACGCTGTATGAGATTAGAGTTAAGAGGTGTATAAAATGCACGACCGTGCAGCTTAATAGTGTGCGCTGCAAAGAAAAAGAAGAGAGGAGCTCTGGGGGCGCAAAAACAGAGGGCGATCAGCATTTACGTACGGGAGCAGAGCTTCTCGAGGCAAAGCAAGGGAGTTGGCCAAGGCGGCTGGAAAAAGAAGAAAACAGGAAGCTATTGCAATCAATGTGACGAGAAAATTTGAAGATTATTTTAAAATTGTGTCTTTACGTAAAAGAATCCTTGTACGTGTTATTAGATGATATTTAGTGAGTATGGATTACTAATTTTTGTTCACGTACAATCTATTATAATATTAAAGCAGAAGCAAAAGAAGTCACCACGTTGGCTCTCAAGGCTAGAAATTCCCACATTAATCGGAGTAAAAAAAGAAAGATCTACACCATTCACGTTGGCTCTCAAGGCTAGAAATTCTCACATTAATCGGAGTAAAAAAAGAAAGATCTACACCATTGATCATAGTGGGTCCAGATTATAACGGTGTAGATTGAAAGAAAGAGTTTGCATCATGTACAATACAAAAAAAACTAAAAAATTCAAACTATATCTTTACAAAGTTAGATATGTTATCTATCAGCTTTTGTCCTTGCTTCGGTTTCAAAGTTACGTATTAGTTTTCAAGGTCCTGTATCCGAGAAAGTATCCGTCGCTTAACATGTCATCCTTGCGGTTGCGGCTAGAGTTGTCTTTCCGGAATACATTTTTCCGTTTCCATATACTACATATTGAGTTTGCATAGATACGGATGAAAAGATTTCGTATCCGACTAGAATACGTATGTTTGCATGCCTCGCATGCCTACAAATATAGTAGTGTCCCGCAAGTTAACAAAGAAAAAAAAACACAAAACGTGATTTGCTTTTCATCAGACTCAAAACTTGCGCCTTCTCGCCATAGACGTCTCGCCGGAAAGTGTTCTTCAAGCCGTCAAACTTGCGCCTTCTCGCCGGAATCTTCTCGCCGGAAAGTGTTCTTCAAGCCATCAAACTTGCCCCTTCTCACCGGAATTTTTGTGTTCTTCAAGCCGTCAAACTTGCGCCTTCTCGCCGGAATCTTCTTGCTTGAAAGTGTTCTTCAAGCCATCGTTGAAGTCAACTTCTTCGTGTCTTCATACAACCCTTGTGTACTCCTTCACATCTAATTATATTGTTATCCACATGTCTAACAGAATTCAAATTCTTCGCATCTTCACTGCCTCCTATTTTAACAATAAAAATGGAATTAATACTATTATATATCATGTACTAACTTTGCAAATGCTTTAAACTTTTTGAGCGTAGGAACACTATGGCGTACAAGAAGCTGAGTGAGTTGACAACAAGGGGACAAACATGGCAAATTAAAGTGAAAATAATGAGAATTTGGGATTCAATCAATTTTCTAACTGATGAACTTATGAGCCTTGATATGATATTGATGGATGAACAGGTTTTTATCTTCAGATGTGCAGTTTTATAAATTCTTTTAGCTTCTAATATTCAATCAATTTTGTAACTGACGAACATATGAGCAGCCTTGATATCAGCTTTGTAATTTATTTTAGCTGCTAATTAGTTGATATCTTTTTGCTAGGGGGAAACGATTCATGCTACTATTTGGAATAATCTGATAGACACTTACAGACCTAAGATCATTGAGAGTTGTATCTATGTTTTCAGCAATTTCAAGGTTCATGAATCTGGCAAATACCGTACTGTGAACAATCATCTTAAAATTACTTTCATGAATAATACAAAGGTCAAAGAAGTGAAAGGATCATCAAATATTTTTCAAGAATACTACTTTGAGTTTGTCACAAGACATGCACTACAGCAATTACTAGATAAAAGACAACAACAACAACAATTATCAGGTAAGTGTATAAATTGCGCTTTTTTTTAAATCATGATTGTCAACTAATTAATCTACAAACCGTCAATTAATTAATCTTCAAAATTGGCAGATGTGATTGGATTACTCACCAAGATTGAGCCTATTGGATCAAGGATAACGATGAAAAATACTGCCAACCCCCGACCTACAGATATTCGCGAGATTGAACTTCTCACACTAGAGTACGCACATGCGTGTGATTTACATTTAACTACACATTCAATACTATCTTCATGCATTCACGTTATCATATAACTTTTCTGCAACATAATTTTTAGTTGTGATAAGATCAAAATAACATTATGGGGACAGTTGGCTCATTGTTTAAGTGAAGATGTAATTGGCAATCAAACAGTTGTAGTTATTACATCAGCATTAGTGGAAGAATTCAATGGTAAGTCTAAAAATATGTCGAGTTTTTATGTCTTTCCTATTGCAATGAATTAATATATACATGTGGATAAAATAGGTCTTCGTCTAAGGTCAACCAGCGCCACAAGAATTTATAAAGATATTGATATTCCCGAGACCTGGAAGCTCATTGACATGTATGAACATTGTTAATTTCTTATTAATCAAATCACAAAATACATATCCTTTTTATTGTTAATGTGAAATACTTAGTATTTGTCTTGACTATAAACTTTATAGGTGCGCAACAGAAGAAACCGTAACAAAAATGATGAATGTACATAAATGTACTCAAGGTACACTAGAAGAACAAATGTTTTATAACAGGAGAACATTACGCGACATTATCGAAATGAATCACGACAACCCAGACAATAAGGTAATGCATCAAGACTTATTGTCAAATATAATATCAACACCTTCATAGATTGACATTTGTTTTTTTATTATCCTCCAAGACCAATTTCTTCAAATCATTAATTGTATACTCTTTATTCTTCATTCATGTTTGCTATTAAAGGAAAATAATGAAATAATGCATACCAAAAATCTTTAACATCAGCCTATCTTCAAGAGCTTCAAATGCAGGTTGCAGATCATGTTTCTCATGTACACTGTTACCTACAATGCTGAGTACAGGAAATATATGAAGTACTGCCATTAAGTGAAAAGACCGCGGACTAATAAATTGCAAGAAAAATCTACAAAAGCTAGAGATTACTAATACTTGAATGCAAGAACTTATAAGAAAAAAAACCCCACAAATTCATTATGTGCAAGGCCAAATGGGAAAAGGAAAAAATGAGATACAAAACAGATTTTACAGACAGGAAAAGACTAGCAGGGTCAAGCATATCAGCCAAGACCTAAGAGAACAAGAAAAATAAACCCAAAGTATGCAGATTAATTTATTATACAATCAAATGATAGAAGTATAAACTTTAAAAATATTATATTTCAATACTTTATTGTTAGCAAAACAGAGAAATACATGTCTTTAGGGAAGGAACATTGGTAAAAAACAAAGTGGTAGCAAGCTCAGTTTCACGAAAGCAGCGTGGTGAAGCTACCTTTGGTTGCAAAGAGAAAATGTGTAGCTAAGTATGTGAGGAGTGAATCAATAAGGTTCCACAGTTCAGTACTCTAATTGGAACGCAAGTATTTAATGCTACAACATCCAAATCAAATTTCCTATATGTGCTTTAATTTCAGAATTTTATCGCCACACTAGCTTTAGCTTATCCTTCAAAAACAATCTGAGAAGACATAAGGATGGTTTTTCGAACATTAGTTAATACTACTAAACCACAACATTCTTGATTAAGGTTTGCTATTAAAGGAAAATATTGAAAATTTCACAAAGTCAACGAAAACTCTAACGCCAAGCTACTATTACATTCAAAATTATTATAATATCATCGATCTCACTTCCAATTTAATTGGAAATCGGAATCACTAAGGCAAAAGTGAGGCACATGTGGCTTTCAGATCCAAATTCATTAAGTTAAAACCAACCCAGATGATAACACTGGTCGGATTAGACCCAAAAGGTGAAAGAAAACAAGCCCAAAATGCACACTGCCAGTTCACTATCAAGCAAGCGAGAGTGTCGAATGATGCTCCAAGATTCCACAACTCATTGCCAAATGGAAATAAATTCCAACACAGGGTGTGCCCAGATACTTACTATCCAATAGTGAGTTCCACACTGCACCCAACTTCCAAAGTGTACAAACACTTTAACAACTAAGCAGTACAAAGCACATCGTGCTCCCTTTCTAAACCAATAATCCACACTAATTGCAACGCGATGCTCAAAACCTAAACAAGCAGTTGGGTAATGTCGTAATGAAGTGAAGTCAAGCAGAAGTCAAGAAACTAAGATGGGGAGAGGACGCAACATAGAGCTGGGTGGGGTAGACAAACCAGACAGCAGTGACGGACGGAAATTCACTGGGGGAGGCAATAACGATGAGCAAGACGTCGGCGAAGAGGAACTGCGCAAGACAGAGGCCGAGCCCCCTAGGCGTGCAGGGCATCTCGGTCAGGTCTTTCATGATCACGCCTGTGGGCTGCTCCACTGGATCCGTCGGTGCGGGCAGTGGCCTCGCCACGCCACCTCGGAATTGGGTCGGGATCGGTGGGTTGGCGAGTCACGGTGTAGGAGACCGGATTTGGGGGAGAAGAGCTGTAGGGGCTCCCATCAGGCTAGGAGGCACTCGAACGGGTACGGAGGAGCTGTCGAGGGCCGGAGAAACTCTACCAAGGGGTGGAGGCGATACACTCGGCTCAGAGATCCTCGGACTAGCCGGGTGGCGGAGAAGGACGACCGAGAGAGGAGGCGTACGGTGAGGGTTGGAGATGAGGCCGCGAGGCGGAGACACACAACAAGGAGCGGAGACACGCGGTGGGAGAATGGATAAGACAAGCGAAAGGAGGATGCATTCGAGAAGCGTAGCACTACTACCCCTTAGAAGACTATTTCCTAATTACGTTTCTAATATAAAAAACACATATAATTAAACTATATTTCCAACAAAATTACTTTGTCTATTTTCGTGTAAAAAATTGTATTTAACAATAGCATTATATTATAACTTGCATGAAAAAACTTACAAAGGGAGTGTGTGGAAAAAATATATTATATTCACAAAAAACTATTGTCTGCCTTGATCCAACGCAAAAAAGCAAAATCCAATATCAAACTAAAAAAATGTGTAATGTACCCAAGTTTGTCTACAAATTAAAAATTATATAATTTAAAAATAAACTAAGTATGTGTTTCAATACTAAAATTTTAAAACAAAACTAACCGTCATTATGAATCAAAATGTACAAAAATAAAAAACATATATATTAGACAAATTCTTCTTAAATAAACCAAAAAACTTAAAAGGAAGAAAAAATGAAGAGAAATAAAAATAAAATTACATAAAATAGATTCAAGATGAAACATATAGAAAATAGTCTAGACGCGCAAATGCGCGGGTCACCCTGCTAGTTACTTTATAATATACATGTTTAATCTAGTTTTCTTTCATAGTCTTCAGATCTTGTGTTGATTCGTTCTGCTTGGTTATTATTTTAATAATTTCTAGAATTATTAAAAACAGAAAAAATAGATTTGTGTGTTAGCTTGCACTACTTCAACTCCTTTGATGTCTCAATTCTGAATGGCAGTTTTACCTATAAGTTTAGGTGCCCGTGGGTATCCGACCCGATAAGGGTGGGCACGAGTAATACTTCAGACCATGTGTATTCGAGTTTGGGTACCTGATAAAGACACAGGATGGGCGTGGGTATTAATTTGTATCCATGGGTATCCGATGGGTATCTTATGATATGTGGGTCCCACTTTTTATGAGATATATATTAAAAAATTAAAATCCTAACTCACTAACTCGAGTCTACTCGAGTCCTCCGCTGCCACAATCTCCTCGCCTCCTCCGGAATCCCCTAAGCCCCCGCCGCAATCCCTCACGCGCCCCTCCCTCCCATCGCCTTTGCCTCCCCCTTCAACCCCATCCACCTCCGCGCTGGGCTACCCGACACGCTCAAGCGCTGCGTCGATCCGGCCAGGTTCGTGATGGACGCCGTCTCCGAGGTGTTCTCTGTAGACAAACGAGCGGTGAGGTCGCCCACCGACCTGGCGCGGGCATGCGTTCTGATACTAGAGCCGATGGTGCCAGCGCTTGCCAATCCGGACCCGGAAATCAGGGTGGCGCGTGAAAGGGCTCGCTGGATGGCAGTAGAGTGGAAGGAGGCGGCCGAGCGGAAGGGTAGGGTGGAGGGCACCAAGTCGCCGGATGCGCACACGTTCCTGCAACATGTCGCGACCTTCGCGGCGGCAGAGAAGGAGGATAAGGAGTTGTACAGGAGGATTGTTGTGAGCTTCTCTTAGCACAGGCAGATGCCACGCCTCACTCTCACGCTTGGCCTCGAGAATGAGATGGATGGTAATGCCTTAATTTTTGCCCACTTCTCTCTGGTTGTTGTTACATGTTATCTACATCAAGAAAGTGCTGAAATGATGAACCGAGCTAGCTGTTGGTAGATGCAAAACATACAATTGTTAGAGTTAGCTCAGCATAGCCTGCTATCCATGGGTACCCATTGGGTATCGGGAACACGTCGAGTTTGAGTATGGGCACAGATCTATGTCCAGAAAGTCTAGTGGGTTCGGGTGAACGACACGGTTTCGAATTTCAGGTTTAAGTGGACGACAGTCATACCCGAAGGTATCCACACGATTACCATCCCTAGCCTCAATCCTTCATGATTCATTCAAGTACTTTCTATGTACTGTTCTTGAGCTATTGTGCATCACCGGAGTTTCAAGATATTGTCAAGCATTTATATGTTTGGTGATGTCTGCCGCTACAACTTGCTTCTGTTTTGTTTAGGCAGGCTTCCCATGGCCTTGTCCTTCTCCCGGAGCAGGTACTTCTGCGTCTTACACGTTGAAGTCTTGGGCAGGTCGCCGAAGACCACCGTCCTCGGCGCCATGTAATGCGGCAACCGTGGTCGGCAGAACGTGATGATCTCATCTGCAATCGCACTTGCTCCGTCCTTGAGCGAGACGAACGCGCACGGCGTCTCACCCCAGTGGTCGTCCGGCCTATCCACCGCCGCCGCGTCGAGCACCGCGGGGTGGCCGAACAGCGCCAACCCCACCTCGATCGGGCTGATGTTCTCGCCGCCCGATATGATAATGTCCTTGGACCTGTCCTTCAGCCGGATGTACCCGTCCGGGTGCCGTGCGCGGAGGTCGCCCGCGCGCATCCACCCCCCGCGGCGGCCACGTCCTTGTAATACCCGCTCATGACCGTGTTCCCCCGGAACATGACGTCGGAGGGAACGCTCGCCATGGTCACCGGGTCCTTGATGTCAACGTCCTGCAGCATCAGGTGCGGCACGCCCTGGCTCGCCATGATCCGCGCGCGCTCGGCGAGCGGCAGCGTGTCCCACTAGGCATACTTAGTCATCATGTTATCCTATATTCCTATCCCTGTCCACCTTGTATCACTTAGTGCAAGCCAAGGACTGACTAGATAAGCGAAGCATCTTTGGAAGCAGCAGTGCCAACCGCCAAAGCTGGGGCCTGCACTAATTAAGTTCATGCGTTCATTACAGTAATCCCACCGGTCAAAACCAGTCGTTTTTATATAGATGTATTCAAACTTTCGAAATTTTGGATATTAATATCTTTTTAAATATTTACACTGAATACATTAAAATCATATGTGTAGATTCGTCTTGAAAAGTATTTTCGTAATATTATAATTTTATTGGACTTTATAAATATATTATAAAAGAAAGTAGTGGTCAAAAGTGTGTTTTAGAGATGGTATCCAAAATAACAACTATTTGTGATCGGGTGGAATATTAGATTAAGATGGAACTTACGAGATGTGAGCATATTTGCTTAGAACGTACATGATGGCAACATACTAGTGGAATCTCTTCCCAAAAAATACTTGCAGTAGGCTCTTTGGCTCCATTCCTACTGCCAAGAGCATTGATCGAGACAGAAACAGCATTTTCAACTCTAGAGCACGCCAAGATTTTCAGGGCCAAATTTTTGAGCCTGTCCGTTATCACATTTGTTTCAGAAAATGCAACTTGCAATGGAGTGATTCCAAGTTCCAACATTCAAAATCACGGACGGTACCTACAAATTAGGACAAAGCACTATGGGATTTGAAAAGTACCATAAATGCAGCATTGTGTGTCCGTTGGTGTTGGCCTTTTGACGGATGAATGCTCTAGCAGGGCGATGCAAAGCGTCCTTGAGCTTTCTAGCCTGTGCACATTCTGTCTCGCCTTTTGCAGTGATGCTGCATTTCCCCTTCTGGTGGTATCTGTGCATTTTGTGACTTTGTCTCGCTTTCTTAACAAAATCTTGATCGCAGTTCGGAATTAGAGTAAACATTCAGCAACAATGGTGAGAATTACCAGAATATGCTTTTAGTCTAAAGGAGTCCATTGGCTGCATTGCAGCGACAAGAATCGCAAGCGCTTGCCTGCTTGGCAAGCCCAGATCAACACTCACAGGTACCTCCGGCGTACACATACACTTGTTCTCAGGAAGAAGAAGACACTCAGTTGGGGCAATTTTCTGGTAGTTTTTCATTAACTGAACCACACACTACATAAGACAATTACAATGCGATATTAGATAACTGACTGTAACTATGATCCGACAAAGCCGGACTCCACTCGCAAGCCACCACATGTTGTTCCTTCAGACTCGGACTAAGCTTAGCAACCTGACCAAAGTCAGGATTACATGCAACACAAATATCATACGACAACATCGCAATCTCTGCAAAAGCATAGTCCAATCATACAACAATGTTTCATTCTTGTTAAGAAACCCTAATAGCCCATTGGAAGGCCCATGTGGTCCCTTAGCCAAAACCCTGGATGAGCGCTATAAAAGGAGGAGGGGGGGTCCCCCCCTATGTAGCAGAATTCATTAGCAATAAAGAATTTTCGCTTTCGCTCTCTCTAAACACGTGTCTCTCTCTCTTTCTGTTCTCCACTTCAGATCTGTTCGGGAACCCCGGACTATTCGATAGCGAGGTTTCTTAACACGTTATGAGCACGAAGCTCTACGGAGATCAGAATTGAAAAGGTGAGAAGAGGTGAGAATCGGTGATTGTTTCTAATCGCTGTCGTTCTTATGCATGCATCTACCTTTTGTATCTCGTACTGTTTGTCGCGTGGCATGAAGCTACGCGGATATGGCTCGAAGCTACAGTACAAGACTATTTGTTACAATTGAATTTCTTGTCGAGAAAAAAAAGCCATCGCCGGTTTCGCGCCGCAAGCGCGACGCGCGGCCGCGCGCATGAAGCCAGCGCCGCCACGCCGCCACGCGACGTAGTAATCGCCCGGCGGTGCCGCCTTGGCGGCGCGCATGAAGCGCACCGTCGCAACCACCTTGCCCCGGTATCCTGGCCGCCCGATCTCCGACCACCGCGCTTGCAACCGCCGGCTCGAAGCCGCCCGCCGGTTGGCTCGGCATGCGGCCCGCCGCCCGCGCCGCGCCTCGGTATGCCTCGCCGCGCCGCGCGCCAGGAGTCGGCCGTCGGCACGCCCAAGCCACCGTCGGTCTTCGCAGCGCTACACCGCACAATCCGGACTGTAGCCAGCCGCGGCGGGCCGCCGTCGCGCGCGCCGCCGTTAGCCTCGGCTCGCGGCCGCCGCCGCCGTAGCATCGCTGCCCCAGCCCGCCTCCGGCCTCGCGGCGCCGTCACCCGGCTTGTAGCCACCGGCCGAGCCGCCTCATTGGCTCCGCCGAGTGCATCGGCTCGAAAGCCGCAAGACGCGAACCGCGCCGGTCGCCGCCTCGGCCCTCGCCGCGCCCGTCGACTTCCGGCGCTCCTTGGCGTGCCTCGGTCCCGTGCTCGGCCGCCCGGCTTCGTTAGCGCCGACTTCGGCCCGCGCGACGCTACTCGTCCGCCTTGCCGCGTTAATCGCCGGCCAGCAATGCCGCCCCGGCTCGGTCGCGCCGCGCTCGCCCGCAGCGTCGCCGCCGTGCCGTCGCCCGGCGAGCACGCCGGTCCTCCCCTTCGCCGATGTCCGCGCTGAACGCCATCGCAGCGGCTGCTGCCGACGTGGCCCAAAGCTACGCCGCCTTGCGCCTTGAAGTCGCCAGCCCTACCGTTGCGCGACGGCGCCTCACCTCGGCAAACGCACGGAGCCGCCGGCCGCCGCCTCGCCGGCAGTGGCTGGCGCCTCGACCTCCGGACGCAATCGTCTTGCCGACGCCGCCACGCCGCGCCGGTGCGAGCTCGCCAGCGCCTCGCCGCCGTCGCCCGCCGTCGCGTCGCCCCGCCCGGCCGAGCCGCGAAGATTTGCTCGGCGGCGCCTCGCGTCTCTTCCGCGCCGGCAAGCCGGCCGAGCCGCTGCAGCCCATGCCGTAGCGGTTCGCGCCGCCGCGTCGTGCCCTCGCCTGCCTTGCACTGAAGCGGCTCCACGTCGCCGTGACGCGCCCGCGCCAGCCCTCGCCGCCACCCGTGCGTGCGTGGAAGAAGAAGTGGAGGGCGACGACGTGCAGCGTGCGCAAAAAAAAAACGGCGGCGGAGAGAGCTGCGCGGCTAGGGAAACCCTAGCCGCACGCACGTATGGGCCGAAATGGGCAAGGCCAGATTATGGCTAAGAAGAAAAAAAAAAAGAAGAAAAGAAAGAAAAAAAAGAAAAATTGCTAGAAAATTTTGAAAAAAAAATTGCAGAAAAAATTTGAAAAATTGCCAGAAAATCAAGAAGATTTATTTGGCTCTGTTTTAATTTTCTAGCTTTATTTCTCTGCATTTATGAATATTCTTTATGAATTTTGAATTCATTGCTTTATTTTGTATACTGCAATGCATGAATTTCTTTTTTCTGTACGTTATGCTTATTGCAACCATTTTCTATTAGATTACACGCAGTAATCTAACGTCAGAATTTTGGAATCATGCATCATGAATCGTGAATCGTGAGTTTGAAGAAGCTGCCCCGCAGTCGAACTACCTCAATTGGGCATCGGACGTGAAGATCGTTCTTGGGGCAAGAAGCTCCGTCGCGATTGGTCTAGGGTCCTCGCGGGACGCAAAACCTCTGCGTCGAGCGAGCGATCAAGCCTTGCACTGTCGTTTAAATGCATGAATCGCATTTTCTTTTTAGATTATGGTTGTTAGCATTTTTCTTTGAATAAAGGATCGTAAGCTCTAGAAGAGCATACTTCTTTCATGAATAAATACGCAATTTATTCTTTATTCCAGTATTCTTCATTTACAAGCAATATTTGTATTATTTTGCCTCTGTTTGATTAGAATTATATTTCTTGTATCTAGAAATCGTGTAGCGCCCAAATGGAAGAGATATGCATTGTTGATAGTGGCACAACAAATACCATCTTAAGAGAGTCTAAGTATTTCCAGTCGATCACGAAGAACGCTGGAAAGATTACTACGATCGCAGGAAGCGACTCATATGTAATCGTCTCAGGAAGAGCCACAATTATATTGCCTATGGGTACAACTTTGGTAATTGAAGAAGCCCTTTTGTACCCTGAATCAACGCGCACTCTCTTAAGCTTTAAAGACATCCGCGCCAATGGTTTTCACGTAGAAACCAATGAAGAAAATGGCAAAGAATACTTGTGCATCGTGAAGCACGCGGTATGTGGAAAAATGGTATTAGAAAAATGTCCCTCATATGAATCTGGGTTGTACTACACGAATATTCATGCACCCGAAGTGTATACTTCCTTGAAGACTGTTTTTAGAAGCTCTGAGTTATTTTCTTTATGGCATGGTAGATTAGGTCACCTGGTCTTAGAATGATGAGAAATATAGTGAACAACTCACAGGGTCATGGCATAAATGTTAAAAATTTCCCGAATCATGAAGATTTTGTGTGCCCTGCATGTGCCACCGAGAAATTAATAACTAGACCCTCTGTCATGAAAGTGCAAAGTGAAATCCCTGCATTCCTGGAACGCATCCAGGAGGATATTTGCGGTCCGATTCAGCCCCTGTCAGGGCCGTTTCGATACTTTATGGTGCTCATCGATGCTTCCTCGAAATGGTCGCATGTATGCTTGTTGTCAACAAGAAACCATGCTTTTGCAAAGCTGATCTCGCAGATCATAAGAATTAAGAATGCTTTCCCTGATCATCGCGTGAAGTCCATTAGAATGGACAATGCCGGAGAATTTACTTCAAAGGCATTTGATGATTATTGCACAGCAACAGGGATAGCAGTTGAGCACTCCGTACCGCACGTTCATACGCAGAACGGACTAGCAGAAGCACTAATAAAGAGGATTAAGTTCATTGCCAGACCGCTTTTGCAGAGTTGTAACTTGCCCAACACTTGTTGGGGACACGCAGTCCTGCACGCAGCAGCTCTTATCAATTTTAGACCGTCGGCCTACAACATCCATTCTCCTATGCAGCTTGTGCACGGGATCATCCCGAAGATCTCCCACCTTAGAAAATTTGGGTGTATGGTATATGTACCTATACCACCCCCCCAGCAGACTGCAATGGGCCCTCTCTGCAAGTCTGGGATATACGTTGGTTATGAGAGTGCATCCATAATTAGGTATTTGGAACCCATGACTGGAGACTTGCATACAACCCGATTCGCTGATTGCATCTTTGACGAGGATCGTTTCCCGTCATTAGGGGGAGGAAATCAACCTTTGGATGAAAAATGCCGGGAAATCATATGGCATTCCATTGGGATCCCCGCACATGACCCCCGCACTAATGAAGCAAATCAAGAAGTCCAGAAGATAATTGATTTGCAGAATTTAGCGAATGAACTGCCTGATCATTTTTGTGATCTGAAGGGTGTGGTTAAGTCGCATGTACCCGTAAGAAATGCACCAGAGAGGGTGGAAATACCAAAGAAAATAGAAGGTATCCCTCAACCTGCTCAGAGGCCTCAAAGAAAAAAGCGAGCAATCGGCTCCTCAAACCCAAAGTACCGGAGGCGTCCGGAGAAAAGCGGCGAGAGGACTTACCACAACCAATCACGAAAATGCCCCAAGGAAAGAAGGGAGCGGTTGAGACTGCACTGGAAAGAAGCCAACGGAAAAGGCAATTCCAGACTTGAATCTTCCACTGCAGAAAGCGAAAATAATGTGTGCGCACACATAGGCAATGAAAGCTAAAGGAACTTGCTCCTGCGATAGGGAATAGCGCGAAGAGCAAGTAGAAGTGCATGAAGCACCCCATGAAGAAATGGCCATAAACTTTGTAATAACAGGAGAATCCCTGAATAGAGCAACAGCCAACGTTGATGCATACTTCGCAAAGAAGATTGCCTCGATCATTGATCATGATCCCGAGCCTGCATCTCTCGCAGAGTGCAAGAAAAGGCTAGATTGGGAAGAATGGAAGAAGGCAATCACTGCAGAGTTAGTCTCTCTGAACAAGAGAGAGGTGTTTGAGCTCAGATGCCGCACATCTCCCCATATAAGCCTGTGAGGTCACAAATGGGTCTTTGTTCTAAGAGAAATGAAAACAACGGTTGTAAGGTACAAAGCAAGGTTGGTAGCTCAAGGTTTCACTCAACGTCCTGGAGTTGATTATGAAGAAACCTATTCTCCGGTCATGGGAGGAATTACCTTTAGATATTTGATCTCAATGGCAATCAACTTGAAGTTGAGAATGAAGCTAATGGATGTTGTCACAGCATATTTGTATGGAAACTTGGATTCGGAGATATACATGAAAGTACCGGAAGGAATTCCTATCCCGAACCAAGATGGAGCAAATAGAAACCTGTACAGTGTGAAATTGGAGAAATCACTGTATGGGCTGAAGCAGTCAGGAAGAATGTGGTATAATCGCTGAGTGACTTTCTCGCAAGAAAGGCTACACAAGCAATGAAGATTGTCCATGTGTGTTTATACAGCGATTCCCGAATGGATTCTGTATAATCTCCGTCTATGTAGATGACTTGAACATCATTGGGACGGATGAAGAAATTGAAGAGGCATGCTCATACTTGAAGTCTGAGTTTGAAATGAAAGATTTGGGTAAAACCAAGTTTTGTTTAGGCTTGCAGCTTGAACATGTCCAAGAAGGAATCTTGGTACATCAATCAACCTACACACAGAAAGTGTTGGAAAGGTTTGGATTTGAAAAGGCATATCCTGCGAAGACTCCAATGGTCGGAAGGTCACTCCAAGCAGACCTAGACCCATACAGACCTAGAAAAGAGGGGGAGGAAGTCCTAGGAGCAGAATTCCCATATTTGAGTGCAATTGGAGCGCTCATGTACCTTGCGAATAGCACTAGACCGGACATTGCGTTCGCTGTGAATTTACTAGCTCGGTACAGTGCAGAACCCACCAAAAGGCATTGGAAAGGGATCAAGGACATCTTCCGCTACCTCCAAGGAAGCAAAGACCTCGATGCATTCTTTAGAAGAAATAATGAATTGAATTTGGTTGGCTATGCCGATCTTCGGGTATTTATCGGACCGCATCTTGGCAAGTCCCAAACCGGCTATGTTTTCCTATGTGGAGGAACAGCAATTTCTTGGAAGTCATCTAAGCAGACTCTTGGCTCGACGTCGACAAACCACTCGGAAATCATCGCTTTGTATGAAGCATCTCGTGAATGTGCATGGCTCAGAAGAATGGTTCACCACATCCAGAAGTCATGTGGTTTGAACATTGAGCAAACTCACACGATAATCTATGAAGATAATGCAGCTTGTGTTGCCAAGCACAGATGGGTTATGTGAAGAGCAATCTCACGAAGCATATCAACCCCAAGTTCTTCTATGCTCATGAATTGCATAAGATGAACGAGATTAAGATATTGCATACTAAGTCATGTGAAAATCTTGCAGATTTGTTCACTAAATCACTCCCAGCATCTACCTTTGAAAGGTGCGTGAAAGGAATTGGGATGATGAGACTTAGAGAAGTGCGATTCGGGGAGATATGTCACATACTCCGCATGAATCTGAACATGAATTATGAATACCCAACATAAATCTCGAAGATTAGCAATTGAAGTTGGAAGAATTGTACTCTTTTCCTTAGCAAGTTTTTCTGAAGTTTTCTTGCGTAAGGTTTTAACGAGGCAATTAGTGCAACATAGTAAGCGTATGCTATGTACTCTTTCTCCAAGTATTTTTCCCACTAGGTTTTTCTGGAGTTTTTGAGGCATATGCATCTCGCGGCAAAGGGCCCAAGAGGGAGTGTTAAGAAACCCTAATAGCCCATTGGAAGGCCCATGTGGTCCCTTAGCCAAAACCCTGGATGAGCGCTATAAAAGGAGGAGGGTCCCCTATGTACCGTAATTCATTAGCAATAAAAATTTCCGCTTTCGCTCTCCCTAAACACGTGTCTCTCTCTCTTTCTGTTCTCCACTTCAGATCTGTTCGGGAACCCCGGACTATTCGATAGCGAGGTTCCTTAACAATTCTCTCGACAAATAGTCTTACAGTTTGCTATTGGCAGACTTTGTCAGGCTGCCCATAGCCCGGGCCTTCTCCCGGAGAACAAACTTCTGCGTCTTCCCCGTCGAAGTCTTGGGCAAGTCCTCAAACACCACCGTCTTCGGCGCCATGTAATGCGGCAGCTTCCCCCGGCAAAAGCTTATAACCTCAGCTTCCGTGGCATTGGTGCCATCCTTCAGCTTGATGAACGCGCACGGCGTCTCTCCCCAGTGATCGTCCGGCCTCGCCACGACCGCCGCCTCGAGCACCGCGGGGTGGCTGAAGATCACCGACTCCACCTCGATCGAGCTGATGTTCTCGCCGCCCGATGTGATGATGTCCTTGGCCCGGTCCTTAAGCTCAATGTACCCGTCCGGGTGCCGCACGGCGAGGTCCCCGGTGTGAAGCCATCCGCCGGCCATCGATTCCTTCGTCGCGTTGATGTCCTTGTAGTACCCGCTCATGACGGTGTTGCCTCGGAACATCACCTCGCCCACCGTCTGGCCGTCGTACGGCAGGCTCTCCATTGTGGCGGGGTTCTTTACGTCGACGTCTTGCATCGCCATGTGATGAAACCCCTGGCGTGCCTTCAACCGCGCGCGCTCCTCGGCCGGCAACGCGTCCCACTCCGGCATCCACGTGCAGACGGTGGCGGGGCCGTACGTCTCGGTGAGGCCGTAGACGTGGTATATCACGAAGCCGAGCTCCTCCATCCCGAACAGGACGCGGGGCGGCGGCGGCGCGCCGCCCGTCATGACGCGCACAGTCCCCGGCAGCGTCTTCCGGTCCGCGGCTGGCGCGTTGACGATCATGTTGAACACCGTCGGCGCACCGCCCATGTGCGTCACCTTGTGCCGCGCGATGCTGTCGAAGATGACCTTCGCTGTAAAGTGGCGCAGGCAGATGTTGGTGCCGCCCTGCATGGCGACGCCCCACGGCAGGTTCCAGCCGTTGCAGTGGAACATCGGCACGGTCCACAGGTACGTCGGCATGGCGGTGATGTCGTACGCGAGGACTGTCGCGATGGTGTTGAGGTACGCGCCCCTGTGGTTGTAGACCACGCCCTTGGGCCGCGACGTCGTGCCGGACGTGTAGTTGAGAGTGATCGGGTCCAGCTCGTTCACCGGCCAACGGACGTCAAAATGCGAAGGGGCGTTCTTGACGAGATCCTCGTAGTCCGTGCAACCGGAGTCGGCGTCGTCTGAGATGGTTACAAGGATCGGAAGGCTGGCATCGCCTGACTCGGCGAGGCGCCCCAGAGCGGCTCTCCCGACGTCGAGCAGGTGCGACTCGACGAAGAACACCTTGGCGCCGGAGTGCTTGAGCAGGACGGATACCACGTCCGCGTCGTACCGCGTGTTGAGAGTGCAGAGGACCGCGCCGGCCATGGGCACGGCGAAGTGTAGCTCGTACATCACCGGCACGTTTGGGCTGAGAACAGCAACCTGAATATTGATGGTGGTGTCAAAGATTTTGCTGAAAACGTACGCGTGGGCCTAGCCCGTCACGGATTTCCAAATGGGATCATCACACGTACGGCGAATTGGCCCATGCGCGATGCAAACGAGAAAAATGTCCCAATCTTGCGACCGTGTGAACCGGACACCTTTCTTACGCCTTTTATGTTTGGGCTCCATAACCTTATCCCATTTCCATCTCCAGCATTACACGTGGACAACCCAAAAGTCAACGATTGCACGACACACTTGACAGCCTTGTCGAACGCCCAAACAGCCATTTGAACCATCCAGCTTCGCATGATTTTGCCATCTCGTTATGCTGCTATTACTAGTCAGAGCCTAAGAAATGTTCCTGTGTTTATGAACAGAGGATGTTTTAGGATTTTGTATTTCAATCAAAGCATGTGTAGAAATAATTGAATCATTCTTCTTCATTAGCTCATATGTTGGTCTTATTGGCAACTCTAATCCATAGTAATAAATAATATTGAAAATGATAAATGATTAGATATGCAGAAGAAAAAAATAGTTAAAACTTGTCTTGAAATTATAGAATAACATGTATTTAGAAATAAAGTTTGAAAGTTAAAATGATACTCCCTACGGATCATAAAAACTTATTGGTTTGGATTACGTGCGGTTAAACTTTTGATAGCTATTAATATTTTTAAAATTTTTAGATTAGACACATGAAAATCATATGTTTAGATTCATATCGAAACGTACTTTCATAATATTATAATTTTATAATATTTTTAAATATATTATAATAAAAATAAGTGATCAAAGTTGAATTTTGGTAACTGTGTCGATGTCAAAAATGACAACTATTTTTGATCGGAGGTAGGCATGTAAACGAGCCAAGCTTGGGCTCCCAGGCTCGAGCTCGAGTTAGGGTCAATATGGATTATTTTTCAACTATAAAAAAAATGCTCGAGCTCGACTCGAGTAACCTCGATAGAAGTTAATATATAGTAATATTTAATAAATAATTTAAAATTTTATCAGGCTCGCGCCCCTATTTGAGCTCGGCTCGATGAAGCTTGCGAGTTCGAGATCAAACTCGAGTTCGACTCGTTTAGAGCTCGAACCAAGCCTAGACCGAACCAAGCTTAAGTAGCCCACGAGCTTGAGTTTTTTTCACAGTCCTGATCGGAGGGAGTATGTATTTATGCAGGGAGGGAGTAAAAAGTAGCGGTACATATCTTTCGTCCATGAATGAAAGTGCATGTCTTGGAGAGAGAGAAAAAGGCACAGTTCAAAAAGAAAAGAGAATAGAAATACCCAAGCTACAACATTCTTTTTCCATACGATCCATACCTCCGTAAAATGCAGAAATAGCTCACGAATGGAGTAGTGCTTAGTTTCTTACCAATATCGTTTTTACTCTTGTCGCTTTTAGACGCAGGTAAGGTGATTACCGACAAAAACAAGCAAACAAAGCAGAGAGATGGCAGCAGCAACACAGAGCACAGGGGCTGAGCGCGTCGGCTTCCACTCACCACATCACCGCGGGCGACGTCGAAGTGGGTGGCGAGCGCGGCCGCCAGGCGGACGCACCTCTCCCGCGCCTCCCTCCACGTGTACCGCCTCTCCCCGTACACCACCGCCGCGCGGGCGCCGTACACGGCCGCCGCGCGCTCGATGAAGCTGAGCGGCGTCAGCGGCGCGTGGTTGGCCGAGCACCGCACCGTGCCGGCCTCCATGTCTAGCGCCTCCGCCTCCCTTTCCACGAGGTTGGAGAATAATAGAATTGCCAAGCCGAAAGGAGAAGTTAAAGATTCGTTTGAGACGACAGACAAGGCGTCCCTATTTGTAGACGAGCGTGGTTGGCATGGTGAAAAAGTAAACGTGCGCGGGGGCAAGATTAGCGGTATAATCCAAGCGGGCAGTATAATAACGGTGGGGCTGATGCTTCAGGTGTAGTGATCCGATGGTGCGGTGAACTATTCTGCGGGACATGGCATGATGTGAGTGCGTGACGCTGCGAGTCAGTGGCTGCCTGTTCTTGTTCGTTTGGTCTGGGCTTTGCTACGGTGAAAGGGATGGACACAGCTGCTTCAGATCTCGGAATCACTGGAGGAACGTAGCACAGCGTAGCTACGGTGCACACCACGTAGCCCTTGATCGAGAGATCTATTTTAGATCGGGATTTATATGGGTGAATCGAAAAATAGAGGATCCATCACCTGATTTACGTGCATACTGTGGAAGCTAACACTAACGTACAGGAGTGGTGACAGGTATGTTCAGGCTCCTAAAAATTTAAAAAATACTAGAAAATCATCTCGATAGACTAAATTTATTTTGATTAAATTGGTTCTGATTTCACGGTTTGGGATTTTTAGAATTATAGAACTATTTGTATTATATTTTTTGCACATTTTAAATATATGTGTTGGATTTATAGTGTTACAAAATTATTGTATAAGACTATAAAGTTATATGTGCAAAATATGCATATATAGAGAGAAATTTTTCTAGTTCCACCACTACTAACGTAATGTGTTTCGTGAGAAGCTTCTTTGGATTAGAAAAACAAGCGCGAATAAGAGGTGAGACTTTGATCGAGCTGATGTTCTCGCCGCCCGATATGATAATGTCCTTGGACCTGTCCTTGAGCCGGATGTACCCGTCCGGGTGCCGCGCGCGCAGGTCACCCGTGCGCAGCCACCCACCGCACATGGCCTCCTCCGCGGTGGCCACGTCTTTGTAATACCCGCTCATGACCGTGTTCTCTCGGAGCATGACCTCACCGACGGCGTCCGTCAGAGGGCACGCTCGCCATGGTCACCGGGTCCTTGATGTCAACGTCCTACAGCATCAGGTGCGGCATGCCCTAACTTGCCTTGATCTGCGCGCTCGGCGAGCGGCATCGTGTCCCACTTGGCATCCATAGTTATCGTGTTATCCTATCCCTATCCACCTTGTATCACTTAGGCAGCGTTTGGTTGGGTGGATGGGATATGGTCATCCGTGGATTTAGATCTATCCATGGATTTTGGAGTCATCCATTTGTTTGGATGAGTGGATGGATAGGATGTGGTCATTCAGTTTTTTTGGAATATTCCTTTAAGATGCTGGATAGAGCTATTTCAAAAAAATGGTCGGACGAGCTCATCCAGTTTGTTGCATGAAGAGGTATACTCCGTCAAATTCAAATTTCGCCGAAGTTTACTCGATCAAATTTTGTTCGAAAATTCAAATTTTGTTTAAAAATTCAAAATTTGTCTAACAATTCAAATTTCGGCCAAATTTGTTCAAATGTCAATTTCTATCTGAAAATTAAAATTTCAGTCAAATTTTGTTCAAAAATTCAAATTTCGTTCAATTTTTGTGTGAAAATTCAAATTTCATTCGAATTTGTCCAAAAGTCAAAACATGTCTGAAAATTCAAATTTTGATCAAATTTTGTCTGGATATTCAAATTTTGGTCAAATTTTATCCAAAAAAATTCAAACCAAAATTTAAAATCTTTATTATAACTAACTCATCCATCCAACTAAACAAAAAATTAACTTATTCTATCCATTCTCAACCATCCAATCAAACAAAAAATTAACTTATCTTTATCCATCCAACCAAATAGTCACTAGATGACTCCATTCCATCCAGCCTCCAAGGACTGACTAGATCAGCGAAGCATATCTCTGGAAGCAGCAGTGCCAACTGCAAAACTTGGGCCTGCAATAATTAAGTGCATGCGTTCATTACAGTAATCCCACCGTCAGAAATAGTCGTTTTATATAGATGTAGTCACTTTCGAAATTTTAGGTGTTAATATCTTTTTAAATATTTAAATTGAATACATGAAAATCATATGTGTAAATTTATCTCGAAAAGTATTTTTATAATATTATTATTTTATTGGATTTTATAAATATATTATAATAAAAAATAGTGATCAAAATGTGTTTTAGAGATGGTATCAAAAACAACAACCATTTGTAACCCGTTGAAGTATTAGATTAAAACGGAACTCACGAGATGTTATCATATTTACTTAGGGCGTACATGACGATAACATACTAGTGGAATCTCTTCCCAAAAAATACTTGCAGTTGGATCTTTGGCTCCATTCCTACTGCCAAGAGCATTGATCGAGACAGAAACAGCATTTTCTACTCTAGAGCACGCCAAGATTTTCAGGGCCAAAATTTTGAGCCTGTCCGTTATCACAATTGTTTCAGAAAATGCAACTTGCAATGGTGTGATTCCAAGTTAAACATTCAAAATCATATGCACAGATTTGTCTCAAAAAGTATTATCATAATATTGTAATTTTATTAGACTTTATAAATATATTATAATAGAAAGCAGTGATCAAAACTGCATTTTAGATATGGTATTCAAAACAACAACTATTTATAACTGGTTAGAGTATTAAATTAAGACGGAACACACAAGATGTGACCATATTTACTTAGAACGTACATGATGGCAACATACGAGTGGAATCTCTTCCCAAAAAATACTTGCAGTTGGCTCTTTGGCTCCATTCCTACTGCCAAGAGCATTGATTGAGACAGAAATAGAGGTGGGCACTTGGGTTAGACTTTTTAGGCCGACCTAAGGTACGGCGGGTACAACCCATTCCAAAGCCCGGCCTGGCACAAAATAGGTCGTGCCGTGTCCAATAAACAAGCACGATGGGCGGCACGACCTGGTACGACATTGTAGCACGGTACGCTTCGGGTTTGATGACTCAGGACATGAGGAAGAAGCCTAGCATGAAGGTCACCGACTCGTGAGCATGAGATTATAGACGCACCCAACAGAATGGACGCCACCCTCGTCGCCGACACCTGAGAGAGACAGACAAGAGGAGAGAGAGATTGAGAGACGGGCTTCTTGCACCGTCTTTCAGTCTCTCTCAGCTCTCTCTCTCAGCCATCTCTCAATCACTCCTTCTCTCGTCCGTCTCTCTCAATTTCTCTCGCATGTCTCCCTCACTCTCTTTCTCGCCCATTGCCTCCTCTCTCGCCCGTGTTCAGCACATTCCCCTAACTCTCTGTAACTGTTCAAAAATAAATAAATTTTAGTTCTTTTTTCCATAATATATGTGTTCACTGCTTCAATTCCATGTGTTTTCAGCTACTTTTCTCTCGTCGCAATAGTGCAAATAGACCGAGCCAAGCCGGCACGATGGGCCGTCGCGATCCGGCACGATTTAGATATGAAACACGATAGACCCGTACCGGATCTGCTCGGCACGACAACTACCTCTAGACAGAAACAGCATTTTCTACTCTACAGCACGCAAGATTTTCAGGTCCAAATTTTTGAGCCTGTCCGTTATCACAATTGTTTCAGAAAATGCAACTTGCAATGGCGTGATTCCAAGTTCCAACATTCAAAATCACGGACGGTATCTACAAATTAGGACAAAGCACTATGGGATTTGACAAGTACCAGAAATGCAGCATTGTGTGTCCGATGGTGTTGGCCATTTGACGGATGAATGCCGCAGCAGGGCGATGCAAAGGGTCCTTGAGCTTTCTAGCCTGTGTACATTCTGTCTCGCCTTTTGCAGTGATGCTGCATTTCCCCTTCTGGTGGTATCTGTGCATTTTGTGATTTTGTCTCGCTTTCTTCACAAGATCTTGATCGCAGTTCGGAATTAAACATTCAGCAACAATGATGAGAATTACCAGAATATGCTTTTAGTCCAAAGGAGTCCATTGGCTGCATTGCAGCGACAAGAATCGCAAACGCTTGCCTGCTTGGCCACCAGCCAAACATCATACGACAACAGCGCAATCTCTGCAAAAGCTCAGTCCAATCATACAAAAATGTTTCACTCTCTCGACAAATAATCTTACAGTTTGCTATTGGCAGACTTTGTCAGGCTGCCCATAGCCCGGGCCTTCTCCCGGAGAACAAACTTCTGCGTCTTCCCCGTCGAAGTCTTGGGCAATTCCTCAAACACCACCGTCTTCGGCGCCATGTAATGCGGCAGCCTCTCCCGGCAAAAGCTTATAACCTCGGTTTCCGTGGCATTGGCGCCATCCTTCAGCTTGACGAACGCGCACGGCGTCTCCCCCCAGTGGTCGTCCGGCCTCGCCACGACCGCCGCCTCGAGCACCGCGGGGTGGCTGAAGATCACCGACTCCACCTCGATCGAGCTGATGTTCTCGCCGCCCGATATGATGATGTCCTTGGCCCGGTCCTTGAGCTCAATGTACCCGTCCGGGTGCCGCACGGCGAGGTCCCCGGTGTGAAGCCATCCGCCGGCCATGGATTCCTTCGTCGCGTTGATGTCCTTGTAGTACCCGCTCATGACGGTGTTGCCTCGGAACATCACCTCGCCCACCGTCTGGCCGTCGTACGGCAGGCTCTCCATTGTGGCCGGGTTCTTGACGTCGACGTCTTGCATCGCCATGTGATGAAACCCCTGGCGTGCCTTCAACCGCGCGCGTTCCTCGGCCGGCAACGCGTCCCACTCCGGCATCCACGTGCAGACGGTGGCGGGGCCGTACGTCTCGGTGAGGCCGTAGACGTGGTATATCACGAAGCCGAGCTCCTCCATCCCGAACAGGACGCGGGGCGGCGGCGGCGCGCCGCCCGTCATGACGCGCACCGTCCCCGGCAGCGGCTTCCGGTCCGCGGCTGGCGCGTTGATGATCATGTTGAGCACCGTCGGCGCACCGCCCATGTGCGTCACCTTGTGCCGCGCGATGCTGTCGAAGATGACCTTCGCTGTAAAGTGGCGCAGGCAGATGTTGGTGCCGCCCTGCATGGCGACGCCCCACGGCAGGTTCCAGCCGTTGCAGTGGAACATCGGCACGGTCCACAGGTACGTCGGCATGGCCGTGATTTCGTACGCAAGGACTGTCGCGATGGTGTTGAGGTACGCGCCCCTGTGGTTGTAGACCACGCCCTTGGGCCGCGACGTCGTGCCGGACGTGTAGTTGAGAGTGATCGGGTCCAGCTCGTTCACCGGCCAACGGATGTCGAACTGCGAAGGGGCGTTCTTGACGAGATCCTCGTAGTCAGTGCAACCGGAGTCGGCGTCGTCTGAGATGGTTACAAGGATCGGAAGGCTGACATCACCTGACTCGGCGAGGCGCCCCAGCGCGGCTGTCCCGACGTCGAGCAGGTGCGACTCGACGAAGAACACCTTGGCGCCGGAGTGCTTGAGCAGGACGGATACCATGCCCGCGTCGTGCCGCGTGTTGAAAGTGCAGAGGACCGCGCCGGCCATGGGCACGGCGAAGTGCAGCTCGTACATCGCCGGCACGTTTGGGCTGAGAACAGCAACCTGAATATTGATGGTGGTGTCAAAAGATTTTGCTGAAAACGTATGCTCACGGATTTCCAAATGGGCCAATCACTGGTACGGCGAATGGGCCCATGCGCGATGGAAGCGAGAAAAATGTCCCAATTTGGCGAGCGTGGGAACCGGACACCTTTCTTACGCCTTTATGTTTGGGATCCATAACCTTATCCCATTTCCATCTCCGGCATTCCACGTGGATGGGCATTCGGTTTGATCGGTTCGGTTTTTTCGATTTTAAAATAATTCGGTTTTTGAAAACTAGCAACCGAATTTTTTAGATCAAAATAAAAAACCGAACCGAATTAACCGAAATATTTTGGTTCGGTTAATTCGGTTTTTCGATTAACCGAAATATAAATAAACACTAGATAAATTAGATTTAGTTCTTCTCATATCGCAACATATAGTAGGGTTAAACCTACACAATATTCATAGATTATTACAATATAAGTATAATAGAACATGTGAATATACCAAACATATACATAAATGTATTAGAATATGAGAATTGTTTAGTAATTTTAGGAAGAATATTATAAAAATGGTATTATATGTGGGCTATTTGGTTATTCGGTTATTTCGGTTTTTGGAAGTCAAAAACCGAACCAAACACCGAAAACCGAATTATACCAAAACAAAAACCGAACCGAGAAAACCGAATAAACCGAAATAATCGGTTAATTCGGTTCGGTTCGGTAATTCAGCTTCGGTTTAAAAATACCCACCCCTAATTCCACGTGAACAACCCAAAAGTCAACGATTGCGCCACAAATTTGACAGCCTTGCCGAAGATGCTGTCGAGGTGGGTTCCAGGCTAGGTTTTTTTGGGCGGGTCCGAGGCACGGATTGCATAACTATCTTAAAATCCGGCCCGGCCGTTCTGTATGGTTCTGTAGGTCGGGTCGTGCCAGCGGCACGGTGGCCTGTGGCAGGGAGGTGGCCAGAGGTGGGCCGTGGGGGAGAGGAACGGGGCCTCGCCTCCCGACGCGGGTGCGGTTCGCGATGGCCGCGGACTCCAGCACGGCTACCATGGACCCCGCGTAGCCGTCGGTCGCGTCGCCGACGGCGAAGGACAACCGGTAGGTCCACCGGGCACGATGCGCACCTCCTGCACCAGCGCTCCCTCCTTGCCGCCCACCAGCTCCACGGCGCATCATCGTCATCACTCATCAGCAAGCTAGTACTAGTAATCGAGAAGCCATCCCTTAGATTAAAGGGAAGTAAAGAACCGATAAAATCAAACATCGGTATAACAACACCGGGTGGGTACCTTGGCATGCGGGTCCTAGGCTTCCGCCATGGCCCTCAGCTCTTCGCTGGTAGTAGGAAGTAGCAGCACACCACTGTACCTTGACTAATCCAATCGCCAGGGAACGGACGAGGCGAACGCAAGCAAGCGGCGTGGGTTTTTTTCTTTATTCCCTTGGAGTTTTTCTGGAGCAAGGGCGGGGAGCAACAGCACTGGGCAAGCGAGTGCTCCTTTTCTTGGCATTATCATGCATGCTCGAAGCACTTGTTTAATCCAGTGGCCACATGCACTTGGAATAAACTCACGTTTTGATGCATCAGGGTCAGGGCCCAGCAATCGAGGAGCTTATTTTTTTTAGCAACGTTCAGCACCTGGGCTACACAATAGTCATGGCCAGCTTTAATTGTTGCCAGAGCCCAGGAGACTTGCATGGGAGAGAGAGTGGGAAAAAGAGGGGATGAACAAGGATGAAATGTCGTTTCGTTTTAAATATCGTCTGTCTGTAGAACAAAATCTCACTATTTTTAATAATTTCTGGACGAAATGTAAAAATAAAATTTGAATTCTGCTTATTTTTTCCCACCAGTAGGATCAAGATCTCGGCCGGTTTCGCCGAGATCTCGGCAAAATTAGATGACACGAAATCCGATCGAAGTGATGTCGAATTTTTTTGAAATTTTGTTTGGAGGTTCCTGACACATCAATGATGTTCCCATAAAAATATCAGATGATTGTTAAATCTGAGGAATTTTTAAAAATTCAAACATTTCTACTATCCGGATAAAACGCTGATCGGCAAGTTTGAACCAAATGAAAAATAAAACAAACCACGTTAGAAAATTTTGAAATTTTTTGTACATGGTTATGATACATCACTAATGTTCTCATAAAATTTTCAGATGATGATCAAATATCATAAATTTTTAAAAAATCGGACAGTTCTACTGTCCTGATAAAAGCCATACCGGCAAAATTCCACCAAATGAAAAATAGTACAAACCACGTTAGAAAATTTAGAAAAAATTTATGAATATTCCTGATGTATCTTTAATGTTTCTATAAAATTATCATATGATGATAAAGCTTCAAAAAATTCTAAAAATTTTGAAAGTGCTACCTCCTAATAAAAGTCTTATGATTAATACATAGATTTATTTTAATAATAAAAAAAGGTTTAAATTTTTTAAAAATTTTGTAGAAGGGTTCTAAGGAAATGCTTAAGATATCATTAAAATTTTAAATCATGATCACACTCAAGTGAATTTATAAAATTCTTACAAGTGAATTGTACCATTTATGTTCTTTTTGTTTTTTATTTTTAAAATATAACAAATGAAGTTCAATGCATACATAGATTTGATTGAGTAAACAAAAAAAAGTTGATTTTTTTTTAAAAAAATAAATAATGGTACCGAGGCAATTATTAATCTCTCGTAAAATTTTGGATCATGATCACACTCCACAAAATTTATAAAATTCTAACAAGGTTACTGTCCCAATTATGTTCATTCGCTTTTTGATTTTTTAAAGATAACAAATGAAGTTAAATTATTTTGAAAATTTTCCGTATGATCCTACACTTCTTAGGATGGTACCATAAATTTTTCACACCATGATAAAACATGTACAATTTTATAAAAAATCGATAGTGTTTCTGCATTTTTTTAAAAATGTCTAAAAATTCGATTTTTCAACAAATTTTCATATGGGATGACTTTCTTAAGGGTTATTCGACCAAATCCGGTCAAAAAAAAGTCAAAACCGTTTTGAAATCCCGAGATTTCAGCGATATATGGCGAGATCTCATCGAGATTGACGAGTACTCGTACCATGGGTATCCCAACGACCCGGAGTGACGAACGGGTTGCCCCAAGACCGACTCCGACCAAAGGCTCCACGGGGCCACGAAGGACGATCGATCCCGACCTAACAAGCTACCCCAAGCTCGTCCTCGACTCGATAGGGCGTCCGACCCCTGCAGGTCGGACTCCCACGATCTCCAACCAAGCTGAGGCGATCTCCGCCGAGGGCCAAGTGTCGGGCCTCCACCGGCCGTTAGCCACATGTCCTACGAACACGATAGCACAGAGTGACTGTGCGGAGGCAGGTGGCTCCTTCCCGAGGTGGTAAGGAGATCGCCAAAGTCAAGCTCCGGACTCATCGTCCAGACGCGCACGACATAAGGACGCGCTCCCTCCCGAGGCAACGTCAGCGCCTGAAAGGCTTGCAGAGGGCAGGTGCGCTATTTCCCGGTGAAACGGCAAACTGCTCTGCTCAGTGAGTCCACCAACCCGGCGTGGGGGGAAGCAGATAATGTCCAATCGCCAAGACGAAGGACCGGAGCTCCTAGCATAGATCACCTCACCCTTTCCTCTCCCGACTTCCCATGTAACCCGCCCTCCGGCTATATAAAGGGAGGCAGGATCCTCTGGGAGAGGCGACGGACTCCCTACTCTTGATCTTCACGAATAAGCTATTTTCGCTCTCACCCATTCGAGCCCTCAGCTCCGCTTGTAAAAACTATGCAGTCATCTGCACCCGCAGTAATATAGCACCACCACACGAACTGGAGTAGGGACGTTCGGCCCGAACCAGTATACATCTTGGACTCCTGAGTCTAACCATTCAAAGAGAGGGAACGCGCGACCCCTTAGACTTAAAAATTCACTCGCTGATGCTCGAAACGCCGACAAGATATAGCGAGATTGCTGTAGCAATTCAAATGTTTTTGAATTTTTTTCACTCGGGCCGGCATTTCAAAACTAGTCCACCTCCGTTATGTGAGATCTCGTGAGAAACCGGCAAGATTTCTAACCCTGGGGATGAATGCTGACTAGAACTGTTTATAATTTTTTTATAGAACTAGTTCTCGTATAATTTTTTTTAAAAATGGTCTCTGGACTGTATATTCTGCATACGAAGAGTGAGAAATCAATACACTGCGACACATGGCTCATTCCCGTGGTAGCAAAGCGTAAGAATTCGAATTACCGCGAAATAGGGGCACGGGAAATTGTTGGCATGGAAACCAGCGTCGTCCGCGGTATGCAATCCAATTACCACAGAATGAAGGCACGGCAATTGGATTTACGCGGAATGGGGGGGCGTGGTATTTTATTTTCCGCGGAGTAGAGGCGCAACATTTCTCTTTTCCGAGGTGGGGGTAGCGCGACAATTGCATTTGCCACAATACGGTGGCGTGGCGATTGCCCAACGCGGAATCGGATCTTTGTGCTCCCCGTGCGCGGAATGTGTGGGCTAGGGGGCTATTTCTGTAAAAAAAATCCACAGGGGCTAGTTCTGTAAAAAAAATTAGGAGGCTAGAATAGTGAACAGTTCTGCGGGCAAAGAGCTAATTCGCAGTGAGCAACGTTCGGCGAACGGTGGAGAAAAAGAATGATGTGACATGTGAAAGAAATAAAGATGATTCCAATGTTCATCCAATTTCGTCCTGCGTTCAATTCCAACGTTCGGCTGATCCAACATTCGGCTGATGAGTATCAACCACCATCTCGACACGCCTTTCGTGGAGATTGAACATAATATGGACGAGAACAATCGACTCAGCTTGCTCTTATGGTGGAAGAATCACTAACGTATTTATCTCGTGTTATCGCTTTTTGCACGGGACGTACTTATGGTTTCAGTGTCCACTATCTCATTGGAAGCCACTTTTAGTTCGGTGGGGAGGATACTTGAACCGAGGAGGTCGTCTCTCGAACCTGAGATGATTGAGGCAATTATATGCCTCAAAGACTAGGAGCATGCAGATGACAGGACACAACATCAGTCTTAGTATCCAGAGATCATGGAAGCGATAGCCGATTTTGACTATCTCGACTTCGATTAATCTATGTATATATATGTAGTTACTGTATTCTTTTCCTTATCGGGGTACCCCATACCGAGTTGTAAGATTTTTAACGAAGCAGTAACTATATACCCGTTCAAGAATGAATAAAATTTGCTTATTTTCCCTCAATATTTGTGTTCATTAACTCAGTTCCGTGCGTCTCTAGGTCCTTTACTCTCGTCACAATAGTGCAAATGGGTCGGGTCTTGGCCGGCATGTCGCGAAACAGGCATGAAGCACAAATAGGCTGTGCCTGGACTCGCTGAAGACGAGTTGGGCCGGCACGACGGACTGTCCCAACCTGTCACGATTTAGGCACGAAGCACGATGGACCTGTGCCGGATCAGCCCGACCCGGCACGACACCCACCTCTATGCCGAACGCCTTCTGTGTTTTTGAACAGAAGATGTTCTAGGATTTTGTATTTCAATCAAAGTTATGTACAAATAACTAAATTGTTCTTCTTCATTAGCTCGAATATTGCTCTTATTGGTAACTCTAATATGTAGTAATAAATAATATTCGAAATGATGAATGATTAGTTATGCAAAAGAAAAAAATATTATCGAAACATACTTTCACAATACTATAATTTTATTAGATTTTTAAATATATTATAATAGAAATTAGTGAGTTTTGAGATCTATGTCAATGTCAAAAAATGACAATTATTTATGACTGGAGGTAGGCATGTAAACGAGCCGAGCTCGAGCGAGCTTCGGCTCCCAAGCTCGAGTTCGGCTCGTTCAAGTTCGAATAGGCTCGATAACAATAAACAATTCAATATAGATTATTTTCAACTTAAAAAAATACTCGAGTTGAATAAAAGTTAATATATAGTAATATTTAATAAATAATTTGAAACCTTATCGGCCTCGCAAGCTATTTGAGCTCGGCTCGATAAAGCACGCGATCTCAGGATCAAGCTCAAATTCAGCTCCTTTGGAGCCGCCTAGACCAACCGAGGTTAAGTAACCGGCGAGCTCAAGCTTTTTTGCACGGCCCTGACCGGAGGAGCATGTATTTAAGAGGGAGTAAAAAGCAGTAGTACGGATCTTTCGTCTATGAATGATAGTGCATGTGAGAGATAGAGAAAGGCTCAGTTCAAAAAGAAAAAAGAAAAGAGATACCCAAGCTACAACAATCTTTTTCCATACGATCCATACCTCCATAAATCATAAATAACTAGAATGCAGAAATAGCTCACAAATGGAGTAGTTCTCAGTTTCTTACCAATGTCGTTTTTACTCTTGTCGCTTTTAGAGACGCAGGTAAGGTGATTACCGACAAAAACAAGCAAACAAAGCAGAGAGATGGAAGCAGCAACATAGAGCACAAGGGCAGAGCGCGTCGGCTTACACTCACCACATCACCGCGGGCGACGTCGAAGTGGGTGGCGAGCGCGGCCGCCAGGCGGACGCACCTCTCCCGCGCCTCCCTCCACGTGTACCGCCTCTCCCCGTACACCACCGCCGCGCGGGCGCCGTACACGGCCGCCGCGCGCTCGATGAAGCTGAGCGGCGTCAGCGGCGCGTGGTTGGCCGCGCACCGCACCGTGCCGGCCTCCATGTCTAGCACCTCCGCCTCCGCCTCCCTTCCCACGAGGTTGGAGAATAATAGAATTGCCAAGCCGAAAGGAGAAGTTAAAGATTCGTTTGAGATGACGGACGAGGCGTCCCTATTTGTGTGGTATAGTGAGTAGACACGCGTGGTTGGCATGGTGAAAAAGTAAACGCGCGCGGGGGCAAGATTAGAAGTATAATCCAAGCGGGGAGTATAATAACGGTGGGGCTGACGCTGCAGGTGTAGTGATCCGATGCTGCTGATGCTGTGGTGAGCTAGTCTGCGGGGCAGAAGCCGTGCGGCTCTCATGGCGTGGTGTGAGTGCGTGACGCTGCGTGCCAGTGGCTGTCTGTTCCTGTTCGTTTGGTCTGGGCTTTGCTGCGGTGAGAGGGATGGACGCAGCTACTTCAGGACGGCATGGGATGGTCGTTGGTCGATGGATCTCGGAATCACGGGAGGAACGTAGCACAGCGTAGCTACGGTGCACATCACGTAGCCCTTGATCGAGAGGTCTATTCTACATCGGGATTTATATGGGTGAATCGAAAAATAGAGGATCCATCACCTGATTTACGTGCATACTTCAGGTGTAGTGATCCGATGTTGCCGAGAACTATTCTGCGGGACATGGCGTGATGTGAGTGCGTGACGCTGCGAGCTAGTGGCTGCCTGTTCCTGTTCGTTTGGTCTGGGCTTTGCTGCGGTGAGAAGGATGGACGCAGCTGCTTCAGGACGACATGGGATGATCGTTGGATCTCGGAATCACGGGAGGAACGTAGCACAGCGTAGCTACGGTGCACACCACGTAGCCCTTGATCGAGAGGTCTATTCTAGATCGGGATTTATATGGGTGAATCGAAAAATAGAGGATCCATCACCTGATTTACGTGCATACTTCAGGTGTAGTGATCCGATGCTGCCGTGAACTATTCTGCGGGACATGGCGTGATGTGAGTGCGTGACGCCGCGAGCCAGTGGATGCCTGTTCCTGTTCGTTTGGTCTGGGCTTTGCTGCGGTGTGAGGGATGAACCCAAGGTTCAAAATTTCGGCGAATTTCAGTGAAATTTTGGACCACCCCGAAATCTCAAGTATCGGTCGGGGGGAAAAATTAAAAAATTTAAAATTGCTACAGTAAAAATCCGAAATTTCATGTTTTTTGGCCGGTTTTGAAAGTTTTAGGGCCGGATTTGGTCCAATAACCCTTAGGAAAGTCATCTCCTATGAAAATTTGTTGAAAAACCTAATTTGTTGAACATTTTAAAATTTTGGCAGAAACATTGTCAAATTTTTATAAAATTTGACAAGCTTGATAATATTCTGAAAATTTTATGGTACTATATTTAGTAGTTTAGGATCATACATAAAAAATTTGAAAATAATTTAACTTCATTTGTTATCTTTGAAAAATCAAAAACAGAATGAACATAATTGGGACAGTTATATTGTCAGAATTTTATAAATTTTCTTGAGTGTGATTATGATCTAAATTTTTTTTGAGAGATTAATAATTGACTCAGTACCATTATATAAATTTTTCAAAAAATTTCAAATTTTTTTTTGGTCAATAAAATCTATGTAAGTATTGAACTTCGTTTGTTATATTATATTTCAAAAATCAAAAACAAAAGAACATAAATGGTACTGTGCCTTGTAAGAATTTTATAAATTCACTGGAGTGTGATCATGAATCAAATTTTTATGGGATATTAATAACTTCCTTATCACCATTCTTTAAAATTTTCAAAAAAAATTATGGTTTACATAATTTTTCATTTTGTTCAAGTTTGCCGGTAAGCCTTTTAACATAGCAGTAGTACTGTTCGAATTTTCAAAAATTCATACAGTTTGACCATCATCTAAAAATTTTATGAGAGATTTATAGATACATCATAACCATGCACAAAAAATTTCAACAGTTTCTAACTTCATGTGTACCATTTTCCATTCGGATTAAACTTGTCGGTCAGTGTTCTATCAGGACAGCGTCACTCTACGAATTTTTAAAAATTTCTCACATGTGATAATCAGCTGAACTTTTTATGAGAACATTAGTTATGGATCATAACCATGCACAAAAAATTTCAACAGTTTATAACTTGATTTGTACCATTTTCCATTTCGATCAAACTTGTCGTTCAGTGTTTTATCAGGACAGTATCACTCTCCGAATTTGTAAACATTCCTCAGATGTGATAATTAGCTGAAATTTTTGTGAGAACATCAGCATTGTGTCAGGAACCTCCAAAAACAATTTAAAAAAATTTCTATAACGTTTAGACCACTTTTCAGCCAGTGCAAAAAACCCGAAATTTCGGGTTTTTTCGCCGAATTTCGGGGGTTTTTTTTCCGGATTGGACCGGATTTGAATTTTCAAATTCAAATTTCGTCCGAAATAATTCCGAAATTTTGAAATTTCGCCGAAATTTCGTTATCTGGTTCGGGACGAAATTCATTCCGAAACCAAAATTTGAAACCTTGGATGGACGCAACTGCTTCAGGACGGCATGGGATGGTCGTTGGTCGATGGATCTCGGAATCACGGGAGGAACGTAGTACAGCGTAGACCACGTAGCCCTCGATCGAGAGGCCCATTCAAGATCGGGATTTATTTGGTGAATCAAAATACAGAGGATCCTGTTCGAAATATTAGGAATTTTATCAATATTTTAATCCACAAAATTAGGTAAAACATGATTAACCAATTGCACAATTCTAGTTCAAAGCCAAAGGTACTAGATAACAAATTATCTATCTCATACGCAAAGACTAATGAGCAAGAAATCAACATAATTAAAACACGATATAAGTTAATATACCCTTGAGCCGGTGCCACCATAGGCACAGACGCAGGCGAAACTTTCTCGTTCGCCATGACGGTCGGAGTAGAGGATCACAAGTTGTCGTAGAGGAGCCTTGGTGCAGTGGAGAGGTCGATGCAGTCGAACGTTGGTGCAGTGCAGATGCGCTTCCAGGCACTCGAGCAGTCGCTTGGTACGTTTCCCAAAAACCTTATCGGCCTTCTATCTCGAGCAAGATGTTAAGAAGGACGAGGTTCTGGAGGACTGCTCCCTCTGCTACTTGTGCGCGCAAGAAAACAAAGGCGAAAATGCAAAGACGGCAGCGGCTACAAGTGGAAAAATAGAGTATTGCGGGAGAGCTCAGGTGAGAGCCAACAGGTGGAGAATGGCACAACCGCTGCCCTCCTTATATAGTCTTGCGGCAGGAGATGAAGGTAACTGACGGCGATTAAGAGGAGATCATCAAGACGTCCATTATAGGTAACTGACTCCATCAAGACGTCCGTTACTAGTAACTGACGGCGGTTACTAGTCATAAACCGGCCACATTAATCGCTGAAACGGCAAAAATGAACCGCTTCCCGCCCAGCACATCACGTCCGGACTGGCCTGTGCTGTGCACGTGCTCGACTAGACTAGACTCGCATACGGCTCGGCTCGGCTCGGCGCGCGCGCGCGCGTGGCACCGCCTTTTCCCTTTTTCACTTTGCTAATTGGAAGACACACAACTCAACTATTTAAGTTGAGAAAAACTTCTTCTAACTTCCCGTATGGTACTGAACCAATTTCATGACTCCTAGTATTTTAATGGGTCTTTTGAAATTTCTATTAAATTAATTATGGACCAGCCTCATAATAATCTAACAGATCCATCACCTGATTTACGTGCATGCTGTGGAAGCTAACACTAACATACAGGGCGTAACTAGGGTGGTGGCAGGTATGTTTGGACGCTCTTAAAAATTTGAAAAATATTAAAAATCACCTCGTCAACGGGTTAAATTTATTGATTAAATCAGTTCTAATTTCACGGTTTGAAATTTTTAAGACCTTAGAACTATTTATATTATACTTTTAACACATTTCAAATATATATATATATATATATATATATATATATATATATATTGGATTTATAATGTTACAAAATTATTGTACAAGATTATAGAATTATACGTGTAAAGTATACATATCTATAAAAAAATTTATAGTTCCACCGCTACTAACGTAAAGTGTTCCGTGAGGAACTTCTTTGGATCAGAAAAACAAGCGCGGATATGAGGTGAGACGTTATCGCTTGATTTACTTACTTCCTACGGAAGTTGACGCAAACGCCAATTAGCAGAGGAGTGAACGTCCATTAGGAGCTTCTTTGAGGGAAAATAGCGGATTAATTAACATAGTATCCCAGGTTCAAAATATTGTCGAGATTTCATAAATCTTGACTGAAATCTCGGCTTCCGGCCGGTGTCGAGATTCCAAATCTTGTTAAGATAAAAAGAATTGAAAATTTTCAAATTGCTATAGTGATTTTAGGACTTTTCGGCGAGATTTTGGTTGATCACAAATTTGACCGTTTTCATGTTTGTAGGACGGATTCTGCATTAAATTTTTTATGGTGAATTGTAATGCCTTTTCTGAGGAATACATGTGAATTTTTTGCCATATATATATATATATATACACACACACACACAAATTATATTAGGTACTTGCACCAATCGGAGAATCATTCGGGCTAGATTGTGCATTATAAACACTAAAAGTCTGGCTGGCTGTCGCGGAACATGAACTGAGAGGAGTACAAGAAAGTGCATGAGAGGAAGTATTGCGAGATCAATTTCAATGACGTAGCGGTGGAGACTGCACCATGCACGTACTACTACTCTAGGTACATCAATTTATAGTTCTCCACAAGATCCTTTTACTCATGTAGCACATCTTCATGCAATGCATGTTCATACTCCTTCAATTATATCATTTACAGGTGGTTTGGGCTAATCGGTGTGTTGTGGCGTCATTAATGCTTTGATAGGTATTTCTCTCGTTTATTATGTTAGACACAATTGTGATGGATGAAATACAATGGATGGAATGTACGGCATGATTTCAAAGTTGTAATGGAATTTCAAAGGTGATTATAAATTGTCATGAAATCGAATGGACGCAACAGCATGATGCTGGTGATTGTTGCCAAATTGAAGTATTAGAATCCGAAAATCAGGCGAAATGCTACCAAAATTTCTAAATTTAGTGTATTTTGTGTGCAAATACTTAGTACTTTTCATTCAAACAGATAGAAAATGTAGATAAATGCTTGTATGATTTTTTTTCATATTTTTTCTAGCCTTGGAAGACCATTTGACAAGGGGTTGAAAACAACCGAAAGTTCGGTTTTGCCGGCCGCAAAAAATACTGAATTTGAAATTTGGTTTTTCCATTTTGATCAGATTTCGGTTGAAATTCTGAAATATCAATGAAATTTCAGATTTCGATCGCTCCCTAGATGTAGCCCAAAACGAAAATTATAAATGTTGGATTAAACCCCTTTGTTTTGTCCCTTTTCTTTTCCCCTCTTTACCCACATGGCTCAACTTCCTTGCATGTTTATCCACAGTGTAATGCAAAAGACCGTGCAGTGGTGTTCCTATTTGGGTACAGACAGGTCCCCTCTGGCAACAGCGTAAATTGCCAGTGAGTACACAGCCGGTTACCTCGAATTTGATCCATTGGGCCGCTGGTCTATTGTAACAAAGATCAGTTTGAAGTACTGCATCAAACTGATGTTTTCTGATGGGTTACACACAAACAAACATCTTTATCTAAGCACTGTAGAGGACTGCATACTACTGTGATTCAGAAAAGCGACTCTACATATTTGAAGTATTGAAGCACTAGGCTGAGTGTACAGGGACAGCGACCATCCCCTCCCCTTGGCGAAGACAGACCTGCTGACGAAACGAACCCCCGCCGCCATTGTGCCGAAGGGTCAGCCACGGAGGGGTATTGAGAACATGACGAAGGTCACGGTCACATAGCAGACAGCTTCGGCAAAATGACGGGGCCTCAGGTAGGATTATAGAGGTGGGCGTCGTGCCGTGCCGGGTCGGCCCGGCACGGGCCCATCGTGCTTCGTGTCTGAACCGTGCCGGGCCGTGACGGCCCGTCGTGCTCGTCGTGCCGTGCCGTGCCGGCCCAGCTCGCTTTCGGCGAGCCCAGGCACGGCCCATTTGCGCTTCGTGCCTGCTTCGTGCCGTGCCGGCCCAGGCCCGACCCATTTGCACTATTTCAACCAGAGGAAAAGAGCCGGAGATACATAGAATTAAGGCAGTGAATGCAAATATTATGAGAAAAAGAACTAAACTTTATTTATTATCGAACAGTTACATAGAGCGAGAAGGATGTGCTCAATACGGACGAGAGAGGAGAATGGGCAAGAAAGAGAGTGAGCGAGACAGACGAGAGAGATTGAGAGAGACTGGTGAGAGAAAGAGCTGAGAGAGATTGAGAGGGGCGAGCGAGAGAGAGCAGCTTCTTGCACCGTCTCTCAATCTCTCTTAGTTCTCTCTCTCCTATTTTGTCCGTCTCTCTCAGGTGTTGGCTATAGGGGTGACGTTCATGCTACTGGGTGCATCCATGACGGTCATACTCTGTGAGTCAGTGACCTTCATGCTAGGCTTCTTCCTCATGCACTGGATCATCAGGCCCAGTATAGCCCATTCTACAGTGTCGTGCCGTGCCGGGCCGCCCATCGTGCCTGATTCTCGAGCCCGGCACGGCCCGTGCTCTGATGTCGCGGTCGGCCGCGACGCCCACTTCGTGCCGGGTCGGGCTTCGTGTCGGACCGTGACGTCGTGCCTCGGGCCGGCCCAAAAGAGCCCGGCCCGGGTGCCCACCTCTAGGTAGGAACCTGAAGGGTCAACCAACCCCCTTCAAGCAAGGTCACAGATCCAGCTGAAGGGGATTCCATGACAAGGGGTGTGCACCTAAAGGAAGCCTATAGCTAGCTGTCATCCTAACCTCTGTAGGCTAGGTCAGCTGCATAAGAAAAAACTACAGAACCCTTACATCCACTAGGTCCTGTAGAGATGTAATGGTAATATCACTTTTTGCCTCAAGGGCCTCTATAAATACCTTGTGAGGTCAGACACTTAAGGGGATCCAGTCCTTTGAGAAAAATATAACACGAGCTTATTCTCCCACTTTGTCTCCACATGAGTTTAGGTACCTCGAGCACATCCCCTTGGCAAAAAGGCGTAAAGGGTTCGAGGACCTCCTTTTATACTGTTTGGCCTGAAGCCATAACACTGAGGTATGTAGCTGCTAGTGGAGATACCTGCAAAATATAAAATGTACCATTCCTGCCAAGTTTATACCAAAAGATCTTCACATTATTACAGCAGTTTAAGGAAACAAAAAAGAAATATCTGGGGAACTGTAGGAGCCCTGGGTGACTAGTCTGCAATTCTGCATCTTCTTACAAGGGTGCCTGAGCAAAAAGGGGAGCAGTCATCCATCATCAAATATCCAGTGTTGTGCTCTGGGAAGAAGAAACGTAAAAATGTCATTCCTACTCTTGCCGCACTTCATCTTTTACTTCACAACACTTCCTGCAAAATTAAGACGTGTTCACATAGGGCGGCAACCTCAAATTGACCATGCATCAAGCATTTCTTTATGAGGAAATGCGGGTATATCTGCGGATTGGGGCTCAACTGCCTAATCATGTTTTTCTAGAAATACAGGTATATGTCGTAGTTGTAAAATTACATGTTAACATGGATAACTGAAGATTAAGCGTAAACTCATTGCTGATAATGATAGAATAAGTCTTGTACTTGAGTCTTTGTTGTACTTGGTCTTTGTTTAGCTTTTAGGACAGCATCTTAACAGCTTTTAGGATAGCATCTTAGACTAGCATCTAGGTATATGCTTGGCTGCCTTAGCCAGCTATAAATATGTAACCCCAACCCCTTAGGTTGGCATGGCATTGTGTGAGAAATAAACTAGAAAAAATTGCCCCAGCTCCTAGTGTCATCCTCTCTCAATGAGAGTAAGAGTTCCGCTACTTACATTTGGTATCAGAGCCTGGTTGTCTTGCAACCTAAACATCTCCTGTTCATCACCTACCCACGTCTCTCCCAGTCCTCAGCCGACAGCAGGAACACCGACTGTTGCTGCTCATCCCTCCTCTCCTGCACAGACGAGCAGCATTTCGTCTGAGGCAGCCTCTTCCCCACGCAACAGCCCCCCACTAGCACGCCATGTCCGAAGAACAGTCTCAGCGCTCGGTCGCCTTGAGTGCGCGGCACCGGCAGGAGGCCGAGGTCGCCGCGGCAGAGGAACACAAGCGAGCATGGCAGCGATCGCAGCCGAGGCGGCAAGGTGGCGGCGGCGAGCGGCGGCAAGAAGGCGGAGGTAGAAGCAGCGGCGGCGGCAGATGCGGCGCGTGCGGCGGCAGCAGAGCTCGAGGCTCTGCGAGGCAATAGCGCCAACATCTCCATTCCTACCAACGACGAGCTCAGGTTGGCGAGGGAGGCAGCACGAGAGCAGGCGGCGCAGTGGATAGCCGCGCATCCCCATGGGCGCGGTGGCGGCAGTCCAGACGGACGCAGACGCGCCGACGGCGCTCGGCGGATCGCGGCGGCAGACCCGACGGGCGCGGACGCGCCGGCGGTGCTCGGCGGCGGCAAATCGGTCGATGGAGATCGCGGCCTTCTGGCGGCGCGACTCTCCTCCCGGATCGGTACCATGGTCATCGCGGATCGGGCCGTTGTCGAGGACATCGGTCCGGCGGTGGGTGGCCTACCTCACCAAGATCAACTACGTCGAATGGGCGCGGTGATGAGGGTGCGGCTCAGTGCGGCATATGTGGGAAGCGATTCGAGACGGGCGACGTCGACTACTACGAGGATCGACGGGCGCTGGATGCTCTCATTGCTGCAGATCCGCCGAGATGCGATTTCGCTTTCCCGAGCGAAGCGCCAAGAAGGCTGGGACGCCATTCTTTGCGGCGCGCATCGGCGGCCGACCGCGCCGCAAGACCACTGCAGCACTTCGTAAGGAGCGCCGCAGGAGTGGGAGAACCTCGCCTTCAAGCCAGGTGAGGATGTTGACGACTTTGCTCTCCGTCTCAACACTCTGCTGCAGAAGATGGTGCAGTTTGGCGACGACACCTACAACGAGGAGAGAGCCGTCGAGAAGCTCTTCCGTTGCATCCCCGAGAAGTACAAACAGATCGCTCGCTCGATAGAGTCTCTCCTGGACCTCTCCACGATGTCGATCGAGGAGGCGATAGGTCGTCTCAAGGTCGTCGACAATGACGAGCCACAGTCTCTCTCGGGGCCGTTTACCATCGGCGGGAAGCTACATCTCACTCGGGAGCAGTGGGAAGCCTGCCAGGGTGACGGGAAGAAGAGTCCTTCCTCGACAGCGCCGCCCCGTGCGGCAAACAGCGCAAGGCGCGCGGAGGCGCCGGCCGGGCACGAGGACGCGCCGAGGTGGCGCCGCAGAGGCGCCAGGCGGCGTCGCGCGGCAACGAAGCCGACACAAGACGGCGCCGCCACAAGCGTGGCAAGCAGCCATTGGGCAGAGTGCCGACACCACGACGCGGTCGAGCCCACGTCGCTGACTGTGAGGAGGAGGAGCGGCTCGCTCTGGCACACGCAAGCATCGAACTGCCTCCAGCGGCATCGACCGCAGCGGCTCTCCTCCACCTTGATGAGCCGAGAGCGCACGCCTTCCTTGGTGACGGCTCCGGAAATGACAAAACTGACGGGTGGTGCCTCGACACCGGTGCCACCCATCACATGACCGGTCGACGGGAGTTCTTCACCGAGCTTGACTCCAACGTCCGAGGCTCCGTCAAGTTTGGGGACGCCTCCGGCGTGGAAATCAAGGGCGTCGGCTCCGTCATCTTCACCGCCGAGTCTGGTGAGCACAGTCGCTCACCGAGTCTACTACATCCCGCGTTGAGGAACTCTATCATCGACTGGGGCGGATGGATGAGAACGGTTCGCGTGGAGGTCAGGAGCGAGTCATGAGGATTTGGGATCGCCATCGTCGCCTTCTTGCCACGGTAACCAGAGGCACCAATCGACTCTATATCCTCAACGTGCAGGTTGCACAACCCCTCTGCCTTGCCGCTCGTCGGGGCGGCGGCGTGGCGATGGCACAGCGCCGGGCATCTTCACCGAGGCCTTGAAGCGGCTCGGTGCCATGAAGATGGTACGAGGCTGCCGTGCCTCGACCACGCGGAGCAGTTCTGCGACGTCTGCGTATTGACGAAGCAGAGGCGGCTCCCCTTTCCCCAGCACTCGAGCTTCCGAGCCAAGGAGCGGCTCGAGCTCGTGCACGGGGACTTGTGTGGCCCGGTGACACCGGCCACACCAGAGGACGTCGCTACTTCCTGCGCCGTCGGCGACCTCTCCCGCTACGTGGGTGATGGTCCTCGGCGGCAAGGAGAGGCGTGAACGCCATCAGGCGCGCGCAGGCTGCTGCGGAGGCAGAGTGCGGCCGCAAGCTGCGCATCTCGCGCGACCGATAACGGCGGCGAATTCACGGCGGTGGTCGCGTCGTCTTCTTGCGGATGAGGTGTTGGCGCCACTACTCCGCGCCATACACTTTCGCAGCAGAACGGCGTCGTCGGCGGCGCAACGACGGTTGTGGGGATGGCTTGGGCCCTCCTCAGCGGCGGGAATGCCGGTGTCTTACGGGGAGGCGGTGGTGACGGCCGTCTACATCCTCAACCGCTCGCCACCAAGGCTCTCAGCGGCAAGGCGCCATACGAAGCTTGGCATGGCGCAAGCGGCGATCTCCCACCCACGGGTCTTGGTTGCCTCGCGTTTGCCAAAGAGCTTGGCCATATCGGCAAGCTCGGCGGCGAGAGCACCGGGGTGTTCATCGGCTACGCGGAGGGCTCGAAGGCCTACCGCATTCTTGACCCAGGGACACGGCGTGTGCGCATGGCGCGCGACGTAGTGTTCAACGAAGGGCGAGGATGGGCATGGGACAAGGTGGTGGCCGACGACTCGACTCCGACGTACAACGACTTCACTGTTGAGTACGCCCACTTCAAGGAAGCTGGGGGAGTAGGCTGCTCCTCTTCACCGAGCACGCCTACCCCAGTCCCCGAGTCTCCACCGACTCCAATCCCACGCACTCCAGCACCGACGATCACACCTCCGGGCACGACCACTCCGACACCAGCTCGAGTCGAGCAGAGCCCGGTGGAGTTCGCTACTCCGCTCTCCCACGACGAGGAGCGCATCGACGCGTACCACGACGGCGAGCTGTTGCGGTATCGTACGATGGAGGATCTTCTTGGAGACCACCGGTGCGGATCGGCGCCCACGATCTGGAGGTGCGGTTGCACCTTGCGTCGCGACGACGGCGAGCCTCGGTCTTCGCGGAGGCCGAAAGACACACGGCTGGCGTCTTGCGCGATGCGATCGGAGATGGACGCGGTTGAGAGGAACCACACTGGAGCTCACGACCTCCTCGTGGTCACCGCGCGATTACCCTTAAGTGGGTATTCAAGTCGAAGAGGATGAAGCCGGCGCCATCGTCAAGCACAAGGCTCGCTTGGTGGCACGCGGTTTCATGCGGCGGGAGGAATCGACTCGACGATGCTTTCGCCCGTGGCACGGATGGAATCCGTCGCGACTCCTCTGCTGTTGCTGCCGGGAAGGTGGCGTGTTCATCACATGGACGTCAAGTCGGCGTTTCTTAACGGCGATTTAAAGGAGGAGATCTCGTGCACCACCACCACGGATTTGCGATCCCGGCAAGGAGGAAAGGTGTTGCGCTTGCGCAAGGCCTCTATGGCTTGAGGCAGCATCGAGGCGTGGAATGCCAAGTTGGATTCCACGCTCAAGGAATGGGCGGACAAAACCGCGACGAGCCGCCGTCGTCACGGGAGCGTGGCGAAACGCCTGTTAGTAGGCGTCTACGTCGATGACTTGGTGATCACCGGCACCAAGGATACGAAAGTGGCAGCGTTCAAGGAAGAGATGAAAGCCATCTTCCAGATGAGTGACCTGGGGCCTCTCTCCTACCTGGGGATCGAGGTACACCAGGGAGACTCCGGGATCACGCCGACAGACGACCTCGCCAAGCGCGTCGTTGAGCTGGCTGGGCTCACCGACTGCAACCCGGCTCTCACCCCGATGGAGGAGAGGTCAAGCCGAGTTGCGGCAAAGACGACGGAGGAGATGGACGCTACGCAGTATCGGCGTCTTGTGGGAAGTCTTCGCTACCTCGCCCACACACGGCCGGACCTGACATTCTCCGTCGGCTACGTTAGTCGGTTCATGCAACGCCCGACGATGGAACACCAGCAGGCTGTGAAGAGGATCATCCGCTATGTTGCGGGGACTCTCGACCACGGTCTCCACTACCCGAGGTGCCCTGGGAAGGCACACCTTGTCGGCATAATGCGGCGGTGACCACGCCCCGACATCGACACCAGCAAAAGCACGAGCAGGATTCTCTTCTTCCTCGGCAAGAGCCTCGTTAGCTGGCAGTTGGTCAAGCAGCAGGTGGTGGCCTTGTCCAGTTACGAGGCCGAGTACATAGCGGCCTCCACCGCTCGACTCAGCGCCGGCTTACTAGGCGCTGGTGATCTCCTCGGAGAGATCTTGGAGCGGTCGAACTCGAGTGGGCGATGAAGTCCGCTCTGCCTCGCAAAGAACCCGTTTTCCATGAACGGAGCAAGCACATCCGGGTAAGGTATCACTTCATCCGAAGCTGCTTGGAGGAAGGGAGCGTCAAGGCGAGCTACATCAACACCAAAGACCAACTTACGGACCTGCTCACCAAGCCCCTTGGGAGGATCAAGTTCCTTGAGCTCTGTTCCAGAACCGGGATGGTCCAACTGTCTCACAAGACGACGCACAAGACTTAGGGGGAGAATGATAGAATAAGTCTTGTATTTGGGTCTTTGTTGTACTTGGTCTTTGTTTAGCTTTTAGGACAGCATCTTAACAGCTTTTAGGACAGCATCTTAACAGCTTTTAGGACAACATCTTAGGATAACATCTTAGACTAGCATCTAGCATCTTAGACTAGCATCTAGGTATATGCTTGGCTGCCTTGGCCAGCTATAAATATGTAACCCCAACCCCTTAGGTTGGCATGGCATTGTGTGAGAAATAAACTAGAAAAAATTGCCCCAGCTCCTACTGTCATCCTCTCTCAATGAGAGTAAGAGTTCCGCTACTTACAGACAAATGGAAAACTCGCCATTACCACTATCATCTGAAAAACTAAGGGCAACATGCTCAAAATAATCTCTCCTTGCATCTGCATTCATCACAAAAATGGTACCATAAGGTTAACAAAAACATCGTAGCAAAATGTAAACTAGAAATACACAGCTCATCAAAATCTGTGCACATACTTACCATGCTTCATAGTCAAAGAAGGATCTTCTTTCTCTGTATAGCCAGTTACCTTTGCAGGATTTCCTACTGCCATACTTTTAAGCATAAGACAAAAGCAGTGTCAACTGTCAAATCAATGATCAACAAAGCGCAGATAATATATATGTTGCCAAGACTGGTCATGATGGAAATGATGACTTAACATAGAGCAAGAAAGGAGGCAAATGTTAATAAATTAACTATTCCACTAATAAAATGCAGATTAATGTGAAAATTTGGATGTATAAGGCTCAACTTGGTCTAAGTTTAATTGGATGCAGTTAAAAGAAAAATACAGATATTCATTTTAACACAGCACTAAAGAACTTCATAACTAATGAAATATTAAAGAACCTTTTCTGGTCCTACCAGGGTATATGTTTCAATTGAAAAAAGAACAAAGCCACCTGCTGATCCATAAGAGCATGATTCCCACCAACATTTTTATTGGAATGTTCTTAAATTGGTTCTTATGTAATGATGGACATAATTGGGCCTCACTAAGTCAAACGACTTGAAGGGAAACATGATACCATGGCAAAACAATATCCTAAAGCATACTCCATTAAATCTCAAATGTTTATAATTTACACACTGAACAATACTGTTCACAACTTCACATCATGCATTTTTGTTGTTGTTTGCTCTCTTTCCAAAGAAATCCCATTGCAGCAACGAAAAAGTTCATATCTAGAAATGTTCATTACTAACTAAATTTGACACCATGGATACAAAATTCGCTGAAATTTCGGATTTCGGGCCACCACGAAATCCAAACTACCGGCCGGATAAAAAAATGAAAAAATTTGAATTGCTACAGTAAATCGAAATTTCGTGATTTTTTTGCCGGTTTTCAAACTTTTAGGGTCGGATTTGGTCCAATAACCCTTAAGAAAGTCATCTTCTATGAAAATTTGTTGAAAAACCGAATTTTTGAGACATTTCAAATTTTTTGCAAAAACACTGTCAGATTTTTATAAAATTTTACAAACTTGATAATGATCTGAAAAATTTATGATACTATATTTAATGTGTGTTTGGTAGAGCTCCAGCTCCACCAGATTCACGGAACTAGTGGAGCTAGGTATTGCTAGCTTCATTAGATCCATGGAGTTGGAGCTGTGAGTACATTAAGAGTGTTTAGATGGATCATCTTGTTTACATTTTATTTTAGCCTACAAGTTTCAGATCTCAGGTGAAACTAGAATCTGGAGCTCTATCAAACAGGCCCTTAGTAGTATAGGATCATACATAAAAATTTTAAAAATAATTGAACTTCATTTGTTATCTTCGCAAAATCAAAAACAGAATGAACATAATTGGGACAGTAATATTGTCAGAATTTTATAATTTTTCTCGAGTGTGATCATGATTTAAAATTTTTATAAGATTAAAAATTTCTTTAGTACCATTCTATAAAATTTTCAAAAAAAATCAACTTTTTTTGTTTGGTTAATCAAATCTATGTAAGCATTGAACTTCATTTGTTATACTATATTTCAAAAATCAAAAAGAGAAAGAACATAAATGGTATTGTGACTTGTAAGAATTTTATAAATTCACCGGAGTATGATCATGATTCAAAATTTTTATGAGATCTTAAGCATTTCCTTATCACCCTTTTGTAAAAATTTTAAACCTTTTTTGATTGCTAAAGCAAATCTATGTATTGAGCATGAGTCTTTTATCAGGACGTAGCACTGTTAGAATTTTTAAAAAGTCTTTAAGCATTATCATCATCTAAATATTTTATAGAAACATTAATGTTACATCAGGACCATTCACAAAAATTTTCAAAATTTTCTAACATGGTTTGAATCATTTTTCATTTTGTTCAAGTTTGCTGGTAAGCTTTTTAATAGGACAGTAGCACTGTTCAAATTTTTAAAAATTCATGAAGCTTGATCATTATCTGAAAATTTTATGAGAATATTAGTGATGCATCATAACCATGAAAAATAAATTCAAAATTTTCTAACATGGTTTGAAACATTTTTCGTTCGGTTCAAACTTGCCGGTCAGCGTTTTATCAGGACAGTAGCAATGTTCGAATTTTTAAAAATCCGTCAAACTTGAGAAGCATTTGAAATTCTTATGGGAACATCACTGATGTGTCAAGAACCTCAAAAAAAATCAAAAATTTTCGACATCGTTTGAACCATTTTTTGTTCTGTTGAAATATGCCGAAATTTCAGATATTCCGCCCGAAATTCGGTCCAAAATCCGGATTTGAATTTTTCTTTTTGAATTTCGTTCAAAACGAAATTTGAATCCCTGTTTGACACTGCAGCATCACTATTTAAAAATATAAGATAGTACAGTCTTTCTAACCTGTGGGGAGGTACATCCTTCAAAACAAGGGAACCAGAGGCAATCATGGCACCTTCACCTACGATTATGTTCCCGAGGATAATAACACCAGCTCCAAGAAGAGCCCCCTGACCAATCTTGGGGTGCCTATCTCCATTTTCCTTGCCAGTACCTCCCAGTGTAACACCCTGTAGCAAAGGTCTAGCTTATAAGCTGGTGAACTTGAATTCTTGCTATGGAAATTGTGGAATTGAAATTTTATTGAGGAGTATTACTTTATTTTAAAATTTTCAAATAACAAGAATTGAGTTGTGCATGGGCACCTGCATTAACGAAACCCAATTTCCAACAACGGCAGTTTCACCAATGACTAGACCTGTTCCATGATCCAACAATATTCCCTCCCCAATTTTGGCAGCTGAAGATTTAGTAATAAAGAATGTTAAAAACATGACAAAAGAAACCACTAATGATCAGGATTTAACTGTTAAAAAAACTAAAAAGGGAGAAGCACCCGTTGCAACCCCCCGTTACCCCTGAATAGCATTAACGGCTAATGATGACCTGAAACTTCACTAAGATGATAATACCTTATCTTCTTTTGATGATTTTCTATTATTCTTTGATATGGCTACATTTAACTTTCACCTAGTCTGATCAATATAGTCTGTAGGTTTTGTAATAGCTACGCAATATTTTTTGGGGAATGAGAATCCTACATGTCCTAAAATTCTACTAAACATGAGATCATATAGTTAAGAAATTAATACTTCTTAATTTATAAATGAAATGCCTGCAGCTACATATGTACAAACGAGATTCAGCAAAAAAAAAACAATTGTCTGGTGTGATTATGAATGTCCCCAAAGACAAAACAGGTACATATTGGGATGTCTATTAGGGTAACATGACGTACACCTTTCCAAACAATTAACCCATATATGCTAGAAAGGCAACAAACAATAGTTCCGCAAAGGTAATTAGACAGGCTTTAGCACCATACAAACACTTGGGTGTAAAAAACAATAGCAGAAAAAGTAAGAGTTGATTTGAACAGATATTATGACACAACAGTGATATACCTGGGTGTATATCCACTGCAAAAACCTGAAAGGAATATGATAGCAAATGTTACTCAAACAGAAAGATATATTAAACAAAAAAAGTGCTTCTTAAGAAATCATGGTTCACCTCACTAATACGGCTTTGCAGTGCCAACGCCAGAACTTTACGCCCTTGATTCCATAGTATATGAGCTATCCTATAGGATTGCAAGGAATGGTAACCCTGAAGCAATTCACAAGCAACATGAGAGTGAAGAAATCAAAGTCATAAATGTCTGCAAGAATATTGGATGATCACAATGACCAAAATGTTAGGAGTAAAGTGGGCAAGGTTGGGAACCACCAAAATGGGGGGAAAGCTATACTTCTCAGTGAAAGGAACAACTAAATTCCCACTACCCGCAAGGCCGCATGGTATGAATCTAGCAAATACATACCTTTAAGTATAATAGCGCCCAGCTATATTGTGCACAGGCAGGATCTCTGTCTTTGAAGGCCTGAATTGGAACAGCAGTTCCATAGTTGTGAAAAGATCATTAATGGGATGATACAGAATAAATTAACATGCAAACACAAAACATGGTACCTCAGCGGAACAATAGTGGACTCACCTGAGCATCAAGGCGAATGGAACGGCGTATATCTTTGTTGTTCATCATAACATCATTAAAAATGTCAATTAGCTGAGTTGCAAGCAATGTTGGATCTCCAAGTCTGTTTGCAAGGACAAAGCTCAACGCCCGCTCCAGACAGTCATGGGATAATACACTGGCGTACAAGAAGCTACTTAAAATAGGCTCCTTCTCTGCCTGTGAATTGTGAATACTGCACTGTCAGTCATCAGGTAAAACTAAAAATAACAATAAAATGATACGAAATATGACAATAAGATAGAGGGGAACACATAATATTAAAACAGTATAAGAGTCAACAATCAAAACTCAGATGTATGTAGCTCATGCTTAAGGCTGGTTTGCATGCAACTGGAGTTTGCTCTTATTGATTGACCTTAATTGAAGCAATATTAAGCTTTCCTACATATTCACAGGCAAAAAATGCTTCGGATCCTGCATCTTATCGGTCTTCACATAGCTTTAAGCCACAAACAGATTTCAGAGTCATCAAATGTGAGGTGCCTGCAATGTTTTCCTTTTTTATTTCAGAGTTGCAATTGATGACACTTTTGCCTCCCTGAATTACTTGGCCAAACTGACTAGCAACTATTGCACATTAACTAATTCAGCAGAACAAATACAGTACAAAAAAGTAGCATTTTTGGCACCTCAACTAAATTTTATAAATAAAATATCAAGACCAGTCCATACTTCTATCAAACTAAAAAACGTCGAGCTTGCTTACTCCACGCAAAGGCAGACAACAGTGCGATCAAATTCAATCGCTAGGAAAGCTATCTCAAAGAACAAACAAACTCCAGTTGTAGCATTTTTGCCACCTCGAACCTAAAAATAGTTAATCGAACCAAAAAGAACTCCCGAGAGCATGCAAAAGTCCGTCGAACCCAAACACAACCACCTAAAAAAACATAGCTTTTCCTCACTCCAACCTCAAATTCACCATCAGTCTGCTACAAAAGCAGAAAAACTGCGATAAAATCCAACAGACGCAAGCAAACCTCTGATCAATCCACAAGAGCGATGTCCTGAACCATGCTCACCTCAGACTTGGCCTCCGACTTGACGGCCTCCCATATGGGGTCCCCGGCGGAGTCGACTATGCCCCGCTCCGCCGCCGCGGAGCTCGCCCGCGAGCTCCCCATCACGTAGATGGGGAACATGGTCTCGGACCGGCTTCTCCACTCCCCCGCACACGACCCGCACCCGGCGCCCGGCGCGACCCTCCCCCTACCCCTGGCCGCGGCCTCGACGCCGTGGTCCTCCACCTCCTCGAGCACCAGGCACCCGCACGACGTCATGGGCCCAATCAGCGACGCCCGAACCTTACCCCGGTCGGCTCCTGATCCTAGGATTTCGCCGTCGCGGCGGCCCGACGCGGACTCGTCGGGCGGGCGCGGGGCGCGGGGCGCGGGGAGAAGCACAAGGGGAGGGACAAAAACAAAAGGGAGTAGTAAAAAAGAGCGGTTGGGAGCAATCGAAAGTGCCGAGACGACGGGCGTATTTACGGTCCCTGCCACTGACGGCGTCTGGGGATGCGTGCTCGGCGGTGAGGCCTGGAGGCTTGCGCTTTTGCGGCGTCGGTGGGGCCCATCTCGTGTCGTTCCGCGCCGACTATTGCTCTGCTGTGAAATTTTTGTAGGTACGACACTCGAGAACAACTTTTTTTCCGTGATTAGCCGCTGATCACTCGAAATTTTAAAAATAGCATGTAAACAGTGTATTCCAGCGCTCTGAGTCCGTGGGATTTTTATTTTTTATTTTTTATTAGAATTCCCGCGGAGCAGATGCGCGAGATTTTAAATTTTTATTTTTTTAATCGAACTCCAGTGGATTGGTTTCGCGGAAAATATTTTTTTTTAAAAAAAATGGCGTACCTCCAGCGGACTGGAAACGCTGGATTTCCGGGAGTTCCAGCTGTTCCGCTGGAACTCACCGGCTGGGGTGGGGTGGGGGCCGGGTGGGGTTGGGTGGGGGTGGGGTTAGGCCTAGACGACGTCGACGGAAAAAAAATTTATACGACTGTAACGATCTTAAAAAATTGTGAATTTTTTGTGGAGGTTTTTGACACAACAAGGATATTTTCATAAAAATTTCAGAAGATTATCATGTACGAAGAATTTTAAAAAATTCGAATATTACAACAGTCCTGACGAACCACTGACCAGTAAGTTTGAAGCGAACCAAAAATGAGACAAACCACGCTGAACAATTGTGAAATTATTTGTGGAGGTTTTTGACACATCAAGGAAATTTTCATGAAAATTTCAGAAGATTATCACATACGGAATTTTTTTTTTAAATTCAAATATTAGAACTGTCTTGATAAAGTACTGACCAGTAAGTTTGAAGCGAACCAAAAATGAGAAAAACCACGCTGAAAAATTATGAAATTATTTGTGCAGGTTTTTGAGATATGAAGGATATTTTCATGAAAATTTCAGAAGATTATCACATACTGGAAATTTTAAAAAATTCAAACATTACAACTGTCTTGATGAAGCACTGACTGGTAAGTTTGAAGGGAACGAAAAATGAAACAAACCACGCTGAAAAATTGTGAAATTATTTGTGGAGGTTTTTGACACATGAAGTATATTTCCATTAAAATGTCAGAAGATTATCACATACGGGGTTTTTTTTAAAAATTCAAACATTACAACTGTCTTGCTGAAGTACTCACCAGCAAGTTTTATTTTTCATTACCTTAAAAATCTACGGGAATTCTAATATAAAATAATAAATAAAAATCCCGCGGACTCAAAGCGCTGGAATACACTGTTTACAGGCTAGTTTTAAAATTTCGAGTGATCAGCGGCTAATCACGAAAAAAAGTTGTTCTCGAGTGCCATAACTACAAAAATTTCACGGTTGCATAGTTTGACGATACATAAGGACCCATGAGTTTGAAGGTAACGAAAATAAAACTTCTTGGTCAAGATTTCAAAGAAGACAGTTGTAATATTTGAATTTTAAAAAATTCCCCATATGTGATAATCTTCTGACATTTTAATGGAAATATACTTCATGTGTCAAAAACCTCCACAAATAATTTCTCAATTTTTCAGCGTGGTTTATTTCAATTTTCGTTCCCTTCAAACTTACCAGCCAGTGCTTCATCAAGACAACTGTAATGTTTGAATTTTTTAAAATTTCCAATATGTGATAATCTTCTGAAATTTTCATGAAAATATCCTTCATGTCTCAAAAACCTGCACAAATAATTTCATAATTTTTCAGCGTGGTTTTTCTCATTTTTGGTTCGCTTCAAACTTACTGGTCAGTACTTCATCAAGACAGTTCTAATATTTGAATTTTTAAAATTTTTCCGTATGTGATAATCTGATTAAATTTTCATGGAAATTTCCTTGATGTGTCAAAAACCTCCACAAATAATTTCACAATTGTTCAGCGTGGTTTGTCTCATTTTTGGTTCGCTTCAAACTTACTGGTCAGTGGTTCGTCAGGACTGTTGTAATGTTCGAATTTTTTAAAATTCCTTGTATGTGATAATCTTCCGAAATTTTTATGAAAATATCCTTATTGTGTCAAAAACCTCCACAAAAAATTTCACAATTTTTTAAGATTGTTACAGTCCTATAATTTTTTTTCCATCGGCGTCTAGGCCTAACCCCACCCCCACCCCACCCCACCCGGCCCCCACCCCACCCCAGCCGGTGAGTTCCAGCGGACCGGAACCGCTGGAACTCCCAGAAATCTAGTGGTTCCAGCGCTGAAGGTGTACGGCGCCAATTTTTTTTAAAAATATTTTCTGCGAAACCAATCCGCTGGAGTTCGATTAAAAAATAAAAATTTAAAATCCTGCGCATCTGCTTCGCGGGAATTCTAATAAAAGATTAAAAATAAAAATCCCACGGACTCAGAGCGCTGGAATACACTGTTTACAGGCTATTTTTAAAATTTCGAGTGATCAGCGGCTAATCAAGAAAAAAAGTTGTTCTCGAGTGCGATAACTGCAAAAAATTTCCTCTGCTGTGGCTATCCTATCCATCCATCAGACTATTTATTTTCCCTATTTTAAATCATTTTATTATATTTCCAAAAATTGCCTCCTAGAAAACTAATCCCAGATATAATACCTTTTCTCCCTGCTATTCCCGATGGCACGGAGGTTCCATATCTTCGCCCACTGGTAATGGCATAGAGAACCAGTCTTTGGTGGCAACACGAAAGTTAATGTGTCGTAACTTCGCACCAACAATGCTAGTGCGGTTATGTCGAACCAGGACTTATGTATTTTTTTTGCCTTTGTTGGTGTTGAACTCTCCAGAATGGAAGTGAATCTGACGCGAGGGTATCATTGTCCTATGTGGGCATTGATGATACGAATGTCTGATATATTATGACGCATATTGAGACACAACCTCAGCAGCGCTAGGGCCCGAAGGCAAGCGCAACAAGCGCCCCGCGCCGCCTCCCCTTTTCCCTCCAAATTCACTCAAATCCTTTCGTTTTGTGCATGATTTCGCGAAGAAATCACGAGAAAAGGTAATCCCTCTCATTCCGCTATGATTTTACTAATTAGCTTTGCTTGATTTGATCAAATTTTGAGCAAAAATAGTTTAGAGGTGACCTCCAAAATCCAAATTTGTGCTGCATGAGAACTCGATTTTTGCTTGGATTTTGTGTTGTGGGAAGGTTATCAATGGTTAGTAGTTCAATTGTTGCCTATATTTTGAGTATTTGTTATATAGTGTTTGTCGATTTGCATGGAATATATATGGATGAACGGAGAAATCGATATTGTTTAGTTCAAATAGTAAGAACTGGGACTAGTTTGTGGTGATGTAGGTTATAATTATTGTGTATGTGTCTATGAGTTAGCATGGTTTGTTGGTTATGTTGAGATCGATTTGGATGGAAAACCATTGTACGATGTGACAATAGTAGTATAGTCTTTTTTATTATGATGTTGTATTTTGTTGTTGGATAGATTAGTCCATACGGTAGCGATAATGGTGTGGAGTTTATGGGCATGGTGTTGAATGTGTTGGTATACGCCATGCGACCCTCATTTGCCGAGTTAGTGGTAAGTGTGAAAGGAAAGTTAGGGTGAACGGAACACGAGATGGGTGTTCTGTTGAAGGGAAGGTATAATGTTGGTGTTAGAGCGCGGTCGCTATTGATGTTGCCAATTTTGTGTCACCTCTTGGGAGATATACTTGGAGTTGTTTGCTAACTCTCAACTCAAGCCCCTCGATGTGGTGATGGTGATGGTTGCGGAATATGAGCCATGTAAGGTCGTTATCGATCTGAGTTTACTCTCATATTGAGATGTCAGCGGCAAAGCTCTTGGCGGGGAGTATGAAGGACCGCGCCAAAACTGATGGCGCTGACATGGTACCAACTTAGCCATATTGGTCTTGGTGGCAGCAACACTCCGCACCATAAGTAGTAGCGTGGAGACGTTAAACGTCTATATTATTTGTGCTAGTGTGTTAAAAAAAGACTATTTCTAAAATTAGTTTATTAGGAGAGTCAAATTTTTAAAATAAAAAACCAAAATAGTCAAAAAGAAAAAAAAAACTCCACCAAATGCCTAGCCAGAAGTTTGTAATACTTACTTATACTTGTGTAAGGCCCCCATTTTTGATAAATAAATATCAACAATGGGTACCATGTGCTTTCTGTACTAGTCTCATGATCAGTGGCTAACACGCATAATTACAAATTGATATCACAGTCATACACAAATTTTATTATTACAGCGGAAACAAGTACATAATATTCTTACAATACCAAAAGAAAAAACATTTCAGTAGAGACATTTTTCTTGTAGTATGCCTTTATCCCGAAATCCCCATAGGCAACTGACAAGGAAGACCCTAGTAAAATTCATCGTTCATATCCCCGATTCCTGCGTCATAAAATGTATCGTCGGAGAAATCTGTTTCTTCACCTAAAAACATCAACATAGGCAAGTTGAGTACTTACGTACCCGCAAGACTTTTGCAAAACCTAATATACATGCGGGCCAATTCAAGGAAAGGCTCATGGTTGTTTTGCATAAAGCTAATTTGAAATGTAAATACATAATAGTAGATTGCAAAATGGAATTTAAGTAAAAGCAATTTAACACTGAAGGTAATGAGATATAAGCATAAACAAATTTCAAGTACTTGGGTTTCATGACCATTTTCAAGAGCCAACTTCTACCACCACCTGGTAGAATTCAGTTTTATGAAAATATAAACAGCTAATTATTGCTGGCGCACCAAGATTCCCATAACCGCGGGAACGGCTTTTCGAAAAGTTTCACACTATGCAGAGTTGTACAGCTTTACCCACAAGTAATGATCAACCCTTTTGCCAGGCCAGTAACACACTTCCTTCGGTGTGTCGGCAAGGAGATCATAACATAACTGTTACATTGTTTAACCCTAACTTTGCACCAACCCGGTGACGTTATACCCGTACTATGGTGTAAATGTTTGCACAGTCACTGCACAATAATGATTAAGCATATCCATAGTATGGCATTCACCGTTGTATCAGCAAACGTGACTCCCAACACCTCGGTGTGGGCGCCCCTCCGAGCAACCGATCCATCAAGAAGCTCGTACTACCCCGACCTACCAATGTGCAAAGCTAATTTTAAGCAACTTAATAGGTTAAGACATCCCATACCAAAGACTTGTGGTTGTACAGTAATTCTTGGGTTTAACGAACACGTAGTTCGGTCCTTAATCCGACACGGGCAATAGTCTTCCCCTACACTACGTACAAGTCTCTTGTACACCCGGCTATTACCAATAATTGCCCGCATCAAAACCATAGTTTTATTTTCATTTTTGATCAAAATACCAATCATAAAGAAATGTCATACCCATTAGTGTCATATCCAACATTTTTAATAATGTCAAAGTTTTATGTTGCTTTAAGCATGGCTAAGCATAACATTAAGTGTGATTAACCCAAATCGGCATCAATTACTGTCTAAGTTATTCTAGGGTTTTCAAGGATCACAATTTCATACTTATCAAGGAAGTTCTATAAAACTACAGGTACAACTATCAATACCCATAATATAGCAGACTTTAATAAAAGTAACGTATGCAGTAAAACATTTAATGAAAACATTTATAAAACTGGGATCAATATGATCAAAGGGGGTGCTTGCCTTGTTGATTATCCGCGTAGTCGAACTCTTGTTCGTCATTGATTACTCCAGATTCGTCGGGTTCTAAACGTCGTATAATAATAACATAGCAATTCTAATAAAATAAAAGAATCAGATGTAAGAGCCAAATAAAAGCAACTGCATAATTTAAACATGATTGGGCATATGATTATATCATGTTGATTGTTTATTTATATGTTACATGAATATTTTCCGACTAGACTCCAGTATTCATGAATCTTATTTTCTTGAATTATTTACCTTTATTTACCATTTTCAGAGACTACTCTATATGTTTTATTATTTTGTTAGATTTTAAATTCTGAAATTATCTGGATTATTATTATTGGACTACTTTCTCACCCTTTGCAATACTTTAAATATTTCCCATGGTACACCCTAAGTATTTTTGCATAATCAGGTTCCTAACAGAGCATGGAGTCTAACAAAATTTGTTTCATTTAATTTGGAATTGAATTGCAAAAAAAATTCTATACATGGCATATTTCAAATTCTTTCTTTAAATTTGAATCTGAAATTCAAACAGAGTTCATTCTATAATATTTTTGCATATTATGAATCTACATGATTTTAGATGAATTTATAAATTTATTTCATAAAATTTGGACAGTTAGTTCAAAAGATATTCAAGTTTGAATGTGTTTGGTTTTGATAATTCTGAAAATTAGAAAATTTGCTAAAAATGGAAAGTACGTTTTCACTTTGAAAACCCGCTTTCCTTTCTCGGGCTGTGCTGGACCGAGGCACTGACGGGCCGGGCCCAGTGGCAGCGAGACGCGCAAGCGATGCGGCTGACGCGCGGGCCCGCGAGCTCACGCGGCGCGCGTGGCTGACAAGTGGGACCAAGTGGCAGCAACTTGGCACAGCGCTCGCGACTGGCATGTGGGCCCGATTGTCAGCGACACCGAGCAGAGGCACGGTTGCGAAGCTTGCCGGCGGTGAAGCGCTGCCGGAGAAGTGGAATGGGTTCCACTTTCTTGCTCAGTGTGCTTGCGCACATCTAGGGATGGTGTCACTGCGGTCGGAGGTGGCCGGAGTTGGCTTGCCACCGTGAGGGGGGCGGCGGCGGACACGGCCGGCGGCGAAGCGGCAAAATTACGGCTTCCCGAGGTGGAAGATCACCACGGTGAGCATCAGTGGGTCACAGAGATCCCATTTTTTGTTTTCATTCAAAGGATTAGGTGTCGGGGAGGTGTTCTCACCGTGCGGCTGCTGCGGCGGCGGAAGGAGCTTGGCGTGCAGGCTCGTCGGGGAAGAAGAGTCCGATTTGTGGCTGGGAATAGGTTCCTGGGGTGATGAGGCTGCTTCAGGCAAAGTGGTTCGAGGAATGGTGCAGTGGAGAGCGAGTTTGAACAATTTCCCCCTTTTCGGGTGTTTGGCCGGAGTTGGGGAAGAAGGTGGGCTCTGGCGGCAATGAGGCGGATTGGCTTGGTTCTGCGGGTTCCAGAGGAGAGAATGAGTGCTAGTGATGGCTTTGCGACACTTAAATAGATGGCGAAGGCGGTAAGGCACAGGGTTTGGACGCGGAATGAAAATGGCGGCCCGGGCGAGCTTTCTCGGCCGTTCTCTGGCGCGAGAGAGAGAACAAAGGCCAAGGCAGGTGCGGCGTGGCAGGGACGACGTGCTAGCAACCTCGGTTTGCGCGATTGCGGCAGGAAGGCGACAAAACGGAATGGCGGTGCGGCTCTGCGCGAGAAAACGGAGAGAGGCGCGAGAGAACGGGAGAAGAATGGTGAAGATGGAGCTGACTGGTGGGGCCAACCTGTCAGCGATAGATGGTGAAGTCGGCAGAGGGGACAGCTATCCTCGCGGGCCCACAAGTCAGCGAGACACCGGGTTAAAACTCAGGAAATCTCTGGAGGTATATCCAGGGTTTAGGATAACAGATAAATTCTAGATTTTATGAAAATTTATACAGAGGTCGGAAAGGAAAATACAAGGGTCTGGTAAAATTTTCAGATAAAAGAGATGAGTAAAAATGTTATTAAAAATCTGACAATTCACTGTTAAAGATTTTGACTGATTCTGAGTTTTATTTAATTAAGGGTTAAAATAACTTTATTATTTTATGAAACTTTTTTACAGGGTTGATATTAATATTATATACCTTTTATAAAATTTTCATGATTTTATGTATGATATTTAATTTCTGATAATTCTGACATTACACTTTCCAGCTTTTCTGATTGTATGATTTGAATTTCTAAAATTACCAAATGCAGAAATAAATTCTTGATATTTTTACCAGGGATGGGTAGGGTTAATATGTCGGCATGGTTAAAATTTTAACCCTAGTTAAGGTAAGATAGATTCTGAAGAAATCTTATGAGTTTAGATCTTCATTTATCTCCTCATGATTACTTTTATCTTTTTGATTTATTTTATTGATCCAGTTCAATGCAAGTGGCACGAACAGGATCCTAGATGTATCTAGGATTATCTGAGATTTTTACATATTTTTCTGTTTTTAGATTTTTACCTTTTTACCTTTTAGCATTTTACTATATGGATCATTTGGATGTCTTTTAATAAGAAAAAGGCAAAAGAATTTCTTTAATTCAGAAAAATCAGAAAACATAACAATAAATCATATGAATATTTTTAATATTGTATTTCTTATTTTATTGAATTTTTAGGCTGTTACAACTTGAGTATGATAAAACATCTCGATTGAGCAAAATCAATTGACTACCGACAATTCTTTGGGCATAACAAAATCAACTTCTTTCTTAAGAGTAGCACACACCACACGTATACCTTACTCAAGCTACACATGTTAGAAAATTTGTGGAGGCGGCTCTAGTGTGGGCATACGCTCTTCCACCAAATTCACACATGTGTGCATACTCTAATTAAATAATATATTACTGTGTCGATCCTATGTATCAAACCAGGTGCGGGGATGAGCAAATTCTGTTCTCACCGCCAGATACTGGCATGTCCTTCGGCGGAAAAAAAATCAGTCGAGTAACCAAATGAAATATTCAACAGAATAAAATCAATAAACTACATTATACAGACAAAACATTGCAACATATGAATCATACGTGTGCCCAGCGTAAACATTCCAACATACGAATCATTTGTGTGCACAACATATTTGATACCAATTGTCATGATATACAGATCTTTCAACCACATATCACCTAAGTCTTTTCATACGGTTTTTTCAACATTAGCGTGCAAGCATACCTCTTTGATATTTATGACGATAAAGGACAAATAGGTTGTTTTGGACTGTGTATTATGCATATCTCTCTCTTCTTTCTTGGTCACACGCACAAAGCTCCAAATATGCTCACACTTCCTTCTCATCTTGAAAATATCTTATATTTAGTATATGAGTGTAGCTAAAGTGATAAAGTAGTATTTCAAAGGTGGGAGTAACTACACATGGAGTAGAAGGTATTTTTCATATATATATATATATTGCAAATCTAGTTCGTGCGAATGTAATTACAAAAATAACCTTTTTCTCGATCGTGAAAGCGCAGATATGTGACACGTGTCACTTGCTATATCTGTGTACCGTGACAACCCAGCGATCGTGGCAGTAGCTGGTGGGCCCACCGCAATAGGCTTGCCAGATTGGCAGCAAGGCGTCAGCTCCTCAGATACAACAACATATTCTGCCGAGCTACCCTAGCTCGATGTTTAGCTCCTACCGCGGTCGGTCGGGTTATCACGGGTCTTAGCCTATGTCACGATACATGCTATTTTTGTAATCATACCATGTGAGGCCAGATTAAGAAAAAAAGCAGTGTGAAGAGGATCTTCCGGATACACCACCGCATCTCCGGTTCTCCACGCACGCTTGCCGCCAAAATAAAACCGCGGATATCGGCAGCACTATCGAGCATCGACCAGCCGTCCATCTGTCCCCTCTTAAAACCCCACTCCCCTCCCTCTCGCCGCCGCAATTTACCCCGACGCTTCGCCGCAGCAAAAGCCGAGAGAGCAAAAACCCGAGCGAGAGCGAAATGTCGGCGATGCTATCGACGCGGCTAGATTCCACGGCCTTCCTCCTCTCCCCATCGCCTTCGCCACCGCCCAGCCTCCACTTCCGGCCCTCGCCGGCGGCGAGGGGCCGCTCTCTCGCTCCGCGGGCCTCAGCGTCGGCGGCGACCGCCGTCTCCGCTAAACCGGCGGCGGTGGCGCCGCAGTCTGCGGACCGCACCGTTGTCCGTATCGGGCTCCCCAGCAAGGGCCGCATGTCCGAGCAAACCCTAAGCCTCCTCAAGGTTTCGTACTTCGTCTCCAAGCCTGGTTCCATTGTGGGTTTGGATTTCGTGATGGTTTTGTTGATTTGGTTGTTGTTGTGCCGTTTGTGCCTGATGGTGCAGAGCTGCCAGTTGTCGGTGAGGCAGCTCAACCCACGGCAGTACACTGCCGACATCCCGCAGGTGAGGTTTCCATATCCATGTTCTCTGCGTCACCGTTTATCGATTCGTGTATAAAATGAATTGCTGTGAGTAGGCATTGAACTAGTAGGCCTTTAGGTCCTGATTCATTGACAGGGTAGTATGGTTTTAAAAAAGTGTAGATTGCTGTGTCCTTGATTTGTTAATCACGTACGCTCTTAGGCAAGCCAGTACCAATGTAAGAGCAATGCCAAACAGAAGTTGCTTGGCATCTGTTGTCCCTACACTAATGTGAGTGAAGGCTTGGCATCTTGATAAGCTTCTTTTCTTGGATACGATGGAGTGAAATATTTGTAATTGAAGCTGTGGTGTTATGGTGGGTTTATTGAACATGATTGATGAAAAATGGACCACATTTCTTATCTTTGTTGAAATGTTGTATGTGATATAAGTAAATAACAAATCACTGAGGCAAGCTTTCTAATCATTCTAGTCACGTGATATAATAACTGGTATATCATTGAGGCTGCCCTTCTGACTATTGCAGGTACGTTAGAGGAGTATCAGTATATTGCATCTGTCAAGATGTGCTCCATCAAGAAATTCATTCCATGTCTTACGATTGCTTTGTTCATCAGCACTGTTATTTTTTATATTTTCCTTCCCTTATGTATATTACATAAAAGTAAATAGATTTCAAGGTCCATGGCTTCAAGCTATCTTTATTGTGCCTGTAAATAAGATTTCTCCGATCTCCATAATTTTGTATAAAAAAATATGAAAGTTGGGGGATATAACTTTGTCATAATTACAAGATGTTCGGAGATGCTAGACCAACCAGATTATCAACATTTTAAAGTATTTTTAGGGTCAGTTTGGAGTTGTGCTGTGCTGCATTGTGGAATATGGTTACTTACTCCAACCATCCAGCAATATAAGTCCTCATTCTTGGGAAACGTCGTTCCACAGTATAAGTTCATTGCGGAGACCAAAGGTGTATTTATTGCAATATTTCCACCATATACCCTTACTTTAATGTTGAAAACATGAATGAGTAGTTTTAGTATACCATTTAATATGGGTATGCATGGTCCAGTGATATTAACTTTTCCTTAGATTTAATGCCTCCTTGATCTGTGCACATGGTGGGCTTTGGACTTATATTGTGGGATGGAGGGAGTAGTTAATTACAGGAATCTTTACTGTTATGGCTCCAAAAATTATCCTCCCAACTAACCATTACATCCAAAAATATATTTAAAAGGTACTTTTGAAAAGCCACTGCAATGCCAAGCAGAGTCTTAGATTGGAGAGTCGAGGATGATATTTGTTTGCTACTTACAAATCTCTACCAGAGTCTAGAGCACTCTTACATGCCTTAGATTTTCTGTTTTGTTTTCAAATATATTTTTGTGCATCAGCAAAGCCCTGCAGGAAGCAAAACTTATACAACCTATTACTCTGTTAGTTGTAGAGTTGGATTTGAATTTTGGCCAAAAGAACATTGGACCCTATCATCTGATTTTGTTGGGTAAAATGGGCATTTGTTCCCACCATTGCCATGTAGATGGCATTGATAATAATCAAGGAAGCAAAAATTAGTAAGTACACGAATCTGCATCTTCATTTTAGATTGTCCGAAAAATTCAGGGTGGAATATTGAACAATTTATGCTGTTTCACTTGTAAATGCTCTGACATTTTTGCATTTACAATATATGCCTTCCGTTAACTGGCAGCAAATCCTGCAAAATGGCATAGCAGCCAGCTAGGTACTATAAGTGTATGTATTGAAACTTTCCTGTCTAGAGATGGAGTTATATTGGTTCTGGAATTATAATATCTGCCTATATCTAACGAATCCACAGCATTATAATCTGGGTCCACAAATAAGTGATGTTTTTTTTTTCAGTCTTCTTCTGATTAATGTTGTCAATTTTTCTCAGAATGAATCCAAGTATCGATGTATTAGTTAAATACTCCCTACAATCATGTGTTCACTTTACTAGGATAATGTCCTTTCACAATATTTGGCTGTTGATGAAACCATTGGTGTAGTTATTGTATTTTTTTTCCAGTCCTGCCCATCCTTTTAAAGATGGGAGATAAAAGGTTGAGTGGTTACTTTTGTCATTTAATATGAGTAGCATGAGCAACTTTACTTTTTTTTTGTTAGACTTTGTACAGAATGTGGCTATTGTGGAGTGCGGACAGTCCGTTGACTTCTAGTGCAGTTTGAATCTGATGTCTTTCTCTCTGCCCCCCGCGATTTTTGTGCAGGTCCCAAACTTGGGGGTTTGGTTTCAGAGGCCCAAAGATATTGTCCGTAAACTGCAGTCAGGGGATCTTGACCTTGGTATTGTGGGTTTTGACATAGTCAGTGAATACGGGCAGGTAAATTTCTGAGGAATAATGTCAAATCTTTTGGCTCAGTTTGTGCATACCTTTAGTTTTAGAAGTTTCTGTTACATGTAATTTCTGTTAACTGAACCCATAATGTTCTTTATTTAATATTTCTTTGATTTTTTTTGAGCAAGACTTTATTTGATTTATGCTTGTACTTATTCAAGATTATCTGTGGCAGGGTAACGATGATTTAATTGTTATTCATGATGCTCTCGATTTCGGACAATGTCGTTTGTCCCTTGCGGTATGGTATTATCCAAGTGCGTTCACAGGTCCTAGCCTTGCTATTCTTTAATTGAAGTTTATATCTGAAACAGTCATATTGTGTGTCCAGGTACCTAAGGAAGGCATTTTTGAAAACATAAATACTCTGGAGGACTTGGTAAACATGCCGGAATGGACAGAAGAAAGACCGCTACGTGTTGTTACAGGATTTGGATATGTGTGGTTTTGAACAAACTTAAATTTATTCAGGTGCTCCACCTCATGTACACTGCTTTGCTGATCATTGACCTAAATTACGTTATTGTGCTGCAGCTAGGCGCTAAGTTTTTGAGAGAAAAAGGTTTCAAGCATGTTTTGTTTTTAGCCGGCGATGGAGCTCTTGAGTCATATCCTGCTGTGAGATTGCTCTCTTTATATTTAATTTCCTTCTGTTTCTTTGTGATTTCCCCCTTTTCTTTTTTGCATTTGATTTTTTCATGTATATCTTTGAAATTTGGATGGTACGATGTTGTAGGTTGTCCATTTCTATTCCACCATAGTGCTTCTCTTTAGATCTTGAGACTTGAGAGAAATTAAGTGCCAACATTATAACACAGTTAGTCATTTCTTTCTCTACAAATTAGGGTGTTGCATATTATTATATGTACTGCTGTTTTTTTTGCTCTTGCTTTATTAATTATGACGGCAGTGTGGCACAAAGCTGTATGAGTATGCTGTATATGATCGGGATGTAAACTATAATAGATCCGAGCTTCAATTCTTCGCATGATAATGAACATGGGAGTTGTTTTTGCTACTATATGGTATATTGGCATGCTTGTCTTGAGTCTTGATTTGCTAACTTGTGAGTTGTGACACAATCTATCAAGAATCTATCAAGGGTAATGTACACTACTAATTCCTTTTTTCCCTGTAAAGATGGGTATGGCTGATGTTATTGTGGATCTCGTGAGTAGTGGAACGACCTTGAGTGAGAATAATTTGAAGGAAATTGAAGGTGGAGTAGTTTTGGAAAGCCAGGTTAGCCTCAAAGCGAAATAGTTTTATTTGACATTTCTTTTATCAAAGAGAAGTTGTGCTCGTTTTATTATATATCCAATACCATGCAGGCCACATTTGTTGCAAGTAGGAGATCTCTTAACAAACGTAAAGGTGTGCTGGAGGTTACTCATGAGATGCTTGAAAGATTAGAGGCTCACCTCACAGCGACTGGGGAGCTAATGGTAATTCTTTATATAGTTTATGTACATTTATACTGGCTTAATTACTTAACTTATTATACTTTCCATTATCATTTAAGGTCACAGCAAACATGAGGGGCAATAGTGCAGAAGAAGTGGCAGAGAGAGTTCTCAGCCAAACATCATTATGTGGATTACAGGTATCATTAAAAATATTCAAAGTAGCAACAAACATTATATTCTAAAAACTGGCCATGAATCCTCTGCAATTTGTGCGTCTAGATGCTAGAATGCTTGTATTTATATTTAAATAGAGCTGTATTCATTATACTCACACTGTAATATCCATAACTGAAAATATAACTGTGTTCGTTATACAACTGTAGCAGCTTTAATATCTACATCCATAACTGAAAATATAGCTTTGTTTGTTATACAACTGTAGCAGCTCTAATTCTACATATGATTAATCTGCACCATTTTAGTCTTGGTCCACTAAATAAGCGATGTGGATCTTCCATTCGTCTTTTTTTGCCTGATTGATGAGGGACTTCTAATCATTCAGAGTGAAAGTGGTGGCTCCTACCTCCTATGAACACTGTTTTAATTATATAATAGATATGTAACATCTGTCATTTCTATTGCAGTCTGTAATGTATGCAAATACTAATGTGTCAACATTATGCATCTGTAACATCCTTGAACTGAACCAAATTCCAGATTTAGTCTTTTAGGTTCCCTTTAAATCAAACTAATCTTGCATTGAAAACTCGTATCAAAAGCTTTTGTCATGATTGTATAACTGAAACTGCAGTAGTTTGAAATATGGAGGTGGAATCTTATCCTTTTTAACTCAACCTTATGATTTCATTTACTCCATCTTGATGTGAACAGGGCCCAACTATAAGTCCAGTCTATTGCAGAGGTGATGGCAAGGTTGCTGTGGAATACTACGCCATTAATGTAGTAGTTCCACAAAAGTTGCTTTACAAGTCTATTCAACAACTGAGATCTGTAAGATATTTACCTCATCTTCTTTTCAGAAATATTTACCTCATCTTTGCTGTTTTATCCTCTCTTTTTTTTTTTCAATTTCCTGTTGGCAATAGTCTATTCTTAAGACAACTTTCTAATGTTGTGTTTGAAGCAGATGGTTATTTTCAACTAAGTAAAATATCAAAGTATTTATCCTGAAGCAATAGGTTTGCTATATTTCACCTTGAGTTTAAGAATTTTAAATATCTGGGGATAAGCTCCATTCTAGCAGTTGCAAGTGTGGAGCTTTTCATCCATTCCTGTAAGAAGAAACAAAAAAAGGTGATACTTTTGCGCTTTCCTCCCTGTATTCATCACAGTGGATCAACCTGGTGTCTGAGCTCATAATAAACTTTATTTTAGAACCTATTTGGTACTTGAAATGTATTTTTGAACCTGTATTATTCTTGGTATTAATGATATATCCAACAGTTTTATGTATAGCCATGAACTCGGAACTGCAGATTGGTGGCAGCGGAGTTTTGGTGTCAAAGCTGACCTACATATTTGATGAGGAGACTCCTAGGTGGCGCAACCTTCTTTCAGAGCTGGGACTGTGACTTGGTGCAAGGCCCGCCATGCTCTCTCTTGCAATGGACTCTTTTAGCATCACTTTGCTTTATGCGTGCTGAAGTGTCTACATCCATGCAGAAGTGAGTTCTCGTGTGGAATGTCTGTCATGGACCGCTTGAGGAAATTTTGGTCTGTTCCATCGTGTATTGTGCTCAGCTAATTTGTACCCTAGACCGGCATCGGTTGGACCGTCCTTTTATTTACTTGTTGGTAGAGTTGGGGAACGGGGTAGTTGGGTGTGTATTCTGTATGCGGAACTGTACCTTTTTTTTTTTGCTGGGACGCTGAATAATTGGGCATGCTGAAATCAAGAATGGAGGTGTGGTTCGTCTCTATTGCAAGTCTCTTGGATCCCCCGCTGCAAATCTGCAATGCTCAACTCGAGTCCTGCTATCTTATTCATATGAAGATGGATTTTGTTAACATCCTATGTACTATTGGGATTGGAACTTGGGCTTCGACCACATCATTCATAGCATCTGAAATTCTGAGCAAGCTAGATGCAGTAGATTTTACTTGAGCCATTTTTGGAGGGTGAAACCATAACCTAAATAATATTTACTACATGGCACAAATCAGGGAGTTCCGAAACCAGTGTTTCTTGTCAAGTCTGTTTTCCTTCCTTTACTCTTCTCTTGAAACTAATGTACTGTACATTACATTTGTCGGGCAGTTATCAACTTATCATGGTCGAGAGGAGGGATTCAAATTTTCTTTTGGATAAAATTTCGCCTTAGACCGAAATCCGAAATTTCGCCGAGATTTCGGAATTTTGGACAAATCTCGTCCGAAATTTGAAAACAAAAATTCAAATCCGGTTCGTTTTCTACAGAAAAATCCCAAAATTTTGGTATATTTGCATCGGCTGAAAAGTGGGCCAAACAACGATGAAAATTTTTGAAATTTTTTGGAGGTTCCTGACATATAAATGATGTTTCCATAAAAACTTCAGATGATTATCACATTTGAGGAATTTTTAAAAATTCAAACATTGCTACTGTCCTGATAAAACACTGATCGGGAAGTTTGATACCAATGAAAAATGGTACAAATCATGTTAGAAAATTTTGAATTTTTTTGTGCATAGTTATGATGCCTCACTAATGTTCCCATAAAATTTTCACATGATGATCAAGCTTTATGAATTTTTGAAAATTCGGACAGTGCTACTGTCTTGTTAAAAGCCTTACCGACAAACTTGAACAAAATGAAAAATGGTGCAAACCACATTAGAAAATTTTGAAAATTTTTGTGGATGGTCCTGATGTATAGGTAATGTTTCTATAAAATTTTGGGCTGATTATCACACTCGAAAAAATTTATAAAATTCTAACAAGGTTTCTGTCTCAATTATGTTCATTCTATTTCTGATTTTTTTAGAGATAACAAATGAAATTTCAACAGTGTTTCTGCCAAAAAATTAAAATATCCCAAAAAATAAGTTTTTCGACAAATTATCATCAAAGATCACATTCTTATGGGTTATTGATGTAATTGAAGTCAAATCCGGCCATAAAAAAGCAAAATCCGATTTTTTCATGAAATTTCGCTCGGTTTGGGTGAAATTTTGCCAAAAAAAAAAGTACTGTAGCATTTTCAAAATTTTCCAATCGGTAATTTAGATCTTGTGGGTCCAAAATCCTAAAATTCGCCAAAATTCGACTAAATTTGAATCCTTGATCGAGAGGGACCAGACAGCATACCGACAATGCACTCGCAATTGCTTTCAGTTTCATGGAAATTAAAGCTTGCTAATAATAATAAAAAAAGGAAATTAAATCTTGCGAAGATTAAAGAGCGACCATTAACACGCGCAAATTTACTCAGGGCAAGAGCAATGTACCACACATAATCTTTGATAGATTTCGTAATTTGTACACCATGTGGAAACTTAGACTCACATCTGACGATACATAGACAAGTTAAATACTGAGCTGAGCTGGTTCACATTTTATACCTGCTGCTTATTCACTGACGGGAAACACAGGGTCACGACTTCAAACTACACGATGGAGTCACGGTGCAACAAAGCGAGCTGCAGCTTCACACGTTGCGCCTTGGGCGCACCTGGACCTCGAGCGGCACTGCCATCTCGCACGATAGGCGGAGCACCTCCGACAAGTCGACGGCGCCTGTGCCAGACGCCGGCATCCAATCGAACTCGTGCAGCAGGGTGGCCATCCAGGCGGTCACGGTTGTCATGGCCAGGGACTTGCCCGGGCAGCTCCTCCGGCCGGACCCGAACGGCACGAGCCGACCGTCGGCGCCGAGCACGGACACGTCCTGGGCCTTGCCGCCTGGGAGGAACCGCTCGGGCTGGAACTCGAGCGGCGCGTCCCAGACGTCAGGGTCGCGGCTGATGGCCCATTGGTTGACCATGGCGGTGGTGCCGGCGGGGACGAGGTGGCCGTCGACGTACGTGTCCGATATGGCCCTGTGGCGCCACGAGAGGAGCGGCCCCGGCGGGTGCATCCGGAGAGCCTCCTTGAGCAGCGCTTGCAGGTAAGGCAGGGACGGCACGGCGGACTGGGTGACCGGGTTGTTTCGGCCGACGACCTCGTCGAGCTCACGGTGCGCGTTGGCTTGGACGTCGCGGTGGAGGACGAGGCGGGCTAGGGTCCACTCCATGAGCACGGCCATGGCATCTGTTCCTCTAAAGATCATCTCCTGATATGTATACATTGGATGTAGTAGAAATCAGATCTAGCCATTGATTTGATAAGGATATATAAATAAATTCTACCTAATCTGATCTATTGAATCGAACAGAATGAATAGTTCATATTGAATTTAGTGAACAGTACACAAGCCTTAAAAAACCAAAAAGAATGAAGAAAAGTCGGTGGAATTTTCCATGAACACTAGCTAGCTTTTTAAAAGGTTATGTTTTTTGTTCTTCAGATTACGATCACAACAAAAGTAGTATGCACGATTTGCATGCAGTCATGCACCTCTTAATAGAACTGATGCTATAGTAGGTAATTAAGTGCATGTTATTGTGCTGGTCTAGTAGTAGTGAAGTGCATGGTACTTCGTACCCAAAGCACGGCGGCGATGTCGGAGTCGGCGAGCCCCTCGCTCTCCTGCAGGGAAAGCAATAAATCAACGAAGTCACGAGCCTCTCCTACGGCGATTGCCTTGCCACGGTGTTCCTGGATTATGCCGTGCACAAAACGGTTCACCCGTGGCATGAGATCGGCGCACCGTGCTCCGACGCCCTGCGGGTCGAGAGCGGCGAGCCCCGGGAAGTAGTCGCACCAGTTCTCCTTCCCGAGGAGCTCGTATCCTTCGTGCACCATCTCGAGCAGCTCCTCCACCTCCTTCCCGGACGCCGGCACGGCGCGCGACACGTCGTACTCCTTGCCGAACACGAACCGCATGATGTAGTAGAGCGACGCGCGCCGGAGGACGCCGCGCACCTGAACCACAGCTGCCCCGCCGCCGCGCAGCGCGGCGACCACGTCCTCCGCGACGCGGGCCCGGTACGGCGCGAAGGCCTCGACCTGCCTCGGGCCGAACAGGTGGCCCGCGGCCACGCGCCGGAGCCCACGCCAGTACGGGCCGTGCTCGGCGAAGCCGATGGAGCGGTGGAACATGAGGCCGTACGCCGCGTGGTTGAGCGGCCGGTCGGCGAACACCGGGTTGTCGAGGATCTCCTTGGCCACGTCCGGGTGCGACGTGACAACTGCCCGGACCGGGCCGAGCGAGAGCGCCATGAGCCTCTTTGCCCCCGGCCGGCGCGCCGCCTCAGCGGCCAGCGAACAGTGCGCCATCCCAGACATGAGGCCGAGACTGCCGACAACAGGGAGCCCTTTCGGCCCCGGGATCGGACATGGCCTCAGGCTCTGTCCCCTTCCCCTCCGGTACTTACCCCATGCAGGGCCACCCGGGTGAGCCCAGTAGAGCAGGGAAACGCCTGCCCATGCAAGGCACGCAAAGATGGCGAGGTAGACGAAGCTAGTGGCTATGGCAAGAAGCGTAGTAGTGTTTTCGTGCTGCCCGGAGATGGCCGGGATTAAGGTCAGGGGCAGCACCCACCAGCTCTCAACTGAGCTCTGCATCGAGACTGTGTGCTGCGGCTGTGGTGTGCACTTATGCTGTGCTCTGAGCTGCTGTCCTGGGGAACGGTATTTATAGGAGTTTCCAGACAGAAGATTCCCGCAGTCCTGGCAAAGATGATTCAATCATTGGAAATAAAATATTTGAAAATGCACTAGTGATCCTTCTATTTTGTTCCGGCTCGCTACTTGTTCATGACTTCATTCTAGACCCACTAGCAGCTGTGTAGCTACATGGAAATCTCAAGGTGAAGCTTGTTTCTCTACTTGCAGGTAAATGAAATGGAGATTTGCTCTCAAACCGCTGGCAGATTCACAGTTTGCCAAAGTACCATTGAGTGCGTCAATGACACGTGGGCCAGACCTCACTTGTCGTTGTCCCATCTTATCTTCGATGTATTTCTTTTTTAAAATTGCACAAATATTAAATATTAATAAGTGGCATGTAATGATTACTTATCCTTTAGCTTGCTTTAAGATTTATACAATTGATATTAGGAGGAAAAGCATAGGAGGACTGCTCTTTACGTATTTGTCTCTAAAATGTGTTCTAAACTTTTGCAATTATTTATGCGTGTGGTATGAAGTCATTCATGTGACTTATGCTTAGACTAATATGCATCAGCGGGTGCTCAAAAAACAGAGTTAGGCTCCTTTCATGTTACATTTCAATCATTGATTATGTATCGTATAGTCCTTAGTTTTTTTTTACCTGTCCCACGAGACGGTCAGCCAATGTACGTGTTGGAGTAGTTATGCACATCCGCTTAAACTAGTACTAATTTTTTAGACAGGAGCAGTTCCGAAAGGGATACACCTTAGATACGAACACCAGCACTGGTACTAATTTTTACATCGACCAAAAGACTTGCTTACACAAGCTTATCATGAGAGAAGGTGCTTCGGCTAAAAGATGAGATCAAAGGCACTTAATCCATTAGGAGTAGGACTAATTTCTTCATCACACCAATCTTCTACGAAAATGTCCCTATCCCTGCAAGGACAAGAAAATCATTTATGCAAGCTGTAACAGTAGTGCAATACTGAAATGCGTGGACTGTTGCGCCTGAATTTAACCGGAAATAGAAAACAAGTAGGAAGGAATCTGGAGCGTATCCGATATCAAACTAACCAAACCGCGGCCATTTAGCGCCTTTCAGTGCAGGCATCGCCTGAAAGCTGAAAGAATAGACCTGAGACCGGCACTCATGGTGCCTAACTCCGTCGGACGTACGCGGGGACGGCCATGCCCAACATGTCGCCGAGCGCTGGTGTCACCGCTTGGACAGCAATTTCGCCACAAATAGATCGGGCAACCGCCGGCCGGAAATCTGGCTTGAAACGCAGTAGTATCTGGGAAAAACCATTTGGACAAGGCACATCAGAAATACAGTTGTTAACGACGTCGCTTAGACCTTCTCGCTTATAATTGGCACGCGATAAGCCGGTACTTTCTCATGAACTCACGCCGATCCATCCATCGCAAATCGCAAGCCGCTCTATTCGGCCGTACAGCGGCTGTGAACCAGCTTAATGCGGCGACGCACGCTTTTATGCAGGCAAATAAGCCGAACCGGGCGAGTGCTACGTTAAACTTGCGATTTGTGTGATGATCTCCTCCTCCAGACCTAACCGGCGATTCTTAATTAGATCGGTTGAGTTTGGCATCGGCAAAGCATATGTATATTGTGAGAGTGCTGCATATATATGGTCCGTATATCACAATGAGTGAAGCCTGCGTGTACACATATACAAATTCGATTAATTGTTGGTATATATGGCTATGACTTGTGAGTTGTTACTACAGTATTGACCCACACGTTGCACGCATGGCTGTGGCATATCTTTGATCTTTCCTGCAGATGATGGGCCTAACCTAATTTGCTGAGCTAAGCTAAGCTCCAATACTCGCTCCTAGGATTCTAGCTACGCGATATATGAAATGTTCCAGCACTTTCTTGGTCTCTCACTATGCGCGCGCGGTCAATGTTCGGATCGAATTGATTCGATCAAAGATTTATTCAAGCAAATCTGATCGAGCAAGTGCACAGCCATTTCAATTTGCAAGCGACATTAATTTACGGTTAAATTTTGTTCATGCTTTTCTGGCTAATAATGCGATGATCCATATTTTGATTCGTCTGTCTCAGGACCAAATGCGCAACTAACTCACGATTTTGTCCTATGCATGCAAGGAGATATCTATTTGTCAGAAAGATATCCATGGGAGTCATTAGCCGTAACTTTAGCAGTTATATATCGACCGTTGATAAAAAAACAATGGTTTAGATCTTTCGCAGTACTGTTTGAAGATCACGGGAGCAACCATTACACTCTAGCAAATACTGTATTTGCGCTCCGTGTCATGATTCGAACTGTTCGCTGCCTTGATTCAATAGTGCTGATGCGTGGCAACGGCTTAAGTTTCAATTATTGTAGTAATAGCACAGAAACCATATCCCCATTTCAGAGTAGAACCCTAACTGCCAAAAAGTCATTGGGGGAAAAGAGGCGGGCATTCGATTCTGATACATGCTGCTTTTTCGATGATAAATCAAAAGAAAATTCAATGTTAAATTCACAGAATTGATTCCATGTGGCACTCTTTTGTGGCCGAATCGAAGCACACTTGCAGAGCTAGCAAATTTATAGCTGCCCTACTTCCTCTCCTATTTGATCTCACTGAATATGGTGATTCATATCTAATCTTTTAGGATTTAGAAAGCTATGTTATAAAGAGTTCTAGATGAATCCTAATGTGATCAGCATTCCTACTTTCTTTTAAAGTAGGATTCCTACTTCTCTTTGGAGTAGGACTAAGGGGCTATACACTACTACACAATTCTAAAACGTCATCACAGAAAGTTTTGTGAACCGTCTGTAAACATGTATCAGTGATGACAACGGTGTACGTATCACAGACGGTTCTTGAACCATCTGTGAAACTCACATCACAGACGTTTCTTTATTAGAACCGTCTGTGATATTATTTTTTTACAGCTGAATATTTTTCTATTTATTAGCTAGTCTAAAGAAATGCTAGCCATGCTCCCTCTGAAACAAGCAGATTACACAAATTATATCGCAAGTAGATTACATACATCACGAGCTGATTATATCACAAATTACATAACCACTTCAGAAATCAACTCAAATGTTATATTAACCGATAGATCTGAAGCTGATTAATATATTATAGATTATACAACAATTTCATAAATCAACTCAAATATTATATTAACCAATGGAATGAAAAATTACAATTCACAAATTAACCAATAGAATGCTCAAGTTTCACAAATTAGGCAGCGTAGAATGTGCCATTTGGATGTATGACGAGGGTTCGCATGTTATGGCCAACGTAGAAGCCACATAGGTTATTTCTCTGTCCCTGCTAGGTGCACTACGAAAATAGAATTGGTTAGTTCCAAGGGCATTATTACAGAGTGATATATGATTATTGTGTACTAGCGGCTACCAGAAAGGCAAAATCATGTTTAAGCTTCGACACGCCCTTGTGTGGTCCTCTACGAAGTCTATACACTTTGAACGCCCTATGTGATTCCAAAAAAAGTTAGCCTCAGTCATTTCACGAGTTACAGGAAAGTTATCTATGGAGGAAACGTGATTACCTATCAAGTAGTCTTCCGATAGGCCTCAAGTCATGGCTGCCCTTACGTAAGGAATCAATGTAGCTAACTCGGTTTTTTTTGTTCAAATATAATTAGAACCCAGTGAAACCTAAACAGGAATATCGTCATGGTTATTCAACCTAACTTTGAGTTGCGTGTAAAGTACAAACCAAAGTATAGCAGGTAGTGCAACACTTACGACGAGTTGTAGGGTAGAAGTATGTACTCTGCATCGCGTTGAGCCAACGATGCCTCTATCATGTAATCCTTGACGTAACGAGAATTTTTATTCATTATTTGCCTCAAGATTATGTGTGGGTCGAGGAAACCCACCAGTTCTTTATTCTTTCTCGCTTGAAGCATCATATATCTATATACACAAAAGCAATGAGTTATATGATATTTATCGGTATTACACGAATGTATAGACTGTGATCGTACACACTTACAATGCCCAGCATCTCATGAGCGTGGCATCGATGGCGTCGAGGTTGAAGAGATTGAACAAGTCGTTGAAGTCGACCGTGAAGAAGCCCCCCGACGACTGGTTGAAAAGATGCTCGTGCTTGAAGTTGATCGAGATACTTGTTATGCGTGTTGCCGCTGACTTTTTTGTTTGTTCCATATACCAATCATGCAATCTAATGGATTTCGTTGAAAGTTCTTGTAGGCACTCTTCCATTACTAAAGGCTCTCCTAGTTTGAATTTTCAGGCCAACGGGGATATTCATATTCCAGGTCCTTCGTGGTCTGCTTGGATTTTTTCTTGTCTCCCTTTCCACTTTTGGTCGCCTTGATGAGAGAGGAGTAGGTATGAAGTGTTGTATCGACCTACACTGATACTCTGGGCATGATAACCGATGTGGTGGGCCGCTTTGGTGCAACTGGTGACTCCGATAGAGCTAGTAGCTCCGTCGCAGCAGGTGGATCATGTTTTGCATGTTGCTCCAGTGCTGAAGGACGGTCGTCGATGAAGATGTCCCTCTTGTGCCGCTGGATGAATGTGTCAACGGTATCCCCTAATGTCACGATCTCGTCGTTTGGGGCATCTCAAGCGGGATGGACTTGAAAGATTCATTCACGTAGTCCACAGTGACCTTCACGTAACCTGGTGCTACCGAACAACCGTGAACAGTTGTCCCTTCACTGGTTGGATACATGCGTCCCCAACTAGCTTGCAGGATAAGAGAGCTATCGGGAAGTCTCACTTGGAGCTTGCACAGCGTGGCTTCCTACATAAGGTACATAATTAGCTAAGAAATCCAACAGATTCTATCCACGGAGCATTTCAGACATATGTATTACCTCGATATCATCAACGGCAAATGTGCCATATTTTACGTCTGTCTCAGGGGCAGACACGCAGCTGCTCCGTCGGTTAGTGGGGCTGACTTGTGTCGGTGCTTCTAGGGCTTGCGTGATCTATGTGAGTTTGTCCGCAGCCACCTTTAGCTCTTACCTTTCCTCAAGGCTTCTTAGCTTTTCATCAAATTGCGCTTTCAGCCCTGGCTCAATCTGTTCCTTAAGCTCTTCCTTAATGGAAGCTACTAGTCGTTCCTCGCACTTGACTTTGGCTCTTTTCCTACTCCAGTACGTGTCGGAGTCTTGTGGGGATCCCGTTTTTCAGGGGACGAAAACAATCAAGCCTTGCGTGCGACCAGAGTGCTCCTTGCTTCCCAAGGCTGTTGTAGTACATCTTTCTCTTTGTCCGATCGAAAAGAGGCTTGCGATGATTCTGAACTCAACGCAACCTGTAAGAGCACGACATGTCATGTCACTTATAATTTTGAAGCAATTACAAACTACGTAGTTTGATATCTTAGCAGGCATTGGGACACTTCCTCGTCTGTGGAGTTCCTGAAGGACAAGGTGCCCGAAGACGTGGTCTTTGACCTCGCTCTTAGCCAGTTTCGGGTAGGCGGGTCTTTGATCGAGGCAAATGATGGGGACGCCCCCGTCAGAAATTCCTCATCGTCCCCCTCCCCCATTGCGAGCTCTTACCCACGTACATAGCGGTTCCGAGTCTGTGGGGGTGAACACCGGGCTCGGAGGGCTTTGAGCACTTCACTTTGATGCACGAATTCTTCTGTCGTCTTCATCTCAACAAATTGTTGCTATACGGCTTCGTCAATGAAACCATATTTACAGAATGGAGTCCTTTCCTTCTTGAGGTAATTTGTGACAAGCGTGCTCTTTAAGTTCTTCTACGCTTTTCCCACCACTAGCAATGTGTGTCGTTGCACTAGGCGCACGATGTCTTTCAGGATCTCGAACGATACAAAAATTTCTGTCACTATGTTGTTGCGCTCCTCATCGGTCAGCGACTTCCAGGATGGATGGGTGATGGGCACCCGTTCCCGCCCAACTATCCTGCACAAGCTCCAGAATGCGTTCACCGCCTTCAGAGGTTGGGTGGGAGCCCCGTCCTGTAGATTGACTGCCGTGATGGTATATCAGCTCTGGGGCATTTTATCTAAGCCTCTTGGATCGCATCTTGGTTTTTCTATCTTCGGCTCATCAGATCCATTCAGCGATGAGGATTGAGGGGACGTCATCTTCATCAAATATAACCCAATCGACAAAAAGAGAATAAAATTTTAAAAATTCAAGTTGTTCATCAGATATAACACAATCCACTACCCATTGACCTACCGGATAAAGAAAAAAAGAACACGAAGCTCATGCAGTCATTTTAAGAGTTCAGCTATTGAAGCATGTACATGGAATGACAAAGTGCTTTCAGGTGTCGAGCTGCTAAAAGTTAGACCAAACTTACTTACTAATGGTTCAATTAACATGAAGTAACTATCTATTTCAAGGCCAAACTTACTATTGTAATTGTTCAAGGAAGCTTCTAAAGACCCAAATACATCATTGAGCATAAAACCCGAGAAACATGCAAGTCCTCAAGACATTTAAAATGTCTAGCCCCTTTGCGTGACAATAAAGAGTATAATCAGGATATTTTCATAGATAAAAAATTGGCAGCATTAAATACATGCATAAATTCAAGTATGTTGTCATAAATTATTCGTTTCAATGAGCACCGCATGATACAAGGAATATATGCATGGAAAAATAGCTTTAGGCTGTTTCAATGAGCACCGCATGATACAAGGCATACATGCATAAAAATGGCTTTAGGTATATCAATGAGCACCACATGATAAAAGGCATATATGCATAAAAAATAGCTTTAGGTTGTATCAATAAGCACCACAATATACAAGGCATATATGCATGAAAAATTAGCTTTTGGCTGTATCAATGAGCACCACATTATACAAGGCATATATGCATGAAAAAAATGACTTTAGGCTGTATCCACTATCAACGAGCACTGCATTGTTAGTGTTAGTTAATCATAAACCAATCAATAAAAGAAGAGCTGTGAACTAAACACGCTCATTAACAGGTAAATTACTACTCTCATTCTCCTACAATTCCCATAAAAGATTGTTGATTCAGAAGTAGTCTACAAAGTATTTATGCACAAATTCCATCGCCAACCCTAAATTATCATAGCACATGTGTAGTTTTCAGCGAATTAACACAAGGTAGGTTAGAGAGGTCTACAAAGCACATGTGTAGTTTTCAGCGAATTAACAAAGGGCAGGTAGCACATGTGTAGTTAAATTACGATAGCGAATTACCATAGCACATGTGCAGTTTTCAGCGAATTAACACTAAATTACCTCGAGCAGGTTGGAGAGGTCGAAGCTGAGCGCAGTGAGGAGGAACCCTTGTTGGTAGCGCTCCACGCTTGAGGATGGCAGCGCACAGGCTCGGGGAGGACGACGCACGGGCTCAAGGACGGCGGAGCATGGGCTTGGGGAGGACGGCGGCACACGGGCTCGGGGAGGATGACGACGCATGAGAACGAGAGGAGGCTAAAGGGCACAGGCTGTGGGGAGACACAAGAGCGTTTGAGGAGTGCGATTCCAACTCTAGGAATATATATACTAAAGTTATCACAGACAGTTCTATAATAGAACCGTATGTTATGTGTAAATATCACAGACGATTCTATAATAGAACTGTCTGCGATGTTTATATCACATACGATTATAGTTTAGAACTATCTGTGATTTGTATATATCACAGACGGTTATAGTTTAGAACTGTCTGTGATGGTTATAATACAACTGGCAAAAGTAAAACTCCAGATGCAGTTGCCTTTGGACTAGATGCACTAACTTCCAATATAGATGCACTAACTTCTGGATCATACTGACAATTTGCTCTTAATATTTTCAATAGAATTTCAAGTTGATTTTGTGCCAAAATCATAAAGGTTAGTATGTTAGCAATTGATCATAATCAATATATAGATATACACTATAGGTTTTGCATAGTTCATCACAATCATCCACTTGCTTACAAATTCAGCATTTTACACATGGCAAATAAACGTGACGACACCTCCTCATAACTCCATTTGCTTATTCTTTTGTATGAAAATTAGCCCTTCACGATGATCGACGCGTGTGTAGCTAGCTTCCTCAGGTTGTTCTTCCTGGATAGTGATGATGTTTCTGATAGGAAGCAACTCATCAAATTGATTGTACTCTTCCTCATCTACTGCATTCTCAACTCCGACAATCCTCCTTTTTCCCTGAAGAATTACGTAGCGCTTCTTGTTGGACGGGTCGGTTACATAGAAGACTTGAACAACTTGGTTAGCGAGTACAAACGTTCATCTTGATATCCGACATGTTCGAGGTCCACAGTAGTGACGCCATACTTGTCACATGCTGGAGGTGGATCCAACCGCACCAAAATAAGGGGATCTTAAATAGTATGTAGTCGAGCTCCCAAATCTCCTCTATAAACCCATAGTAGGAGCTCTTCGTTGATCCAGCGATATTGAACGCATCAATACGGACACCGCTATTCTGGTTTGTGCTCTTGATATCCTGATCTCTAGTGTAAAATGTGTACCCATTTAAATTGTATCCTTTCTATGTGACAACTATAAATGTTGGCCCTTTTGCTAATCATGTCAGCGTACCATGATCACCTGACGAGCTCCCAGTGATAGGTCGTTCCTTCAACCATTTGTTGAACTGAAGGTTGTGTTGTCTCGTGATCCAAGACTCCTGTCGCGCCGGATTCTCTTGTCTTAGTCAGTGCTTGTGCTCTTCGATATACGGGGACACTATAGCCATGTGTTGTAAAACCGTGAAATGGATTTGAGCGTAGGCAACCGGATCAGGCGTGATTGCTTTCCTTCCGATGGTCTCGATACCCTCGAGCCTCCCTTCATGGCGAGATCGAGGCACACTTATAGGTTTGACCTGAGCCATGTAATCGACACAGAACTCGACGACCTCTTCGGTTGCATAACCGTCGACCATGCTACCCTCCGGTTGAGATCTATTCTGTACGTACGATTTGAGAATTCCCATGTACCTCTCGAAAGGGTACATGCTATATAGGAACATAGACCCACACACCTTTATCTCCCTCACAAGTTGAACAATGAGATGGACCATAATATCGAAAAACGACGGAGAAAAATACATCTCAAGATTACACAGAGTCATGACCACCTCACCCTACAGAGCATCTAGTCCTTCAGGATCGATGACCTTCTGAGCAACTGTGTTAAAAAAATAACACAACCTCATGATTGTCTCCCAGACCTTGATCGGCAAAATACTTCTAAATGCGACAGGGAGCATCTATATCATCAGCACATGGCAATCATAAAACTTCATGCCAGTTAATTTCAAATCTTTCATCGAAACAAATCTCTTCATATTGGAGGAGTAACCGGATGGAACTTCTACACCATGCAAGCACTGGCACAGTTTAGTTCTCTCGGCTTTGGACATAGTGTAACAAATAGGTTCATAGTACGTTCGGCCTTTATCGGTCTCTTTCGGTGCTAACTCATGTCTGATACCCATATCGACCAAGTCAAACCGTACATTGATACCATCCTTTGTTTGCCCTTTATGTTCAGTAAGAGACCAATCAAGCTATCACATACATTCTTCTCTACGTGCATGATGTTGATACAGTGGTGAACTTCTAGGTGCTCTCAATAAGGTTAATTCCAAAATATTGATCTCTTCTTCTATATGCTCCTCTTATGGGTTCTCGATTTATGTTCATTTCCAAGTGCAACATCCAAATGCTTAACCATATCATAAACAACTCTCCTGCTTAAAGGTCTTGGAGCTGAATCGTCCTTGTTCCTTCCGTCGAATTGTTTCTTTATCTTGCGGTATGGTATGGGTGATTCCTCTAAAGAATCTACGGTGACAAATGTACACGGTTTTGCGCGAGTGATTCAGCCACACACTCTTGGTATCATCTAAGCATTGAGTATAGGCTTTTTCTCCTTTTGTACTTTGGCTCGACAGGTTAGCAAGGGCAGGATAATCATTTATGGTGTAGAACAACAAGCAGTGCAAAGTAAAGTTCTCTCATTTGCACGCATCCCATACATGTACCCCAGGAACCTACAGTGTTTTTAGATCTTCTACCAATGGTGCTAGGTACACATGAATGTCTTTCCCAGGTTGTCCCGATCATTGGATAAGTATGGACAACAAAATATACTTTCGTTTCATAGATAACCAATGAGAAAGGTTGTAGATACAGAGATTCACGTGTTAAGTGCTATGTCTGCTGCTCATGTTACCTAAAGGATTCATTCCATCTGTACTCAATCTAAACCTTATATTCCTTGGTTCCACACTGAATTCTGCAAATCTCCTATCGATGTTTCTCCACTGGAAAGAATCAGCAGGGTGTCTTAGCATTCTATCATTCTTACGCTCCTCCGAGTGCCAATGCGACAGTTTTGCCTCCCTTAGGTTAGCAAATAAACGCTTTAAACGGGGAATTACAGGTAGATACCACGTCACCTTAGCAGGAGGTCCTTTGTTCACCTTGATGCCCTCGTCGTCGTCGTCTGGTTGATTCTTACGCTTGTACCGGGATGCATTGCACACTGGACATACATGCAAGTTTGCATACTCTTTACAATAGAGGATACAATCGTTTGAACATGCATGTATTCTTTCTACTTCCATTCCCAAGGTATAAAGAACCTTCTTGTCTTTGTAGGTTGTTGTCGGCAACTCGTGTCGTGAAACTCTTATCGAACCAACCGTTGCTTGCCTTCAATTTCAACAGTTCAAGTACGGATGACAACCTTGTGTATTTCGACTTGCAACCTGGGAACAAAGGTTTCTTTGAGTCATCCATCAAGCTCCGAAATTTACCATACTCTCTCTCATCACGGTACCCTTCTGCATCACGCAACATCTGGTGCAGATTGTCATCGTGCAACATGTCCTCATCGGAAGCACAATCAATATCATCCAGTATATTGTTGACTTCATCGGCGATGTTAGTACTGCCTGCTTCCTGTATAATATGCTCTTCACCGTGACTGATCCAACATGTATACCCCTTTTGAAATCCCTAGAATCAAGTGTGCTTCGATCTGGGTTGAGTTGACAAACATCCTCAGATTGTCGCAGTCAATGCATGGACAAGACATAAATTAGACCCCCTTATTAAGCATATCCTCCTCTGCAGCTCTTCTAAAAGCAGAGACACAATTAATGTACTCGGCACTCGCACGATTCGCAGCGTACATCCAGCTTCGGTCCATCTATGTACGCTACGTATATAACAATAAGTGTTAAATAATGAAGTACACTAGGAGTGCATATGCATACATTATTAAATTAGAGCACAGATCAATAACAAAGCTAAACCCTACCCTAAATCATAAACTATGCTAGATCTAAAGAACAAACAGATCTACAATCTACATATAAGCTACATTTAAACTTACCAACCTAGCTTCTTATATCACAAAGAAGAAATCGATCTTTATGTAAGCTATATTTGAACTTAGCATCTTCAATTCTCTCTTTACATAGCTAGCTACATCTTGAGTATAATGCAGTTAGAACCAATTACTAATTTAGATCACAAAGAACAAATGGATCTACACCAAGCTAGATCTAAACCATCTTCAATTTCCTCTTTACTAAGCTAGATTTTGAATATAATGCAATTAAAACCAATTACTAACTTTAGATCACCAAGAATAAAAGGATCTACAATCACTCTTCCAAATTCACAGTCTCCTTTCACCAGATAGCTTCTCAATCGCAGCCACCTCAAAAATAGCTCGAAAAACCTTAAAAACACTAAGTGGGTCGGGACTCTCTGTACTTATTTTCAGGAAATCCTCATCACACATGATTTTAACCAAGAACCATCAATGACGACAACCATTCACATCACTGATGTTTTTTTTTGGTTACAAGTGTTAGTGATGAGAATTCATATCACTGACGATTTTTGGCTAAAACCGTCAGTGATGTGAATGGCAGTCATCACTAATGGTTCTTGGCTAAAACCATCTCTGATGATGCTCACATCACTGACGGTTTTAGCCAAAAACCATCAGTGATGTGAATGGTCATCATCACTAACGGTTCTTGGCTAAAACCATTTTTGATGAGGCTCACATCTCTGATGCTTTTTGGTTAAAATCGTCAGTGATGATAACTATCACGGATGTTTTTTTTAAATCGTCAGTGATGATGGGTCTAATATAATCCTTTTTGTAGTAGTGATATAAACCCATGGGGTGGTCATGGAAAACCCAAGCAACTAAGAAGTCACAAACCAACTCATCCAAAGAAAGAGGTGCTAGAGAGGATTTGATGCTAGATTATTCTTCAACACTAGATTCTTATATAGGGCAATGATCCAAGGGTCATAAAAGGTTCGAGAGGTTGTGAGTTAGGGAGCAACAATCTCTTGTACTCATTTGAGGTTATGTTTAATGAATTTGCAGTTAGATTCGTTAAATCTTTTATCTCTCGTTGTGGTTGATTCATCATCGTTATTTTGGTTATCTACGAGATTCATTTTCTTTGTTCTTGAGATCATGCATGCTCGTGCTGAAACTCTGATCCGATTCGAAGGCTGCTACCCCTTCTTATGCGCAGCAGCCCCGAACCGAGTCAGAGTTTTGTAAGATATGGCATGAGCGTGCATGATCTCAAGAACAAAGAAGATGAATTTCGTAGAGAGAACCAATATAATGATGTTAAAGTAACCACGACGAAAGTCTAAAGATCTAGAGAAGCCGATCGTAAATTCTTTAAGCATAACCACAAAAGAGTACAAGAGATTATTGCTCTCTCACAACCTTTTGAACCTTTTATGACCTTCGGATCCTTGCCTTATACAAGAATCAAGTATCAAATAATAACCTAGACTCTAATTCTCTCATGCACCGTTTGCTTTGAATGAGTTAGTTTGTGTCTTCTTGGTTTCTCCGTGATCACCCATGGGTTTATATAGCCCCTTGGTTATCCTTCAAAGAAAGTAGAAATCCTATAATTTCTTTAAAGTAGGCACTCAGCATACTTTTCTAAATCATAAAAAAAAACTATATACGAGACTAACCCAAGCCAATGTGTCCATCAGGTCTTTGTGTCGGTCGTGACTACTAGATTCTCGTTAAAATAAGGACGCTAGCGGCTAGCTCCTGTGTTTAAAAAGGTGTGTGCTTACACGGAACAGCACTTGCAAATTTTTTGGACATTTTCCAAGTTAATGATTACAGGGAATATGGCTGTTGATTGTGGCAAACATAACAAATACCTAAAGCCTCATACTCAGCTATATATGCTTAGTAAGATATAACATCATGCCAACCCATTCACTTGAAAGTACGTCTCCGTTGGCTCATAGGATCATAGCCTATATTTATATGTGGAGGCATAGATAACATCGGACTAATGCTTGATTCAGATTGAGCTTCAAGATATTTCAGGATCCAGAGTGAAAGCTCCCCTTTCTGTTGTTAATCATCTCCCCTGCCTGCCTAAGCTCTTTAGAAGACTAGCTAAGAACCCAACAGCATATGTTGATTGTTTCAACTCATGTATTATTTCATGGAAGTGGTATGGAAACGCCAAATTACTTGATTGTTATCACTGGGGTCTGGGGCATTGTTTTGAACAATTTATCAGGAGAGTTCAAATGACGTGCTTCGTTGATTAGTACACGTATATTCTTTTTCTTTAAAGCAGCGGGTATAACTAAAGTATCTGCAGGGGCATATCTTTCCGGTGGGTTTTCTCCAATAATTAATTGGATGGTTATTGGTGTAAGATTAACAGTCTGATATGAGGAGCTGCTCAAACGTCGCATAGGTAGTGTCTCTGAATTTCCCTCTTCGTTCAGTTCATGAAAGATGCTATGATTGGCTACAAGAGACCTTTGATAGTATATTGAAGCTTTAAGTACGAGCTAATTAACTAGCTTGCTTAATTTCTCATGTCTTTCTTTCTTTTCGAACTTAAACCAGATACCCATCCGCATTGCTGAAATTTCTGGACAGCTAGAGCAATGTCGTACATGTATACTCGTATATGCATACAGTAACTTACTAAACATTCAAGAATTAATTCCTTTTTATTGGGTAGTCTAAACAATCTGTAGCAGAAAATATATACCTTCAGCACAAAGGTAACCATTGGAAGCTAGCCCTCATGAATGATTCTGCAGGATAACTACTAACTAATCTCTGGCAATCTGGTGAGAATTAAGGGAGGATTAAGGGAAAAAGTAAAAAGTAACTAAGGTTCTCTCAGCCACGTCTGTCTGGTGGACTCGTGCAAACGGCAACATGATTACATGATTCACGAGGATATATATACAGCAATCTCGCTGGGACGAAATACAAAATCTCGTCGAGATCTCGAAATTTTGAGTAAATCTTAGACAAAAATTAAAAAAAAAATTCAAATCTGATTTTATTTTTATCGAGAAAAACAAAATTTCGGACTAAATTTCCGAAACCAAACCGTGCCTGCCACCGTGCTTGTTGTTCCACCGTCAATTCAACAGGCATCCGCTGCTAGACGGCGACAGCTGCATTTGTTCCAAACATCGCCAGGGTAAGAAACCGATTCGTGTGATCATACGAATGATCGATCAAATAATTAGCAGTGGTTTCTTTACCACTCGAATGGTTAAAAGTAGTGCCTAAGCTGAATTTGGCGTTTTAAGGGTTAGAAAATCTCACAATAATCTTAAATTCTAGAAATTCGTTCATTAATCGGAAGAAAAAAAGAAGGATCTCCGTCAATTATTTTGGTGGGGCTAGATTATAACGGTGTAGACCAATCATATATAACAAATACAATTATATTTCAATCATTAGAAATAGAGTCATATATAAAAAAAAAGATCTCCACCACTTATTTTGGTGGGACTAGATTATAACAGTGCAGTTTAATCATATATAAATAGAGTTATATAATAAATATAATTGCATTTCAATCATATTAGAAATAGAGTTATTTATTAAAGATAATTATATCGTAATATCCAGACGATGAGTAAGTCTGATAGTTTATTTAAGAACTGAGTACCGGATTTACGGTGCATGCAGCGTATAGCAGACCGTCGCCGATTTTTTTTTCTTTAATATTTTTCTTTAATCTTTTTTTTCAAAACTAGGCGTCAGGGCAAAAAAATTGCAGAATTGGGCGCCGGTCGCCCATATACGGGCGATTAGTGCGCGCGATTTTTCCTCCGTCTGTGGTCAATTTTAAAAAAAATCATAACTTTTTCATATGATGTCGGATGGAGATGAACTTTATATGAAAATTGTAGATCTCGACGGGATCTACAACTTTTGTATACAAACTTTTTAAATTTGAATTCATTTAGATGGTTAAAAATGAGATAGAATGTTCAAATCTAAAAACAGATCTATTTTTAGATCTGAACATTCTATCCTATTTTTGGCTATCTAAATGGATTCAAATGAAAAAAAATTGTATACAAAAGTTATAGATCCCGTCGAGAGATACAATTTTAATATAAAGTTTATCTACATCCGACATCATATGAAAAAGTTATGATTTTTTCTAGAAATTGATCGTAGACAGAGAAAAAATCGCACGTTTAAAGCCGCGCTAATCGCCCGTATGTGGGGCGATCGCCCCATATACGGGCGACCGACGTCTAATTCTGCAATTTTTTTTGTCTTTACACTTAGTTTTGAAAAAAAGATTAAAAAAAATATTAAAGAAAAAAAAATTCGACCGCCGCCCAGGTCGTCCTACGGCCACGACCCATTAACGGCTACCCGAGCGTGTGAATCTGCTAGGCCCATTAACTCGTGAACTTGTCATTCCCCTTCAGGCAATTCTCTGAGTCACCGGTGAGAGCTGACTAACCTAGCTCACTAATCCACCTAGCTAACAACGGATTATGATGCCTTTTTTTTGTTAATTTGATTACTCCTTTAGTCAGTTTTTCCTTTTATCTTTCGCTATTTTTCTTCTTTTATTTGAGGAGAGGTTTTCTTGCCAAATGTTGCAGTATGTCCTTTTTTTTTTGCTCATGTCATTTTTTTCCACAATTGTTTTGTTAATATTTTTTCAACTAATTACCTTATTTTTTCTGCTTATATTTTTCATTTATTCTACTAATACTTTTCGATTGTTTCACTAATAGTCTCAAACTGTTCTATGAGCATGTTTGATTTCTTCGACCAATATTTTTTACTTCTGACGAACATTATTGACGAGCCGTTGGAATATTTAAACTAAACGCGTGAAGCATTGGCCCATTCCCTATGATGCATGGAACATCATCGATGAACTATTAGAACACTGAAACCAAATCGTACATGAACTGTTTCATTTGAACTACTGGAACACCCGGTTCATTCTCTCGTACCCAATTCAAAAGTTGTGCACTGGAACGTCGCCTATGAACTAACCGAACATTGGGAAGTAACGCATGGAACATTTTGTTTTATCTACCGGAACATATGCATAATAATATCATTTACTATATCTAAATACATGCAATATATGGGTCTAATTCTGGATGTCTCATTGTAAGAAACATGATGGTGCAAATAGACCATGAACTGCTTGGTTTAAAAGATAGGATCGCCTCAATTTTCAATTTTGCAAAGAAAAGAAAGGGCAATTGATCTTGTGATCGCCGGAGATGGGCCCATGGGAACAGCGAGTGGCCTGGTTCGTACAACAACTCTTATCTCCCGGATGAAAATAGCCTGCAGATCACCCGACGCTAGTGGTATATATATATATGGTGGCGTGATGTAAGGAGGCACCGGCACGACACAAACCAGATCAAAATGAAACCACCCTGCACGGTCACACCCGCATCTCTTTCGCCGCCGCCATCGGATCCTCTTCCACCTGCAAAATCCAAAAACCTACTCCTCACCTTCGCCTTGATTACGCCTCGCCTAGTCGGCCACCCTCCCGTTCCGTCGTTCGCCTTACACCCGAGCCAGAGCGCGAGGGTTACCTGTCCGCGGCTGTAGGAGACGAGAGATTCCCAATGCGAGGGGCTCTATGACGCTGACTTGGTGAATCCGTGGCCCGTGGATGCCGCCCACACGACATATACGACCTACAAAAAAGGCGGAAGTCACTATTATTGGAACCGACAGTGATTGGTCGGCAGTGAGCCTGGGCAGTGAGTCTGACTAGAACCAGCAGTGATACCGATTTCACTGCCGGTTTGTATGCGAATAGACAATGATAGTCGTAAATCCAAAACTCACTTGTTAAAAAAAAATTATACACACGGGCTCGCGTGTCGCAAGTCACAAGTCACGCGATTTTCATATGAAATACGCGCGCGTGCGGTTGCTAGGAGTCGAACACAAGACCTACTGTTCCGCGCGAAACTTCCTTATCATCTCACCTGACATACACTTCTCAACTACTATAAGATATATTTTCCTTTTATCCCTTCGTATCCGAAAGTTTCAATGATTATTTGGACATCTAAATGACTTCAAATAAAAAAGTTATCAACTACAAAGTTTAGATCTCATCTAGAGCAACAATTTTCATATAAATTTTGTCTCCATCCGACTCCGTATGAAGGTATGGTATGAAATTGTTTGGACTACAAGATCAAACAAAACAGTATAATAGGGTCTCATAAATAGCATTCAACAAATTAGGATTCATTTAGCAACTGATTTTTATCGTCGTTTGAACTCATTTCTATAATTCTTCTAGATTCTTTAATAGGTGCAATTACTTGGCTCGACGATAGGAAATACTTAGAATGAGGCAAAATTCTTAAAATTTCAAATCTAAAATAAGTAACTAAAATAAATAACTAAAGAATCACAATTTTTACATAGTAAAACCTGTTTGCTACTGACAAATACCTTCTTTTCTCGTTTGTTGTGTAATTGTTCTGTTCTAATTAATTGAATTGGTTCAATTCTTGTCCTCATATTGAAATGAAATGAAATTAATAAGGAGTTAGTTAATGATGTTTGAGCTTGTACATTTTTTAGTGTCTATTTATTTTTTATTGGTATCTATGGATTGATCACAAGCCCAGATATGGTTAGAGCTCTAATATGTCTTGAACGTATGCTGAATTCAATTAAATCTAAATCTTGTAACAATTTTTGATCTATTTGATAGTCACCAACCAAAAGGAGACTTTTTTTTTGCAATTTTTGTTATATCCCTTGCAGTTATTGAAGCAGCTATTGGACTACCCAATCTTTCTTTCATCCATCGTAACAAGAAATCAACTCGTATCATTCAATCTATTTTTTTTTGAAGAATTAGTCTTTTGAATAATTAGACATAGAATCCTCTAAACAAATAAACAAACGCGCATATATAATGGCAATATCAAATTCAAGTATTAAGATTAATAGATCACAAGCAAAATTCTTCTATTTTCGATGGAAGAAACATTTCTTCTATGGAGTTCAAAAAATTGGATATTCTATGGAGTTTGTATATTTTGTGGTAATTGTGTTACTTAATTTGTTTTATCTATACGATCAAGTAACTCTATGAGTAGGTCCGAAACTACAATGCAACTCTAAATGGGACGTAAATGGTTTGAAAACCATTCCGCAACTCTAAATGGGCCTTAAATAGTCTCACCCTGCCGGTGCTGCTTTAGGGAAACTAGGGGAGAGGAATCAAGGTTTCAAATAGTCTCACCATGGCAGGAAGTTGACATGGCCTAGTTGGTCTAAGGCACTAGATTTGGGTTCGAGTTTTCGTGTTGTTCATGCCGGTGGAGAAGGGGAAGGAAGTCTTCCCAATCACAAGGAAAGTGCTGAAGTTTACTGAGACTGATATTAGGCACGACAACACGATGAAAAACTGCAGACATGACGAGCAAACTCTGGATCAGATGAAAGATATGTCAACAATCAACGTAAGTTTCCACAGCCTTGTTCACTGCTTACCAGAACTTGAGGTGTGTAATAAAAAACAAAGACATTTTGCTTAGTCAAAAATCCATCGAGGAATGGACCGATAATGAACAGGGTCAATGCTTGGTATGGGCATGATTGGTACAGCAGCTGGGTTGAAGATACCTTGAACTTCTTCTGAATTGTATTAGTCATCTGATAGCTCGTTAAGGATTCAAAATCAAATGGAAGGAACGTAATCTGATAGCTACTGGTATGATCCACATTTTGTGCCCTAACAAATGTATATACTACCTAATCTACAAAGAAAGAAAACAACATTTCATTGGTTAATGCACATATATTTTGTTTGGCTTAGTAAAAAAAGTTTCTTACATCGATCCATCTTTACTTGTTTTCCCTCTGTGTGTTTAGATTTGAAATGGACATGTCTAATGCGCGCTTTGTCGATGGTCTGTCATCGACAATGCAAAAAATCAAATGAAAGGAACATAACCCCATCTGGGATAATTAGGTAGTAGTGCATCCTTAGTGCAGATTCAGGATTCAAACCAGCGACCTTTACTTTAGCCCTTCGTCTGCTCTACCAACTGAGCTCAAGTCGGTTTATGAGTTTATTACAGAATTTTTATATATATTCATCATAAATGGTATTATATTTTTTCACAAAAAAATTGGCGCCAAATCCGTTCAAAATACCCGAAATTTCGCCGAAATCACTATAGCAATATGATTTTTTTTATTCCGCCGAGATTTTGAACCTCGAGAGAAACCCATGGAAGAAAATCCGGGGTTGAAGAGCTGAATTATTTTTAAAAATAATAGATTTTTAAAATAATTTTACAAAAATAATATGTCGAATCAAAATCTTACAAAAATACACTTATGTCGCTAAATGAAACGACGACAGAAGCTCTATCGCTGTTTCAAATTACGGCAGATATCTGTTTAGTCGCGGTTTGCATTGACCGATGGATTATTTTGTCATAGATTCATTTGGTTGACATGGTTGAGGCTTATGTCGCCATTTGAATTAGTGACAGAGCGTTTAACCGTTTCAAATGCCGTCAGAGCTTCTGTCGCCATTTCAAATTGCGACAGAGGTGTATTTTTGTAAAATTTTGATTTGGTATATTATTTTTGTAAAATTATTTAAAAAATATATTATTTTAAAAAAAATTCTTGAAGAGCCTATAAGATCCCCTCAATCCCTTGGGGAAATATTCCCAGCTCAGAAATGTTCCCTGCCACTGTTTAGAAGCCACAGGGATAAAGATCATGAGAAAAAAACAGAAAAATAAGAGAAACCTCAAACAACTAAAAATAAATACAAAAATAAAAAATGTAAAAACAAATATGAATAATAATTTTTTACTAAAAATCATGGAAAAATCGAGCAAAATGTACTAAAAATATGCACGAACATCTGGTCTGATCCATGCATCCACACAGTCAAATCAGATACATGGGTAAAATCCAAACAAGTTTAGCTGCATCTACAGTTTCAATCACATATAACATCCACACATCTCATAGGATTCAAATATTACGTTAGTCCAGCTCATGCAAAAGTAATTCGTCGTAATTTTTACAACTCCCTGCAAACAATATTCAGGCTTGAGGGTCTTCAATCTTAAGTTTTGGGGTCAATAATAAGTTGCATATCTATGGAGTATGGACAACGAGATACTACTTCCCTAGTGCACTTTTCAAGTAAAGTAAAGAATTCAGCAAGGCTTTAGTATTTCAATACTGTAAAGAAGTACTTAAATAACCAAAAATATGTATGGCCGCACTAAATTTGCTTGGGTCTCACACACATTCTTCTCTTTAATATCATTTACAATTTTCATCCAATGTAAATATTCCATATGTTAATTTCATATTGCTAGTTTTCAACTATTGCACTTAATATTTGCCTTTTTCCTATCCAATTGGGGTTAACATACGAGGCCATGCTCTAGCAAATCTACTCAATGATATCAGATCTTGTTGGCTTTGAATGAACTACGCTTATAATGCACTTCAGGAAATTGTTTCTTCAAACCAACACTATGCTACCAAGAAATGACAATACGACAATACCAACAAAGCAATCATCCAAAATTAAGGTCCCGTAGCTCCTGTTTAAAAGAAAAACGGATTGTTTGCCGAACAGAATGATTCTGGATAGCTTCTCTTACAATCAGAAACATATTTATACACAAAATCAGAAGCTGTCACCCACTAACTTCTTAGAGAATCAGAATCTACACACTCAGAATCTGTCCCAAACAGGACCTAAGATGAATTGCCCCCAGCAACAGTCACATACATCAAGCGCAATCGTGCAAAGAAACAAAGATCTAGTAATGGATATAGTCAATGTTTGCTATTGCATCTAAGTAACTAACTTGCTAAGCCTATAGAGATTTCCTTTCTCTCTCTCTTTATATTCAAATTAAAAAAAAACTTCCCTTCCAAACTAAAATGCTAAGGCACTATGATCAAATAAAATTGCCATTCCCAGAAACTCAAAATGGCAGGATTTTTTGTGTTGACCTCCCACATTTAATTCATTGAAAACTCGCTAATCCCTCTATATGATCAAAACTGGCCATATTTTCTCTATCATCAAGCTCTGCCAATGATGTGAGACAAATTTAACGCAATTTCGTGATACTAGAAAAACCAACCAAATCCACTATTGAGCATGGATGGCAAAATACCATACTTAGGATGCTCAGAGAACACAAATAGATCCTTCAAAAATTTGAAGTAGGGTTTCTGACAACAGCACATCAGACAAATATCTGATTCAGAGCGTGCCAGTCGATTTGACCTATAATCGACAAGGTAAAAATATAAAATTCACTCAAAGTAGATCGTGACGATCAATCGGTTTAGACTCAATCAGCTTGAAGCCGATTAAATCAAAGTAACAGAATAAGTCTAACTAGCCGATTAAGGCTAATCAGAGGATAAAGGTAGATCGATTCTGAAGAAGGCGATACGCAACAAAATCAGAATAAATCAAACCTGGAGTGTAATTTGAAGAAGATCAACAATCGGCGATGCGCAACTTTATTGATCAAGTTTGAATTACAAAGATTAAATTACAAGAACTACTCCTAGTTGACAGGAAAAAATAATGTAAATTGGTGTGTTGGATCCCTTTGCAGTTTGCTTTGGCCCTTCTTTTATACCCGTCGGCCGATCGTGTCCTATTACAATACGTTATAAAACCTGATCTGTATCGGCCTTACTTCGGATAGCTTTCCCTCAAAGATCTCGCCGTTTGCCAAATATCTTCGAATCTTTTCAAATCGTCTGTTAGTTTCCGTTCGTTTTGACTTTTTTGCCAATTTTGATTAAACTTACCAAATTTTGGTGCAAACACAAACATATTTTTATAGAATTTATTCAGAAATACGCATCATTTTATAGATCGTCGTGCGGATTGTCCCAGGATAAGCTCATGAGTCACGATGAACAGAAGAACATCAGGAAGGGGAGATACAGATATGTAGAGAGAGAGAGAGAGCAGGGAGGCTCACCTTCAGAGCAGCGTCCTCTCCCTTCAAGTCGTGTTGTCCTCGAGGTGTTTCGGCAACACGGAAAACTCCAGTGGCCGGTGGCTCTTTGCTTTCCCTCTTCTCCCAATATGCAGGCCTCAGCGACATTAGATGCATATACGAGAGAACCCCCTCCTCTTCTCCTTCCTAGATACATAGAGCAGGAGATCTAAGAGTAAGCCGACAAGAAAAATGGGCTCGACGCAGAAACCTGGTGGGAGAAGGAGGTCGAGGAAGAGGAGCAGGAGTTTGCGATACTGTGGTAGACTTTACAGGTGAGGGAGGCGGAGGCGGTCGCAAACGAGAGAAGTGGAGGTGGAGGCTGTCGCGACGGAGCGAGCCACGAGTGTCGTCGAGAGGTCGAGATGGGGGCGCGGTCATGAGAGGAGATGACGCGACGGAGAAAGCTTTCTCAACGCGGAGAGTCGAGGATTTTTTTCCCCCTGGAAACGGTGTGGATTATTGGGCCACGAAATGCCCGTCTTGTGGGCATCCAAACGCATCTTCTGACTGGCCTAGAGAAACTTTTCCCGTGGGTTTCCGTCCATGGATCCCAGCCGGGATTAAGGTCCCAAACAAAGCCTTTAAGGTTGCATCTTGTCTTCTCAAGACTACATTGGTGTTCGGCTTGGCTGTGGGCAGGAGCGACGGGTGCACAAGTCGGCCTTGGCTCTACGGGTGAAAACCGATACGGACGGATAATAGTTTTACTATATTTATTTTCATTTTTTTTCTCGGATGCGGATACAGATACAGATAGTTCGGATACGAATACGAATACAGATACGAATCGAATCGGATACGGTTTCGAATATTTATCGGAACATGATAACCCCTTAGATTGTATATAAAAAATCAACGAAAACACATAACTAGTTGATTTGATGAAAATATTATTGAAAATTGAACAAATATAAGCATTTTCATTCACTTAGACAATAGTTAGATACCATGTCGCAAATAAAATTATATAAGACTTAGTTTATTACACACGTACAATTAGTTCATTATACACGTAGATCAAAACACAAAAAATAAGATAATCTTTGCTTAGAGATACAAATGGAAGCAAACACATAACACACAAAAAGTTTTATAATACTTAAATATCACGTCTCCAGAAAAAGTATATAACACTTATATGTAATGACCCAAGATTTATATTCTTTGTTGAATTATGTTTAAAATAATAAATTATGTATTTATGAGTTTTTATGATTTCTAGCTATTTATTTAAAATATTTTTCTATTAAGAATAGGAATGTTTGAATTTTTGAGAAAATTTAAAATATGATAAAATCTTGAAAATGTTTTTTTAAATGTTAGATTATTTCTGGAACTTTCTAAAAAAAATCGTAATTTTTGGAGTTGGTTTACTAATTTTAATAATTGAAACTTACTTTATGTATTAATTAAATAAGAAAATTCTGAAATTAAGAAACCTTTTTGGCCCAAAAGAGTAGTCTTGGCTCAGCCCACATGTATATCCGGATATCCGACCCACAATATCCGGATTATTCGAATCCGTATGTGTATCCGACGGTCCGTATCCGTATCTGATCCGATACTATCCAACAAATATCCGATCCGACAGAATCCGTATCCGAAAATATCTGAATCGGTCGAAAACTATCCGATCCATTTTCATTCCTACTTGGCCCCTGGGTGTCCTTCACTATGGGCTGATGAGGACTCCGAACGAATTTTTTTTAAAATAATATATTTTTAAAATAATTTTACAAAAATAATACGCCTATTTTTTATTTTACAAAATTATATCTCTGTCGCCATTTAACTCTGTTCGTCAATTGAAATGGCGACGGAGATCTGTTTTATCGCGGGTTGAATTGGCTGACAGTTCGACAAGGCCGAGGCTTCTGTCGCCATTGAAATGGCAATAGAGATATATTTTTGTAAAAAAAATTTCGGTATATCATTTTTGTAAAATTATTTAAAAAGTATATTATTTTAAAAAAATTCAACTCCGAACAATGTGTCGATTTGAAGATGGGCGATTAAAAGTTCGTCTGTCCCGTCTCGACATGGTTCGCTTCGCTTCAGGCTGAGCCCGTGACGACGCTCGCCTGGGCTTTCCATAGTTGTCTCTACCAAGCCTTTGGGTTCACCAATTAACCCCTCTCACCAACTCTTTTTTCCTCTCTCTTCTTGTTTCCTCTCTCTTTTTGCAAATCTTAATCCATAAGCACGGATAGAGTCAGTCTAAATCCAAGCCTAGACCAATCAACATCTTTTTAGACTAATTTATAATTTTATTTTTTTAAACATATTTTACATGGACTTTTTAGACCAGACCACCTCGATGAGACCTGCCTCCGCCCCTGTCGACAAGAGAAGTGCCCCTATCGAGACAACTTTTTTTTTTGAGAGAAATAGCAAGAGGCGCTAGATATGGATGATCGAAAGCTAAGCAGCCTAAGCTCATGATCAGGCCTGGTCGACTCACTTTCAGAGGTTAACCGGGCCATCTATTCTATCTAGAATAGTGAGGGCATGATTCTTCGTTGCTTACCATACATTGCTACAATTCTGTGCCAAGTGTGGCAATCCATGATTTTGTTTAGCTAACCAAGCATTCTCCGAGTCAGAAAAGAAACATTGGGCTACATACCGAGAGGAAAAAAGGTCGGTAGTCTAAAGAAGCCTGACTCCGAGGCGCCTCCAGCGACTCCGGAGGCGAAATCGGGGCAAAGCCTAGAGCGTTTTCCACCCAGCTATCTCCCTCGCCACCGCCGTTGGTGGCCGCCGGCTTGCCGACGGCGGCGGCGGGGCCTTCCACAGCTTTCTCGTGAAACTCTATGAGGAATTTCGAGTGGAGCTAGCTAGGGCTCAAGACCAACGCGGGACACAGTGGCAAATCTACGGGTATTGTCGCGCGCCGTCGGCCGATTCACACCAATCTTCTTCGGATCCAACTGATCTCCGCCTCCTCCTCTTCTCTCAGACCGGATCTGCCCTTTCCTTGTCAGATTTGGTCTTTCCCGTTGGTGGTTGAGGCGGCTCGGTGGTCGAAGTGGGCGCGGCGAGGTTTTCGCCGGCGAAGTCAGCTGGAGCTAGGGGTGCAGCGAGCAGGGTCCAGACGAAGGCGTTTGCAGTGAGAATGGCCGCGTGGTGGCGCGGCGCATGGAGGACTAGCAGACGGCGGAACATGTGGAGGAGGTCATCCCAATCGCACTTCTCCTCCACCTCCTCAAGGATGCGCTGGAGGAGGACGATGAGTGCGAGGCACTTCGTGCCGACATTTTGCTGTTGCGGCTGCCGGCTTCCGGTCCAACCTGAGGGTGGTCGTGGTGGCTCATTGGTGGAAGCAGGCGAGGCGAGCTATTGGGGCACGCTGTTAGCTAGAGCCGGGGATGCGGTGAGCGGGGTGCAGACCTTGGCAACTGCAGTGAGGTTGGCTGTGCAGTGGCGCGGTGCTGCGCTTTGGACTATCGAGCACCACGCAGAGCATCTTTTCCTCCAACATTTGAAGGAGGCGGTGGACGTCGTCGGAGGGAGGAAGGAGGGTGGTGAGTGCAGGGTGCTTCGTCGGCAGTCGGTGATGTCAGTTGGGGCTTAATTGGGGTTGCGGATGTGGTGCGCCTGAGTAGGCGTGAGTCTGCATAGGTAGCGCTCGGTGCTGGCCGATACCGCATGGTCCTGGCTTGTGGCTGCCCATTGGTGGTACTTCCATGGCACGGGGCATGCGTGAGTCTCTGGTCGGTTCAGGGACGCAATGGCGTGAGGGTGCGCCTCGCCATCTTTTTGGGGTTGTTTTTGCGGTGGGTGGCGTGTGAGGTGCTCTAGCTAGTGGGGACCCTCTAGGAAGGTCGTGCCGTCATTATTTCGTGGCGGTTTGGGAGGTGCGTTGTTGTTGGAGTCGTGCGTCGGCTCTTTCTCCGTTGTTGGTATCCTCCGGTTGGGGTTGATGGTCGGTACCTTTTTGTAACTTCCTCTCCGGAGGTTATTGTATTTTCTCTTCTTCTGAAATAAATGGCAAAGCTTCTGCCCTGAGTTTCAAAAAAAGAAAAGAAAAGAAACGTTGGTCCAGCTAAACAAACTCATACCGAAGTTCAAACTAGCTCGTAATGTACTCTGGGATCTTGGTTATCATGGAGCATTTGACAGTATAAAAGTAGCTTATACATTTTTGTTGTCGCTAACTCGCTGAAAATCCTGAGATTAATTGTTCGCGTACAGTCTACGATCTCAATTGTGCGTGGATATGTCGTGAAAGCTATACAAACCATCAGAGATCAGACCATCTGGAAGCCTGCCACTCGGAGCAAGTACTCAAGGCATATACAAACATCAGATATCATCAAGTGCGCGCCATACGTTGTTTATCTTCCAAAACCGCGAAAGCTTGTAATTACAAGTTGTTGAAGTAGATACGGAAATATATATGTATATATGCGATACGCATTCCACAGAGTTGCTAAACTATACCTGGAAAGGTGCAATCGAGCTAGCTGTAGAAAGCAGTGAATTAACGTGTCTCTAGTGACACTGTCAGAGTGAATTGCAAAAGAACGTTAAAGTTTACTTGTATGTCCGGCAAGTCTAAAAAGCTAAAATCTCCTTGCCGTTGTATCTTCTCAAGACTTGATGCCCTCCAATACTAGATGGCTAGCTTAATTATCTCACCTACTGTACCAAGTACTCGTCTTTTCTAGAACCTCTTGCATTCTAAACCCACAAAAAGTGTTCCTTGTTGCTAAAAGTTGGAACTAAGACAATGAGCAAAACAACTCTGTACCTCCAATAATCAGCATTACCAATGCTTGCTTAAAATTTAAACAAGCATTCAAAACCTCCAAGCTCTCTCTACCTATAAATACCATGTACAACACAAGGCCAATGATCCCTGCATCATCACCAAGCAGGATCGGCTAACTAAGAGAGGTGATTCTCTGTTTTTCTTTTTGATAGCTGCATAAATATTAAAATATAAATAAAAAATAGATAGTGATTACTTACCCTCGTGTACTTCAAAATTTGTGTACTCGCTAACTAATTATCAGTAGTAGCTCCTCTCAGCCCTCACTGTGTTAGTCACGCGACCAACCATGAGCAAGAACGCGAGCTCTGCACGGGCCGGCCTCGCCGTCCTCCTGCTCTTGCTCGCGCTCCGGCAGCTCGAGGCCGACATTTCGTGCTCCGACGTGCTCTCCGACGTGTCGCCGTGCCTCGGCTTCCTGCAGGGCGACGAGGACCACCCCTCCGGCGACTGCTGCGACGGCGTGTCCAGCCTCGTGGCGGCCGCGGCCGCCACGGCCGATCGGCAAGCGGCGTGCGAGTGCCTCAAGTCGGCCGTCGGCCAGGTCAACGCCGACACCTCCGCCGCGCAGGCCTTGCCGGCCGACTGCGGCGTCTCGCTGACGTACACCATCTCCCCCGACGTCGACTGCTCACAGTGAGTATACTGTCGACGTATATAACTGTGATAACTGACAAGTGACACACCGTGCATGCGTAATACGAAAACATGCAAAATTTATATTCTTCTCAAAATGATTTGTTTAGATATCTAGGACTCTGTTTTCTTTTCGTGTCAAAGACATCGTACACATTAATGGATCATTTTATGTCGTATAATGTTCCAGAAGGCATGTGTCATGCTGCATGATGGTTTCATGGTCTCTAGGAAGTAGGGTGGACATTCGGTTTCTTCGATTTTTTCGATTTTAAATTATTTCGGTTTTTGGAAACCAGAAACCGAATCGAAACCGATCAAATCTGAGAACCGAACTGCACAAACTGAACAAATTCGGTTCGGTTATTTCGGTTTTTCAGTAAACCGCATTTCACAGGGTGGAGGTGCGGGCGTGAAGTGGCAGCGAGGAGTCTGGATCGACGGCGGTGGAGGGCGAGGGGAAGAGGTGGTCGAAATGGGTGTGGAGGGACTCACCATGTGGAGCCGCCGGCGAGATAGGCGACGGGGGCAAGGGTCGTCTCACTGGATGACTGTGATGAAGTTCCTCCCAACTTCCAACGAATTTTCTCCCAAACAAATAACATACGATGCAAATCAACATTTACAAGTCTAGGATGGCATCAATAATCCCGCTGCTTCACAAATCAGAGTATCAAACCACAACAAAACCCACCCTCCCAGCACCAGACACTTCGTGCGATAGCACATGGCCAACTTCCCGTGCTACGCCACCATATGGAGCGGCCCTCGACCATGGATGAGGTTCAACATCTCCACCACCGCCTAGGCCACGCTCTTCCCCGACCTGCCGGCTTCTTCGCCCACTCTGTGCTGCAAGCAAAATCAGACCGCATCAGACCAGATCCTCGCGATCTAGGAGCGCCAGATCAAAATCAGCTGGTCGTGGCGTACTCTTGACCAGGGCGATATCATCGGCCTGCGCCCTGTTGATGATCCGGGCCACCATATCAGGCGCGTGGTCCCAAACTGGCTATGGCCTTGAGGAGGATCTCTCGGTGGCGGCGGCAAAGGAGGAGAGGCCGGGGGAGGGGGAGACCATGATGATTGAGAGCTCAAGCTAGGATGGGCGCCGATGGGGAATGTGGGGAACACCGAACGGGGAAGGAGTAGGACCGATGGGGAATGGGGAATGCGGAATGCGGGCACTAGCTTTGGACCTTTGGTTTCTCAGTGTCTAGTCATCTAGTGGAGAGTACTGGAGTCCAGTATATCGGTTGATTCGGCTGTTCGGTTTTTGCGAGTTCGAAACCGAATCGAAAACCGAAAAAACTGAAATAATCGGTTAATTCGGTTCGGTTCAGTTTTTCGGTTTCGGTTTAAATATGCCCACCCCTAGTAGGAAGATGGTGGATACCATATATAAGTGGGACTAAGATATATAATTCCCAAGACAAAAGTTTGTCATTAGACATTAGTTCTTTCGGCTCACACTCTTAACAGAGTACCACTCAATACATCAAAGAACAAAAGGAAAAAGAATATATATATATATATAGGGGAAGTATATGGTGAAATCATGAAAGTAATCAAACATGGGCGTTGAATTGAAATTGAATGCTTCGGATCTAGGTAGAATCCAACCTCCTCACTTAAACATGTTTTACACATAACCCTTAGAAAAATTACAAAATTCCACATCTTAAGTGGAGAAGGTGAGATTCCACCTAAATCTGAACTATTCAAGTTCGATTCAACGTCTCTATTTGCTTACTTTCATGATCTCATCATATGTCTACTTTCAACATATATTTCCCCATATATATATATCATAGAATTAGTATTGTCAAACCATTATAGTTTTGCCCAAAGATACCGAATCTTTAGGTTGAACATATAGAAGTGACATAAGTAAGTTCACCACAAAATGCTTTCTTAACATTGTTCTTTTATAACCTTTTTTGTTTAGAATATTTGGTTGTAAAAGTTAACTCTTGCAGGCTTTGAAAAGTCAAAAGGTGTATTTTCCTTTTTGCGAGAGGAAGTAATTTACCAAACGCAGATAAGCCAAAACTCTCAGTATCCCACCACTGAAATTTACACAAAAACTCGTTACTTGCTCGAGTCTGGAGTCTGGACACCATGGTCCATAAAGAAAACCTAACAAGATCATATGATCCCGTCTCCTCGCACCGAATGTTCAGACTTCAGAAATCTGCACGTCAAAAACTTGAAGTAGGGTTTCTGACAGCAGCACACCAGATGAACACCTGATTCAGAGCGTGCCAGTCGATTTGACCTGGAATTGACAAGGTAAAAATATGAAATTCACTCAAAGTCGATCGTGAAGATCAATCGGCTTAGATTCAATCAGTTTGAAGCTGATTAAATCAAGATAAAAGGGTAAGTCTAATTAGCTGATTAAAGCTAATCAGAGGATAAAGGTAGATCGATTCTGAAGAAGGCGATGCGCAGCAAAATCAGAACAAATCGAACCTAGGGTGTAATTTGAAGAAGATCAACAATCGGCGATGCGCAACTTTATTGATCGAAATCGAATTACAAAGGCTAAATTACAAGAACTACTCCTAGTCAACAGGAAAAAGTAATGTAGATTGGTGTTTGATTGTGTTGGATTCTTTCGCAGCTTACTTTGGCCCTTATTTTATACCCGTCGGCCGATCGTGTCCTATTACAACACGTTACAAAACCTGATCCGTATCGGCCTTATTTCGGATAGCTTTTCCTCAAAGATCTTGTCGTTGCCAAATATTTTCAAATCTTTTCAAATCGTCTGTTAGTTACCGTATGTTGACTTTCTTGCCGATTTTGACTAGACTTACCAAATTCTGGTGCAAACACACACATTCGGAGTTCTGGACTTAAAGTCCAATGCAGTTTTTCATTCACTTATATACCTGAAAGTCTGCAATAGCTGTTTCATTTCATCCAGAGTTAGCACTTAATAAAAGACAGAAAAGAATCCATTATGTTTGACATTAGTGTTACTCAAACACTCGTGTCTAAAATTTTTGCCGAATCGGATACCTTGAATCCGAGTCGGATTCCGACACCCGCAACCGATTTCGAGTAGTATTTCCTGTATCCAATTTTTTTTACCGAATCGGACATCCTGAATCCAAATCGGATTTCGACACTCATGCCCGTGTTCCAAGTACCACTGCACTGCTTCACATGGCTTCGAAGTCTTTTTACCTTTACCATCTTCTGCTTTCAGCTGTGTGACCATGTCTCTAATATCTTGCCCATTAATGTGAAGTTTATGTAGAACAGTGGTGAGATTAGTCCTATATTACTTGTATAAAATGAGTTACAGTAGTATACAATACTTGTTAGGTCCAAACATAACACTTCTAGGTTAACCCTTTTACACGAAGCGAGAACGAAAGTGTATGCGGGGTGCTTGCTATGCATGCGCTGATCCGCCCTATAGGTGGGTTAGGCATTTAGCAAAATTTAGGCTAGGACTCACATACGCCATGCGCCGGCACTTGGTCTAAATATAACACCACTAAGTTAAATATTTTCCGCGAAACGGAATTTGAACCAGTGTCTTGCATTGTCCTGGTACGAATTGCATGTTCCACTGAAGCCCCTGAACCTTTGGAGTTTCCAGCTAAACAATCCATTTGTTGCGGAGGGATCATGAAAGTGCAACAAAACAATTCTCTGTTGCACGGGTCTCTAACAACAGCGCAAATACGCAATCGTTCGAAAAGATTAATCAACGAGAAACACGTTCATAAGTCGTGTGTCATTTCGGCCAAAAGAAAAGAGTGGCATCATAGTAACCATATGAGCTTTGAGCCTTTGACCCACCAAAAGCAAAATTGACTAAAATATAAGTCTCCTTTTTTGAGTTGAAGCTAGTCTGCTGACAAAAGCAGAGAAACGGGTCAAAAAGTAAACAGCGACACCTGAAATACGATGAGTAATACAACCGAATCAGGATTAGGAATTCAGGAAGCATGACGTGCAAATGAAACACGTCAGACAGGCTAACACTTGTTTTCCCTTTTGCTTGTGCAGGATTGATTGAAGAGAAGGTTCAGCGACAGACGACGATGAGCACTACAGATTACAGACGCTGAATAAATGATTTACTGATGTGACTAGCCTCCTTCCATCAACGTGCGATTCATTATTGTGTACCCTTTAAGGCAATCTCCATATGTTCTAGTGTGTGCTGCTACTGTACTACTCCTTTATGAACGAAGCTTTGGTTTTTTTCTTCTTGGTCTATTTTTTTTTCCAAGTTTAACCTCGTTAGAATAAAATTATAAATTCGATCTCTTTCCTATCGCGGAAGTAGCACCTACTGTACTCTTATATTGTGGTAGGTGGATCTACTGTGGTTCAATTGCTCTTTTTATAATCGAGAAGATAGTTATATTTATAATTTTATTCAGATAAAGACTAAATATGGAAAATAAAAATTACCAAAGGGCCAATTTGGCCCAGGCTTGCTTTATGAAAGCAGCTTTGTGCCTTTTTTTCTACAATAAATAAAGACTCAATGTGCACAGCATAATTGATGAATTACAACAGACTATTCACAAGGCAACAGAACAAGGTGAATCAAGAAACTATGGCATCTTTTGCATAAATCCCAAGCTGCATGACCTCTTGTTGAGCAGATGCAATCATGCAAGCTGACAGGTAAAATAATTCTAACTGTGAAATCTTAATTAACTAACTAAAACTAACAAATTGAGAAACCAACCTTGAAATCTACCCTACAATTTCACAGACTGACACGACAGTATGACATACAGAAATATACCCTCTTCGTAGGTCTGAGTTTCTGACGCAGAAAAAAAAGGAGCTAACTAAACCAAGAATCTTGCCACTAACCTCGTCTCATGCCAGCGGCACAATCTTGCCCTGCTCGGCGCTGTCGGCGGCAGCGTCCGCCGCTGCTGTCGTGCCCTCTCCGGAGTGCGCGACGTCGTACGTGGCGTGCACGCCGAAGAGCACGTAGTAGACTAGCATAGCCACCGCGCAGATGCCGAAGCGCAGGCCGGTATGCCAGGACCCGAGCGAGCTAGAGGAGGCAACCTGCACGGTTGCCTGGTCGATCGGCGTCCGTCATGGCGACCTGGTTGATTCACGTCGACCTAGGCGGCGACCTGGGCGGCAGGCAGGCGACGACCTTCCCGGCGAGAGGGCAGTGACGATCCCTGTGTGGAGACGGCACTAGAATGCATGCATAGGCAAGCCATGCCATCCAATACTAAACTTGACATTCAATATCAATTTACACACCGCATTTAAAAAAATTAACTAGTTTTGTGAACTATAAAAAAATGATGAGTAGGTCTGTTTTAACTCTTGTTGAGTACTTCCTTCATAATAAGGATTAATGCCTTGGATTTATGTTGAAATTAATAGAAAAAGTTTGTCTTAAAGATATAGAGAATGAGAAAATAATTTAGATGTCCCTAAATAAATGCATATGGTTGAGAGAGAATAAATAGTTATTGGGTGTAGAAGGAAATGCCTTATTAAATCTATATGTAAATATTATATTTATGGATAAGATCATCTTGCTTTTATCTGGATGAATTACTACGAGAATCAAAGTGGAAACTACGTACACATGTATGATGCCGTAGTCATTAGTCCTAACCTGAGCAAAGAACGAGATCAACAAGTAATTGAACTAGCTAGTGAGCCACTTACTTGAAATTGTATGGTAAAAGTATGAACTCCTTGTCTTGGAGTTTGATGAGAGCGTTATATACGTAGTCCTCGACCTCCTTTGGTACTCTTTTGATTTCCGGCTGGCAAACCGCTCCGGATCGAGGAACGCCATCGCCCTTTGGTTCTTTTTAGTTCGATCAACTCGAATCTACATAACAAATGATTTAGACATCACATTTATCGGTATTACATGAATGTAGACAATGATTTTTATATTGACACTTACGGTGACCAAAGATCTCATAAGAGACACGCCGAGGGCATCTTGATAGTACATGTTGTGCAACTCATTGAATTCTATCATGAAGCAACCAGTCCCTCATGGTGGAAATGTTCCTCTCTGAAAATGGCGGTGATCACCTTCGGAGTACATGTTGGTTCGATCGCTCCATATACCATTCATGTAATCGCTTTAGCCGATTGTTAGACTATGAAGCTTCAAGGGTGACAAACGGCTTCCCAATTCGTAGATTTCTTTCTTGACTTGTCCTTTGAGACCGCTTTACCCTTACTTTTCTCGCACACAACATCATACTCGCTCGCTTCACCGACTACCGATATGGCTTGTCTATTCGCCATGCCTTGAGAGGAGGGTTTTAAGTCGGTCAACCGAAGTTGTCGCACTAACTTTCATACGATGTGTTGGTGACGCATCGCGCGAGGTTTATCAGAGAGAAGCGGCGAGTTCACCGCGGGAGAGGCTGGCGTGTTCACCTCGGAGAGGTGGCGAGTTCACCTCGGAGGAGCAGGCACTTCATGATGGTCCAAGGTGATGTCACGTTTGCGCCATTGGATGAATGTGGACGGCACTTCCTAGAGTTGTAACCTCGTGCTCGGGGCATTTCTAGCCCGAGGTTGGCGAATCGGGATTAACCGTGTCCACGAACCTTTGCATATCCGGCGCTATCGCAGAGTTGTGCAATACACCTCCTTCTTGGCATGGGTACGCTATGCCCGTACCAGCTTGAATGAATATGTTCATGACGGCAAAGTGAGCCGCACGTGTGGGGTCATGTATGTCGCCCACGGGATAATGACCCATGTCCTGTTCTACAATTGGGCGGATGCGAATCGCTGCGACGATTCGGAGGGCTGGTCGTAATAATGTTCTCGGCTTGTGGTCTGCTCATGGCTTGTTGTACTTGTCGTTGTACTTGTTGTTCAATTGTGCCTTGTAATTCTCAAGCATCTTTTCCTTCATCATTTCTATTTCGCAAACGCTTTCTAGCTCTCTTTCGCTCTTGTAAGTGTGAAGGTGCTCGGGAATCTCGTCTTCCACGGAACCTTAACCCGACACCTCTTGTTCGTCTGTGATGCTCCTTGTTTCCCGTGGCACGTGTTAGTTAAATCGCTCTCCCTATCCGTTGGAATGTTCCTTGGGAAGACTCGACGTCTGACTCCTGGACCCTTTGTGACATTGCTTCGTCGTCGCTATTTCGAAGGATAAGCCCCACCAGACGTGACACTTGCCCTCGCTAGCACGTAGTGCTTGACTCGGTCCGTAGTCCGCCAATTGACTTGTACCACCGATTGTAGTGATTCTCGCTTCTCGCCTCTCCCATTGAGGATTTTACCGCACCCACCCGCACCAAGTCCGTGTGGATGGATATTCCTTCTTCCGATGTTTATGTGGTCCTCATTGGACTTCTTTGTCGCTTCACTTTGCTTCATCGACACGAAATCATCCCAATATGGTTCTAAGTTTGGGTAGTCCCGATGGCCGATCGGTTTTTCTTTACATAAGTAGTATTCACCGCCTTGAAGTTCCTCCATGCCGCATCCATGGTCATCAACGCATCCCGACGACGCGGTGTTCATCTTCTTCGTGGAATTCAAGGTTTGTTTCATTTCATCCATAGATCCGCTTTGATGGTATCAGCACTTTGTGCCAATCCAAAAGGTGATTGGCACTCTCTCCTGCGATATACCCGCAGTTGTTACATACTTTGCTACGAACTTTGGCGGTGCACTAGGGGCCCACTTCCGAGACCTCCGAGATGGTATACCGCCTTGGGCTTCTTATTTCTTCCTCGCCACGAGGTCTTGCCATTGTATGTCAAGATCGGCGGCAACACCGGTGGTTGGGTGGAGGTTGAGGAACCCGTAGGGCTAGGCTCGGGCTCGGGTGGATTGCTCCTCCATATCACCTTGGATGTGCGAATCGAAAGAGGTAAAGTATGGAACCATTAGAATTTGGCGATCCGATGGGTTAAGTGCGGAAGTTTAACTCGAGAACTAGAAATAAAAGTAATCAAGAATTGGGCATTCAATTGATGGGCCCAAGTACCAATTGTCTACAAGAAGGGTAAGGAGAATGTGGTTGCCAACGCATTGTCATGGGCTGGACAACTCATGAATTTGTCAATGTGAAACTTTTCAGCTAGCAACTCATTGCGCCACATAAACAATACCATCTTGTGAAACCAGATCAAGATGTTATTTGAACCAGATTATAAAGTTTGATAGAGTCAAATGTCTGATTTCATAGTTTGAAGTGCTATATGGACTTTCGTTCAAAGTTCCAGGTGTCTTATGGACCATCTAGAATACTCATATGAACATTACATGAACAGATTTGTCTAAAAAACAAACATTAGCAATATTACAACATCACTAGATTTTATAAATATATTGTAATGCAAATTTTGTGGTCAAAGATACATTTTAGAAACCGTGCCTAATGCCTGAAACATCACTTTTTTTAGAGAGGAGGAACATGCAGTGGTAGATCATTAGTAGTTCATTAGTAATCTGAAGCTGTTGGTGAGGGCTGCAGAAGAACTGTACTTGGCATGAGAATTCAAACCAAAACAACTTCAGCTCGTGCATTCAATGCGATAGTACAAATCTCCTCACCACCAACACCAACTCAAAGCCAAGAACTAGTTATTCCCAGATTCTCTTAACTTTTCACCTGGTGATTTGATTTTGACCCAACCTTTACATTCTTCCTCTCTTTCCTACACAAATCCCACCACAACATGCACACACACGTTGAGGTCACCTATGCATGCGACACCCAAACAACAAAAAGAACAGCCTTACTCTCTTTTTTGAAGGAACTCATGTGTGTAGAATGAAGGTAGAACATACCTAGGAATGCGTGGCGTCGTGTGGGTCGGGGCGTGCTCGAGGGCGCGGCGCCAGGCGCGTGGCGAAGCGGCGTGGGCGCGCGGCTGGTGGGCGCGTGGCGCCGGGTGTCGAGGCGTCGGGAGCGGGCACGGGCGTCAGACGGCGTCGGCGCGGCGCGGCGTTGACGGCGTCGGGCGATGACCGTGGCGTTGGGCTCGGCGAAGAGTGAAGCGGCAGGAGTTTAGGGTTAGAACAGCGGTGAGAAGAAGAATGATCAGATCGACTTTTATATGTGGGGGTTTATCGTGGCGGTTCTTAACAAGAACCGCCATCGATACTTTATCTGTGGCGGTTCTTCAAAAGAACCGCCATGATATATTATATCGTGGCGGTTCTTATACGAACCGCCATCGATATTTTATCTCGTGGCGGTTCTTCACAAGAACCGCCATCGATATATAATTATCTGTGGCGGTTCTTTATACGAACCGCCACAGATTCACTTTATCTGTGGCGGTTCTTCACAAGAACCGCCATCGATATATATATAATCCGTGGCGGTTCTTTATACGAACCGCCATCGATAATGTATCTGTGGCGGTTCTTTAAGAACCGCCACCGATAAAGTTATCTAACATAGCTTTTGCGCGGACTACTTCAAGTGGTCCGCGTGAACAGCTTTTTTTGCGGACTACTTCAAGTGGTCCCGCGTGAACTCAAAAACGAGTAATGACCATATATATTTCTAATATAGTAATATACCCTATATAATCTCTAATGCTTATTTTCATATCTTCTAGGATGTATACCAGAATAGAATATTATTTCTAAATATGTTCTAATATCATAAATGCCTTATGTACTATGTACAATATATTTGGTTTTAATTCATACCGAGGAGAAACCATTAAAACTTGTGTAATCGGAATATAGTAATTACCTATATAATCCTAATATAGTAATATATTAATGACCCACATTTCCATTACTCCACACAAATGCATAACACCATATTTCCATTACTCCATACAAATGCATATTGTTTACATCACATTGCCATTACTCGTATATAGCTAATTATTTTCTTTCACAATTTGCCCTTCTTCATGATCGTCGCGATGATAGGTAGTTTCTTGAGTGGTTTCTTCCTCGAGCCTCGATGTTGCCATCTACGAAAGGAGGCAACTCGTCAAACTAGTTGTACTCATCCTCATCCACGACATTCTCAACTCCGACGATCCTTCTTTTTCCTCAAGAACTACATGCCGCTTCTTATCGTCTGGTCGATTACATAGAAGACTTGTGCTACTTGCTTCGCAAGCACGAATGGTTAAATCTCAGATCCGACATGTTCGATGTCCAAAGTAGTGAAGCCGCATTTGTCCACCTTGACACCCTTTGGGAGTTGTACCCAACGACACCAAACATCGGGATCTTAAAAATACAATAGTCGAGCTCCCAAATCTCTTCTATGAACCCATAGAAGCTAGTCTTCATCGCCTGTGTTGTCATAGGCATCTATGCGACACCACTATTTTGGTAAGTGCTTTTGCTATCCCGAGATCTCGTAAAAGGTATATCCATTTATGTCGATCCTTGCCATGTCAAGATTGTACCGATGGCCCTTTGCCAACCACCTCAACATAACACTCGTTTCTTTCCTACCATATGCTCTTTGAACCAATGATTGAACAAACGGTTATGCTCTTTTGTTACCCAAGCCTCGATCGTCCACGATTTTCCTCTCGTAGCTTATCCTTGTGCATGTCCATGTACGAGGACACCTCAACCGATGTTGCAAGATCGTGAAATGAGCTTTTTCAACAATCCATGATCGTAAGAATTTGTTGATTTCCTTCCAATCGCCCTTTTCCAGCTAGCCTACCTCATGGCGAGATACAGCACTCCTACCGGTTCCACCTCCATGTAATCCACGCAAAACTCGATAACCTCCTCGGTTGCATAACCTTCCACAATGCAACCCTCGTACGAGATCGATTGCGTACATACTTCTTCAGGATACCCATGTACCTTTCGAACGGGTACATCTGATGCAGGAATACGGGGCCACATACATTTATCTCATTCACAAGGTGAACAATGAGATGAACCATTATATCGAAAAATGATGGAGGAAATACATCTCTAGTCGGCATAGTGTCTTCACCACATCATTCTCGTAGTTCGAGAAAGTCCGATGGGATCGATGACCTTCGTGAAATCGTGTTGAAGAAGAAACACAACCTCATGATTGCTTCTGACCTTTTCAGGCAAAATACCTCTAATTGCAATAGGAAGCATTTGTGTCATCATCACATGACAATCATGAGACTTCATGCCAGTTAACTTCAAATCTTTCATGGACACCAGTTTCTTGATGCTTGCGGAGTAGCCGGATGGAACTTTCACACCATGCAAGCATTTGCAGAGGTCTGTTCTCTCTTTCTTGGATAGAGTGTAGCAAGCTGGGGGAAGGTAAAGTCGGCCTTTCCCGTTGTCTCGAGGATGTAGCTCAGCTCTGATTTTCATATCTTCCAGGTCCCTTCGTGCCTTCAGTCCGTCCTTAGTTTTGCTAGGAATATTCAGCAAAATACCAATCAAGTTGTCACATACATTTTTCTCTACATGCATGACGCCTATGCAAAGGTCGAACTTCTAAGTCCTTCCAATAGGGCAAGTTCCAAAATATCGATCTCTTCTTCCATGTGATCTTCTCAGTACGAGACCTCGATTTATTATTACTCTCTCCCTTTCCAAGTACAACATTAATATCCTTAACCATATCATATACCTCTTCCCACGAGGAGGCCTTGGAGCTATACCATCCTCTTTTGTCCCGTCGAATTGTTTCTTCATATTGCGGTAGGGTGATTCTGTGAAGGAACTGCGGTGATGCATGTACACGCTTTCCTTGAGTTATTGAGCCACACACTTGCGTTTCATCCATGCAATGGAGGCATGCTTTGGCCCCTTTACAAGATTTAACGGATAGGTTACCAAGGGCAGGGAAATCATTGATGGTGCAAAACAACAATGCGCGAGGGTGAAGTACTCTCGCTTGTACTCATCCCATACCAGACACCTTCGCTCCACAAGATCACAAGATCTTCCACCAATGGTTGTAGGTATACATCAATATCATTGCCAGTTGTCTCGGCCCTTGGATAAGCGGCGACATCATAATGTACTTTCGTTTCATACACAACCAAGGAGGAAGGTTGTAGATACAGAGAGTCACAGCCAAGTGCTATGAATACTACTCATGTTACCGAAAGGATTCATTCCATCCGTACTCAACCCAAACCTTACATTCCTCGGTTCATTCCTCAAGTCCATCCTAAAGAGCCTATCGATGGTTCTCCATCGCGTAATCGCAGGTGTCTCGACTTTCCATCCTTTTACGCTCTTCCGAAAGTGCCATCGCATCGATTGGGCATGCTTTTGTTTCCAAATAAACGCTTCAACCGAGGTATTACGGTAAATACCACACCACTTTAGCGGAGCTCCTTTCTTCACCACGGTGCCCTCATTGTCATGGTCTTTACGCTTGTATCGCGATGATTTGCACATCGGACATACATGCATGTCGTATACTCTTTGCGATAGAGTATACAATCGCTTGGACATGCATGTATTCTTTCTACTTCCAATCCCAATGGACATACAACCTTCTTAGCTAAATAAGTGGTTATCGGCAATACGCTTCCATCTGGAAGCATGTCCGCTAAGAGATGTAATAGCGCCGTGAAACTTTTATCTGACCAACCATTGCTTGCCTTCAATTTTAGAAGTGAAAGCACGGTGTGCAACTTTGTGTATTCCTCCTTGCAACCCGGAACAAAGGTGTGTCCGAGTCGTCCAACAAACCCTTGAATTGATTAAACTCTCTCGACTAGTGTAGTTCCTTCGCATCGCGCAACATCGAGCAAGATTATTATCGTCATCAATGTCCAACCTATCCTCATCGATCCATAAGCGATGTCACCGCCATAATGCCTTCTCCATCATCCAATACGTTATCACCTTCATGTATGTTTTCCTCTTCACCGTGACTTGTCCAACGTGTATAGCCAAGTACAAAACCTCTTGAATCAAGTGCAAGTGGATGTGCTCTTTGTCCAAAACATTTTCTCATTCTTGCAATCAATGCATGGACAATGTATGTACTCCGCCTTCTTATGCAATTTGTTCTCCTCAATGCTCTTAGAAAAGCAGATACCCCGTCGATGTAATCTCTACAGAACAGTTCGCATTGTACATCCATCTCCGGTCCATCTAAAATTAATTAACATATAAAAATTGATTAAAACTAATCTAATTACTTATCATCTAAATGAGCTAGATAATAAATTCATCATCTAAAATGATGAGCATCCACCTACCAAATTAGCTTAAATTTCATGTATATCAATATCCAATAATCTTAATTAAATAAATTTAATATATGTCCACACTAATGGAACCAAATTAATAGTAATTAAAAACTAATCAATACTTTTCTGTAAAGAAGCTAGATAATAAATTCATCATCTAAAATGATGAGCACCCACCTACCAAATTAACTAAAATTTCATTTATATTAATACCCAATAATCTTAATTAAATAAATTTATTATATGCAAGATGTATATGTTCGTACACTAATGGAACCAAATTAATAGTAATTAAAAAACTAATCTAATAACTTATCATCTAAAGGAGCTAGATAATAAATTCATATATATGCAAGATGTACATGTCCGTACACTAATAGAACCCAATTAATAGTAATTAAAAAACCAATCTAATTACTTATCATCTAAAGGAGCTAGATAATAAATTCATCATGTATCAAATTAACTTAAAATGCAATTAATATTAAATATATGCTTAATCATAATTCATCATCTATAAAAGGAACACAACATCATCTAATGAACCTAGCTAGGAAATAAATTCATCAACTACAAAATGGTACCTAAATAAAAATAAACAAAATCTAAACTTTTCATCTCATCTACATATAAACCCTAATTAAACTTGGTTTAAAAATTAAATTGCAACAAGATTAACACAAATCAAGAGAGGAGAAAAATAACTCACCAAGGAACAACTAGAGGAAGTACAAGCACAAGAATTGGAGAAAACGAAATCAAATTTAGAAGTTTTGGTTTGCTCTCGGGAGGAAGAAGACCAAAGGTCGCATCGACCACCTATTTATAGGCAATATTATCGATGGCGGTTTTAACTAGAACCGCCACTAATAACATTATCCGTGGCGGTTCTATCCTCGAACGCCATCGATAATTATTATCGATGGCGGTTCGAGGATAGAACCGCCACGGATAATCAATAAATCGATGGCGGTTGGAGGATAGCACCGCCATCGATAACCTAGTTATCGATCGCGGTTCTAGCCTCCAACCGCCATCGATATCGATTTAGTTATCGATGGCGGTTCTACCTCGAACCGCCATCGATAATTCATATCGATGGCGGTTCGAGGATAGAACCGCCATCGATATTTTTCCGCCATTTATGAAATTGAACCGCCACTGATAATTATCTTTGTGGCGGTTCGAAAAAAACCGCCACAAATAGACCGTCACCTATTGCAGGTTTTGGCGTAGTGGCACTAGAATGCATGCATGGGTGTTAATTACTCCCTCCGTAAAAAAAAATGTAAGGTCTGTTTTAACTCTGTATAAGGATTAAGGTTGTGTTGAAATTAAAAAAGATATGAGAGAAAATAATTTAGATGTCCCTAAATAAATGCATATGGTTGAGAGAGAATAAATAGGGGTGTAGAAGGAAATGTCTTATTAAATCTATATGTAAATATTATATTTATGGACAAGACAATTCAAAAAATAAGTGTTATAAACTTGGACGGAGGGAGTATTCTGTAAGGTTAATGCTAGAGATGACTCAATATCCAAAATTTTCCAATTAATTTGGATTTATCTATAAATAGGAGTCCTCATCCCTAATTAAATTTTCGGAATCTCAATTTGTTATTTAAGCCACCCCATGTACATATAATTGGTGAACCAAAATAGTGTATTTGTCTCCGTAATTTTTTCTACCTCCGTGAGATTTTTCACGTTAAATCTTATCTGCTATCTTGCCGTGCTAACCCTAACAGTTAAGAATGGCAGACTGAATATTGGGCATGTATTGAAATACCCCTCAGTCTAAGTTAATAAGACTTATTTTTTGAATGGTTTCACCGTTGTAAAATAAGTCTCAAAGCCTCAAAGCTTAATTGTTGATCTTATCCTTATTAACAGTGAAGCACATTCAAAGAGCACAAAAAACGTACGTGCCAGGAAGAAGCACGGTGGTAAAATTAACAATTAAGCTTTGAGGCTTTGAAAAGGATGCGAAACTGCAAACCACATAGTGATTACTGCTACATCTGTTACGCCATATCCTTGACTTTGTGGGAGCTGTAGCTTGAGATCCTTCTCATAGATATAGAAAGAGAGCACACACTCTAAATGTTTCAATCATAAAACTGATTTAGCTTGCTCCAAATAACTCGTGCAGTTAAAAGTAATAACAATTCAATTAATGATCTCCTGATTACAGCAAAATGAATAAAATCACCAGCCTCAATTTACATTATGGAAGGGCCACATTATAATGTCGTGCAAAAAAAAGCTGCTCATGCAATGTCCTGCCACATTAAGGTAACAGCAAGCACTACTACAGAAAACGTCTTTACTGTCGGGTCCACATTAGCATCACTGCCGGATGTGGACCCGGCACTACCTAAGTGGCAGTGATAGTCACTGCCACATTTTGAACCGGCAGTGATAATCACTATCACTGCCGGTTCGTGTTATACAACTGGTAGTGATAAGTAATTATCACTGTCGGATTTTCCTCGATAACTAGCAGGGATAACTCCTTATCACAGTCGGTTATGTTCTACAACTGCTTTATCACTGCCATTTTTTCCTCCAAAACCGGCAGTGATAACTCCTTATCACTACCATATTTTTCTCTAAAACCGGCAGTGATAGGTTTTTTAAAACCTTATATATATATATATATATATATATATATATATATATATATATATATATATAAAGATATGTATTATGTAATGTTGTAGCATATATATTGTACAGTAGATGTATTTTGTACGGTATATGTTATGCACAATATTAACAAAGCATCGCTAAAGCATAATTCAAATACATTAAAGCATCATAATATTTAATTATTACATCGTTCATATTTCACTTAAGCTTTAGCGTTAGCTCGTAAAACTCGCCCTTCAGGTTGATAACTTCTCAAACAATGAACCTAGTCATCTGCTCTCGAAGGGCTTCAATTTCGCTGTTGAGTAGACTGTTGGTGCCTAGCTTCACGCGTTGTCATTGAAGAAATTGAAGCATTAATTAGTGTCTTCGTCTTTATGAAGGAAAGTAGTTGTCAATATGTAATGATATACCATCTCGCCGTTGTAGTCGGTACTGTCAGTGACGAACGCGTGCATATGTGTCGTTAGGTAGTATCCACATAAATTGTTCCCTTGTTGCTGTCTTAGGCACGGAAAATCAGTTTTTATTCTGAACTTCTTCATAAATGGACGATACCGCTGGCTCTTCTTGCGGTATTTTGCGTACGCCCTGTGAATGGTTTTGAGTAGTCATTAAACTTAATTAGGTGCAATAAAACAACAACTTAGTTTACCTATCTAGCAACTCTATTACTTCTTTATAATCGTCTGTCGGTTTCCTCATTGAGTCCAAGACAATGATCGTGCTTTCGTTTAACATGATGACGAGGAGGATCCAGTGAAAGCTGTAGAAGCCAATTAGTCATCACATAGTGTTGCACATGAAATGTGTGAGACTAGTAGGCAGGGAAACACGTACTGAAAGTTGTAGGGTAAAAGTATGTAGATCTTGTCTTGTAGCTTTAGCAGCGCCTTGACTACGTACTCCTCAACCTCTTTCAGCGTGTTTGGATCTTGAATAAGTTTGTAGTTGACAAGGCCCAGGTTGAGGAATCCTACTCTTTCATTTAAGTCCGCTCTGAGTGTCATTGCCTCCATTCTACATAAGAAAGAAGTCAAACCCTCAATTTAAAGGTACGTGAATATACATCCATCTTCGGTCTATCTACAAATATTTATAACAAATAAAATCTCAGTAAATCAATAAGTGGTCACAAATTATTTTATTCATTTAATTTGTTATGTAGTGCTAATTAATCTACAAATTTTTATTATTTATAAATCCATATCCAAATCTCGCTTTTAAAATCAATTAAATAATTGCTATTAGTTATAATGGTCCGTCCAACAAATTTGCATTACTTAAAAATGTATTAAATTAATACACACCAAATAAAGAAACAATTATAAGTAATTAGATTAAACAATAATTAATTATGTAGTGCTACCATATTTAAATTCATTGTACGTATTAAATGCAATCACTAATTTAGTCCTCGTAAATACTTAAATTCAAGCTACATCTTAATCTCACCAATCACTATACATATAAAAGGTGGTAAATTGAAATCTTGTCTCTAAATTAGAGCTCTAATTGTACTCATTATGCAATCAATAATTCTCAGAACCTACAACAATATAGAACATAATATCCAACTAAATCAACTACAAATGAAATGTACATTGAGATACGCACCTTAGATAACGAGTTAGAAGTGAATTCCACGAAATTAGAGAGCAAAAATTCGCCCCCTCTCTTTCCCAACCGAGCAAGAACAGAGCTCCTCTCTGTTCTAGACAAGTTGGGGAAGGAAGCCAGGCTATATATATATAGGGTCATATTATCACTCGGCTCTTGTTCTCGAACCGGCAATAATATATCATCGCCGGTTCTATCTCTAAATCCTATAGTGATATCGCTGTCGTTCGCGTAGGAAAAATTTACTGTGTCTTTATCACTGCCAGCTCTTGTTCTCAAACCAGCATTAATATATCACCGCCGGTTCTATCTCGAAATCCGTCAGTGATATCGCTGTCGTTCGCGCGGGAAAATTTTACTATGTCTTATCACTGTCGGTTTGCACTGAGAACTAGTAGTGATAAGACATAGTAAAGTTTTCCCGCACGGCTGGCTCCCCACCCGGCAATGATAATCTATCACTGTCGGCTTGGGTCCATCCGGTAGTGACGGGTTCGCGGATAAACCTTTCTACAGTAGTGAAGACAGACGGTGGAAAACCGTCTGATACCAGCCGAATCACGAGGAAGAAAATAATTAGCACTAATTTTAGTAATCTACCTTACAGCGTTGTCAAACAAAGCATCTTGTATCTCTTTCAGCTTTTTATCAGAGTTCACAAATAACTATAGTAGCATTATCCATTTCCTAGGCATTGATTTGTGAACTTCTGTATCATCAAAGATTGTGGCATGTGAAAAAGTGGACAATTTTCCCCTGAAGACGCACCTTGAGTTGGCACAACCAAGATATATCGTGGAACTTGTTCAAGTATATCAGCCAGTCGAGGGACTTCTAAGGTATCATGATTTATTTTAACTGTAGATTAAATTGAAAGATCAAGACACCCATTTGCCACCATATATTATTTCTTAAACTACATGTCTTCAGATGAATCTCTGTTTTCCGTTTTTTCCGAGGCGGACCTTCCGTTCCAGCGAAATCGTAGATTATATCATTTCAACTGTTTCGCGTGTTTTCTCGATTTCCTCACGTAGGGAGCGATAGTCGCATGTTTTCTCGATTTGCTCGCATGGGGAGCGGCGGTCGTGACGTGGCACGCCGCGCTCGATTGTCTAGTACCTTTTAAGATGCTGTAATATCTGCTGCGTCGTGTAATGTCAGCCTTCCCTCCCTTTATACAAAGCCTGCTGATGTATGGAGAAAAATTGGAACATCTCATTATAAAAAAAAATCAACGAAAGCAGGACTCAGTGTCACCGTAAAAGAGCTTCCAAAAGTACATGCAAAACAAAGAGACACTGGAGCGATAATAGGCAGTACACATTGGATGCAAAAGTCCAATCAAATCCTGACTTTTTTTGTCGACACAGTACGACAAGATACTGTTTCTGAAGTGAATGAATAAAATATAAGAACTTTTTACTGTACTAGCGAGAGGTGGGCATTGGGCCGTGCTTTTGCCCGGTCTAGCACGAAGCGCGCCGTGCCGTGCCGGCATGTCACTGTAGCTCGGGCCGTGCCGAGCCCAGGAATCGGGCACGGTGGGTGGCACGGCCCGGCACGACAGAGCTACCGCGGCCCGCGGCAAGGCACGACCACGCCACTGTCGCCCACCACGGCCTGTCTCGGTCGTGCCCCTACCGCTGTCGCTGCCACGGAGAGGAAGGTGAAGGGAGGGGAGAGCTTAGCTGGCCGCGTCGCCGCGCCACCGTGGCTGCCGTGCACCCGCCAAAGCCACGTCCCTGCCTCCATGCCCGTCGAAGCCGCGCACCATGCTCGCCGGCCGTGGTCGCCACGCGCCATGCCCGCCGTGGCCCGCCGCCTTGCCCGCCGAAGTGGTCGCCGCAAGACTGCAGCCTTGCCCGCTGAAGTGGGCCGCAGCCTTGGCCGACGCCGGCTCAGGTGGGGAGGGAGGGAGGCGAGGGGGCGCCGGCACTGGCTCGGGTGGGGAGGGAGGCGAGGGGGCACCGGCACGAGTGGGGAGGGAGGGAGGCGAGGGGGAACCGGTGCCAGAGCGGGTGGGGAGGGGGAGGCCAGGGGCGTCGGCTCGGCAGGAAGGGAGGCGAGGGGGCACCGGTGCCGAAGAGGGTGGGGAGGGGGGAGGCCAGGGGTGTCGGCTTGGTGGGAAGGGAGGCAAGGGGGCGCAGGTCGTAGGCGTCGAACCGGGTGGGGACTGGGGAGGGAGGGATAATCGGATAAGGATGGCCAAAGGAAGAAAAGAAAAGGAGGGGATAAAAGAAAAGGTGAAAAAGAAAAGGGGGAAAAGGAAAAAGAAGAAAAAAAGAGAGAGAAAAGATTAAAAAAAATTCAATTCGAGTGAATAAATTCTTTACCTTTTTATAGGCAAATTAAACCCATTAATTGAGTTTTATCAAGAATTGGATTAAATATATTATACTGACAAAGGTAGGTATCAATTTTGTAATTTGTTATTAAAATGTGGTCATCTATATTCTCTCTAATATCCTAGTTCGACAACCACTTTTTGGAGAATGAAAAGGGGATGGAAAAAAAGGGGAAATGGAAAATGAGAAAACAAAATAAAATCATAAAATTTAAGTAATTAAGTAAAATTATTTGGGATGCTCGGGATGAGAACTAGTTGGGATGTTTGAGGGCATGCTTGCTTGTGCCATAGAGGGGAAGAAGAATATTGCACCACTCACTCTCTATGTCACACTCTCTAGCTCACTCTCTCTGGCTTACTCTCACTCTCTCAATCTCTCTCTTCGACTCTCTATATCACTCACTCCCTTCGACTATGTGTCACTCTCTCGCTCGCTCTCACTCTCTCAGTCCCTCTCTCTCTCAGACTCTCTATGTCACTCTCTTTGACTCACTCTCACTTTCTCAGACCCTCTCTCTCCCTTTTCTCGGTCGGCACCTTACCTAGCTCTCTCCACTCCTTGCTCGCTCATCACGCTCTCTCTCTTGTCGTGGTAACTTCTTCTTTATCTTTTTTACTAGTTGTGCCGTACTATCACCCACATCATGATAACCCTCCTTTGTTTTTCTCGCTAGTTGTGCCGCACTATCACTCACGTCATGATAACCTTTCATTTATTTTTCTCGCTACGTCACCACCCTCTCCCTCCCCTAACACTACGCTCCCCGCTTCCGCCATCCTCTCGTCCTCCCTTCCTAGTTCCTATCAACCGCGTCGACCATCACAGATGCTTCACCCTTTCAATCCAACTCCGATGACCCCATCATCCGATGCTCCTTTACTCTTGTTAGAATAGTGCAAATGGGCTGGGTCTGGGCCGGCACGACACGACACGAAGTGCAAATGCGCCGTGCCTGGGCTCGTCGAAGGTGAGGCAGGCTGACTCGGTACGACGGGCCGTCGTGGCCCGGCCCGATTCAGGCACAAAACACGATGGGCCCGGGCCGAGCTGGCCTAGCCCCGCACGACACCCACCTCTAGTACTAGCCCTTTGCATGTTTCTTTTGTCGAAAATGGCTATTACCACGACGAATTTGCGGAATTGGTCCTAGCAGTCAAATTAAGTGGTCGGATTCCGCTAATATTTTTTTTCAGTGGTTCCAGTCCGCTGGAAATTTGTTTTTTTTCAACAGCACGGTGAAATATTTTTTTATTTCCAACGGTTGGATTCCACTGCCTAATTTTTTTATTGATTTTCAGCGGTACCAAAACGATAGATATTTTCACCGTGTCGTATAAAAAAATCAAAAATTTTCAGCGCTGCATTTCCGAATGAGGGCCGAACGGGATGGCGGGACCCACTGTTGTTTCCAGCGGTGCCCGTCCGCTGGAATGGGGGGGATGATTTAGGGGAGTTCATGACTAGGCGAAAAACAAATGCAAGGAGGAACTGCTAATATTAGTAAGCAGAGGACAAATCGAAATCTATCAAATCTTTTTTTTCAGAGGAATCAATTAATCAGCATGTAGTAATCCAGCGAGAAACAGGCTGTTGGATGGGCCCGGTTTAATTAATTAAGCAGCCTTGATTTGTTGCTGTCTGCTTCAAATATCATTCCAGCGGACGGGCACCGCTGGAAACAGCGGTGGGTCCCGTCATCCCGTTCGGCCCTATTCCAGCGGAAATGCAAAAATATCCCACGGTTCAGTACCGCTGAAAATTAGTGCTAAAAAATTAGGCAGCGGAATCCACTCGCTGGAAATAAAAAAAATTTCACCATACGTTTGAAAATAAAAACAAATTTCCAGCGGACTGAGACCACTGAGAATAAATAAAAAAAAATTCAGTGGAATCCGACCGCTTAATTTGCCTGCTAGGGTCTAATTTCGCAAATTCATCGTGATAATGGCTATTTTGAAAAAAAAACATGCAAGGGTTAGGACAGCAAAAAGTTCAAAATATAACCTTGATAAAAAAGTCCAATCAAATCGAACATCCGTTCATACAGGATATAGCAATCGACCAAATGGCTGGCTGCAAACAGTTAGAATTGAAGGGAAAAGATTAATGAAATTGAACATTAATCCATATAGGTGTAGGCAGTACAAAAGGAATAATAGCAACCAATAAACCTGAAGGAAAAATTGTTAACAAAACAAAATATAGCAGAATAGTTACATTGGGAGTCATAATATGGGTCCGGTTACACTATCCGTTTCTTTTCCCCGTGAACCTTCTCCATGTTGGATGACAACACGTTGCAACTTGAGGATGAGAAGATTAAATAGTAAATATCCATCGCCTGTAGTAAGTAGAAACATTTTATAAAAGCGACTGCAGTGCTTTTCATCACTTCTTTGATTTTTTTATTACAAGCAAGATACGCACGCATACACATCGCCACACACACACATTACATACATGCGATGGTGTCTCTTTAGTCTAGAAAGACGGAGACCTAAGATAAATCCATGACCTTACAAAATAATGGATGAGTTATATACCCTTAACTCCGTAACTTCACTACCCAGGTCTTTCTCACCAAAGCATCCATATTAAAAAGGAGTGCAAAACTAGCAAGGTAAATATTATCTTCTTTTCTTGGCCTAGCTTGTTCATCTAATAGCATATTTTAGTTTCTACCAAACAGCTTACCAGGTTCAAATTTCTAGCTTGTTCATTCAAATATATGTCTTCAAGCTTGTAACTGTTTGTGTACGCGCATATGTTTAGATTGTTGTAGGTGGTACACTGTTTTTGGGGAAAATACAAAGATTTTTTAAATAATACATTTTCAAAATAATTTTACAAAAATAATGCCCCAAAAAACTACAAAAATATACCTTTTCACAATTCATTTGGCGACATGGGTATATTTTTGTATTTTTGAGGTATTTTTAGTAAAATTATTTAAAAATTCAAATATGATCATGAATCAAATTATTCTGAAGTCCATTGAAGTCCAACTGGGCCGAAAACAAGGCCTACATGATCGAAAAAAAGAAGATGCCAACAAAAACATGGTTCACCTGTAAGGCCATTAACTTACACATGGACTACCTGTTGCTGTCACTTGTTAGGACCGAATTTAAGAGTCCAACTGAACTTACAAGATGTTTAAACGAATAGGGAGATCCGAGCCTGCCTATATCGAAATTCGAAAGCAAGACAAGTCTTACATAGGTGGAGGCTGAACACAACGAATTGTACCGATTCATACAAATTTTTTGTGGAATTTATGTGTCGTAGATCTGGACTGAAGTTGTTTTCCAAAATAAACTCCTGTACAAGCCAACTATTCCTATTTACGAGGAAGTGTCAGGTCCCCCCTGTTGTCCTGACCCTCCTTGCAATTGGCTCCTCCAACGTGGGCAGAAATCAGCTTACAGGATTGCACCAAACTAGAGGTTTGCAGTAGACGTACGTGCACTCTGGTTAACAAAGGGAATACGTGTACGGACAGGGAAAAAAAGAGCATTCCCATTCCGACGAGAAAAAGAAGAGCAGCCGTGTTACTAGGGACCAAAATGGTACTCCCTCGAGGACTGGCGCTTGCTCGGAAAATTAGGAACGGGTATACACACGTGGGCGTCTACAGCGTAGGAACGGTGTTTATAAGCGAGTGTGATGGTGTGCGTGTGTGATTGGTTCTTGTACTCTTAAAAAAATTACTCCTTCAGGACTTGAAAGATTGAAATAAACATGAGAACAAAATTAACATCCTAAAACGACATTAAACAAGAATGGATGAAGTACATATTTCCTCCGTCCAAATTTATAAGGCGTATTTATTTTTGACACAGACAAAAAGATATTAAAAATGATTTGATTCTAGGGAGGATCTAAGTTTTTTTTTTTGCTAAATAGTACTTGAATATTGAGTATTCAGATCAAGATCTAATAGGTAAAATCAATTTGCCTCATATCCTTCTATTCAAGTACTATTTTATCAAAGAGTACTTAATTTTTATATAAATTAAATTACATAAAAAATAATATGATAATTTGTAAAAAAAGGAACACAATAAATTACAAGGAACATAACGAACAAAAATCGTGAATCACAAAATCAAAATGATAAAAGCACAACGTGAATCACAAAGCAATATCTACTAGATTAAAAAAGTGCTCACAAATAAAAAAAATACTCGAGTGCCATTTAGCAATTTTCAATTATTATTACTAAGCACTATATACAATTTATACATAAAACATTTTATATATTTGTGGACAAAACGATTAAAAAATTATAACTTAAACGGAGAGAGTATTACTCAGGGTGGTTGTATTGTCCACTCAGACGCTGACTCCCATCCTACTTGATGTGCCAAAACCTGTCACCTGTGGAGAACAGCTGGGATTAATTCCGTGAATCATTACGTAATATTTAATACTATATAAAGGTTCCCCACTGTTTGGTTAATACTTCCTTTTATAGGGCGCATCATTTGTTCGCACGTAGCCTCTATAGACTATATTTAAAGTATGCACGCAGGAAATATCAAAAAAATCTAGATATTTATTAAAGATATAAAAAAACAACACATTAATTTGCATTATGATATGAAATATGTTCTATATTTATAAACAAGATCATTAAAAAATATACTTGATAGACTTGGGCGAAAGGAGTACATAAATAGCCCAAATCAACACTCTTGTAGACTGATATTCCCTCCATTCCTAAATACATATCATTCTAGTATTCAGATTTTGTTTTTAAATACATATCATTTTACAATTTCAAAACAACTTTTAACTATTTTTTCTTTTGCATACATCTACCATTCATCATTACTAATATTATTTATTATTGTGAAATAGGGTAACACACAATTCAAGAGCAATAGGTGAGCTAATGAAGGAGAACAATTCAATTATTTCTACACATGCATGGTTGAAGTGCAAAATCTTAAAACGCCGTCTATTCAGGAGCGATTAGAAGATGCCAATGCTCCCTATCTACACACTTTAAGCATTTACACTGTCCGTCGATTGTTATTCCAACAGATTACACGGCTCCATGACTGCAGGCTGCAGCGAATCCGTTTCGACCAAGAACGTTGCAAGAAGGCGCTGTTGGCAACTGAAAGTGCTCGTAACTCTTTTCTGCAAGCGTCCGTGCACGCTAAATCTGTGATCCAAAGTTTGGGGGAATAATTGATGATTTGATTTTATTTACTTGTGTTATTAATCATTTATCCCGTAATATCTTACGGATATGTAGGTCTTACGGCCACATATCAGTGAGACAAATGGGACAAATGATCAATTGTCCCGAGTTTTGGTCTATTTAGTTCTTTGGCACACCTTTCTTATTATTCTTCTTTCGAATGAAATTATAAACCTACCTCTATTTTTGAACGCAAAAGAATCAGAAGAGAATACATGTTACCTATTATGCTCTCTGCTACGGTAGATCACCGATAGTTAGGGGCGAATCCACTATTGGGGTTGGCTGGGGCGCCAGCCCCACCTCCGATCGGCCGAATCCCCCTCCTCCAGTATCCTCAACACCAGAAAGAAGCAGAGACGTAGTGCTATGACAGCAAATCGGTAGGTTTAGTAACTGTCAACTGGAAGTAAGATGTAATAAGAAAAGTAGAAAACAATACTATCAGGCAAATGAGTCATCAAAATTAGTCATGGACTCCCTTACTCTCATGGGATTTTATCTGTACAGCACTCAGAGCGCAGCACCAGGAGTTCGAGAGATAAGCAGTGTCGGTGTCGTCTCGCAGACGACAAACCATTGCACGGGCGATTGCGGGCGGAACGTGCATCACCAAAGGAGAGGAATCGGCAGCTCGGAGCGCCGTCTAGTCGGCAGCCGAACACGCATCTACAGAGCCTAGAGAGGAACCAAGGCTTACTCCGTCCAGCCGGCGACCGAACGCACATCGCCAGATCCAGATAGGAACCGAAGCGATCAGCAAGGAAGAGCGACCGAGGACGAGGAGTCTCTCAGCTTCGTATTGATGCTAGGACGAGGACACCAGAGCTAGACTAATTCGCTAGCGCCACTGATTGCTTTGCTCGGTATAAAAAATTGCCCCAAGCCACAATGCAATGCCTCATGCCTGAATGCCTTTTGTTGTGATAATTGATATCTGATTTTTGTATTCTATTGCCTCAAGTCTATATTCTATTGACTGATTGATATTTTTGTCTCTCTGATTTAATATGTATGAATTTGTAATTTGGTTGGCAATATATCGGTAGATGTATTATTAGTATGCGTATGTTGAGTTAGAACTTCGACATAGGAACCCCACCTCTACTTTCATCCTGGATTCACCACTGCCGATAGTACAGCTCCTCTTCCATCGAGCTTAGGTACAGGGACAGGTATCCGGCAGGCTCAGGTACTGTACTGTAGCATTGTAGATTGCTGCCGTGCTAACTACGTTAGGTGCGACGCATTCGATGCCCATAAAGAGGGCCCTGATAGCAGCCGTTTCCTGGCCAGAAGAAACATACGGCCGGGCACCAACCAAAGCCTGCTCCTCCCCAGTGCTCCCGGGCCCAAGTCCATAATAGCCGAAACTGTTGCAGCGCCTAACTACTCGTCGTTAGGGATGGCAACGGAAAATCCTCGCGAAGAGCGCCCTCCCATCTCCGATTTCCGATAAGCAAAATTTCCTCGCCCCCGTCCCCGTCCCCGTACATGGGGATTAATTCTCCCCCGTCCCCGATCCTCAACGGGTTTGCGGGGCCCCGACGGGGAATAATCCCCGAAAATGCTATATAAAAGATCACATGCTACATGAATGAATCACTAGAGTAATGGTGCATGTGTGGTTGAAGTGTGAGTGAATCACTAAAGTAATTCATATTTAGCATATTTATTAATAATAACCTCAGATATATATTTTTTCTTTTGAGAATGATTATTTACTTCCACCTATTAGTGATAACACGGGGACGGGGACGGGGAACGGTGGAACGTCCTCATCCCCGCGATCTCCGACGGGGGCAATATTTTTCCCGATAAGCCCCCCGCGGGGAGAGATTTCCCCCGTCCCCATCCCCTAATAGGGGAATTTCCCGCGGGGAAACGGGGATCGGGTCCCATTGCCATCCCTACTCGTCATCGTGTAGGGTTGTGGGCGTGTGGATGGCTGAGATCTGAATCCGATCAGAATTCCCATTCTACTCTCTCGTGCCTCCTCTAAGTCTTATTTTTTAAATGATTTATCTATAGATATAAGGTTCACATGTAAATTTAATGAGGTATTTCTTTCTATATCACTATTTATTCTCTTTCAACTATATGCATTTATTCATTACCACCCATATAAAGTATTAATTATATCTTATCTTCCAAAACAATTAAGTAGGGACATCTAAAGTCATTTTTTCTCGTACCTTTCTCAATTTCAATGCAACTTTAATATTTGTGCAAAGTCAAAATATGCCTTATATTTTTTGACTGAGGGAGTACTAATTTTGGATACTAGATTAGAACCACGCGCGTTGCTAGCGACCTCTCAATTTTAACATAGAGACGAAAATATTTTAAAAGGGTAAAATTTTAAAAATATTGTAGCTAAATTTTAAGGGAGAGATGTATTTTTTTTTAAAAAAACAGAAAATAAAAAGGTACTGTAGCTATAGCTAGCTCTGTGGTTTCTGCAGTACCAAAGCGCCACATTATTGATAGATACAAATATAGATTCGTCTGCATTCGTTCTATGGTTGGTTACTTACATGAGAATACGAGAGCGCAGACGGGCGGTACCCAAAATTACTCCCTGCAATGCAATCGCAGAAGAGTGGCGTTTGGGATGTCTTGGATCAAGCTTTTCAATCTTTGCTGTCGATGTCTCTGTAAAAATTGACTCGGATCCAGCTGGTTATCAAAAGTATTGCCCAGATTGAATGGTAGAAGACCATGAGAACTTGCTAATTTTGCTCCCTACAGATATGGCCGGACGATTCAATAGTAATAAGAAGAAATGTAAGCACTAAGTAGATAATATTCCTGAAGGAAATATAGCGTTTTTCTTTTGCTCAAGATAGCTAGAGCATGACTCCAGGGAGGAGATAGTGTTTTTATTGCTAGCCCGTGACTCTATTGAGTAATAATTAAGCTCCCTAATACTATGCAGCTTAATTATTTCAAAAAGAAAAATACTACAAAATCCCATGTCAATCGAAGCAAAAAAGAAGAAGGGTAAAAGCATGTATATGTGCATCTGTTCACATAACTCCGATTTATTGATTTATTTTTTCACACATATTTCAATAATTAAGCACATTATTACCTATTTTAAAAAATAAAGGCAGATGTAATTCCCCATGTTAATAGGAAGAAAGTGCTGTGAATTCTAATTAGTTGACTCAATAGACCTTCTTATTGTAACTGTCTTTAATTAGATATAACATATGAGTTCAAATAAACATTGAAATATAGAAATGTAGAATAAAGTGGAGAACTTTCACTGTTGTAGCACAAAAAAAATATTTTTTCCAGAATTAGTCCCTGTACGATTTTTTTTTTAAATATGGCCCCTAGCCTCGCAAATCTTGCGCACCACACACGGGGGAGCACTGCATTAGGTATTGCAGCGCCTCCACTCAGCGGCAATCCAAAATTAAAAAAAATCGTGGTATTGTAGCGCGGCATTTAGTGTGTTTTTTTTTAAAATTTCGGATTGTGTTGAGTAGAGGCGCGGTATCTAAATTTAAATATAATTTATTGTATATAAATTACTGATACCACGTATTTAATAGTAATATGTATGTTAAACCGTGACGTGTAGCATAGCACATATTGTTAACTATTTTCTTACTCTATTATCTTTCTTTATGTCGCCATCCTTCCTCCTCTTATTTAATTGTCATTGGCAAAAACCGATGACATGGCTGTTAACATGGCAAAAACCACATTGATTTGGATCCCCGTTAGCAAAACCACCCTCCAAAACTACCTTAGACTTAGGGTGTAAGTGTTTTTTAATTGTAACCTTAGGGTATAAGTTGATTTGGTTTTTTTTAAGTTTAAAGTGTTTAAATACCTGGTTTTGTAGTGGAGAGTATTAAATAAACTTTTTATAAAGTTCAAGGATGTAAAATGGACTTATTTCTACTTATAAATTAATATTATTATATTAAACTCTAGAACGGAACACCGGTATAGACCAATACTGAAACGTACTATTTTAATAGCCACACCGGTATAGCTTTAGAATGGTATTGACGAGTATGATTACAACAACTTAACCTAGCCTCAATCAAGTTCTTTCACTGAAGAGTTTTTTTTAAAAAAACTACCCTATCAACCAACTTGAATATCTTCTTTTCTAGTTTCTGGCCCAGGGCTGTTTTCTGTAGCACTCGGTCGACACGATCGGGCTTGTTGTTATGGGCCGGCGTACTTGCTCATTGCCTAATGGGCAAGGTGGATAGTTAATGGGTATTCGGATTTGCTGTTCGAACAAATTCGGATCGAATAAATGCTCTGTTCTATGTTCTACCTTCTAGCTCGAATAGAAGAAGCTGGTTTACAACTTCGTGTACATTTGAGACTTTCAAATACTATATACTATGCACATAGTTTTTCTACTGAAAAAAACTAGGATTTAAATGTAGCTCCTGGTCTATCACGGTAAGGGATATGAAAAGACTATCATAGTTATAACAAGCTATTGCGAAAGTTATGCTACACATCATGGTTATATATATATATATATATATATATATATATATATATATATATATATATATATATAAAACATATTTAAATTTAGATACCGCGCCTCCACTCAGCGACAATCCAAAATAAAAAAAAACCATGCTACAGTACCATAATATTTTTTTAAAAAAAATTGGATTGTCAGTGAGTGGAGGCACTGTAATACCTAATGCAGCGCTCCTCATGCGCGGCATTAGCTATTGCAACGCTCCCCGTGCACGGAATTGTTTTGCAGCACTCCCCGTGCGCAGAATTTGCGAGCCCAGGGGCCATATTTGTAGAAAAAATCGCACAGGGGTTAGTCCGAAAAAATAACTTTTTGGGGGCTACAATAGTAAAGAGTTCTAAAGTAGAAGTGTTTTTAAGTTGAATATAGAAATGCTTACAATATTTACTGTATATTTATGTGAATTCTACATTTTTTAAGTTCAATAAACGCTAAATAAACATAAGAGTTCAAATAACACTATTAGAAATAAACGCTAAATAAACTTTCTAATTTAAGTTCTATATTTAAATAAACATAAGAGTTCAAATAACACTATTAGAAATAAACGCTAAATAAACTTTCTAATTTAAGTTCTATATTTATGTGAATTCTACATTAGAATGTTTATTTGAACTCTTATGTTATATCTAATTTAAAATGTTTTTTAAATGGAAGTGTTTATTGAAGATAATATTTAAAATTGTAAGCACTAAGAAGATAATATGAATTTAAAATATTTATAGCGTAAAGTGTACAGATATGGCCGGACGATTCAATGTTTATTTCTACATTTTAAATTCATATTACATTTTTCAAAATAATCAGATAGTGGATACTTGGTACATGTGTATGTAATGTATACACTTTACGCACACTTTTCCCATTGTCCACTAAATCATCCTACATGTGAGAATTAAGTGACAGTGAAGAAAATGTTGGGAAAGGAAAAGCTTAAAATCTTTTTAAAACTAAAAGTTGTACTTACCACACTTATCCCCAATATAATATTATATTCATTATATATATTAATTCGAAAGACTAAAAATTGGAACTTTGAAAACTTAAAACTTTACATGAATATTTTGCTAAATAAATATTACATAAATATAAAACCAAAAATAAAAATAGGAAGTGTACGAACACGAAGAACACAAAACAGAGGTAATCATAAACTGACGTATTATTTCTTTAAGTGTCGGTTTGTTTCAGTTTGGATTCTCTAAAAGCTGATTCTAAATTGTGGTTGTAGAGAAGCTGATTCTCCAAAAGCTGGAATCCAAAATCACATATGAAGTGGATTGTGGATTCTAGTGTATATAGGTGGACTGGATTGTGAGAATCGGATTTTAGAATCAGACTGTTTATTTTTTATTCTGCTTTTAGGGCCAGAATCCAGAATCAAAAGCTAAAACAAACAGGCCCTAAATACAAGTCATATTTTTGGGCCATTAAATCAAATCAGAATGGTAAGCACGTATCTCCAAACTAAAAGGGTAACTTCAAGATAAACATGGATTTTTAAAAATAATACCCAAAAATTATAAAAATATATCTCTGTTGCCATTTTATTTTGCGATAGAGCTTCTGTCATCAATTGAATTGACGACAGATGTCTCTTTTGTTGCGGATTGAATCGACCAACGGATTATTTTGTCATAGATTTATTTGGTTGACAAAAATGAGACTTCTGTCACCAAATAAAACTATTGCCAATTCAATTGACGACAAAAAGCCTATCGTTAATTCATTTGGTGATAGATCTTTTGTCACGACAGAGTTTCTGTTGTCAATTGAAATGACGATAGAGGTATAATTTTGTAATTTTTTGGATTATTATTTTTTGTAAAATCATTTAAAAATGTAATTTTTTAAAAAAAATCGATAAACATGTAATCCGTACAGGCACAGAGTTGATGGCTACTATTTTCTTAGGGTGACTAGCGCCTGAGCGTCCGTTGGAAGACTTCATATCGTACGCGCGGGGGTGTAATACGAGTGAACAACATGCACACCATTTATAATAAGTATATGCAATAAATTTGCAAAACAACAGTGAAAACATCCAGATAAAAAAAATATAAAAAAAGCTTCTCCCCAAAATTGGATGAAACACGGGTCTATATTTGAAGCTTCTCCCCAAGCTTTTTGAAGCTAAATTGGAATCAGTATATTTTTTTGAAGCTTCTCCCCGCAATTTAGCTACATTGGAATACTAGCTCAGGAGTCCCACATGATAAATTTACATCGTTAAAACATTGCAACATTTTGAAGCAACAGTGAGAACATTTTACAGCTTCTCATGAGACAATTCGAGGCATTGTTTGCAACAAATAAATAATACATAGTCTTCAATAAACACATTGTAATGTTACAACTCTGCAACCTTTAAAAATACTAGATGCAACATTTTGCAACCAAGAATGCAACAAACGGAAACAAATCCGCAACAGCAGGAGAGATGGCACAACACCCGAAAACATATCCCGCAACAATTAGAGAAAATGATTGCAACAAAGCTGAAAAAAGAAAATGCATGCAACAACTTTATTGGAACTAAGTTTGAGAGAGGAGGAAGGATGCAGACGCTGATATCACCACCACATGATTGGGCCAGCCTAGATATAGAAGGGGCAAGGCCTGCCTGGCACTGATGCCTCGTCGACCCTCGGTTGTGTTGTCCTCTACACCTCATCAACCAAACTCCTCCTACCTCGGCATCGCTAGATCTGATGAGTTCCGGTCGCCATGCAATAGATTCAGTGAGATCCCTCCACCTTTTGATGAGGATACCTTCATACGATGCCCTATACTTGTCCGCTGATCTATTGAGTGGGTGGAGTGGCTATGATGGTGGCTGCCTTCGCCGGGGGCAGCGACCAGCAAGCCACCTGAGAGGTAGAAGAAATGGAGGATGTTGTGTATAACTAGAAACTTATACGCGGCGTGCCACGTCGCCGGCGTCGCTCTCCACGCGAGCAAATCAAGAAAACGCTCGATCGACGCTCCACACACGAGTAAATCGAGAAAACGCGCGAAAAGGACTAAAAAAGATTTTGTGTTTTCCGCAAAAGAGCTTAAACGTAATGCTAGAAAAACGCAACAAGGACCTAAATGCGGTGTATATTTTTTCAAAAAAAAAGGGACATGAATGTTTTTTCTTTTCGAAAAGGACATAATCGTAATTCCGTTTTTGGTAAAAAGGACCCGAGTGCAAGCCTTAAAAACGCAAAAGGACCTAGACGTAATATATATTCTTTTTTCAAAAAAAGGACTTAATCGTATTTTTTTCCGAGAAAAAGACCTATATGTATTTTTTTTCGAAAAAGGACCCAGATGTAATTTTTTTCGGCCGGCTCGGCTCGAGCCACGAGCTGACGAGTATTCATATAATGGGTACCCCAGCGGCCCGGAGTAACGAACGGGTTGTCCCAAGCCCGGCTCCGACCAAAGGCCTCACGGGTCTACAAAGGACACTCGACCCCGACTTAATGAGCTGCTCCAAGGTCATCCCTGACCTAACGGGGCGTTCGACCCCAGCCACAGGTCAGACTCCCCACCGGCTCTGACGAAGCTGAGGCAATCTCCCCCAAGGGCCAAGTGTCAGGCCTCTGCCGGCCATCGGCCACGCGGTCTACGGACATGACCGCTCGAAGTGACTGTGCGGGGGCAAGTGGCTCCTTCCCAAAACAGCACAAAGGTTGCTAAAGTCAAGACTCCAATCTCATCGTCCAGTCACGCACAGTATGGAGATACGCTCCCTCCCGAGGTAGCACCAAAGACGCAACATGGCGTCCGCCGCTCGTCGAAGGCAAAGCGGTCTGTTGCTTCCCAACGAAGCAACGAACTGATCTACTCGATGAGCCCACCAACCCGATATGGGCAGAAGAGGAGGTCGACCAACCACCAAGACCGAGAGTCAGAACTCCTAACATAGATGTCTTCATCCTTCCCTCTCCTAACTTTCCATGTAACCTACCCCCTCCGACTATATAAAGGGAGGTAGGGTCTTCTGGAGAGGGGACGGACGGACGGTCTCTCTCGCTCTCTTCTTTAGATCCTTCAACGAATAGGCAGTTTACGTTCTCACGTTCGAGCCCCCAGCTCCTGCTTGTAAACACTGTGCAGTCTTCTGCACCTAAAGCAATACGATAACACCACACGAACTGGAGTAGGGACATTCAGCCCGAACCAGTATACATTCTGGGCTTTTAGTCTAACCATTCAAGGAGAGGGAGCGCACTGCCCCTTAGACTTATAAACTTACTTTCCGGTGACTCGAAACCCCGACACGAGCCGAGCCGGCTCTCCAACGGCTCAAAGCAAGGAGGAGGCCGGAATCTTTCCAGGATTAGTAGGAGGTATTAAGCCGGCTCTCCAACGACTCAAAGTAAGGAGGAGACAGGAATCCTTTCAGGATTAGTAGGAGATATTATGCGGATGGGAGTGGGTCAGGTCTGTGAGCTGTGAGTGAGGCATTTGGCTTCTGTTATGTGCTGGAGCCTGGAAGGATGTTTTGAGTAGGCTGCAGTGGGCTAAATAAAGGAATTTTTTCCCTTTAATATTTTTTTTAATTTTTTTTTCAAAACTAAACGTCGGTATAAAAAAATTACAAAATTAGGCGCCGGTCGCCCGTATATGGGGCGATCGCCCCATATACGGGCGATCGCCCCACATACGGGCGATTAGTACTACTTTAAACGCGCGATTTCTCATCTGTTTGCGGTTAATTTCTAAAAAAAATCATAACTTTTTCATATGATATCGGATGGAGATAAACTTTATATAAAAATTGTAGCTCTCGACGGTATCTACAACTTTTGTATACAAACTTTTTCAATTTGAGTCCATTTAGATAACCAAAAACGGGATAGAATGTTCAGATCTAAAAACGATCTATTTTTAGATCTGAACATTATATCCCGTTTTTGGCTATCTAAATGGACTCAAATTGAAAAAGTTTGTATACAAAAGTTGTAGATCCCGTCGAGAGCTACAATTTTCATATAAAATTTATCTCCATCCGACATCATATGAAAAAGTTATGATTTTTTTTAGAAATTAACAGCAGATAGAGTAAAAATCGCGCGTTTAAAGCAAAGATTAATCGCTCAGATATGAAGGCGATCGTTCGATATGGGCGATCGCTATATACGGGCGACCGACGCCCAATTTTGTCATTTTTTTGCCCCGACGTCTAGTTTGAAAAAGATTTAAAAAAATATTAAAGAAAAAAATTCTAAATAAAGTTGAATACATAGATAAGCACGTGGCGGAAGCGTCCGATGTCGTACATCTTGTATCATCGCCGTTTTCAATTACCCGTGGTACGTCATTCAGAGTAGACTTTTCCCTTCAATCTAACCAGCCAGCAGTGTTTAGTTCAATATGGTACATTTGTTAATGGAATGATTTGGGTTCGAAAGTTCGTTTTTTTCGAACGATTATGATATTTTTTTTCTACACCTACAATATTTTCTTTCTACGCGTGCAACATTTTCTTTCGATAACAGTAGAAATATCCGCGCAGAAACAAATATTGTAGTCATTGAAAAAAAATGTTGCAGACATTAAAAAAAAATATTGCACCACGTGTCTGAGATAAAGCTGGCCCGTTTGGCCAGCACGCGGCACGGCCCAACCAAGCGTGCCGTGCTTGGGCCGGAGGTAGGGCACGGCCCGGCCCGTTTAAAAAAAATAGCCGTTTATAGCAGTTGCAAACTTAAAAAATTCAAAAAAAAATCTGAAAAAATTCAAAAAAATCCGGAATTTTTTCCTATAAATAGGTGGCTGCCCCCTCTCCATTTCTACACCAGCAATCTTGCATTCTCTTTTAATCATTCTCTTGTGGAAATTCTTTTACTCTTAGTGGTAATTTGGCAAAATTAAAAATAGTTTTGTCAAAAATCCAAAAATCCGAAATTCGGCTTTCGACTTCTGTCAAGAAATCAAGGTGATAATTGTGATTTATTATTTTATTTTGTTAGTATTTTAAATCATATTTTAGTATTAATAGCGTCATTATTTCTTGTAGTTTGCTATATGGAGCCAAGGGATTTTCCGTCGTTCCACTTTCCGATTTCTAGATTTCACCCGAGGAGCTTCTTGCATCATATGTCAAGAAGCTGCAGGAGTATGCCATCTTCGTGCTCTACAAGTGCTACTTCGTCGGCAAGCACCGGGGCGAAAAGAACAAGACGTAGTACATCGGGAGTTTGGGAAGATTTCGATCAGATTTTTGAGACATCAAACGACGCCCAAATCGTATCTTTGTTTGTAAATATTGCTAGCATAAATCAATCGCGAAATCTTGGTGGAACAGGCACTTGAAGAGGCATCCGACAATTGTAGAAAAAGCGGAATGGCTTTGAGGCAAAGCGATCTGCAGATACAACCCCGACTGATGCGATGCGTGAATCGACTACAATCTCGAGGTAGCTCGTGAATCTCTTTGTCGCTTAATCGCTTCTCAAGATCTTCCTTTAAATTTTGGTGAGTCAGTTGCGTTTGAAAGCTATATTAGGACCGCTCATAATCCTAGGTTTTCTGCAGTTTCTAGACAGACAACAACTAGAGATTTGATTAAATATTATAATAATTGTCGCAATAACCTAAAAGAAAATTTTAGCACATGTACTTCTTCTGTGTCTTTGACATCTGAAATATGGAGTGGTAGAGCTAAAGAGGATTACCTTAGTGTAGTTGCTCATTATGTAAACGATGATTGGCAACTAGAAAAGAGAATTATATGATTCAAATTAATTGATGTAGCACATACTGGTGAAAATATTGCTGATTGTATTGTAAAAGTTGTGGAAGATTTTGGCATTAATGATAAGATTTTTGCAATAACATTAGATAATGCTTCCGCAAATACTTCTGCCACGAACATACTTACTCCGCTTTTCAATTCATATGCTGAATCTTTCTTATTACATCAGCGTTGTGCTTGCCATATTATTAATCTTATAGTTAAATCTGGTTTAAAGAGGTTAAATCAGTATATTGAACCTTTTCGCACTGCAATATCTTTCTTAAGTCATTCTAATCAACGAGTAACAGCATATAAAACTTATTATATTGCAATGAATGTACGTCCGCGTAAGTTTGGTTTGGATATGCCTGTTAGATGGAACTCTACTTACTTAATGCTTAAGAATGTCATACCATATGAGAGCACATTTTTTGTTTTTATTAACACGCACTGTCGTACACGGGATGGTCAACCGGTACTCACAGAGCAACATTGGTATGTTGTTAAATACTTGCTTTCATTTTTAGAACTTTTATTTGATTCCACTGTTGCTTTATCTGGAGTTTATTATTCAACCTATCCTTTAATTGTGCATCATATTTTAGAAATTGCTACCCACTTAAAGAGCCATGAAAATGATAATATATTGCGGGAAGCTGTTTATGCTATGAAAACTAAAATTTTGAAATATTGGCAAGAAATTCCTATGTTATATACATTTGCATTTATTTTAGATCCTAGAACTAAAGTTCGAGGATTCTCTAATGTTCTCTCACTTTTAAGTGATGCGATAGGTACTGATTATTCCAGTTATTTTTCAAATGTTCGTGCTAACTTATCTGAAGTTTATGATAAGTACAATCGGAAGTTTGCTGGAGTTCGCATGCAATGACCTCCACCAAAGACCACAACAGTAAGAAGAAAACCGCGTGGGGAAAGATATAGGGGCATGTGGCTCTTCCTCAAGGAGTTCAACTACATCAACAACAAGTGCGGACACATCAAGTGGTGGGAATTAGTCGCCTATCTCAACAATGATAATCACAACTACCAAGAGAAGCAAGAGGAGGACTTCAAAGATTTTGCGGTGGTGGCACGAGCACAAGATAACATATCCGATACTTTCCATACTAGCACGGATGTGTTATCAGCCTCGCTCCACGGTTTCTTGAGTCCGCTTTCATCTATCCGAAGAATAATCGAGAGAGAAGAACAAGTCCGACTAGTGAGATGGTGGAAATACTTCTCACCGTGAAAGATTGGGAACAAGTCGATCAACGAGCTCAACATACCGCAGTAAAATACCGAAATGGGCGAAGACGTTCAAAATCTTTATCTAGATAATGAGGAAGAATAATTGTAATCTTCACTTTTTATTGTATCATCGAGCTATAGGCCGTACTCTTTTTTTCTTTGCCAAGGTTTTCTCGTGTTGAGTTTTTACTTGGCAAAGTTTTTAACGAGGCAGCCAAACATCAATAAAGCTCATTATTTAATTCAAATTATTTGTCTCATTTTAGAATTTCTCTCGTATTTTAGCTTTTTCTTAATTTATATATATATTTTAAAAAAATTTGTTCATCCTTCGAGTTTTTCTAATTATTCTAAATTTACCTATTTTTCTGAATTTTTTCATATTTTTTTACCATACTTTATCTATTTTTTTAATTTTTTTTATTTTCTTTCAAATTTTCTAACGCTAAACGGGCTACCGGGCCAACCCGGCCCGTTTGGCCCGCGAAGGACCGGGCCGGCACGGCACGGGCCTTGCCTAGGCCGCCAACCCGACACGTGGGCCGGCACGACACGGCCCGTTTACGAGCCTAGTCTAAACGGGTCGTGCCGTGTCGGGCGGTCTGTTTAGCCAGCTTTAGTCTGAAAAATAAATAGTGATCGAACGTCGATTGCTGGTTATTCCTGCGATGGATTCACCCAACAAGAATCCAGGTAAAAAACGGACATTCAATCTAATCCAATGTTTACGCCTTTTCAGTTTTACAAGCCACTAAAATTCCCAGTGACCAGCGAGAAGAGGAAACGGGAATCTTTCTAATCCCTTTCCCGTGCAAGTGACCAAACGCAACGCATATAAAAACGGCTCTAATCTCCTCCTCCTTCGCCAAGTTTCTCGCAAGAAGCCAACTAAACCAATCCGGCAAGAAAGAAGCAAATAAACCCACCACCACCCCCGGCGATGGCGTCGCAGTCGATCGAGGACCACCGGTCGGGCGCGGAGGTGCACACGGGCCGCGAGCTCTGCGAGCGCAAGGCCCGCGAGTTCCTGGTGGAGCTGGGCCTCCCCGACGGGCTCCTCCCGCTCCCTTCCCTCGAGGAGGTGGGCTACAACCGCGGCACCGGGTTCGTGTGGCTCCGGCAGAGCCAGTCCGGCGGCGTGACCCACACCTTCGACAGCATCGGCAAGCAGGTGTGGTACGCCGCTGATGTGTCGGCGTTCGTGGAGCCCGGGCGGATGCACGGCCTGGTCGGGGTCAAGAGCAAGGAGCTGCTCATCTGGGTCACCATCTCCGAGATCGTCGTCAGCCCCTCTGGGCGCAAGATCGTGTTCCGCACCCCCGCGGGGCTCGGCCGCGCCTTCCCGGTCTCCGCCTTCCAACTCAACCCGCCGCCGGAGGGGGAGGCGGAGAAGAAGGCCGCCGAGGAGGGCGCCGCCGCCGCTGCCACCACCACCAACTGATCTACTTCCAGTAAGCAAGCAAATAAAAAAGAAGCGTGTGTTTAGCAGAGGTAAGTAGTTGATTTGGCCGCGAGGATTGCCAGATCCGGTGGTAATCGCGGCCATGTTTGTGAGCTCTGAATCTGTGACTCCCCCCCATCTGCAGTGTGAGTAATAAACGGTGCTTGTTGGATTAATTCCGAATTGCCTTGCCTAGATGCAAAGTACTTCTTGCTCTTGCTCTTGCACCGAATCTTGTTGGTTTTTCGGTTGCATTTGCTGCCGTGTTTGAACGTTTGATCTCTCTCTTAGATGTTGCTAGAGGGGTTGCAATGTCATCTCTAAGCTAGATCTGCGAGGAGGATGCGTGCGCAAATCGAGAGTTCGAGATGAAATTAGAGAGGGAGTCGATTGAGTTGCAAAGTTTCATGGTTGATAGAAGAAAAAAGAAAGGAGAGGCGAGAGCAGTTCTTGCTGTAAGCCCGTGCCACCGCCAACGACGTCGGCGACAGAAGGCCAGTATTTTCTGCATCTCCCAAAATTGCTTACTGAATTTGGTTGCCTGTGATTCTAAGAAGATTTAGCAAAGACATAATGAAGGTTGCTAAAGGAAAAAAAAGGAGGAATTTTGCCAAAATATCTGGCCCCGAATCAAATGCATGTCAAACTCTTTTCGACGAAAACTCGGTTAGCTCTACCAGATTGTACTGAGAAAATCTGACAATCTTTGGCTCCGATAACCGAACCGTGTGTAAACCAAATGCTACGCTGGTACTCATCAGGATTGCTTCTGTTTTTCTATTGGTTGCATTGTCACTGTCAATGCATACTTAGGATTTGCTGTTAACTGACTGATTTGATTCATATATTAGTCTATTAAGAAAAGAGATTCATATGCAGGGGAACATTCGGGACTGCGGATAACTCTTCATGAACTGGATCAGCGTATATTATTTAGACATGGCATTACGCCATGTCTAGAGAGACCCGATATGCTCACATTACATCCATTCGAATCGGGTTGCAATTGCAGTATACTAAATGAACATATTCTTGGGAGTACTACTGCTAAGAATTAAAGTTGTAGTAATAACTGCAATTTTAGCAGTATCAACATTGCTTCCTTCGAACGAACGTGCAACGGCGAGAGGCGGCTTAAATTACAATCCGTGTTGAACTGTACTGCACAGTAACTCTATCGCAATCACATGAACACAATATACGAGAGAGTAGAACATGTTCCTTGGCTGTCTTGAATAATAAATTGATCGTCGTACATAAATCTCGATGCAAATCAAGAATACTTAAAAAATACTAGATATAGGAGTTCTCAACTTTTTTCTTTTTATTAATTATAGATTGATTTTCTCGTATATAAGGAGGTATTATATTTATACCTAAAATAACCTCTCACGGGTGGTTCAAAACCAGAAGTCTATATATATCTCAACACAAAGAAGTATTTTAATAATTATACAGGTAAACACTGGGTTTCTAGCACGATCTACTCGTTACTCTGCTCTCTCAGAAAAGACGTATATCTATCTACCCAACCATCTAGCGATTAAGGCATGCAGTCAGCAGGTTGACCGTATAAATGCATACGTCGACTTTGGGTTGATATGCATTTTCATCAACAATAAAAATAGATATAAATACACGCGCATTAAGTGGGATAGTATATTCCTATGCTCCGATGGTCTTAAATCTTTCGATTAATTCTTTAAGGTGTAGGGAATACACATACGTGTGTACGTGTGTGGTGCATGAGTTGTGTAAGTCCGACTTTCCCTAAAAAAAGAATGTGTGATGTGTGTAAGAAAGGGGAAGTGATGAACAGTGCTGACTTGCGCGTTCATCCGTCTGCTAGTATGTCACGTTTCTGGCACTTATCCCTTGGTTAGAGCGGGTAGGATAATTGTTGTCTATATGTTTTTCTATATTATTGAGAAACTGAACTAAAAATAAGTTTTATACAATCTTTTAATTATGATATAGAATTTTTTTTGTTATAAACAATAAATTATCTATATATCTTAAATTTATAGGCTTATATCTTTACTTCATGAAAAGAGACAGCTGCACTCTTTCATCCTTCTCTTTCCCTGTGTCTGCGAAAATCCTAGGTGACAAAGTTCGGTGTTGAGACTTGCCTTATGTGTCGGACCCAATCAGGCCTAAGGCCCAACCCAATATTTGGCTCAAAAACGTTCACCCTGAAAGAGATGGTCGTCGTCCTCTCCGATGATTCTCCCGCCGCCGCCACTACCCAAGGCTTGTCCCGAGCCCCTTATGTGTGATTTTGGCCGAATCCTCTTATTCTTGTTCAATCCTTCACCAGTCACTGCGATTTCAAGGAGAATCAAAAGTACGATGCGTGCGCTAGATTATTGGTTGAGCTTTCTTTTCTCGATTCATGAATGAGTTCTTTGCCTGCTCTAATCCTTTTCTAAGCTGATGCCACTACCGTTCTGGATTTGTGTTTACTCAATTCATTGCCAGAATTTGGTGTATGCACCCTCAAGGCTCAAGGACTTCCAGAGCTAGGTATTGAATTCTATATTTTTTTCGAGGTATTGTGCATTTCAAAGGAACTCCTAGCAGGTACTTACCTAATTATTCTAAGGAAACGATTTGAAGTACAAATCATCATGACTTTCCACATATATTAGTGTTGTTTTTTTTGCCAGCATTTTAGTGCTGATTAATTTATCTCTATCTGGAAATTACGTGCAAACTACTTCAGACGTTTCTCCACATTTTAGTGCTTGACTGGAATGTAGTTCATGGTTCTGTCCACATTTGTTTCGATAAAAACATGTATAGTGGTATAGACGTGGTTGTCTGTAATATACTTCCATATCATCTAAAATCCTATCAGCACAGTACAACTGACATGTACTATCATGTCCTAAGAGCATCTCCAACAATACTCCCCAAAACTCACTCTCCAAAAGTCATATTTGGAGAACTCTAAAAAAAATGCCTCTCCATACATCCTCCCTCTCCAACAGCACTCTTAATATCACACTCTCTATTTTCTCTCTCCTATATTATAATCATATTTCATATAACTGTCATAACAGCAACCGCTTTTTACCGGTAAATTCAAACGACTATATTTGAATGCGGGAATTTAAAAGTTGAAATTTATTGTGACGACTACGTTGTAACGTTTATCTTTGAACGGGTAAATTCGAACAACTATATTTGAACGCGGGAATTTAAAATTCAAATTTACTGTAATAGTCATGTTGTAATGGTCATTATTAAAAATATTGTACTGATAAAGCACTCAAAGCAGCCCCATCTATATTAGTAATAGAGCTTCAAAGCATTAGGTTAATCATTAAGACAACCTTGACACACTCAAATTTAAGAAAAAAAGCCCCGTACTAGTTCTTCATCAACAATATGCAGGAAAGAAACAGTGCTAAGCTTATTTACCAGTACCATAGATCCATTTGATAAGGAAAAGGAATTCACCGAGATATCGAGTGAAACCAACAAAATAAACAGCACTAGTAATTGTAACAAGTAATCAACAATTTGGTATGAAGGATTGTATACTTCTTGGCTTGAATCCCCTCCGGGTGTATAATTAAATCTTCTATAATTAACTGTCCTTCAGATCAGGATCTGTGTATAAATTATATGTCCTATAATTTAAGTGTCTATCAGGATCATAACAACAATCATGTTATGCATCCAGTTCCTACGGTTCATGATACGATAAAATTAGCATTAGCTCACAGCTTCCATGTTTGCCTTACACACAGTGATATTTGATTAGTCGAGAGAAAAGATTTGCTTCCTCGTGTAGTTGTGTTAGTGTACGCTTTATGTAAATGACGTTGTCCTTACCTGTCCATCAAGGGCAGAAATAGCATCAACTAGTTCCTCCTTTGATGCCATGTAAGTTCAAACCCCATTAGTTTTGGTGATTGGTTTAATATTAATGTTTAGTCATTGTTTAATGACAAATCTAATCATTGTGAGACTAACATGTCTATTGAGATTTATTCTTATTAGTCTCAAGTTTGAATGGAAAATGAAAAACCCAAGGTATACACTTATATTCACTATATCATCTTAATGCATACTTAGGATTCAAGTTAAAGTATAAATTCCTCCATTGTATTAACCTCAATATGTGCATTATGTTTCCAAATCTATATATACATGAATGCACATATCTAGGGGGAGTTGATAATTTAACTTGATGTTTAAATTGTATTGATCCATGTCCTTTTGTCATATAATATAAAGGATCAAGACCTTGAAACAATCTTTTGAGTATATATAACTTGTATAGTTGTAATATACTCATGCTAATATAGGATAAACTCATATGTAATCTAAGATTGATTATGTGCATATTGATTCCATATTCAATTAGTTATATGCACATACTTAATAGAGTTTGTTCTATAGTTGATGGTCTAAATGTATTGATCCATTTCCATTACTCAAACATATTTGGATCATTACTTTCCATCAAATTGAGTATATGAAACTTGTGTAGTCGTATATACTCATATCAATTTAAATGAAGTTTAAATTGAGTTCGGTTGTCTTTCAATCAATCAAAGGATATATTCATCATGTGTTGATGGTGTCTCTTTGTTGATTAAGGATAAGCGAAAAGTTCTTGAGTATAATGAAGCATTAGTTGCATCAAAGTACTCAAGACACAATTAATCATTCAAATTGATTTGGGTTATGCTCAATCGATCTTGGAGGCATCCATTATGTGTTAATGGAGTGCGGTGATGATTGAAACAACTATGTTTGTTGGACTAACATCTTTCATGAGTTGTGAAGTAGGTTGAGTCCAAGAAGATAAAGAATCGGGAACGAGAAGTCATCATGTGTTGATGAGCCTCAAGAGGTGATCCCGAAGTGAAGAGAATGGCTAGAGAAGAAGACGTGATCCTCGAGAGAAGATGATTGGAAATCATAAAAGCTCCAAGTGGATCGCTAGAGGCAAGGTATAACTAGCTAGGGCTAAGGATGTGTTACTAGTCTTTTACCAGTCTCGGTGCTTCGATAGAGACCGGGTTGCTAGTTAGGTTGTCGTACTATTAAGAGGGTTTGAGTCTTTTAGCTTGAGTTTCATCATGTGTTGATGAACTCAATCCGGTTCACTCTAGCTCAATCTCTTAATTTAGTTTTTGCATGGAGCTAACCATTTGGCATGTGTTGCAAATGGGTGAAGCTCGTGCATTGGATTTTGCATGAGCTAAGTATTTGCATGTGTTAAAAATAAGGGAGCTCATGCTTGCTTCTTATTGAATCTTAATTAAATTGGTTTTTGCATGAAGCTATGGATTTGCATGTGTTGCAAAAAGGGAGATAGCTTATGAAATGTTGTTTATGTGGTTATTGCTTGGAGCTAAGTTTTGCATGGGTTGCAAAAGAAGAGAACTCAAGCAATTTGGTTTAAAGAGGTTGCATGGAGCTAGAAATTTGCATGTGTTGCAAATGGAGAGCTCATGCACTTGAGTTTGATTTGTAGTTTGCATGAAGCTAAGTTTTGCATGTGTTGCAAAAGGAAAGAGCTCATGCAACTTGATTTGAATAATGGTTATTTTGCATTGTGCTAGAGATTTGCATATGTTGCAAATAGAGAGCTCATGCTTTGGTGTTTTAGCTTGTGATTGGATCATATGTTGATCAACACAAGGCTAAGCTTGGTTTATACTTTGTTGTTTGCAAATATGTTTTGCAAATGAGCTGGAAGTTATGGGTTTCAATCCTAGAGTATGTGTTGGTATTTGCAAATGTGTTTTGCAAAGTGTCAGGATCATGTGTTGATCCTTACATGGCTAGAGGGTTGATCGCATAGGTTCGTGGTTTATTTGCGGTAGTGTTTTGCAAATTAATTGGGATTTAGTGCGATTATGTGGAGTACATGATTAACATGTGCAAATGTGTTTTGCATAGTGTTGTATTCATATGGTGAACCTCACATAACTTAAATATTGTGATCTTTGTGTTTTGGATAATAGATCACGAAAAATTGGAGCTTTGGTCAGAGGGGGCGGTATGACCGGACCTCCTCTGATCATACCGGCCACCGGTATGACCGGCGCCTCCCTAGTGTGTTTTTTACAGAAGGAGGCATTTGGCGTTGAGGTGGGGCAGTATGACTGGCCGTGCAGTTTTTCTGAGTAACGGCTAGTTTTCAAGCCGTTGCTCTAAGGAGCGGTAATACTGGCCCTAGGGTGGTATGACCGGGCTCCTAGGGTACTTTTTTCCCAAATTGCCCACCAACGGCTAGTTTTTCTTGTGGGGGTTATAAAAGGACCCCATGGGGGGGGCAAAGGCAAGGTTGCTGGTTCCATTGAGCATTTAAGTGAGGTGTTGCATGTGTTGCACACTCACATTTAGTTTTTGAGTTAAGAGTGAGCTCTAATTGCATATGTTACAATTAGGAGTGGATTGAGAGCCTCTTGTGCATATGTTGCACTTGAGGGAGCCATTGTGCATGTGTTGCACTTGGTGATCACCGGAGTGCATGTGTTACACTAGGTGAAGTTCAAGCGGGAAGGCTTGGCTTGTTACTCTTGGTGTTTGCTGACACCTAGACGGCGTGGAGACGTCGTGCGTGGTGAGCTTCTTGACGAAGGTTGTGAGAAGCTCCGGCAAGTTGTGAAGGTCGGTGCTCACCTACCCGGAGGGGGAAAGAGCAACCACTAGTGGATTTAAGGTGGGTGCTCAATTCGTGGAGCCAGTCCAATTCGTTTGGACTAACCTCAACGTGGATTAGGGGAGACTGACAAGTCTCCGAACACCACAGTAAAAAGTATTATGTCTCTTATGCTTGGATTGTATTAGTTATTTATATTCAAGCAATTTATATTCATAGAATTAAATTGATTGATTGCTTGTCTTTAAAATTGCAATTATTGTTAGAGACATAATTAGTTAGTGCACATAGTGAGCTTAGTTAATTTAGGCTTAAATTGTCAAAACCTTAGTTTATCGCTTCTGCATTAGTTTTTGTTAAGGTTTTTGGCATAAAGGTAATTAGGGGTGAATTGATTTATAGAAATTTGTAGAGTAATTTTTAAAAGGCGCCTATTCACCCCCCTCTAGTCGGCATCCTCGATCTTACATGCCATAGACACGAAAGCAAATCCTCTTGAACGCCTAGTTTCTCTGTCGTAGACGACCGTAGAGTTAACTACTTCCCCGTGCTCACTGAACAATTGCATCAACCTTGAGACATCCACTTGCCACGGCAGGTTGCCAACATAAGCCCTGAAAGCAGGTGCAAATTTTCGAGGAGGTCTCTCCATACGAGAGCCCTTGGAAGTCGCCTGCTTACATTTGAAGCCTTCCGCTAATGTCCTAATAAGTAGAAATTAAACAATCAACTATTCAGCAAAATATGCAAGCTTAAAATGTTGTTCTACTAGGTACAGAAATATCTTTATCTTCAAGTGCATTTTACTGACTGGTTGATCAAATATGTGTGCATATGTACTCTATAGAAGCTCTTCAAAGTAGTTAACCTCTGTCCCTCTGCAATCTAAGCCACAAAATGAAATGATATGTGCCCAACAATATTCCACTTTTATCAGATGATGTGTTTGGTTCATCTCAAATTCTCAAAGTACAGCAAATTTCTTGTGCAGCGTATGAAATAATAACATGAAGACATGCAAATGATGAAAGCTATAAAATACAGTGGTTTGCCTTCAAACTCTAATTAGTTCAAAGAGCTAAGAAAATGATGATAGAAATGCACTCACTTAACAGTTGAACATCTTAATGGCTAACCACAAACAGTTACTGGAATTCTATATTTTCACAACAACCAACTTTAAACGTATCTAATTATACCTAGAGCGTTGCACTTGAATACCATACTATACCACTTAAGCACGGGATAATCAAATTCATCACACCAAGCGAAGAAAATGCCAAATTTAACGCATGACCTAATCAGGGAATGATGAAATCGCATTTGTGCATTGTTCATTTTTGTTTCTTCAATTATTTTGGGGCTACGGCAGTAGGCTCACCTCGGCGACCTCGACGATGCCGGCTTGGTCGAAGAGTAGGGTGAGGCGCTCGCTGTCGATGTCGTACGGCAGGTTGCCGACGTACACCTTAGCCTCCTTGGAGGGCTCCACCGCGTACTCTTCCTCAACCTCCCCCGAGGCAACCACCACTCGCTCCCCTTCCTCCTCCACAACCTCCTTCTCATCCCCCTCCTGGAGCGGCTCTTCGGCTTCCTCGTCGGACCAGTCGATGCTTGCCTTGGCGGCGACGGCGTCGGAAGAGGCGACGAGGGGCGTGAGGGGGATCCAGCGGGTGGAGCGGAGGAGAGGCACGCAGGAGAAGAGGAAGGGGAGGGGGACGACGGCGGTGACCTTGTGAGGACGAAGGGCGGTGTCATTGGGCGTGGCGGCCGCGGCCGCGGCCATGGAGAGGGAGCGGAGGGACATGACGAAGGTGGCCATGGGACAAGGGCTGGGTCAGTGGCGAGCTGGGCGGGGTTGGATAATCGGTGGATGAGGACGAGGCCGGTCGCTGTGGCCGCATGAACGAAGAAATTGGTTGCGTCCCACCGGATAGCGAGCGGAGAGAGAATCGCCAGATTTAGCGAGTCTCTCTCCGCTCGCAAATTTTGGGGACGAAGGTGGTGTTTCTGTTGGAGCTAGCTTTTGGCACAGGCTCGGTAAAAATTGAAGATAGGGAGTTGGATAGCGATTCTGTTGGAGTTGCTCTAAGTGCTAAGGATGAATAACTACTGCTAGAAAGGGCTTGTCACGCTGACATTCTTGATGGAACATTGGCACCAGTAGGCCGAAACACACAACCCAATGATGTAGTACTACTGTCAATTTGATGGCAGCATGCCTACCCCCGAACTTCAGTATCAATTTGTAGTGTTGTTGATAGAAAGGGCCTGCCACTGGATGTAAATAACAAATAACTAAGTTTGGATGAAATCACGAATCACAACTCACAAGTACTTAGTGAAGTATAGTTTTTTCACCTTCTTTTGCCAGGGATTAAATCTGCGGTAGGACTTAGGAGCTATGCACTCCCACACTCCAGTACTCCACCACTAGGAATGCTTAAAGAACTATATTTTCTATTTTCCCTATTGTCGTGGGGGCGGCCTGCCATCCGCATCAACCAAGGGAAGTCATCCCATCCGGCATCACTAAGGTGGATACAAAATATGCTTTGGTGCCCAACAGATAAAGCCCAAAGGACAATAAGACAGGAAGCATAGTCCCTTCACTAGGCGAAGGGCTTCGCATGATCCCTCGCGCCAGCGACTCTGGTAGAACAAGTCACTGCTTCAACACCAGCGAAGGGAATCCACCTCAGAAGGTTCCAAACACCATTCGAAGAGGGGGTGGGGGGTTCGCTACCACTCGTAGACCAAGGAGACATGGTGGACGAGACCTATGGAAGTCTACCATACACCGATGCTATGAGCGAAGGGTGGAAAGACCAAGTAAGTCGCAGATGCTTAATCTTAGGTTCCGTGCTCTGATGCTTATTATTTATTGCCATCAAACCGTTTCCAATCCACTGATAAACCTTCTGTTTACATTGGACCATTCAGGGCTAAACAGTCAGCTTCTTCATTGTCTTGATTTTGTGGAAGAAGTTTATTTAGGCACAATTTATATTGTTTGAGTTTGTCTTGTTTTTCTAAATTCAATTAGCCCTTGTACAGAGGATAAGCATTCCATTCCTCATATGCACTATCATGGCCCCTCACAGTAGATTCCAGAATTAAGAGAAGGCCGAACCTTATGGCTACACTAATTGGTGTCCTTGTCCATGTGATAACTGAATAAAGGGCCATATTTTAGCTTTGTAATGATGTTGTTGCCCCATGAAACTTGTTATCTTGACAGAAGCTCACATGTCATGCACCATAGTCTAGTATGCTACATACAATGCAGTAAATATGTGATATTAGTAAATGGTGCTAATTTTAATGAAAAGATTCCGTGTTGATTTTTATATGGCCATGATGTATATGTTCTTGTGCAATTGTACAATATTTTTAATGAAAAGTATGTCCCAACTAAAATATTGGTTCTTTCTTTGTCAACCAGCTTTTACAACTTTGCTAGTCATATTATTTTTTATGTTTAATAGGAAGGTTTTGGTTTTCTTTCTTTTATTTCCACAGTTTACCTTTCACCAACAAAGTTTCATGAACTTCTCTAGAACTTGGAAATTTAAGTTGCTAGGTGAGTATTGGTGTTAGCTCATTAGTAATTTGGATTCACTACTTGTTCTTTGTTAGGTAACTGCACATGTTTTTATTGGGAATAGATGAAGCGAACGTTCTGGTACCTATTCACTTATGACTTTTTGTTACTCCAGCAAAAAGGTAAATCGTATAATATTTGCTCTTCTCCCTGTAAATGACTTCATGCTTGTGAATTTGATAATCCAAAATACAGTTGAGACGAAATAGATCATTGATGTCTACATCAAATTGTGTTGACAACATCTAAATATCTCATCTAAGTTCACCTATAGTGTGTGATTTGACAAACAATGCTTCACTTGACATTTGTAGTGATCTCTCTACAGAAGTTTTAGCTCGTTCATTGTGTACTTACATGCCTATGGTAGAATGCTGCCTACATATGCATAACCACTGAATTAGGGATGTCCTAAAAGGCATGTGCATGCATGTGTTCATTTCTGACTATTTAGTTTCAGCTTCAGCCATGCATGCAACCTCTTGGTAGGAGAAGAAGCTGGAGGTTTGGACGGGCACATGAGAAGTATGCAAAATTATGCCCAAGTTGCTGACTTGCTATGATGTGGTTCGGGGGGTGGGGTTCACATGTTGGTACAAGTGATCCAAAGAAGCACCACGGTAATTTTGTTTTTCTACAGTGGTTTTTATATATTGTTAAGTTGCTGGTCTCATCTATTTTTTTTTCTGTTTTCATTATGAGATTTTGTTTATTATTTCAGCACTCTGTTAATGTCATGAGCTTTGTACACCACGAGGGTGACCGTAGTCGGAAGAGGCCAGACGACTAAGAGAACAAGGGTGCTCTGTAAGGAGGAGAGAATTCGGGAGAGATATTAGACTAGAGGGGAACTTCTTAATTCATTCTTACATAATGTGCCAAGAGGTTACCATATGCTCTTATACTGGCCCTAAAAAATCAGCTAATCAACTAACTAATTGATAAGATCCTTTTAAACTAATTGATAACAACTAACCAACTAACTAATCGATAAGATCCTTTTAAACTAATTGATAACAACCATGGTCATTAAAAGCGTCTTTGAAGGGTCGCTTTATCGTTGTTTAAACGGTAAGGCAATCAAGAAGAGTTTGCCCTGGTTTCGCCTTGTCGTACATACCTACGGTGTTCACCTTAGGGCCAAGGCGGAGTATGGCGTTGAAAAATCGGCTGAGAGACAAGAGGAGATGGCGAGCTGGCCTCAGTTGCTACCCTTGCTTTCCGTCATTGCTACTGTTGCTGCTGTGGTCGCTGCTCACAGAAGCAGTCGCTCCTCTTCATCGATGCATCATCATGATCGCTGCTCGCTGAAGTCATCGCTCTTCTTCATCGATGTGTCACCGTGGTAGCTAGATCTCATCTCTCTCACTCACTACCTCCGGCACCACAAGTGAATAGGTAAATAATCACTATCTATCTTTCATTCATGTTTTAATATTTGTGCAATTTTTAAAAAGAGATCCATTGAACCACCTCTCTTATTTCATATAGGTATTTTCTTATAATAATAGACTGGGTTGGCTTTGCATTTCTACGTGTTCCTGAATTCCGACAGCTGAATTTGTTCTTTTGCCCCAGAATAGGCTTATGCATCGAAATAATGCTAATACGATAGTTGGGACCAGCCCATCGAAATAAGTCAACTATATAAGCCCAGCCGTGAGGCCCAATACGATAGTTGGGACCAGCCCAGTACGATGTCATTTGCATTTTCAGTTGCTTTCTGGTAAATGATTGACGCATGTTGCCAAGGTTTTGCTTGATGACCTTACACATTTTTGCAAAGAGGGTCATACAGTTATTGGGCCGGACACACTACTCTGGCTGGTTCGGCATCTAGTTATTATACTAGTCATGTGTCCGTGCGTTGCAACAGAAACTCAATTTATGACAAAAAAATTATTTGCAAAGAGTACTAACTTTAGTTATGTTTCAATAGTAGGAAATGCTTGTTCCTCTGAAGAGATTTGAGAGGGAAAGCTAAGCGCGCCGGATCGAGGGAGGGAGAGGTGCTGCGGGGTCAAAATGGTTTGAGATGAAAGACATTATGACTGGAGTGGTTCGGGTTGCGTGAGCGTGTGAGAAGATCATAGGAAGGGGTGGGACTATCGGGTTAAATCCTCTTCTATCTCAGCCGTTCAAGTCAGATCCAACGAATCAGGTACTCTGGAGGAGAACGGACCACCACCAACTCGTAATTAGAAGTAGTAGAGATTATATTATAGAATAAAAAGCTGATGATGGTGTGGTTAAAAATTCTTAGAAAGAGAGAAATAGACTACGAAACATAAAAAAAACATATCGACGCTAATTTGGTGGATCCGCCGATGATGTGTGGTTAAAAGCTCTCAGAAAAAAGAGAGATAAGATGGAAATCTTCAGAAAAAGAAAAATATCTGCCTCTCGATTTGGTAGGCTCTAATTATAACTAATCTACAACTATTAGATGCTATCTGCAACAAAAGGTACTAAATAGCGTTCGCAGCGACCGCAGTTACGGTAGCACAGCAGAACGCTACCAAATCGACGTAGCGATCCCAAATAGTGGATTAGAATGTAGAGCCCGCAATAGCGTTTGTCAGACCGCTATAGTGTGAACTATTTTTTTTTTAATCAAAGATCATTTTTTATTCATTTACTTTAGAAACAGTATCCTGTGTCGACAAGAAAGTCAGGGATTACATTAAGCCACATATAAGCATAATTTATATACAAAGCTTTCTTGGCACAACAATGCGCCGGATGATTAGCTATTCTGCTGATAAATCGAAGTTCAAACCCCTGAAACTCCGACTCACTTCTTCTAACACTATTATGAGATGGTAGACAGATGATCGTTGCGTTCTAGCGCTTCTCCACAGATTTTACCAGCGCTTGACAATCAGTTTCCAACACAACATATGTTGAGCCCATTCCTGCTATAGTTTCTATACCATCCCTGCAAGCTAAAACCTTAATCACCAGAGCATCGTTAAGATGAGAGTATTTCTTGCAACTTGCAGCCAAAAAACACCATTTTTCATATCTTAAGATTACTCCTGCGCCAGCCGTCTTCCTGACAGAATCAAGTGCTCCGTCAACATTTACTTTTACCCAACCCACTGCAGGTTTTGACAAGCTGCCTTATGTCCTAAATTAGTATCCCCCAATGCAGACATTGGTGGTAACTCCATTGAGGCAACAAGTTCTTCAATTAATTTCCTAGATTGATCTGGCACAAATTGTTCTTTATCATCACTACTACAGATTATACCATCACAGACGGTTCAAAACTATCATCACAGACGGTATTTTGAATCGTCTGTGACTATGTGTCAGTGATATAACAACATATCACAGACGGTTTACAAACCGTCTGTAATATCAACATTACAGACGGTTCTAATTAGAAACCGTCTGTGATACTATAATATCACAGACCGTTTTATACTAGAACCGCTTTTAATACTATAACATCACAGACAGTTTCTAAATATAACCGTCTGTGATCCTCTTTTTTCCCCACACCCCAGCAGAACTTCCATCATTAGTATCTGTTGTTCGAAATTTTCTTCTGCTTAGATATTTCTGCAACGACATTTATAAGGCACAGCCAGTTATAAATTTAGTAATTGAATAACTAAACATCCTAGATGCATCGTAGCAATAGCTTGTCTGATCAGGACTGTCTTAAAATATGAAGTTTTGTAGCATTTTCATCTCTTTCTTATTATAATATCGATGGATTCTAAGGTAAAATCTATTTTATTCCACAGTTCATCATGAACGCTGTCATGCTCTGATTTATCGCTTCCACTTCATCCTCATCCCCAAACGAGAATACCATAGGGAGCCTGCTTCTTGAATTATAGAGTTTATTAAGTCATCGTATGGACTCTATACGATAATTTAATCAACTCCATACGATGACTTAATGAACTCTATAATTCAAAAAGCATGGCTGCCTATGGTATTCTCATTCGGGGACAAGGATAAAGTGATAACGATAAATCAGCGTATGACACCTTTCAGGATTAATTGTGGAATGAAACGAATTTACCTTAAAATCCATCAATATTATAATAAGAAAGGAGATGAAAGTGCTACAAAACTTTATATTTTAAGACGATCCTGATCAGACAAGTTGTTGCCTCGATGCATTTAGGATGTTTAGTTATTTAATTACTGAATCTATAACTGATTGTGCTTTATAAATGTCGTTGCAGAAATATCTAAGCAGAAGAAAATTTCAAACAACAAATACTAATGATGGAAGTTCTGCTAGGGGTGTAGGGAAAAAAGAGAGGATCACAGACGTTAGCGTGCTGGAGAATTAGATTAGGTAAGAAAGATAGAAACGATTCATGCTCTCAGGTGTCGGGCTATTTAAAGATTAATCTCATAAATCTTTTCTGTTATCTCAGAACAACTTTTTCACGTTATTTTTACAATGTAGATTATTAAGATGCCTATTCTAACATGCGACACATAGGCCCTCAATATTATATCCTCTTTGCATACAGTAAGACAACATAGAGCATACACACTGATAATATTTTTGGAAAGTTTAGGATCTGTATACATATTTACTCAGGAGACATGTGGTTCACTTTTAGGAATTTCATAGTACTTCATGTTGTAGAATATGCAATAATAAGAGCAAGAAAATAATGCTAATTCCAAATAACAACATAATTACATAATCCAAAGGTAGTCATAATCATCAAGATAAAACTTATTATGACTGTATGGCAACCTGCTCAAGGTTGCGAGCTATAACTTCGATATCAATCACGAAGTTATTGAGTTCATTGCCACATGAACATGTGTTAGGAGTAAAGTTGTCTTTTGCAATTTTCTTAAGGTTAGATGCGATGCACTCTATTTATTTTATTATCTAGGCCAGGCCATGACTGAGTTTCTTCGGATCCTTGTCTATCTACATGTATTACAAGTGCGTAATGAACAAACTATTAGCTTTGTCGGAAACGGAAACAGGAGAGCCATTTCTGTCAGAAACAGAATCGAAAATTCCGTATAAATGAAACCGAAAATTCCGTCGAAAACTTGGCCCACTTGGCCCAAAAAGGAGAATGAAGAATTTACATTTATTTTCGAATTAAAATAATTTCAGAAATACAAATGGCTTTATAAAAAATATCAAATAGAGTTCAAGAAGTCCGAAAAAATCTCAAAAATACCTTGGAACATTTTGAACCTAGGAAAGTTATTTCTAGCATAATTTTGGCTTCATTTTTCATGAACAAAGTAATTTTATAAATCTAAAAAATAGAAAAATGACATTTATAAACTCCAGAAAATCTAGAATAAATCTCAAAAAAATCATAAATGAACTTTGAATAATAATATGCAAATTTAGGGCATTACATCTTTATAGTTAGAGGAGAAAGAGGATGTCGATGATAATGATATGCAGGAGGATATGATGGTCTAATCTGGGGGACAAATAGCGAGTCTTCAACCAATAAACTTGATAAAAAAACTTAGTGATATCGGTGAACATAACATTGTTCTTGTATCCACCTTTGAGGTGGATTGAGTTACATTATTATTGTGATCATGTATATTGTGATTATGTACTATGTTTTTGTGGAATTTTCCACTTTCGTTTCCGTATCCGCTTCGTTCCGTTCCGTATCTGTTTCGGTCATTATTCGTTTTTGTATCCGTTTGCAGGATTTCCGATTTCATTTCCGTTACCGATAAAAGATGTGAAAACGGAAACGAAACAACTATTTACCGATCGTTTCCCTTCAGTTTTTATCCCTAGCCACAACCGATATAGGGCAAGTCCCGGAAACAACCATCATTCTTAATTTGGAGGCACGCTCGATTACTACTTAATTATATAGATAGTGGCGAATTGTGCTCGATTACTACTTAATTATATAATTAGCGATCCCTCTTCTCGCGCCCAACACGCGCGCAGAATATTCTCAAACGACTAGTTAAATTAACTTTCTGAAAGATGTCCTGTCGTAAGATAACACTAGCAGCAATGATCGATCTGGTTGTGCTCCGTTCAATTACAAGGCTAATAATTGATCCAACAAGAACAGAATCAGAAAAGAGCTTCCAAACTATATCATATCTTGCAAAGTACCGATGCTAATTTATCTACTTGTTGGTAAGTTTAACCTCTGCAGCTCTGCTCATGGTTGCTTCATGAATTTTTTAAATAATATATTTTTAAAATAATTTTACAAAAATAATACCCAAAAAAATTACAAAAATATGCACAGAGTTTCACGACGGAGTTTCTATCGCCAATCGAATTGATGACAGTTGTCTGTTTTGTCGTGGATTCATTTGGTCGATAGCCTGAGGCTCGGCTATAGAGCACTATCGTCAATTCTTTTTGGTGATAGAAGGCCTGTCGCTAATTCATTTTGCGAGACAGGTATATTTTTGTAATTTTTCTTTTGGGTATTATTTTTGTAAAATTGTTTAAAAATATATTATTTTAAAAAAAATACGCTGCTTTATTGTCTCCATGGCAAGTGGGCATAACATCTGGGCCTGGAATCTCGTTGCCGGTTGACCAAATTTTTGTGGTGTCATCATTTTACACCCATCATTAGCTTTTGGTCAATCAACAAACCAGATTATTCTAACTTAAGCATTGCCTGCCAATTGTCACTACTACACAAAAGCTCATTATAGACGGTTCAAAAATCTCATCACAAACAGTTTTGTGAACCATCTGTAAACATGTGTCAATGATAAGGAGGACACATCATAGATGGCCTTCGAATCGTCAGTGAAAATTAACATCAGAGATGATTCTATCTATGAACCGTCTGTGATGAGAGAATATCACAAAGGTTCTAGCCTAGAACAGTCTCTGATGACACATCATCGCAGACGGTTCTAGCATATAACCGTCTATGATAGTCTATCATTACAGACGGTTCTAGCTATGAACCATCTATAATATGTACTCATTACAGACGGTTCAAGCTACAAATCGTTCATAATATGTATTCATCACAGACATTTCGTAGCTAAAACCGTTTGTAATATTGCATCATCTCAGACGGTTCTAACTAAGAATCATCTATGATGATGGTTTGTATTATTGAAGATTTTTTATTTTATTGGCTAGCCCCAGGAAATGCTAGCCATACCCTCTGAAACAAAATAGATTACAGAATTTACATCATAAGCATATTATTATGATATAGATTTCAGAAATCAACTCAGATTACATATTACACACTATGTATAGCACATCCATTTCAGAAATCAACTCAGATATATTAACCAATTGAATCCATAACTATAACTCACAAATTCACAGTACAAGGTTCAAAAATTAACCCAAGTGGTAACTAACAAATTCACAACACATCAGGTGAGGCTGAGTGGCACTCAGCTTTTGGATTTATGACATCACGCATCAAGAAGATATAGAGTTTTCCTTGAATTCATAGTATGTTAGCCCGTTCCAATGCAGATTCAGGGCATTTCCAAGCCTGTCAATGGGAAGAGTAAAGTCTTGCATGTATATAAATTGATAAGTGGAAACAATTATTGCAAGATTGACAAACCTTCAAGAAATTGGTCTTATTTGCACTAATGAGGATTTGTATGTTGTGGTAAACGTAGAATCCATATTGGTTAGTAGCCTTTGGCTGCTGGTGTCACTTCTAAAATATAATTGGTTAGTTCCGGACGTACTATTATGGAGTGTGAAGGATATACTAGCAGATACCAGAAACTTATGAGCATGCTTCAGCTACGATGAGTCCTTGTGTGGCCCTCCACGAGCTCTGTAGACATTGAACGACGTCTCGAGTAATTTTGTGATAGGCGTCAAGTCGTGGGTGGCGCTCTTTTTGGAATCAAGGTAAAATACCCAGTTCTATCTTGGTATAATTACAAGTAGAACCCAGTGAAATCTACACAGGTATATCGCCATGGTCATTCAATCTAACTTCGAGTTACGTATAAAGTACAAATCAACAAGTATAACAACTGAATGAAGCACTTACCCCGGGTTGTGGGGTAAAAGTATGAATTTTTTTTTCGTTGAGCCAGCAATGCATTTTTCACGTACTACTGGACGACTTGTAAATTTTTGTCTATGGTTTGCTTGGACACCATGTGTGGATCAAGGATACCCATCGATTCTTTCTTCTTCTTTTTTGCTTCAATGATCATGTATATATATATACAAAAGCAAGGATCACATATATATGACATTTATCGGTATGGCACGAATGTAGACCATGATTGCACACACTTACAATGTTCAGCATCTAATGAGTGAGGCGTCGAGGTTGTAGAGATCGATCAAGTCGTTGAAGCCGACCATGAAAAAGCCCCCGAAAACTAGTGCAAGAAATGCTCCTCCTTGAAGCTGACCGAGATACTCGATATCCGTTGTGACACTTGCTTGTTGACTTATTCCATGCACCAATTTTGCAATCTAATGTGATGGATAAGTGATGGTGGCCCTTTTCCATTCAACTATCCCGCACAATATCCGGAATGCTGCCGCTGCCTTAGGAGGTGTGGTAGGGACCCCATCCTGCGGATCAACCGTTGTGATGGTATATCGGCTCGGGGCCTTTTACTTAGCTCTCTTGGACAGCTCATTGGTTTTCTTATGTTCGGCTCATCAAATCCATTCGGCGACGAGGAATGAGAGGACGTCATCATCTTTTTAACTAGATTGTGTTAGTTCTTAAAAGATCAAGCAAGTTGGTAAATCAACAATTCACAAACGGTCATAGAAGAGGAAATAAAATAAATTTAAGAGTATTGTTTAGAACAAAGAAATCAATAATAAAAAAGGGTTTCTTTATTTTTTTTAGAATAAGAAAAGAGATTAGATCGCTCCGCTCTCTTTGTAAGAAGAGTATTGTTCATAGTTGCATTTCTTTCCTTTCTTAACAACATTTTATCGGAGATCAGGTTAGGCAGATATTATTATCAACACTTTATTTGTGGGATGAGAAATATTTTTGTCTGCTAGGGAGATTATAGTTCTAAAAAGATTTTTATCTTCAGAATAAGTAAAGAGAAGTGGTCACTTCGCTCTCTTTCGCCACATGCAAGGTCCCAAAGAGTATAAAGTCTAGCCCTTTTGCACAACAGTATAGATTATGGACAGAGTGCTCTCAGGTGTCGGGCTACTAAAGGTCGATAGACCTTCAGCCTCCTCGCCACAAGGTGTAGGGCTACTAGAGATTAATCTCTTACCTCCACTACACCTAGGGTCAAATAATCACAATTGAACTTAAACAATTAACTAAGCAAATAAGGCCTTGAATTCTTACCTTCCTAAATTATGCTATGAACAGAGCAATCAATATACATAGTAGTAATCAAAAGTGTATCACAATGAGTACTGAATAATTGATCAAGCTAAAAGACAGTGAAGCAATAATTTCCATACCACTAACAGGAAGCAATATTTTCTAGCACTATCAGTTCAAGGCCATATTTACAATTTTAGTTGTTTTAGTTCATCAAGGACCCATTGTATCATAGAGCAATCAAAAGGGCAGCAAACATTGAGAATGATTCAATTCCCTCCCAATTTCTTCATTGAACAAATGCCTCTTCATGTGCAAGGTCCCCAAGACAATTAAAATGTATGGCCCATTTGCAAGATAGTAAAGAGTATGAATAAACCAATGTAAAGCTACAAGATAACAATTGATGTCACAATACTAATGCTAGACTAATACAATACATAAATCTGGACCCATGCCACTCGAAACAATACAAGGTAAGCACATGGAAAATAGGCTATTACTGTGTGTTGAATAGCCAGTCTTGTTGTATAGTGCATACTACTGAGAAGATACTTTTAACATTTTTCTACAACCAAAGATACTTTAAGAGTTTAAGTATGCATACTATGACCTGATTGGTTGGAATTTCGGTTTTTCTGGAAAAAGAGAAAAAGAAAAAGAAATACCGACTGACACATGGGGCCCACGCTTCAATGGCTTGGCTCACGGTGGACTGCGTCCACCGAGCGAAGCAAGGGCGATGTGGCAAACCGGCCAACGTGGACGCCACGCGGCGGCTAGGGCGAACATGGCAGCCGACGCGGCAGCCACGCGGCAGGTGACACGTCGCGGGTGCGGGAGACGACACAGCGCTGACCAGGCGGGGCGCGAGGTGATGCGGCTGCCACGCGACAGCACGTGGCGCTGACGGGGCGGAGTGGCGATGAGACGCCTTATGCGGGGAAGACGAAGCGGCTGCGGGCAAAAACACGACGAGAACCGATGGGGTTTGGGGCAAAAGAATGAGGGCGGCGCAACGAACCAGATGCGACCAAAATCGACGACGGAGGCTCACCAGCGGGGAAGGAAGACGGCGGGTAGGGCTCGCGATTTGACGACGCTCGGGTGACGGAACGCGACGAGACTAGAGGAGAAAGCGATGGCGGCTTAAATAGACACGAATCCCCACGTTTCGACGCAGATACGGCAGCAACGATCGCAGAAATCTCAGCGGTGGGTGCGGAAGCGAGCGCAACGATGGCGGCGACGCGGAGATGAAGGGCGACGGCTGACAGGTGGGCCCCGCGCATCAGCGGGAGTGAGGTGGGCCGCGCAGCTGGGCTGGGAGAGGGAGCGAAGCAGGCTGGGGAAAACGGGCCGGGAGAGCGGGCGACGGCCTGGGGAAAAAGGGAGAACGGGCTGGGCGCAAGGAAATCGGCCCGCGCGGAGAAAAGAATAAGAAAAAGATTTTTCTTTTAAGAAAATTCTAGAAAAATAAAAAAGCCAAAATAAATATCAAATAAATTAGGAAAAATTCCATAAAAATCTCAAAAATACTTTCAAGCATTTGGAACCCAAATAAATTATTTTGAACTCATTTAAACGTATAATCTTGATTCAAATGATTTGCTTGTACTAAAAGAAAATTTTAATTTTCCAAAATTTTAAAAAGGGCTCAAAAATAGAATGTTACATATACTCTTTGCGGTAGAGGATATAATCATTTGGACATGCGTGTATTCTTTCTACTTCCATTCTCAAGGGACAAAGAACCTTCTTGGGCTTTGTAAGTGGTTGTCGGCAACTCATTTCCCTTCGAAAGTATGTCCACTAATAGACCTAATAGTGTTGTGAAACTATTATCGGACCAACCATTGCTTGTCTTTAATTTCAGTAGTTTTAGTACAGATGACAACCTTATGTATTCGGACTTGCAACCCTGGATCAAAAGTTTCTCTGAGTCGTCCATCAAGCCTCGAAATTTTTCATACTCTCGCTCATCTCGGTTCCCTTCTGCATCGTGAAGCATCCGATCCAGATTGTCATAGTGAAACCTATCCTCATCGAATGCACAATCGATATCATTCGACGTATCATTGACTTCGTCGATGATATTAATAGTACTTGCTTTCTGTATAATCTGCTCTTCACCGTGACTGGTCCAACATGTATACCCCTTTTGAAACTCCTTAGGATCAAGTATGCTTCGATCTGCGCTGAGTTTTGAAACATTCTTAGATTCTCGCAGTCAATATTTGGACATAACATAAATTGCACCCCCTTGTTAAATATATCCCTCTCTGCAGTTCTTCTAAAAGCAGAGACGCCATTAATATACTCAGTACTCATATGGTTCTTATTGTACATGCAGCTTCGATCCATCTACTCTACGTATATAACAATAAGTGTTAAATAATGAATTAAGTACACTAAGAGTGCACATGCACACATTCTTAAATTGGAGCACAAATTAACTAACTAAAACATTACCCTAAATCATAAACCATGCTAGATTTAAAGAAAAATGGACATATATATGTAAGCTACATTTAAACTTAGCATCTTCAATTATCTCTTTACCTAGCTAGTTACATCTTGAGTATAATGCAATTAGAACCAATTACTATTTTAGATCACAAAAATAAATAGATCTACACCAAGCTAGACTTAAACCATCTTCAATTCCCTCTTTACCAAGCTAGACCTTGAATATAATGCAATTAGAACCAATTACTAGCCTTAGATCACCTAGAACAGAATGATGTACAATCACATTTTTAAATCCATGATCTCCTTTCACTAGATCGCATCTCAATCGTAGCCACCTTAAAAATAGCTCGAAAAACCCTAAAACACTAAAAAGGTCGGAGCTCTCTTTACTTATTTCAAAAAAATCTCATCATAGACGATTTTAACTAAAAACCAAGTTACTGCATTTCTTTGGTTTAATTAAAGGTTCAACATTCGAGAAGTCACAACATTAAATCTCATAAAATTTATAAATAAACCCACTAACATATAGTCAGCGGGACTCGAGCCAACACTTTTAGCCACACGACATGACAGATGCCACACCAACTGGAATAAGCATAGGTTGACTACGTTCTTTGATTTTGATTGCGAATGTTACTTGTTTATGCTAGAACTTAATCTTTTGAAACAATGTTTCTAGAGTTTTCACTTTTCATAGGGCGGGAGATTTAATAATGGAACACATTGAAATTAAAACAATATGGATAATGGGTTAAAATGGACGCTTATAAAACATTAACAAACAGTCTTAACCTTTAGATCGAATTTGGATAGCTACATCAACTACCGAAAGCCATCTACTTCTTTGAATTTGGCTTTAAACCATCGTCCAACCTTCTAATCATTACGACATCCCTTACACGAATCTTAAGGTACTTTGGAGGGTTAAGATATACCCTGCCCCCACTATATATGCGTCCCTTTACAGCATGTCGACCCAGATCTAGCTACTCCTCCGATCTTCAACACCTTGTAGCAAACAAGGAACATTTGTCTTGAGTTGTGCCCTATACTCCCACCCGTCACAATTAGTTGTCATTTTGGATAAAAATATAGTTAAAATTTTGAAACTTTAGTTGTTAATATCTTTTTAAATATTTAAATTGGATACATGAAAATCATACGTGTAGATTTGTCTCAAAAAGTATTTTCATAATATTGTAGTTTTATTATGTTATAATATATATATATATAATGATAGAAATTAGTGGTTAAAATTACATTTTAAAGATTGTATCCATATCCAAAATGACAACTATTTATGACTTAAGGGAGTATATCCATATCTACCGGCCAATGATTATGATTTGTTAGAGTTCCCATATTCTTCTTTCTTTTGAGTGCTTCCTACTAGTCAAGGTCCGACAATCCTACTGGTCCAGCCAGCTACCTGAAACCTAGGCTATAAGCTACTTCCTCCGTTCATTTTTATAAGTTGTATTTTGATTTCGCAAAAGAATTAAGATTACGTTAAAATTGAGAGAGGTATAAGAGAAAATAATTTAGATATCCCCACTTAATTGTCTTGGAAGATGAAAGATATACTCTGTGTGTATGGTAATGAATAAATGCATATGATTGAGACAGAATAAATAGAGATATAAAAGAAAATATCTTATTAAATCTATATATAAGTCTTATATTTATGAATAATATCATTTAAAAAATAAACTTATAAAGTGAACGAAGGGAATATAATGCAGCACTTTAATTGATCTGGAGTTAAGTTAGGTCAGATCTCAGATGCCTTAAGCACTAGGCTGGCACTAGTTTCAAGCGTGTGTCACCGATTCTTCAGATCTAGTGATTAACTAGTGCTATTCTCTGCGCCTGAGATAATGTTATCTCCGTCCAAGTTTATAATACGTATTTTTTAAATGATCTTAATTTTAAATATAGGAAGTATTTCATATTTTAATATAAAATTAGTATAATGTATCGTATATATATATATATATATATATATATATATATATTCTTCACTTTATATTCTTTAAATGCATGTATTTAATATAGTACTTAGTGATAATAACTATAGGCAATCTAGTCATTTTTAGTACTTTCTTGATTTATGTGCCATAAAAAAACAGAGGGAGTAATAATAAGACCATGTCAGCTGGCTCTTAGCCTGTACACATCAGCTTTGATCTATGTGGAGGAGTGAGAAAGAGGTAAGAGAAGAGAGTTGGCTCTTATTTAGTAACCAGCTTTGCACGGGAGCATAAGTAGATCATTTATGTACAAGAGAGAAAAGATAGTTATTGCATAACATCTAGAGACAACATTTAGAGACAGTTATTGTAAAAGTTGATTTTTAGCTTATTATTAGCCAGTAGTTGGCTTTGCTATTGTACTCAATGCTATTTACTGGTGCACTCAAAGCTAGTCGCATGTCCACACATGTGCAACAAGGTTTAGGATGCTTAATTAAGTATGATTCATCTGGACTTGCGCCTCACATGGCATGTAATTAGGATCGATCCGACTCATACTACGTGTGATTAGCTGTTTTTGTGCTCTCCTTTTAAGCCACTTAATTGGAGCAAATAATGCAAAGGTGGTGTCACAAATTTTTTATGCGTGTGCGAGAAGATAAGATATCACATCTAAGGGCAAGTGCAATAATAAAGTCAGCTGCTTACTCTATCTTCTATCCATATCATTTAGAGTAAGCACTAAAGCTAGCTTGTACAATAGCTATCTCTAAAGATTGGCTCTAGATGCTATGTATTAAATATCGAGAGGTGCTTCAATGCTTTTCTTTTTTACAGTTGCACAAATATTAAAGCATGAATGAAAGGTAGATAGTGATTACTTACCCTTTCGCTTGCTTTAAGATTTGTGCAACTTGTATTGAGAAGGAAAGCATTGAAGCACTGCTCTTAAATATCTCTTCTCACATAACTAATCTACCTATACTCCTGTATAATGTTTACTACTAAATAAGAGCCATCTCTTTTCTCTCTCCTCTTTTATCACTATTTCGTATAGAATAAAACTGACGTAGACATATTAAAAATAAGCTAAAGTGATTTTATTATACATGCGCTGGGTGAGCGAATTGAAGAGCTACTTTAGAACATTTGGAAGGAAAAGTGCTAGATGTGGTATTATGACGAGCCTGTCACAGTGAAAGGAAGCACTTTGCAATTGGATATGTTTTCGTCCAAGAAAGTAAAACCTCTGGATTTGGTCAGGTTGTCTTCAGTACGATTTGTGCTTTGAGAGTTCGAGAGAAGTGTGGACATGCAACTAGCTTTGAGTGCACCAGTAAATAGCATTGAGTTGCGATCAGGTTTCAAAAACCGTTTTTCGAAAAACCATTCGAAATTCAGAAAAACAAAGTCGAAAACTGCTCAAAAATCGTTAGAAACCTAAGGGTTAAGAAATAAAAATATTTGGAAAAAAAATCAAAAACTATTCGGTTTTCAACGAGAAACAGCTTGGTTTTCACCGAAAATCAACCGACCAATTGAATGTTCTTTAAAAACGGTTTTTGAGCGGTTTTCAAGCGGGCAAATTTTTCCAAATTTTTTGAATTTTTTATTTTATTTTTTTAATTAGACCGGTTTACCGACTGGTTTTAAATCTCGAACCGCAGCAATAAGGTCGAAAACCGCGGTTTTTATTGGTTTTTGAAACCCTGGTTGCGACTTTTGCAAGGTTTTGCCCATTGGCAACTATTAGCTAGCAATTAACACGAAAAGAAGTTTTTAGGTTTCTCCCTCCTCGCATCTTTTCTTTTCTTCAATTATTTATATTCATTTATTAAAAGCATTCTTTACATAACTCCTAGTAAAGAAAGCTATGTTTTGGATATTGGCACGGTATTTGAACGAACTTTGACTAACAATTTACATTGAGTATACTTGTAAAAACTAATATAAATTTAATAATTTGAATATTTATTTTTATGGCTAAAAGGTCATTTTTAAGATAAAACTACTCATAGTATGCTGGTAAAAGTTAAAAATATAGTTTAATTTCATGCATCCAAATATTGATGTCACCATCTTTTTACCCGGGCGAATGCGAAGGAAATTTGTGTGCAGCATACTATATCTATACCTCTAACTTTGAGCGGCTTCCTTTTTACTGTAGGGGAGTAATCTGGTATGTAAAGAAATTGTAGTGATGTTCTAGTTGGGATTTGAGCACTTTTTTCCTCACTAAGAATATGCTCTCTCTGTCCAAGTTTATAAGACGTATTTTTCTTAGCACATAGACAAAGGTATTCAAAATAACTAGATTACTCCTAATTATTATCACTAAGCAATATATTCAATCTTTGCATGTAGAAAATACGAAGTAAAGATGTATATTTATTAGGGGTAATTAGGGAACATCACACTAATTTTGGATTAAAATATGAAATATGATTTATATTATTATTAAAAAATAAGCCTTATAAACTTGAACGGAGAGAGTAAATCACATGTCTTACTAATTGGTCACAACAAAGCAAACAAAAATTAAAACCATTGTGTGACCACTTATTAAGGGCTTATAAGAAGCACGCTTAAACATCAAATCCACTTGTATAAGGTTCTCTTTGGGGTCTTAAAGCTAGCTTCAGCTTCTAAAAAGTCAATAAGCTCTTCTAAACAGCTCAGCTTTTAAGCGGTTTTTGACATAAGTCAAAAGCTATATATAACTAACAAAAGCTAAAAGCTGAGTTAGATCTGTTTTTGCTGCTTATGGCTGAGAAAAATTAACTATTTATTAAAGGGCCTCTTATAAAAAACTACAATCATTTTTCAACTCAAAAAATCAAAAGACAGCTTTTCAAAAAAAAACTACAGCTCCCCAGACAAACTCTAGATGCTGTGCGAAGGGCTACTACTTACCTCTTACGCAGCCGCTAAAGCGGTAGGAACGTGTGTGGCATGTGTTGTAGACAATTTATGACTAATTTTGTAGAACTCGGTGTTAAACATTGACTTGAAAACTCAGCCTTATGGCAATCTTCAATATTGTCTCCGAAGTTTTTAACTCACCCAAAGACAGCACTAAAGACAACATATTCAATAGTTCATTTTAAAATAATTCAACTAACTACTTTATATTATTTTCATCATATTTTTCCCTCACACTCCGTTACTTTTTGCGTTGGTTTGTGTGGTAAGATTATCTGTTGTATAAGAGACAACGCTACATTCTCTTTCCTCATCTCCTCTCTCGCCTCCACGTAGAATTTTATTGATACTCCTATTGTATAGCTAGGAGATAATTAAAGTAGTACTATTGGAGATGCCTTTAAACATATATATATTTTTTCTCATAAGAAGGTCGACACGCATCACAATGCACGAACATGACATGCTCACACACTCCAGTCCACTCTCTTAGCACATGTTTCGAAATACAAAGTTCCTATTAAAAAACGTGTAAAGATGGAAACCGAAATTTAAAATTAGTTGGAGTCGTACACTGCAAATCTATCATCCACTAAGAGGTGGTTCCATACCACAATGTTAGACATACCTTGACTTGCACCAAGTTATTATCAATGGTACATATATGATATTTTTCCTTAGTTATTAAGACTTAGTATATATGTGTACTATATTGCAAGGTACGCTAGGGTTGAAAAGTGGGTTATACAAAAAAAAAATCAAATTATGGTATTAGTGAAACTTGAGGCTCATATAATTTCCTAAAAATATTTTGTTAAACTTTTATATTAGCAGATGAAATAAAAGATTTTCTGAAATAGAAAGTGATTTAGTATGTAGCATCTATTTTTTGGGTGATTTCGTGAAGTACAAATCCCTTAATTGCATCTATAATTTTTTTCTATTGGATTTCCTATATATTCTTCTATTTTTGTTGGTTCTGAGAAAAAGAAAAAAAGTACAATCTTCGTGAGTAATATATACATAATATATATATATATGAAAAAATTGCAAGAGAATCCATAGAATTTAGCGTATTTTATAAGTATCTTCATATATGAACATAAAAAAGAGTGTGCCTAAAAATATATATACTTCCTAGATAGTCTTATATACTCATATACTATACGTGCATACATCTCATTACGCGAGATACTTTCTACATTGTGAGATATGGTATAGATAGTAACTACTCCTTGAGAGTAGAAAAGAGGCTTTATATATATATATATATATATATAAAAGAAAAATATTATAAGTTTATAATCAGTTGTCTCTAAAGGAGTGGATTGCGCATGTAGACTAGTCACCAAGGACAGAATATAAAAATGCAATGATTAATATATACTTTATATTAAAGAGGGTGGAATCCACGGCTAACCGGTCTTGCCACCTTAACTTTTGCGCGGAAAGGCCCTTCAAAGAAATTGAAATTGCATTCAGGTCTTTTTGTTGGTTTTTTAATAAAATAGACCAAAAAATAAAATTACGTTTAGGTCCCTCTGTAGCTTACGTTCAGGTCCTCACACGGTTTTTATCTGGATGGACCCGAGAAAAAAAATGAAATTACGTTTAGATCCAAAAAAACTTTTTTTGGCTGATCTGAAAAAACGAAATTACGTTTACATCCATCCGCGGTTTTTTCAGAAAAATCCACAGATTCACCGACGACTCATAGCAGTCCACAGATTCGACGACATCTCCTAGCATCCTATTTTTCTAATAAAGAACCCAAGAAAACTGAAATTACGCAAAAAAAAGACACGTTTTCGCATCGGTTTTCCCCAAGAAAAGGAAACCCGCAGTACCACATATTCGCCGACGGCTCCTAGCAATCCATAGATTCACCGATAGCTCTAGCAGCCTATTTTTTTAGAAAAAAAACCCGATAAAACCGAAATTACGTAAAAAAATCGCGTTTTCGTATATTCAACGACGACTCCTAGCGGTTACGCACCACACAGAGATGACCCGTAGTGCGGCAAATTCGCTGATGACTCCTAGCTAGCGTATTTTTTAGAAAACCCCGGAGAAAAAAAAAGAATTCACATTTACGTCATTAGACCCGTATTTTTCAGAAATAATTATCAGACTAAATTTCACACGGCGCAACTCTGGCTAATTTCAGTCATACTCCATCTACAGATTGTACTTGACAAGTCTACAGGCCTGCATTATTGACCTAACATATCCTAAAAGCGAGTTGTCAAATTGAGGAGGCCGACGTGTAAGTTGAGAAAATGCCATATATTCGTTAGGTACTAGCTTACGGGCACCAAAAGCGAGTGATACCTAACTTACGGTCGAGCTCGAAAGCGGCTACGTTGGAAGCGACCTGCATATATGTATGCGTCTGACTTTAGATAAAATGGCTAAAGATGGAGATTGAAGGAACATGGGCCAATCCAAGTGGGGCGCTGGGTACGTATGCACGACATCCCCTAAAATCTGAAAAAACGTCACGAGCTTAACTCTTCGATAGACTAAATTTATTGATCAAATTAATTTCAATTTGAGTGGTTTGAGATATGTAAAATGTTAAAACTATTTATATTGTATTTTTAGCAAATTTTGAATATATACATATATATGTTAAATTTACGATATTACAAAATTATCGTATAAGACTATAGAGTTATACGTACGAAATAACATCCTGGTAAAAGTTTTCTAGTTCCGGCGGTGGAAGAAACTGAGAGGAAATAACCCGGGACCGCCAGTTCGCCACCACCCACGAGGAACTAATGCCTAGCTAGTTGAAAAACTAATCATGTGTCATCTTCTTTGCGTCGTGTGGCGGCTCATGCAGTCATGCATAATTGTGTTTAGGAACGTAAGCAACTTGACCCGGGCCTGGCCGATCCCATACATGGAAGTATGGAACACAAATCACGCTGCCCATTGCATGGCTGGCTTCATGCTTCCCTGTTACTCCGTCCAAAAAAAAATGTCGTTCTGAAAAGCATATATCACTGCTACAAAAATGTACATCATAATCGGTTCTTTTTAGTCATCGTAGTCGGTTCTAGTGGCGACACAAAATCATTAGACAGTGATGAGGTGACGCTATCACAGTCGGTTCTTGCCCAATTGTGATGAGGAGGCCATCTCTATCGGTTCTTTGTAGGAATTGATAGTGATGACCTCCTCATTTCTATCGCTTCTTAAAAAGAAGCGATAGAGATGATCAGGTCATCACTATCGTTTTTTAAAAAGAACCGATAGAGATGATGGGATGTGATGTTTTTCAATTCACCCTCCTAAATCAGCTACACGGCTTCGACGAGGAGGCGATGCCGTGGGAGGCGAGGTACAGGGTGGTTGTGGGCGCGGCACGTGGGCTAGAGTGGCGGGGGAGGGAAGATGAGAGTGAGGGAGAGCGAGGGAAGACGCATTTGCTTAAGTTGTCGAAATGGGCAAGCCTGTCAGTTCTCAACCGAACCGACACTGATAATTCTTATTTTTATCGATTTTATTAAAAAATCGACACTGCTAACTGTCCATATCTATCGGTTTTAGTAAACAAACCGACACTGATGACATTACATCTCTATCGGTTTTATTAGAAAAACCGACATTGATGATCATATATCTCTATCGGTTTTAGTAAAACAACCGACACTAATGACATTACATCTCTATTTGTTTATTTAAAAAAACCAACACTAATTACTATGCATCTCTATCGGTTTTATTAAAAAAACCCAACACTGATGATCATTCATCTCTATCAGTTTTATTAGAAAAATCGACACTGATGATCATATATCTCTATCGGTTTTAGTAAAAAAACCGATACTGATGACATTACATCTCTATCGGTTTTATTAAAAAAACCGACACTGATGATCATATATCTCTATCGGTTTTATTAAAAAAACCGACACTAATTACATTGCATCTCTATTGGTTTTATTAAAAAACCGACACTGATGATCATTCATCTCTACCGGTTTTATTAAAAAAACCGACACTGATGATTTGGAACATATATACCGGTTCTTAAGTAAGGACCGATAGTAATGTGTGTGCACATCACTATCGGTTCTTATGTTAGAACCGATTGTGATGTGCCCAATGCTACATCACAATCGCTTCTAACCTGAGAACCGATAGTGATATTAACACCCCACTTAACTCATCTATCGCAATCGTTTTTTCTTAAAAACTTAAGAACCGACCCAGATAAAGCGATAGTGATGTATCATTCTTTAGTAGTGTATGTCGTATATGCCAACCGAACTTTCCCAGTTAATCTTTGCCGTTGATATATTTGCATAGGTTCAATCAATTAGCCCTACAACATAAGATTCGTATAAGCTCATCTCTATTTGATCTAATCAAATTATGCCAGAGTCTTTTAGTTCAAGCTCAACTCTATTTGAGTGTAAGGGTCTTATGGGTATTTTCGCAAAATCAGTCTTATTGATACTACTCTAACGATTAAATGGGTCTTATGGATGGACTAGAGAATCTAGATGCCCTTTCCTAATAGCATCCACAATGTGACTATGTTTTGGCCTCTAAGAAAAGAGATGAGGTCTTATAGATTGCTTTCAAACACTGCACATAACAGACTCCGAGCAAATTTGCTTGGCGTTGCCTCTAAGCTCGAAGGCGATAAAAGACTTGCATCCACCTCTTAGTTGGAATGGATGGTGAGGAATTTTAAAAAATTCGAACAGTGCTACTGTTCTGATAAAAGCCTTACCAGCAAATTAAAAACGAATGAAAAATAGTTCAAATCAAGATAGAAAATTTTGAAAAAAAAATGGATGGTCCTGACATATCATGAATGTTCCCATAAAAATTTTAGATAATGTTCAAGCATGAGGAATTTTTTAAATTTTCTGATAGTGGTACTGTCTTGATAAAACCCTTACCGGCAAATTCCAACCTACTGAAAATTAGTTAAAACCACATTAGAAAATTTTAAAATAATTTTTTAATGGTCTTGACGCATCATTAATATTTTCATAAAGTTTTCAGATGATGATCAAGCCTAATGAATTTTAAAATTTTTTGGAAGTGCTAATGTCCTGATAAAAGTCTGGCTGAGTACAGGTATTGCTTCCATTGATCTAATTGAGCAGTCAAAAAAGGTTTAAATTTTTTTATCTTTTAGAGAAGGGTTCTGAGGCAACTTTTAAACTCTCATAAAATTTTTGGATCATGATAACACTCTAGTGAATTTATAAAATTCTGACAACGTTACTGTCTCATTTATGTTCCTTCAGTTTTTGATTTTCTAAAGATAACAAATGAAGTTCAATTCTTTTGAAAAAATTTGTATGATCCTTGACTTATAAATATGGTACCATAAATTTTTCATAGTATGATCAAGTTTGTATATTTTTATAAAAACTTGACAGTGTTTTTGTTATTTTTATAAAACATCTCAAAATTTTAGTTTTTTCAAATAGTTTCATGGAAGATGACATTCTTAGGGGGTATTGACCCAAATCTGGTGAAATACGGTCCAAAAAAGATGAAATCTGGTCAAAACTACCGAGATTTTGGCGAAATTTGTTGAAATTTTGACAAAATTTCCTAAACTACTATAGCAATTTGAATTTTTTTAAATTTTTTTATTTGGCCGAGAATTGGAATCTCATCCCTGGCCAAAATCCAAAATCTCAACTGCCGGAATTTTAAAACTTGCTGATCCCTCCCCCCATCGCTCCAATTGTATAGATTAATTTCTTATATATGGGCAATCTCTATAAGGGCATCTACAATAGTATCACTTTAGTTGTCTCTTAACCATACCATATCACCAAAATCCTACGCAATGGAGAGAGGAGGGGAGGAAAGAGAACATGTTGTCTCTTATGCAAGAGACAACCTGATCACGCAAATAGTGATAAAGTGTAAGAGTAAAATGTGATAAAAAATAATATTAAATGGTTAGAGGAATGACTTTAGATACACACTAATGGAGATGTTGTCTTTAGTGTTGTCTCTAGATAAGTTAAAATCCTTAGAAACAATCTTTAGAGACAAACTATTGTACATGTCCTCATATAAATTCGACACTTTTTCTATCTTGAACTTGACTGTTACTACTGTCACTTGCTATCAGGGAACGCAAAACCACAGTAAACCATCGGTTTATCGCAGTTTTTGAGCGTCTCGCGCCGAGTCGGCTTCTGAAACCAAATGGTTTCTTGCCAAAGTTCAAATTTAAATTTAAAAATTTCAAAAAATTTAGAAAAATTTAACCAAAAAATTCCTAAAATTAGTATTAATTGCTTTATGACCTCTGGTATGAATTGTTTTTGAAAAAACAAAATTCCGATGCTTTTTGAGCCATTCGAATTGATCAAAATTGAAAAAAAAAACCAAAAAAAAAGATTGCATGTATGTTGTTGAATATTGCTAATTTGCTAGTCCCATCGTCCCATGTTATTGTAGTCTGTTGTAGTGTAGTATTCTCATATGGTGTATCACAAGTTCACAACTCACAAAGCAAACAGTAGCTAGATTTATGTACATGTAATCTTGTATATTCTCAGAAGAAAGCATTAGGGTAGAGAAATATGAACAAACCCTGGATCAAAGAGTGTTGGGTGAATCATATTTTTATTTCATTAAAATTTGTAGTACCTATATTTTTCACATCATAATGAAATGCACTGTGTGTTTATGATGAAATACTCACTGTGGCAAATAGCAATATGATGAAATATTTGATTGAGTATGTTAAGTAACAATATTTACTTCAACATATTTTCTTTTAGCAAATGGCAAAACATTTGTTCTAGTAGCGATATTTGTATGTATACTTATTTTTATTGTGTTCTTTCAACAGATGGTAGATTATTTATTGTGTAAATACCTATTTTTACACTTGTGTGATTGTAGTATTCCAATGAAAGATTATTTATTGACATATTATTACTAAACGCCTAATTTACAACTTTCAATTGTCTAAAATATAGCAAAGGTCATGTCGATTTTTTTTCATATTTAGGAGAGATTATACTGGATTTTTTTTCATATTTTCACATACCTTCTTTATATATTTATTACATTTTTACTCAATTTTAGCCTTTCCCTGTTTTTTTACAAATTTTACAATGTTTTTTTGCAATTTTTTCCCAATTTTTTTGGATTTTTCTAACTCGGCTCGGTTTTCGCGGTTTTCTCCAAAAACCGCGTTTTTTGCGCGTAGGTTTGACCAAAATTCAAATTTTTTGAATTTGCAAACCGTTCGATTTTTCGCGGTTTTCGAGCGGTTTCTCGCGAAAACCGCTACCACCGAGGTAGCGGTTTTCGACTCCGAAACGAAATTGTGAACCCTGCTCGCTATACACTCGCTAACTATTTGTACTTCATGACATCATGCACTTCCATGGCTTTTGTTAACAAAAATGTTGTCAATTTTGAAAATCCATCTAACCCTACACCTGTGCACAAACACGAGCCCTTCCTTCCCCATGGGTAGACTAAATTATTGCACAATTATTCTTCATAGGCTTAGGTCCTGTTTGTTTCGGCTTAGGTTTTTTGGTTTTTGGCTTAAAACTAGCTTTTTGGCTTATCAAGCTTTTAAGCCGTCTGCTTTTAAGCCAAGGCATGATGTTTGGTATCCTGGCTTTTTGATGGATTGGATGGTGTAGCCAGGGTTCACAAAACCGACGAAATCTGCGATTTTTGAGTGTACCACTGTGGTTCGATATCCAAAACCGCTCGGTAAACCGTTTTAATTTAAAATTAAAAAAATCAAAAATTTTGAAAAATTTTATGTGTTGAAAACCGCTCGAAAACCGTTGAAAAACCGCGATTTTCGCTCGAAAACCATTTCTTAAAAACCGAGCGGTTTCTCGCGAAAAACCGAATGGTTTTCGATTTTTTTTATTTTTATCAAAAAAAATTATTTCTTAACCCTTTGGTTTCTGACGGTTTTCGAGCGGTTTTTGCGGTTTTCGAATTTCGAACGATTTTTTGAAATTCGGTTTTGTGAACCCTGGGTGTAGCTTATTGTTAGAAAGTTTGAAATACCCTTTAAGGTTGTAAGGACTTTTCTTATTTACTGATTTATCTAATACAAATGTTTTATACTTTTTTTACCGAATGTCGTATTGAAAAATATAGATTAATCTTGAGATCAAACTTCATTCTAAGCATAATTATTTATCGACTTGATCCGAGTCGATAGAGGAGAAAGGAGGCTGAGGACGACGGAGGAGGTCGAGGATGGCAGAGATCGGAGCGGCGGAGGGAGAAGTCATGTCGCACAGGGGAGCGAGAGAAGACGAGGAGAAATGAGGAGATGGGAGAAGGATTCTTGAGTTTATATATGATGGCATTTGGTGGGTAATTTTGAAGACTTCCAGTGACAAATGGTTATTTCATCCCAAAAAAACATCTCTCACCTGGCTTTTGGCTTATAGTTATATAGAGGCTTTTGGCTTTTTTTTAAGTTTGACTTAAAAGTCAGTCGTTTGTTTCGACTTTGGTTTTTCTGTTTTTAAGCCAGTGAAAAAACCGAAACAAACATGTCTTTAGTGTTACAGTGTTACTCGATCGAGTCTAGCTAAGCTAGTCATGAGGGTCGTGTCTTTCCATAAATAAGCCTCCGAGTGAAATGCTTGGTTCATAAAAATCATACAAGGCAAAACTTTAATGATTACACCTCTCTGTCTGCTCAAAGTGCTTAGCTTCCTAAAGTTTTAGTGATAACCCAACAAACAAGCACACCCAAGTGAACTACAACAGCCCAATAATTGTCGACGCATGGATTACCGAAGAACATACTGAGAGAAGAAATTACGTAGAACATAAAAATGTATAGCAGCACACTCTTATGTCTATATATGATTTTAAAGGCATTTTTCAAAATATCACAATGATGCCTCTACATCCAGTATCGCTATGGCCAAAGAGACACTTTTTGAAATATATTTACATTCTATATTAGACGTTTTGTAAAAGCACTATATTATATCTCTATACTCTCTAGTGCCCTCTAGAAAATGAAATGTATATTTTAAAAATATGTTGGGACTAATACTCATACTCGAGACCTTATGGATAAACAAATAGCCCAACTACTATCTCAACCTCACATCACAACTTGTTTATACTCATATTATAATTCTTATTTGTAGTACACAAAATGTCTTAAACGTCTTAAAAATGCCTCTAAAGAATAAAAAAATACCTCAAATAATGTCTACAACCTAAGGTCAATTTAAGAAGTGTCTCAAATATATATATATATATATATATATATATATATAGTTTTGTTTAGACAATCTAAAAATACCTAAAAAAACACCCCTAGGGTCAACATTCCATGTTATTTATCCAAAATATCTCAAAATAATGTCTCTAAATATAAGGCAATTCCTAAAATGCCACACAAAATGCTGTTACAATATGTTATGGCAAATTATGGAGATCAATAAAAAATTGTCTATAGGAAAATGCCACCTCTACATGAGTTTCATTTTTGTTGTAGTACCATACATTAGATTCTGACTAGCTTGCACATATCATTTAAATTTTGTTAACTTTTATTTTTGCACATATCATTTAAATTTTGTTAACTTTTTTTACCTAAGCGATGAGTCCACCAACCCGGCATGGGCGAAGCAGACGGCGACCAATCGCCAAGACAAAGGACCCGGGTTCCTAGCGTAGATCTCTTCATCATTTCCTCTCCCAACTTTCCATGTAACCTGCCCCCTCCGACTATATAAAGGGAGGCAGGGTCTTCTGAGAGAGGGGGCTCCCTTCTCTTGGTCTTTACGAATAGACAGCACACGCTCTCGTGTTCGAGCCCTCGGCCCCGCTTGTAAGCGTTGTGCATTGTCTGCACCCAAGGCAATACAGCACCATCACACGAACTGGAGTAGGGACATTCGGCCCGAACCAGTATACATCTTGGGCTCTTGAGTCTAACCATTCAAGGAGAGGGAGCGCGCGGCCCCTTAGACTTATAAATTTACTTGCCGGTGCACGAAACGCCGACGATGATTTCATTAGTTCTTTATTCGTGATTTGGCTCTCCTAGTGTATATGCTACTTTTATTTCTCGGATACTAGAGGCCAAAATTATAATCATGTATACGGATATTTACAAATTAAAAAAGCTAAAATTATGTATTCTTATATCTAAAATTTTAAATTAAAGAGGCAAAAATTATTTGGATTTATTAAAATGTAAGATCTTATTGTCATGAAGTGGTGTGTATGTGTAACGTATAACTTTAGGATTAAGCATAGGGTACCTACCAAGACATTTTAAACATAGATTAAGCTACTGGAGATCCATTTTCATGATCTTTCAATAAATTGGGCTTTAATTCAAAAGGTATTAGAGTCTATTTGAAAACTACACTACTACTTTACAACTTAGTACCATTTGATCCTTCCTAGTCATGAGTATGAGTAAAATGAGCTCAAAACTTAAATGTCTTTGCATAAACAGAGAGATAATCATTTTACAAGGTCATAGGAATTGATTTCACTGAATTTGAAGTTTATTTTCACAAGTTATGATTATTTGAATTCTTGCACACATTGAAATTAGCCTATTTAAACATTTGATGCAAACTATGTCAAAGTCTAGATATTTTTACATATTTGGAAATATTACGACCTCAGGAGCATGGTAAAATTGGTTTCATCATTTTTAGACTTAGTTTGTGAAAATTTTGTGTTGAGCACATTATTGGCCTAAAGCATATAATTAAGCTCATTTTATGCACAGTGACTAAAACTAAAATATTTTTATGTATTCAGATTCTAAATGATTTTACACAAATTTATAAAAAAAATTCAGAAAATTTGGAGATTCCTAGCAAAAGTTATTAGCATTTGAATCAGCTAGGGTTTGTAAATTCAACTTAAACATGTTTTGCCGCCTGACATCCGGGCCCCACTGTTAGCGACGCATGAGGGCAGACTCAAGAGAGGCTGATAGCTCGGGCCTGCGCGTCAGCGGCAGGGAGAGAGCGCGCGCGGGCGTGAGACCGACATGTCAGCCCCACCTGTCAGCGGCAAAAAAGTAGAGCGCGGCTCAGGGGAGCTCGCCGACGGCGAAGCAGCGGCAGAGCCGACCGGCCTAGGGCTCGATGAGCTGGAGGGGGTGTGCGCGAGCCTCGGGGACTGGTCGGCGGCGGTGGTGCGGCGGTGAATGAGGCTGGCGACGGAAAGGGGCGGTGCTCGGTGGAGACTTCGGCCGAAGAGGAGGAAGAAGGGGCATTGGAGCTCGGCAGAGGTGGGGGAAAGCACGGACAGGTGGAAATGCGTCTATCTCGATACTCCGGCGCAGCAGAGGGTGGCTGAGACGACCTGCCACCGAGCGGCTGGAGGCGGAGACGAAGATGTGGCCGCGGCGACGAGGCGATCGGCTTCGGCTGCAGTTGAGGTAAGGGATGGATTAGGGGGACCAAGGAATGACCTTGTGCCAATGGAAACAGAAAAACAAGCTCACCCATGGTTGTTCACGCGAAAAACGGGGCTCACCGTCCTCACCCGAGCTAGGCAAGCTCTCGGTAGAGCAAGGTGAAGCACGGGCGAGCAGGAAGGCTTAGGGTGGCTTCGGCAGCTTAATGGCGACGCAACGGAGTAGTTGAGGTGGAATGGGCAAGGCCACGACATGGGCAAAGGCGGAGCGGGCGAAGCTAACTCGCGGTGGCCGCGTGGCGTGCCTTCTCTGCCATGGCGCAGCGTGGCAAGGGAAAAGGCATGTCGGGGCAGAGGGGAGGAGAGGGAAGGGGAGGTTGGCCGATGGCCCCTCCGGCTGGTGCGGCCCACTATCAGTGAGAGGCTTGGAGTCATTTCGTCGAATAAGTCACCGGTGCACTATAGCTTTTTTCATTTTTGGTTGATTTCGGCTTGGCTGTTTGCTGAAGTCGTTTCATGGCTTTAAGTGTTATGAAAATTCCTGATAAAATTTACGTAGATAGCCTAGAGAATGAGGTTCCAAATGCCCTTGGTCCCACTGAATTTCCTGCTAAATTTTTAATTTAAAATTCTTGCAAGATTGCTGTTTTCAATTTGTATTTGAATTTTTGGGTATCTAAATGTTGTACAAAAATTCTGAATTTTTTTATTCATCTAAACTATTTTAGTGTTTTAAAAAATTATTTTCCAGATTAGGTTATTTGAAATTTTTATATGTTTCTTTTGAATTGTTCAATTATGTAGAAAAGGGAAATAAAAGGGCATAAATGAAATTTCAAAAACCAATAATTCCTGTGGAAAATTCAAAAATGCAGTAAAAGTCATGTTAAGTCACTATGTTTTATTTCTTCATACTTTGGGATGTTACACTATGCTAGTAATTAAACTCTCAGGGAGAGCAGAAGGATATATATATATGGAGAGAGAATGGCATGATAAATTAAGAAAGATATATGCGAATAACTTGATTTGCTAGTGGAGCTACCATTGTGATATCTGTTGGATCATAAAATAATTGGCACTAATTGGTTTATATTGTTTAACTCTATATAGACTAAATAGAATCACATATATTACAATTACAAGTTTGTATATTGTTATGATACAATTTATATGTATGTATGTTTTCTACTTTTACCAAATAGATGACCTATTGAATTTGGTTCAATGCGAGTCGAGCCTAGCTCGGTTGGTGAGTTGCGCGTCGTGCAACTCGTCCACCCGCATTCGAGTGCAGTTCGACTCGGGTGCGCACGGCGCCGAGTGCAAGTGTACAGGAGTGCATACAGTAGTGTGTGTTTATGTGTTTGTAGCTCGGTGGTTGTGCTCCTGGTCATTTGTTTTTTAAAAAAAAAATTGGTTCAACCGATTGTGCTCGTCTCTATTGGATAAGAGATCAGGCATCTAGCTTTACCTAATTAAGTTAAAGTAACAAAATTAAAATTTATTATTAAATATAAATATCTTATTTTTGGAGTATTTTATAATATTTTTAGAGTTACTGGACCGTACGATCTTTAAGGAGTATTCTTTTCTACGTCCGAAAGGACGGGGATGTCGCTAGAGGGGGTGAATAGGCGGATTAAAAACTTTATAGCTTAAATGCAGCGGAATAAAAATATTGCAGCTAAATAAAATCTCCCGAGTGTCCTGAACAATCCGGAGTGTCCGGATATTCAATCCGGATACTCCGGATAGTCCGATCCCGAGGGTCCTAACCCGAGTGTCCGGTTATTCAATCCGGATACTCGGATAAGAAAATGGTAAAACAAAACAAATTGCACTGAGATATTGATGCTATTGCTCGTGTTTTTTGCGCCATCTCGTATCAAATCTAAAGAATCTGGCTACCTAAAAAGAAGATTGCTTTCGCTTTTGGTGGAGATCACAATATATTCACGTAGGCAGAGATCTTTAAGGCATATACAATAATCTATAGCTCGACTAAAACGAGCATAACTTTTAACCGGACTCCGATTTCGAGATTTTGGACTCTCCCAAAGCTAAGAACGAGGGCTACACAACCAACAAGATCTCACTATCCAAAACTCAAAGGATATTTCACAAAGAAATCAAGAGAGACCTACAACCCTCACTTTCCAAGCAGCATTCAACACCACTCTCTTTCTAAGATTCACAAGGATGGATCACTTGAGCACTTGACACATCTAAAAGTCATTCGACATCGCATCCTCTTAATAGTACGGCAATCCTTAGACTCAAATTAAATCAAAGATAATATAAGTCTAGAACTAGTCACTTGCCGTCTTCTTTCTTGATGTCGATGCATGAAGACCTTCACCATATAATTGATGACATCTTCGCCTTGTCCAACTCGACTCGATTCACCTCATGAGACTCTCGTCCTATCAACCTTGACTTGATCATCCTCTCGACGATCTCCACGCCAAGTCGCTCTTGACTTAGTCCTCAACTCTTGGTGACACCGCCGCCTTGTTGACCTCACTAATGATCATCCTCCAGATACCTTGGTCATCATACAGACGGGACCTAATTCTTTCCAATCCACTTATGAAAGACATTAGTCCCAAAAGCTCAATAGATATAAATAAATTGATATTTGTGAGCAATTGAATACAACAAGTGTTTCATATAAAGAAGCACAATATAAATGGAAACACTTGACATAAGAAATGTTCTCTACTAAGTGCATCATGATGAATATGTAATTGATCTATATGCACTAGTGAGATAATTGCCAATATGATGAATCAATTAAATCATGGCAAGGATCACAGACTTTACTTAAATGAAGCACATGATAGAATATACACGAATTGTACATGTGCAAATAATATTTGGAGTAAGAGTAAATATGTGATCCAACACTAGATAAACTTCACTAAGAGAATTGCATGAGAAGATATACAAATAAAACATGCATGCACCAAGTCAATCTATAGCAATATGAAGTTTAACTCTAGTTAATACATGCATACCATAATGAACTCAAATGAATATATATGCACAAATAAATATGACATGAACCAATGTGCATATATATAATCAACATGCTACTTGGAGTTCACTATGCATTTGCACAAAAGGAATGCAATAACAAATATAGAATAGATACCAAAATTGCATACCTTATCTTTGCTTAACCTTCCTATTTGATTTTCCTCTAAATAGATGAGACTGATACTCAACTAGGCAATAACAAGTTAGTCTCATAGCAATATAATCATATTAGAGGTTTGTCATTTGCTAAGCACTAAGTTAAGCATTTACTTAATTTACATAGATTGTCATTATGAGTGTTTGTCATTAATCACCAAAATAACATTCATTAATCACCAAAATAACATAAGTGCCTAGATGCACTTTCACGTCCACTCCAAATAATGCACCCCACTAGAGATGGTCCAACCTTCATGCACCCAGCGAAACGTCTTCAGAAACTTGCCTCCATCAAAATTAACCTCTCAGATCTTTCCTCAGCTTTACTCACCCACATCCGATGGTCATTGTTTAATGTGTCTAACTCATCCTTGTGACCCACAACAGATCTCCCCCCACCTCCAGCACATCTCAAGGAAAAGAAAACAAATATCCTGGAATTAAGGAAAAGAAAACAAACGTTCTAGAAAAGGAAAAGACCATATATTACGTGCTGGGAAAAAGAAACCGGAAAACAGGGCACTATACTAGTATGATATTAGTCGTCTATATAATTAACCACGTAACATTTTTGTTAATATAAGGAGAGACAAGGAGGGTAGAGGGTATAGTTATCTCTTCGTAAAGAGTCGGTCATGTAGACATCACAAAACATCAATATATGAATTATTATTCATAATGAACATTTGTTCATGTCATAATTAAAAGATTGTGGGATCTCATAGAGATAACATTAAAATATCATTTATTGTAGAAGTTATCTTTAATTTTGTCTTTAAATGATTTGAAAAAGTACATAGACAATAACCGACTCTACTATTTTACATACTCATAGCCTCAACTCTAGTTTAGGTCAATTCAAGAGAAATCATCACTTTTCTAGTTCTATGGAAAAAAAATTGGCAAATCTGGTTAATTGAGAACGCAATTGTAAAAATAACTCCATCCTCGACCACGAAAGCGTCGGAAGGTAACATGTGTCACCTTGCGCTCTCCCGCACCATGGAAGCATTTACCACGCTTTAGGAGCGCGGTAGCTTCGGTGACTTGCCGTGATCCTAGAGCGCGGAGGCGCTACCACGATGTGAGAGCACGGAAGGCTCTGCCGCAATGTGAGAGCGCGGAATCTTCCAGCGCTTTCGTGGTTTGGGACGGAGCTATTTTTGTAATTGGATTTGGAAAACGCTAGATTTGTAAAAAAATTACACATAAGATTAGAAAAGTGATCATGATTTCCCATTAAAGGTAGGTATGTACCACGGCATCTAACGATGGAAGAAGCAAAAATATAACCTCAATTATTGGCCTCATTAACAGTGCCGACACCCATGCAAGGACAAGAAAATATGCTTGGAATGCTCCAAAAGCTTTGACATGGATGGACATCCACTAGGGCACGGTGTGTTTGTGTGTGTGACAAACCGCTGCAAATTCAGTGGTTGCCGTCCATTTGCATTAGCCATCGGCATGCCCCGCCACAATTACACAGGGAAAATTCCACAGATAAGACCTAGATTTGGATGCCCCAGCTAGCTATCAATTGCATGCCACCCATGGCCGTAGTAGTGCATGGTGATGGTGCAGGTTACATGCATCTAGATCCATCTCTAGCTAGTCTGGTCAGAACAAGTCTAGCCTCACAAACTGCGTCAATCAAACTATATATCTCCGGTCATCTCTCTCTTGCACTTTTGTTTCCTCACTTTGTCGGACACCGGAGGCCTTCGAGATAAAAGGGTTTTGTTTCCTACGGATCATGGATAGCAATTTGGTGAGCGGGGACTGGGGAGAGGTGCAGGATGTTTATCCGTCCCTGTCCTAATTTAGGTTGCAGGGATGGGTTTATCCTGTCCCCGGCCTCTTCACCATCGGAGATTTTATAGGGAAAATAGCCGCTATGTATGTATTTTAGGGTCATAGATATCATGTACAACAAGCACATCACGTTTCATGTGTTATTGTTATGGAACGCAATAAACACAGTCAAAATGATATAACAACAAATAACATGCAATAGTGATGTAGATAGAAAAAAAAGATTTTTTCATATATAGAGGACTTTTTATATCAGTGTTTGAAAATTTAGCTATTTGGGAGGTACGAGGGGTGAGGATTCGTTATGATATACCGAATTGCAATTAATTCAATACAGAGGAAATAAATCTTCCGAATTACGACCTGTGAAAATCCTATAAACAAAGGAGAAAAAAGAATAATAGCTGTCTCCAATTATCAAAAGACAGCAATAGTAACAGATTTTTGACACTACTATAGAAAAGGTCATCATAGACGACTCAAAAATATCATCACATACGATTTTCTGAATCGTCTGTAAGCATATGTTTGTGATAATACAGTGCATTACAGATATTTTTTGAACCGTCTGTGAAATACCTATCACAGACGGTTATTGATACAAATCATCTGTGATAGCCTATTATTGCAGACAGTTCTGAGTAGAGAACCATATGTGATAATAAGTTATCATAGATGTTTGTATCAAGAATCGTCTGTGATAGTCTATTATCATATCGGCATAGTAGAAAGTTAATTACGTCATCGCATCTGTGAGAACAAATGTTGATGGATTCCAAGGCAAAATCCATCCACGGTTTATCTTGAAAGTTGTGATGCTCATATTTATCTTCCACTTCATCCTTATCTTTGAATGAGAATATTATAGGCAGCCTATTGTCACCCTGATTTTGTGCAGGAACAAGATCATTTTAATGGTTCTCTATTTCATTAAATATGGAGTTGATTAAATCATCGTATATTTTTTTAATGTGTCTGTAATACTTCACAAATAGTTCGTGGGATGAGTCATCTGTGATATCAGCTTATCATAGACAGTTCTTAGGATATCCTGTAACTTTGACAATCGTGCTAGCAAAATCGTCGGTGATTATTTTTAACACAGACTGTTTTTAAAAATCGTATACGAGAGACGTTTAATATAGACCTTTCTATAGTAGTGTGATGTTAAAAAACAGTAGTAACAGAGATTGGCTCTCTTCTATAAATGTTTTTTTTATAGAAAACACTCTCCTATATTGTGATGCTGGAATGATATTTGACGACGCATTTTTTTATCAAAGAATAATTAAATAGTAAATAGATTAAACTCTCAATGACGTGTGACCCACTCATTTCTTAAGAAAAAAAGAAGAAAAAGTAGAAGAAAGGAAGTTTACGTATGAATGCACCAAGGTTGAGCCTTTTTAGTAGAATCTAATGTAGCTAGGGTACGAATGCTGCGATTCGATGTCTCATTACAAATTTTAGTCAAGCTATGAAATCAACGTCTAACAAAGTCTCACATCACTATGGTATTTTCCTTTAACTTAATTTGTAAATAAAATTTATTTTCTGTACCGTACAAAAACTATTTTTTTGGATATATACCTGTAGTTAATTGGTCTTTGTTAAGTTGGATTGTTTTTCTATATTGGACTGTAGTGATTATAAATTTTATCCTTCATGAAATTTATTTTTATTTGTGCGTGGTTACTTGTGAAAGCATTAAAAAAAATTAGGGACAGTGAGTTGCAGCCTATTTGTCCCCTGCCACTCATGGTGAACGCCAGCACATGCGACAGGAGCTGCACAGGAGGGAGAGACAAAATGGGGTCAGCGTGCAACTAGTGGATATTTTATTAGGTAAATCTTACGAAACTATAAAAAAATTACACTTTATTTTGTGTAAACTACCCTAAAAGTATAGGTTTTAGCCCATGTTTTATAAAACTACAGATTTTGGAAGAGCTTGCGCTATAAAATTACAAGTTTTGGAATTAATCGTTTCTTCTAACAGGTCCGACAGTATAGGCTCATATGGCAGTCTCATGCGTCACACCCGTTTCACTCGCACGAGAGGTTGCCATGTGGGCTCACACCGTCAGACCGTTACAAAAAACGATAATTTTAAAATCTGTAGTTTCGTGATACAAGTTCTCTAAAATATGTAGTTTTGTAAAATAGAAACTAAAAATGCAGTTTTCTGATAGTCTACATAAGAAATATGTACTTTTGTAAAATTTACTTTATTTTACTTGTTGTGCTGATTAGTGTGCCTCTTTAGGGCACATTTTCTTATATAGTAGGATGCCACATTAGAAAAAAAAAAGGTAATTTAGTGCGATAGGGTTATTTGCATAGGTTTTGAATTAAATTTGTTAGTTAGGGTTGATAGTAGGATGATTTTGTCGTTGACGGCAGAAATTTGACTTTCGTGGTGATGAAGGGAGTAATAGACTTTTTCCTATAAACTTTATGGGAGATATTTGGTAAATAATTATTGGTTTGTATATAACCCAAACTTAATGAAAAATACTATTGATGTAAATGTGATGCAGTGGATGAAGGCCCATATATAGCATTAATTTTTGAGACTTATGTAGCATTTAATGACGACCAATCCTGACGTTTATCCCGTCAGTGCTTTGATTTGACCGGTCCACTGGACCTCTCTGGAATCAACCGTTAGGAACAACGGAATGACTTGTGTTCGGACGTTCGTTTTTTTTACGTTTGCAATATTTTTTTCACTTATAAAATATTTTCTTCTCACGCGTGCAACATTTTCTTCGATAACGGTAGAAATGTCCGTGGGAAATAAAATGTTGCAGACGTTGAAAAAAAATTGTTGCAAGCGTGAGAAAAAAATATTATACAACGCGTCCGAGAAAATAAATAGTGATCGGACGTCCGATTACTAATATCACCCAACTAGGAACAACGGCCTGACGGCTTCCTGTCAGGAAAGCCTGATTTTTTTTTGGGACATCTTAATTCTATTTCTGATGGTGGGTCTATCATGACGGTTTTTGGATCTTCCCTCACGGGAGCCGTCAGGAACGTTCCATCTTGACGGTTCTTAGGATTTTCCTGACGGAATCTGGCCATCCGGAGTTCTGGGTCCTGATAGTGATTAATTACCACCAAGGAATGAAGGCGATCGAGCAAACAAAATAATGGGGAGCCGTGAAAAATGAGAATAGTACCATAGATCACTGTAGAAAAGTCATACTCCTTCCTTTCAAAAAAAACTTGTCAGTTTGAGATACGTGCAATTAAACTTTCAAAACTTTAACCATAAATATATTTTTAAATATTTAAATAGATGCATGAAAATCATATGTGTAGATTCATCTTGAAACGTACTTTCGTAATATTACAATTTTATTGAATTTTTTAAATATATTGTAATAGAAATTGGTTGTTAAAGTTGAGATTTACGGACTATATCGATATCTAAAACGACAACTATTTATTGTCAACAGGACTACCGTAGAAGAGGCCGAAATGGAACATAAAGAAAACACAATCGATCGGCACGGCGAAACCGAGTATTAATTCACGCGAGAGCAGCAGACAGCGAAGCATCGGCGGCCGCCCCCGCCTGCACGCCGGCGGCCGATCGACGGCGACGCGCGGTGGTGCGATCAACTCGTTGCCCGCACGCGGCACCAAACGATCGAGTCCCTCTCCCGATTAATTACTTTTGCGCGTAGCAGCGTTGATGGATGGAACGGATATCTACTTCACCGGATCATGCTAGTTTCTTCATCCCATACGGTCATACGGATTTGATGTGGTGCAAGCTGGAGGATAACGTTTTTTTTCCCTCCACTTCTCTTTCGATCTGGAGATTTTTAGTGATTTCTAAACATATTTTTTTGTTGAATTTTCGAATTCCTTGGCACAAATATGGATTACAGTAAGTTTCTCATTAACTTTTTATTGAAGTAATTGGGACTTAAGTTTCCTTTGGTATTGTGTAGCTTTTAAAATTAAGCACTATTTTGCTACTTTTAGATACACAAAGGGCTAAGTTTACGGTTGTTATGTCGTGCTGCGAGTGACAATTTAGTTGGCCGCAGGGTCTTTATTAAAGTCAGTAAATTTTTGCTGTTACAACCGAAAAAAATACCTTCAACTAATTGTTATACACAAAAGTTGGAAAAAAAAAACCGTCAGAACATCACAGCAATAGGAAACTCAAACTGGCCCATAATTTTGGGTTGTGGTAATATGAAATATTCACCTTTACATTTCTTTTTTTTTCCTGAAGCTATTGTTTGGCCTATCCTATCATTTGCCCTGTTTGATGATGAAACCATTAACAAACTGCTGTTATTCTTCGATTTTTCACAATTGTTTTACCACGAAGCTGGACACAACATGTACCTTTGCAACTTTTTTTTCCCTTCCTTTTCTAAGAGCGAAAGACATGCCTTAGTTCACGGGGCTGGACGTGAACTGAAAGTAGAGACACAAGTAAGATTTCAGAAAGTTTATGTAGTACCAATTGCCTAAAAGGACCAAAGAGTAAAGCTAACAAATAAACCAAAATGGAACGGTTAACTTCTCCGTACGAGAGCCTTCCATACCAGATCACTGGGTGCGTTTGGTTGACTTACGAGGTTGGATGATATATGGTCATCTAATCTGAATGAGATGGAGCCATCTAGATAGCTGTTTGGTTGGGTGGATAGGCATGAGCTAATTTTTTGTTTGGTTGGATGGATGAGAATGGATAGGATGAGTTAATTTTTTATTTGTTTGGATGGATGAGGATAGATGGGCTAGTTGTAATCAAGGTTTTGAAATTTTTGAACAAAATTTGATAGAAATTTTATTTTTTGGATAAAATTTGATCGAAATTTGAATTTTCGGATAAATTTTGACTGGAATTTAAATTTTTAGGCAAAATTTGAACTTCTGGACAAATTTTTATGGAAATTTGAATTTAACTAACTATACTTCGGCAAAATTTGAATTTGACCCAGTACAACTCTTCATGCAATAAACTGGATGAGCCTATCTAGTCTTTTTTAAGGATGACTCTATCCAGCATCTTCAGAGAATATTCTAAAAAAACGGGATGACTACATCCTATCCATCCACTCAACCAAACAATTGGATGACTCCAAATCCATAGATGACTATCGGCGTTTCGAGCACCGGCAAGTAAATTTGTAAGTCGGAAGAGGCCGCGCGTTCCCTCTCCCTGAATGGTTAGACTCGAAAGCCCAAGATGTATACTGGTTCGGGCCAAATGTCCCTACTCCAGTTCGTGTGGTAGTGTTGTATTGCCTTGGATGCAGTCGTCTGCACCACGCTTACAAGGGAGGGCTGAGGACTTGAACACAAGAGTGTTCACTGCCCGCTCGTAAAGACTTAGCGAGAGGAGGATCTATCTCTGTCCGTGTGCGTGTCCTCGTGTATGTATATCTCTGTCTCTTTCTCCCGGAGGACCCTGCCCCCCTTTATATAGGCGAGAGGGGCAGGTTACATCGAGAATTGGGAGAAGGAAGGAAGGAGAAACCTAGACTAGGAGCCCTAGTCCTTCGTCTTAGCGATTGATCGTTGTCCGGCCTCGTCCACACCGGGTTTGGTAGGCTTGCTGAGCAGAGCAGTTCGTCGTTTCCTTGGGAAGCAGCGCACCTGCCCTCTGGGAACCTGTCAGGTGCTGATGTTGCGAAGCGTAGCCCTGGCGCTGCCTCGGGAGAGAGCGTGTCCCCATACTTCGTGTGAGTGGGCGATGGGACTGGAGTTTTGACTTGGGAAACCCTTGTGCTGCCTTGGGAAGGGGCCACCTGCCCCGCACGGTCACTTCGAACGATCCTGTTCGTGGGGCACGTGGCCAATAGTCGACGGAGGCCCGACACATGGCCCTTGGTGTAGGTTGCCTTAGCTTGGTCGGGGCTCAGGAGTGCCCGACCTGTGACGAGGGTCGGCGTCCCACTTGGTCGGGATTGCTCGCCCCGTTCTGGTCGGGAACGAGCGTCTTTTTGTGGCCTCGCGGGTCCCTTGGTCGGAGCTGGGCTTGACGCGGCCTGTTTGCCATTCTGGACCGTTGGGGTACCCCTGGTATGAGTATTCGTCAATGACCATATCCCATCCACCCTCATCCACCCAATCAAACGCCACCTTGTGATGGTTTTGCTGACATGGACTATATTAGGGTTGTTTTGGCCACATGGGCATGTGCAGGTAGCAAAAGGGGTCCGGTGGAATAGAATAAAAGGTCTCTATTGTGTGGTGCGACCCGAGCCGATTCATCTTCCCACTCAAATTTACTCCTTCGTCTTCTCCATTGCAGTGAGACTCTGAGCGACGACCTTGCGTGCACGATTGTGGTCAGCAAAAGTGATGAGAAGAGCAAGAATAGGAGCACTCAACGTTGTCATCGAGGTTAGTTGTAGTCCTCGTCCTCCTCCTGAAGTGGATTGGATGGCCAAGAGTGGAGGGATGAATTGGGTATCTTCTTGGAACTAGGTCAAATTAAGCAAATTTAAAGCAACTTAGAAACTAGTCCCAATCTAAGTGCTCATGGTTTACTAGTGTGCTCAATCTACTCCTAAATATACTTGAAAAGTTTTGCAACCTAATTTTCAGTCCTACGTAAATCTAGTAATATAGGAACTGAGAAAATAAGAATTTAAATGTAGAAACGTAAAAGGGACAAGAGACAACCAAACATTTTATCGAGGTCTCGGAGATTCGACGGTCTCCCCTAATCCTCGTCGGATCACTCCCATAAGAATCTAGCTTCTATTTGAACCTACGAAAGGATCCAAGCAATCAACGCATGATAGTCATTCTCTAATTTAGATAAGTGGACTCCAAACTGATGCGTGCATTTTACATATTTATTACTATTATTCTGCATATTTATTACTAATACCATTGAATTGGGTCCTAGATGCTTACACCTTCCCTCCAACTAGATGATGATCTAAGTGTTAGTGTTATGCCCTTGAGGCAATCATTTAGATGATTGTAACATGACTATGTTTATGAATAATAATATGATTATTGGTCCAATGAATGTATATCATTGTATTGATTAACAAGTATGTGACTTGCTTATGAAGCTCTTTACTTATTGATGTAATTCGATAAATATCTCTGATCGGATATCATCGTATAGGACAACGATAAATAGATCAGCACATGTAGTGATCGATGATCATGCTTCATAGATCATGGGATATGGAGATATCATCTATACATTGTGGACGCATGTTGAAGAACATGAGTTAGATAGACCAGCAATGGGACACTGCGAGAATGTTTCATTCTTATGTGTCATCAGTGTATCTCATACATAGTAGATGTATGATCTTTAGACATGAGATTGTCATATTCCCTACATGTGTAATAGTTTTCCTTAGGGCTATCAAACACTCCTTCCTAACCGGATAGTTATAAAGGTAGCTTTCATGTTTACTATAAAACGTGCAGAGGGAAGTGAGCAGTCAAGATGGAATTTGCCACTCCAATGAAACGGAGATATATGATAAGACCATTCGTGTGATATGATTAAAGAAGTACATGGCCATGCCGTGATTGAGGAGTCAATCACAACTTATTAATATATCACAGATACGAGAGATGGATTGAATCATCAAAGGATAACATGCTTCTCGCCTTGAGTTCAATCTTCATATACTTGGCAAAAGGATTATTACATGGGTACTTTTGATAGGTTCTGTCCGATTTGATCATAGTATGTTTGGGAGTTGGCATACTTTGCAATGAGCCGCTACCAACTATTGGATTGAAAAGAAGTTTTCTGAATCCATGTCCAAACGTACGTGAACCTGCAGGGTCACACACTTAATGGGCTAAGACGCGTTAATTTGGATTGGATCCGTAATTAATGGACCTCATGGGCTTAGCACGCTGATGGGCCCTGGTTTAGGGTTTCATCTCGTGGCTATATAAGGAGGGGAGGGTGGGCGCAGGGTGTGCTTTCCCACGGTTTAGAAGTGATTCACCCGAAACCCTAGCATCCTCCTCTCGCTGCCCCTGCCGAGCGACCAGGTGCTTGCACACCGACGCACGGCGTTCCATCCCTGGACGTGTGGAGGACGATCCACGGTGAGGCGAGGACGATCCACTCCATCGACGCAACGACTGCGGCGAGGACGATCCACTACATCGACGCGCGAAGGATTCCGCAACTGCGCGTCTAGTGGTAATATAATATGTGATCCCCTTCTTGTGAGTAGCTTTCTGGTTATGCAGTAGATTTTTTTTGTGCTAATGTAACATACCGCATTCCTCTTCACTAAGGTGTTTACCGGAGGTAGAGTTTTGGTAGGGATCCTGATTCGTGCATCTGCCCGACCCCTTTTGCCACCTATACATGCCCATGTGGCAAAAACAGCCTTGGAATAGTCTATGTCAGCGAAACTGCCAAGCAAAACCACCAGGGGTGTTAAGTGATCTAATTTTCATTTGGGAGGGGGTGTTAAATACCCGATTTCTTAGTTTGGGTTAAATAGACTTTTTTATAATTCAAAGATGTAAAATAAATGTATTTCTTCGTAAATGACCTCAGCCCAGGATGTGGTATGTCCATCTTGGTCCATGATTTCTTAGGCAAGATATATGTTTTCTCATTTGTTTTTGCCACTGTGGTAATCAGGAAGATATTGTGTGGTATTATCATTTTATTTCATTCCTCAAACCACCTAATAATATTAGGTTCTGAGTGTCGGATCTGATTGGTCCTAGGACCAATTCATTCATTAAACCACGCACAAAGCATTTTCTTTAGGAAAGAAAACCACACAACTCATAAACATACTACATTAAGACCAGGCGAATCCAAGAGGGAGGCTCCATCAGGCTTGAGCCTACCCTCCGCCGTCGCCGGAACTCTCCTCCCCCTCATCTCCACTGGCCGCAAGGGACCCAACCCGCCAAGGGCCACGGCGCAGCCAGCCACCACCGCCTCGACTAGAGCTCTGGCCTCAGGCCTTAGAGGAGCCGCTGATCGCAAGGGAGGAGAGGAGGAGCCAGCTGCGAGGGGTTGGGGGTTCAGGCCGTCGAGGCGGGCAGCCGCTGGCCGCAAGGGAGCCAGTGAGGCAGCCACGGCCTGGATCTGGAGGGAGGAGAGGAGGAGGGACCGAGGGGCAGCACGGGGCTACGTTGCTTGCGCCGCACTGGATTGGAGCAGTGGGCATCACTTCATCGGCGGCTTAATCTTCAAGCCTTTAGCCATTTGGTTCAAGTACTACCTGAATTATTTGTAAAAAAAATATATAAAATCATGATAGGTTGAAGGGCCAGAACTGACTGGTAGATATATTCAAATTTCAGATTGGAAAAAGATCATCACTTATGCTTTAGTGTTCAAGATTTGACAATTTGGGGAATAATTTCATTGCTTTAGGCTTTTAGGACTATGGTAAGCGGTTGATGTAAATTAAGTTCTGTATGTATATGTTCTTCTGTTAACAGAAAATTCTTATCTGATGGAAAATTACAGACGTGGCTGTTCATTATCATTTTTCAACTAACCTCTGCTTGTCTTGTATAGTATTTTGCTTGGCCATTGAATGCAACAAGCTCTAATCTTTGACTTTATTCAAGAAAATCATCGATTTAGCCTTTTTTGCTGTAGCCTCAAGTGCCGAGACAGCTGAGTCGGTTGGGGATTTGGGGCAGCAGGGTGCAAGTTGATCATTTGAATTGCTATATACGTTTTTTTCTATACTCAATTACTCTTGATGATGTTCTTCCATGGTGATATCATGATTGACGAAATTGGTATTTGGTAGTTATCTAATTAATAATTTTCAATGAAGTGATGAAAACCCCATTTGTTCATAGTTTTGCAATAATAGACAAATTTTTATTTATTCATTTATGAATTTGAATTACACAAGACTATGTTCGTCTCAATTTAACTTAATAGTTTAAGCTCACCCTCTATTTTCATCTTGATTTCGTCACTGACTAAGATAGAAGAAATGCGATTAAAATAAGTTGCAAAACAGACAGGGTGCAATATAAACATTTCAATGGTACCCCCTACCATCTGATGGACCATTGGCTGCCTGCAACAGTAGCACGCAGCATAAGGAGGTACGCTCGTGCAGAATCTTGCCTACTCTTTTTTTTCTGCCTTTTGTCGTTGCCACGTGAGTTTCTTTTTCGTTACGCCCAAACCAATCTTTTTTAAAAAAAAATTAGTCATAAACTCTAACATTTATTTAAAAAAGACTACAAACACATACCCACACACACATGTATCACATGTTTGCACTCGGCTCCATAAACGCACGCGTCGAGCGAGGCTCGAATGCGAACCGACGAAGGCGTACATTTGGCGCCTTCACTAACGGAGCTGAACTCAGCCCTCACGCCCAAACCAATCCTTACTATCACTTTGCTTATCTGAAAATTAAGTACAGGTTCAATGGCCTATTTGCCTTCTTCTTCCCCATGCGGGCTCCACCTTAGGCAACACATTAGGCATGTGTTGGGACTTGGTAACTTGATGTTTCATATCACCTACGGGCTCCGGCGACTCAATTAGTACCTCTATCATGGTATGTCCATCTAGATAGAGTCGTTCGATCCTCTAATACAACTATACAAGCACGTCCTTACGAGTGTTTAAAAAAGAGAAAATGTATTATTTATCATTGAATAACTCCCGATTCTACGATTTATCATTGATTTTTAAAAGTTTAGCACTGCGACATTGTTGACCGTTAGCACTGAGTCAAAGGTTAAGTTTGATGCGAAAAGATCAACTTGCCCCTCATCTAGACTGGGATTAAGAAAATTGCCACCATCTCTTCCCCGTCTTTGATCTTCTATTGGAGCTCTCCCACCAGATCTAAGGTCAGAGTAATCGGCCAAAGTGTTATCCGTTCCCATCCCTGCTCTCGACGACTTCACTTCATATTGAGCATTTACCCACATTCTATCCGACGACTATTCTAGTGCCAAAAGGTCGTCAAATTCATCGTCCGAGCCATTTGGTGTCATGCCTAGGCATCAACCTACGACATCTCCGTCGACAATCTTCTGCTACAGTTGATCGTCGTATTGCTTCTGTTAGAGGTGGATTTCATTGCAATTTTAGGCTATGTGCCTATTATTGGCGGCATTCATGCTGGATTAATTATTAGCTATTTCTTCGACGATCCGTCGACTACTACGGGTTACTACGGCAAGATCCGCATATATAGAATATAAGGTAGAGTTGCATGTGTTTCGAATACAATGAGTTAATTTGGCCAACGCCATATACAGGAGACTTTGAGAAAGAAAAAAAATCAATGTCAGTTGAGGAGATAACTGATTTTGATGTTCAATCACCATTTAGATATATTCAATTTTGGATCGCTTTCACGATCATTATGAAGGCTTTGGCAACATTAATTATCAATAATTTGATGACACCCGAATGGTAGCTAGTATTATAGTCTCCGGAGTTTTGCTGTTTAAAAGTGAAGTTTTTGCTCCATTATCAGTTTGAGATGAAGGATTGAAGTGCAAGGAGTTTGCTTCTGCATGGATACTACAACGTTGTTCAGTTGTCATAGTTTGATATGGGAGGTCTACTGCAATTTACACTCCATTGATGGTACGAGAGTTCATTTCATCCTGATAGTTTTACAGGAGCAGCTTCAAACATGTGATGAAACTTAATTACCTTTCTCCAGTGATCATTGTTTGCCGAATTTTGTGTTCCGTGTGGAGCATATGAAATATACATGATATGAGTTCTTCGTTATCAATGAAGTGCCACAGGTGATGTTTTAGCTTATAAGAGCATTTAGATTAGACTATTCCAGTCTTTCTTGTTGAGATTAATCCTTTAGACTTTCGGCGTATAAGGTGTTCATGATGATTTATTTTGAGGAGAATTGCATTATATTTTAGCTACAAGAGAAGTTCGTCTCAAGGTGGAGATTGTTGAGTTTGAGGGTGATACGAATTCATGTCCTACTCCATCTCAAATCTACTCATACATAGAGTATATTATGTTTCACTATAAATATGTCCATGTAGTCAATAGAAAAAGTAAGAGTTTCATTGTAGACTTCTCCTTATACAGTGATCGCCTTCGTGAGCTAATGGTTTTTCACCGAAAGGGTTTTTCACGTAAAATCTATGTGTCCCGTTTCTTTTATCCTATATTTTTTTATGTGCGTTTTGTAACAAGAACTTTGTTCCAATTTAACAATTAACATGTGGAAGATTTTAGGTGCAAATTTCCATCTTTCCCTTCGTCACATGCACGGTCATGGTCCTTCCTGATCACAAGGAAAATACCTTAGAACCACCAGCGAAATCACTCCCTCCAGCGACACCTCACCATCACCACCTCCCTCTCTCTCACACACACACAGCTAGCTTTTTTCCTTCTGATTTCATTTCATGGAGCTGGAAATTAAGGAACCTAGCTACGGAAAGCAACGTTTGAGGAGCATGCGGTCAGTCACTCAGTTGCACATGAGGAACAAGTGTGCAACGAAGCCACTAGTCCACCACTATATATACCCCCTCGTCCTTCCCGCCTTTAGCCCACCACCACCACCAAAGTCGTCGCCGATCATATCGCCTCATCAAGAAACTCTTCTCCTTGCAAGTACTACTCGATACTTGGCGAGATTTCATAGACACGTACCTACATGGATCGCCAGACTATGCAGCTGGTTGGCGGCGGAGGCGGAGATCAGCCGGAGGTCGTCGACGGGGCGCTCCTGATGGAGCTGCTGGAGGACACGCCGGCGACGGACCAGCCGCCGGAGGATTTCGACGACCGGCTGAGCCGCGTCATCAGGTCCCTCGAGGCCGAGATCGGAGGCGGGGAGGAGCCGGCGCTGGCTCCGGCTGTGGGGGACGGCGAGAGCACGATGGACGGGCCGACGAGCGACGACGGCGGGCTGGAGGACATGCTGTCGGACTTCGACAGCAGCCCCGGCCCATGCTCCGCTGAGGAGCCGCCGCCTGCCGTGGCGCCGTTTGAGTACTGGGCGGAGGTGCCGCCGGCGATGGGGCACGACATGGGTGGCTGGTACGTCGACGGCGACGGCGTCGTGGTAGCGCACGAGGTCAGAGAGCAATGCTACTACACCTATGGTGAGGGCTCATCTGTTGAGCAAGTGTACAGCCCCCTGTGGGAATGATTGGAAAAATATGTGAGTTAAAAATTAAAAGAAGGAAAATCGATCTGTACATTTTGCCTCTTTTCTTCATTTCTATATCTAACCACAAGTTGATTAATTCTGCAAATATTCTTGCATCGCCGCTAAATACAAAGGGAAAAAAGACTTCTTTAGAACTTGAAAAAGAATTGGAAAATAACATCAGCGCGCCACTAACATGTGACCCAAGGTCACATTTGTCATCCCTACCTTGGATGTTATTTTTCAATTTGTACATCTTTGCAATGTTATTGAGCAAATTTCCTCAAAAAAATTAAAAGGAAGAAAGCCAACTGAACAATCTGAACAGACTTGTAAAAATACCACATCTCAATCAAGTCAGAACTGTCCCAGGAAATATATTTTGGCATGATATACAAAAGAGAAGTGGAAAGTGAGGAGACTTGACTTGAGGCTGCTAACAGTGCTGAAGGGATTTTTTTTTTCTGGGCCAGAACCATGGAATGTAATGGTGGAAAGGAAGTTTGGGACAAAATAATTTTTTGCCAGATACCTAAATACACCAACAGCACAAGTGTGCACACATGCAACATAATAGAACAAGGAAATCAATTCTGCCTCCATAGCAATTGAGCATTGCTTGGAGAGTTACTGAATGCTGTACAACTCCTGCTCTTTAATCAAGTAATTATTAGGTAGAATAAAATCTCTCTGATCAAACACAAAGAAGGGGCAGCGAAAGGCTACGTGGTCGATCTCCATAGTTCCAGTCTATCTGAATACATACTCTATTTTTCTCTGTTTTTGATCTATTGCACTTGAGTGTTTCAAGTGAGATTTTGGTTGGATCCTTTGAGTGAGAGAAAAATTAATTGTGATCATTCATCCCCTCTGATCGCTACTTCGGTTCTTAGATTATATAGTCCACTGGTAGATGGAAAAGGGTAATTAAGTATGCAACCGTGCATTTTGATTCCAATGTATGGAGCTGAAGCTTATTCTACAAAGTTCACTGCCATATCAGATCAAACTAAGAAGCAGTGGGAGTGTGGGACAGAAATGACAGGGATAAGGTAACTCTTTGTACCTTAGTGTTAGCTCTGCAAAATTGCGATCCCGGGAATTTTCATGCCATTGGTGGACTGCAAAACCAACAGGAACAGTAATTACACAGACCTGCGTACGGAACAAAAGGGATGAGAGTAACAGAGACATCAGAATAGTATGAACGAATATTTACGAAAACGCACACATGATTGGCATTCAGCAGTTCGAAAGGACGGCTCTTTCACATGTAAACGTTTCGAATATATTCTTTTCGCATGCAGCAAACCGAACCGAAAGGGCATGCGACGAGTTTGCACTGAAGTTTCTGGGTGAGAACACACCTTGAGACTTGCTACCTGCTGCGTCAGCCAGGAATTTCCTCGGAAATTCTGCATCTTATAGTACGTCCGTGTCAATCTTCTGAAGCCAATCAATCTGCTGCTGCCTGCCCCGCATTTCCATTGGGAGCATCGGCTGCTTTTGCATCAGTCCGCGTACTGCTGAAGGCGGTATGCTCTTGTGGTCAGTCTAAAGTGTCGACAAATGTGACCAAGGGTTCTCACGGCATCGCAACAGCTGATCGATGCCTCCCGGCGTTCGCTCGCGTCAGGAAGCGCGTAAAACCTGCCTGCATAATGCCTTTGTAATACTTGGAAAAACGTCTAACTAATACATTCTAAAATATTCAGGAGAGAGAAACTTTGAGGTAGCATGAGAATACCGTTTTCTGAATTAAGTTCAATGCAATACGCGATGGCATTTGGCCTCTGAACCTATATGTGCCATCAAAGCCAGAGAGATATTGTGCCATGACGTCGGGTGGAAGGGCCCCTCTACTCTCATTTTTGAAAACCAACTCCTCGGCTCAAATTGTCAAAGCCGCGAATCATGGCGATGGAAGTACTGATGCTGTCAGGTGTAGTAACTCACTTCGTCAATCATCTGATCGAATCGAGAACATGGTATCCTCCACACTGTCTATACGGCAAAATGCACGCATAACCGTTTCATGGTTAGGGCATGTTTGGATGCCACCACGTTTTGTTGAGGAAACATTGGAAATTTCTCACCAACCCTGGTCAGGCGGCGGCAGAAGTGCTCTAGGCGGCCGGAGGCACCGGTTCACGGCGTGCCTCCGAGTCACTACTCACCCATGCAGACTCTGACGAATTTATGTCCTATTCAGGGTTCACAAAACCAATTTCGAAAATCGAAAATCAAAAATCGTCGAAAACCGAAGACTTAAGAATTCAAAAAATAAAATAAAAATAAAAAATCGACCGATTTTGACCGAAAACCGACCGGCCTATTGGTGGGTGCTAACCGCTACAGCGTTGCCACACAATTTTGACCTAAAACTTGTCGATTTGATAAAAAAAAAACCGGTCAATTTTGACCGAAAATTGACCGGTTTTACGTCGCATAAATTATTTTCGAATTTTTTTATATATTTTTTAATTAGACCGGTTTACCGGCCAGTTTTGAAAATCAAACCGACTCGGTCCGGTCGAAAGCCACGATTTTCGAGCGATTTTGCGAACCTGGTCCTATTATGTTCCTTTCCTTTCAAAGAAAGTGACTCCCAACGGATTATGTCCTTTGCAACAGTAACGAAACGTCTGGTAACAATGCAGAGACAATAGTCATATGTATCATGGACACCTCTCCAGTTTAGGGAACACCGACAACTCAGAACACATGAAATCGGGGATCCGTTGATGTGATTCATGTGATGACGCTAGAGATTCTACACCACGACTGAACTGAACTGCTGCATAATGAAGATATAGGACGAATTCAACAGAAAACAGAGCATGCAAATGCACAGTTGTAGAGATTCAACTGAAGGGGGATCTAAAATAAATACTAAACATCCAAACGTCCTTGTAAAACGATAGATCTGAGTTACAGGTGGAATAATGTTATCTTTACTACAATGTACCACCAGGTAGCCACAGTTGCTGATGCGCAGTCATTGACATCAAAATACCCAACGGATTGGAGCCTATATTCAAGAGAGCTAGTCAATTGCACAAGGACACCGCAATAGCCAAGAGCCATCTTCACATCAGAACCTGCCATAAAAACCACAATTTTGAGTACCCGGACATGCTATTCAACGAAAAAGATTGAGAACTAGATAATGTGTTGTGATTAAAAAAAAGAGCCAAACTCTGTAAGATCAAAACAATCATGTTCGCCAACTGAATGATCTTAAACCAGCTACCCTACTTGGAGTCTGTTTGTATGACTACATGAAACTGGAGCGCAGTCACTAGAGAAGAAGTATTGCCAGATTAGTAGTACTTACCAAGAATTCAAGTTCTGATGATGGAAAGAAAAAAAGTTCAAAGCCCAAAACCTGAATGTTTTAGTGACAACAGAACTGGAGACCAAAACCGAAATACTTGCAGTCAACTACGAAAGAAAAAAATTAATATTCTAACATAATCATCAAACTTCTTATGGCTCCCATTTGGCCTCTAAAAAACTGGTCATATTTGACTGGCTGCTACTGTCAGAAACAATAATACTGTTGAAACATGGTGGGACTATTGTCAATCAAAGATTACAAGTTTGACCATATATGTGTGTATATTTTGAAACTGGGGAGTAATATTTAAATTAGTAAACCAACAGCTACAAATAGTTCATAAATATATCAAAAGATTCTAACAAAGCTACCATTACTTTTGCAACTAAGAATATTACTTAACATCATTTAGGAACGTGTCAAGTGGTTGTTTGTATATTTATCTCAAAAAAAAGTTGAATGGCATGAGTTCTGGCCAAGTTATGGTTTGAAAATAGTCCAACATCGAATTTAAGAATCAAAACTAGCCAATCACACATTAGAATCTGGTTCTCACTAGTAACCAATATGACACTGCTACTGAATTTAAACAACATAGCTCCATGGAAACTATCATAACTGGCCTTTGAGATATTCTATTGCAATGTGGTAAATAGAGTACCGATGAGGGACATGAGGGTTTGGCATGTCAGTTAATGCTACATCAATTATTAGTCAGATTAATGCTACATCAATGATTAGTCAGATCAGAGGGTTGCTAATTAACGGGGTCCAAATCAAATGGCTATTTAAATATTGATGATGTGGCTTACCCAGAAGGCTTCATTTGTACTCACTATGATTGCAAATATAAGTTGTTTTGAGCTATAAACTTTCCTCTAAAATATAGGTCATTCTACAATTTCAAAGCACATGTATCTCATTTCTTCCTATTATACCCTTGTTGAATGAATGCTCCTATTCTCATCAATAAATGAGGTCTCTCCCAATCTCTCTCCTTCCCAACATATTTAAGACAAGTGTTTGGTAAGTGTGGAATAAATGAAGGGCACCAAGGTCATTTTCTGTTGCTCGTTAATTCCTGTGCACCAAAGCTCAAATGACTTGTATTTGCAATCAGAGGTAGTAATCAAAATAATATAAGAGAGAAAGATCGGTCCACAACTTCAGCTAGAACTGGGGCACCAGAATGGCATGATTGTAAAATCCCAACCACTAACCCCTTCCAACTACCATTTAAAGCATTTCAGGATGAAGGGAAAGGGTTTAAATGCTATGCAATTAGCATTCTTGTTTACATGTAATCATAGGTTTTGTTTAGGTTATTCAAGTGTTCAAAATATATACTGTATATTAACATAGTAACATAAGATTTCCTATCCATCTTGAAGCATATGAGCCATCAGGCAGTAATGATGCCTAGAGTCACTAGAAGCTTCTGATAACCCCATAATCAAGAATGCACATTCTGCTGCATTACTAAAAATATGCAGGTTTAAACCTACATTCCATATTTCATATTTCACGCCAAACTGATCTCAACCCAGCCAGCCAACCTGAAATGCTATTTTAGTTTCTACAAAAAAAATCACCTATAAAAGGATACCAGTAATATTTATAGCATAATGCACTCAACCAAACTGATCTGTAGACTACTGACAAAAAAAATGGTTGATAACAAGGAAAAAAACATCCTGGCGATTCCAAGTTGTAGCAATTCAGTGGAAAAAAATCATACCAAGTACCACTAACTAAATTAAGTCAAGTCATAAATACCTCATGGTATGAATCAAGCAGGTTGTTTCATTATTTATCCTATTAGTTTTACTATTTATTCTAAAAATAATTAAAGAAAAACTACCACATAAAAATAGGGAAATGATTCAAACTATTATATTAGCAGTCTACTGCTCCAGAGATTATGCAATATGCATACATTCTAAAAAATACCGTAAATAAGAACATCCCAACCATACAGAAAACATGAGTGTCTCCTAATCCTAGACATTGTATTCCTCCATAATACAAGAAACAAGTTTATCTACTAACCATCGAAGTCTTCCATATTACACAAAAGTTCGAAATTAGTTTAGATGCTAATAATCCATGTACCTCTGTCAGAGCATTCATTCCTCTGTAGCCGGGGTTGCAACTTTCTCTTTTCTTTTTTCCTTGAGAAGATCAATCTCCATAGCCAGTTCTTCCGTTCTGTTCCACATAGAGTGGATAGCCTGTTTCCAACCATCAAGTTTTGAAAACCATTCATCCTGGAACTTTTCGATCATTTCATTTGCTGCAGCAAGTTTCTGCTCCTCCTCCTCCAACCGCTTCTTCTCCAACTCCTTGACACTAAGAACAAGACCACCACCACCAGCAACCTCGCCATAACGAGGCTTGTCACAAGGGAACTTCTTCCTGTACTCATCGAAAGAGGCCCGGCTCTGTTTCAAAGCCTTCTTATAGCCAGTGACCAACTGAGCCATCACATTCAGATCATGCTCGAAACGTCTAAGTTCTGCTTGCCACTTGTTCTGTTGCTCAAACCTGGCTGAGTTTAGCGATTGGATAATCGTTTCCTTCTCCTGCAGCATGTCAGCCAAAATTTGTTTCTCCAACAGCGCATTTTGAAGCTCTTTCTCTTTCTGTTCGTAGAACATGCTAGCCTTGGCCATCAAGTTCTGTATGGGTTCTGAAAAATTTGCATCAAAAACTGATACAGGTGATATTCTACTATTGTTGCTGTTCCGCATCCTCTTTTGCTGATTGCCCTGCGGAAACTGCTCATGTGCCTGCATATGGTCATTGTACCCGTCAATATCCCCAATGTGCCTCTTCCCATTATTCCCAAAGAAAAATGAGCTCCCAGTCCCCAGGTCCACTTCATTCTTATGTGCATCAGCCCCCATGGCCAAGAATTCTCCGGAGGACAGGTCATGTGCGTTATCTGTAACATTGTATGTTGCAGGAATTGAATTCATTGCCTGGAGGAGGTTTGTTGACGTCATCCCATGCAAAGATCCCATTTTTCCAGAGAATCCATCATCAAAGCTCACCTCATCCCTCATCTCAACATTCCCTTTATTCAAATTCTCAAACTCCATGCCAGCAAATGCACTGGAGTTACAGCGCTGTAAACAATGTGTCATCTCCCCATCCCCCTTCTCATCCCCAATCGTCCAATTCATCTCCTCCCCATCCCTACACTCCTCAAAGGCATCATCCTCTGACTCATCCGCCTCTTCATTGCCACTATCACCCTCATCCAGATTTTCCACATTTGCGTCCTCTTCAACATCCATACTGTCATAACCATTGGCAGAGCCAATCCCCAAGCTCAACCCTGTTGCATCCTTCTCTTCTTCTCCATCTGCCTCCTCTTCCACCTCCTCCGGCGCCGCCAGCACTTCCTCCTGTGTCACCACTATTGTCTCTGCCGATGTACCTGCATCCTTCTCTGCTGCAGCCACTGCTGCACCTTCATCTCCCTCCAGTGCTACCTCTGGTGCATCCCCATCATTAGCAGGCATCACCTCATGCGTAACAGCCACTCCTTCCACTGCTACAAACCCCAGCCCCAATTCATACAAGCTCTTGCCCTTTGCATCCTCATCCACTGCTTCCGATTCATCCAAGCTCGTGCCCTTTGCATCCTCATTCGCCGCCTCCAATTCCTCCGATTTCAGGATCCTCGCATCAGCATCCGCCAACTCCAATTCCTCTATGCTCTTGCTCCTCACATCAACATCCCCTGACTCCAACTCCTCCAAGCTATTGTTCCTTAAATCCACACCCGCCAACTCCGATTCCTCGATGCTCTTGCCCCCCACATCAGCATCCGCATCCCCCGACACCAACTCCTCCAAGCTTTTGCTCTTCAAATCTGCATCTTCATCCGCATCCGCATCCCCATCTTCCTCGTCCATGTCCGCATCCACAGACACCTCCAGGACAACCTCCCCTCTCTCTTCTTCCTCCACCGGCTCAAACAGCTTCGGCTTCTGCGCCCAAATGAGCCTCTGCAGATACGCTGCGTAGTAGCAGACCCCATCGTCCCTCTTGGGCAACTCGAGAATCTCCTTCTCGACGAGGCCCCAGATCAGGCCGGCCCAGTCAACCCTATGCGCTGACCCCTCCCGCACCGCCTGCTCCGCGGCGGCCACCTCCTGGGGCAGTATGCACATGTCGTCGCCCTGGAACGGGAGCAGGACGTACGCCTGCATGATCTCCAGGACGGCGGAGACCACCGCGGCGGGGTCCACGTCAGGAGGGAGAGCCGTGGAGGCGGGCTTAGACGGGAGGGAGAGCGCGCGGGCGAAGTCCGTGCGGCAGACACCGACGCGGACGTTGCAGACGAAGCTGCGGTGGTTGACTGGGTCGTAGTAGGCGATGAGATGGGCGACGAGGTCGGGGCGCGGGGTTTGGGAGGGGAGGTCGAGCCGCGCAAAGTCCAGGAGGCCGAGGGCGCGGAGGGCGGCCTCGTGGGGCGACCCGGCGGCCGCGAGGGGCCGCGCGGGGGATTCCAGCGGGTGGAGGCGGAGGTGGACGCGGAGGTGCGCGAGGCGCTGCTCCGCGGCGGCGCGCAGTTTGTCGGTGAGGGGCTTCTTGAGCTTGCCGCCCGCGGGGGGCCTCCGCGGCGGCATGTCCGGATCGGGCTTCGCGGCAGCGGCGGAGGGCTCCTGCGGCGGCTGGGAAGAGGGGAGGGGATCGGCCGAGTCGGTCATGGCGGTGCGGGATTTGGGGAGGTGGTAATGTGGTGAAAGCCACTCGGGTTTCTTGCTCGTGGGTTTGGGTTTCGCCTTCGGTTTGCGTTTGGGCATCGATGGAGGAGAAGGATAAGTTGAAGGGGTTTCTTGGGATTTTCAGGCCGCCATTTTTCTAGTCCATAATAATATTTTTTTTATAAATTTAGCCTCCCTATATCACCTCTAGATCCTTCTGTGGTGAGGGATGAAGCTATTTTTACAACTACATTCACAAGAAAGCTATATTTGCAGAAAATATCACACACATAACTAAAAAAAATGATCATTTCTTATATATGTATATATCCCGTTAAGACTGACTAAGTATTGAAATCCCGTGGAAATAATTAGGCATCGAACTATGCAAGGTTCAAAAACTTCCCACAAAAAAAATCAAATGTAGGGGAAGGCAGATTACATGCAGAAAAGTGTTTCAATGTTTTTCCTTTTGACAGTTGCACAAATAAGTGTTTCAATGCTTTTCCTTTTGACAGTTGCACAAATATTAAAGCATGAATGAATAGTAGATAGTGATTACTTACCATTTCACTTGCATCAAGATTTGCGCAGTTTGTATTGGAAGGGAAATGTAGGGGAAGGCAGATTACATACAGAGAAGTGCTTCAATGTTTTTTCTTTTGACAGTTGCACAAATATTAAAGCATGAATGAATGGTAGATAGTGATTACTTACCCTTTCGTTTGCTTCAAGATTTGTGCAGCTTGTATTGGAAGGGAAAGCATTGAAGCACTGCTCTTACATATATCTACCAAGTTTTAACTTAATCGCATTTGCACGACATGAATTGAGTTTAATTTGATTTGATGCCAAAATTGCGCCAAGAAACTTTGCAAATTTTGGTTGCCAAATTAGGAACAATATTTCGGACAAACATATGTAAGAAAATGAATATGAGCCAAGTAAGAAGGGAATTTTGCAAAAATTCAATAGCAAATCAAATACTTACAAATTTGTTCAATGCTACTGAAATTTGGCAACAAATGACATTAAACCAAATAAATCTTAAAATCTTGACTACCATAGACCGCACCCTCCCTTTCATCGGGTAATTATTCTCGAATCTTTAGAAACTCTTTACGTGTTTTGAACACCTAACCAGTTTTCACTGGATAATATTATCCGTTACGCCATGCATTAGGCATTACAGATTGTATCCGTGTAACACAAAACTGTTCACTTATCTAGCTCACTGTAGTTTACTTTTTGCAAATATAGCCTCCTCCTACGTGCATTTGCAAAAATAGTCCCTTCCCCCACCGCGGAATGTGCGTCCGGGGGCCGGGAGCACGGGAGGAGGCCGGATCCGCTGCAGCGCATGGGCGAGTACGCGTTGGCGCGGTAACGTGGGCAACTGCGTGGTCGCATGGGCACGCGCGTGGGCCTAGGCAGGCGTGCGTGGGGCTGGCCACGCTCAGGTAGCACAGAAGGCATCCTTCCGCGGTCCCAGCCACGTTAGCTCGTCTTCCAAGGTCCCACACTCCCAGAGCGCTGCAGGGAACACGTATCGTCTGTCGCACCTTCTGTGGTGTGGAAGAGAACCATTTTTGCAAATACTGAAATACATACTAACGAATACTTATAACAGGCCGTACCCCAACGGCCCAAAGCGACGAGCCGGCGGCCTCAAGTACAGCTCAAGCCCAACAGGCCGCTCTTAGCCCATTACCGACCAAGCAGAGCTCCCGACCCCCGCAGCAGGTCGGGATCCCATCGGCTCCGACCAAGCAGAGCTCCCGACCCCCGCAGCAGGTCGGGATCCCATCGACTCCGACCAAGCGAGCTCCCGACTTCGCAGCGGTCGGGATCCCCGACTTCGATCGTGCCAAGACAACCCCGCCAAGGGCCGCGTGTCAAAACTTCCACCACTAATGTACCACGCACTTACGAACGTGGTCAATCAGGCGACTATACAAAGGCGGTGGCTCCTTCCCAAGAAGGTTTAATGATCGATCAAGTCATGCTCCCGATCCCATCACCGGCCACATCTGAACGAAGACGCGCCTCTCCCGAGGCAACACCGCGCCAGCGCAACAACGTCAACACTCGAGAGGTTCGCAGAGGCGTGCACGCCCATTCGGGAAAATACCTAATCGCTCGACCACCCTGCTACCGACCCAGCGTGTGCAAGGCGGCGGTGATCGGTCAGCGAACGAAGGACCGAAGCCACTAGTATAGGTCGTCTCGTCCTCCCCAATTCTCGAGGTAACTGCCGCCTTCCTTTCGTATAAAAGGAGGCGGGAACCCCGTAGGCAAAAACAAAAAAAAGAGAGCTAAGCCATTGGCATTCTCACTTGTAAAACTTTGTGCGATCATCGTACCAAGAGTAATACAACCCCACCACACGAATCGGAGTAGGGACTTTCGCCCGAACCAAGATACATCTTGGACTTCCGAGTCTAACCATTCAGGAGTGGAACGCGACCCCTTAGACTTACAAATTTACTTGCCGGTGCTCGAAACCCCGACAGTTGGCGCGCCAGGTAGGGGGTCTTCGCGCGTCTTCATCACCATCTCCGGATTCCGCTCGCCTCCCTGATGGCATCTTTCATCCGCGACGGCACGACCACGCCGGAGAGCCAGATCCGCTTCGGCTCCCTCAACTTTGCCGTCACCACGGCGGGAGGGCTTACGCTCATCCCCACCGCCACCGGAGGCCCGGCGCCCGCTGAAAGCCCGGGCGCCATCTCCGGCGACTTCGCCAAGCTCCGGCTTGGAGCACCCCTGCGAGTCCCAAAGCCGGAGCCCGGAGAGCGCTCCGCCGCGTCTGGCGAAAGCTCCCGTGGGCCCGGGCAGGTGACCGTGTCACCCCCTGCGGGCTCACAACTTGTGGCGATGGCTGGCTACATGCCGGCCTCAATCCACGAACTGCTGGAAGACTCTTCCAGCCACGACTCCAGCTCCGACACGGAGTACCCTGCCCGCGGGCGGCACTCTCGCGAGTGCAACATGGCGGGCACGGCCGATTTGATCATAACCCCCACGGTTACAGGGGGCCCCATCCGGCGCACTGAGGCGCAGGAGGAGGAACACCAGCGCGAGCGTGCTGAACACGCTCAAGCTCGCCGCTACCGAACTCGGCCGACAATGAAAAGTGGATAAGCGCAGGTCGAGCTCGACCGGCTCGAGCTAGCACTGGGCGGGGATGAGCCCGAGGCGGCAGTGCCGGCGGCGCGCGGATACGCGACAGGTGTACCACAAGCGGGCGGAAGAATCCAACGACCCTCGGTTCTTCCCCCATGCAAGCGAGCGTGGGCTGCGGTGCGATCTTTGCCGAGGCCTCCGGGCCGGTGACCCGAGGCCAAAGCCACGCACCACAACCTCCGGGTGGTGGAGCGTGCGGCGGCCGCAACACATGCAGCCTCCGGCTCCTACCGCTCTGGCGCCACCTCGTCACCGGGCCGTCAGACGCGCCTGGCCATTGGTCCGGCCAAGACGGCGGCACACCACGAACCACCCGTGCCTCACGCGCCCGATGCGCGGCGCGGCGGCGCCTCGACGTTCGCGCCACCCTCGAGGCGCGGAGAAAGGCGGCGGAGGAGGCCGTCCACTCACGTGTTGTGGACGGCGGGCGCCACCGCCGCAGCCCAAGCCCCGATGGTTCCGGACTACGGGCTTTCTGCCAGGGGATCCGCCAGGCGGATTTCCCTGCCAGGTTCCGGGCGCCGACCAACATCGCCAAGTACACCGGGGCCACGAACCCAGGGGTTTGGCTCGAAGACTACCGGCTCGCATGCCGGACGGGGGGAGCAACGGATGACCTCTTCATCATCCAATACCTTCCCATCTACCTCGCAGACTCGACCCGAGCTTGGCTCGAGTACCGCCGCCGAACCATCGAGAATCGGGGTGACCTGAAGAATCTCTTCATCGGCAACTTCCGTGGCACCTACAAGCGCCACCGTAACTCACTGGACTGGTCGCAAGCAGCAGCCAGGGGAAACTCTCGGGACTACATCCGGCGGTTTTTCCGCCAATGCAACGAGCTCCCCGACATCTCCGACGCCGATGTCGTGGGAGCATTCATCTACGGCACCTCGCAAGACCACGGTGCACAAGCCGGGTATCTCAAGCCCAGACCACCAAGGATCTCTCGACATCGCCATCAACCACGCCTCCGCGAGGAGGCCGGGGGCTATCTTCGAGGAAGGAAGGCCCAGCAAGGGCCCGGCGTCGAATCGGATCCTTCCGACCGCTCCGGAAGCTTAAGCGGCATGAAAACAGATCCGCGAACCTCAAGTGGTCGCCACGATCGGCCATACGCCAGCAAAGCGGTGCGGACCGGCCGTCGCGCCCACCACTTTGAGAAATTGATGGGCGACCGTGCGAACCACGGGTTCCCTGTCAAGCACAAGTATCGGGACTGCGAAGTCCTGAGACGCTTCCTCTCCAGCGCCCCCGCAACGCCGCGGGGCAAAGGAAAGAAGCCGGCCACGGCCCCACGGGCCGCGGAGAAAAAGGCGGACGACGAGTTCCCCGAACTCGACGGCTGCCTCATGATCTTTGGCGGGCCGGCGTGTTACGCTGACAAGTGCTGGCTTAAACTCGCCTACCGCGAGATCCACACCGTCGCGCCATGCGTCCCCCAATATCTCAGGTGGTCGGAGTTTCCGATCACCTTTGATCGGACCGATCACCCCGATCACATCCCCCAGGCGGGAAGGTACCCGCTGGTAGTCGATCCCATCGTGGGGAAGAAGCGCCTCACCAAGGTGCTCATGGATGGTGGCAGCGGGCTCAACATCCTCTACGTGGAGACGCTCGACGCCATGGGGGTTCCTCGCTCGAGTCTCCGACCGAGCAAGGCTCCTTTCCACGGCGTCATCCCCGGCCAGCAGGCCCATCCGCTCGGGCAGGTCGACCTGCCCGTCACCTTTGGGGAACCAGGAAATTTTCGCACCGAAACCCTCACTTTCGAGGTTGTGGATTTCCCCGGCTCCTATCACGCTATCCTGGGGAGGCCATGCTACGCCAAGTTCATGACGGTCCTCAGCTATGCTTACCTCAAGCTTAAGATGCCCGGACCTCGGGGAGCCATAACCGTGGCATCGTCTTTTCAGCTCGCTTACAACTGCGAGCGCAGCAGTTACAAGCTTGCCTCGGCAGTCATCGCATCCGCCGAGCTTATCAATCTCAGGAGGGAAGCCTCCGAGTCCGCCCCCGAATCCAGCAAGTCGGGGGCAGGATCCTTCAAGTCCGCTGAGGACACAAAGAAGGTTGCGGTCGATCCCTGCGACCCAACCAAGACCGTGCGGGTCGGAGCCACGCTCCCCGCCAAATAGGAAAGCGCGCTCGTCGACTTTCTCCGCGCCAACAAAGACGTCTTCGCATGGAGGTCCGCCGACATGCCAGGAATCCCAAGGGAAGTCGCCGAGCACTCCTTGAGCATCCGACCAGGCTCAAAGCCGGTCGCCCAACGCTTGCGCCGCTTCGACGAGGAGAGGCGCAAGATCATAGGGGAGGAGATCGCCAAGCTTCTGGCCGCGGGGTTTGTAAAAGAGGTGCGCCACCCCGAGTGGCTAGCCAACCCCGTACTTGTAAAAAAGAAAAATGGGCAATGGAGAATGTGTGTTGACTATACGGGTCTCAACAAAGCGTGTCCCAAAGACCCGTTCCTTGCCCCGATCGACCAAGTCATTGACTCCACCGCCGGGTGTGAGTCTCTTTCCTTCTGGATGCCTACTCAGCTACCACCGATAGCATCAAGGAGTCCGACCATTCGCGACTTCCTTCATCATGCCATTCGGCTCGTTACGCACGCCACGATGCCGTTCGGCCTAAAGAACGCGGCGCTATATACCGCGATGTATGCAAACGTGCTTCAACAACGGATCGGCCGCAACGTTGAGGCGTGCGTTGGCGACATAGTCGTGAAGACCAAGAATGCGCCGACCTTATTGCGGATCTGGAAGAGACTTTCGCGAATCTCCGACGATTCCGTATAAAGCTCAACCCCAGAAATGCGTCTTTGGGGTTCCCAAAGGAAGCCGCTCGGCTTCATCATCTCCGGCGAGGTATCGAGGCCAATCGGGAGAAAATCAAAGAATCGCAAGGATGGTCCGGTTCCTAACCTCGGAGGAGTCCAGAGGCTAACAGGTGTCTAGCAGCCTTGAGCCGTTTCGTGTCTCGCCTTGGCGGCGTGGAATGCCGCTCTATAGGTTGCTCAAGAAATCCGACCGCTTTATTTGGACCCAGAGGCTCGGGAGGCCCTCGCCGCTTAAAGACATTCCTATCCTCACCTCGGTCCCGTCGCCCGGCACCGGCGAACCACTACTCCTCTACATCGCCGCCTTCGCTCAAGTCGTCGGTCGCGGCCCTTGTGGTGGAACAGCGGAGGAAGGCCGTGAACTCAAGGTGCAACGGCCAGTCTACTTCGTCAGCGAGGTACTTTCTGAGTCCAAAACTCGGTATCCGCAGGTACAGAAGCTGCTCTACGCGGTACTCATCGCCAAGAGAAAGCTCGTCCATTACTTCGACCAGTACGCCATCACAGTGGTGACCGCGTCCCCACTCGGCGAGATCGTCCACAACCGCGACGGCTCGGGAAGGATAGCCAAGTGGGCGTTCGAACTCAGCGGCCACGGCATAACATACGTCCCTCGGACGGCGATCAAGTCCCAGGCCCTGGCCGACTTCGTCGCCGAGTGGACCGAAGCCCAGGCGCCACCGACGATAGAAGATCCCGAGTACTGGACAATGTACTTTGATGGGTCCTACACCAAGAACGGTGCGGGCGCAGGAGTCGTCCTTATTTCCCCACTCGGGAATAGGCTCCAACAACATCGCCGAATACGAGGCTCTCGTCAACGGCCTCCGGATCGCTGCCGACCTCGGTGCTCACCGACTCTACGTCCACGGGGACTCCAAGCTTGTTGTCGACCAGGTCATGAAGGCCGTAGAACCCCGAGACGCCCGCATGGCCGCGTACTGTCAAGAAGTGCGCAGGCTCGAAGAACGGTTTAAGGGTTTCGAGCTCCACCATAGCTACAGACGCTACAATGGTGAAGCCGATCACCTAGCCAATCTTGCCTCCAACAGAGGGCGATCCCCGGGATCTTCGTCTGCGACCTCCGCGCCTTCCGTCAAGCGGGCTCGATGGCGGCGACCTCTAACACCGCCAAAGACGGTCACCCCGCCGCCGCCGCGACGGCCGGGCGTGACTCGACAGGTCAACCCACAGCGTGTTAGTAGTGAATCCATTGGAGAAGCCCTTCACCGACCGTTTGACGAACGGGTCGCTCCTCCGACCGACCGAGGCCGGCGCCTCGCTCGGCGGCAAAACAACCGTCTTGGTCGGCGGACCTTTACAAGAGGAGTCCTCCGGTCCTGCAGAAATGCGTTCGGCCGACCAAGGAAGCGACCATCGCTCGATATCCATGGCGGGGTCTGCGGTCACCATGCTGCGCCCCGATCCCTCGTAGGAAAGGCCTTTCGGCAAGGTTTTTATTGGCCGACCGCCGTGTCCGACGCCGAGCAGATCGTGCGCACCTGCGAAGGGTGCCAGTTCTTTGCCCGGCAAATACATCTGCCGGCTCAAGCCTTACAGACGATCCCCATTACCTGGCCATTTGCAGTTTGGGGACTCGATCTGGTCGGGCCCTTCAAGAAAGCGCCCGGGGGCTTTACTCATCTCCTAGTCGCGGTGGATAAATTCACCAAGTGGATAGAGGCCAAGCCGGTCATGAGCGTCACGTCGGCACAGGCGGCCATCTTCTTCCGCGACATCGTTTTTCGGTTCGGAGTTCCAAACTCCATCATCACCGACAACGGAACGCAGTTCACGGGAAAGGAGTTCCTCGAGTTCTGCGACGACTTCAACATCCGTGTCGATTGGGCAGCCGTGGCCCATCCACGAACCAACGGCCAGGTCGAACGTGCCAACGGCATGATCCTTCAAGGACTCAAGCCACGAATCTTCGGTCGGCTCAAGCACTTCGCCGGTCGGTGGGCGGCCGAGCTACCCTCCGTCCTCTGGAGTCTGCGGACCACGCCCACCCGAGCGACCGGGTTTACACCGTTCTTCATGGTGTTCGGCGCTGAAGCTGTCTTGCCAACAGACCTAGGAGTATGGCGCCCCAAGACTACAAGCCTTCGATGAGGCTCGGGGGCTCGCCTCGCAACAAGACGCCATCGACCAGCTCGACGAGGCGCGTGATGTGGCCATCCTGCGATCGGCCAGATATCAGCAAGCTCTGCGGCGCTATCACAGCCGCCAGGTTCGAGGGCGATCCTTCAGCACCGGCGACCTAGTCCTGCGTCGGGTCCAAACCAGCAAGGACAAGCATAAGCTATCACCACCCTGGGAGGGCCCCTTCACCGTCGTGGAGGTTCTTCGACCTGGCACCTTTCGACTCAAGGACGCCGACGGTCGTATCCTGCCAAACGCTTGGAACATAGAAAAGTTAAGGCGATTCTATCCCTAATCTCTTTTCTTCTTTCCTGGCTTGGTCTTTACTCTTACCCTTCCGAGCACCTGGTCGCCCTGCGACGCTCGGGGGCTGCCCCTTGGCGCCCCTGCTCAGGCTGCTCCTGGTCAGCGTTTATGTGGGTCGGTGACCCAGCTGACTATGGGGTCTCTCCCGAGCGGTAACCCTCTCGACCCGAGCGTTACGGCCTACGCCCCAGCGGCTACGGTTGCTAAGTAGCGCTTCGCGGAAGAAGGAAATGCCCGAGTGGAGCGACCTCAAAGTCAGTCGGGGACACTCCTCCCCCGCGCCAACTCGGCTAACTCACGCGCTCGTGCGGATCGGTGATCAGACCGACCACAGGGTCCATCCCGAGCAGTAACCCTCTCGACCCAAGCGTTACGGCCTCGCCCGGCTCACGGTTGCTAAGTAGCGCTTTGCGGAAGAAGGAAGTGCCCGAGTGGAGCGATCCTCTGTCGATCGGAAACACTCCTCTCCCTCACAAGTGCGTATAACTGCTGAGTAACCAAGGTTCCTATCCTCTTAACCCCTCCCGACGCAACCCGACCTACGCATAAGTGACCCCTGCGGTCCTTAGGGCTATGGCCGGTCGAGCGTTCACCAAAAAACACAAAAGGGGGCAAGAGGCATACCGGAACTTGTTAAACTTAAGATTGCCTATAAAACTTGACAGTCTTTACAATCAATGAAAGGGATAAAATCTAACTGCTTTTATTCTTCCTCGAGGGCCATCTGCGCGCGAGGCGTGGTGGCGATCTCCGGCGTCGCGGCTCAACCAAGAACTCGAACCTATCGACTTCGACGTCGGTCGGTTCCGGCGACGCTGGCTTGCTCACCACTGCGAGGTCGATGCCATCATAGTGCGAGATGGTATTGACCAACGCAGAGGAGGCCCCATGCGCGGCGCCAACCGTCACCGCCCTCTCGACGCTGCTCGCACTCGGGTCGTAGCGAGGGCAAGTGCGCTCGAGCACGCATCGCCCGGGGACGCGGACGCAGACCTCCCGACCGGCCTCGGCGAGGGTCTGCGGCTCGGCGCCAATCGAGGCCCGACCGTCCTCGGCGACCGCCGGTGTCGCTCGCGCCTCGCCCCGGCGCGATCGCCGCGTCGCGGGCATCTGCCGCGCCGCCTGCGCCTCCACGGCGATGCTCGATTCTTCGTGCCTCTGCGATTTCGGCGTCCCCGATAAGCTCGCTCTGTGGGTCGCACCACCAGAGTTAATTGAAGAATCAAGACACTTACCGGCAGCAGAGTTGGTCAGATTGCCAGCTTCTTCCTTAAGCGCCTCGTAAGAAGTCCTCAGCGAAGCTAAGTCCTTCTGGGCAACCCCCCGCTCGGAGCGAACTCGGTCGGCGTCCTTCCGAGCCTGGTCCCGCTCGACCCGCAGACGGGTCGCCTGCGCCTGCGCGGTCCCCTCCGCGGTGACGGCGGCATCCTTGGCCTCGATGGCCTCCGCCAAGGAGGATTCGAGCTCCGCCACCTTCGCCCTCGAAGATTGGGCTCCCAGGCGTGAATCGAAGAGGGCCTTCGTGGTCTCCTCAAGCCCTTGGCGAAGCTCCGCCGCCTCCGACCGCCTGGCCGCCAGAGCCTCTTGGGACAGGCGTAGCTCAAGACGAAGCCGACTGCACTCCTCCTCGGCGGCCGCCCGCTGGCTATCCGAGCGCTGCAGGAGTTCGGCTCTGCCTTCCGAACGGGCCGAGATCTTTGCAAAAAGCGAGCTATCCATTAAGCGTCACCGCGGTGAGTCGATTTTACAAAACGTGCCTTTCCATCAACTTACCAAACAGATCGGCCGGACTCCCCCGGCCACTACGTCCAGCGCCTTGCTGGAAGATTCGAGAGCCAGAGTCAGACCCTTTCGGATCTGCTCTATCTCCGCTTCGGCGTCCAGAGCGCCTTGCTGAAGGGCGACCCACTCGCCCTCCTCCGATCCGCCTGCCGACTCACCAAGGCCACTCCGGCGGCGGGCCTCGGTCGTCTGCTTCGGACGAGGCACCCCTTGCCGAGCACCATCGGCGGCGATGGCGAATCGATCGCCGGGGATCCCGTGGCGTCTGCGCTGCGGGCCTCGGCCGCGCCTCCTCACAGGGCAAGGATCGGCGCCCGGCACCGCACCGTCTCGGCCAGCGCGATCGCCGGCCGAGTTGTCGCATCCTCCTCCGCGAGGACGATCACACCGGTCGGCGGCAATCGCGCCGAGGAGGCGGAGCCCTCGCCGACCTCGGCTTCCGAGCGAGGCCCCATCCCTCCGCAGGCAGGCGCGGCTTCGACCACCAACGGTGCGACCGGCGCCATCCCCTGCGGGGTCGACGCAGGACGTACCACGGTCACACCCGTGTAGGCGCTGCACGTCACAAAACACACTTAGTGGCCGTTCGGGCTACTTGCTGCTAAGTGTTCGAACAAAACAAAAAGAAAGGGTACTTACTGAGCCGAACGAGTACGCGGCACGCGCGCCCTCTTCGCCGGTCCCCCTCCGAGGGGCAGATCTGCCGGCCGCTTCCCCGAAGCTGCCCCCCGCGAAGGCGCAATGACGACGGCGACCGCGCGGTCACCCCGCACGAGGCCCCCCCAGGCTGCATTGGCGGTGTCGCCTTCGGCAGTCGCGCGCCGGACCGCCGCCGATCCGCGGGTCGGGGGGGAATCCGCGATGCGCGCCTCAGAGTGCTCCGCCGCACAGGAGGAGGTTGTCTCCATGTGCTTGCCTCCGATATATCCTCACCACGCGCGGCCCTCGCCACGCGCTCCTTCTCCTTCCCCTTTCTCCTCTCCTCCTTCCGCTTCTTGCGGGAGGAATCGAGTTGTGCGGCCTCCGCTCGGGCCACCGCCTTTGACTCCTTCTCTCCTGGGAGCGGCGCCCGGGAGATCAGGCCCAAGAGCCCCTGGGAGGTGTGAGGGCGCCGGTCAGAACAAATACCAAAGGCAAAAACAGGGGAAAGAGGCGAAAGAAAATTCCATTAACCTACCAGATTCGAGGGGTGCGCCGCCGAGAACGGTTCCGGGAGGCCACCGACAGCCTCCATGGCGCCTCCACCCGTAACGACGGCCACCTGGGCCTCAATCTCAGTTGAGGCCAGCTCCGGCTCCGCCATCCTCATGCGGTCGGACGCCCCCTCGTACCGAAATAGGGGGCGAGGCCTGTGCATCAGAGGTTGCACGCGCATCCCCATGAAAGCACGCACGACCGCGCCCCCGGTGAGGCCTTGCATCCTAAGGGCCCTGATTTGCTCCACGATCAGGGCCACCTTCTTCTTTTCTTTCTTCTCAGCGCCCCAGTTCCCTCCTCCCGCCACGAGGGGTTCGCGGTGAAGGGCGGGCGCCGCTCGACGTTCGAACGTAGAACCACTCGGGCGCCACCCCTTGTTGGACGACGGCGGCTGACCTCGATATACTCGCGCTCGGCGAACCGGAGTGGAAGGCCAGCCGCCGATGGGTCTTCGCTGCGTCATCGGGCTTGTCCTTCCGAGCCTTGCTTGGAAGAGATGCCTCCACAGCGCCCAGTGCGGCTCGATCCCCAGGAAAGCCTCGCACAGCGTTATGAAGATGGCGATGTGGAGGACCCCGTTCGGATTGAGGTGGTGCACCTCCGCCTTGTAGTAGAAAAGCATCCCCCGGACGAATGGATGCAGCGGCAAGCCAAAGCCGCGCTCAAAAAACGAGGCGGGCACCACGACCTCATCGTCCCGCGGTGAGGATTGGCGGCCCCGTCGGCACCCTCCATCCGAGAGATCTGCGCGGGAGGAAGCCCTTCTTCACAAGGCCGAAGCCTTGGTGGCTGGGCGAGCACTCCGGCCACGACATTCTTGCGAGGAGAAGAAGAGAAGGCTAAGTTTTTTCTTTCCTTGGCTCTTTGTTGTTCTTAGGAACAGGAGGCGAGGGAGGCAAAAAGCGTGGTCGCCAGAAACGTTCCGGGGGCACCTTTATAGAAGACGAACAGGCACCGACCGAACCGGCACCCCCTCGAGCGAAACGTCGCGTTCGCCCTCGTCTGTCACGCCCGCCTGGTAACTCTCCGTTCCCAATTCCACCCAGCATTAAATCTTGACAGGACAAGTCGTAAAGACGCCACCCCGAGTGACACGCCCGCGCCTTGGGCGGGACGGTTGCTCCGGGGCGCGCGCGAGAGGCCCGCTGGGCCGCTGCGGCCCCAAAATGGCAAAAGCTTTGTGGCTTGCGCCGGGGGCCCAGCTAGAGCTGTAGGATCAAAAGGCCTAACCCACTAGATGGGCTTAAGGCCGCCCCAGCAAAGCTCGAGTTAGGGGCAAGTATGAGGTGAGCCCCGCGGTGGGCCCTCGGTTAGGTCGGCTGACGACCTAATCGCCTCTACCGCGCCCGAGACCATACTTCACACTCTCCGGGAGCTCATCGATGAGCGGCGGCCCGGTGTGTCTGGGTCGGCGGACGACCGGGATCCATACTGGATTGAGTAAAGAAAGGTTTTTATGGATCGCCACAAGCAGGCGGGACACCCTGCGGGACCGTCCGCTCGGAAGGGTCCCCCTTGGGCGGGACCTCCCAGGACCCACTCGGACTACCCGTTATAAGCTCCACGAGCACGGTGTTCAAACCAACGCGGGTAAACGCGCGTCGCTCACCCCCTCCAGGTCCCACACCTGCGGACGGGGTATACGTGTGGGATAGACGGCGGCCACTCCTCTCGCAGCTACCCTCGCCAGACGAGGACTCGGGACGGATGCCCCACGTCCAGCTACGACGTAAAACGAGCCCACGTCCAGCTACGACGTAAAACGAGCTCGCGTCCAGCTCGCGATCGTCCCTGCCGACCAAGGCACGGTCGGTCGTCCCTGCCGACCAAGGCACGGTCTAGCTACGACGTTAAACGAGCACTCGGACACCCGAACCTCCCGAAGAGGCATCGCAATCGTCCCATCGACCAAGGCACGGTCTAGCTACGACGCGTTAAGCGAGCACTCGGACACCGAACCTCACGAAGAGGCATCGCGATCGCCCCCGCCGACCAAGGCACGGTCTAGCTACGACGTTAAACGAGCACTCGGACACCCGAACCTCGCGCAGAGGCATCGCGATCGTCCCTGCCGATCAAGGCACGGTCTAGCTACGACGTTAAACGAGCACTCGGACACCCGAACCTCACGAAGAGGCATCGCGGTCGTCCCTGCCGACCAAGGCACGGTCTAGCTACGACGTTAAACGAGCACTCGGACACCCGAACCTCACGAAGAGGCATCGCGATCATCCCCCGACCAAGGCACGGTCTAGCTACGACGTTAAACGAGCGCTCGGACACCCAAACCTCAAAGGCATCGCGGTCGTCCCCGCTGACCCAGGCGCAAAGCAAACTCGTTACAAAGACATTCACGAACAAAAAGAAGATTTTATTATAGACCAACAGGCTCAAGCTTTACACGACTTTACATACAGTACTCGACAGACATGAGAATAGCTACACTACGCTGCGGCAGGACCTTCTCCGCGCCAAAACCTTTCAACATCCGCACGGCATCGGTGGCACCGACGGCGCGCTAGAAGGCCCTTGCCTGGTCGACGGGTCAGCTGTCGCAGCTGTGGAATCATAAGCCGATGCGCCTGCTGCCGTTCAGCGACATCGACGTAGCCGCGCCAACTACAGTCGGCGCCCTCGCGCCATCGCCTCCAGAAGGGCCTCCCGTGCTACCCCAAGCCTCGGGACGACCCGGCGGTAGCGTCGGCAGCGGCGGAAGATTACGGTCGCGACCTCTTCCTCCGGAGTTCGGCCATCGCCCGATCATACTCAGCCCGAAGCTCGGCCAAAGGGTCTTCTTCTTCTACCACGACATCATCGCCAAAACCGAAAACCAGAGGGTGCCCCAAAGCCATCCCAAAGAGCAAAAGAAAGTTCTCTCGCTTAAAGCTTTACCACTCAAGCAGGCCATGGTATCCTTTTATACCCGAACGGACGGAGACTAAACGTCTCCAGAATAAATGTCGACGTCAGGAAACGAAGCGCCTTTCACCAGAACCCGAAGCAGTCCGGAAGACGAGCAGGCGAGGCGCGCCGAGCCATGCGCGGCGCGCGCAACGAGGTGATTCAAAGCCCCCGGCGGTTCGAATACCCCGGGCGGATTTCCGGGGCAACCGTCGGATCCGTTGGGGTACACCTGGCAGAAATCGTCTGACCTAATCGGTCGGGCCAACTGCTCAGGCCCAGTCACTATTCTTCTTCCAAGCTCAACCCCCAACTGAATCTGCCGAAATCACTCAGGGGCTCGAGGGCTACTGACGAATACTTATAACAGGCCGTACCCCAACGTCAGACATATTAAGTCGATGACGAAGTTCTGCATGTTGTTAGTCAACATATTAAGCTTAGCCTGACAGTTTTGCATGTTGTTAGTCAATGACGAAGTTCCACACGTCAGACATATTAAGTCGATACATTGTCACATGTTGGCCAACACAAAGACCGACCCGCGTCGTAAACGCAGAAAATACGAATTATCACATCAATTGCTCATGTCGCTATGTCAGTTAATATCGTCCAAACTCCATGCCTCAGCTCATGAGACGGTAACATATTTCCAAAATATTACCTTGGCTTGGACAGGCACTAGCCAGGAAGAACCGAATACGACAACTGATCTGCTAGGAATCACGCAGATATAAGTGGCCAAGATTGAAAAAAAATTCTCAACATAACGAAAACTCTAGTTAAAGCTACTAGTCTTGCTGATTAATCAAAGTTCTGATAGTCGTTCAGCAAATACAAAACGAACAGCAGTCAAAACCCAGCAAAACCTGGGATCCCAAAATGCTGATACAATACACAGTACTAAAACCCTCGTGCCTATCAAACATATAAAAGCGGCACAGTTTCAAGCTAACACCAGACTACCCTGGAGGCCTAGCCACGAACAAACATTCAAGGAACGCAACTCCAGCGATGCTTCACGTGTTAATTAAGCCCTCTCCTCCATGGGCTGTTCTGGATTTAACACATCACATCGCCAATGCGGGGCTCGCTCCAACAGCACACAATTCTACTCTGCGATCATCTGTTCATTGTCTGCATCACCCTCCTGTTCTATCTGAGGTTGCTTTGGAGCTGAACTGGCTCCAGGAGCCTGCTTCTTTTTTATACCACTGACAATGTCGTCGATCCTTAGAAGCATGGAAGCTGCCTCGATAGCTGTCTTGAACGTCTGTGCCTTGACACTGTAAGAATCCCAGATCTACACCAAGAAAAATTGTGGTTCTTAGATGGCACGCAGCACAAGCATGAGGGACGAGGGACCAGTAGTAGGCATGCAGAGAAAGACCTACCTTCCGCTCTTTCATGTCAACAATATCACCACTCCTTCCGTCGATGCCAACCCAAGCATTTTCACCATTTGCGTGCTGAAGCAAGTCGAGCAACAAAAGGCATTTAATCAACATGAAACAAACGGTAATACAGGTGTCATTAATTTAGTAATTATTACTTAAGTGGAAAACAAACATTATACAGATGGAATATTAGTTGGTTTGGAGAGGGGGACTAATCCTTAATCCACAGTCCTACGGGACAATTTGCAATTGCTATGCTACGCTGCGCTTTGCAGTCTAATTACAGAGATCTTTGCCAATCCTACTAAGATTTTTATATTATAACTCCAAAAAAAGATGACTTGAAGTAGCACTGTATCCAAAAAATATTAAAAACCAAAAAGTACTATTGAAAAGCCATCGCAGTGCCATACGAAGCCTAAGGCTTCGTTTGGCATTGTGGCGGCTTTTCAAAAGCACTTCTTTATTTCTCTTGTTGGATGTCACAATTAGTTGACAGCATCCTTTTTGAGCTGTAACAACAAGAGCAAAATCTTACTGGAATTAGTAAAGATTCCCATAACTAACTAGATTCCATAGCACAGCACAGCACAACAACCGCAAACTGACCCTAAGACCTTTCAACTAGCTCAGTATCCACGGGTGGCTCATCCAAAAAGCTAAAACTTAAAGAAAGAATCTTAGGGCCTGTTTGGGGAAGCTGTAGCTTTTCTGAAAAGCTACATTTTAGCTTTCTGGGCTGAAAAGCATCTATAGCTTTTTATGAGAGGCCGTTTGACAAACAGCTAGCTTTTCCAAGTTATATGTGGCTTCTGGCTTATGCCAAAGACACTTAAAAGCTGACCCGTCTGGGGGGAGGGCTTACTGGCTCAGCTTGTGAGACACTTATCTATATATTATATTAGCAAAACACAATAAACAAGATCTACTGTTGAAAGGCTCAAATCCCCTTCTTCCATAATTTTTTTTGACAAGGTCAGCTTTTGATACTTCCAGGACAGTTTAATCTCAATTAGAAGAGATAAGGAGTTACCTTTCCCTGGAGTTGTGTCATTGTCCTAATAACATTCAAACCGCAATTTTGAGCCAAAGTTCTTGGGATTGCTTCGAATGCTAAAGCAGCAGCTTCATAGGGCCACTGATCAAAACAAACAAAAAGAAAATCAGGTACTCAAACCCTAACATAATCATAGAACAGATAACTGCTATTGGACAAAAAGTCCATATTCTGTGCAATGCCCCAACACACAACACAAAGAACACATCATATTCAGTTACGCTGTATTGGTGCACAAGTTATGTGAATATATAGTAGGCCTCCACATAAATGGCTTCATCACTCATCAAATACGAACATTAATAATTCTGGAACTATACCTTCTCTACGCCTTCAACTGAAGAACTCTTTTGCTTCAGTGTTGCTGATACAGTCAATTCAGTAGCACCACCTCCAGGTAGAAGTTTTGGGTTTTTCAAAATGTTCCTTGCAACAGACATGGCATCCTGTGAAAGAAGAGGAAAAAGGTGAAGACAGATCTTCCTATGCAAAATAACAAGGACTACGGGAAATGGGAACGGACAAATACCTGAAGGTTCCTCTCAACCTCGTTCAAGACATCCTTGCTTGCTCCCCTTAACAGAACAGTGCATGCTTTAGGATCTTTGCAGTCGACAATGAAGGCAAAGAATTCATCACCTATCTTCTTGACCTCAAAGAGGCCAGCTCCTGTTCCCACATCCGATTCTTGAAGCTCCTCTGGCCTGTTCACTATTACTGCTCCACAAGCCTTAGCAATCCTATTGTTGTCAGTCTTCCTAAGTCTACGGATTGCACTAACACCGGCCTTGCTTAAATAATGGATAGCAAGATCACTGAGACCTTTCTCTGTGATAACCAAATCAGGCTTGAATTTTAAAATTTGCGCGCACAGGTTCTTTATGTATTCTTCCTCCATCTCTAACAGAACCTGCCTGCAATAGCATATTTACCAAATTATTCCACACTACTGATCCGTAGCAATATAGTTCATGAAAACAAATGGGCAGGGAAATTTGAATTTATACATCACTTACCAATCTTCTTCCTTCATCATCTCAGCATTGGTCTGATTTTCTCCTTTCTTGTACTCAACAGGGCAATCCAGCAGAATGATGCGTGGGTTAACTACCTTCCTTCTCATTTTTCCAGGAGCCACAACATCTTTATTGATCATAACTCCTTTAAGAACCCTCGAATCCTCTAACTGGCCACCAGGAACCTTCTCTACTTTGATATATTTCTTGATATCAACTTCACGCATACCTTGACCTAGGTCAACACCTGCTGTTGTAGTAGCATCTATAGCAAGATCCTGAGTGCAGCAAGACAAAATATCAGATAATCTATAAATTAAACTCATAAAAAGTGAATTTAGCTGGTAGTCAACTTTTACATAGAAGAAAGGTACTTACAGCAATAAGGTCACCGAACTGACCAGTGAATTTTGTACCGATGGAACTCTTCACCAGCCCTAGCATTGTCCCACCTACATCATGGTAAATCTCAGTGGCATCAGTTTACCAAAATAGAACATGATCTATGTAAGAAACAACCAATTCTCCAGAAGAACTATATAATGTTTGTAATAAGCTGGATGCAGACTTACGGTCATTCACATCAACAGCCATTGCAATCTTGTCAAGGACAGCTATAGCATCATCAAGAGCTTTGTTGTATGCTAAAAATGAGAGACAATAAAAGCTTCAGAACAGATAAAAATCAATGAAGGAAAAAATCAAGTCTGAACACAATATTGTTAGGCCCTGAGCGCTGAGAAAACTTTACCTCGGCAAATAACAGTGGGATGGTAGTTCTTGTCAATGAATGCTTCTGCAACATGGAGCATCTCGCCAGCTAAATAATTAAAAAGTTAGTACAACAGAAAAAAAAAGGCTCAAACCCAATAAATTTGCTTGCCCACAGATAACTGATCTAAAGATATCTATTGATCTGATAAAGGATCTGTGACTATAATGTTACCACTATTCTAACCCCAATCAAGTACCAACATATCCAATGTGTGTATAGTCATTCTTAGGAATTGTAATAGCGCAGGATTAGCTTAAACTTTGCAGTCAAATAATTTTTTTCCAGTTTATACTAATAGCCATATGCTAAGTTCGACCAGAAACAGATTTGACAGTTAAACCACAGTTAGATGATCTCATAAGGCATACTTTATGAGAAATTACTGACCTTCTTATTCTTCATAACTAAGTACCCAAAAAGGAATGTGTCGCAGGGACATGCATACCTAGAACAATGACTGATGTTGTGCCATCGCCCACTTCTTCATCCTGTGTACGGCTTAGCTCAATCATAGACTGCCCAAAATGGAAAAAAAAACAGTTAGATTGGTTATGAATTCATCCATTTTGCAACAACTGGTGACAGCCCATTAATAATCTCATAGGCGGTAATTGAAGAACACCTAATATTCCACATACCTTGGCAGCAGGATGTGCAATGTCAATTTCCCGCAATATAGCATTCCCATCATTAGTAACCACAATACCTGCAAAAGCAGAAATAAGTCAAATACAATGAAACCCTGTGAAGACAAAAGGAATTATTGCAAACATGAATGTAGAATCATCTACAAATTGTGCAAACATGAATGTAGAATCATCTACAAAGTGATGCGAACAGACCGTGAAATTATCTCCAATCTCAATTATCAGCATAATGCATCATGCAAACAATTCCTCATGGTCATTTTAGATGTGAAGTTCTATGCAAATGAAGGTGCAAATAGTATTTGACACAGGTAAGCCTAAAAGGTCAGGCAAGCACTCTAATGAGGTGCAAAAGTTTGCTCTGGTTATCCATCAAGCAAAACTAGTTCATAGGGATGTCATGCAAAACTGGCGAGTCCCTTCGATGCAATTGCCTATGGGCGTGTATATTTATCCTCCTTTCTTTCGTAAATACAATTCCCTATTACTTATTATATTAATATAGCCAAACTGACGTAATTTCATAAACTACATGCAGAAGATTACTGTCCCAAATGCACTAATGATAGTTGTGCAATTGAAAAAGGGGGAATACAATTAGTTTCATACTGCAACAAATATAATTTCCAGATCTCAGCAATGTAAATATTTATACAAGGATCTGAAACCCCGAGCATTTAGGCAATAAATCCACAAAGGTATTCGGTTTTTTGTAGATCAAATATTTAGTGAAAAGCACCTATTCAAGTCCTTACTCCTCAGGTAGCACACAATAACCATTGGGAGAAGTAGGCATAATTTTAACAGAACAAACTGTAAACAGAAAGATTCACATTAGTCATCCTTAAATCAAAATGATAATTTATAGGCCTAACTGTCGATGGTAAATAGCAGAAATTCCAGATAATCCATAGGTCTTGAGTTTAAACAGAAAGGGACTCCATTGACGATTAAGACAGGCTAGCATGCCACACAAGATGAACAGAATGAAGAATGAACTATTACCCACAGAGTTCTTCAGCACAAATTATTAATATGAGTTCATAAGCATCTAATAGACTAATACTAAGTGTGGACAACAAGGGCGTAGTACCACGATGTATAGACTAGATTAGAGTCTGTGTAGTACCTCCACCGGCATCCAGAAGCATCTTCAACATGGACCGGGGACCCAATGTAGTGCGTATGATGTCTGCCACAGCCTGCACAGCAAACAATTACATTTTACCTCACAGTAGAACAAAATACAGACAAATGCATTAACTGCTGTCATCACAAGTCACAAATATACAGCTAGGTCTTCCTTTGTTGAGCTAAAACAGTGGTAAATCAAAACTAAACTGCCAGGCAACCAAATAACCAATGACATGCTCGGCACATCCAAAACGTCAATTTAAGCTACTAAGAAATCCAAGGTCCCTATGCATCGAACAGAACAAGGAGATAACAGAGTACTTTGGCATCTTGATTTGAACCACTTGCACTTGTGCACACATATGAGATTAACAACGAAACGTATTGCTTACACTGAGCTACCAGCCAACTGACTAGGATCTACCGCATACTGCCTGGTAATCATCAACGACAAGAACAAGGACATACGGAGCTAGTAGAACAAAGCTTAAAAGCCCATACCTTGGCGGCCTGGATGTTGGCATGGTGGACCTTCTTGCCCGACTCCCGCTTCAGCGAGTCCTCTGCTCAAATCGAAACAAGAAACACACAAAAATCAGGGAAATTTTACATAAACAGAAACGGGAGAGATCAGATCAGATCGGATCAAAATAAAAAGAAAACAAAAACTGGGGCAACAAAACCAAATCGTGGATTCATATCATGGGATCAAGTAAATTTCGACATGAGGAGTTCAAGAAACGAAACATATCGAAAGCTAAAAGCGAGAAAACATCGTTTTTTTTAGTCGAAAAAATCCAGGGGGGTGGGAAGGGAGGCGCGGGAACCCTAGTAGCCGGGATGCCGCTGGGAGAGGCGAGATCGCTTACTCAGCACGAGGACGGGGGCGTTCAACGCCATGGCAATCTCGCGAGGGCCGAGAGTGGGAGAGGAGGCGATGAGGAGTTGGCGAGGGGAAGAGCAGATGAAAGGGGAGGAGGGTGGTGGTGGCTGCTGCGCCGCGCGATCCTTGGAGCTCGTCGAGGGTTTTGTTTCTGTTTTTCAATTCAAGTGCTGTGAAACCCTCGCCGCCACTGCTCACGTGCTCCCAGCGTGCGTCCGAGGGTGCCCTAGAGTCCTGCCAGTGGGGCCGCTCGCCGCTGATTAGGGGGGTTTCTGTCTAGTCTCTAGTGTCTATACTCATTCTCTTTACAGTATACTGCTAGGGAAAAAAGTTCAGATAGCCCATATAATTTGGGTAAAACCACTCAACTCCTCGATGGTAAACCAAATATCTTGCATCACCATTCGAATTTATTCTCTCCGGTCACAAATAATTATCGTTTTAGATGTCGGCATGATCCCTAAAACATAACTTTGACAACTAATTTTTATTATAATATGTTTATATAACCCAATAAAATTATAATGTTATGAAACTATTTTTGAGATAAATCTACACATATGATTTTCACGTATCTAATTTAAATATTTAAAAGGATATTGCCAATCAAAACTTCAAAATTTTGATTACACATATGTCCAAAATGACAACTATTTTTGACCGAGGGAGTAATGGTTACTGCACACGGTTCAAAAGGTACGTAATTCTGTAAATTAAAGTAAAGAACAGTGCTAAATCACTGTAGCATGGTGACATTTGACGTGGGAATTGTAGCCCTTTTGAATCAATCCTTGTTTCCGTCCTGCCTTCATCGGAGGAATGCAAACTCAAGTTATATCTTGAGCTTCAAACTTAGCAAATGTCTACATAAGTTACTTGAAAGTAAAATAAGTCAGTAGTCTTAAACTATTAAATCATGTATGTTCTAAACTTTTTTTATTTTAATTGAGAAAGAACAGCATCTATATAACTCTATATTATTGTGTACAAAAATGCCAGACCGCCGCGTGGCGTTTTCCACTGTAGAAACTACAGTTAATAACTATAATATATTTTTTTAATTCTTTTTTTTTTGAAAAAATTCCTTCTCACTTAAAATTGAGCTACAATTTTTTTGTTTTTTAATTTCTTTCCCTTAAAAGTTTTTTTCACTCTCTACTAAAATTAAGGGAACAGATTTTAATTTAGTTAGGATGTGTTTGGTTGTTTGTACTAAGTGGTACATGTATGGGTTGGTTTAAGAAAAATATCATCCATATGTTTGGTTGTTTGAATGAAATCATCCCGAACGGTGTGATATAAATTTAAAGAATATTTCCTATAAATATTGAATCGTTCCATTCATCCAAAACAATTGAACCAAATAGTACATAACCATTCCATCTCGTTCAACCTTATCCCACCGACCAAACACTGTACCTCACTCTCGGCCCCAAGTTACCCAGTATCACCTTCTCCATCTTTCTCGATGGGCTCACAGCTGTCCCGTCATTGATTTGCCAGCGATGAGTGGAGCGGGACCCACCTTGTAGCGCTCTTTCTCTCTCTCTGTATCTTGGCTGCTGCTTCTTCTTCTGATTTTCCTTCCTTTTCTTTTACCATTGCGGCACGTTCTTTTTCCCTGTATGGTTCCTCCGTGTCACGTAGCCTGTTCTTTCAGCTTCGACTTAAAAAAATAATTATTTATTGAACAGAAAGATTTTAAACAGTTTTTCTCATAATTAGAAACTATTCTCTACATAGAATCAGAATCCGACTGAAACATAATTCTCGCTGATTCTTACTGATTCTCACCGATCCAGTCTGAGACCTAAAAAACATAGCCGATCTGGTCCGACCCGATTCTCCTACAATCATAAACAACTTTTACAATAATCTAGAATCCATAATCTAAAAACTGAAACGAATACCTCGTCGGAAAATTATCTCTCCTTGGCTTGATTGCTTTTCTCTCCAAATCTCTCTAGACTTTTCTTTTTTTTACAAGCAACTCTCATATGGCTCCAATATGGCAATCCAAATGGTTGTGATGTATTATCTGGGCTTTATCATAATTGTATCACTTCTTTCTGAACTGTTGACAGTCGTACTACTATCTGTAAGTCTAAACTGCTCCCGAGTAATGCAAACAAGGATTTCCTCCCAACGAAAACTATTGAACTAAAAACTTAGCCGCGTTTGGTTCAAAGGATTTTCACAAGAAAATTGTAGGATTTTGGATTCCTTTGGAATAGAGACTGTTTGTCCTCCATAGGATTCCAACGAAGGAATTTGGCAGGAACACTGTTCATACCCTATGATTTCAAAAGAAATTATGTGGGAAATTAAAAATCTACTCGAACCTCTTTTTTCTTCTCTATCGCGTAGGACCTAGACGAAATGAGGCGACGGGCGCGTGATGCCTTTTCGAGCGGTCGAGTCTTTGTCCGTTGGCCTTCGCTGCCGCCGAACTGCCGCGGCGAGCGTTGCCGGTCGCTTCTCGTCGTAGAACTGCACGGTTGCCTCATGTTGCTAGACAGACGCTGCGATGGTGCCGCCACCGGATGGATCTGCCAAAGAGCCATCGTCCTTCTTGAATTCATCATTTATCTAGTTTACAAATTTAGCTTTTTCTTATACATTTGTAAATTTGATACCTTTCATCGCGAAAGGTGCGACAGACGATATATGCAGCAACTAATTTGGTGACCAAATTTTAGTAATATCAAATTTTGGTAAAATTTTTTAAGATAAATTTGTTATCAAACCAAACAGGCTCATAGTGAGGCAGATAAGCAATAAATTCATTCTTCTCTACACCACCACGTGATGGATTGATAGATTGAGCCGCATAGACTTGGAATCACCGACTAGAGATAAGAAAGAGAAGGGAATGAGGATAAGAATGAGCACTGTGTATAGCTTTTTGCGTATACATTTGTAAATTTGATACCCTTCATCGTGGAAGGCGCGACAGACGACATATGTGGCAACAAATTTGGTGACTAATTTTTGGTAATGTCAAATTTTAGTAAAATTTAGTAAGATAAATTTGTTATCAAACCAAACAGGCCCATAGTGAGGCAGATAAGCAATAAATTCATTTTTCTCTACACCATCATGTGCTGGATTGATAGATTGAGCCGCATAGACTTGGAATCAACGACAAGAAATAAGAAAGAGAAGGGAAATGAGGATAAGAATGAATACGGTGCATATGTAGCTATTGTACATTTTTTTCATATTTAGCCCATCAATTTATTTATTTATTTGGCAAAAATTACTTTCTCCCCACCGCGAAAGGTGCTGTAGGCGACACGTGTCCTCTGTGTTGTCTGAGGACACGCTAGCGGGCAACGCACGGGGAGACGCTACAAGGCAGCCAGTTTTCCGACGTAGCACTGCACAATGCACTGCGTGACAATGCACAATACTGTAGCACTATGTGTACTGCAGCGTTGTTCGTACTGTGCAGGGGTTTCCTCTGTATGCCCGTTTGCTTCTGCGGAGGGGTAGTGTAAGAGGATGCCTTCCATGCTGCTAGCCGCGGAAGCGCATGCATCCTCTCGTGTTCGCGTGCTAACGTAGAGCCGGCCTCCTTTCACGCTTTCTGAACGCGGTAGGGACACATATCATCTATCACGCAAAAATAAATACGTTGAGATGCTAAATTTACATAAATAAAATGATGTACATAGAACTAGATATACAAAGAATTCGATAAGAATGACGAGCAAAGAATAATAACGGAGCACCGCATAATTTTGGTTGGTCAGTCATTTTGTTGCTCCACGGTCATCGGCAAACAAATGAAAATTTTGCTGTAGGTGTGGTTGGTTAAAAAACGTGTTATATTTCGTAGTACCAGAATTCTAAAACGAAATCCCGTGTTTTTTCTACACCACCCAAGGTTTCAAATTTTGTTTTTAGACTATATCTTAGAGGTAACCGAAATCCAAAATTTCGGCGAGATTTCGGAATTTCGGACGAAATCCGGATGAAATCCGAAAGGCAAAATTCAAATCCGGAATTTTTTTTGTCCGAGATTTCCGCCGAAATTGTCGAAATCTGGGCAAATTTCAACCAAGCGAAAAATAGTTCAAATCATGTTAGAAATTTTTTTTGGATGGTCCTAACGCATCACTAATATTCCCATAAAATTTTCAGATGATAATCAAGTCTAACAAATTTTCAAAAATTCTAACAGTGCTACTGTTTTGATAAAAACCTTACTGGCAAATTTCAACTGAATGAAAAACAGTTTAAAATATGTTAGAAATTTTTTTATATGGTTCTGACACCTCAATAATGTTCACATAAAATTTTCAGATAATGATTAAACCTGAGGAATTTTCTAAAATTCTGACAGTGCTATAGCTTTACAGGTAAATTTCAACCGAATGAAAAGTGGTTCAAACCACATTAGAAATTTTGAAATTTTTTGTAGATGTTCCTGATGTATCACCAATATTTTCATAAAAATTTTAGATGATGATCAAGATAGAGGAATTTTTAAAAATTCTGACAATGCTATTGTCCTGATAAAAGCATGGCTAAGTACATATATTTTTTCTATAGATTTGATTGAACAATCAAAAAAGTTTTAGAATTTTTGAAACTTTTAGATAAGGGTGTTGAACCAATTCTTAAACTCTCCTAAAAATTTTAGATCATATCGAACTCAAGCGAATTTATAAAATTATAACAATGGTACTATCTCATCTATGTTTCTTCTATTTTTTATTTTTCAAAGATAACAAATGAAGTTAAATTCTTTTGAAAATTTTTCTGTATCATCCTTCCTACTTCCTAGTATTAGAACAAAAAAAAATGAAAATTTGAGTACAATTCAAAAAACCAAATTTGAAATCTGGTATTTTTTAGGGTGGCAAAACCGAAATTTATATTTTGTATAAAAAGCGCTTTATGGTCCAAAATGCGCCATTGTGGGGATCAATCCTAGGACCTCTAGAAAGCTAAGCGACCGCTCTATCATTTGAATTACAACCCTATCTTTTGTTATTATATATAACAATGTTATGATCATATGCCTGGTATATAAAAAAATTCTGCAACCCGCGAGACTCGAACCCAGGTATCTCGTGTGAGAGCCAACTCTCCTAGCAGCTAGTTCACATAAAAACATCAAATCCGATAGGCCGAAACCTCGGTGTAACAGGACGAAAATTCGCTGAATTTTCAAAAAAAATAAAAAACTGTAACATTTTGAAAATTTTAAAAAAAAATTATCCGGCCGAGAGTTGGTATCTCAGCCCTGACTGGAGAACAAAATTTCATCAAAATGGCTGAAATTTCGGTGATATTTTGAACCATGCCTACACCCGTCCAAACGCTCGTTTCTATAATATTACTATGTGTTTCCAATCCTCTGTTTTCCACAATGTTCTTTTTCTATTGCTGTGTCTCGTCTTAGGACTGCACGGTTGCCGCATGTTGCGAGACTGAGGTGCCGCCACCGGATGGATCTGTCAAAGAGACCTTCTTGAATTCATCGTTAATCTAGTTTCCAAGTTTAACTCCTTATGTATGTATTTATAAATTTGATACCACTTTTTCACTGTGAAAGACGTGACAGACGACACCTATCCTATGCCGTGTCCACGGAGTGCGGAAACTGGCTGGCGCCGAGGTAGGGCGAGCGAGTGTGGGAGCTGGTGGGCGAGCGCAGAAGGAGCTCGTTGTAGTGCTCGGATAGCGCGGAAGCCACCTTGCAGCGGTGAGCCACGCTACTCCTACGGTCAGTCGAGCTTTCGGGTGTCAACCTCCTTCCGCACTCTGAGTACGACAAGAGACACAGATTTTTACATAAATTTATAGAAAACGGTTTAATTTTTGTAAGAATGTTAAAAAATCCCTGTGCGTTCTAAACGGGGCCTTAGGACGTTACTAGTTTAGTGCCCTGTCTTCCGGGTTTTTTTTCCCAGCACGTAATATATGGTCTTTTCCTTTTCTAGAACGTTTGTTTCCTTTTCCTTAATTCCAAGATATTTGTTTCCTTTTCCTTGAGATGATCTTTGGAGGTGGGGAGATCATTGTGGACCACGGGGATGAGTTAGACACATTAAACAATGGCCATCGGATGTGGGTGAGTAAAGCTGAAGAAAGATCTGAGAGGTTAATTTTGATGGAGGCAAGTTTCTGGGGACGTTTCGCTGGGTGCATGAAGATTGGGCCATCTCTAGTGGGTGCATTATTTGGGGTGAACATAGAAAAGAATGCTTAGGTGCGTTATAAAAGGGTATAGATTAGCGGAATAGCGGGGCCATGGTAAAAAAAATTTGAATTCCCAATTTTCCATTCACTCAAAAAGAAGAGAGAGAGAGTGCATAGATTCCATCCAAAGATCCAACCCACTGGAAAGCCGAATTGGAAGAGAAAGCGAAAGCGCCACAAAAGACGCCGTCGCACTCGCACATTATTTCCACCACGACATCAGTCCAAGTCACGCTTCTCAGCTCGCCGCTCGCGACCCCCCTCCCCTTCCTCCCGCAGGCAACGGTAACATTTGAATCCCAAATCGTGGCCACCCAGGCGGGCCCAATGGCGGCATCCTCGCCTCTCCCCCTCCCCCTCCTCCTCTTCGCCGTGCTGGCGGCCCTCGGCGGCGCCGCGGGGGCTGGAGTGGGGGTGAGCAGCGGCGGGCAGCTTTGGTGCGTGGCGAAGAACAACGCGGAGGACGGCGCGCTGCAGACGGCGATCGACTGGGCGTGCGGCCCCGCCGGCGGCGCCGACTGCCGCGCCATCCAGCAGGGCGGCGCCTGCTACGATCCGCCCGACCTCCAGGCGCACGCCTCCTACGCCTTCAACGACTACTTCCTCCGGGCCGGCGGCGCCGCCAGCCCCGCCGCCTGCGACTTCACCGGCGTCGCTGCGCTCACTGCCCTCAACCCCAGTAAGCACCGGCCTCGGATCCTCTCGTAAATGACGCGGCATCCTCGGATTTAAAAGTTGTGGAGTATTTATTTTTGCTTCGTTAAATGTTGTATTCTTGTACGGCAATGTAACGGTGTGGCGTCGGTGCCGCCGCCGCCGCTGCCACTTGTTTTTGCAGGTCATGGGAGCTGCGTGCTTCCTTCCAGGTTAGTGTACTGCACCTCGCCTCCATTCTTTGGGTGGTAGTATCTCTATATACGCTATGGTGGAGTATCAGTTTTATCTTCTGGCTTCCTGCCTTGGTCCTATAGTTTGAGGAACTGAATATTTCATTTCGAAATTATATTGAACCAAAAAGATGAATTCGAACTAGGTTTCTTCCTCTCAAATTGGATGTGCCTATGTGGATTTGGGACATGCCATTCTGTTGGCCTGGGGAGCAATGTAGTCAATGTTCCGGAAGTATATCACGCATCATTTCGACAAACACCTTAAGCTCACTGCTAGAAGGTGAACATTCAGATCTCTAAAAATAGAAGTCCTGCTAAAGTACGCTACAACACCAATATTGTAGAGCAGTGCTTCAATGCTTTCCCTCTTAATACAAGTTGTACAAATCTTGAAGCAAGCGAAGGGGTAAGTAATCTCCATCTACCATTCATTCATGCTTTAATATTTGTGCAATTGTAAAAAAGAAAAAGCATTGAAGCACCTCTCAATATTGTAACATAGCGTGCATCGAAAGAGCAACTATGAGATGAACTATATCGTATCTTCTTTATAACTTTTTTGCAAGCTTAACAATTTTCCAGCTATTAAATCTCAAAATGCATGGGCAACATGAAATATATCTAAATCCTCCTTGTGGATGCTTAAGATCAATAGCTTGATGGGAGATCATATCAGGTATTCGATAAAGTCGGTACATGCGAATGCATGAGCTTTTACGTGGTTGGGACTGTATGTACGTGCCATGTGATACTTCTTGATTGCAGTATAGAATCATGGTACACAGTGGTGCATCACTAAGCAGGAATCTACCGTGGCATGGGTTTTACACATTCTATGCACTATTTCTGAAGGTGGGATATCAGTCATATCACAAATATTTTCAAGATAATGATATTTATACATGGCCTTGGGTCACAAGATATGATCCCAATCAATTTAGGTTCACTGTCCTGAGATACACCATGAGTATGGCCGTATGGGTGGAAATGTCCTGAGCCCCAGATGAGCTAAATGCAGTTCAACTTCGCTCAATTGAAAAAAGCCAAGCTGGATTGACAATGTTAGGATCGTGAGCCACAATAACTAGCTTGGCTTTGCTTGCTTTCTGTTATGTAACTTGGTTCATAACGGGTAAACACCGTATAAGAGAGACCGATGGTAACGGTTAGAGGTAGAATGACGCTTAGAGGAGAGGGTGTCTGCTGGGGTAGAGACTATCTAGATTAGGAAGAGGGGCTTGAGAGACTTGACTTGGCCCCTAGGACTCAAATTCTATCTCCAGCAATCCAATCTAATCTAACTCTTAAGGATAACTTCCTAATCAAACTAGCAAATTGATGCTGCCTCGTGCTACAGTACTGTTCACTGCTGTTAACGCGTGATAAGTAATTCCAGCACGTGACACTTTCTAACTAAGAATCTTTCGCCCGTAGAAAAAACATTAGTCAAACAAGGCAACATGAACCGAAGACAGGCAAACCGGTGAAAAAAAATCCCAACGCAAGTAACACAAACCGATTATGCAATAAAAGGAACAAATACAGCAGATCCAAACAACACAAAATAATGAAAAAGGAGGAACTCTCATATTCAAGGAAAGTGGGAGGAAAAACAAAAGAACTTTTATGTCTGAATTATGGCCGATCATCTCAACCACCCAAATCTATTTGGGGCACCTGACCTCCATCTAGAGTAGTCCACTTTTAGGTCCCCATCATTGCGCCATTGAACATGCAGAGATCGGATATGCACCTTGTTGTGCCCTTGGGGTGGTGCTAGGTGGTAAACCAGTGAGCCTTAAGAATGGTGAGCAGCAATGCACAAACCAGTACCCTAGGACTATTGGCTTTTTCAATGTGACATAATCACATAATTATCCTGGAACAAACACCATTTAATCTGGTCCTCTTGTTTGCTTTAAAGCTTGTGCACAGTTCTCCTAGGAGAGCATAGAACCACTCTCCATAGTTTCATGAAAAAGGATGATGGATGTTTACTAAGCGGTTCACGAATACTTTTCCACTGAATGTGTTGCGGAACATTACTACCATATTTACAGATTGTTATATGATATATCTGTATATTTTTTAAAGAACTTCATGCTTGTTAGTTGTTGCTGCGAGCTAAACTTAAAAGACATGGAAGTTAAATGTAAGGTATGCTCACTCGATATCTCATGGACATGTGGGGCTTGGGGCCACATGTTAGTGAGGCAACAGAGTGTCATATTCTGAAATGCTAACAATTATTTTCCCTATCAAATATCATCTTAAAAGCAAGTATTGTTGGAGAGCAGATGTTTTTTTAGAGAGAATTGGAGAACAGATGTATGGGTACTACTATTAATATTCTTGATTATATTTGTCTAAATGGAAAAATTACTGCATAAAAACTATAATGCGTTTGTTACCCACCTAAATGACTTGGATAACATCCTTGGACCCAAGGTCACCTACTGTTTCATCGATCAAAATGAGTCGGAATCATGTTCCGTGACCCATGGTCCACCACGATCATATTCCATAAAAAAAGTATGCTTGAGTCATGACCCACCGCCCAAATATACTAAGGGAGATCATTTGCGTTGTCTAATATGTGAAATAGAAGCTCATGAACTTTTGCTGATTATTAACTGGTTAAAAGGGTTAATGTGAACTTATTACTCTTTAATATATATATTTGAAGACACCAGCTTTTTCTTGTGCCATCCAAATGTTCTGGTTTTACAATTTCAGTAAATAAACATTAAAAATGATCAATTGTGGGTCTGTTTTACTCTGTGATAAGTCCAGATCATTGTTCTCTTCTGCAAGATTCACCACAAGATAGTTGCAGTTTGATAAATCGACGCCCTTCAACGTGATTTTGATATCCTTGAATTGTTGAGAATGATCTAAGATGAGCATGCATGTCTATAGACTATTACACATCAGATGAATTTTACCAGAGTGATATGCATCTGCTAAATTTGGTGATGCATTCATTGTAGTTCTGTTCCTAAACACTTACTCAAAGTTAATTGGAAATTATTTCAAAACGATTTAACATATTTGTTGCATGAAAGAAGAAAAAAATTATTTGGTAGATTACCCAACATGCACCCTTAGTACTTTAAATTTGCAACTTTGCCCATTTTCAGTTCTTAGAAAGTGAAACTATGCAGATTAAGGGTAACCTTTCCCATGTTAAACATGCATAGCGAGATTCTTCTTTCAGTTACATATGCTACATGTCAAGTCTCTGCCAAACCATTAACCCCCATACTTGTATCACTGCAGTGCATCCCTCAAAAATGGCAGCTTCACAGGAACAACAACCTATGGTCGAACCGGTGCAGATTTAAGCCAAAGTTCTTCATGGCAACTCAACCTCTGGTCATTGCTCTTATGCATCTCCCTGTCTGTAACATTGTTTGTTGTTACACATTTATGATGAATTTCCTTAAACTCCTGTTTGCGAGTATATGACAAACTATTGGGCCGCTGCAGCAATGCAGTTTGTTCTCTCTGTGATTGAAGCATCGTTTCAGGAAGGTGGTAGCTATGGAGAGGGAAGGTGGTAGCTTCCCTTTTTCCCATCTGTTCTTTTAAATGAGCATTCGAACTTTCGATGGGGTCCTTGCCCTCTTGGTTGTCATGTAGTTGATTCTTCAGTTTTTGCTTCGGTCTCATGCGTTCATCCTTCTGTTGAATGTAAATCTCATTATAGCATATTGGTGATTTCACTGACCTGTTGTACCGACGTCTGACGTGTACATTATGCGGGACTGCTGCAACGCCCTGAATTTTGTCTGTCTTACATGTTGACACTGGAAAAGCTTATCTATAATCTGAAGTTGGCAATTCATGAACCCTGTGATTGAGATGTCAATATGCTTGTACCTTTATCTCGCACAAAATAAGATAGAATAAAATAATCTTGCATTTTCAATGAAATACTGTATGCAAATTTGCATAATACACGATTCTACACTCTATACATCAGCATATATCCAGGTTTATGTTAAAGTTGAGTAAAAGAAAAAAAATCCTAGTATAGATAATTCTTGCAGGTACGATGATCCATGCAGGGGAAACATGATCAAGATGCTGAACCGTCTCCTGACAGGATAGAGTTTCTGTGCAGTTGCATGGAAACATGATCAAGATGCTGAACCGTCTTCTGACAGGATAGAGTTTCTGTGCAGTTTTTGAGGGAGCTACAACTTAAGTGGTTACCGATCTTGAGCACTGTTCGATAGAAGCAACGAATGGATCGAATCGTTGAACAATCAGCTACAGTATATTGCTATAGCACTCCCTATTGCTACGGTGTTTTTTTGAACAACGTTGCGGATGATCTGAACCATCGATTTTGGATCCAACGATCAATACATAACTGCTATGGTTGCAGTCCTCGCACGATTGTATTGGATCTCTTTCCCTCCTCAACGGCTCCTGAGACCCTGCACCGGCAGAGGGGGCACGTCGAGTGTGAAGAAAGCCACAAGTCGATGCAGTCGACGTGATAGACGTGGGCGCACGCCGGCAGCAGCTTCACCATGGCGCCGACCTGAATCACGCCGAGGCAGACCGCGCACTCCGTCCAGCTCGCGCCCTTGCCGCTGTGCCGGACAAGCCGGTTGTACATGAACGGGGGGAGGCTCGAAGCCGCCGTGCGTGGCTGGTGCTCCTCCGAATCGCCGGCGGGAAGCACCGGGCCGGGTTGGCTCCGGTGCGCGAGGCGCCTGTACAGCGAGAAGAGGCCAAAGGCGGCGGCGACCGACGCGGCGACGGAGCAGAAGAAGAGGAGATTGTCAGGTGACATTGCGAATTGCATTGGCGCTGGGAGCTGAGCTTGAAATGGGCACCGCGCAGGCTCAGACTGAGGATCTGCACGGTTCAATTTATTTTCTCTGGTTGCGTGCACTGCCTCCATTTCGCAGCTTTTTTTAAGCCGAAATGGACCGCACTGATGATGACCGGGTTGGTTTGTTTGAATCATTGAGGCCTTAACAAACGCTTTCTCTGGTGGTTAACACAGTAGCGAGAGCGACCATTCGTTTGGAAGGGTCCGTACTCGCTACTGTTTCGTAACGAATGCAAGATCCTTGTCTGCATCAGACCGGGCACATGGCACCTATTTTATTGGATTATCAATGTAAGTTCAGGGTTATGTTAATGTGTCACTGACAAGGACTAGCCGATAGATTTTGAAAACGCCAGGCGTACAGATTAGGCGAACGATCAAATCAGAACTTTGTGAAGAGAGGCTGTTGGGTAGACCTAATTGAAATAATCATTTTCTAGAAAAATAAAATAATCAAATTTCTCGGTGTGGAAACTCAAAACACGTTCCAAAGGCAAGGAAGCGACATCAGAAGTCAGAACTTACCTGATCCCTGATCGCCACCAGTAGACTGTAGACAGCGGTGGACAAACGAATTCCGGCCGGCTCTCTTTGGCAGAGCTTTAGATCTCAGCTCCACCTCAGATCTGAAACTTGTAGGCTAAAATAAATAAATTAAGTTTATATTTTTACTCTAAAATGTAAATAAGATGACTCACCTAAACACTCTTAGGGTCTGTTTGTTATAGCTTTGGATTCTCTAAAAGCTGATTCTAGATTGTGATTGTAGAGAAGCTGATTCTCCAAATGCTGGAATCCAAAAGCACATATGAAGTGGATCATGGATTCTAGAATCGGACTGTTTGTTTTTTATTCTGTTTTTAGGGGCAGAATCCAGAATAAAAAGTTAAAACAAACATGCAATTAATGTACCCATAGCTTCAACATCATAAATTTTTGGAGCTAATAATACCCTACTCTATTAGACTTAGATAAATTAAAACATGAACATTAGCTAGTCTAAGCATGATCACAAAATAAGTAATGCGGAAGTTAAAACTCACAAGATGAAATAACCCGGTGAGAAAGAAGAACGTCGGTAGAGAGCTGCTTCAATGCGCGATGAAGAAAGAAGGGGGCACCGAGATGCTTCTCGGTGATGGTCATGGTCTTCGGTAGCCTCGCGCTAAAACCCTTGATCGGTTGGGGTGTCGGGAGTAGTGGAACTCAGGAACAAAAAAAAACGTGACATGAGTTCCGGCTTCTCTCTTCCTAATATAGCGCTGGCTAACGGGACCAAACCAATTCAGTTGAGATGCTCCCGATCAGAGCGCGCGGAAATCATGGGATTAGCCCCTCAAAAACGGATCTGACAGTTAGCCAAGATCACTACTAACATTCTCCCACTTGATCGTAAGGCTAACATCATAAGTCCATACTTAATAAAACAACACACTAAGATAAAGTATTACAACGATTAATTTAAGCACCGCTGCAACTCCAGTATCTATAGTGCATCATTCTATCTCGATAGGATAATTACTTATACTTATTTGGGAGATAGCTTGTACACTTATGGTCCTTTTGTGCAGTTTGTTTTCATTTGTCATCATGTGCACATTGAAAGCAGTGAAAACAAACTTTGTAATTTCCAGAGTCGAAATTTTGAGATCTCAATTTATCCCAGAAGTATAGGCTGTCAATAAGTCTTATGCCGGCACTAACTTTTAGACAGCCTTTAACAGGGAATCATTAACCTAAACATGATGCATAAACTTATATATTAAACATGATACTTAAATCTTATAGGCTGAACATCAATAATTCGATTCTGGATTATATCTTTCATAACGTCATGTGTTTGGCAAAACCACTTGACATGTTGTTACTCGAAGCAAAAATTGCACTCTTACATAATAAATTCCGGGATAGAATCTTAAGCCAAAAATAATTTTTCTTATTCTTAAACCACAACAGCCTATTGTGGATTTCTCATTATCTAATAGCCTTATGACACACCACAAGTTTGCTTGCATCATTAATGATGACTTAAATTTAGAGCCATTTCACAATATAGCTCTTTCTGCAAGGTTGAAGATTCGACTTGATGTGGATTTCTTAGTATCAACACACCTTGCATAATCGGTGTCTGAATAACCCACAACTTTACGATTATTAGACTTCTTATATATGAGCATGTAATCATTAGCACCTTGCCTATGATGCAAAGTTATCTTTAGTTGTTTTTCAGTGGTCCAGTCCTGGATTAATATTTGCCAAGTATCCCAATAACAAACGTTAAATAAGGGCGTATACAAACTTAAGTATACATAATGTTCATGACAGCGGAACGTAAGAAAAACTTCTATCGCCCTTAATAATCGGAGTAAACTCCTTTAATATTGGACGATTCTTGGTGAATCTTAATAGTCAAAACATCACCAAGACAATCTTAATTCCCAGAAGAGAAAGAAAATATTTAGGTCTTAAACATTAATGTCCCTATTGCTGATAGTCAACAAGACATCGTCTATATAAACAATTAAGTCTATATAAATAGCTAAGATGTTAAATTTACTCCCATTAATCTTAAGATTAAAACTTAAGGTATCTTTATGTGAGGCTCTCATTAGTCATAAACTCTAGAATCAACTAGAGGTAAAACTTTTAGAGACAAAGATTGCTATTCTCTTGGACTATCGGCATTAGAACATAAGCATGATTGTCGTCAAGTATAGTTTACATTGCCTTAGAGCTCCCACTAGAATCAACATTTCTATAAACTCAGTGGTTTTACAAACTCAGTGGTACCCTTTAGTCTGGATGGAAGCTTGACAATCCCACGTATATAAGTATCTTAATTTTCCCAGAGTGTAAGATATTGATATTAATTATCTTTAATCCTTCCATCCATTAAACTTATTGACAAGAAGAGTATCTTTAATAGAGTAAGAAATTTGTTCATAGGGTTTATGTCTCACATAATGAAGCTTTTCTTTTCTCAATGAGATGTTCCAATCTCCCCCTCGAAATATGGTACAAGCAACCATGCCACAATTTCGATGAACTCTCATAAATATTTCACCTTTGGTGAAGCTTTTCTTTTCTCAATGAGCATATGTTACATTATTAGAATAGGGGTGAAAACATAACTTAGTACTGATAGAAAGTTTCCAACAGCTTCAACATTAGCCTCCTATTCATTCTCTAAGGCTTCGCTTTAAACTTTCATAGTCTTGAGGTAATGTTGGCAGTATAAACGTAGTCTTTTAGTATTTAGCCAACTTTCTTTATAAATGCACACATTCATGGGCATAATCATAGTTCACTTCTCATTCTTCATTATTGTTGTTACATTCTTTATGAATGACGTAATGGAGTGAATTAGAAAGGCTCCAATAATTTTCATGTCCTAGCTCACTCTTATGATCAGAATACTGGTAAGAACTTTTGAGGAGCTTCATAATGCTTTTCCATTATCGTCAGATAGTCATAATTTAACTGGAGGATTGCTCCTCCAAATTCTAAATTTTATGATCAAAAGGGACATTTGCTTAAATTGCTCCAACTAGTCATCAAAATATTGAATTCTTATCAATGTCTAAGTTATTAGATGCTTCTTCTAATGGGAGCCAATCATCAACGTTATGTTTGTGTGCGTAATCAATAACCTCAAAAATAATATGCCAATAAATTACTCTATTTCTTATTAGGGTACTAGAAACAGCCAAAGAACTTATGACTGAATTGATAATAGGGATATAACACTGATCTTTACTTAGTATCCACAAAAAATGTAAATGATTGTCTGTCATGAAATTAATCCTATGTTGATCAGGTTAATAACATGCTAATGACAAATCTTAACAATTCCATTAGGCAAAAATGAAGAACTCAACTTGAGGAAAGAATCAGCAGTCCAACAATTCCATTAGGCAAAAATGAAGAACTCAACTTGAGGAAAGAATCAGCAGTCCGTCTTCGCATCACCTTTTGGCAGAAAACGAAGAATAACTGGATTCATTAATGGGGATGACAAATTATTACAAACAACGCTGGTTAGTATGTAACCATGAGCCATTAAACGTAATTCTTAAATCAACATGAAATCTCTAACCAAAACTTCTCGTTGGTTCCATTTTGATTAGAGAAGCTATGGGAATGACACATGACTATAATCAACTTTGGTCAGGATATAACCGTGTGTCACAACATAATCCCAAAACATGACTTTAGTTCCAAACCGTATAAACTTTGGATATATAACGGAAAATAACTTAATCTATGGGAATGGTACACAATCGCAAACAACTGTGGTCAGAATGCAATTATGGCCACAACATAATCCCAAAACTTCATTAAATCTCTAACTAAGACTTCTCGTTGGTTCCATCTTAATTAGAGATATCTTAATTATAATGTAGTCTTTAACATATAAATGCTTGAAAAGACTCAATAACTTAATTAATATGAGAATTAATTAAATGTCACATGACCCATAAAAGACGTTGGTCAATATATAGTCATGAAGCATTTAATTAATCATAATCACATTGTCTCAAAGCAGAATACATTAATAAGAGACAAAAGTAATCACATGATCAAAAATACTGAGCATTAGACATTAAGTACTTATTTGCGGAAGCGTAAACAATTAATGATTGATGAGCAGTAAACTAAATGCTAAATTGAAAATAAGGGAAAATCTTAAGCTCATAATTTAGGGCATAAGAAATTGTAACATATGTGGAAATATAAACAACTCAGGTAGAAACATAATATTTAACTAATCCCATCTCAGCTTATTCGCGGAATGCACTAAAGCGTTATTTGTGGCATATCTGAGAAAACATCCATAAACTTATGCCCAAAGATGGGCTCATAAATAATGCATGGTTTAGGATCTAAAACATTTCATCAGTGGGCAATGAAGTTTGACAATTCATGGTTACAAACACCTTTGGTCGAAATACAACCATGAAAAGTCAACACTTAAATATATTAATATCCAAAACTTGGTTATAGTTCCAAATTAAAATTTTCCATTGGTTCTATTTTGATTTGAGAAAAACTTAATCATAATAGGTCAGAAAATATTAACTAAATTTGCGCATTCCTCAATTACCATAATTGCATTACTTAGGGCAACTAAACATTAACCAAAAGGTGTATAAAATAATGCATTATTACTGGGCAATTGATATTAATTTTGCAGTGCATAAAGAAGAACAACATTAATCATAAGAAAATGCACTGAAATTAATTAAAGCCCAAAAATTAATCAAGAAATTAGTCATAACATTAATGCCTAGGAAATAATCATCCCATGGAAATATTTAATTGCCACATTAAATAATATGCCAAGAAAATAAATCATAACATGAATGCCAAGGAAAAATAATAATTAACAATGCTTATTGCTGAAATTAAAAAAAACTGAAAATATACAAAATAAAATGAGCTAAACATCATTAAACACCAGCCCAAACATCATACGGCCCATGCCAATGCTGTATGTGCCCGACGTAAAAGTCGTCCCAGAGAAGGAAGCCCACGGAATGCCACGGCCCCGGTAGCGTCATTACGCGCATGAGCCGCCGGACCAGCAACTCCCGCGTGCGAATCTCAGCCGCAGAAGCAAGCGGACGGCTCAGATGGACCTGAGGCGAAACAAAACGGCGGACAGCCGAAAACCCTAACCCTAATCCCATTCATCTCCCGAAAAACCCGCAACAAAGACGGCGATGAGAGCAAGCGGTGCGACGGCGTGCACTCGAGGCGGAGTGAGGGCGCGCACGGCTCCGGCGAAGCGGGAGATCAAGCCGAGGAGGAGACCGGCCGACGCGGCCTGCGGGCGAAGCTAAGGCCCGCGACGGCAGGCGGAAGCGCGGCGACGGCGACAACGACAGGAACGACGGCGACGCGCACGAAGCGGCCGATGACGACCACGAACGGGTGAGGCCAACACGGAACGAGGTAAGCCCGAAACACTCTCTTAGATCATTAGGATTTTCTTGATTGATTTGAGATTTTGGATTTGGAGAAAAACATGGGATTAGGGTTTCAGATTTGCTCTTATCCCCTCTTTCTAAATGCTAACCCGAGCCGAAACATCCCAAAACCGACCATAAACCGAAGAACAAGGCCCGGAACCGAGCCAAATTAAGGTCTAACCGGGCTAAAAAGGATCAAGATTAGACTAGCACTGCTCTGATACCAAATGTTAGACTTAGATAAATTAAAACATGAACATTAGCTAGTCTAAGCATGATCACAAAATAAGTAATGCGGAAGTTAAAACTCACAAGATGAAATAACCCGGTGAGAAAGAAGAACGTCGGTAGAGAGCTGCTTCAATGCGCGATGAAGAAAGAAGGGGGCACCGAGATGCTTCTCGGTGATGGTCATGGTTTTCGGTAGCCTCGCGCTAAAACTCTTGATCGGTTGGGGTGTCGGGAGTAGTGGAACTCAGGAACAAAAAAATGTGATATGAGTTCCGGCTTCTCTCTTCCTAATATAGCGCTGGCTAACGGGACCAAACCAATTCAATTGAGATGCTCCCGATCAGAGCGTGCGGAAATCATGGGATTAGCCCCCAAAAAACGGATCTGGCAGTTAGCCAAGATCACTACTAACATACTCCACTAACTCCATGAATTTTGGTGGAGCTGGAGCTGTGCCAAACACCCTATATAAATTAAGGCTCCATTTCTAAAGCAGAAATTTCACAGGAATCAATTCAACTAGATAATTATACGTGGCATGCCACGCCGCGGGTGCCACTCCTAACGCAAGCAAATCGAAAAACCGTGCGACTGTCGCTCCCTACAAGAGCAAATCGAGGAAAAACGTGAAAAGGACCTAAACAAAATTTTGTGTTTTCCGTAAAACGGCTTAAACATAATGGTAGAAAAATGTAAAAAGAACCTAAATGCAATGTATATTTTTTTTTTCAAAAAAAGGACCTGAACGTATTTTCCCCCCGAAAAGGATCTAATCGTAATTTTGATTTTCAGTAAAAGGACCCGAGCGCAATGCTTAAAAACGCATAAAGAACCTAAACGTAATATATATTCTTTTTCAAAAAAAGATCTAATCGTAATTTTTTCAGGAAAAATGATCTAATCGTAATTTTTTTTCGAAAAAAGGATTCGGTCGCAATTCTTTTCCGGCTCGACTCAAACCGCGAGCCGAGCCTGCTCACTCACGGCTCAAACGAACGTGAGGGCGCGAACTCCACCATCTTTAGTAAATGGATTATTCCCGTAGAACTTACGGAAAATTATCGAGTTCCAAGTCGGGCCTAAGCAATCTCACGCAGTCTTCAACCTCATCCGAGCCGGTCTTGTACCGCCTTCGGTTCAATTTACCTGTCGTTTTCACAATGAAGTTTAGGCGTTCAATTGCTTTTAGTTATAATTTCGGTTATGCTATCCGTAAGTTACGTGGTTTTTCTAAGTCAATTTTCCCAGTCTCTGGATTAGCCCTAAGATGCGTGTGTTAGATTCTGATTGAATGGTTAAAAAATGTGACTTAAGAAAAAAAACCTAGGTCATCAATAATATGTGTTCTCTATGGTGCGGCATAGGCGATGACTACGGCATATTAGGCACCTGACGAGAAGATGACTGGGGGAGTCGGGGTATGCTGCTAGGCGTGCTGTTCTCCACGGCCACGGCGGAGGGAAGCGGCGGAGTCAAGATTGTGCTAAACATCGAGCTGAAAACTAAGTGGTTATAATTAACACCAAATATATAGTTACGCGGTCGAAATTTTCTATTTATATATAGAGGTATTCACTACTAGTAGGCATATGCCTCGAGCTATGGCCCCGGCTACCCTAGGCCCAGCTTTGCCCTTGGTGGAGGATGTAGGTAAGGCTGTGAGCAGGGACAAGCGTGCCGAGAGTCAGCACCAGCGGGCCTGAACATATTGTCAGCGGCCTCACGGCCGGCAAGAGAAGCCGAAGCTTGGACGGAATAGATGGTGCGCGCCGGTGCCGTGGAGGGAGAAAGAAAGGAAGACATTAAGTTGAGCTTCGCTTCGGCCAATGTCATTGCACCATTTCAGCTAAGACAATGAGTATAGTACATTTTATTGTTGGTATTTGTTACAAAACACACGACAAAAGTACAGAATCAAAGGAAACGAAGACACAGATTTTACGTAGAAAACTCTTTTGAGAAAAAAAATCACGGACGCACAATAGCTATATCACTATATAAGGAGATATTTACAATGAAGCTCTTACTCTTCCTATAGAATACACATATTTATAGTGGTACATGACAGACTCTATTTAAGAGTAGATTTAAGATAGAGTAGAAAACGGAACCGAAATGAATTCGGATCATACTTTAACGATCTCCACCTTGAGATGAATTCCTCCCGTAGCCGAAATATCAAAATCTCTTCAAAATAAATCTTCATTAATAGACCTTGTGCCTTGAAAGTCTAACATATTAATTTCAACAAGAAAGACTAGAACGGTCTTATCCAAAACTTCACCTGTAGCGCTTGATTGATAGTAAATAACTCATATCATATATATTTCATATGCTCCACCTGGAACATGAAATTCGGCAAACAATGCTCATTGAAAGATCAACTTGCACGTGTAGTCATCATATACATCAAACTGCCGACTTCAAAAGTAATTAAATTTCATGACATGGTTGAAACTGCTCCTGTAAAACTGTCCGGATATATGAAACTCTTGTGTCGATAATGGAGTATTAAACTGCAGTAGACCCATCATATCAAGCTATGACAACGTTGTAGTATCCACGCAAAAAAAATTCCTTCTTGCACTGCAATCCTTTATCTCAAATTAATATTAAAGCAAAATCTTCACTTTTAAACAGTAAAACTCCGGAAAGTATGATACTAGCTACTATCAGGGTGTCATTAAACTATTGAGAATTATTGTTACCAAACCCTTCATAATGGTCATACGAGCGATCTAAAATTGCAACATATCCAAACGATGATTGAACACCAAATTCAATTGTCTCCTTAACTGATATTTTTTGTGTGTTTTTCTATCAAAGTCTTCTCGATCAAGCATAGCTCAAATTAACTCATTATATTGAAATACCCACAACTTCACCTTATACTATATATATACAGATCTTGCCGCAGTAACCCATAGTAGACGACAGATCATCGAAGAATTTGCCAATAATTAATCCCACACTGATGCCACCAATAATAGGCACAATGTCCTGGATTGTAATAAAATCCACCTCCAACAGAAGCAATATGACGATCGAATGTAGCTGAAGATCGTCAAAGGAGATGGCATAGAATGGTACCTAGGTATGGCGTCAAACCGCGGGGGTGACAGTGTTTGTGAACATGGCGTTGGAACAGTCACTGGGGAGAGCGCAAGTTAATGCTCAGTATGGAGTCGAGTGTTGTAATAGAGTCAAGGCGAGTTGAAATCGCCAAATTGAGACCGATTAATCTCCTGGAATATTTGTGTTGCGCATCTAGCAATAAATGATGGCTTCCAGCATAATTACTAGAAATCCTTGATGCAGATACTTGTGTAGACATTGTGCAATGGGCACTCTTGATGATGCCTCGCGTATGGCCGCCCTAGAGTCGCCTGGATGCCGTGCGGGTGCCGCCCCCAGGAGTCTCCTCTTCCTGGGGTAGTAGCTTAGTTTTAAACCCAGAGCTCTGATACCACTTGTTACAAAAACACACGACAAAAATATAGAATCAAAGGAAATTGGAGACATGAGTTTTATGTGGAAAACATTTTCGGGAAAAAAACTACGAGCGCATAATGGTTATATCACTATATGATATGTTTACAAAGAAAGCTTTTGCTCTTACTACAAACTACATGAACATGTTTATAATGGTACATATAATAGACTTTGTGTAGGAGTATATTTGAGACAAAGTAAGAAACGAAATCTAAACGAATTTGGATCATACTTAAACAGTACTTCTACTTTTTTTTGGGGAAGTTGCGTAAGATTTGAGCCTTCACGTTGCAAGTACGCTAGCATTGGAGATGCACATTTCTTTTTTCTTTTTGCGAGGGGGCATGAACAAGTTTTTTAAGAACGAGGAAATGAACATCCCGAAATCCTTTACAGTGATACAAAAATTATCATCACAGTCCAGATAACAAGAAAACATATCCCTCATTTTTGCACAATTACCTTGTGTTTTCTAAATGCAGAAGCCTACATCATTTCGAATCCATCACCAGCAAAACAACTGCATAAAATTTACACCCGCCCCAGCTAAAGTCGTCCCAGCTGCTCAGTACGAATATCTACACTCTACAGTAGCATACGATTCCTGACAATTTGACGTACATCTCCTACGCGCACGTCCCCGGCCGTCGTGCGGGCCTAAACAGGCGGTAGCCGGCCGACGTCCATCGTCGGGTCGGTGCCCAAGCGGCAGAGCGGGCACGTCGAGTGCGCGTCAAGCCACGGGTCGATGCACTCCACGTGGTACAGGTGAAGGCACACCGGCAGCAGCCGCACCGTCTCCCCGAGCTGGAACGCGCCGAGGCACACAGAGCACGTCGCCGCCTCCTCGCCGCCGCCCATCAAGTTGTGCTTTACCGACCGGCTGTACGTGAACGCCGGGAGCCCGGCCGTCGGGCTGGCGCCCCCCGGGCGGGCTTCGCAGGCCCTGCTGCGGAGCTGCATCTCGTCGTCGCGCGGTCGAGGTGGTGGCTGTGGCCGGGAGGCTGCAGCGGCAGCGGCGGCGGCGGCGGCGCGACTGTTGCGGTACCCTTGGCAGAGGCTGCACACGATAGCGTACACGACCAGGGAGGCCACGACGGCGATGATGGAGCAGGTGACGATCCCGCCGGGAGACGATGTCTTATGATTCGACGGCGGTGGACGCCAGGGCCGCGGCGGCGTTGGCGGGGACAATGACCGCCGCGGTGGAGGTGGAGAAAATGAGGGGAGAACCGTCGGCAAGTAAGCCATTGGTGCGAGCGCAATACTAGCTATTTAGCACGTAGCTAGCTGCAGTGTGGTGCATAGTTTTATAATACGAGTTTTGAGAAATTTCTGGGGTCAAGGGGGTTAATTGCTGAATCATTGCCAAATGCGCGTTCTGGGAGAGGAAAATGACGACGGACTTTTGAAGCGCTTCCTTTTGTTTATGTTACGCGCGAAAGCAACCGGCCGGCGGCGGCACGCTAACGTTGTCAGCCGTTCGCGCGCGCGTGTGAATGTGACGTGGTGATTAAAGATGAGCATGAAGAAAGAAGCTTGCATCTTGGTGTCGTTATCGGTAATGGAGCATACATATGATCGTCAGTCGAATCTGCCAAATGCAAGGGATGATCGTCAGGTGAAAATAATAATAGAAGCTTGATCAAGCATCTGTTTTGGAGACTTCACAAAACCGATGCGGCGGTGGCATGCGCCTGGTCGCGCGGATTCCTGCCGCTCTAAGGCCATCTGCAACGTTGCTATTGGTGGTTTTAATTGAATTGATGCATTGGGCATCATCGATTCCAACTTAAAAAAGAAAAAAAAAACGAAGACCCCGTGTAAAGTTTGTATCCGATTCAATAGAATAGGATAATCCTATCTACAAGTGATTATAAGCTGGTGCATTTACATCAATTAGTTGTTGCATCGCATTCGCATCAAGTCTCGTCCATCTAGGGCCGTTCGATAGAGCTTCAGTTTTCGGATTCTCGTCTAGAGAAGCCGAAGCTCTACTTAAACGGTCGTATATTCTAGCGACCGGGCCGGGGGGAATCGTAGAGAAGCGATTCTCGATTTTACACTGCGCGCGAGAAGTAGCCTAAGCGTTGCTCCCCGCAAGAATCCGCTCGGTCTCGTCCTCGTCGCTCGGTCCTTGACCCTGCCGCCTCGACCCTGTTCCCGGTCCTCGGCGCCACCGTCTCGATCCTGCTGCTTGTCCCCACCGCCTGGACCCTACTCCCTGTCCCCGCCGCCTCGACTCCGCCTAGAGCGCCACTGGCAAGGTTTCAAAAACCGTTACCGCAAAATCGTTCGAAATTTGAAATTCGAAAACCGCAAAAATCGCTCGAAACCGTCAGAAACCGAAGAGTTAAGAAATCAAAAAATTGAAAAAAAATAAAAAAATTCAAAAACTGCTCGGTTTTCTCTGAAAACCAACCGACCAATTGAATGTTCCTAAAAAAACGGTTTTCGAGTGGTTTTCAACGCATAGAATATTTTCAAATTTTTTGATTTTTTTAATTAGACCGGTTTTAGATATCGAACCGTAGCGTTAAGGTCAAAAACTGTGTTTTTCGTCACTTTTTGAAACCCTAGTCGTCAGTTGCCTCCACCTCACGCCGCTGCTGACCGCCGCCAAGGTATAGACGATCACCTTTCTTTGAAACTCTGAATTCTTCAGAAGATTCAGATTTGATAGAGTTGGAGTAGAATAAAAAAGGAGCTATAGATGAATCCCTACCGAACAGGGCTGTCAGGTCTACGAGGATTTCTAATCAGATTTGCTGTAGGAAGAAGAAACACAGGGAAAGTCTGCATGAAGAGCAGTCCTTCTGCCGAATTCCATTAAGTGTCATCCAACAGTCAGGGTTAGAAGATGAGGTTAGAAGTGTCATTTGGCGATGGATACGAGTCCTGTAATTTTCCCTAAGTTACTGTTATCTGTCTACTGTTGTTTTCTAGTCATTCCTGCTGTTACTGAGAACAAGTTAGTTTCTTTTACCGCTCTTGTAACCACTTTGTAATCGGTTGGACTTTAAATGGATGGTGAATGGAACGAATGGGATCAGCTTTGGATTCCAAATACTAGTCTCTTTTAGTTAAGAGTAAAGTAGAACCCTAGCTCTAGTTCATTTCTATCAGTTCATTCTTATTACACGGATATTCTGCTGCGAGGAAATCTCAATTTCTAGTCGGTTTTCCTTGGGGTCCAGACAGGGGCCTAGATCTGCCTCTGCCTAGCTTTGGCCAGTGTCGCGTTCGGCGGTATCCTTTTTGATGATTGGAATCGAATCTCCGGTACCGCAGGCCATTGCTTGAACCATCCGCGGCAGCCGTTGCTTCCAGATCTACCGGTCACTGTCGCGGAATCGTCACCGGAGGTCGCCGTCGCCTCGAGATCCACTAGACGCCGGTCGCTACCACCCCTTCCCTGGCTGATTTGGGGGCGATGGGTATGACTATGAGAGTGTGTCTGTGTGTAGTTGATTTGGGGTGTTGGGGATGACGAGTTGACCATCGACAGGTCTATGTCTGATTTGTTTGGTTTTCAATTATCCCATGATCCCTCTTAAGAATAGGATCTGATTCCACATGTCGACAGAAAAAAAGCTTAATTCTGTAGCTGCTTAGATGTCATGTATGCTTTGCCAGGTAAGATTTTTGCTGATATGAAAGTAAAAGAAGGATGAAAGATTACAACTGTCTCTTCACGAAGAAACGACTATATAGACGGTATAAAACACTATTACGTGAGTTATTGTCTATAATAAACACTTTTCATACTATAATTAAAAAATTGTAGAATCTCATAGATACAACATAAGATGTTATCTGTTGTAGAAGTTATCTTTAATTTTATCTTTAAATAATGTATAAGAGTATATAGACCTAAATCGTCTCTCTTAGAGATGAAGCACCGATATATACGGGAATCAACCGAAATGTTGATGTAGCAGCATCACAAAATAGTAATGCATTGAATCACCTGCCAAAATTAAAATAGGAATGAAATTGCTAAGACTATCTGGCTGGCCCACAAGCAGATGGCCTGATTGACGCCACTCTAAAGATTTGGAGCATTAGACCGTGCCAGGCCGTCACAGCGAGGCAAGGAAGCAACATCAGAAGTCAGAACTTCTCAGTGTGGAATAATCATTTTGTAGAAAAATAAAATAATCGTTTTATAGAAAAATAAAATAATCGTTTTCTAGAAAAATAATCGGTGTTGGGTAGACCTAATTGAAATAATCGTTTTCTAGAAAATTAAAATAATCAAATTTCTCGGTGTGGAAACTCAAAAGACGTTCCAAAGGCAAGGAAGCAACATCAGAAGTCAGAACTTACCTGATCCCTGATCGCCAGCCACCAGTAGACAGCGGTGGACAAACACCATCCGGCCGGCAAAACTTAAGAATCAAAGCTCCATTTCCAAAGCAGAAATTTCACAGGAATCAATTCAATTCCCGTAGAACTTAGGAAACATTATCGTGTTCCAAATTGGGCCTAAGCAATCTCACGCAGTCTTCAACCTCATCCGAGCCGGTCTTCTACTGCCTTCGGTTCAATTTACCTGTCGTTTTCACAATGAAGTTTAGGCGTTCAATTGCTTTTAGTTATAATTTCGGTTATGCTATCCGTAAGTTGCGTGGTTTTTCTAAGTCGATTTTCCCAAACTCTGGATTAGCCCTAAGATGCGTGTGTTGGATTCTGATTGAATGGTTAAAAATGTGACTTAAGAAAAAAAAAAACTAGGTCATCAATAATCTGTGTGCTCTATTGTGCGGCGTAGGCAATGACTACGGCATATTAGGCACCTGACGAGAAGATGACTGGGGGAGGCGGGGTATGCTGCTAGGCGTGCTGTTCTCCACGGTCATGGGCATGGCAGAGAGAAGCGCGGAGTCAGCATTGTGCTAAACCTCGGGATGAAAATTAAGTAGTTATAACTAACACTAAATATATAATTAAATGACTGAAATCTTCTTTTCATATATAGAGGTATTCACTACTAGTAGGTATATGCCTTGAGCCATGGCCCCAGCTGCTCTAGGCTCAGCTTCGCTCTTGGTAGAGGATGTAGGTGCAAGGCTGTGGACAGGGAGAAGCGGGCCGAGAGTCAGCACCAGCGGGCCTGAACATATTGCCAGCGGCCTCACGGCCGGCAAGAGAAGCCGAAGCTTGGACGGAATAGGTGGTGCGCGCCGGTGCTATGGAGGGAGAAAACAGGGAAGACATTAAGTTGAGCTTCGCTTTGGCCAATTTCATTGCACCATTTCAGCTAACGACGACGAGTATGGTACATTTTATGGTTGGTACTTGTTACAAAATTCACGGCAAAAGTACAGAATAAAAAGGAAACGGGAGACATGGATTTTACGTGGAAAGCACTTTAAAAAAAAACCCTCGGGCACACAATAGCTATATCACTATATAAGAAGATATTTACAATAAAGCTCTTGCTCTTTCTATAGACTATATAGAAATATTTATAGTGGTATATACCAGACTCTGTTTAAGAGTAAATTTGAGATAGAGTAGGAAACAAAACCGAAACAAATTCGGATCATACTTTAACAATCTCCACCTTGAATTGAATTCCTCTCATAGCCGAAATATCAAAATCTCTCCAAAATAAATCTTCATTAACAGACCGTGCGCCTCAAAAATCCAACGGACTAATTTGAACAAGAAAGACTAGAATAGTCTTATCCAAAACTCTTCTCATAACACAAAACATCACCTATAGCGATTGATTGATAGCAAATAACTCATATCATATATATTTCATATGCTCCACTTAGAACACGAAATTTGGCGAACAATGCTCAATGAAAGAGCAACTTGCATGTGTAGTCATTACGTACGTCAAACTGCCGACTTCAAAGGTAATTAAATTTCAAGGTATGGTTGAAACTGCTCCTGTAAAACTGTCTGGATGAATGGAACTCTTGTGTTGATAATAGAGTATTAAACTACAGTAGACCCCTCGTATCGAGCTATGACAACGTTGTAGTATCCACGCAAAAACAAACTCCTTATTGCACTGCAATCCTTTATATCAAACTGATATTGAAGCAAAACCTTCACTTTTAAATAGTAAAACTCTGGAGAGTATGATACTAACTACCATCAGGGTGTCATCAAACTCTTGAGAATTATTGTTGTCAAAGTCTTTATAATGGTCATATAAGCGATCCAAAATTGTAATATATCCAAACAGTGATTGAATACCAAATTCAATTGTCTCCTCAACTGACATTATTTTTTTGTGTTTTTTATCAAACTTTTCTCGATCAAGCATAGCCCAAATTAACTCATTGTGTTGAAATACCCGCAACTTCACCTCATACTATATATATGCGGATCTTGCCGCAGTAACCCATAATAGACGACAGATCGTCAAAGAATTCGCCAATAATTAATCCCGCACTGACGCCACCAATAATAGGCATAATGTCCTAGATTGTAATGAAATCCACCTCCAATAGAAGCAATACGACGATCGAATGTAGCTAAAGATCGTCGACGGAGATGGCGTAGAATGGCACCTAGGCATGGCGTCGAACTGCGCGGGCGATAGTATTGGTGAACATGGCATTGGAACAGTCACCGAGGAGAGTGAAGGTCAATGCTCAGTATAGAGTTGAGTGTTGCAATAGAGTCAAGGCGAGTCGAATTCGTCAAATTGAGACTGATGAATATCCCGGTATATTTGTGTTGTGCATCTAGGAATAAAGATGGCTTCCAGCAGAATTACCAGAAATCCTCGTTGCGGATATTTGTGTAGATATCGTGCGATGACCACTCTTGATTGTCTTGATGATGCCTCGCGTATGGCCGCCCTAGAGTCGTCTGGATTTGTGCGGGTGCCGCCACCAGGAGTCTCCTCCTAGGGGTAGCGGCTTAGTTTTAAACCCAGAGCTCTGATACCACTTGTTACAAAATGCACGACAAAAAGTATAGAATCAAAGGAAACGGGAGATACGGATTTTACGTGAAAAACACTTTCAGGAAAAAAAATCAACGAGCGCATAATAGTTATATCACTGTATATAGAGATGTTTACAATGAAGCTTTTGCTCTCAGCATGGACTACATAGACATGTTTATAGTGGTACATAATAGACTCTGTGTAAGAGTATATTTGAGACAGACTAAGAAACGAAACCAAAACAAATTTAGATCATACTTGAACAGTACTTCTACTTTTTGGGGGAGGTTGTGTAAAATTTGAGTCTTCACGTTGCAAGTACGCTAGCATTGGAGACGTACTTTTTTTTTCGAGGGGCATGAACAAGTTTTTGAAGAACGAGGAAATGAACATCCCGAAATCCTTTACAGTGATACAAAAATTATCATCACAGTCCAGATAACAAACAAAACATATCCCTCATTTTTGCACAACTACCTTGTGTTTTCTAAATGCAGAAGCCTACATAGTTTCGAATCCATCACCAGCAAAACAACTGCATAAAATTCACACTCGCCCCAGCTAAAGTCGTCCCAGCTGTTCAGTACGAATCTCTACACTCTGCAGTAGCATACGATTCCTGACGATTTGACGTACCTCTCCTACGCGCACGTCCCCGGCCGTCTTGCGAGCTTAAACAGGCGGTAGCCGGCCGACGTCCATCGTCGGGTCGGTGCCCGAGCGGCAGAGCGGGCACGTCGAGTGCGCGTCAAGCCATGGGTCGATGCACTCCACGTGGTACAGGTGAAGGCACACCGGCAGAAGCCGCACCGTCTCCCCGAGCTGGAACGCGCCGAGGCACACAGAGCACGTCGCCGCCTCCTCGCCGCCGCCCATCACGTTGTACATTACCGACCGATTGTACGTGAACGCCGGGAGCCCGGCCGTCGGGCTGGCGCCCCGCGGGGGGGCTTCGCTGGCCCTGCTGCGGAGCTGCATCTCGTCGTCGTGCGGTCGAGGTGGTGGCTGTGGCCGGGAGGCTTCAGTGGCGGCGGCGGCGCGACTGTTGTGGTACCCTTCACAGACACAGAGGCAGTACACGATAGCGAACACGACCAGGGAGGCCCAGATTGTGACCATCGCCGAGGAATCCATTGGTGCGAGCGCAGTACTAGCTACTTAGCACGTAGCTAGCTGCAGTGTGGTGCATAGTGTTATAATACGAGTTTTGAGAAAATTATATGTGAATCAACCGCAGCTACCTGGAAGCCAATTCTGGGTTCAAGGGGGTTAATTGCTGAATCATTCGCGTTCTGGGAGAGGAAAATGACGACGGACTTTTGGCGCGCTTCTTTTTGTTTATGCGCGAAAGCAACCGGCCGGCGGCGGCACGCTAACGTTGTCAGCCGTTCGCGCGCTCGTGTGAATGTGATGTGGTGATTAAAGACGAGCATGAAGAAAGCAGCTTGTATCTTGGTGTCGTTATCGGTAATGGAGCATTCATGTCATCGTCAGTTGAATCTGACAAATGCAAGGGATGGTCGTCAGGTGAAAATAATAATAGAAGCATGATCAAGCATCTGTTTTGGAGACTTCACAAAACCGATGCGGCGATGGCATGCGCCTGGTCGCGCGGATTCCTGCCGCTCTAAGGCCATCTGCAACGTTGCTGTTAGTGGTTTTGATTGACTTGATGCATTGGGCATCATCGATTCCAACTTTAAAAATAAAACGAAGAGCCCGTGTAAAGTTTGTATCCGATTCAATAGAATAGGATAATACTATCTACAAGTGATTATAAGCTGGTGCATTTACTTCAATAGGTTGTTGCATCACATCAAGTCTAGCTCGTCCATCTAGATCTGCCTCTGCCTAGCTTTGGCCAGTGTCGCGTCCGGAGGTATCCTTTTTGATGAGAGATCTTTGCATTCTTTTTTTTTGTTTACAATTATACAAATATTAAAGTATAAATAAAAGTATTAAAGTATAAATAAAAGGTAGATTGAGATTCACTAGACTCCTGTCGCTGCCACCCCATAGCTGATTTGGGGGCGATGGGTATGAGAGAGTGTCTGTGTGTAGTTGATTTGGGGTGTTGGGGATGACGACCATCGACGGGTCTATGTCTGATTTTTTTTGGTTTTCAATTATCCCATGATCCCACTTAAAGAATAGGATCAGATTCCACATATTAAGGGAAAAAATGCTTAATTCTGTAGCTGCTTAGATGTCATGTCCTTGAATTGATGCCGATTCAACAAATTAGGACATATACAATAGTGTAATGTCAGCTATCTTTATGCTTTACCAGATAAGATTTTTGCTGATATGGAAGAGAGAGAAGGAGGAGAGAGATTACAGCTGTCTCTTCATGTAACACATTAGTGCATATACAATAGTGTAATGTTAGCTGTCTTTATGCTTTTCCAGGTAAGATTTTTGCTGATATGGAAGAGAGAGGAGGAGAGAGATTACAACTGTCTCTTCGTGAAGAGACGACTATATAGACAGCATAAAATACTATTACGTGGGTTATTATCTATAATAAACACTTTTCATGCCATAATTAAAAGATTATAGAATCTCATAGATACAACTAAGATGTCGTCCAATGTAGAAACCGTCTTTAGATGACATGGATGAGTATATAGACAGCAGTTGTCTCTACTATTATACAGGCTCTTAGAGATAGAGCACTAATATGTACGAGACTCAACCAAAATGTTGATTTAGCATCATCACAAAATAGTAATGCATTGAATCACCTCTCAAAAATAAAATAGGAACCAAATTGTTAAGACTATTTGGCTGATTGACGCCACTCTAAAGATTTGGCTTCCTCATGGGTAGACCTGGGCATTAGACCGTGCCAAGCCATCATAGCAAGGGCCCGATGAACCATGGGCCTAGACTGTGCTGTGCCGCTACGGCTCGACTAGCCAGTCATCCCGGGCCAATCCAACTTGTCTTCGACGAGCCCAGGCACGGCCCATTGACATGCCGTACCACCTCTGTGCCATTTCAACCTAGGCCCGGTCCATTTGAATTGTTGTAGAGGAGAAGAAGGGAGCCGAGGATGGGAGAGGCACCTACCAGTGTGGTCGGGAGGACAGAGTATAGTTAGGTAGAGGTGAGGGAGATGATAGCATCATGGAAGAAGCACGCATGGTGGCGACGTAGTGCAGCAAGGCTAGATTTGGCGGTAGCATGGTCAAAGACGGGTGGATTCGGCGTCGTCGCCATATTCTTCCTCTTCGGCCGCCACTATATTCTTCCTCAGGATGGGCGGAGAAGCTGATGGCATGATGTCTCAAGGCCGTATTTGGCGACAGCATGATCGAAGATCGTTGGATTTGGCATCGAGACAGTGGAGAGAGGTGGCTACGTGGGGAGGAAGCAGGGGTGGACGAGGTCGAGAGGAGACGACAGATACACAAGTAGACAGCGACTGTGCTGGATGGGTCATGGGAGGAGGCGGAGGGGAGAGATAGAATTTGAAGATGGACTATGTCGCTGTGGTAAGATAGTTGATGATAGGCTGAGTTGTAGATATAATTTTATTTTGCAAAAGAACCATATTCGTGTCGTACCAACGCAAGCACAACCCAATATATCGTGCCGTACCATAATCTCCATCGTGACAAGTTTTCAAGTCTGGTATAGTCTATTATTCGTGTCGTGCCGACCCGACTCAAAGACTATGTGCCATGTCATGCTGGGCTGACCGTGTCGAGCGCCAGCCCAAAAATGCACAGCCATTGCTCAAATCTACTCACGGGTCACTACACCCTTCTTTAAGCTCTGCAATTGCGTATGACATTCGGTGATTACGATCTTGGCAAGACGGCGCTCAATCTAATATAAGGAGCAGTAGAGAACAATGAACTGAGTAAGAGGCATCTGTGTCTAGCAATGCTAATTGCCTGCAGCCTGTGTAGTAAGTGGTGTGTATCCAAATTGAGCTTCAGATTAGCTGCCGATTGTAAGTCCCAGCACACCCCCATGGCCTGATATTAGTGTTTTGTCGTGTAATTCAGGAACTGCATGCGTAGGCAGGATGATCTGACCATTTTTACGCTCAATTACAGTCCGTGAAAAGTCGAAATGATACGCAGCAATGCACTCTGTTCCAGACTTCTAGTGTAGTAATTCTCACGTAAGAATGGAAAAGGAGGAGATCGATTTACATTCTTTATTCTTTGACAAACAATAATCACTAGGTAGAACTGGGCGCGATGCCGCGTCGTGCGGAAAAAAAATTGTGTCGAGTTTTTTTTTTAAAAAGGAATTTTTGGTTTTTTCGGTGATGTTTTTGCTAAAATCAACTTGTTAGAAGCCACTTGCGAACGCACATAACCACATGGTTTTTTGTAAAAAAAAACCGTTGGGGAAAGTGCGAGGACCTATTTGCGATTAAAAAAACAGATGGAGGATCCGTCTGTGAATATGCGAAACTACGGGACCCTTTCTGGAAAACTCCTAAAAAAAGGGTGAAGGGCTTATCCGTAATTAGAAGGACTTATATGTAATTTCGGTTTACCACAGGGACTTTTTTTGCAGAATAACCAGTAGAAGGATTTGTTCGCGATTTCAGAATTTTTAGAGGATTTTTTCGCAAAAAATGTACCTTGCGGCCTAAAAATGCTCCATTTCTTTCCGGCATTAGATAGATAGATAATATATATATATATATCTCAATCCCTACATACACATTCTAGACTACTAAGCTAATAAAGACCTCTTTGGAACGCAAGAATTTTACAAAAACTTCACTCGTTTTTTCTCAAAAAAACAGAAAAACTTCCGGCATTCATCTCTTCCATCAGTTCAGTTCATATTGCAATTTTTGACTGCGCTCCCAGCCACTGGTGGATGCACACGACATTGTACATGTGCTGAAACTGTCAGAAATAGCTAGAACTATACGTGTTATTATTACTACACTTCGGAATTCAACGGGCATTGTTCTGAAACTGTTGGAATTCGTTTTGGTTTATTGGCAATTCTGTATGGCGACTTGCGACTTGCGAATTGTGATAACAACCAACCTGTACGTACTTGGAAGAAACTTTTGAATTCAACCATGTTTGATATATTGGCGAGGTTTGTTTATGCGAGAATCGAGATAGCTTACGGCCGGTACGGGACTAGTTGACTTTAGCAAGCTGCGGAAGGTAGCAGGTCCGGTGATGAGTGTCAATGAAGCTTGCTTCTAGGTGGGGGAAATGTTAAAAGGAACTTAATTTCTTGTGTGATTTTGAAAAAAAAATTAGTGTATATTTTAAAAAATAAAATGTGCCAAATGGAATTAGATGATGCAGGTGCAGTTAATTGTTCAGCTGCTGAAAACAATTTCAGGCAGATGGAATCAGAAACGAGCTCCGTGGACATTTTGTACTAACTTGCTAGCTTGCAAAGAGAGAACAATGTAAAAAAGGAGTGATGATCTTGCATGTATAAGACTCCCAATCAAATTCCTCTTGTATTTGAATGCATTTACAACTACATGCATGCTGTACAAATAGATGAGTAGAACACGCAGGTGACAAGCTACAAAAACATACGCACCTTGCCGGAGACGACGTAGATGCCCGGTCGGCGCCCTACACCGCCAGCGCCTGCGGCAGCTCCATTGATGGCGCGGGCTGGCCGTCCCCCAACGGGTCAACCTCCGACCGGCAAAGCGGGCACGTCGCGTGCGAGGCCAGCCACATGTCGATGCACTCCACGTGGTAGAGGTGCTTGCACACGGGCAGCATCCGCACCATCTCGCCGACCTGCACCGTGCCGAGGCACACCGAGCACTGGGCCCCGTCGGCGCCCCCGCCGCTGAGCCTCGCGGACCGGGTGTACGCGAACTCCGGCAGCTTGGCGACGTCCACACTGACGACGCGGCGGCCATCCGGACCGCTCTCTGCTGACTCGGTGGCGGTGACCGGTGCGCGGCTGCGGGTGAAGTGGTAGCAGTAGAAGAAGAGGACGGAGAGGAACGCGGCGCCCGTGAGGCCAACGCAGGTGTAGCTGAAGATCATCGTTCCTTTGGACGCGGCGGGCCGGTGTTCTGACTCCGACATAGTAGTGGGTCCGAGAGGAGAACCCATGGCGGCAGCGGCGGTGCTGCTTCCGCTTTGAGGTTTCCCGTACCCGTAGATGGATGAGCCGCGGCCTGCCTGGGGAGATGCGGATGATACGTTGTTGACTGAGTACAATTTCAATTGCAGTAATTTAGCCTGAATATGTAGTGGAGTAGTAATGTAGTACTCCCGGAAGCTTCAATAGTGATGCATGCACGAGGAGCGTTTACCGGCGCGAAAGTGACATTACTAATTTAGATGAAGGAAATTAACATTGTTAACTCTCTACCCGGTACGAGTTTTAGATGTTGTGTCACAGTTTCGATGGCGCTGTAACTTATCTTTTTCTGGAGACTTAGCAAGATAATCAAGGTGCCACGCTAATCTTTCTCGAGAAAGGGTGCGTGCACAGATTTGCCGGAAATTACTTTTTAGGACTTAACGTGGCCGTGGGATCAAGTAGAGATGCAAAGATGGGCCGTGCCAAACAGACCGGTCCGAGGCTCGGCACTATTTGCACGGTTTAGGTACGGCCGTAAACAGATTGTGCTGTCACAGTCCGATAGCCCGTGCCATGCTTAGGCTGGCACCTCGACACGGCACAGCACAACCTGGTCCGACATGGCCCGTTAAGCTCGTTTATTCAAAAAATAGCTATTTTATAATCGTTTTTAGTTGTTGGAGGCTTTAAAAAAATTCAAAAATCCTAAATTTTTACTATCAATAGGGTAGCAGCCCCCTTATTTCCTCACCAACAAACTTGCAATCTCTTCTCTTCATTCTCTTGCTCTTGGTGATAATTTGGTAAATTTCAAAATAGTTTTGTCAAAAATCCGAAATTTGGCTTTCAGCTTCTGTCAAGAAATAAAGGTAAGAATTATGATTTAATTTTTCATTGTTCTTATTATTTTAAATGATATTGAAGTACTAATAGCTTAATTATTTCTTATAGTTTCTTTATGGAGCCCCAGTATTTTGCGTCCTTCCTAGTTTCTGATTTTGGGATTTCACTTGAAGAGCTTCTTGAATCCTATTAAAGCTGAAGAAGCTGCAGTACCTGTATCATCCTTAGGCTTTACAAGTGCTACTGTGTCAGCAAGCACCGGGCAAAAAGACCAAGATGTAGTATATCGGGAGTCTAGAAAGGTTTCGAGCGGATTTTCGAGACATCATACGGCGTTCAGATCAGGTATGCTATTTGTAAACATTGTAAGCAGAAATTAATTACGAAATCTTCAGGTGGAACGGTGCACTTGAAGAGACATGCTGAGAGCTATAAAAGAAAAGTGTGGTGGCTTTGAGACAGACGCAGTTGTAGTACAACTATGACGGTACGGTACGGTTCGTCACTGGGACTACAATCTCGAGGTAGCTCGTGAATCTCTTTGTCGTTTAATCGCTTCTCAAGACCTTACTTTAAACTTTGGTGAGTCACCAACATTTGAAAAACTATATTAAGACAACTTATAATCCTAGGTTTTCTGTAGTTTCTAGACAGACAACAACTAGAGATCTAATTAAATACTATAATAATTGTCATAGTAATCTAAAAGAGCAATTTAATACCTGTATTTTTTCTGTATCTTTGACATCAGACATATAGAGTAGTTGGCCTAAAGATTATTACCTTAGTGTAATTGCTCATTATGTAAACAATGATTGGCAACTATAAAAGAGAATTATAGGATTCAAATTAATTGATGTAGCACACGTTGGTGAAAATATTGCTGATTGTATTGTAAAAGTTGTGGAAGATTTTGGCCTTAGAGATAAATTTTTTGCAATAACATTAGATAATGCTTCAACAAACACTTCTGCAATGACCATTCTTACTCCGCTTTTTAATTCGTATACCGAATCTTTCTTATTACATCAGCGTTATGCTTGCCATATTATTAATCTTATAATTAAATTTGGTTTGAAGAGGTTAGACCAATACCTTGAACCTTTTCGCACTGCAATATCTTTCTTAAATAATTCTAATCAACGAGTAGCAGCATATAAGACTTATTGCAATACAATGGAGGTATGTCCACATAACTTTGGTTTTGATATGCTTGTTAGATGGAACTCTACTTATTTGATGCTTAAGTCTCTTATACCATATAAGAGCATATTTTCTGTTTTTATTAACACGCACTATCGTAGCTAGGATGGTCAATCGCTACTCACAGAACAACATTGGTATGTTGCTCAATACTTGCTGTCATTTTTGGAACTTTTTATGATTCCATTATTGTTTTATCTGGAGTTTATTACTCAACCTCTCTTTTAATTATGCATCATATTCTAGAAATTGCTACCTACTTAAGGAACCGTGAAAATGATAATATTTTTACGTAAATCTGTTTATGCTAACAAAACTAAAATTTTGAAATATTGGAAAGAAATTCCAATGTTACATGCATTTGCATTTATTTTAGATCCTAGAGTTAAAGTTAGACGGTTTGCAAGTGTTCTCTCACTTTTAAGTGATGCGGTGGGTATCGATTATTCTAGTTATTTTTCAAATATTCGTGCTAACTTATCTCAAGTTTATGCTAAGTACGGTCAGAAATTTGCTGGAGTTTGCATGCAGTGACCTCCACCAGCACCCATAATAGGTAAGAAGAGAACTGCGTGGGGAAAGATGTGGGGTGCAGGTTGCTCTACCTCAAAAAGTTCTGTTACAACAACGTTAAGTGCGGACACAACAAGTGGTGGGGAGCTAGCTGTCTATCTCAACAGCAACACTCTCAACTACCAAGAGCAGTAAGAGGATGACTTTAGCATTTTGCACTAGTGGCACGAGCATAAGATAACATATCCAGTGCTTTCTACATTAGCACGGGATGTGTTAACAGTTCCCGTCTCCACGATTTCTTCGGAGTCTGCTTTTAGTCTATTCGAAAGAATAATCGAGGAGAGAAGAACAAATTTGATAAGTGAGATGGTGGAGATACTTCTCACCGTGAAAGATTGGGAACAAGCTGATCAACGAGCTCAACACACTACAGAAAATGTTGAGCGGGCGAATACTTTTCAAAATCTTTATCTAGACAATCAGGAAGAATAATTATAATCTTCACTTTTACCATGTATCACTGAGCTATAGATTGTACTCTTTTTTCTTTGCCAAGTTTTTCTCATATTGAGTTTTTACTTGCAAAGTTTTTAACGAGGCAGGCAAACATTAATAAAGCTCATTATTTAATTCCAATTATTTTTCTCATTTTAGAATTTTATTTCATATTTTTAGCTTTTTCATAATTTACATATATTTTTAAAAAGTTTTTGTACATTCCTTTGAGTTTTTCTAATTATTATAGATTTTTTTTCAAATTTTTTCTGCATTTTTTTTTCAAACTTCTACGATTTTCCAATTTTTCCCATTTTTCAAATTTTTTAGCACTAAATGGACAAACGGTCGGCCTCTAAGACGCGTTTCACCGTTATTCATGAGGCCACGCGTTTGCAAGACGGCATGACCTGTGAGGCCATAGGGCCGTGCTTGGGCCGAGGACAGCACGGCACAGCCCGTTTATTAGCCGAGCCTAAACGGGCAGTGTCGGACCGCCCGTTAGGACATCATTAGGATCAAGCCCAACCTAAGATAAAAAAAACACACACATATGACTTGGCCAATGGGTTGTGCCTTTTTGGCCGGACCCTTTGCACGTCTAGCGGCACGGCACTAACTTCTTTGGGCTAGACTAGCACAACACGAATGATGGACCGTGCTGGGCTAGAAACTCAACATGATAAGCGGTCAGGCCTGGCATGACTGATTGGATCGTGCTTAGGCCGGCCTGGCACGAAGGTTGCCCTTTCATAAAAAAGCATCCTAGCTACAGTCTAGCCCATCATTAACTATTTCACCCCAATGGCCCACCCTATTATCAAATACTACATCTTCCCTTCACGTCCTCCCATCCGACACAACTGTCGTCTCCTCGCGCCTCCTCTCATCCAATCTAGTTGTCGTCTCCCCATGCCTCCTCTCATTCAGTCCAATCGTTGTCTCCCCCGTGCCTCTTCTCATCTAGTCCGGTCACTGTCTTCCCACGCCTCTTCTCATCCAGTCCGATTGCTGCCTCCATTGTCTCCTCTCTCTCTCCTCTTGAAACATCCAAGAATATTATTTCTAAAAATAAAGAAAAAATATTTAAAAATAAAAATATTATTTTGTTGGCTTTTGTGAATTTTTAAAGAATAATTCAATTTTCTAGATTTTCTAATAATTATTTCTAATTTTCTAAGATTTTTTTTCTGATTTTTCTAGATTTTGTAAAGCTTTTATCAATTTTAGAAATTTAAAAGTATTTTTATGTAAAAAAAATAAAAACCAACTTTATGTTGGAAGTAATTTTCCTAAGTTCAAAATGCCTCAGGAAATTTCTGTGAATTTTTCCAAAAAAATTTAGCTTTATTTGGTATTTTATAAAAGTCAATTTGAATATCTAGATTTATTTTAAATCGAAAATAAAAAATCAAAATCCAAATCCTTTCTCATGCCGAAGTCCAATTTCCTCCATCCCATTCTTTTTGTCCCCGGCTCGACTCGGCCTTTTTCTTCTTTCTTTCTTTTTCCAGCGTGGCCTGGTCCACCCGGCCTACCTTGCCTCCCTCTCTCCTCCTTCTCTTTGCCAGCATGGTCTCACCTGTTGGCCTCCCCTGGCCTTCTTCTTCCTCCTGCTCCCACACCTGAGTCCCCGTCGCCATTGCTGCATGTTCAAGCTCACCAAGTTGCTCATCCTCTCCCTCGTTTTGCGCACAATTAACGGCATTAACCGCCTTTTCCCCAGCCATTTCTCCGTGTGATGGTATTCAATCCCACACCAACGTTGCTCAACTGCCGCCATTCTCGCCTCCCTGGCTTTCCCGAGCCCTTATAAAGCGAGCAAGGGCTCCACTTTCCTCAAGCATCCCATTTTGGCCATCGCCAAGCTCTCTCTCTCCATTGTTTGGTCAGAACTCGTCGAAGCCGCCTCCTTCCTCCCCGTCTGCCCTCTTCGATAAGCCTAGCTTGGTGATCCTCCACTCTATCAATTCGAGCTATAGCCCGCTCAATCGCCAAAATTTCCCCATGTTCGCCGTCGGCCGTCGCACCACTCCATTACCAATTCCGTCGCTGTCATAGCCTCCTAGCCACCTCCAAGCCCACCGCCAGCATCGCTTCGCTACGTTCTAGCTGATGCTCCCTTCCCCTTCTCCTGAGCGCCACCCGAGCCTCGCCGTCGCCACTGCCGTCGTTCCCGGGTCTCCAAAGTTTGCGTATCGGCCTCCCTACATCCCGCTCCCTCTCCTTCGCGCATCGCCATCGGCCACCTTGCCCTGAGCCGTCAGCAAGCCCTCGGGCCTAGCGGGCCTTCACGTGGACCGCATCCACCATGAACCGGCCGACGCCATGGACCAAGTCCATAAATCGAGCCCACCTGTCATAGATCACAAGACCTTTCTCATTTCAAAAATAATCTGGCAAAAAAATCAAATTCCTCTAATGACATCATGTATGTGCAATAAACCAGATTTTCCTTTAAAAAATAAACCCAAAATTTCGAAAATTCCTAAATAGTGTTTTCTCTCTCTCTTTCTTTGATTTAATTTTCTCGGGAGGACGTTCTAACTCCGTTTGACATTATTTTTCTTTATAAATTCATTTAAAATCCTAATTTACCTATTTATGATAGTTTTGTATTTTATTCAAATTTATTTAACTTTTATTTGAATTTAGTTGATTTTCAACGTTTAGATTTCGCAGTACTGAAAGAGTACAAGATCAATGACCTCAAGCACCAGTTATTCAAGCAAGGCAAGTTACACATTTTGATCATATTGGACCCAGCTTTTTAAATTATATTTTGACTTTAAAATTATTGCATGCATAATTTTTAGCAAGTATAATTTTAGTCCTAGATTAAAATGAATAGTTATGCCCAGATTGTTTAATCCATATTTAAAATTTGAATACTTTATACCATTGTATCCTTAAGTATGTACTCTTTAATATTTCATGATTATTAAAATATTTAGAATAATTGCTTAGACATGCTTAGAACTAAAAATAGATCTTTTGGGAATTTGTGCCAAATAAAGTTATGTTAAAATAAAATTTTGCTTTGCTTAGCATGAAATGTTATGATAAAATAAAAATGTGTTTTAGACTGGAAAAGAATGGTTGACTTGTGGTTGTCGGGTTGTTGAAAAGCTTGCTTGGTCAATTAAGAACCAGTCTGTGAGCTACTGAATGTGAAACATTACCGTATTACTACAAGTCTGGTATGGGACAGACTTTGATTATCCATTTTGAAACATTCCATTGTTAGTTATGCCATTGGGTTGAATGTGGGGTCGGGTAGACTGCCACACGGCGACAGGGGAGGCTTTTGATTTGGGTGGTTTTACCCTTGTCAACGGAGGAACTGTAACAGACCTTGTCATGATCTCTCTGCCACACACCAAAGGAAGTTTGTATTTTGGCAACAAGAGATGATTATATCTTGTGGGTAAAGTTGTGCAACCTTTGCAGAGTATAAAATTAATCGATTAGCCGAGCCCTCGGTCATGAGCATATTGAACAAACCTTTCACATATTAGACTTTGACATTTCAAAATATGATTTCAGAAAAGTGTTTTTCAGATGGAGTGATTCCATTTGGGAAAGAGGGATTAGCCCCAGGAAGGATCCTGAGATAAAAGTTGTTTTAAATTAAAACTTTCTTTAATGAAACTATGTAGTTGAAAAACTACTTAAGATATTTAAAAACTTATCGCTTTGTGAAAAAATTAGCCATATTGCTTCCATTTGTCTCCCTTACATTAATAATACATTCTCGTGTAACTTGTGGAGTACTTCTAGTACTCACCTTGCTTTACTTTGTTATGTTATAGGAGTTTTACGCTGGTAAAGACCAAGAGGACTAGGTTGTTGCCCTAGTCGATTGCTTGTGGCAGATTTATTGGGCCCTACTACTTTATTTTACTTTTCGTTGCTATATTTTCAATTGGACTACGAGCCAAATATAAAACTCTGATAATTAAATAAATTTTTGCATGATTTGTTGTGGTATCATCTTTACTGTGTATACTAGCTTTTCCTGACTAGTACAGAAAACACAGAGGATTCGGGGGTATTACTTTCGTTCCAACTCCTCTCACCCTCCTCCACTTCTGTTTTCTCCCTGTGCCATCACCTCTCCCGCCGCCCCACGTCATCCCCTCCTTGCCATCCACAGGCGCCTCAGTGCCAGATTTAGTGGCATTTGGCCATGCTGCTAGATCTCATTGATCCTCATCATCTTAGCATCGGATCCAGTGGTCTTCGGTCATGTCACCACCAAATTCAGCCTTTCCCAACCACGTCGTCACTGTCCCCGACCACCATGCGTGCTTTTTCCCCGACGCTAGCGCCTCTATATCTCGTTGTCCCCTCTTGTAGCCTTCTTCCTTGTGAATGCTAGTGAAGCTTAGATTAGTGCAGCATTGCCGGATCCGACAATTGCATAGCGGGGAAGGATTGATCCAGCATCTTCCTCGCCTCCAGCCAAGTTGCATCCATCTTCGGGACACACTGGTAGGTGCACTACTCATCCCTAGCCTCTTTTCTTTCTTATGCAACAGTCCAAATGGACAGGACCTGGATTGACACAGCACGGAGGTAGCACGACATGGCAATAAGTCCATGCCTAGGCTCGCCGGTGGTGAGTCGGGCCATGCCAGCACGGTCAGGCGGACTGGCCAGAAAGTGGTGGCACGACATGATCTACGCACACGGCCCATCGAACTTGGACCGGCCCGATGCCTAGGTCACGGCCCATTGGCAAGTATCTATGAGTAATCTCTTTCTTGTGTTTCCTTTGGTGATTGCAGGTTCGATTGCACGTCTGTCTTCGCTTGGTTCGGTAGATATTGATCAAAGTGTGTGGTTTGGTTAATTCTTTTCTCATAGGCTATTGTATTGAGACGGTGTTTGCGCCATGGTTTGTGAGGATGAATAGATCACCGGTTATCCTTGGTCCTACATCATGAAGATTGGACACCCCGTATCAGAAATATATGACGTTTTAGAATGTGAGTGATCAAACCTCCTTAATTCTAACCGCTAATATGTAGATAACTATTTTATATTGATCGTATGAAAATAATATAATTGAATTTGTAGAGAGAAGTAGTTTTGGAATGTAATACTTTTATACTTTTCAACTAACATATATATTATATACTAAAAATTGGTGACAAATACTTTAGAATTACTAAGAAAAAAGAAATATACTAGGAATTCTAAAAAAATCTATCTCTTAATTTGGTGGACCCCAATCATAATCAATAAGCCACAACCATAGGGAATAACTAGAGCCCCGTACAACTAGGAGACCTATTTAAATAAAGAAGGGACAATTCATTATTTGCAACAAAGTTGATGTGCATTTGATGATTTGTTACCCTCTGTCTCACTGACATGTAGTCACAGGATCCAAATGTTAGTGAGACAGGACGTGACAAATCATCAATTCCACCAATTTAGATGTAGTAAATAATCAACTGTCCCAATAAAGAAAGGACAACTCTCTTTCCTTATCTCCAATAGTCCAACTCTCATTAGGAGGAAAAAAAAAAGGTCGATGCATACAAAGGAGGAAGACCAACTCTCCTAGTGGTAGGAGGAAAAAAATATGAGGGAAAAAATACGATGAAACTCTAATCAACCTTTAGAGGTGTTTGGATTAAGGGTATTTCATTACAATGTTTTGAGATCTAGTTCAAATTTGAACTAAATCCTAAAACCTCTCGAAAAATTACCATTCATTCAAAAAGAACCTTAGTAAAAAAAAGTCACTAGCAAAAAAAAAAAAGTTAAAAGAAACGTGGACGCTCTCCTTTCGTCCACACCGGCAATGCATCGCTTCGCTGGTCTTCTTTTAGAAACTTCTCCGAAAATTCCAAACTCAACTTGCATTCACTTGCAATGTAAGTAGCAAGGACCAGAACTCCAGAAGTACATTGAGCACGGTGTGAGAGCCGCGCTAGTTTGTTATCCTCAGTGACCCCAGCCATGGCGCCCTCCATATGACACGCACGGCATGCAGGTCCCTAGAGAGCACGGCGTCGTACATCTTCTAATAACATAGAAAATAGTTCTCACGAGCTGCCTAGAGTGGCCGGACATGGAGGACACCGGCACCAACTTATTTTTTAAAAAAGTACAAAGATGTACACAAATACACAACACACACCTCACATGCACTCTACACGTATACACACGTGTGCATCCGTTACACACACTAAAATTTTTTTTAGAGGCACCGAGACATCCGGAGCGTGGATACATACTATCCCATTGAATACACATGCGTGCATACCTATTTCTAATATTATTCAAGTGAGGCCCACAGGTTCGATACCCAGGATCGAACTCGCGACCGACCAGGAGTTCATCGACTCCCGAGCCAACCGAGCAATGGCTTGTTCTCCACCGGCGTCGACATTTGGGAATTGGGAGGCAGCGGAGGACAAACAATCCATCTCCGATGTGTCTCTCATCGCATTCGGAATGGCTCGAGGGATTGTGCTCCTGCACAAAGACTGAGTGGAAAGAACAAGGATTCGTCTGATCTGCTTGCTCCAGTAGTAGAAAGTTGTCGTTTTGGATGTAGATGTAATCAAACTTTCGAAACTTTGATTGTTAATATCTTTTTAAATATTTAAATTAGATACATGGAAATCATTAGTGTAGATTTGTCTCGAAAAGTACTTTCATAATATTATAATTTTTATATATTTTATAAATATATTATAATAGAAAGTAGTAGTGAAAGTTGTGTTTTGAAGATCGTGTCGATGTCTAAAACGACAAATATTTATGACCAGAGAGAGTAATATACGGCTAAGCATTTTAAGTAAATCTTCCGGCCAATCACTTAAAACATACTACAAGTCATGGTACCAGTTAAATATAAAAATTGATGTTCAAAGTACTTAATGGAAACCGTATCTTGTCCAAAACTTTACATATTCTTGATCAGAGAGAGTCAATATACTTGATCCGAGCATCTGTGAAACATGCGCTCGAGCACAAGTAAATCCTAATCAACCTCTTTTCCTAACAGAACAAGCAAGGAAAAGAGTAATCCTTTGCTATCGTGCAGATTCTGCTATGGGCTCTGGCAACGTCGTTTGATCTTCGCCGGGCGATCCACCCCCGATGAGCCCTGGGCTCAAAACAATCGTATTATCTTGCTTATAATCACTAAATGACCTGAAGCCCACACAGCTCGCCGCGGTTCTCTGTGTTGCCGCCAAGCTTCTCCTTCAACACCTCAAAAGCCTGCAACGCCAGCGCGCTGCAGGCGCCGGCAAGCTCCGGAGCCCCTTCTTCCGGCGGCACGACGCCCAGCTGCTTCGCGATATCCTTGAGCGCGCCCCTGCAACCCGAGCTGTGTTCCCTCGCCAGCCGCTTGACGTCGTACACGTCAGATCCCAGGAGAGCGCTTACCGTCTTCGTGAAGGCGTCGACGCCGGCCGGGAGCTTCTCGCCGAGCATGATCTTCGCGAAGTAGGCGACGTGGTACGCCCCGGCGAACGTGGCCCACGACGGCCGGGAATTGAGCAGGCCGGAGCTCCGGAGCAGCCAGCGGAGCCTGAACGCGTCGATGCCAGACCAGGGGAGCTTACCGAAGTCGACTCCGCGGTCGGCGAGGTACGCGATGGACGTCGAGTCCCTTGAGTCGTCAGAAGCGATGTCGAAGTCGCGCAGGTTGAACTCCCAGGCGAAGCACCGGCCGTCGTCTGTGCGGATGGCGAGGCCGACCTGGAGCGGTTTGAGGGCGTTCACGTTGGCCCGGATCACCTGGTAGCGCTCCTCGGGTGTGAGCTCGTAGTGGTTCCGCCCGTGGCAGTGGACCACGCAGCCGGGGTATTGGACGTTCAGCGCCACGTACCGGGCGCGCGGCGCGACGTCGCGGAGGACGTCGGACTCGGCGGCGAAGTTGTTGGCCCACACTGACCGGACGGCGTCCATGCTGAAAAAAGGGAGCGGCGCGCCGGCGTCTTTCTCGGAATGCAACACACACGGTGTCTTTGCTCAACTTTCTCAATCGAGATGTATGCAGGCACTTGTTTCCCGTTGAAATATATAGAGTCGCAATCGTTTGATTGTGGTTACTGGTGTTGTCGATTCCTTTTCGGGACCGGATTAGGGTACCATAACCTTTTCGCCTTCGGGTTATGCACTCGGTTTTCACCCTAATCCCTCAGTCCTTTGATCGTTATTATGTAACAAAACCAAAACAGTGTACAGAATTGTGTTAGAATAGCTAGTCAATAGAAGATTTGTTAGAGGATCCTAACGCTTCAGCGTTCTGTTGTAACCACCTAGATTCAGTTTGTTATATCAAGTTCGGTAGCAAAACCGAAAACTCAGAAGTCTATATAAGAGGTGCTCTGTGCAGCGTTTAGTCTGTGCAAAAAGCCCATCATCATTTTCCTCATCAGTTTTTACAAATTGTATGTTTCGACTAATTCTATGTTGCTAAGCGGGTTTTCTGATGCAGACTGGGCCGGGTGTGCAGATGACAGACGATCAACTGGTGGCTTTGCTATCTTCCTCGGGTCAAACCTTGTGTCATGGAGTGCAAGAAAACAAGCTACGGTCTCACGATCCAGCACTGAGTCAGAGTATAAGGCTCTTGCAAATGCTACGGCAGAGATTATTTGGATGCAGTCAATTCTGGGAGAACTCGGAATCACACAAAGACGAGCACCGGTCTTGTGGTGTGATAATTTAGGGGCGACATACTTATCTGCTAATCCAGTTTTTCATGCCAGGACGAAGCACATCGAAATTGATTTTCACTTCGTTCGGGAACGAGTAGCACAGAAAGCCTTGGAGATCAGGTTCATCAGCACGCATGATCAGCTCGCCGATATTTTCACCAAAGCTCTACCAGTCGATATGTTTAGAAGACCTAGATACAATCTCAACTTGATTCCTGGCAAGTTGTGATTCAGGGGGGACGTTAGAATAGCTAGTCAATAGAAGATTTGTTAGAGGATCCTAACGCTTCAGCGTTCTGTTGTAACCACCTAGATTCAGTTTGTTATATCAAGTTCGGTAGCAAAACCGAAAACTCAGAAGTCTATATAAGAGGTGCTCTGTGCAGCGTTTAGTCTGTGCAAAAAGCCCATCATCATTTTCCTCATCAGTTTTTACAAATTGTATGTTTCGACTAATTAATCCCAAAATTTAGTAAAGGGATTCAGGGAGTCAAAGCAAGAGCTAGCACATGATGGGACAAAAGCAACGCGACTTATTTTTGCCATTGCTTTCGCTTAATGTCCTCGGGAAGAATCTACAGTGATGCTGCAGTTAATACCTCCCTAGCATCTCCACGAACGCAACTGCACTGGATGGAGAAATCAAGTACTTCTATATATATATATATATGCTGACGACGAGGTCCTGCACCGTCGCGACGCTCGCGGTACGTCAAGATCCCGCGCGCGACGGCGGCGCAGCTTCCGCGGCCGGAGGCTCGGCGGCTGCGGCTGCGGCGGCGATGTCGACGCGAGACCGGCACACCGGGCACGTCTTGCGAGAGCTGAGCCACTTGTCGATGCACTCCTCGTGGAAGAGGTGCGCGCACGCCGGCAGCCGCTTGACGACCTCCCCACGCCGCACCTCGCCGAGGCAGACCGCGCACACGCCGCCGGCCTTCCACTTCCTGTACACGTACACGGGCGGCTCGCGGGGAAGCGCCGGTGCCACGGATGCCGACGCCGACGCCGCTCCCTGTGCCTGCACGGGGAGTGTCGGGTCCCCGCGGCCGTCGGTCGGCCACTGGAGGCAGACGAGGATGGCGACGACGACGAGGAAGGTGAGGCCCCAGTGCGCGCCCTCGACGTACAACACGAGGCAGCCAAGGAGGACGAAGGCGAGGACCACCAAGACCACAGCCGGACGCGGCCTGGTGAGCATCACAGCCGGCGCCATGCATGCAGATGATCAATTCACACCGGCGGGCGCTCGATTTCCTGATCCGGTCGGGAAGACGAGCCTATCACCTGGGCGATTGGCTTCCTGAGTTCTTGGTGTGCATCTGCTCGGCGACGACAAGCATCACAACACCTTGGGGTTGGGGGTTAGGTGTGGCGTTTGGACTTGTCGTGGAAATGTTTTTCTGTCGTAGAAATCATCACGCTGCGGCATTGGATTTTTTTGAGCTAGCAAGTTGCGTGCGTCAGCGCTGTCGTGTAGGGTGAAAAAAATTCCACGTCAAAACATGCACGGCTGAAGATTTCTAGATGCGCGTTGGATCCACGCGTTGCGGACCGAAATAATTGTTGAGATTGATAGAAATTTTAAGAGATATGAATTTTTTTTCGGAAATATCTTAAAAAAACAAAAATCTCTAAAAAGTTTTTAATATCTAAAAAATATATAGTTTTTTTCAAAAAAAAAAAATTTAAAATAAGTACGGTAGCAATCACTGTTCCTATTTTGCTTCAAGAAACAAAAAACAGAGGACACGTGACGGGGAGATGGTTGGCTACCTGCCTCCTCAAGAATAACGAGTTATATAAATTCTGGATTGGGACGTTTGAGATTTTTCAGTAAGCCAGACAGTTACACAGAGTTAAATAATATACTAGTTATTCTAGCTTTCTTAAAAATTCCTAAAATATATGTTGCTCTATAATTTTAAGGTGACTTTTTACCATTTTCTTCTTCTATACCTCTCATCTTTATATATTTCTAATGTCATTTCCTACCATGCACCAGAGTAAAACATACTATCCAAAGATATAATAAAGAGGAGTAATACAGTCTTTTGCAGATATGCCTTGGTCAAAGTACAAGAACCTATAATGATATATACCTCCTTTGTCCAAGTTTACAAGGCTTATTTTTTAAATATTCTTGTCTATAAATATATGGCGTGTTTCATATTCTAATACAAAATTAGTGTAATACTAGTCGCCAACCCGTGAGATTGCACGGGCTTAAAATTTTTAAAACTTTTCTATTCTTTATATCAAAATCGTTTCTAAATATATTAAAAACTTATTATGTTAAAGGCCCAAGAAAGTTGAGAAATGGGGCATTAAAACAATTATTCTCTACTTTGGCTTTGATAAGTTGGAACATGGCCAATTGTATATAATATGTATATACTTGATAGACACAGTTGCATTCCAATTCGGACTCTAATCCTGAAAAAGAAAAATCAACGCATCACGAAAAAAACAGTTTGATCTATCTTTAAGGAAATATTTCAGACAAAATAGATGACCAAAACGAATTCGGTTAGAATCCTTGGAAAGCCAACAACAACCATCTTTCATTCCAAATCAGTTTCTCTTCATGGAAATATTCAAACATAATACATGAGCAGGATGAATAAGGTGAGAATCCAGGAAAAAACCAAGATATCAAGGAAAGAATAATTCAGTGTATCTTTAAGGAAATAAAGAAGAGATAAACCACACTAAAAAATAGAAAACCTCCAAAAGTGCCAAGGCCTGCTGCTGCTGGAAAGCTACTACTGCTATCATGGCTGCAGCCATGGCCGCTTCGGCCGTGGAAGAGGAGGATGCAACCACCACCGCCTCCATCGCTGATTCGCGTGCGAAGTCCGCGAGGATTATGCAGGATTTGTGTCGTGTGGTGGGAGTATCGTAGAGGAGGCGTTGGTGGCAGCCACCATCAGGGAAGAAAAGGATTCATGTGTCTGATGCTGGGAGAGGAAGGAAGAGAAGGTGCTGGTGGCAAAGGAAGAGATTGGGGATTGTGAGAAGAGAAGCATATGGGAGAGATTGAAGATTGGTGGCAAAGGAAGAGACATGAATGAAGAGAAGATGTTGGATGCTTAGTATGGGTAAAAAAAGAGAGTGTGAATTGATCTTTCTAGTTCTATTTTTTAGAGTTGATCTGCACCGAAAGTTGATATGAGCTGTTAGATAGATGTTGATCTGAACCGTTATAACTTGGACCCACCAAATAGATGGTCAGATTTTTAATGGGAGTTGATATGAGCCGTTAGATAGATATTGATCTGAACCGTTATAACTTGGACCCACCAGATAGATAGCCAGATTTTTCTGGTTACCGTGGGATTTGAGCCGTTATAATCCAGATAGATGAGCAGATCTTTCTAGTTAACGTGGGAGCTTCCTCAGAGTGGCTAATTAGTATAGGTATAGATAGATTCCTTATATACCTTAATAAATATCTATCTTTACTTTACATTCTCTACATGCATGCATGTATATTGAGTATATTGTTTATTGAGTTTCTCCTATCCCGATCGCGTTCCCCATCTTCCCCCGTCGAGTCTGGAGCAACGGCCAGTCGCTTGCGCGCCTGCGAGGATCGTCCACGAGGCCAACGCTGCGAGCTACGACTCCGTCCGATGACATCCAGGAGGTGAGGCTCCGCTCCATCGCGCGCCGTGGAGGAGGCGATCCGACGCTTCGTCGGTTGGTCCCTCGCCCTCACGGAGGCTAGCTGCCGCTTCGTCCCCCGCGCGAAGAGACTCAGGTCGCTTCCCTCCCGCCAGATCTGGTCCCCGGCTTCGTCGTCAACCCAGGCCACCTCGCATCGTCGTCTTCAAACTCGGGGGGTGCGGGATCGAGCCGATCTATAAGGTTTGAACCCTAGTAATCTCAGAAAAGAATAGATTTTGCTGTGTCGGTGGGAATGTGGGAATATGGTGATGGTTCATACCTAGATTTCGTGCTGAAAAATCACATGTTTCACCGGACAGGAACAAATCACACATTTTTCCAGTAGAATCCATATCAAGTAAAAGCTATGGGTGATGAACTGGGATAACATGATCTCTCGTCGTCGAACGCTGCAATTTGGTTGATCAGGATTGTTTTGTAGGACCTATTTTTCATCACCATCTGCATGTATTATCAAGTAAGAATTTCATATTCATGTTCTTTTTTACCAGACTGTCTGTTCTGACAATCACATTTTTGCTCACATTTTTGACAATCACATTTTTGCTCACATTTTTGACAATCACATTTTTGTTAGTAGACTAATGCTTACCACAAAATGCTTTTCACTTCACTGACCAGAAAGATCAGCCATCCAGAAATGATTTCTTATCTTGTGCTCACTGAAATTAACTCTTTCTTGTAATTGAGTGGCGGTTGGTTACATAAAAGATTATGAAATTAACTCTTATCCTGCTTCCAACGAATTGATTACAGAAAAGGTTGTTGCATCCCATTCTTCTCTGAAATTGGTTGCCGATTGTTTTGTTTGAGTCGTCTATAACATGTGATCTACTTCTGTTGTCCAGATTTAGACATCCAGTTCTCCACTAGGTGCTAGGCTGGTAGCTTGCTATATAATTGTAGATGTTCAATGAACTAACAGTGATTCAAATTGCAATCAGAATCTAGCCATGTATTGAAGCAGTTTTTTTAGATAATGAAAGAATATGTTAATGTGTTCAAGCAGTTGTTTTGTGATTGCTTAATTAAGCCCATGGTCACATGCAGTTATAGCTGATTCTATTTCTGGAGACGAAGCTGATTCTGGTGTCAGATTGGTACCTTGGGCTTGATCAGGAGTACTGGATATATGCGTAGGATTCAGCAGTTCTTAGCTTTTGAAATAGGTTTTTGTGTGTTCCGATAAATTGTGGAAGTATTCATTTAATTCACTACCCATCTCGACATCACAGACTGCTGCTGCACCTGTTTCTGTAATTCTTTTTCTAAACAATTGGATTCCAATGTGTATTCCTCAAGTACTGAAATGCTTCATCTTCTACTGAGTCAAAAGCATCTAATTTTTTGATATGCAGAATTGGTTCAGTCTATACTAGCTTGGTCATTCTATCATTGTCGGCCATATATTTGATGTCTGTATCATTATTTGCAATATCATAGCTGATGATGCCATTAACTGGAACGCTATTTAGCTTCTCTTTTGTAATGATTTTTCATTCTCCAGAGGTGAAGATGGAGAGCTTCGATTGGGAGTACGTCGAGCTGCTCAGCTAAAAAACGTTGTTTTCATACTCTTTTGAATGCTTGCCCAGGTAATGAAGTACTTTCCTGGTTGTCTTCATACTCTTTTGAATGCTTGCCCAGGTTTCTGCTACTGTGGAAGAGTCCAGATTACAGGATATACTAGTTGTCTAGGACTAAGGCCCTAGGCATGTCTTGTTTGGTACTGCTTGCCTGGTACCAGGATGCTATCCTCTTGTTATAGATAGTGAAGGATTTATCAAGGAAGCTAAAACAATCTGAGCCCAACTCACTGCAGTTCATTATCCTTGAGGAAGGCTAGCTTGACAAATTGCATTGCATGACAAGCCTTATGTTGATATGGTGAGCCAAGTTGTCTTTGGCTTTGTTAGATTGAATTTCTAGAAGGTACTTTGTTAGTTAGCTTCAGATACTAAAAGGCATTATCTGAGCGTGATGCTAGCCTTTTATGGAAATCATAGTGCTTTGTATTGTTAATTAGATTATTCCACTTGGGACAGTCTAATGAGATTGACATGACACCTATGCTTTTCATCACATTAAACTTACACCTTCCTTATTTGGTGATGGACTTAAAGTAACAATGTTAATATCATAAATCTAGGAGCCTAATAGCATATGATGTCTGATGGATTGGCCTGTTCCTACTTCCTACTGTCAACAAGTCTAATAGCATATGGACATAATAGCCTAAAATGTTTCCAAGCTCATTTTCTACAAATAATTAACAAGTCTAGTGTTAGAATTCAGAAATGGACTGTCTGTTTTTTATTGGTTAATTGAATGAATAGAACCTGTGCTTTTGTTTACAAATTTATCTCAGAAAGACAAAACACTTCCATTATGGGTTAATTTTTCCCCCTTTCTCTCTTTTGGTAAGGTCACTCAAGTGCTAGATATATCTATCAAATGATGTATTATCTAGTAAGAATTTATGTCTAGAATTTTGAAGTGTTGACCATCTTCATGCAACTTAGGACTGTCTAGAATTATGTGTCAATACTCATTAAGTTTGTTCATTACACACTTGTAATACATGTAGATGGACAAGGATCAGGAGAAACTCAATAAAAGCCTTGCATGGACAGTAAAACAAATAGAGTGCATTGCATCGGATCTTAACAAAATTGCAAAAGACAATTTTACTCCTAACACATGTCAACGTGGCAATGAACTCAACAGCTTTGTGATTGACATCGAAGCTATTGCTCGCAGCTTAAAGCAGGTTGCCATACAGTCACATGAACTAATGCAAAGAGATGAAGTACATCCTGCTGAGGATGTAGATCCTGAGTTGTGTCTTCCTTTCGACTACCAAAGCGATGATGAGGGTAAACGTGAGGACTACCAGTATTGTGAAGATGAGGGTATCGACATTGATAGTGATGATTCGGGAGTGTTCTAATCCTGTAGTAATGTTAAGACTTGTTCAAATATTGTAATGTTGATGGATGTTGTTAAGACTAGTTAAGACTTTTTATGATATTGTAATGTTTTTCTTAACTTGAGAAGTTTTGTCGTTGGCAGAAGAGAAATTATGGATGGCTTCTATATTAACCTGTTGAATGAGGGAGGGGATGCATTCAATTGGGATGGTTCTGAACCTTCTCCACATGAAAGCCCAATTGGTTCGCAACCATCTCCAGTGCATACGGATAGTCCCAAATAAGACCAAATAATAGAAGATCTAAAAATTTCTCTGAGAAAGAATATAATTTGTTGGTGTCCGCATGGCTTAATGTTAGTATCGATGCTGTACAAGGGAACCAACAATCCCGTGCTACTTATTGGAGAAGAATACATGACTACTTCCATGAGAACAAGACTTTTACCTCAGATCGTTCACAGGCTTTGCTTACACATCGATGGTCTGTTATTCAAGAAGCAGTGAACAAGTTTTGTGGGTGTCATGATCGAACTGAGCGTCGAAATCAAAGCCGGTTAACTGAGCAGGACAAGGTTGGTACATAATGTATATAACTTGCCTATTTGTGGATAGTTTGCTTATATTGTTGTTTGTGTGGTTGTACAGATTATGCAAGCTAAAACTTTGTACCAGGAGGAAGAAGGGCGATCGTTTGCGTTCTTGCATTGCTGGAATATTTTGCAACACCATCCTAAGTGGTGTTCTCGGTTATCTCAGAAGAAGCAAAAGACATCAAGTAGTGGAAGTTCGGGATCTTCCAGTCCTGTTAGCTCCAATGCAATTCATCTTGATGAGGACCATCCTAGTTCAGAAAATGATCACCTTAGTAGACCAATTGGACATAAGGCAGCGAAAGAACGATTAAGTCGAGGTAAAGAAGTTGCTCCAACAGTAAATCTTTATATGGAAGCACTAGAAAATTTTAGAAAGGAAAAGAGGGAGCTTGAGATTATGAAAGAGAAAAAAAGATGAGCGATATGAACGACTGTATGCACAAGAACAAGTGAAGATTGAGCAAAAGAAAGAGAGGCTTGAATTGATGAAAAATGAACTTGAATTGAAGAAAATGGTCGAGGAGGAGAGAATTATGGGCATTGATCTAAGTCACTGCACTGAGCCACAAAAACAGTACTACATGAGCTTGCAGAGCGACATAATAGCTAGAAGATGTAATAGGTCAGGTTGAACCAAGGTTGTATCTTTTGCTTGTAGTCATTCAGTTTGTCCCTCAGTCTCTAGGTTATGGACTGTTAACTATGAATTATTGTGAGCCTGTGATATTTAGATGACTACCTGTACTACATCTTTTTGGGATGTATAAACTATCATGCTGTGAGTTGTGGATTCTCATTCTCAAGTTTCTGTGATGTGATATTTGCTAAATCAGCATTTAAGTTCATACTTCAGTTGTTCTTCTTATTTTTTGCTGTGAAAGGTAGATGGACAGGCAAGTTGTAGGCAAAGTAGATCACATGATGTCCAGAATGAAAAGAACTTCTTATTGACAATTAACTTCTTCATTTAAAGATTCCCATTACAATACATATAAAATATAGATTAATACATAATTAAAAAACTACTAAATTACACCCCTCCATAACGTTGCCATAAGTGCTCCACTAAATCGTCTTGAAGCTGATGGTGAGTTTCCCTATTCTGAATGGAACGATGAGTTTGAATAAACTCAAAAAGTTCAGGTGTATGTTCATGTGACACTGAAACTGTTTCTCCCATTCCTTCGTAATTGTAGTCAAGTGGTCCTCCGTCCCGCTCATCTTCAACTATCATGTTATGCATGATGACACATGCTGTCATGATATCTTTTAGTGTTTGTTGATCCCAGAAACGTGCTGGTTCTCGAACAATTGCAAAACGAGATTGCAGAACTCCAAATGCTCGTTCCACATCCTTCCTAGCTGCCTCTTGAGCTTGGGCAAAATATTTCTTCTTATCCCCTTAGGGAGCTGGTATTGTCTTCACAAATGTTGCCCATACAGGATATTTCCCATCTGCAAGATAGTACCCCATTGTGTAATTGTGACCATTGATAGTATAACTCACTTCCGGCGCTTGTCCTTCTGCTAGCTTTGCGAAGAGAGGGGAACGGTGAAGAACATTAATATCATTGTGAGATCCTGGTAAACCAAAAAAGGTATGCCAAATTCATAGATCTTGTGAAACAACAGCTTCTAGAAATATTGTTGGCTTGCGTACATGCCCAGCATACAATCCTTGCCATGCTGTAGGGCAATTTTTTCACCTCCAGTGCATGCAATCTATGCTTCCTAGCATTCCATGAAAACCTCTTTCCTCACCGACTGCAAGTAATCTAGCAGTATCATTCTCATTTGGAGATCTCAAATACTCATCTCCAAATAGAACAATAATAGTTCGCACAAACCTTTTAAGACTCTCTATGGCAGTACTTTCTGCAATCCGTAGACAATCATCAATAGCATCTGCTGGTACTCCATAAGCTAGCATCCGGAATACTGCAGTTACTTTCTGTAAAGAAGATAACCCGAGAATTCCAGCACAATTCCTTTTTTGAACAAAATAATCATCATGGCCTTCTATAGCATGCAATATGCGAAGAAATAGATAACGACTCATTCTAAACCTGCGCCAAAAAGAAGAATGAGTCATAGACAAGATGATCAACCAAAAATGCAAAGAATTAAAATATTTCTCGTTGTAAACCTGCGGCGAAAGAAGGTTGGGCCATAGACCGAAGGATCAGCGAAATAGTCTCGGTACAGCCTGACATGCCCTTCCTCTCTATTGTGATGTATGTATTGATGGCCAAAAATAGAACCCCCATGACGTCGAGCATTCACACACTCATCTTGCTCCTGTGCTAGGTATGCTACTGTAAGAAGAGATTCATCGTCGTCATCCGACGATGAGTCCTCTGAGAGGAAATACTGAACTAAGTTCTGACGACTCATTGACATATGCTAGATAGTGAACATTCATAAATGGGCAAGGTTTGAAAGTGCAAATGGCTATGTATATATAGCCTGAAAATATAGTCATTACGATATATCCGTTACAATATAGCCGTTATACTGATCGTTACAATAAATTTCAAATTTTTGTTTCCCGCAATTAAAAAAAGCCGGTCAAATTTTTCCCGGTAAAAAATAAACGTGGCTCATATGGCGTGAAATATCATTATAATGCTAGTATAGTGTCCTGTTTTTCGGTTTCCTTTTTTTCAGCACGTAATATATGGTCTTTTTATTTTCTAGAACGTTTGTTTCATTTTCTTTAATTCTAGGATATTTGTTTCCTTTTCCTTGAGATGATGCTGGAGGTGGGGGGAGATCTGTTGTGGGTCACAGGGATAAGTTAGACACATTAAACAATGGCCATCAGATGTGGGTGAGTAAAGCTGAGGAAAGATCTGAGAGGTTAATTTTGATGGAGGCAAGTTTCTGGGGACATTTCGCTGGGTGCATGAAGGTTGGACCATCTCTAGTGGGGTGAATTATTTGGGATGGACGTAAAAAGTAATGCTTAGGTGCATTATAAAGGGGTATAGATAGGAGGGAGAAAATAGAGAGTGGGATTTGGGGAATACTGTTGGAGAGAAAAGAGATGTATGGAAGTAATCTTTTTAAGGAATTCTGTATATGAGAATATAGAGATCTAAATTTAGAGAATGCTGTTCGAGATAGCTTATTACCGGTTACTAGCTTGAGCATGAAATGTATGATAGATATGAGCAAAGATGCCTTGGCAGTTGGCACTCTGGCAGATGTGATCGAAATGATGCTACGTCTTTTCTGTGGAAAGCAAAAGAAGATACGTGTGCGAAAGTAGGGCTCGGCTTCTTGCTCAGAGTCAGACTAGACAAAACTCAATGTAATTAAACAGCCAATCGCCATTGCGCTGATAGCCTGATACTCGGCATACACAGAGGCCGAGGCCGAGGCCGATGGCGTGTTTGCCCACAGAATTGAGATTTGAGAATCCCCTAGAAAACTAGTATAGTACAAGTGCTAACACTACAATAGCAGTATATCTGCTTATCAATTAAATAAAAGATAAGTATGAATATAATACTTAATAATAAATAATCTTGTGATCACATTGTACGTACTACATATTTAGAAGGAGAGCGAATCAAACAAGAAAATAAACAGGGAGGATCTGCATGCAACTTTAATTGTCAAAACTGTATGTACTACATATTTGGAAGGAGAGCGAATCAAACAAGGAAATAAACAGGGAGGATCCGCATGCCCGAAGGTGTTGCCCTTGATCTCCTCTCCGCATCGCCACAAGATCGCCTCCATGAGGCGTCGGCCGATCTCCGCCGCCTCCCGCTCCGCGCAAAGGCACGCGTCCATCTTCGGCAGGCCGATCGCGCGGCGCAAGCCCCTGGTGTAGTCGGCGCCGGGCGGGTCGAACGCCGCACGGGCAGCAGTATGTCATCCTGGAAAGCTGGACCAATAATGGCTTCCCTAATTGCCATCCAAATATGAATGCTAACATATAGCACCATTTGTGCGTCCTGATTGAGGCTAATTATTATCAGAATATCTGTTACTTCCCATTGTGTACTTAGGAATAAGTCCTAAAATGAACTTATTCCTTATATTTATCACACGATAATTGCATTTCATACCCACATTCCTTATATAATATTTTTCGCTAAATAATATTATGGCGGCGGTACGTGAGCGCCTTGTATAGGATGTGGTGCACATGCATGAATGGAAGAAAATTAAGCGCGCGATTCATGGTACTGACTGGTATGGTAAATATTGAATCGAAATCAAATGGGTTTAGATTTGCAACATAAATTCCATATATATAGTTCAATTGAAATATATATATGCGGGCTCTCCTGTTGTGGGCCACATGAATGAATGAGTTAGACACATTAAACAACGGCTGTCAGATGTGGGTGAGTAAAACTGAGGAAAGATCTGAACTTTCATTTTGATGAATGCAAGTTTCTAGGGACGTTTTGCTGGATGCACGAACATTGGGCCATCTCTAATGAGGTGCATTATTTAGGGTGGACGTAGGAAAAATTGCTTAGGTGCATTATAAAGGGGTATAGATTTTGAAGACAACAATGACGAATAACATTCTTTAAACAAAAAAGATTTATGCCAAACAGGTCCTAGGTTATGGAAATAAGCAAATTTGTTCAGATTAAGAATGCACAATGCAAATATACTTTTCTTTAGAGGTACAAGTATGCATACACACTCACAACCCCCCCCCCCCACACGCACGACCTACACATGAGTGTGTGTTTGCTACACACGCTAAGAAAATTTTCTTAGAGGCCTCCGGAGCGTGAGTACACCCGTCCCACCGAGAACACACACATATGTGGGTATCTATTCACGCACCTAGTATTATTTTCGGTCCGAGGCATAAGCCCGAACAGAAAGCAAGAAACGTGCGGCCGACCGAACTCGAACGCGTGCCGGCTCAAAGCGACCATGGGCTCTCGACCAACTGAGCTCAGTTCTTCACCATGCAAATATACTAGCATGGAGCATATAATATACAACCAAAGTTGTTAATACTTCATTCGTTTAAAAATATAAGGTGTATTTTGGCTTTACATAAGGATAAAGGTTAAGGTGAAATTAAGAAAGGTATAGGTGAAAATGACTTAGATATCTCTGCTTAATTGTCTTGAAAGATAAGAGATAATAGTTTGTGTGTGGTGGTAATGGATAAATGTATGTAGTTAAGGAAAAAATTAATAGGGGTATAATAGGAAAAACCTCATTAAATCTATATGCAAACCTTATATTTCTAAACAAGATCATCCAAACTATATGACTTATATTTCTAAGAGGAGAGAATATACGGCCGGCCGATGGCCTGACGGTAGGCTGTGAGAGCGCCACCAGCCACTCGATTGTTGCCAGGTGACGGGTGGATCCGACCAACGATAGTGACGAGGTTGAGAGTCATGTTTTGAGTTTAATTGAGGCGGAGGTAGGAGAGAGAAAGTGGGGTGATCAAACTTTTAAAATTTTATCAATTTTTTAAAATATTTAAATTGGATACATGAAAATTTATAGATTTATCTCAAAAGGTATTTTCATAATATTATAAATTTATTAGGTCTTATTAGTGTATTAGAATAAAAATTAGTGGTTAAAATTGTATTTATAGCTGTGTTAACATCTAAAACGACGTATGTCTCTGACCGAAAGTAGTACTTGCTAGGGGGTGGGTTGATCCGGCCAATGGCCTTGGGACTTGGGAGTCGAGTTCAGTTTCGGAGAGAAAATAGAGGGTCGAGGACATGAGACGATGGAGGCCACGTGGATATGTACTTTGGATTTTTCTATTGAACAGTGTTTATCCCTATAATTGAAATCCTATGCTAAAGTATATTGTCTGTCTATGTGTTAAAGTATATTGTCGGTCTTTTTTTGTCAACATTAAGATTTTAAGTGAAATGGTTAATACATGAAACTTAATATAATATTAAAGTTAAAAATCACGAATTCAACACTGACTAACACAATATTAGAAGGAAAAATTGTTGCTCACTTTGAGGGCACGTCTTAGGTCCTAGCCTCCTGTCTCCTAGAGAAGCTTAGGTCCGAGGGAGTGTTGGAAGTCTTGCGGGTGACGGATGACCATGATTTAGAAGTCTCATAATACAACTGTCTGTCTAACCTAACAAATGAGCAAGTAATTCTATTTCTTGCAGCAAATCTACGAGGAATATAGCATGCACCATATGCATGATCAGGGATGAGGAGTCAGGACGCTTCGCACGTACGTATGATGGGTGCGGTCACAGATCACAGTCACTGAAACAACTTCCGTGGCCGCCGGCAGTGCGGCATCGACGGGTGACCGGCACACCGGGCACGTGACGTGCGAGCGCAGCCACGCATCGATGCAGCCCTCATGGAACAGGTGCGTGCACGCGGGCAGCTGCTTCACGACCTCCCCTCGCTGCACCTCGCCGAGGCAGACCGCGCACTCGTCGCCGGCACAGCCGGCCTTCTTCTCGTACGCGTACGCCGGGAGGCCGGCGATCGCGGACGCGCCCAGACCGTGGTCCGGCGCCGGCTGCTGTTGCATGGGGAGGCCCGGGCCTGTGCCGGCGTCGTCGTTGCGGTCGCTCGGCCACTGGAGGCAGATGAGGATTGCCACAACCACGAGGACGCCGAGGCTCCACCGGGCGCCGGAGAGGAACAGCACGGCGCCGACGAGGATGGCGACGGGGAGGAGGACGGCGAACGCGGGCCTGACGACGAGCTCGCCTCGGAGGAGGAGCATGGCGCCGGCAGGACGTGCTTAGATAACGATATCTAACCTCGGGAAAGGGTGTTTAATTTTCCCCGAGCTTAATTATCGATCGGCTGAGTGCAGTGTGTGTACCTAGGTGAGTTCTTCGTCAGCCACAGACATGACAAGAGAAACGCGTCGAGGTATACGCCTCGTAGTACAAGTACAACAAAACTGTCACCGTCACCTGTCAGAACTTAGGGTATGGAACAGTGGCGGATCTAAGATTTTGGATGTTCGAAGTTATAAAAATATTATTCAACGTAAAATATAAAGATTCACAGTAACAAAAAAAATACAAAGTATAATTTGTTGTTAATAGAGACAACACCTAAAATAATTTAGAAATTTGTGAATTCGGGATTTCAAATCTATATACTTCTTCTCTATTTTTGAATGCTCTACATGCTACATTTAAGAAACCATGATTCACCGTTACAAATTAACACAACGTTGATAGAGGTGTGAATTGGGGATTTCATATTTGGGAATCAAGAATTAAATTCACTTGTGTAGTTATCCATGCCGAATGCTCAGCTTTTGCCTGTTATTTTATCATTGCTTCCTGCCTCGCCGGTCGCCGCTGGTATCGCACCTTCCATCCTCGACTCGATGCTTGCGCGGCATAGGGCTGCCATGCAACACGTCACACGCTGCTCTTTGCCCTATTGGACACCGTCGCCTTGACCCGCTAGCCATCGCCGGTGTCGCACTCTCCATCCCTAAGTCGGTGCTCGCTGCGGCCACAGGGGCCATAGCTACACTGCCACGCACTGCTCCTTATGTCACAATACCTACCCTACTGCCTTTGCTTATTCGTCAATGCTGGTAGCTGCTCGACGCTCGTCTGCTGTCCTGCTCCCTATTAGCTTGCATCTACCCCATAACCCTTGTCCATTATTGTTGGGATGCCGCTTGCGTCGTTGTCATAGAGAGAGCGAGAGAGCATAGGGATGTCAGGAATGAAGGGATAGTTGGTGTTGTGCTCGAGGAATGGAGGAAGATGGACCTTAGCGAATAGGCCGTGTAGGGAAGATTGGGAGAAGGAATGGGTAGGACAGATTGAAATATGTATTTTTAAGCTCATTTAATAGTATATACATCTAATATACTTGCTATATACTAAGTTTTTTCAAAAAATTTGGGTGTACATCTGTACACCCATGAACTTATGCTAGATACGCCTATGGTATGGAACTAGGAATGCTAATTGCCTTAAACCAAAGTAGGCTTTTGGATTAAGTGGTCTAAAACTACAAATAGATTGGGCTCATTTTGAATCTATAGTTATTTAGATCAGATCTAGTCCAGATTGAGTCAGGTTTGGACCTTATATTTTTTCACTAAATCTCTCACCACTAGCCAATTAAACTAATTAATGTTGCCTTTAACACAAATGCTTAATTTCTTTTTTGTTTTACATGCTTCAGCGTATACTTTAAGTTCTACTTTCAACATCGGTTTTCAGTAAGTGAGATATGTAATTATAGACTAGTTTTATCACTTGAATCTTGCACCGTAAACTATCAACTCATCAAACAAACAATTTGTCTGAATAAAAACCCAAATCAAGTCATAGGCTTTCATTTGGATCTAGTCTAGGTTTAGACCTCACTCTTTTTATCATACTAGATATAGATCCGTGAAAAAAAATATTAGACTTCGATCAGATCTGTGCTTGGGCGCATTAGAACATTAGTAAGGAACTAGTCAGTCTGGGCATCGTCCCAGTTACACCATTACTGTCAGATTCTCCGTGCATAAGCATGTCAGAAGACATCAAAATTGTGGACCCGAGTCTCACTTTGGCATTACGGTGGGCTCAATTGTTTCTACGCTTAGACGCAACAATTAGTTGGAAAGTGTCTTCTTCGGAACCGCAACAACAAAATCTTACACAACAGAGTAAACAACCACGCACTGCCCTAGGACATGTATGGTGGTATATTTAAGTTGTTTATAAGGCTACGTTACATATGATTTTTTTTGACGTGAAGAAGAGAGAAAGATGCTACTACTATTTAGTAGATGATCAATCTTATATACGAATTTATATTATATATATCATTTTATAGAAAATCTATTAATTGTATGAGAGACCATTACAGATAATTATATAGGTAATCAATTCTATAAGATATGTTTAGTTCTTCTATAAATGACATAGAGATATATTACATGTAATTACCATCTATACTAGTGTACATGCCTTTAGTCGTATACAGACTTGATAAAGTTGCGGTTGGCCCAAGCTGAGTTTAATGCTGGGTGGGATTTGAAAAGTCCAATTCTAATGCAAAACAACAAGTGATCAATATTCTAGCTCCTTTCTCATCTTTTTTTTGTTGCAAAAATGGCTTTCTCCGAATAAAACTTGCAAATCTAGCCTCCTCTTCCACCACAGGAGGCGTGGAAGGTGACATCCGCTACACCACCAAAGCGTGAGAGGCCGCGTAGCCAGGACGCGGGAGGTGGGCGGCGCGAAAACCAGCGCCGAGCATGGCAACATGTGGTTGTCACGCTTGGGTGGCGCGGCAAGAGGTGTAGCGTGTGCGCGGCGCGCCAAAGTGAATGTGCCGCATAGGGGGAGCGCGAGAGGTCTTTCTGTGCTAGGCGAGCGCAGAAGACACCCTTTGTGGTAGTTAGGGGATAGTTTTACAAAAAATTTTGGAGGATCCTATTTTTGCAAAAAAAAAAAGTGGCTAAGGGGATCAAAATAGTCCTAATTTTGCAAAACAACACCAGTAAATTTAGCAAAAAAAACACACATCTCGTGCTCTCTATACTAATTAAATACTTTGAAAGATCCAAACGTACTAAAAAAAGGTGAATCAATGCAAACTAACACCTAAAACTAATTTTTTATTTTTAGTAATAATATCAAACTAGAAAAAGCTACCTGGAGCTTTCTCCCTCCGTGCACAACCGATCCTGCTACTGTATTTTCTGTAGCACGACTTCACGAGCACTGCACTCCTCCTGTAGCATATTACTGTAGCGCGTCTGCCCTTTTAGTCGCTCCTGTGCCGCCGTCGCCTCCAGTCTTTTCTTTATTTCTTTTCCGTCTCTGTTTAGCCGCACGCATCCCCTTTTATATACTTATCTCATAAATAATTATCGTTTTAGCTATTAATATAGTTTTTAAAATATAACTTTGATTACTAATTTATATTATAATATATTAAAATAATAATATTACGAAAGTACGATTCGAGACAATTTTACACATGATTCTCATGCATCCAATACAAATATTTAAAAAGATATCAATAGCTAAAGTTTTAAATGTTTGACTCGATAAGTTTTTGTGAACTAACGGGAGTACCTCTTAACCCTAATTTATCTCTAATTAACTGTATGCACGTATATCTATGTGACTCAATTACACGTGGCCCAATATATGAACACTCAGCCCAAAACTCACACATACACGCGTACAGCCCACCTGCCGCTCTCGCTTGACTTGCTCGCCTGCACGACCTGCTGGCCGCTACACTGCGTCGTCCGTCTGCGTAGACCTCTATGCGTCACGTCTCGTTGCACCTGCATCTCTTGTGTGTTGCACCTGCATCTGTGACCTTGTGTGCTGCTCCTTGGGCTATGCGCTACCTGCGTAGATTCTCCCCGACCAATAGTGTGCGTGCGTCTCGCATTCTTGCGCTATACCTCCTGTTGCAAATAAGCCAAACCCAATATAGTATCTTATTCTTCTACAAATAAATTATTCACCACAATAAATATTGTAATCCATTATAAATATTATTTGTCACAAATATTGTTGTCACATTAATCATCACATATAAATATCACAAATAAAATTGACATACTTATGCCTTGCTACAGAATAAAACAAATCATAATGCCCTGCACATCTAGCTGTCGCCGTGTTCATGGAGCTCCATCTCCTTCTGATCAGAAATTACGAATTTTTTGTAAGTTTTGTACCTGGGTATTTTGTAGTATTTTCTCACCATTTTGGTTTCTTCTTCTTACTCACAGAGCGTTTCACGTGTATGTTTTCAGCGCTTATGTTCTCCATTTTTCAATTTCGGAAAACTATGTGATTTAGTTTCAACTATCATAGGTTAAAATCATTAAACTTATTCTCTAATTTCTGATATTCTCAAGAATTAAAGTTTTTTTTTGAGGAAATAAACAATCATAAGAATCCTAGCTTCAGTAAAAAAACGTGTTGGGTGTCCAAATCTTGGTGTAATTTTTTATAAGTTTTGGAATTTCTGTAGAGGACAAGTATACTACATGTAATTGATTTATGTTAAATGTTAACTGAAGGAGTAATTCGTTTGCTTCTTAAACATTTTTTTTTGAACGAGGCTAAATGTTTGTTTCCTGAGTGTGTGCGGAGGGGCAATGGCAGGTTTGTTTGTTGAAGATAGATTTTTTTTTGTCTCGAGTAGTTGCAAGAGAAAAATCATGCCGTGTTTTTATGTACGCGCTTTTGTTGTGGGATGTGAATGTGATAGCATGATATGGCAAGCTTTGACGCCTGAGCCAAATAGAGATTCGAGTACGGAAAAGAATCAAGTTGCACAATAGCCCAACGATTACTACTCAGGCCCGGTTTTTTTTTTTTTGTGCTTTTTCTCTAGTTTAAAAGCTAAAAAAACTAAAGTCTAAATAAATGGGTGATTTTTTATCTGAGTTTTTTAAAAGTCGTAAGTCTCTTTATAACTAAAAGCAAAATGTCAGTGGAAAGATGCTTTTTTAGCTTATTGAGAGTTGGTTTTAGATTAATTATACTGAAGTTATAGTAAACTTACCTATCTCTACTAAATATAAAAACTAATTGCTTTAAACCATTTAAAAATTCATAAAGTTTGATCATCATCTGGAAGTTGTATGGGAATATTAGTGATGCGTCATAACTATGGACAAAAAATTTAAAAATTTTCTAACGTGGTTTGTTTCATTTTTCATTCAGTTCAAACTTGCCGGTCAACGTTTTATTATGATAATTGTAATGTTTGAATTTTTAAAAATTTCTCAGATTTTATAATCATCTTAAATTTTTATGGGAATATCATTGATGTGTTAGGAATCTCTACAAAAATTTTCAATTTTTTTCGACGTCGTTCGAGTCCTACATTTTTTTCTTGCCGCTGATTCTACCCAACAAACAAAAGCGCAAAAAAAAAAATTGGAATCCAGAGGTTTCCAATAGCTGGAAATCACGGAATCCAGCGGAATTTCGTTTCCAGCGCACCCTCTCCGCTTGAAATTAAAAAAATGATTTTTCCCGCCGAAATAAATTTTAGCGGTTGCAGACAGCGGGAAAGAAAATATAAAAAATAAATCTGCGGATCTGGCTCGCTGAATTCGGCTAAAAAAGATTTCAGCGCTCGGGGTCCGCACGAATTAACTGTTCGGGGCCAATTTGTTATTTTGCCAGATGGGCTATTTTTTTAAAAAAGCTGGGCTAAAATTCGCCAATCACTACGGCGATGACTAGATATGCAGAGTATTAATATTTGTTTTATTCTATAGCAATGCATGACATTTAACTAGTGTTTTATTATATTTGACTACCTGACCATTGAGCCAATGTAAAGACCATTTACGCCGCGCTAGCCGCAACGCACCTACGTATCAACAGAATAATTTTCATGAACCCTACCGCATTTTCTATAATTTTTTTTTGACAAAAAAAAAGGATTTTGGAAGGCCGCAGCCTTTTCGCATAAAGCATCGAAATAAATAACTTCTGGAATTTTTGGATGTTTTTTTGCAAAACAAGGAGTTTCTAGGGGCCTGTGCGTAAAAAAACTTGTTTTTCAGGTCCTTTTCTCATAAAACAGCGAAATAAATAACTTCTAGATTTTTCGGAGGCGTTTTTGCAAAAAAAAAAGGAATTTCGAGGAGCCTTTGTGAAATTCTAGTTTTGTCGAAGGTGTTTTAGAAAAAAAAGGAATTTTCAGGGGTCTCTGCGTAAAAAAACTATTTTTTCGGGGGCCTTTTAGCATAAAATGGTAAAAAAACAGTTTCTAAACCTTTGGGGGCGTTTTCGCAAAAAACCAGCGTCAGGTGCGTGTGAGCGACGCGTGTCCAGGCCACGCGTCGGCAGGAAAATTCACGTTCACACGCGCGCGGCCGGGGCTATAACGCGAGCTGCGAGGTTGAGCGTGAGTGAACCCACCGCTGCGCTGCGCGTTCAGTTGCGAAAACAAATGGTGATAAACTACATAAATTGAACAAGCGGCTGAGCCACGCGGGCGACGTGGCTCAACGCGGTGCACGCCATACGAACGGCAGATCGCGCGACGCGGCGCTCGAGCGCGAGGCCACGTCGCCCCAGAGATGATGTGGTGCGCGGAGGTAATCGGAATACTTCGGGCTTTATATACGGTAGTATTTGACCATCTGGCAGGGTTTCAAATATTGATAAAAATCAATCGAAAATCGAGATTTTCGACCGTATCGAGCCGGTTCGATAAACTATATCGTTTGATAAATTTTATGCGGCATAAACCGCTCGATTATTGGTGAAAAACAGTCGGCACTTTTTCTGAATTTCGAAACCCTTCGATTTTTTAGCGATTTTCGACGAAAATCGGTGCCGATTGGGATTCGATTTTGAACCACGATTCGATTTTGTAAACCCTGTCATCTGGTCATTGAGCGAACATAAAGATCAAACCCACGAGCATAAATCTATTATACTTATTAGTATAGTGCCCTATTTTTCGGTTTCCTTTTCCTAGCACACGTAATATACGGTCTTTTCCTTTTCTAGAACGTTTGTTTCCTTTTCTTTAATTACAGGATATTTGTTTCCTTTTCCTTGAGATGATGCTGGAGGTGGGGGGAGATCTGTTGTGGGCCACAGGGATGAGTTAGACACATTAAACAATGGCCATCAGATGTGGATGAGTAAAGCTGAGGAAAAATCTGAGAGGTTAATTTTGATGGAGGCAAGTTTCTGGAGACGTTTCGCTGGGTGTATGAAGGTTGAGCCATCTCTAATGGGGTGCATTATTTGGGATGAACGTAGAAAAGAATGCTTAAGTGTATTATAAAGGGGTATAGATAAGGAGCTTTTAATGCTATATGGCCATTGAGCGATGTAGTAAGGATGCGAGAGGCGGTTCGGTTGTCGGCTGTTAGTCGAGGCACCAACCAAGCTCGTGCGCTGTTAGGATAGCAGTGGAATCACAATTACAATGTCATTATGTATTCATGAAGGGACTGTGCGTTCAATACTCAAATATACAATTAATTGAAACTTCGAAGGCCGCATCAATCGAGATACACGACATAAAGGAATTGTTAGTTCATCTCATCTCCCCCAAGCATGGGGTTTTTTTACTAATTTTGTTCTTTTTATGCAAACTCCCTCTCTTTCTTGTAAGACTGAGGTATAAGTGAGGCTTAAAAAAAAGAGAGAGTCAAGTCGCACCATCCCTATAATAAGTAAATACCCCCTTTTCCCAAAAGAGGATTTTAGTAAATAACCAAATATAATACTTGGTAATTTTTCTTACATCTCCCACTGGGGAGAGGGTGCCAGTCATCCATGGTGGTACGGTGGGATTTGATCAAATGGTGCAACCTGGTTTGGTGATTGTAAGTGTCATAGTTGAGTAGCTAGTTGCTTAGCAGTACATATACCTACCTACCATGGAGAGTTCACCCTTGGCGACAAGAGCAACGCCTCGCATTTTAAGCCAAGCCGAATTGTCTACTCAGTAAAAGAAATAAAAATAGTAAGAAGCTTCGCCAAAATTTCCAAAAGAATTGCTAATTGGCACTCGAAATGTTTTTGTCCGTGAGCACTTTTTTTTCTATTATGTGTTGGTGTTTTTTTGGTTTGTAAGCACTCATATTTTTGTTATATTAGATATTGTTTTATGATTCACGCTGTACTTTATCATTTTGAGTTTGTCAATACTTGACTTTGTGGTTCATGTTTTTGTTTGTTGGGTTCCTTATAGCTTTTTTTTTTACAAATTGTTACATTATTTTTTACAAAATTTAATTTGTGTAAAACTAGTATATAATTGATGTAAAAAAAGGCCGTGCGGAATATAATAATGTTCTTCTTTTACAAATTATCACATCATTTTTACATAATTTAATTCGTGTAAAACTAGTATATAATTGATGTAAAAGGTAATGCAGAAAAGAATAATATTTCTCATCCAGAACCTAAAACATTGAGTACTTCTCGATAAAATAGTACTCAAATTGGAGGAAATAAGACAAATTGATTTCATCCAGACCTAAAAGCATAAAATTTAAATGTTATTTAGCAAGAAAATACTCAGATTCTCTCTAAATACCCCCAATTTACAAATCCAATCCTTTCGGGAAAAAAAATTCAAATCCAATTATGAGCTGGGATCTCGTGATCAGTAGAAAGTCTAGAGTCGAAGTAGAACTGAATCGATTGAAAAGCGTCATATCTGGACCCTGAGGGCAAGTACAATAGCAAAGCAAACTACCAGCTAATAGTAAGTTAAAAGCCAGCTTGTACAATAACTGTCTCTAAAGGTTGTCTCTAGATGTTGTACAATAACTATCTTTTCTCTCTTGTACATAAATGATCTACCTATGCTCCCGTGCAAAACTGACTACTAAATAAGAGTCAGCTCTCTTCTCTCTCCTCTTTTCTCACTCCTCCACATAGACCAAAGCTGACGTGTACAGACTAAGAGCCAGCTGACGTGGCCTTATTGTACATGCCCTGACTCTCACATGCATAGGCACGGCATTCAGCAAGATATGTCATGACTGGCCCGGTTACATGACAACACGGCATTGAGGTTCCGCATTGACATTGATAATTTATCTCGTAACATTTTATTAACATGCAAGCCCTAGAATCATATGTCAGTGAGACATTCAGAGTAAATCATTAATTATATCAACTAAAACAAGGTAAATTATCAAATCTCCCGGTACATTATACGGTGCTTTGCAGCTCTCTAATGTGCCACAGGTAACACTTGTGGCTTTCAGTACACACCTAAAATGGAAAGAAGAGATGAATTACTACTGCTGATGGCAATACAATGTGCCATACACCATTGAAACGCATCGTAAGTACGTGCGTCAAGACTGTACTCGCACGGCGACTTCCACGGCCTGCACGGCGGCGGCGACGGGAGATCGGCACACCGGGCACGTGCTTCGAGACAGAAGCCACACGTCGATGCACCCTTCGTGGAACAGGTGCGTGCACGCGGGCAGCTGCTTCAACACCTCCCTCGGCCTGATCTCGCCGAGGCAGACCGCGCACTCGTCCCCCCCTCCGCCGCCGCACCTCTTCTCCTCGTACTTGTACACCGGAAGGCCGGCGATCATGGCCGCGCCTAGCCCAGCGGCCGGTTCCCGGGGAAGCGCGGCGACAGACACCGTCTCTGCGGGTTCTTGGTCGCGTAGGCGTTGCCCCCTGGCGTGACTGCACACGCGGTCGCACAGCCCGGTGATGAGGAGGAAGGCGACCAAGACGACGGCGACGCGGCCCGTGGTGGCCCAGGGGACTCCCGCGACGTACAGCAGGGCGCAAGATACGCTCACCGGAGGGACGACGATGAGCGCGAGCTTGAGCGGCATGGCGTCGCTGATTGATTCACTCCAGATTTTCGTGGGTGCGGATTTCAGTTTTCCTGGAATCGGATGGATCAAATGGTCGTCAGCGTGCTTCCCAGTTGGGCTACTCCAATTCCCAAGTGTTTGTGCCAGCCGGTGACTGTGAGAGCTCATAGTCATCGGTCGCGACAAGCTATAAACATCTTGTAGTTTACGTGCTCAGATTGATCCGATCAGGCATCCTGACAGCGTATTTTTTTTAAAGACAGATGGGCTGTGGTTTATATTAGATAGAAGAAATTAGAGGATTACATGACGCAGGATACTGCACCAGAAGGGGCGAAGAAAAAAGAAAAAAAAAGAGAAGAAAATCAACGTTGTGGATCCAGCAGGTTTTTTAGGTGAGCCGCACCCACAACCGTCCAAATTTCCTGACAGCGTATTTTGAATACGTGGATTTCTTAGGCCACGAGAATCATGAGATAAAAATAACGCCAGTGTGTAAAGAAATGAAAAAGAATTTGGATATATTGTCTCAAACTTGGACTACATACTCAGAAAGTGTCTAGATTTCTACACGCAAATAATATTAGTAGATTTGTACAAGGCGTCTTTGTGTGCTGGTTTTCTGAGAAGTAGCTGAGAGCCTCGAGCAGGACGGAAGGGCCTCGACTTTAAGCAAAAGCAGCAGATAAGCTTCCTTGAGAAACTGAGAAATCTGAAGATATATCTATACTTCTTTATAATGCACCTAAGCATTCTTTTCTACGTCCACCCCAAATAATACACCCCACTAGAGATGGCCCAACCTTCATGCACCCAGCGAAACGTCCCCAGAAACTTGCCTCCATCAAAATTAACCTCTCAGATCTTTCCTCAGCTTTACTCACCTACATCCGATGGCCATTGTTTAATGTGTCTAATTCATCCCTGTGGCCCACAACAGATCTCCCACCACCTCCAGCATCATCTCAAGGAAAACGAAACAAATATCCTGGAATTAAGAAAAAAGAAACAAACGTTCTAGAAAAGGAAAAGACCATATATTACGTGCTGGAAAAAGTAAACCGGAAAATAGGACACTATACTAGTTCCATTAGTCAGACTAAGGTTACGGTGGCTTCTCACGTGAAGCAATACAATTTCGGCAAAAATCCTACCAATTTCCCACTTTCTAAATGGGGCTTAAGTTAGAGCGTCTGTCTAGGGTCTATTTGAAACATGAGAATTTTTACAAAAAATTTACAGAAATTTCACAGGAAACAATTTAATTCCAGTAAGGATTGGAAAAAAATCACTCCAAAGGGGCCTAAGGTTATTATTTTTTCTACTAATCAGTAGGTCTATAGCATCTGACTAATGTGGTGTATAATGGTGCTAAATCTCCCCCTCTCTCTCTGGTATCTTATATTTATACAATTATATGAGGCTAAAATTAATAATATATCCCAAATTTCCAACAAAAGTAGATGCCATTTCACCTTCACGGTCTAAAATACGCAAATTTATCCATTAATTCCAGCAATAATATGTTAGCATAAAAATATAGTGCTTAGTATATATACTTCGGAACAAATCTACTCATATCGTATTCAGTAAACAATCAAAATAAATAGATGTATTTATATGTCGTTGCAAAGTGACAAGTTAAAGAAAAGACACTACAAGTTGCTTCTTACAAAACAAACACCACTTCAAAGATCAACTCATAATAATACCATTTCCCTAATTTTCTCACGTATTGGACAAATATGCCCTCGCCGTCTTCCTACTCCCTTATCCCTCTGTCCTGATCGCCCTTCTCCGACTCATTGCCATACACCATCTGATGTCGCCATCACCAGCACGCCACCTTACTGATCTCCCCACCGTCTAGATCCATGGTTTGAGCTCAACTGGGAGCCATGGAAGACGGAATGGCCTATGAATAGGTCAGGTGGCCATGGCAAGGTTAGTGTGGTATGAATACCAATGTACGGAGTTCATTATTTGTTGAAGGTTAGGCAGACTATTAACACTAAGTGAGATTGATTTTGCCACCGAACTTAGGGCTTGTTTGGTTTGCTTCCAATATTTACCAGTGCTTGTCTTACCAAATTTTGGTAACGTTGATCAAATTTGACAAGTATTTGGTTTGGTACAAAATTTTAGCAAGATTCCCTTCTTCTTTAGTTCTCTAGTTCTTTTTCTTGCCAATCTTTGGTCAAAACATTGGCACCCAATTTGGTGACCAAATTTTGATAATGCCAAATTTTGGTAAGGTTCAATTTGGCAAATTTGTCATCAAACCAAACAGACCCTTACTCCCTCCATTAAAGTTTATAGGGCGTATTTTCTCTTAGAACGTAGATCAATGAGATGTTAAAAATGGCTAGATTACTCCTAATTATTATCTTTAAGAACTATATTCAATGTATGTATGTAAAAAATATAAGTAAACCGGGATATTTATTAGGAATATAAAGGGAACTTCATACTAATTTGTATTGAAATGTAAAATACGTCCTATATTTACGAACAAGACAACTCAAAAAATACGCGCGATAAACTTGAACAGAGTGAGTATATAACAAAAGTATTAAACATAAAGCTTGCTTGGGGCGGTTCGACGGTTAGGTTGAGTGGCAAAACACACAGCCACCCAGACAAATATGGGGCAAAATACAAGAAAATTCATAACAAAACCAGTAGACACAATCTTATTGCATTAGTGCACCATTGATGCTGGTTGGGCGGCGTGGTCTCATAACTATATTTCCATAGTGCAACTGCAAAATTAGCTCCTCGATGATATCCATACTATAACTGCAAATTATAAAAAATATTACTTGCATGTTGTACTTATTTGTCAACAATGTTCTTGAAATGAAACATTTGATAATGTAAAATGTATGGCATTAACTTGACCGTGGCTAGGGATGGCAACGGAAACGTTCCCCGGCGAGGAGTGGTGAAACGTCTCCATCCTGAGAGGAGGGAAATCCTCTGTTCCCCGACCCTGGTATCGGGGGCAACTTTGCCCTGTTCCTCAACCCCGTCGGGGTATCAGGTCCCTATGGGGAGCTATACCTAATAATATGGTACATACAAAATAAAAAAAGAAAATAACAAGATGATTCATAAATCGAGGATGTAGCATGAATTAATTAATTTGTATAAATAATATCAAGAAAGATTGTCTACAATAAGTCAATGATATATATTATATATACCATGAAGTATAGATCCAGCTGTCATAGACATGCCGGAGCCCATGCGGGTAATAGGGACGAGGAGTGGTGGAACGCCCCACACCCATTTCTCATGATGGGGACAAATTTTCCTTATTAGCACATCTGTAGAGAAAAATTCTCCCATCTTCGCGCCCTAATAAAGGAATTCCACGGCGGGGAAGTGGGAACGGGGCCATTGCCATCCCTAATCGCGGCACAACATGTCTAAAATCTGTTCACGTTTGGCTGAACAATACAACAAAAATTAGATTAACACTATAAAAATTAAAAAGCTGAATAGTCAACGATCAGCAATAACTTGACCAGGATGCATGATGAGCACCCTGCCTAGATACAGAGATGCATGTATCGTTAAAAAATCGGTTCTCAGAATTGCGAGTAGTGGTTGATATTCTCGACGACGATTGGGAGGACTGGGAGAAGATTTGAGTCTCATGGAAATTCACAATCTTGAAAAAATTAAGCAATGCACAAACAGTTGGAAAGATTATCCACAAAATAAGGCAAGCAATGCATCAAGTATTCAGGGACAAGATGACCTCCGGGCGCACGCGGAGCACGTTGCACCGGCAGACCGGGCACGTCGAGTGATCGAGCAGCCACTGCCCGACGCATCGCTTGTGGAACACGTGCCGGCACGCCAGCAGTCGCATCGTCTCCCCTCCTCTCCCCACCTCGCCGAGGCAGACGGCGCACTCCACGCCGGCGGAAAGGTCGTTCACCTTCGACGAGAACAACTGTCCACCGCGGGTGTCCAGGAGCTGGGCGAGGGCGATGGTCGGCATTCCGATGACGGCGCGCTGTTCATTGCGATCGTTGCCAGCGTGCCCGTACAAGCTCTCCTCTTCGTCGTCACCGGCAAACCGCGAGGCCCTCCTGTTGCAAAGAGCGGCCGAGAGCACCCGGCAGACGATGGCGAAGAAGAACATGGTGGGGAGGCAGCCTAGGACGACGATGACGATGCTGGGGTTCCTCCGGAAGCCGACAGCGGCCAGCATGGCCGTCGCGATCCCGGCGATGAAGATGGCGACGGCCTCGAGCAGCTCGATGCCCCAGTGGCAGGTGCCGATCGCCGGCCTACGAACGTGTGGTCGACGTCGATCGGTAACTGGATCTCCAATGTTTTTTTGTCAGATCTATATATGTCCTTGTGTTTGATATACCGTGAAGGGACATGGCGCGTGCCTGAAAGGTCGTGGAATCTGTTACGATACGCGGTTTTGCATTGAATGGGAAATAGATGCATATTTTGTAAACAACTGGTCCATTTTTCAAACTTGGTTCAATTTTTAATCCTGAAGTTTGAAACTGTCTAAACCAGAATCCTGAGCTACCAAAACCGTCTAAAACATAAGCCTTAACCCATTCTAATGCGCCGAAGGAACAAGATTGTGAAGGAGAAAAATGGAGATCACTTTTTTATTACCCAAACGGCTTAACATAGTACAAATATTACAGTATCAATCTAAGAATCTAGAAATCGAATTCTTGATTGCCAATGCCTTTAACAGTACAAATGGGCGCCATATTTATAGAGGATGAAGAGGTGGCAGTTATGCTCCAGAAAACGTCGTACAACCGAAAGGTGTCTCTCTACCAAATAGTGTCTTCTCGTCAAAAGGTGTCTTTTCTAGAATAACTTTCAGTTAGTTATTCGTACCTATCAGGATAACTGTCTGCATGAATGCATGTGCAGGGATAACCGCTTGTCTCCGACCAGTATTACTGGTTAGGGTGGCTATTTCACAGGTCGGGGACGATCGGTGCGAAACAATGTGTAGGATTCTTAGCTAACTGGTCAGAGACGTAACTAATTGGGTGAACATGGGCTTCGTTCTATTTTATAGACTTTCTTTTTATGAGTTGCGGGCCTAAAAATAGAGTATGGCTTTTAACTGTTGCTAGCCTAAAAAAGAATATAGATGTTAATCGTCGTCACACATGAACCCGGTTTTATTGACATGGCTGTCATGTGGATCTGAGGAGCCAAGTTGTCATCTTCATCTTCTTCTTCCTCCCGTCTCTCTCCCATCTCCACAAGCTCCCTTGTCCGGCCGCCCTCCATCCCTTAGCCCCATGGACGAGTGCCAAATCCATCGCCCCCAAAAAGAAGGCTGCTGCTCCGATGTTGTGACCTCTGATACTGCCCATCGTGCTTAGCTTGAGCTCCACCACACACCCCCTCCCCCTCTCTCTAAGCACACAAATCGTAGGACCCCCGAAGTGCAGCCACAGGTAGCATAGAGGACGACACTAAGCTGAAGGAGGGAGAGGGTGGAGTCACTAGCAACCGGAGTGGGTAGAGGTCGACCAGTGTGCCTAAATCCACATGATCTAGACCAAATCCTTGCCAATGGACGACACTGCCGACTCCATGATCGCACGCAAAAACTCGCCACTCTAAGCGTCCATGAGACCCTCCATCTGCATCACTCCACGATTCACCTCTCCTTGCTCATGTTCTACTAGGTCTCTCCTAGACCACTGCCGAAACTCGCTGCCACCAAGCTCCATCGCCAAACCATGGCCACCAAATGATGGGAGGAGGCTATCCTAATGGGCGTGGCGGAGGTGGAGATGGTTGACCATGTCATGCGAGAGGAGAGAGATGGCAGAGAGGATGTCGAGGACAATGGCAAGCTTGGTGTCAAGGTCATGGAAGGAGGCAGAGAGGTGGAGAGGCATTGTAGAGAGCAACCATGGCGAATAGGAGGAAGAACATGAAGAGAAGGAAAGATTGGGGTTGACGGGTGGACCCCACTTGAGGAGGATAATGAGGTAGACATGGCATCATATCACTAAAATTTGTATATGCACGGGACACGTCGGCCAAAGCCACCTTGGTTTGGAAGGAAATAAAGTGGACAGTTTTGTTAGTTTGAAGTCCTGTTTTAGATGGATTGAGGGTTCAAGGTTGATAAATGAATTGATACAAAAAATTCAAGGTCGAAAAGTGGACTTTTTCCTTATTTGAGCCCGTCCACACCTCTAATTATTTTTCTGATTATTTTTGTTAAAGGATTTAAATTGCAGACCATAGCAGCTAGATGTAAAGTGATTAATGCAAAGCTTGTTAAGTGCATAAATGCACAAATAGATAGTGGCTGATGTATTTTTTTGAAGTAAAATATTACCATGCATACCGATGGATCCAAGCCAAGTGATTTTCTAATTCAAAAGGATTGCCCAATTTAACGCATGTATGCATTCATGGATGAATTAAACTAGACTGCGATGCATGGATCCTACCATGGTACCACACCGCAGCACGTTGCTGTTGTGCTAGGGTAGTGCAGTAGCTAGCCTATCACGGTGGGGCGCCAATTCTGCTATGCTATTGTGTTCTGCCACAATGTCATTGACTTGATGTGGTACCATGTCACAGTCGGAGTTATGTATCGTCTGTCGCTATTACCTCGGTCATAAATAAAACCAAAAATACAATTTCTACGTGTAGGTGTAGGCTGCCGTGGTCATAAATAACAACAAAAATATGATTTCACGTGTGAGGGAGCCAGTTCAGCGGAAGGGCACTTGTGCTACGGACTACGGTTGCAGAAGTGCCAATGCACCATCTGATCAAACATCGACGTTGACAAACAGGGGAACTTTTATCATGGTGGATTGGCTATCGGGATCAAATTAGAGCTGCATCAGCAGATTATCGATCCCCATTCCCCAGATGGAGGAAGGGCTGGCCGCGGGGTGCACGGCATGATGGCACAGCAACACAGTCATACATACGGCATCAGTCATACATATTGCCAAGAAAGAATTTCTTAGGTGGATCAATGTCACGAGGCCCAGCGGATGACATGGCGACAGCTCCAAGGCTGGCTAGTCGTTTTCACGGCCGATCTAATTGATTGATTTCAAAGCCCAATTGTGCCACCTGCAGGCCGATACCTTTTCTAATGGGCTGGGATGGGCAAAACACGTCGTATTCTAGCAGGCAACAAGCGTGTAAATGGCTACAAGACATTACAATCTCGTAACATTTCATCCAAATTCCGTGCCTTTGCCAAATAAAAGACACTAGAACTTTACGATTCTTTACTATAGAACTCAGGAAACACCACGAAATAGCAGACTCAACCAGCTGCTTCCCTCGAGCTCAGTTGACCCGAGCTTGGAGGTGGGATTAGGTGGGGTCGAGGCTCACGCAGCGGTTCGCCACGGGAGGGGTTGGTGGTGCTTGTTCTGCTTCTTGTCTCGGGTGGTTTGCTAGTTTGCTAGGGTTAGCAGCGTAGCTCAAGTTGATAAATTATTTGCTTTTAGATATCGGATTATCTGAATTAACAGATCTCGTCGTCACTAGGAACAAGATTACCGACTAATTTGTGACAATCTTTCTAAATAGTCTTACCAATTTTAGATTTCAAAATTGCTAAATTAATGTGAATAAGTATCAATTGATCACTCTAACAGTTTGTGTGTGTATATATATGTATGTATGTGTATGTTTTTTTAACTGATCACACTATATTAATTTTGAATGTAACAACAGGACATGTATCGATAGAAACAATGGGCAATTTATTTACAACTGAACTTAGAGCATGTGAAATAAATTGTACTAGATAAGTAGATTAGCTTGGGAAGATTCAGCTTTTATGTCTAAACAGTAAAATGACTAGCTATTACAAATTGTCTCACAAAGTCGAATCCTCGCAGAGCAATAGCCACCCCGACATGCAAAGTCCCTAAGACAAATAAATGTCTAGCCTCTTTGCACAATATAAACAAAATGATAGAAGATCAAGGGGGTGTTTGGGACAGCTCCAGCTCCACCAAAATCCGTGGAGTTGGTGGAGCAGGGTATTCTTAGCTCCAGAAATTTATGGAGCTGGAGCTGTGGGTACATTAAGAGTGTTTAGATGTGTCATCTTGTTTACATTTTAGACTAAAAATATAAACTTAATTCACTTTATTTTAGCCTACAAACTCCAGCTCTGAGGTGGAGCTGGGATCTGGAGCTATACCAAATAGGGCCCAAATATACTCACAAAGCACCTACTCAAGGTCAATGTAACAGACAAGCCTTGTCGCAGACAATGTCCCAAAAAAACAATATTGCCGTTGTATTGCCACAGAATCATCGACGAAGCTTTCGGAGATACAATACCGCAAACCACCAAGTGAAGCAATTCACTAAGTAGTCCCAAGATGCAACCAAACCCGCACAGAGCCACAAAATCCACTTTCCGACCAAGAATAGACCAAGTCGATCAAGAACAGTAAGCCACGAAGGACTTACTCCATGTAAAAGTCAACAAGTCACCGAGTACCAAATCTACCACGATGCCAAAACAACCGCGCAGAAAAAACACGGTCTAGACCAAGATTTGGTAACAGGGAGCACCGTAGGTACCTCGCCGTCCATGACGTGCCTAGAGTCGCCGACTAACAATACCGTCCTCATTCACCACAGGTTACACGTGAAGTGGCAGCCACGGGGTGAAGGAAGACAGATCGGGGCTGAGGACCGCATGAGGGCATTGGGTAGGCTAGGATTTCACCGGAGCACCGCCGGAGAAGAAGAAACCGAAGATGGATTAAAAATTGGAAAAGGAGGGGGAAATTATATTGTTCTTCAATCTAGCAAGGAGGAACACGGACCTGGGTTTTAAGGAGCACAGGAGTAGAAGGAGCAACGACCGCTAGAGGACTTGCTCAGCATCGCCGCACGCATGGGAACCATGCCCACGATGAGTTTGTCGCCGCCGCTCTCTCCCTCTTCCTCTGACCCGCTTTGAAGGGGACTAGGCTAGCTCGGCTGGCTCGGTCAGATGGGCCTTGTTGGCCTGGTTGGCCCAGTAAGCCTATTTTTTTCCTTTTCAGAAATTTGGGTAAAACCTAATTTTATACAACATTACACGAGCGCGACAGGTGACACGTGTCGTCTACCGGTGCTTCTGCAATCGGTGAAGAGTTTTTTTTTGTATTTATGTTTGTAAGATCATCAATTTTGAAAAAGAGAGAGAGAGGCCAATTAAGCAAGGTTTTGGAGCTCCTAGAGAGCAGGAAGGGATACCCATTGCCGCAGTCCACTCGCTAGAGCTCAGCCCTCCAATGGTGAGAAGGTACTGGGAGAGTGGGAGTTGGGTGAGAAGGTACAGGTAGACGGAAAAAGACGAGACGTGAGGAGGTCAAAGACGAGACACGTGAAATATGTAGCCCAATGGCATTTCTCTAATTATGGCATCCCTATAATGGCACATTTCTAGGCCATTAATTTGCAGTGACATTTCAAAACAGAAAACTATATAATGTCATACACCTACACATAACCCTAATTTATTAGTGTCATGTTGACGTCAACAAGAACCTGCCAGGCTCTGCCTCCGCGTAGCACAATAGTGGTAGTACTACTTCCTTTTTACGTTGGGTCAATAGTACATTTGATCCCTCAGCTATGTCTCAGGGCTCATTTTAGTCCCTTAACTATTAAATTGGTCCCTAAACTTCAATATTTGATTCGGTTTTAGTCCTTTTGTCGAGCTGGTGTTACATGGAGAGTTCGTGAGTCAGCACTCAACAGCGAGGACCTCTACCGAGTTAGCGCGTGCAAGAAGATGGAAATAGCCCTCTCATCTTCCATGTTTCAACACTGGCTGATAGGAGGTATACTTGTGCAACCACATGTGCTAACTTGGCCGGTTTTTTTTTTCCATAGTTTAAGGACCAAATTGAAGCCGAGTGCAAAGTTGGAGGACCAATTGCGCTATTATCCCTTTCGTTTGTCACTTCCTGGAGTGACTATTTAATGCTCCTGTCCTGTTCTTATGTGGTGATAACTTGCCGGCAACATCCTCCGGAGGAAAAATAATTTTGGACCGTGGACTCAGGCGACTAGATACTGTAGGAATTGGGTATTTATGCAGAAATATAATCAAGTTCGTTTCTGTTGATGCACGGCAGTCTTCGATTCTTAATCAAGTCTACACCAGCAGGTGCCAATTAGTATCAATCATGATCCAAGAGAAACATGTTTTTTTGCTCCACTTTTCTCAACAGAATGTGCGATGAATGCACCTTTCATGGAAACAAACAAGATTTTCTCATCACAATCTTCAAATAAAAAACACCAAAAGTATATTTTACAAATTACTACTAAGCATTCCCAATTGATACATGGGGAAAGTTCATCCAGAGAACAATACATGTTCAAGAAAATTTCCCAACAATCAAGTGCAACAAATCACCAGCGTTTTGTTAGATGGAGCACGCGAACAGAGCTATACAGGGCTAATATCGGCGTCGCCGGCCGGCGGCGGCGCGGCCGACGCCCGGCACACGGGGCACGTTGGGTGCGCCTTGAGCCACTTGCCGATACACTTGTCATGGAACCGGTGCCAGCACCGCGGCAGCGTCCGGAGCGCCTGCTCCTCCAGCATGGCGCCGAGGCAGACGCAGCACTTGTCCTCGGCGCCGGCGCCGCCGCTGCCGCTGCCATCGTCCTCGTCGTCGCTGAGACGCAGGAACGACTTGGCCGCCGACACCGAGCCCAAGGAGTCCGGCGAGAGCCAGATGACCATGACGATGATGTTGGCGAGGCAGAGCGCGTAGGCGACGACGTCCGCCTGGCTCCGCTCGAACACCACGATGACCAGCGGCACGAACAACATGAACACGACGGCGAAGCACCGGTTAGCCAGCGACGCCGGCGCGCCGTCGCCGGGCGTCGTCTCCACCAGCGGGGTCAGGACCGGCGGGGCGTCCTCCTGCTGCTGCGACGACGACGGCAGCGACTCGGCAGCGGAGGAGCCGGCGCGGGCGGCGATGGTGTGGCGGTACCAGCGCGCGAAGCAGTAGAAGAGGAAGATCTGGAGGGAGAAGCTGCCGGCGAAGGTGGCCGCCACAACGCCGTAGTAGTCGTAGGCGAGGCGGGTGGCGAGGAGCAACGTCAGGAAGGTGAAGGGCAGGTCCAGCCACGGGAGGTTCATCGCCGCCGCGCCTCCGGCGAGGCCGTGCTCATCACACTCGCGAGCTCCCCGGCTAGTGTTGTGATTCTTTGTCAGCTCGAGGAATCCATGGAAGAATAGTGGACTCGTGGAGAGATTCCGGGGAGTCTATCGCCTTGTAAAATTGCCTTTTTCTCGTGGGAACAAGTCAATAATGCATAAATTAATTAATTGAAGAAAAGTACTAATTAATCGTTAGCTTCCACATCATCAAAGTGATTATTTTACATCTATGACCTGATCAAGCAATCCATGGTCCATTTAAAGTTTCGGTTTATACAAGAAATAGGGAATCGCAGCACCTAAGACGTCTGTTCACGTCTCTTCCCTCCACACACACACACCCACCCACCACCACCACCACACACACACCAACACAATAAGGATTCAAATTTCGTTATCGGAATCTGAAATTTCGGCGAAATTCGGGTATTTCGGACAAATCTCGCTCAAAATTCAAAAACAAAAATTCAAATCCGGTTTGTTTTCTACCAAAAAAAACGAAATTTTGCCGAAATATCTAGAAATTTTGGCGAATTTCAATTGAATGAAAAATGATTCAAACGATGTTGAAAAATTTTAAATTTTTTTTTGGAGGTTCCTGACATATCAATGATGTACTCATAAAAATTTTAGAAGATTATCACATTTTAGGAATGTTTGAAAATTCAAACATTACTACTGTCCTGATAAAACACTAACCGATAAGTTTGATCCGAATGAAAAACGGTACAAACCATGTTAGAAAATTTTGAAATTTTTTGTGCATAGTTATGATACATAATTAATGTTCTCATAAAATATTTAGATGATGATCAAACTTCATGAATTTTTAAAATTCGGACAGTGCAACTGAAGGTTGACCGACAAATTTCAACCGAATGAAAAATATTTCAACCCATTCTAAAAAATTTTGAAATTTTTTATAGATAGTATTGATGCATCACTAATATTACCATAAAATTTTAAAATGATTATCAAACATGAAAAAAGTTATAAAATTCTGACACTGTTACTACCTCATTTATGCTAATTCTGGTTTTTATTTTTAAAAGATAACAAATGAAGTTAAAATATTTTATAAAATTTTATTTTTGATACTTGACTTCTTAATATAGTACCATAAATTTTTTATAGCATTAAAAATCATATTCAATTTTATAAAATTCTAACAGTGTTTCTGCCAAAATTTTAAAATGTTTCAAAAAATACGTTTTTGGACAAAGTATCATCACAGATCACTTTCTCATGGGTTATTGATGTAATGAAGTCAAATATGGCCATAAAAAACCAAAATCCGGATTTTTTTTCATGAAATTTCGCCTGGTTTGACCAAAATCTCTCCGAAAAAAAAAATCAAATTACTGTAGCATTTTCAAATTTTTTTCATTTTTTTCCGGATGGTAGTTTAGGTCTCGTGGGGCCCAAAATCCAAAATTTCGATGAAATTTCACCAAAATTCGCCAAAATTTGGATCCCTGCACAATACTACAACCTATCAGAGCTCTTCATGTGTCTCGTGCTTGGCTGCTACTTTTTCAGATTGTGCTATGTTCACCGTAGCCGGAACTTACTAAATCTAGAGGAGTTGAGGATGACAGAGCTTAGGATGTAGACAGCAAGCGGCAGAAAATTTCCACTATAGTAGCCGCCACCTTCTAGTCACACAGATCGGATGAGGACCGATCGGCCTCATCCCTGCTAGATCTAGACCCAGCGACAAGGGATTAGGCTAGTAGTCATTTCTCTGGTCAACCCACTACCACTTACTAGCGGCATGACACCACATCCAGTTAGCTTGATCTCTATCACAATAGACTTCATCCATTTCACTTCTCCTCTGTCCACCTCTTAGTCCCACCTAACCTCTTTATTCTCTACTCAAAATTTCTCCCCTAATTCAGCCCCTGTGAGCCAAAGTATGAGTCTAAATTGTCGATAGCCACTGCAATTGCTACTCGCCAGTGCCATATGCTGTGGACCCCCTTACTTCGCACTGCAAACTATGCCTCCACAACTCAGCCGCCCCCAAATAGCCAAGCCAATGGCCAAAGGAGCTGGAGTAGAGGGCCATCGCTCCCAAATCGCCTTGTAGAGGAACCGAGGTGGCGGATTGCGAGCGGAAATGATGGCATCGACTAGTCGTGTGGGATGGAGAGGCCTCAGGTGGGCCAACGCCTCTTCCTCTGCCAAGGTCGGCTCGTTGCTGTCGGTTGTGCACTCTTCTCCTCCGATAAGCTTTTGTCATAGGTATTTCTTGGGATTGTTACAATATATTTTCTTATTTATTCCATGAAGTGATTAATTTTGTTGCAACTTGTTTTCTAAAATTTGTTGCAATCGATTTGGCCGAACATCGCCTCTTCCTTCGTGCTCGTCCGAAATGTTGCAACGAGTAAGTCGAATTATTGCAATAGGTATTTTTCCATGTTGCAATACCTCTTCTAAGCTCTTGTAGTTGTTACAATGAATGTTTCATTTGTTGTCATGGTATTTTATTTTTGTTGGGCGTAGTTTCTTGTATTGTTGCATAAATAATTCTTATTTATTGCAAAAATCTAGGTTTGTAGTTTGTGTTTGTTGCACAGGATGCGATTTTTATTGCAAGCCACGTAACTTATTGTTGAGATTTACGAATGCATGCTGGAATGTGATGAAGAGGATAATCTCTGCCATGCTGGAATGTGATGAAGAGGATAATCTCTGCCATGTGATCGGTCTTCCCTCTGTGTTTTAAGCCTCTTTTAGGATTTCCTCATCTTTCTTTTTTGTTGTTCTTTCTTTTGATATTGACGTCCTGTCTTTCAAGCTTTACCGTGATCTTTTCACGACTAATTTGTAAAAACTTATGTTATCATCCCCTTCTTGAATGAAAGGCAGAGCTCCTACTAATCTTTCAAAAAGAAAGATAGTTGGGATTGATCTTGTTACGTGAGATCCGACGACAATCAAAACTTATGATGCGGACGCTAGTCGCACCTTAAGATAGTCGTACCCTAAGAAATATACACACTAACTTTGTTTTTCACAGTGATTTACTTCGACGACCATTGAATGAGGTGCACGGCTTGCAATCTTTTCTGTACTCGAATACCACGAGTACAGCAGATCACTGCCGTGAGCCGTCCACGTGGGCATTTGATGGTTTAGTTTTGGGCACACGGATTAAGAAATATAAGAAAATAGAGCGGTGCTTCAATGCTTTCCTTTCCAATACAAATTGCACAAATCTTAAAGCAAATGAAAGGGTAAGTAATCAGCATCTACCTTTCATTCATGTTTTAATATTTGTGCAACTGTTAAAAAGAAAAGTATGGAAGCACCTCTCAAGAAAATAACCTTGTTATCCTTTCTTTATTCCAATACTTCAATGTTTTCATTAAACTATATAGATCGAGAGACAGTAGATCTCATTTATTCATAAGAATATGGACCTTTATTTAATAAAAGTATAATAGAAAGAAACGAGATAATTATGCCTCAAATTTATAGAATGATTTATATCAATTGGAGAGTTGAGTGCTAAAACAACTTATATTTAAACTCAGACGAAGTACTTCACAGGTGATGGATGCAAGCGCAGAAGTAACATGTCAGAACAGCCTGCCGATGAAGCTGTTGCCAATAGTAAGTTAGCAACTCATCGGGTGATGGATGCAACCGCAGAAGAGCTTGCACCAGGGCAAATCACAAACGATGGTTTGCCTAACAGATAATGACGATTTAGGGTGTCGTTGTCAGCGCTAAGCTGTCAAACAATGGGGCCAAGAGGGCTTAACTTATGCTGTACTAGCTCTGTCCCCCCAAAGCAACTCGCCACCGTCTCTTGCTCTGGGAGGAGATCGGGGAAAGGGAGCTGAATCGCCGTGGGACGCCTTTCTTTTCTTCTTTTTTTAAGACGAACGAACGCCGAACGGCGGATAAGAATGCGCGAGGAAGCGAAAGCGATGGGCATGGGGACCCGGAATCTAGCGGTGAAACAAGCTCATGTTGGTCTTTGCTTTACCGTGTTTACCCCTCTACCGTTTCATTTTATTATTATTTTTCTAGAAAAAGTTCATCTGGGTCTAAAGGTGCAATCGGCTCGGATTCGATCGGATATTGCTCTTTTTTATCCTAAACCATATTTTTTTTGTTAGACCCGGGGTCGGATACAGATTGTGCCGGATGCAAATACGGCGTGGATAATATCGGCCACGAATTCAAAGCGAATATAGAGCAAAATCAAAACGGTATCGAATATGTCGTATGTTGTGAAACGAGACACAAGTGAGGGCGAACGCCGGCAGTTCCATGGGCCGCCGTTCACTAGAGTGACAGTTGACACGGGGTTTATACAGGTTCGAGCACTAAAGTAGGCACCCTACTCTTATCGGTGTGCTCCCAGGGGGAGTAGAGGGGTACCTCCTGGCCCAGGCTCTTCGAAGACACACCAGTTGTATATCTTGTATTTATGAGAGTTCAAGTTACAGGCAAGGGTTACAATGAGTTTTTATAGGCGTTTGGCCTGTTGTACAAATCCTATCCTACCTCTAGAAGGGTGTCTTAAGCGTGGACGTCCTCGTCATTCCATGAGGGTGGTAGTGGATCTCACGTCATCGTCTGCCGAGGGTAGGCCTCTGACTCCGGGGTCCCACAGGAGACTAAATGGCGCCACTCGGCAGTTGATCCTATGTAGGATGAGAGTGCCCACCCATCTCCATGAGCACTTGGAGGGGTGTCCTCTTGAATAGGGCATTTCACCATGTGCCTTACGGATGGAAGGGCGAGGCAAAGCCCCTTTGTGAACTGGAGACCAATCTACATACTTCCTTTAGAGAATGCGTGGGGTACGAAAGGACCTTCCCTTAACACTTCCCTTGAGGGTCCATGTCGGAGTATGAGGGGACCTCCGTGGCACCTCGCGCCAGAGTATGAGGGGACCTCCTGTGACACCCTACGCTATATTTGGGGAGGAGACTTCCCCCAACAGAATACTTTTTGTCAGATATCGTACGAAAACAAATAATACATATGGCACACATATAACAATGATGAATCAATCATATGAGTTCAATGTGAAATAGGATTATCACGATTTAACAAGTATCAAATATTTCTTTATGTTTTGCAAAATAATACTATGTATTCACATAGGCAAGTGGAAGTATATTCTTGCACGTCAAGCTCTGTTGATGGCTGCACCGCACGACAGGATGGTAGATAGGACAGCGTCAGGAGAGGGAGCCGTGGAGGGAGGGCTGAAAGGATCAAGTTGGCCTAGAGGGGGGGTGAATAGGCAACTTTTTAAAAATATCTAAAAGTTTGGAAAAACTTTTCTCAATAAAAAATTAGAGCATAAGCAATTGCATAAATATCAGGCACAATACTGGTTCAAGAGAAAAGAGTTCGAAATAGAAGCAGAAGAAACAACACGAGTAGAAAAGTAACTCAGAAACAGGGGAACACAAGAATTTTTCACCGAGGTTCAGAGATCACTCCTACGTCCCCGTTAGAGCACTTCTTTGAAAGTATTGCTCCACCAAACATCTATTTTCAAATAGCTTTTGGTTATCCACTATCTTGACTCTTTCACTACTCCAGTGAGGTGAGTCTCAACCCTTCACAGCAATGGTGGCATTCCACAAACACTATTGGATAGGTCACACTAACAACTTCTCCAACCGTCTAGAAACAGCTAGTTCCAAGAGTAATAGACTATCCACAAGCCCTGTCTCTTGGTTCAGTAGCTAGACTCAACTAGATTTAGCTTGGAGCAAGTACTCTTAGCAAGTCAGAAAGATGGTTTGTAATTTTCTGAGTTGAAGCTCAAAACTCTTTGATGGAATGAAGCTTGGAAATCTCAAGGATCAAAGAGTTGTATGTGAATGAAAAGATGTTCAGAATGTGAAAAGGTAATCGCTCATATTTCTTGAGCACATGCCATCTATATATAGCTCCTGAACAGAGATAACCGTTACACCTGTCTTTTGCCCGTTGGGAGTTGGCAGGGTAGATGGGGTAGGTCAACAGCTACCTTTTGAAAAAGATTTTCTAACAGAGCCAATCGAGAGTCAAACTACACACACACGCCGGACCGAAATTTTCGGTCCGGGGTACATGGTTCTGAGAGGCATAGTTGAGCTTTAACAGACCTAGTTGCGCCGGACCAAGAAAAACGGTCCGTCGAAAGGGTAAAAGATCAGATGATTTTTACTAGCATATAAAAAGGGTTTTCGTCGGACAGATAAACTTAGTCCGTCGAACAGGATTTAATTTAGCTAGGCAAGTCATGTTAGCGCAGGACCAGAAAAACAGGTTCACCGAACACATAATTTGATCTAACTTAGTACCAGAGGACAGAGTTTACACAAGACCCACAAAGATGGTCCGGCGTACAAAGAAAAAGACTGGTTTTATCAGTAGAAAGCTTGTTTGAGCCAGACCGGAAAAGATGGTCCGACGTACACATAGAATTGAGATCATTATCATGCTCTAATGCTCTGATCCTTTAGTATGGACCAGAAAGATAATTGAGGCGAAATAATTTTATGTTGGACTAACACAAATGAGAGAAATTAGATTTGTCCGATGAATATTTGATATAAGTAAAGAAGAGGATTCTTAACGTAGGACCCAACAGGTTGGTCCGGCGTACATGATGTGCGCTCAGAAGGAAAATTTCTTCAGCGCCGGACCAAAAAGGTTGGTCCGGCGTACATGATGTACTCTCGGTTGATGTTTAAAGCATGGATCTTTTAAGCGCCTGAGCCTGAGAGAAGTTTTGTCTAAGATAGAATTATGTTTTAAGAGAGTTCTATGCTCCAAGAAATCTTCTAGCGACTTTGCTCATGATCCAAGATAATTTCTTATGGATAGTCCTCTTAATAGAAGCGATTAAACTAAGTGGCTTAGATTTACTCTCAAGCCAAAAACTAAGACAAACACCTTAGCCTTGACTATTTGATCTATCTTCTTTTGATTTTCACTGAGTAGCCATTTTTTTTAAGTCATCAACACTAAAACCAATAAACTAAACACAAATTACATGAAGGGAGCCTAGATGCTCTCAATCTCCCCCTTTTTGGTGATTGATGACAAAAAAACTTTGAAACACTGCTCAGGGCCGAAGAGATTACTTATCCTGCAAAAACAAGTTAGTCTGATAGAAAACAATGTTTAATAACTTGAGCAAATTTCACTCCCCTTGAATGAATGCGTGAGAGAACTTAAAATTAACACACATGAAGAAGTATTAGAAACATTAGCCTTTTCAGATATTATGGTTTTAAGAAAGAGAATGCATAAAGCAGAGACAAACACAAAAGACTATTAGTCTTTAATATAGCATTTTTGTTTTTGACATTAGAGAGACTATTTAGACTGTTCTTCTCCCCCTTTGGCATCAACAACCAAAAAGGTCACTTCTTGCGTTTTGAAAAAGTTCTTTTTAGCATGCTAGCCATTCTGGAGCTTGTGCTTCTTCGTGGAGGAGAAGGAGGTGACTGTTCTCGATCTCTGTCCGAAAGAGGAGAAGCCATTGCTTGATTGTGCCACTTGGAAAATCGGGATCTCGGTGAGGATTGAAAGTAAACTCATGAAGTCATGTTGGACATCTCGACAAGTTCACGAGTTTCATCAGTTTTGTCCAACACTAGTTGTGCAATGTCCTGTGATTTGATGTCAGGGTATGTCGAGTGTCTACAATATAGTCCCGAAAGTGATCTAATTGATCTGCATGTGAATCCAAACAGCTTCCAGTCTTTTCAAAGTTCCTGTAAACATTCTGAGCAAACTTGTCAATCTGTGCATTTTGAGCATTTTGCTTCTTGTTAAGATCATACATTCTGTCTTTGATGACCAGTTGTTTAGTTTTAATTTCACCAATCCATTTTCTTATGTCCCACTGATTTCCTCTGATCATATCAAATCTTCTGTAAGTTTCATCTCTGAGATTTTCTTGGTCTTGATAGATCTTTTTCATTAGTTCTTGCTGTTGGTGAATTGCTGCCATTTGTTCATCATGTCTTTGGGCAGCCAATTTCCTTTCTTCTTCTATATTTTCTTGAGCATTTCTGAGATCAGTGTTGTATTGCTGCTCAAAAGATGTGAACCACCCTGGCTGAGAGTCCCACCAAGACGGTTCAGGCTCAGAATGATGAGAATAGTGAGAATTATCTTCTGAAATTTGAGAGAAGGCTGGTATATGATCCCGAGGAGGTCTAGAACCGCCTGCTTCATGCTCATGGGCTGCAGATGGAAGTCTTTGTCCTTCCATGAATCTGGCTGCGACTGCTAGTTCTTGTAGTCTATGAACTTCCTCATCTTCATGAAGAGACTACGGTGACATACACTGTAGGATGTTCAGACTGTCCAAACCTTTGCTGACTTACATGTTCTGAGCTATAGTTCAAGATTTCTGTGGGAGTATATGAAAGGTTAGGAGCAGGGAGAGAGTATTCCTGAGTGTGATAGCTATGACTCGGAGCCCCTCCATCATTATCTGAATTCTCAAGGATCTCTGTATTCTCCTGAGCACTAGGCTCATGAATGACTGGTTGAAAAGTGGAGATACTTGCTGGTCTGTTTTCTTGTACAGCTGGCTTGGACATTTTGTATTGCTTAGGACCAGAATTGAACTCTCTGTCCCTCTCAGTCTGGGAAATGATTCCTTGAGCCAAAAGCATCTGAGTGATTTGCATGGCAAAAGGAAGATGGCTACCCATCTTTCTGTATATAGCTTCTTCCATCTCACCAAGGATGTAATCTGTTAAATCAATGGGTTGTCTTGATAATATCAGGTGCAGCAGCCATGCAAGACATGGGGTTACTCCTTCCTTGTAATCGGTTTTAGGGTAGATAGTGTGTCTGAGAATTAGGAGTAGAGCCTTAGCTTCTGCAGTTAAGTAATGAACCCTATTTGTATTAAAACCAGCCTCATGAATATTTCTGTAGATGTGGGCAGATACTTGTAGGTCAGGCATGTCACCAATCTGTCTCCATCTACTTCCAGAGAACATCCTATCATGAATCCTAGTTCTGTTCAGTAAAGGACATGAGGCCCGATGGCGACTTCAAGCGAGGAGTTCTTACTTTTCTCTTAATTCCATCAATAGTAAATGAATGAAGTGTCTATTTTTGTTTACTAATAGAGATGCATAGAATTCCATGATCCTATTTTCACTCCAAGTTGGTCTGACTGAGGACATGAGGGTTGCAAGCCCAGGAGTTAATCGAACACAATCTAGAATTCTATCTGATTCTATCACAGAACTAATCTGATTCCAGTCAACATATTGATGCCTGCAAAGTGCTGACAAGAGCTTGCCATTTTTATCTCTCCTATTTAGTAACCCATATAGATGTTTCTCGAAATGTGGTGATAAATTGTTCATTGAGGCAGGTCTATCAAAAGGAAACCAGATTCTTTTGGTACCAATCTTGCAGCTCTTAGTTTCCTTCCTCCTAGAACTGCTAGCTCATATCCACAAATTATGTCTACTTCACCACTGAGTTCTATTTCTTCATCAGATGATGGGTTTGCACTAGGCTGATAGTCACTATCATTTGAAGAGGAGGTTGAGTCATATTGCACTGGTACTCTTGATGGTTTAGTTGTTACTTTCTTTACCACACCGCTAGATCACGAGATTGGTTAGTTTTGGCTTTCTTTTCCCTTTAACTTTATCAAGCAATTTTTCCAAAGCAGACCTCTTTTATGCGGATTCGTGAACTCATCTTGACTAGGGTTTCTTTTATGCGAAATCAAATCTTGAGTTGACTTGATGAAATTTCAGAGGCTAACAACACCGACAATGCCAAACACAAGAAATTGAAGAACAGCCTAAGAAACTGAAGGGGATCTTAAGAGATGAGTTTTAACTAGGGTTTCGATCTAGCAAAGAAAGAGGATAAGATAGAAGAACTTACGAGATCCTAGTAGCAGAGGCTGAGCAGATAGAGTGCCGTTGACAACATCCGTTCGGGATGAGCGTCGGCGAGGAAGAAAAGAAACAAAATTCTGGAGATTTTTTGCGAAAAGCTTGAGAAAAATGATTTTTTGGTCATAGGGTTTAAGCCAGAAAACGAGAGAGGGCGTTATAAATAGCACGGACTTTTAGGAGCAAAAGCTGTGAAACAGACAACTCACGGGAAAGTAACTCCTGCAATTTCAGTACTTTGAGGAGGACTCTTTATGAAGGAGAGATGAGATACAATCAGAGAATCTTTTAGTTGTCATATTTGAACACGTCTGGCAGAGATAAGCCCAAAAAGGGATAGGATTCTTATTCTGACGATTAGCAATGATAAGAAATATAAAGCTGAGATTATCAATCAAAACACAAAAGCACCATAACAAGACGGAAAATAGTTTTCAAATAATGTTTGAGTCTGATATTTTGGTAAGCATAAGTATTTTCAATTTAAGCTCATTTGAAGTACTCAAATTTTTAATATGGACGGTTAGCTAAAAACTGCCACTGGATTTTATAAGAGAAGATATTTTGTTTTTGACTTAGTTATTATATTTGGATTTGGATAAGAAAGAAGTATAGAAAGGTGAGTTTTATAGCAGCATTTTCTTAATTTAAGAAATTTTACTTAAAGAATTATTTTATTCAAGAAATAGCCCTTTTTAATTCATTTATTCACACCGTCAGTCGGGTCAGAGTGTTGTTTGTGCCAGATTCAACACAATGTTTTACGCGTCGAGCTTAAAATCCATTCCGTGACAGATAGATGTGAATATCATCCAAATGTGAAGCCAAGCAAGATAAGAACCATCCAAGGAGAGCAAATTAGAGAGAAATTTCTTTATTTATATTGCTTCCCTGGACGTTATGCCCGGGAGATTTTTACAGAGAAAGGGGAAAGACCTAAGTTTCACCCCTACGCACACGCCCGAGTGCCTCTATGAGCACCTCCCTAGCCTTGGAGAGAGCAGGGAAGATCGCAAGAAAGGCATCGACAGTGGCACTGTCACTGGCAACCGCCCTTTGTTCAGCCAACTCTTCCATGGCGCGATCAAAATCTCTCCATAGCTCTGCGATCAAAGGATCATCCTCGTCGTCTCTGGGTGCTCTTTTCGGCATGATGAAGAGGAGAGCTTAGAGGCAGAAGAAGAAGGCTAAGAGAAGAGTTACATTCCAAGACCTCTGGTTCTCCCCTTTTATAGACATGTTGGCGAAGATGGAGTAAATTTATCATCATCCAAAGAGTCTTGGAGTTAGAGAAGTTTTTGGAAGTCAGAGGGTTTTTCGGTAAATGAATTGACTCGGAAAAACAAGGTAGTCTTAAAAGCCATTAGCAAAAGATTTTATCCACTGGAGGACAAAAATTCAGTCAGAGCAAGACACCAAGGGCTATATGTATCAAGAGATGCATCACAAACAAACCAACTCCCTTTAGGAGATATATTGTCAAACAATATTTGAATAGACAATGATATTTAGTTCATTTCTTAATTTTGAAAACCTGGCCTCATCAAGTGGTTTAGTGAAAATATCAGCCAATTGATCTTCAGTCCTTACATGGCTAAGCATAATGTCTCCTTTAGCAACATGATCACGTATGAAGTGATGTCTGATTTCAATATACTTAGTTCTAGAATGTTGGACTGGATTGTTGGCAATTTTTACTGCACTTTCATTATCACACAGTAGAGGTACTTTTTCAAATACAACACTATAGTCCAGAAAGGTTTGTTTTATAAATAGAATTTGAGCACAACAACTGCCTGCAGCTACATATTCAGCCTCAGCTGTTGAGAGTGCTACTAAATTTTGCTTTTTAGAACACCAAGATACTAGAGATCCTCCTAGTAGGTGACATCCTCCAGAAGTGCTCTTTCGATCAATTTTACAACCGGCATAGTCAGAATCTGAATAGCCAAGAAGTTCGAAAAGAGCACCTTTCGGGTACCACAAACCAAAACAGGGAGTGTTTTTTAAGTATCTGAAAATTCTTTTCACTGCACTAAGATGTACTTCTTTAGGTGCAGCTTGAAATCGAGCACACATGCATACACTAAACATGATGTCTGGCCTAGATGCTGTTAAATATAGTAAGGAACCTATCATAGATCTGAATAACTTTTGATCAATAGACTTACCTCCCACATTTTGATCAAGATTTGTATTGGTTGCCATAGGAGTTTTGATAGGCTTGCATTCTTCCAGATTAAACCGCTTGAGAAGGTCTTTAACATATTTTTCTTGAGAAATAAAAGTCCCTTCCTTTAATTGCTTCACTTGAAACCCGTAAAGAAAGTAAGTTCCCCATCATTGACATTTCAAATTCTTTGGCCATTTGATTCTTGAATTCCTTGCACAGAGTCAAATTAGTACTTCCAAAGATAATATCATCAACATAAATTTGGCAAATCATTAATGTACCATTGAAGTCTTTTAAAAATAGCGTTGGATCAACCTTGCCAATTTTGAAATTCTTTTCTAGTAAAGAGTCTCTAAGACGCTCATACCAGGCCCTAGGGGCTTGTTTCAGACCATATAGAGCTTTAGATAACTTATAAACATGACTGGGAAATTTTATATCTTCAAAACCAGGAGGTTGTTCAACAAAAACAGTTTCTTCAATAATTCCATTAAGAAAAGCACTTTTAATATCCATTTGAAAAAGAGTAATATCGAAATGACAAGCAAAGGCTAGGAGAAACCGTATGGCCTCAAGTCGTGCTACAGGTGCATAAGTTTCTCCATAATCCAACCCTTCAACTTGAGAATATCCTTGAGCTACCAGCCTTGCTTTATTTCGTGTGACTACACCATTTTCATCTTGTTTATTTCTGAAGACCCATTTTGTTCCAATAACGTTATGATCTGAGGGTCTTTTCACTAAGTTCCAGACTTTGTTTCTTTCAAAATTGTTGAGCTCTTCTTCCATTGCCACAATCCAGTTAGCATCTTTTAAAGCTTCATCAATTGTCCTGGGCTCAATACATGAAACAAAAGAGTAATGTTCACAGAAAATTGCTTGTTTAGAACGAGTTTGAACCCCCTTACTAAATTCACCAATGATTTGATCCACAAGATGATCCTTTGTAATTGTATGATGACTCTTTATGAAGTTTGGTCCTTCATCCTTCTTTTCTTCTTCTTCGAGTTGAGAGCCATCTTGAGGTACCGTGGATATTGTCGGTGGATCATCCTTGTTTTCTTCAGGCTTGATATCACCAATCTCCATTTTGTTCATGGATTCTTTAAGAGCTTCTTCACCTATATCAGCTAGATTCTCATGCTCACCTTGTGAGCCATTAGATTCATCAAATTTAACATCATAGGTTTCTTCTACTAACCTAGTTGAGTTATTAAATACTCTATAAGCTTTGGATTTAGAAGAATATCCTAGCATGATACCAGTATCACATCTCTTTTGGAATTTACCTAAATGCGTTCTCTTTTTATAGATATATACCTGGCATCCAAATACACGAAAGTATGATATATTAGGTCTTCTTCCTACTAGAAGCTCATATGAAGTCTTCCTGAGAAGTCGGTGATTGAGCCTGTTAATGGCATGACATGCAGTGTTGATAGCTTCTGCCCAGAAGGCGTCAGAGGTATTGTATTCATCCAGCATTGTCCTTGCCATTTCTATGAGAGTTCGATTTTTCCTTTCAACCACACCATTCTGTTGAGGAGTGTATGTGGCTGAAAGTTCATGCTTTATGCCTAACTCATCACAATATTCGATAATGTTAGTATTGACAAATTCAGATCCATTATCACTTCTGATCTTCTTAATGGGACAATCAAATTCATTTTGAGCTCTTTTTGCAAAATTTTTGAAAATTCTTCCAACCTCACTTTTATTTGGCAAAAAGAATACCCAAGTAAATCTAGAAAAATCATCCACAATTATAAGACAGTATGAGTTGCCACCTATACTTGCATATGAGGTGGGGCCAAAAACATCCATATGCAAAAGTTCTAGGGGCCTAGTAGTAGACATAACATTTTTAGCAGGGTGAGAGTTAGCCACTTGCTTGCCTGCTTGACAAGCACGCATGATTTATTCTTTTGAATTTAACATTTTTAGCCCCACTACTAGCTCATTTTTGAATAGCTTTTTCAGATTAGACATTCCTACATGCCCAAGTCTCCTGTGCCACAGCCAGCCATGTGAAACTTTAGCCAGCAGACAGGTTGAGATGCATGAGGATTTTGAGTCAAAATCAACAAGGTAGAGATTATGAAATCTGAAACCCTTAAAGATAAGCTTCTCATTTTTATCAAGAAATGCTACTTCATTACTTGAAAATATACAATGAAAACCTAGATCATAGAGCTAAGCAACAGACAACAGATTAAAGTTTAAAGAATCAACAAGTAATACATTCTCAATGGAGTGATCATTTGAGATAGCAATTTTACCATTTCCCTTTACCTTTCTTTTGCTGTTATCTCCAAATGTGATCTTATGACTTGGATCATACTCTTTCTCAACTGAGGTGAACATCCTTGGTGTACCGGTCATATGTTGTGTGCAACCACTGTCAATAACCCAATGCCGGCCACCACTCTTGTAGTTTACCTACAAAGTAGTCAATTTCTTGATTTTAGGTACCCAAATACTTTTGGGTCCATTAGTGTTAGTCTGAATAATTTTTGATCCAAAAGGATTAGTAAGCAAAGACTTAGGTACCCAAATGGCTTTGAGATTTTTATCCAGATTAGAGGGGCCAACATATCTAACATTCATTTTACCCCTAAAATCTTTAAACAGCATATAATGAGCATCAACCATGCACCTTCTATTAACCTTAGCTGATGAAGCACAGGCGAATTTACAATTTATAGAAGCATGATTTTGGTTATGACAATAGCAACATTGGACCTTACTTTTGACAAAATTTATTTTGGATCTTGGTCGTTCATTCTTTTTGGGCATAGACTTGACTTTATAACCTAATCCCTTTTTACCTAGAACAACCTTTTGTTCCCCAAGAATTTTATCAAGAGTAGCACTACCAAGAAAGCATTTTTCCAAGCCTTTATCAAACTTTGCAATCTTGTTTTTTAGCTCATTATTTTCTATCATGAGCTCCTTAGCATACAAGGTATTTTTGCAATTTTCATTACACATGTTTGGTAAATTAGGAGTAATTATATCATCAGATAGAAGGTCACAACTGATTGAAATATCGCGAAAAGAAATGTTGTTGGATTTTCCACCTTTCATTTCACTATCAATTTCTAGCTCATAGTATTTGTTGAGTAATTCATCATGTTTTTTACCAAGTTGTATATGAGTAGTTTTCAAAGATTCATGAGAGACAGTAAGACATGCATGGTCAGTGATTAGATCAGAATGAATACTTGAAAGTTTCTCATGTTCCTTTATAATCTTATTTTGACTAATTTCTAACATGTCATATTTTTCATGCAAGACCTTAATGTTAGTTTCAAGAGTTTCAGTTTTAGCAGTAAGCTCATCATTTTTAACCATTAAGCTAGAAGCTTCTTTCTTGAGAATTTTATCTTTAGTGGTTTTGGTATATAAAGCATTGTTCAACTCTTTAATGATTTCTACTAGCTCTTCATAAGAAGGAGAATCATTTACCTTCTCTTCATCATCTCTGACCATGAGACAAAAAGGTAGAGAAGGTGAGGGTGGTGTAGATTCATTTAGAGCAAGCCCTGCTAGTCCCTTGGACCTTGGCTCTTCTTCATCTGATGAGGAGGAGGAGTTTTCACTTGAATTTTCTTCATCAGTGACCCATTCCCAATGTGTGCCTCCTTCTTTCCTATCCTCCAATGTTTCTTGGAGTAGCTCTTCTTGTAATGACTTCTCTTGTAGCTTCCTTGAGCCTTTTCTTCGTCATAGTCATCTTTGTTTTTGCTTTTGCCTTTCTTGATATTTTTGTTTGGGCAACGGGCAGCTATGTGTCCTTTCTCATTACACTCAAAACAAGTAATGTTAGAAAAAGGGTTTCTTTTTGAGGAATAAGTGGAGGATTTACCCTTGGCATTTACCCTTCTCATGATTTTGTTTGCTGATCTCATGAGTAATGCCAATTTTCTTACATCTTCATCCTCTTCATAGCTTATTTCTTCCTCTTCTTCATCATCTGATGAGTCTTGATCCTTTTCCTTGGCTTTGAGAGCAATGGATTTCTTTTTGGTGTCCATTTCATCACCCAAGGTGAGCTCATGAGCTGAAATTTTGCTCAGAAGCTCAGTAGGTGTGAGCCTCTTCAGATCACCACTATTTGATAGGTAGGTGATCAGACTATGATATGCTCGTGGTAAAACTCTGATCATTTTCCTGCATACTTCAACATCATCAACTTTAGTTCCCAGACCTTTAAACTCATTTATAATAGGGTTTAATCTAGAGAACATATCATTTGCATTTTCATGAGGGAGCATTTTGAATTGATCAAATTTTTCTCTAACAACAAAATATTTTTCCTCTTTTATATCAGAAGTTCCCTCATGAATTTCTTGTAGAGTAGTCCAAATATCATAAGCAGTTGACAAATTCTCGACTCTATCAAAGACTTCAATGCTAAGGCAAGAAAATATAGCATTCCTAGCTTGAGCATCATATTGCAAATTTCTTATTTCTCCAGGTGTAGGTTCTGAAGATGAGGATTGCCCTTCGGGTATGACACGTGGAGGCAAAGGTTTTTCTGTAACCCTCCACACATCATAACTTACAGCTTCAAGATAACACCTCATTCTAATTTTCCAATAGGCATAATTTGTGCCATCAAAGATAGGAACTCTTCCTACACTTACTGAAGCTGACCCTATACCCTTGGCCATTTTAACCCAAGCTGTTAGGCTTTAAAGGGTGACCTTGCTCTGATACCACTTGAAAGGATCAAGTTGGCCTCGAGGGGGGGTGAATAGGCAACTTTTTAAAAATATCTAAAAGTTTGGAAAAACTTTTCTCAATAAAAAATTGGAGCAGAAGCAATTGCATAAATATCGGGCACACATCTTGGTTCAAGAGAAAAGAGTTCAAATAGAAGCGGAAGAAACAACACGAGTAGAAAAGTAACTCGAAGCAGGGAACACAAGAATTTTTCACCGAGGTTGAGAGATCACTCCTACGTCCCGTTAGAGCACTTCTTTGAAGTATTGCTCCACCAAACAGCTATTTTCAAATAGCTTTTGGTTATCCACTATCTTGACTCTTTCACTACTCCAGTGAGGTGAGTCTCAACCCTTCACAGCAATGGTGGCCTTCCACAAACACTATTGGATAGGTCGCACCAATAACTTCTCCAACCGTCTAGAAACAGCTAGTTCCAAGAGTAATAGACTATCCACAAGCCCTGTCTCTTGGTTCAGTAGCTAGACTCAACTAGATTTAGCTTGGAGCAAGTACTCTTAGCAAGTCAGAAAGATGGTTTGTAATTTTCTGAGTTGAAGCTCAAAACTCTTTGATGGAATGAAGCTTGGAAATCTCAAGGATCAAAGAGTTGTATGTGAATGAAAAGATGTTCAGAATGTGAAAAGGTAATCGCTCATATTTCTTGAGCATGTGCCATCTATATATAGCTCCCGAGCGAAATAACCGTTACACCTGTCTTTTGCCCGTTGGGAGTTGGCAGGGTAGATGGGGTAGGTCAACAGCTACCTTTTGAAAAAGATTTTCTAACAGATCCAATCGAGAGTCAAACTACACACACGTCGGACCGAAATTTTCGGTCCGGGGTACATGGTTCTGAGAGGCATAGTTGAGCTTTAACAGACCTAGTTGCGCCGGACCAAGAAAAATGGTCCGTCGAAAGGGTAAAAGATCAGATGATTTTTACTGGCATATAAAAAGGATTTTCGTCGGACAGATAAACTTAGTCCGTCGAACAGTATTTAGTTTAGCCAGGCAAGTCATGTTAGCGCAGGACCAGAAAAACAGGTTCACCGAACACATGATTTGATCTAACTTAGTACCAGAGGACAGAGTTTACGCAAGACCCACAAAGATGGTCCGGCGTACAAAGAAAAAGACTGGTTTTATCAGTAGAAAGCTTGTTTGCGCCGGACCGGAAAAGATGGTCCGACGTACACATAGAATTGAGATCATTATCATGCTCTAATGCTCTGATCCTTTAGTATGGACCAGAAAGATAATTGAGGCGAAATAATTTTATGTTGGACTAACACAAATGAGAGAAATTAGATTTGTCCGATGAATATTTGATATAAGTAAAGAAGAGGATTCTTAACGTAGGACCCAACAGGTTGGTCCGGCGTACATGATGTGCGCTCAGAAGGAAAATTTCTTCAGTGCCGGACCAAAAAGGTTGGTCCGGCGTACATGATGTACTCTCGGTTGATGTTTAAAGCATGGATCTTTTAAGCGCCTGAGCCTGAGAGAAGTTTTGTCTAAGATAGAATTATGTTTTAAGAGAGTTCTATGCTCCAAGAAATCTTCTAGCGACTTTGCTCATGATCCAAGATAATTTCTTATGGATAGTCCCTCTTAATAGAACGGCGATTAAACTAAGTGGCTTAGATTTACTCTCAAGCCAAAAACTAAGACAAACACCTTAGCCTTGACTATTTGATCTATCTTCTTTTGATTTTCACTGAGTAGCCATTTTTTTTAAGTCATCAACACTAAAACTAATAAACTAAACACAAATTACATGAAGGGAGCCTAGATGCTCTCAAGGGCCTACCTTGGGCTATTTGGTTTGGCCCAATTGAAGTTGCTAGAATATTGATTGTAAATATCCGAATCCGAATAGAGTCATCCAGAATTATCCGAGAATATAATCGAAATATTCTGATCTGACGGATAGTGATCTCCCGAATCCGAAACCAACTATCCAAAATCGATGCCGAATCCGACATATCCGATACGATTATCCGAATTCGATCCGAACATATCCTATCAGTTGGTCAATCGACATCAATCTGATCCAATTGCACCCCTTTTTGGGTCTTTTAACTCTTCAATTCATCTAATTTTCATCCCTTATTTACAAAATTAGATAGAACCCGTCTCCCATCTCTCAATACCGGACAAACCTTACCCCTCCGCTTGTTTGACCATAGTTTTGACCTACTTGGAATACAACTTGGATCCGATAAAGCCTAGTTTTGTCCCACGTTGCCTCCACATCGACCGTTGCTCCCTCATAACCATCTTGCTATTAGGGTTATTTTTGGCACAAAGTGAGTTTTATTTTAAATACTATAACTATTTTCAAAGACTATGACTTAGCCATTTTAACATAAAACCAAAGTGTCGTTTGTGTGAACAAATTTCATCATATAAGAGGGTTCCATCCACCTACAAGTATACCATGGCTACAACCATTTCAAGTTGTTATGCTTTCATCCCAATTTTTATTAAAACTAACCTAGTGTGGGTTTCTTCACAATACTCATAACCAAGGGCATGACTATTTGAATAGATTACACACTCTGCAAAGATTGTATAAATTTCTATCTATAAGATATGATCAACTTATAATATCGTCTAGTGATAAGATCCCTTAGGCATGCGATGGAGATGATCATAAAAAGGCTTTTATAATACCTCGCCATAATTTTGCGCCATCCGATAGGTTTGATCCTCGGGCATTTGGACGACATTAAACTCCGAGGACCTACCATTGAAGGAGTAGATGACGTATCCCAACTTAGTACCACCCAAAACGGGTATATGATGCCATAAAATAAATCAACGTGTGCGTACGCATAGATACGTAACCCTACAGTCTTAGTCTAAAAGAACAAACTAGACTGCCCGTAGTATGGCAATAGCTTTATGACTAGATAAATTATTCAACCAGGTCTGTCCTATACTAGGCTTGCAATTACACGATTATTAGTTCCAAAAGGCGACACATGATTAGGTCCTTGATCGACTCGGGCAAAACCATCCACAAACCTAAATCTCTTGCAATTATTGCACCTGTCTCGTACGATCCACTCGCCCAAATCGCTATGATTTTATAAAAACATTTTCCTATTTTCAGTGATAAGTAACCTATGTCACCACACCAATCATTATACAATGTTCCACGTAATTGTTGGTAATGTTTGTGTTATATTCAAATTAACCACTAAGCACTTCTAAACATAACTTTTGCTTAGTATTGATTAACCAAGGGCAAATTATTGCGATAATTAGACTAAGGTGATAAGGTAGATGTAATATCAACAACCAAGGAAGGGATTAACATGTATTAATTGCATGGTATAGCGAAGCATCAAATTTTAACATAGAATTTAGTAAGTAATATAAAGCCTGCACGTAATATTTGAAAGCAAAGTAATTGTATTTGAAAACTAATCTCAACATGATTAATTATAAGGACTTACCTTGCTCAACAGTAGATGGGGTTGGTTCTTGATCGGCAACGAAGGGACATCCGAAGCTCAAAGTATATAATTGCGAAAGGCATACAAATTCAAATTGAATTCAAATAAACCCAAATATATTACAGCGAACTACAAAAATTATAATTTTGGTATTGATGGAAATATCTTGAATTTAGAAACAAAAAATCAAATCATTTGGATTGAAGACAAGGGAAAATGAGCTCTCCAAAGTTTGACCTAGGAAGAATTTCTAAAAATTACGAAAACCCGTGAGAGGTGAGGTCTAGATGGATTTTAATTTCTTTTCGCATTATTTTTCTTAGGAAATAGTTGGCGGCTGACATGCCGGACTGACTAAGATTTTTTTACTGTGTATTATTTTTTATTAGGAAAGATTTCGGAGGCTGACTTGTGGGCTCGGGTGCGCATGGATTTGGTCTGGCCAAGTCGGCTTGAAACCGTGGGCTCACTAGGGAGCAACTTCGGTTTATGGACCTAGTCTATGTGGTTGCACTTAAGTGGCAGGGTCCACACTCCACATACTGGCCTAACATCATCTCTCAGTTAAACGCTAAGTAACCTCAACTTAATTATCACTGACCATTGTGGGAAAACAAGCAGGAGCATGGTGAGCATCATGGAGAGGAGATCAAGGCGACCACTATGTGCAACAAAACGAAGGCAGAGGCTCACCCGATGACCCGAACGAGTGGATTTGACGGATGAATGCTGGCGGCCGGATTAGAAGAAGACGGCCGTGCGCTGCTAAATTCCCTGAGTTCCACGCTTTCTTAGTTCCTCATATTTTTTTTTAGAGAAATCTTACAGTAGATAACATAGGTAGTAAGTAGTGGTAGTAAAAATTAAATCTAATCGTCCATTCCTAAAGGTATTTTAGACTTTTCCTATCTATTCATCAGAAGTATTTTAGATTTTTCCTAATTCGTTCACAGTTTTGGATTCACCGAATACCTGATGATCTTCAGACTCTTCTTATCCATTCATCAGAATCACATAATGTGTTTTACTTTAGAGGACAAATAGTATGACGTAATTTTTTTTTACCCTTTTACCCTCTCTGAATTTTACTACTAATACTACATGTGGTAGTATAACTAGATCTAAATTGATTTCAACCATTTGATTCAAGTAAATAGACGGCTTACATTGATTTTAATTCACTGTAAAAGAGCTCTTTTTTTATCTAGCTTTCATAGGAATACAACGGCAAAAATAGCCCCCTAACAGCGAAAATTCCGAAAGATGACACGTATCACCTGTTATATTCGTGCACTGCGGCGGCAAGTCATACCGAGCTACGGCAACAACTGAGCCACTAGCCTACCAAGCACTCGGTAGTAAATTTTAGTACCTCGTAGAGATGTAAAAGACCTCTGACATCAGTACCTACATATCTCGGATTCTCGGTTCCCTCGTACATAAACCTCCCTGACTCCTTCAAAATGGATCACATCAAACCGTTCCATGTTCATCCACGAAGCCTTACTTGCGGAAACAAGCGTTGACCCTAATTGGCTTTTGATCATTGTGTATTCATTCATTCATCCATCAAAATCATACAAAAGAATCCAAATCGCAGAGGCGACGTTGCGAGCCCATGAAAGCTTTCCAAGAAGGCATTACCCGTTTGTCCCCATTAGCTTAATTAAACTCCAGCTGACCAGCTTAGAAGTCTCGCGCCGATGGCGCCATTTCTCACATGCATTGCTTACGATTTACGAAGCCGTCTGCCAAGATGTCGTCGGCCGAGTACCCGTGGCGGGCGCGCGGCGGCGATGGCGTGGACGCCGGGCAGCGCAGCGCGCTGCTGCTTGCGTCGTACCCAGTGCTCCTCCTCCTGGTCATCCTCGCCGCGTTCGTCAAGTACGTGTGGATCGCGCTGACGCTCTACTGTGCGCTACTGTTCCTGCTCTCGTGCACCTCTCACCGCTTCGCTTGGCACGGAGGCCCGGAGGCCGTGGCCGCGGTCACGGCGGCGCAGGAGCTGCAGGGAGCCGTGGGCCGGGGCGGGCTCCCGCAGGCAGCCATAGCGGCGATCCCGGCATTCCTATACGACGCGACCGCGCACGGCGAGGCGCAGTGCGCCGTGTGCCTGGAGGCGGTGCGGGGCGGGGAGACGGCGCGGCGGCTGCCGGTGTGCGCTGCAATCGACATGTGGCTCGACTCGCACGCGACGTGCCCTGTCTGCCGGTGCCACGTCGAGCCGCAGAAGGGCGGAAAGGAGGCGCCGGCGCCGCTAGAGCCGCCGGTATAGTTCTTGCCTCCTTGGTGTAGCAAAGCAGCAGGGTGGTTTGAGGATAAGTCTGTACAGGTTTAGATTTTAAGATTTTTTTTACTACCCGTAAGAGGGATAGGTTACTGTGCTGTTATTATGGTAACTATCAGTAGCGAATCCAAGATAAAAATAGAAAGTTTATTCAAAAAATTAGGTTAAATTGAGATAAACATGTTAAACAGCTTGTGTTGTGCATTCTCATCGGTTCGAGTGTTACTACTACTGGTTCATTATATGAGAAATAATACTTGTGCAATATTCGATTGTCAAACTTTTGAAAATCTATAAACAATTTAACACCAATCAATCAAACAAATTGACTATTGTCTCTTTCAACCCACTGATATATTTACAATTGATTAAAAAAAAGAGATGTGCTTCCATGCTCATCTTTTTTAAAGTTGCACAAATATTAAAGTATCAATGAAGGGTAGATAGTAATTACTTACCCATTCGCTTGCTTCAAGATTTGTGCAACTTGTATTGAGAGGGAAATCTATATTAGAAGAGGGGCTTACATTGTCTATTTGTTATCATGGTCAGTCCACTCAGCCGGTTAGACACTCACCAACTCACGCTACGCCACTTTCACAATCTGCTCATCGTCGCCGAAGTGGGTTGTTCGTTGCCACCGCATGCGCCCTCACCAGCTCTCGGACATTCACTTAGCGTCCTTGCCGTGCCTTCACAATCGCCGACTCTCGACGACGTGCATCAAATGCCCCCATACTTGGTGGGCTACCATATCCTCGCAAAGGAGAGGTGTCGAGTCACTTCTCTCTCTCTCTATGGTCTCGCATGTATAGAGGGTTCAAGTCCAATTTTATAGGCAGCAAGCAAAGTTAACAATTGCAAAATTAGGCGTTCAACAAGCAGCGGCCCATGAAACCACATAGTTTAAAAAGTAGCTCGCCACTCAGCAAAGTGTATTCTTTCTCTTGACGTGCCTGAGTGTATATACATTCACCGCTGCTATGCCAGAAAATGAGCGTCGCTACTAAAGAGGGTACATAGGATCTGGTGGCCAGAGGGTAGGCTCAAGCCCAACCGAGCCAACCTGTTGGCTACACCACTGGTAACGGTAACTTAAATAGTTGCCACATGTCAGCACCGTTGGATCGAGGCAACGAACTACTGTATTAGATCTCTTTCCCCGTAAGAGGAATTAAGCTATCCATGTTAATGATATGCCCTTGAGACAACTATAGAGATGATTGTATCATGTCTATGTTTATAGAATAATATGATTATTTTGTCACTTGAATAAATATCGTTAGTATAGATTAACAAGTATGTAACTTGTTCGTGAAACTCCTTATTCATGTTTTAATATTATTTCGAATCATCCTTGACTATATATCATTATGTGAAATAATTGTGATTTATAGGTCAACACATGTATTGATTGATGATCATATTTTGTGGATCATGGATAGAGAGATATCAAATCAATAAAATAGCCATATGTTGGAGAACATGGTATTGGAGTGACCCACCATGAAACACTTCGGGAATTATTATATTCTAAAGTAGCATCGGTTGATCTTATACATAGTGTATGTTAGATCCTTAGACCTGAGATCGTCATGGTTGTCTACATGTGTAATAGTATACTTAGGGGTTGCCAAACGCTACTTCGTAACTGTGTAATCATAAAGATAGCTTTCGAGTTTACTATGAAATATACGGAGGAATGTGAGCGATCAAGATGGAATTTGCCTCTTATATATAACGGGAGAAATATCTCTGTGCCCCTCGATGCGGTTGAATTAAGGAAGTGAATGGCCATGGCGAATATGATTGAGGAGTCAATTGTAGCTGAGTAATCTACTACAGAACGAGTGAAGGATCGAGCTATCGTAGGATGGCACATTTCTCGCCTTGAGTTCGATCTGGTATCATGAGGCAAAGAGATCGGTACATGAGCACTATATAGGTTCGTTTGATATGATATTTGTGTATATTAAAAAATTGCTATGCCCGGGGCCGATACCGACTTATGGGTCGAAAGAAGTTTCATGGCCATAGCCAAATATGCACGAATCTATAGGGTCACACACTTAACATGTTGGAATGCATTAGTTTGGATTGGATCTATCACTAATAGGCGAAGTGGGCTTTGCACCTTGATTATGTCCATAACGTAGGGTTCCACTGAGGGGCTATATAAAGTAGTACGTGAAGGCTGGGGTTATGCAATTGTTGTACCACCGTACCCACTAAAAACCTTAGCCGTCAACACTCAGGTCCTGCCATGCGCGCTGGTGCTAGCACACCAACGCACAGTGTTCCTTCCCTGAACGTGTGGACTTGGTAGAGATGTTGCTGTTACTGTAGCGCAGATCAAGACGATTGTTCGGGTACGTTCGACCACAGTTCGAAGACACGCACTACACTGAATCGGGCTACTTCAACTCTCCTTTCGCTGTATTGTACATCTAGTGGTAACAATTTATGATCTCTTACTTGCTTGGTATCCTAGTTTTTGTGATAGAACTTTTAATTTCTGCTAGTGTAGCTATCTATATTCCTTCAATCCATTCAGTTGGTGAAGGATCAAGGATAACTGACTAGAGGGGGGTGAATAGACAGTTTTTAAAATTCTTTTGGCTCTAATACAATAATTGAGTAAGTAAGACTATACATACTAATTTAATCAATCAAAACCTAAATTGTTTAGGTTTCACTCAAGGCATCGACAATCTAAATCTAAACAAGAATAGCAATCCTAGAGAGACAATCAAACACAATGATCACTAGGAATATAAATTGAACAAATTAAAGTGGACAATGAGCAAACCACAATAAGAACACAAGAACTTTTTTCTATGGTCTCGGAGACTCGCTGGTCTCCCCTAACCCACGTTGAGGAAGCTTGAACGAATCAAGCTGGCTCATTGCGCAATTGAGCCTCCCTCGATCACTAGTGGTAGCTATTTCTCGCTCTGGGTAGGCGAGCTTAAACCTTCACACCGATACCAGATCTCTTCACAATCTCCTTTAAAGTGATCACTAGTTCTCACGCCTCCAAGCAGTCTAGGAGGCTGCAACCTCCAAGAGAATAGAGTGATGACGCTCGCTTAAGGATGATCAAGTGTCTAAATGGCTCAAAATTAAAACTCACACTTGAATGCTCTCAACAACCACTAAAATAAGAATTGAATGCTCAAATTGTGAAGAGAGACTTGCTAGGGTTCAATAAGTATGCAATGAATGTCCAAGAGTTGTTCTTGCTATAGGTGTTGGGGTATTTATAACCCCCACCAACTCATGTAGCCGTTTGGGGGAAATCCATAAAAAATTAGCAATTCCGGCACTACCGGCATGTAAAATGCAATAGTGCCGACCCCCAAGCAATAGTCGGATTTGACATTATACAATCATTAGTAGCCGTTGCTATAGGACCCTAGTACTACTGACATGTTAGAAGCGGTAATGCTGACATTTGATCTCAAAAATACTCAAGAAATACCCTCTCTGTTAAATAACTATCGGTACATAAATTGCGGTATTACCGGACAGCGATAGTACTGGTTTTTGAATAGCGGTAGTGCTGAATTTGAAATCCTAGAAAAAATTCACAAAGTGCACTCTCTGTAAAAAAATATACCGGCCATAAGTGTTAGTACTATCGATCCCCGGCAGTATCGGCATTCCTTTATCGGTAGATTAGGCCTAAGAAAATACTCAAAAAGTGCATGTCTTGAATATAATTACGAGCCTATAGGGCGGTAGTGCCAACTTCTGACAATACCGAAATCCTCATGGCGGTAGTGCTGATAAGACTAAAAACCTCATAAAACTTCTCTCTAGAAGATAACTACCGCTCCATATGAGCGGTACTTCTGGTCTAGCTGTAGTATCGTTATTACCACTGCAGTAGTGCCGATAATATTGAATATACACAGAAAATTGTAGAGATGCATTTCTATATGCAAACATTGGTTGATGTGAATTAGAGTTTGAGCCATGTGACATTTAAGCATACTCAAGCTACTAGACATCAATCCCTCTTGATAGTACGATACCTATTAGAGCAACCCGATCTTTTTTTCAAACTCCGAGATCGATAAAAACTATGAAAAAATCCTTAGATTTTTATACATTTGCCTTGAGCTTGATTTGTCCGATCTTTTGTTTTTGTCTCTATGTACTCTTTAAATTGATGAGGACCAACATTTTTTCATACACTTACAACAATATGTTAGTCTTTTAATTTTGATTGTCATTAATTATCAAAACTAAAATAGAATTTAGGAGCATAAATGCTTCAGCTGATACCAAGATGTACCTTTTTTGGGTCAGTCCGTCTTGGTACTCTGCTGTCGATCGTATGCAGTATACTCCTACATCTTTGCCGCATTTTCATAACATTGGACTACTAATCGTCCACTAAGTAGTCATAGTATGCACACGAATTTTTTTTTTAATAATACATTTTCCAAAAATAATTTCTACATTAATACGCGAAATAGAAATATTACAAAAATAATTCTCCGTGGTCAAACGATACAACGAAATAGGAGTAGTCGCCAGCGGGCTGGACGAAGACTCTATTGTCACCATATGTGTGGCGACAACTCTCTAATCCCACGGTTAGCGTTGCACCGACAGAGCCGAGGCAACAGCGCGTGACACATGCCATTGTCACTATACGGTGTGGTGACAATAGATTGTCGTCCAACAGTTCGGCGAATTTTAATAATTAATGCTCATAAGTTACAGCGAATTTTCGAATGAAATCAGTGCAAAAATGTTCCTCTTAAATTTAATTTCTTCCAAAACAAAATTCATGATTTTTATAATTTATTTTGTTTTGGGGTTCTGTAGCTAAACCATTTGGCGACAGCTCTCTGTTCCCAAATGAATTGGCGACAGAACTCGGCAGAGGCCTGTCACCCTTTTATTTGATGACAGAGAAGCCACATCAGCGCTGACTCAGCTCTTTCTGCGTTTTGCGCTATTGTCGCCCAACCATATGACGACAGAGGTATAATTTTGCAATTTGAATAAAAAATTTATTATTTAAAAAAATCGCTTCTCTCAGCCGGCACCCGCAAGCGAAAGGGTGCGTTATGAAGCCGACTCACCGCGATTGGTTGTCACCGAACCGTTGGATGACATTCTATTGTCGCCACACCGTATGGCGACAATGCTATGTGTCACGTGCTGCTGCCTCGGTTCTGTAGATGCAACGCTAACCACGGGATTAAGAAGTTGTCGTCATACGGTATGACGACAATAGGGTCCTCGTTCAGCCCGCTGGCGACTACTCCTATTTCGCCGTACCGTTTGGTGACGGGGTATTATTTTTGTAATTTTTCTGTTTCGCATATTAATATCGTAATTCCTTTTAAAAAATGTATTATTCAAAAAAAATCCGTATGGACACTATGAATCGTGATTGGAAAAATCTTCTGAACTCTCTATATTGCATATTGGGCTGGATAAAACACCTAATCCAGGAGAACCCCCGAATTGAGGCCGAAGATATGTACAGGGAGCACTATGGGTATTGGACAGGGCAGAGGCAAGAGGACACAATTTAGGCCCCGTTTGGAATGCCCTGTAAAATTCATGCAAGTTCTTAAGTAATTCAGACAGTTCTCACAGAGGTAGCTTTTTGACGGCACAAATAGTGTGATTGGATACTGGGAGACATTTTTGGTCCTAGGATGGGGAGGGCATTGGACAGAAGCAACATAGTACTAGTGCCATACTAGTTGCATGAACAGGGATTGCTAAGACGTGTAAGCAGCTCACGACCAACGTTTCAAATTTCGTTTTTAACTAAATCTCAGACAATCGAAATCTAGATAAAATTTAAAAATCAAAATTCAAATCCAGTCCAAAAAAAACTCGAAATCCAGACAAAATACCCGAAATTTCAGCTGAAATCACAGAAATTTTAGCCCTTTTCAACCATCTGAAATGGTCTCCTGAGGCTATAAAAAAATTTCGTAGCTCTCAAATTGCATGAAGTGCTCTGGCTGAGTGGTATAACGCGTTGTTTCCCTTCGAAAGGGCGTGGGTTTGATTCCCACTCTCAACATAAAATTTTATTTTTTTAGATTTTGGATCCAAACAAGATTGCATTGTTACGGGTAGGTTTCACAAAACCGATTTCAAAAAAACCATTCAAAATTAAAAAATAAAAAATCGTCAGAAACCGAAGGGATAAAAATTCAAAAATTTAAAAATAAATAAATAAATAATTGATTGGTTTTCACTTAAAACCGATTTGTTTTGACCGAAAACCCACCAGCTAATTGGTGAGTGCTGACCATTGTGACGTTGCGACACGATTTTGATCTAAAACAAGTCGATTTGATCGAAAACCGGTCGGCTTTGACTGAGAATCGACCGGTTTTATGTCACATAATTTTTTTTTGATTTTTTTTAAAAAATAATTAGAACGGTTTACCGACTAGTTTTGGATATCGAACTGGCTCGATACGGTCGAAAACCACGGTTATCGAACCCTGCACCTCCCGCATGCTTGTTAAGTACTCTACCATGTGAGCTAGATCCACATGTTGTAGTATCATATATAATACTATTATGAGCATATCTCTTCTATATAAAAAAAGAAACCAGGCAGGTAGTCGAGTGAGAGCCATCTTTTCTGACCAACTAATTCACATGTGCTCCGGTGCTAAAAGCATCAAATCCGATATATTTTTGTAGTGATTTTTGAAAAATACTGTAGTAATTTGAATTTTTTTCATACATTTTTATTTTACCGAGATTTAAAATCTCGTACCCGGCCGAAATTTCCCCGGGATTTTGAACCATGCTCGGGACTCACTGCCACTAGCATGCTGCAAGTCTGAAAAAGAAAAACTGGCCCTGGAATAATCATAGACCAGTTCTTATGTTACCTCCTCTGTCTTCAAAGTTTCAAGGGAAAAAAAAGAGAGGCGAAGTTCACTTCAAACCCTGTGGGCACTCTCGTCGACTAGGCTAGAACCTTGGGCTCAACAAGGTCCAAACCAAGTCCAATCTTACGTCCTCGCCTCACCTGTCAGGCTATCACCACGGTACCCTAATCATGAAATGTTCTCTTTCCTTGTTTAACCTTTATCCAAAGCAGACTTTTTACGATCCTTACGAGATATCAAATTATCCATTAAGATAGCACCAAGAGACATCGAAAATTTAAAGGATAGAACTATCGAGAGATACAAAAGAAGAGTAATTTGGTAGTTCCTCATGATACTTCACAAGAATAGTAAAAACTCTCCTTGAGCATAAGCAAGGTCGTTCAAACAAAAAACAATGTATCATACACCACCCAAAAGCAAGCTATCACATAAGAGTCCTTTTACCATCTTTTACTAAAATTTATATTTAGGTAGTATTAAGATATACCAAAAATCCTTTAAATTTTTGGTATCTCTTGATACTATGTCAATGTAAATTTTAATACTCTCTTCGTCCAAGTTTATGATGCTTATTTTTTGAATGGTCTTGTCCATAAATACTCTCTCCGTCTAAGGCTTATTTTTTTTTGAATGATCTTGTCTATAAATATAAGGTTTGCATATAGATTTAATAAAGTATTTCCTTCTATACCCCTATTTATTCTCTCTTAAACATATACATTTATTCATTACCACCCACACAAAGTATTACTTCTCATCTTCTAAGATAATTAAGTGGGACATATAAGTCATTTATTCTCGTACCTTTCTCAATTCCAACGTAAGCTTAATCCTTATGCAAAATCAAAATATGCCTTATATTGTTGGACGGTGGGATATAAGGTTTACGTATAGATTTAATGATGCTTTTCCTTCTATACACCAATTTATTCTCTCTCAGTCATATACATTTATTCCTTACCACCCACACAAAGTATTATCTCTCATTTTTCAAGACAATCAAGTGTGGACATATTTTATCTCGTATCTTTCTCAATTTTAACATAACCTTAATCCTTGTGCAAAGTCAAAATACGTCAGTCTCGTCCCGCTGAAATTTTTTTCTTCACCCTTAAAAGGCGGCACTCCGTCGGAGCAAGTGCAATACCGCTCCAATCACGCCCGACAGGGGTGCGCTGCGCCTTACGTGATTATGCGATACAAATGCTTGGTTGGGCAATTTCAGGCGTGTCAAATACTTAGTGCCCGTAGAATTTTGGTGCCAGTCTCCATCGGCCAGATTTTTCACATTATCACAGGCACAGCTGCATGAACCAATTCAAAGCTAAAGACCTAGGAGTGTTCAATGTCAGGATAGTGCCCGGGCTAGGGAGAGAGAAGTTTTGGCCGCATCCTCTCTCACTATGCTTGAAGCTTATCCCTGGCGCCTTCCAAATTCCAACAACCAGAGTGACCACCATTTAATGAAATCTTTGCTTGATCATGCCTCTGTCTAAACATGCTGATCCCCAAATCGAACTCTAAATCACTTTTTTTTTTTTGCTTTTTGCGTAATTATTCGTGTAGAAAACTAGGAATGTAAAGTTTTCACTTAGATCACTTAACTTCAGCAAGCAACGCCGCTCCAGCAACAGCAGGATGATCACTTTCACACAGGCGGCAGGACATCGGCAGAAGACTCCGTGGCGGCCGCTGCCGCGGCCTTCCGCGGCGAGAGCTCGCAACGGCAGAGCGGGCATGTCCGGTGCGTGTGCAGCCACATGTCGATGCAGTCCACGTGGAACAGGTGCCTGCACGCCGGCAGCTGCCGCACCATCTCGCCGGCCTGTACGTCCTCCAGGCACACCGCGCAGAGCAGGCAACTCCCGCGCGGCTTGCCGCTGCCCTCGTCACCGCAGCGGCCCTTGCCCACTGGGCTCTCGTACGCGAACGTCGGCAGCGCGCCGATCGTCGCGTCCGCCAGCCCGCACGCGCAGCGGCGAACCCCCGGCGCGGCTTCGGCAGGCAGCTGCGTCGCCGCGCCGCTCGCGTTTCTCTGCGACGCGACGCCGCCCGTGGGCGCGAGCCAGCCGATGAGCCCGAACAGGAGGACGATCACGCCGGCTATGGCGCAGGCCCTGGCGACGCTCACGACGGCAAGGAGCACGCAGAATAGCAGCAGCGACACGCACGCCACCACGATACCGTAGCAGACGTGGCTCTCGTCATCGTCGTCGGCCGCCGCGCCGCTCGCCGCCAGCCTCGGGTACAGGTTCATCATGTGTGCGTGCTCGATCTCGCGAACGCTTAGCAAGAACAACGGTCGGTGCTGGCTTCCTGGCTTCTCTCAGCACCGTACGTATACGCACGACAGGTCTTCTTGCGGCGTGTTAAGATTCGCGGCGGGGAGCAAGAGGTAGAAATAACCGCGAGCGTCGTCGGCGTGCGCGGGTTGGGAAACGGAAAGCGACGGGTTTGTTTCCTGCCGGCCGGTGCAGGGTATCGTGATAGTTACCGGATTCGCTGTTAACCCTTACAAATCGTGAATCGAATTCATTAAATCTGAACTGGTTTAGGATATAAGGTTCGTGCTCGCACATCAATCTCGTGCTGCGACTCGGACGAACGAGCTTTCTATTTTGAGGTCAGGCTCGTTTCGGGAAATTAAGATTGTGTCGCCTGGGTATCCATTTTTTTTATTTCAAGCGTGGCGGCCGACGTGCCTGTCCGTTTGTGCAAAAGAGCCTCGCCTCCATCAGCAAAAATAAGAACCTGAACTGCACTTGCCGTTCCCAATCAGAGTCGAATCAAAATCGATTGTTTTTCCTCCTTGTTTGGATAGTTAGGATTGTACAGTTCACTTGATTTCGTAAGACGCAAACAATTCAACCCCAGCAACAGTGAAGTGAATCACACCGGCGGCAGCACACCTGCCATTGCCTTCGCTGTGGCCTTCCGCTGCGGGAGCTTGCAGCGGCAGAGCGGGCAAGTCCGGTGCGCGTGTAGCCACGCGTCGATGCAGTCCGCGTGGAACAGGTGCTTGCACGCCGGCAGCTGCCGCGCTATCTCCCCAGCGTGGACGTCCTCCAGGCACACCGCGCACAGCGTGGAGCTGACGCGCGGCTCGCAGCTGTCCTCGTTGCCGCCGCCGCCCTCGGCCTCGTACGCGAACGTCGGCAGCGCGCCGATCGCCACGTCCGCCATCCCGCACGAGCACAGGCCCGGCTGCGTCGCCAGGAACCAGGCGGCGACCGCGTACCAGCCGATGAACATGAGCAGGAGGAAGGCTCCGGTGACGGCTGCGACGCCGATGCAGGAGGCGAGCCCGCTGAACAGAATCAACGACAAGCCGGACACCACGCGGCAGAAAAGGGCTTCGTCCATCATTTTTGCGGGTGCTCGATCGGTCCTGCGAATGCTCTACAAGAACAAGCCGCACGGTGGCGCTTAATTATCTCACCTTCCTAGCCGGCGAGCGCCATACGCCCATAGCTAGCCTAGCAGCAAGCACCATGTACGGCCCTACAGCAGGAGTTAAACTCTCGCGTAGTGCAGAGGTAGAAATAGGCGCGCGCGGCGCCGGCGTGTGCGGCCGAGTTGGAAAATGGGAGGCTAGCGACGGGACTCTTGCTCTGCCGTCTGCAAGTGGATCACGGTGCTTGGCCGGTGGTTTCAGCGGCTTACGGTTTCTCGTGCGGTGGCGTGTTTGTCGCCTTGCTGGCCTCGTTACGTGGCCGTCAATCGCGGCGCCGGGGCCCGGCCGGGAGTGGACTGCCGGAATCAGGATGGGCTCACGCCCACGCCACACACGGCGGCTAGCTTTGCGACGCTGTTTTGTGACGTTGGTGTTGCACTGGAATTATTATATTATTGGGTAAGACAAGGATGAATGCACCGGGGCAGAGACGGCAGGTCTCGGTCCGCTGACAAAATAGACTTTTTATCACGAGATATACCAAAATTTATTTTCACCATTTAAATTTTGGTGTTGTTTATTGATAAGTTGTCCGTTTTTTTTCAATCCTAATCACTTTTTTGAGCAATATAATTTGCATCTAATGACGACTATATTTTATACATCCCTCGCCTGTATAGAATACAAAAACACAAATAAAAAATTTCTAACCTAAACAAAAATAAAGTAAACCCTACAAATAAAAAACAACTAGAACTAAAAATTATAGTAGAATGGTACTAAAATTGCATATTACTTAGTACTGCAATTTTAAGCTTAGTCCTGCGCAATTTTAGGTAACTGAGAAAAAAAATTATGGCCGTTAGATTTTGGTACCTCTTGGTATTACTTCAATGTAAATTTTGATACTCCATCTGTCCAGTTTATAAGAATATTTTTTTGAGTGGTTTTGTCCACAAACATTGAGCGTATTTCATACTCAAATGTAAAATTAGTGTGACGTTACCTTTATATCCCTAATAAATATCCATCTTTAGTTTATATTCTCTAAATGTATGCATTGAGTATATTGCTTAGTGATAATAATTAAGGGTAATCTAGTCATTTTCAATATCTCATTGGTCCATATGTCAAAAACAAATAGTTCCTATAAACTTATATGGAGGGAGTACACCACAAGGATGGTAAAAAGTCTAGGTGACAAATAGGCTACTAGTATTACTACAGTGGTCTTCACTATCTGTCGTACGTGTCATGTGAAGAAGGTGAGGTTTGGCAATCGACAAGTACAGTCTCATGGTAACGAGCAATGAGAGAAGCATGTAGTAGTACTAGTATTCTATCTGTCCAAGAAACGAAATCCTTTCTTTAGAGCGGCTGAGCAGGAGAATCCTACAGGTGTTTGCGAGCAGTGCTTGGCTGCGTGCTTCGTGCTCGTCTACAAATCTTGCGTAGCGTCCAGATCTTGAAAAGAAAGTATATATGATTGCCTTGCCCGTAAAAATTCGGCCCTCAATTGGCCTAAAAAATATATTGCTCTGCTTAGTCTGCTAACTTCTGAAATCAATCCACAACTTGTTTGCTAGTAACTCATCACCACTTGCGGCATCCGTGCATTCCTCAGCCAATTATCCCACCAGATTGGAGAGTAGAGATCGTGATGGTCCGGAGAGCCGGTGGATGCGCCAATTCTCACAAGTTGGTCCTTGATCGACAGCAATATTGGTCCTAGTATTCTGAATTCTCGCATAAACGCACTGTTCTATACGGGGAGGACATTCAACAAAATAGACATCGAGGCTACGACTCCACGATCGAGTACCATACTATCTGCATGAACATATATGGATTACTAGGACAAGCACGAAACTCAGACTGAACTGCATGCTGCAAAATCCGCGAGAAAACCTGGCCCTGGAGTACATTAATTACATGTTCATAATCACAGACAAGTTTTATGTTATCTCACCGGTCTAGTATATATGTAAGTTTCAAGCAAGAGAAACTAAAGTTTCAAATTTCGTTTTCGGATCACATCTCGGAAGAGGCCGAAATCCGAAATTTCGGCGAGATTTTGAAATTTCGGCTGAAATTAGGACGAAATTCAAAAAGCAAAATTGAAATCCGGAAAATTTGAAACCAAGAAAACCGAAATTTCATCCAAAATCACCAAAAATTTTGGCCAACCAAAATTTTGAAGAAATTAGCCGAAATTTCAATCATTTTGAAACCTGTGAAATAGTCTTCCGAGGCTAGAAAAAATTGGGAAAAATGAAAAAAATCATGCACAGTAGGCCTGTGAGCACCATGTTCTGAGCACAGAAGGGGGAAATCAGATCACACCCATTCTATGATGCCCGGAGGCGCTGGACAAGATCGACATCGGGAGGAGAGAATAGGGATGGGGATTGGGATCTGGGTGCGTGTGGATGAGGTGGGTGGGGTGTGCGGCTGGGAGGGTGGCTAGGAGAGAGAGTGGGGATTATGATTAGGGATAGGGGAGGCGGATGGGCCAAGTGGGCCGTGGATTGGACAGAATCCGGTATAAAAACATGATCCTCGCCGAAATTCTTGAAATTTCGACGAAATTGGCCGAAATTACTATAGCAAACCCTAATCTAAAAAAAATCATTCTGTCGGGATCTTGAGTCTCGTCCCCAAGTGAAATCCAAAATTCCGTCGAGATTTTCCGAAATTTCACCGAATTTTTGAACCTTGGGTCCAAACAAAATCCAATCTTATGCATGGCCATGCTCATCTCACGTGTCACCACCGATACCCTATCCATGGAATGACCCCTTGACTAGAGGTGGGCATCTGGACCGGGCCATTTCAGCCTAGCACGAGGCACGCCCGGCCCAGCCCGCCTAGGTCCGCACGCATCGTGGAGATCGGTCGCGCCAAAGCAGCACGCTTGCTCGGCCGCGTCGCCCGCCAATAGGGCACGACGGGCGGCCCAGCAAGGCTCGACTAGATGGGTCGTGCCTAGGCCGGCACAGCACACACAGTTCTTTGGGCAGCACGACGTGTCACCGACCTGCCGGCACGCGACAGGGCACGCGGTCGGGGCAAGGCCACCTCATGTGCGGCCGCCTCCTGTGCCGCCTCACACGCCGCGCTTAGTCCGCACCACCGTGTCCTCGCAGGAGAGGAGGAAGGGGATGCCCGCGCTGTCGTGGCCTCGCCCGTCGCCTGCCAGCCCACTGAGGCGTGCCACGCCTCCCTCCCGCGCTCATCACTGTGTTGCCATGGCCTAGTGAGTTCCGTGGTTTCCGTACACACGGTGATTTCACTTTGATTAACAGATATGAGCGCATCTGTCTACCGGATCCAACCTTGCGGAGAGGCAGCCTGGTCGTCCACAGAGTAGGCACATTCGGAACGACATGGATGAATCTGAAGTGGGTGACTATGTTAGGAGGTGTGCTGAGTGCGGTGAGTACGGGCACAAGACAAAGCAATGTCGGTAGCATGTGTGATGGGTTGAATCCACCAACCCGTCGTGGTTATGCTATGTGATATGTGTGGAAGTAGTGTGTACTGTCAGTTATGTATCGAATTATGTAATCTTATTTATATATATCGTGTTTATTATGTGTTATGTGTAATAAATATTTTATTATTTATGTTATACGCTTATGTCTTTCGATTTATATATATCGTGTTTATTATATGTCAGTGTACTAAATGTCTCATTATTTATGTTGTACGCTTATGTCTTTCGATTTATATATATCGTGTTTATTATATGTCAGTGTACTAAATATTTCATTATTTACTTGCAGGGATGGAGCAACCCGACTCACTTCTGGACTCTGTCTTGGACCTGCAGCACCGTGCGTTCATCCACACGACACAAGGCAATGAGAAGGTACCTCCGTTGCGGATCCGTGTGCCTAAGAAGGCATGGTGTGTTGACCCACGCTTCCACACCAAGTGAGTTGCACTACGTTTACATGTTCTATTGTTCACATAATTTGAGATTGTATGACTTTTATTTAAATAATGCAACTATTTTCTTTGCATCCATAGGTTGGCACGTGCTGAGTTGCTTCCTCTCGTTCGCATGGTTGAGGGGTCAGCTGAGGAAGCAGGTGTGCCTGACGAACAGGCCGAGGGTGAGGATGGTCCAGAGCGGTCGCGGCGTTTTCCGTTCGACCGTTCTCTGCTGGTCTGTTTGGTCGACCGTTGGAGGCCAGAGACGCACACTTTTCACCTTCCCTTTGGCGAGGTGACGGTGACCCTGCAGGACGTCGTCATGCTTACTGGGTTGCCGATCGCTGGGACACCGATCGGACCCTCGGTGAGTCCTGCCGGGTGGATGGCGGACTTGGAGGAGTGGTTCACCGTAGTGGTGGCCGTTGATCCGAAAATATGGATCGGCAAGAGGCACGGCCCATCGAGGAGGTGGTTGGCCCAGTTTGAGGTTAGTACTTGTACATGAACATATTATTCTAATTTTATGTAACATTAACCTGATATTACACTATTTTAATTGTCACAGCTGCAACGGATGGCGGCGATGCCCACGGACTACCAGCTTGCACGGCACCTTGAGGCTTATCTGCTTTGGTTGTTCGGGTGGGTGATGTTCACGTCAACTCACGGTGATAGCGTCGACACGCGTTGGATAGCCTATGCACGGGGTATTGCTGATGCTAAGCTCAACGACGTACCACAGGTATCCTGGGGATCGGCGGTTCTTGCTGGCACGTATCACGCCCTTTGCGACGCGTGCGTGAAGAAAAGCAAGGCCGCCAATCTCGCTGAGATGCCTCTTCTTCTTCAGCTCTTGTCGTTTGAGCGCTTCCCTGTGGGTCAACCCTTTGTCAAGCCTCGACACTACACCGTCGACATGTACAGAAGTTGTGAGACCCCGTTCTGATGAACAGGAACCTCCATGTGATTACTGTGATATTCCCTGGATCAGTAGCTAGCACTCACATGTTTACAACAATTGGAATCACAACCACACCACAAATAATTACAGCGGAAACTAATATACAAAGAGAAGCTTACAAAGCAGAGGATAGCAGCAAAAAGAACAATATCTTGTAGTGTACCCATCCGACCCGCAGGCAACTGACAAGGCATAAACTCCAGATAGAACACGACGATAAAGAAGATCCCGCAACCTGCGACGAAAAGAGACTCGAAGCCTCGCTAACTCATCTACCTAAAATAATAATTAAGCAAGGGTGAGTACTTTACGTACTCAGCAAGACTTGAGCAAAACCTATAATATATACAGACCATTTCAAAGGAAAGGCTAATACAGTTAATTTGCATAAAGCGAAATTGAATTGTAAAACATGTTATCATTTGCAAACGGAATTTATAAAAGCAAGTTGATTGATAAGAAATATATACAACAAGAAGTAATACTCACAAATCCTCCATGACGTGAGTTCAATAATCCAAACCATAAGGTCCATCAATGTCACCCTTCGACATAAAGCAACAGATTGCTAAAATAAGTTCGCACCAAACCCATTTTAGAAAATACCAAAGACTCTAACATTGGGAGGATTTTCCCAAGTGCCCATAATCATGCGGCGCGGCTAATCGATTAGATTTACACTGCAGAGGTGTACAACTTTACCCACAAGGAATGATCAACTTTTCGCAGATCAATTAACACACTTCCTTTGGTGTGTCGGCAAGGAGATCATCTGAGCCGTTACATTATCTAGACGTGGCTTTACACCAGCCGGGACGTTAACCTCGCTCAAGACAGACACACACCCAAGTCATGGATCCACATTTATCACACACAACACCACGTCTCTGTCGTGGCAAGGCGACACCGTTGCATTGGTATGTAGAAATCCCTACTGCATGCACTCGACGGAATGCTCGTGCAATCTCCCGCCTTCCTTAGATGCAAAGCCACATCTAAACAACTTAATAGGCTAAGACCTGCCCATACAAGCCCTCGTGGTTGTACGAAAAACATGGATCTACAACATCCCATTTGCTCGGTCCTTAATCCGACACGGGCGATACTCCACCCTATACTAGGTGCAAATCCCTCTGCACATCCGGCCATTGCCAATAATCGCCCGCATCAAAACCATAGTTTTATTTTGTGTTTTTAATCAAACTACCAGCAACCATTTTCCCAAAAAAGACCATTTAGGTTCCACATAAAACATTTCAGGAAACAATTTTAATCATGATCATCTGCCCCCACAAAAAGCTAAAGCATGGCTAAGCAGGTTTAACATGATCGCATATACCCAATTTGGCATTAAGTAATGTCTAGCCCTATTATGAGGTTATCAAGGTTCACATTTCCATAATTAACCAGGAGTTTCATGTGACAACAGGTATATCTACCAATACCACAAAATAGCGAGTTTACAAAAAGTAAACGCATGCATGAAACATTTTAGTAAACACAATGCAAATCAAATATTGGGATCAAGATGGTCAAAAGGGCGCTTGCCTTGCTTAATCATTGCTTACGGTGAAGACGAGGTCGCAATAGATGAAGTCGACGACGGAAACGGCGACATCGGGTTCTACACGTCGTTCAACAGAAATAAAGCAAATAACCAGCTTTAATAAGGGCAAAAAGAAAACGGATAGATACCAAATAAAGACTCACTGAAGAAAATAGGAATAGATTATGGTTCGGATTATATGATTTCACCTCGTTTTTAGTTGATTAAATATCCTTATAGCTATTAGCTTTTAACATTGAGCAATAAACATCTTCTTTTATAGCTTAACTATTCTTGAATTACGAATTCAAGAGGCTAAAACTATGAATTCTTGCTTTTATAACTTCGAATTATAGATGCTAAAATTATGTGGATTAATAGAATTAAGGCATTAGAAAAAGGGGTTATGAGAATAGCACTTAATCTGAAATGATATTACACAAGGAATGATTCAGAACAAGGTATATCTGATAAGTTATGTTACTGGATTTACTTATGGCTTATAAGAAGGTTCTAGTGATACAATTATATATTAACTATGGATTTCATCATTATTGCCAAGTTGCTTATTCATATCATGAAGTTCATGAACCATAAAACTTAGGGCTATTTGGCTACTAGGATTTATATGCAAAACATGACGAAACAAGATTATTTCTTCAGAACGGGATAGTATATACTTTGAGGAACATTTCTAAGTTGATTTCATACATTTTAGTGTTTAAACGCGACATTATATTCATTGCTGAAAAAGCTTATATGATAATAAGGTTCATGTTATAAGGAATTGGATTAGAAGTGTAGCGAACAATTATCACTTAAGGTTATTGCACTAGATGGATTCAGATGAATATCAAGCTATAAACAAAATATTTTTCCAGAATATGATAGCCCATATCCCAAATATCATTCCTAAACTGATCTTCATAATATTAGCATTTAGACGAAATATTCTACGGGTTGTTGAAAATGCATAAGTGTTTCATTTATTTAGAAAACATAACACGTAGGGCTATGTTACTAGTTTATTTTATATGTAAAACATAGTATAACAAAATACTTTCTTTAAAATACAGTAGTATGCACTTTATAGAGTACTTCTATACTATTTTCATAATTCTTTTCATTTGGATGAGATACTTTATAAGCTACTGAAAATGCTTAAGCGTTTCTAACTTTACACAATAAAGGCTCGATTTCCGATTTAAGTTTGAGATTACACCTTATAAGATTATTGATCCATTTTTCAGACATTAGCAGGGGATGACACTACGAGTGTTTTAAAGCTAGTTCTGTGATATTTGGCTTTTATCCAAGATGATTTCCATATAAATGATCACTAGGGCCAAATATGGAATTAGTTTAAACTCGTATAAACATGAAGTACTTTTGCATAGCTAGTAAGGATATTACTTCTCAAGATCCTAGGACTTAGTTTTGTCAAATTTGATGTTTATTTGTGAAAGTTATAACTATTCAAAATATACAAGTATTGGAAATTCAATTATTTGGTTAAGTGTTATTTATAACTTTGTTATAATGATTCTTGTTGATTCATTTAGTTTGATCACATTAGATACTTAGAATCCAGTTTCTTTTCATGTCTTTGCTCTTTATTAACTATACATGTATACATTTTTCTACATATACAAGGCTTATGTCTTGATGTAAATTACACTTGTGTATATATGATATTCAATTAAAACATTTTAACAGCGGCAAATTACTCGTCGTTATACCAATTCATATCTTGGTACACCTATTAGATACTTTTCATATGCATATACATATACTGCTACTAATTATTATGTGCACACATTTATCTTCATATATCTTTTTCATTTGACCCTTTTATTATCCATACGTCAAATCTAAAGCAAGTTTATACCTTAATCATTTCAGCACAATAGGGTAGCCTACTGTCGTACAAGTGTTTGTAAATCAACTTTATTTATTTTAGTTTTCTTTCATACAAGTTATCCATTTTTGATTATTTATTCTATTGAGAATAACCTTTAATGGAAAATGATTCAAACAAAATGAAAATTTAAATATTTTTATATATTTGAGTTCCTGGAAGTATAGGGATTATAATAAAATTGGTTTCATTCAATTCTAAGTTTAGTTGCAACATTTTAATATGTAGCATATATTGAGCCCTTTTCTTTAGATTTGAATTTCAAATTCATCCCGAGATCATCTTCAAAATATTATTGCATATTATGAATGTACTTGATTTTAGATTATTTTAGAAACTTGTTTCATTCCATTTGGAGCTATAATGCAAAAGATATATCTAATTGAATTACCTCGGGTATGAAATTCTAAAGAAAAATTGAAATACGTTTTCTGAACTGGTTTACGCCTTTACCTCATTGAACTGAGGCTCTTCCGTGCACTGGCTGACAAGAAGGACCCACCGCGCAGTGAGCCGAAGCAGAGAAGGCGCTAGGGCACGGTGGCGACGGCGTTCCGGTGGGGTTCCGGCGAAGGCGAGGGCACCATGAGCTTCAGTGGACCATCGCGCATCTGATGGTGGAGTCGATCACTTCCGGCAATGGTCGGAGTGGGCTGCCGCCGTGGGCCAGCGGTGGAGGGAAGGGCGACTCGCCGGGGAAGAAGAAGCAGTGAGTTTTATCTCGAATGGGTAACGGGGTGAGCATCAGTGAGGCTAGGTAGTACCATTTTGGGGGTCGGTTTGTTCAGAGAAGTGACGGGTTGGGCTGCCACCGTGCGCCTGAGCTGAGGAAGAAGAAATGGAGCGCGGCGGCGTTGCAGGCAAGGAAACACGAAAGCGAAGGTTGATGAGTACTCCAGGAGGTACTAAGGTGCTACGGATGCGATTAATTTGAAAAATGGCTCACCGGATTGCTTGATCTTCAATCTCTCCCCTTCTCTTGCTTGTGGCGGCAATGGAGTTGACAGCGCTTAAATTCGGAAATGTTTTGGGAGAAATGATCAGGCTGTGGGTTCCTGAAAGCCGCGAACAAGGACATGTGGTGGCTGTGCTCTTCACTTGTTCCACCGAAGAAATTTGGCCTGACTTCCTTGCTCTTCTTCACTGAACTGAAGCTCATGCAAGGAGGAGATGAATGGCTGAGCTTGTTACGACTTGGAGCTTGCTGCTTTGAATGGAAGGCTTTGAGCTTTGGTGTGAGAATGACTCAGTGGTTGGCTTAAACATTTGTGCTGCTGCCTCACGAAGGAATGCTCAGGAATTTGGTGATGTGTCCCCCAAAGCACAGGAACGAAATGGCTCCAGGATGAGTTAGTACTCGTGTTAAAACGCCCACAAATTCAAGTTGAAAAATTGTAAAACTTTTTTACTACAGTCTCCTGGGAGTTGTTAGATTCCAGTAAAATTTTTGGACAAAAATAATGCATGGTTAATTAATTAAAATTCTGACACTGTGCACTGCTCAGAATTTTGATTTTGGATTTTAATTTATTTAAAGGTCCAAATGGTATTAATTATTTTTAAAACTTTTTATAAGAGTTATACTTAACATATTTATTCTCCCATAAAAATTTAAAGTTAAAATATTGTATATTTAATTTATATAAATTCTGACATGCTGATTACAGATTTCCAATGCCTCTGTTTATAACTTTTAAAAGACACTAAATTACATTATTAATTCCTGATATTTTTACCAGAGGTAAATATTGACTTAAGGATATTATGGTAAATTTTTCAGGAGCAGATGAGTTTATAAAATGTTATAATAAATCTGTCCTTGCACTATTTAGAGGTCAAAGGGATGTCCTTTCAACTATTTAATACTTTCTTATGTATTAAAATTTATTTGTTGGCTAAACTCATCTACTGCATGCTTGGAGTTACCATGGTAAATTTTTCTAACTTTTACTTTTACCATTTCACCATTTTACTATTATCCATTCTTTAATTCCATTTGTTGGATTTTTCATACAAAGCATAAATCCAAAGAAATTCAAATAAGATCCAATAATGCCAAGAAAACTCAGAAATAAATATTTTAAAATTTAAAATATCAATTTTCATATTATTTTATTTTTTTGGGATGTTACAGAAGTGATGCGATCGACCGTCCGACGATAGGCACCCTTTGGACCAAGCGACGGGTACGTCCTTCTAAGTATTTATCCAGTTTTTATTGCAATCGCATATGCTTACAGACTTTTTTTGTACTGCAGCCACAATGGGCAGGACTACAGGTACGTTCAGCGTACCACTCCTTCACGGAGGCGTTTGACCACTTGAGGGCAGAGCAGGTGATCTGGGACCCCTACAACGAGCGTCGTGTAGTGGAGAGAGCCATGGCAGGGGGGATCTCAGCACTGTGCTACAGGGACCATGCTTACTGGCTTACCAGGAAGAAGCTCGTTTTCGATGTCTTCGTGGAGGACTACGCGCCGCAGCGAGTGATGAGGCAGTTTGGACTTCGCCAGCTAGTCCATGTTCCTTCAGGGGATCGTGTGCCAGAGAGAGTACACTCGTAAGTTACTCGCCCACTATAAGTATGTTAAATGCTTATGTTACATTTGTAATAATATGGATTTCTCTTCAGGTTCACCACCCAGGGACCTCAGAAGACCATGGCGACCTTGGCTCGGATAATGGAGTCGTGGCTCGCTCAGTGGGATGAGGCACTAGAGGATGTCGTCGACGAGGACACACCATACGACTACTCCTCCTACCAGCAGTACCTAGCCTGGTACGTGACACGGACGCGTACTAGTCTCCTACTTGTGGAGGAGCCACCGACCCACAGGTATGCTCCGAGCGTGGAGGACTTGTACCCAGGCCAGGCAGGAGCAGCCATGCACGCGATGGTAAGTCTTACTTCGTAAGTAATATCATCTGTTCGTTACGCTATGTCATTGTGTCTATGATTTGTTCGTATGTGTTAGGTGGACCATGCAACGGACTTGCACGAGCATAGCAGTAGTATTTTGAGTAAGCTGCGTGACGGAGTCACTGTCACACTGGACAAAATGACAGAGGTAAGGAGACGAGTGGTGCACGGAACTCGATGGATCGTGCAACTCGGTTCTTGTCGACAGATGGACGCAACTGACCGTGGTACCTCATCCAGGCCGCCACGCATGCCTTCTTACCACGCACCGGCCCCAGATCCTCCCTACGCAGTGGAGGCAGAGTCCGGCTTCCACACCAATGTGCCTCCGACCCCAGACACGGCTGGAGGGTCGAGTTGGCAAGCACCACACGGTCCCACCATGGTCCCCACACCAGGTAAGTCGAGCAATATTCAATCGTTAACTTTTGGTATAAGTATCACCTAATTATGATTACATGCTACTACCTGAACTGTAGGTTGCTCAGTTCTTTTGGGCACGCCGATCAGTTCTTTTAGGCGGATCAGTTCTTCTCCGGTACTCAGTGGACTCAGCCATTTCTGGAGACGCAGTTCACGCAGCTCCCTCCATAGACACAGTTCATGCCACCCCCAGCGTCGCAGATGACACAGCAGGACTATGGCACCTCCTACGGGTACGCGTTGACTCCCCGCGAGCGTCGCCTAGTGCAGCGGTACAACCCTTCAGATTACGGGCAGGCTCGACCGTCCGAGGAGCTTCACACACGACCTCTAGACGATGCACCGGCTTCAGCACGTAGGGCAAAGAGAGGTCGTGTTAGGGGTAGGGGTAGGGGTCAGGGGGTGCTTAGGGTTAGTACCTCATTTTGTTGTGCTACAGGTCTATGTTTATACTTCCTCACTTAATGTATGATTTACTATTTCACATCATTTATTGTGTTGTGATCACGTTTTATTTCATTCATCGCAATATATGTTGTGATCGCATTTATTGTGTTGATCTGTATATTTTTTTCATCCTTTTTCTCACATCGGCATGAAAAAAGGCTCTCATGCCGACTAGACAAGTCACTGGTACCATCCATCACCTTTTGCAGTGACAAGTTATAACACTGTCCAATGCTTCAAACTTTTTCATGCCGATTTTACAACACGAGACTATCGCTTTTGCCAGACCGATTTGACAACACGCCACCATCAGCTTTGTTAGTCCTAACACATTGCATGCACGACTACCTTTTCAGCCCAACTTGACAACACATTCCAGCGTTTTTCTATCTCTCTGTATGTTTCAATCTTACGTTACAACACTTAGTCCATACATCACCACTTCGAGTCTATAAAAGGCCAAACCGCGGGCACACAACCGCAGCTCCCACTCACACTTCTTCCCTATGGTTGGATCCTCTAGCAGAGCATTTTCATGGACACCTGATATGAGCAGCGTAGCTCTTAATTACATGTTGAAGGTTACGCATGGTGGGAAGGATGATCCATTCAAGGAGGAGAACCTAAGTAAAGTGGTGTCCAAATTGCAAGAGTGACACTCGATATTACCGAGGCATAACTTGACAACCTCTGGCCTGAACCTTGTGACCTCCAACGACCTGAAGGCGCACTTGCAATGGTGGCGTCTGAAAGTTCAAAGCTCCATTAAGTTGGTTTTGGTGTTAATGACAAATCTAGTATTGAGACTAACTCTTTTGATAATAATAATAATAATAATATTGATTAGTTTCAATTGTTAATTAATGACAAATCTTTTATGAGACTAACTCTTTTATTGAGTATATCTTAGATTAGTCTCATCTCATTGGAAAATGAAAAATCCAAGGTATGCACTCATATTCATTTTACAATATCTTAATGCATATTTTGAATTCAAGTTAAATGATGAACTCTACCATTATTTAGACCTCAAGATGTGCATTAATGTTTCAACTCCATGTATACATGAATGCACACATTTAGGGGGAGTTCATGCTTAATCTTGAAGTTTCAAAGTATTGATCTAATTCATCTTTCTATATCAAGGATTATTACTTTGAAACAACCCCTTGAGTATATTTAACTTGTGTAGTTGTAATATACTCATGGTAATATAGGATAAACTCCAAAGCAATCAAAAATTGAATATGAGCATATTGATTAAAGTTCAATCATTTGCATGCACACATCTAACGGAGTTTATTCTATAATTAATGGTCTTAAGAGTATTGATCACTTTCCACCACTCCATATAAATTGGATCATTACTTTTAGATTCCATCAAATTGAGTATATGAAACTTGTGTAGTTAATATATACTCATGACAATTTAAATACAATTTAAATTGTGTTCGGTTGCCATTCAATCAACAAAGAACTAGTTATGTGTTGATGGTTCACTTTGTTGATCCTAGGGCGGTTGAAAGTTCTTGAGTATATGAAGCATTAGTTGCATTAGTATACTCAAGACACAATTAATGTTTCAATCATTTGTCTTTGGGTTGTGGTCAATCATCAAAGGAAAATATCAAAAGATCTTGGGAGCATCCATTATGTGTTAATGGAGTGCAATGATGATTGAGACAACCATGTGTTTTGGACTAACACTTTCAATGAGTTTGAAATAGGTTAAGTGCAAGGTTGAGATGGATGAACGGGAAAAGGACGTCATCATGTGTTGATGAGCATCAAGAGAGGATCCCGAAGCTAAGACAAGGGGAGTTCATCATGTGTTGATGAACAAGACGAAGATCCCGACTTGGAGAGAAGATGATGGAAATCATAAAAGCTCCAACTGGATGTGCTAGAGGCAAAGGTATAACTTGCTAGGGCTAAGGATGTGTTCCTAGTCTTTTACCGATCTTGGTGTTCGGATGGGAGACCGGGTTGCTAGTTAGGTGCCGTACTATTAAGAGGGGTTAAGTATTTTAGCTTGAGCTTCATCATGTGTTGATGAACTCAATCCGGTTCACTCTAGCTCACTCTATTGGTTGGTTCTTGCATGAGCTAAGTATTTGCATGTGTTGCAAATAAGGGAGCTCATGCTTGCTTCTTATTGAATCTTGGTTTGGTTTTTGCATAGAGCTATGGATTTGCATGTGTTGCAAAAGGGGAGATAGCTCATGTAATTTGGTCTATGTGGTTTTTGCATAGAGCTAAGTTTTGCATGTGTTGCAAAAGGTGAGAGCTCATGCATCGGTGTTTTAGCTTGTGATTTGATCATGTGTTGATCATCACAAGGCTAAGTAAAGTTTATGAATTTTTTATTTGTAAATGTGTTTTGCAAATAATCTAGAGGTTATGGTTTTGATCCTAGAGCATGTGTTGGTATTTGCAAATGTGTTTTGCAAAATGTCGGGATCTTGTGTTGATCCTTACATGGCTAGAGGATTGATCACATGGGTTCTCGGTTTATTTGCAAATGTATTTTGCAAATTATTTTGATCATGAGTTGATCACCAAATGGCATAAGATTTGATCTTATTGACTCCCTCTAGCTCGTAGTCAAGCTCTTGATCAAGTCTATGTGAGGGATTTCGAGAAATCAGATTTTAGACTTGAATGACTACATTAGAGTCTTAATTTTTGTGATATTTAAAAATATTTATGGTTTCTTAAATCTTTAAAATGGGTGGAGATTGTAGCCCTCGTGATAAGCTTCGCATAGAATCAAAAATCACCTAAATCGAAGTTCGGAGTAAAAAGTTATGAGCGTTTTAGTGGCTCTGACAATGGTAGCACCGCCCCTACATGGGTGGCGCGGTGCTACCGGCCCTAGATGGGCGGTGCTACCGGCCCCAGATAAGCGCTAGGACCGCCCGGGGCGGTACTACCAGCCCAAAGACGGTGTAAAAACTCCAGAGAATGGTTTTTTGGTGGAAATGGCCGGTGCTACCAGTCCTAGATGGGCGGTAGCACCGGAGTACTGTAGCAACGGCTAGTTTTTGGTGTTTTTAATGCACGAAAGTGATCGTTGACCTAAAGGCCGGTGCTACCAGCCCTAGTAGGGCGGTAGCACCGGGTTTGCTGCATTTTTACCCCATTCTACCCTCCAACGGTTAGTTTTCTTGAGGGGCTATAAAAGAGACCGAGCTAGGAGGGTTTTGTTGCTGCTCTAGCACCCATTTGAGGTATTCTTATTAGAGCAAAATCCCAAGAGCTCATAGAGCCATATTTGAGTGATTTGAGATGAATTTGATTTAGAGTTTCTTGTGTAGAATCTCTTTGTTGTTGATTTGCTTTCTCTTGAACTAGTGTGACCTCTCCTCTACATTGTGCATGTGTTGCACTTTGTGAGCAAGAAGAGAAGCCTCTAGTTGCATGTGTTGCATCTAGAGAAGGATTGAGCATCCTTGTGCATGTGTTGCACTTGGTGAGGTTCAAGCTAGAGGGCTTGACTTGTTACTCTTGGTGTTTGCCGACGCCTAGACGGCGTATAGAGGCATCGTGCACGGTGACCTTCTCAAGGAGATTGTGAGAAGGCCCAGCAAAGTTGTGAAGGTCGGAGCTCGCCTACCCGGAGGGGGAAAGAGCTACCACTAGTGGAATCGAGGTGGGTGCTCAATTCGTGGAGCCGGTCCAAAGTGATTTGGGCTTGCCTCAACGTGGATTAGGGGAGACCGGCAAGTCTCCGAACACCACGGTAAAACATCGGTGTATCTCTTTATGTTTGCTTGCAATTCTCTATTTACATTGTTGCAATTTACATTCCTAGAATTAAATTGCTTGATTGTCTTTGGGATTGTATATTCTTGAGTAGAGACATAATTAGCTAGTGCACTTAGTAAGCCTAGTTCATTTAGGCTCTTTTTTGTCAAAACCTTAGTTTATCGCTTCCGTATTGATTATTGTTTAGGTTTTGACATAGAGATCAATAGAGCGTATATTTAGTGAGAAGAATTTTTAAAACCGCCTATTCACCCCCCCTCTAGTCGGCATCCTCGATCTTACAGCGTCAAAGATATTTCAAGGTGTGCAAACTAGCCAACCACCCTTCTGCTACATGTTTCTCTAGAAGATGTTACAGGGTACTGATGCTGTCCAATCGGTATGCAGAGTACATTAATGTTAGTTATTTAATATTTGTTCACCTTACTAATCTTTTTACCATTATACATGAGTTCACTACTTCGTATGCTCGTCTTGTGTGTTAGTCATTCCCAGAGGATGAAGGGTTGCTGAACAAAGATATCCCAGAATTCTTAGCGATGTATATGCTCTTCGGCGGGGGTGCGATGCCTGGTTCGCGTAGAAGATACAGAAGCGGATCTAACTGGAGGGGTAGAGATCGACACAGTACTGCTGCAGCAGCAAGTTGAAGAGGACATTCAACCACCACCGGAGGGGGGCTTGGTCCTAACTATGCAAATGACGATGACGATGATGATGACAATTTCGTATCACCTCCACCTCGATGTTCAAGAACTTCCACAGCAGGCCGTTCAAGAAATAATGCAGGAGAACGTTCAACCAGCACTAGAGGTGGGATAGCTCCCAACCATACTAATGATGATGACGATTTCGTATCACCTCCAACTTGGCGTTCAAGCACTTCCACAACAGGCCGTTCAAGAAACAATGGAAGAGTATGTTCAACCAGCACTAGAGGCGGGCCAGCTTCCAATCATACAAATGACGATGACGATGATGACGATTTCGTATCACCTCCACCTCGACGTTCAAGCACTACAACCAATAGATGACTTTTATCTTTGTCACCATGCCGTATACCAAAGACAATGGTCATAGAATGTATGGTTTTGTGACTTATGTTGTATCCCAGTTATATGAATTTATTAAGGTATGTACCTATATTGTATCCCAGTTTGTGACTTAGCTCTGCATTTTGAAATATTAATGTCGGGTTTTATTTGTCATCAAATTTGTCGCACACCGAAAGAGAATGACGAACAACGAAATTTCGTTTTTTTCCTGGAAATAATTAACTGACAAATAATTTTGTAAAGCACTACATTAATTATCACTGACACATATAATTAATTTTTCTGAATTAATTGACCCTACTTCGAACTATACAATTCTAGTACCCATCAAAATAACACTGACTTTTTCTCATAAATTAAATTTCCTCTCGGTTTTTTTTCTCAAATTAATAATTTTTTCAGGCGACTTCTTCCTGTCGTACCATCGGGCGACAAAGCTATATTCTTACAATTTTTTTAAGCGTGAGGTATAATTCTCCAATTTTAATAAAAAATTGTATTATTTACAAAAAAAAACTTCCTACATGAATTATCATGACAAATATGAATTTCTCTCGATTTATTGTAACATCCCGAAAAATAAAGTAATATAAAAATAAATATTTTAAAATTTAAAATATTTATTTATGAGTTTTATTGGTTCTTATTTGAATTTCTTTGGATTTTTGTATTGTATGGAAATCCAACAAATAGAATTAGTAAATGGAAAATGGTAAAAAGGTAAAATGGTAAAAGTAAAAGTTAGAAAAATATACCATGGTAACCCTAAGCATGCAGTGGATGAATTCAGCCAACAAATAATATTTTCATGTACAGGAATATGAATAAATGAAATGAAGGACAACACTTTTTGACTAAAAACAGTAGAAGTCAAGGTACTAGAAAAACTTAGAAAACTTTTCAGGAGCCATAAAAATTACTATGCTATCCTCAGAGTGTAACATACTTCTGGTAAAAATTTCATGAATTTATCATGTCATTTAGACCTTCTACAATTTAAAAAATAGAGGCTTCAAAAATCTAAAAATTTTCATGTCAGAATTTTTGTAAATTTATTACGCCGTATTTTGACTTGAAATTTTTATAGAGACATAATTAACCCAATAAAAACGACTAAAAAAGTTTTAAAAATAAATAATAATGTTTTCACCTTTAATTAAATCAAAATCCGAAATCAAAATTCTGAGTAGTGCACAGTGTCAGAATTATTATAAATTAATTATATGGTATTTTTCGTCCCAAAATTTTAATGGAAGCTAACCACTCCCAGTATACCATGGTCAAAAAGTTTCGTGATTTTTCAACTTGATTGAGAGCTGTTTAATGCTCAACATGTTGCCGTCCTGAAGCCTCATCCCATAAGATTGACAGCAACTCACTTGCATGTGGGCTCATCCCCTGTGCTTTGGAGACACCTTGCCAAAGTCCAGAATTTTCCATCGAACCAGCAAGCCCCAAGCCTTGTAAGCCTAACGCAAGAGCTAGCCAGCCATTGATTCATTCTCACGCCAAAGCACAAAGCCAGCAAGCTCCCAGTCGGTTTGAGCAAAACTTCAGGCGTTCATCCCCTTCTTCACATGAGCGTCATTCCAGTGAGTGCAGCACCAGAGATCAACGCATGCCCACGGCCTCTAGGAAGCACAAGGTAACCAGAAGACTATCAGTGAGCAACTCGGGAGCCAGAAGCTCACTGGGAGGTAAAGCAATCCCAAGCCCGAAGCTTCCTTCCTCCGCTGCGCCATTGCCGCCTCAAGTAAGCGAAGGGGAGAGATTGAAGATCAAGCAATCCAGTGAGCCATCTTCAAATTAATCGCATCCGCAGCACCTTAGTGCCTCCCAAAGTACTCATCAGCCTTCACTTTCGTGTTTCCTTGCCTGAAGCACCGCCGCGCGCCATTTCTTCTTCTCCAACTCCGGCGCATGGTGGTGGAGCTCTCCAGTCAACTTCCGACCGAATCAATAGGTAAAATGAAACCCCTAGTACTCCTTGATGCTTGATTCGCTACCGATTCGAGCTGAGATTGACTTGTTCTCTTCCTCGGCGAGCCGGCATCTCCTCCGCCGCAAGCCCACGGCGGTAGCCATGTCCGGTTGCTGCTAGAAGTGAAGAGCTACACCGCCTTGTGCGCCGTGACGAGCCGGTGCTCGAGGTGCCCTCGGCCGAGCTCCTCCGTCGTCGTAGCCTCGCCGGCGAGCTGCCTAACGCCTCCCCTGCTTCGGCTCACTGGTCGGCGAGCCCGCTCGGTCAGTCCAGTGCGCAGCAGTGGGTGCTCACTAAGGTGAAGGCGCCTCTCAACTCAGAAAACGTATTTTCAATTTTTCTTTAGAATTTCATTACCCGAGACAATTCAATTGATTATAACTTTTGCATTATAAGTCCAATTTGAATGAAACAAAATTATAAAATCATCTAAAATCAAGCTATTCTATAATATGCAAAAATGTTTTGAAAATCAGTAATGGGTGAATTTGAAATTCAAATTTAAATAAAAGGCCTAAAGATATGCCACATATTAAAATATTGTAAACAAACTTGAAATGGAATGAAACCAATTTTATTAGAATTCGTATCTATCCTGGAACTCAAATATATAAAAATATTTATATTTTACCTTTGTTTAAATCATGTCCCATTAAAGGTTATTCTCAATGGAATAAATAATAAAAAATGAATAATTATATAAAAGAAATTCTAAAATAAATAAGATTTATTTCTAAGCACTTGCATGTCAGTAGCCTACCTTAATATGCTAAAATTATTAAAGTATGAATTTGATTTAGACTTGTTTATGAATAATAAATGGTTTAAATGGAAAAGATGTATGTATATATGTAAGTGCATATAGTAATCAGTAACAATATATATATACATGTGAAAAGTGTCTAATAGCTGTACAAGAATATGAATAGCTATCAGAATGAGTAAATTGTCACTATAGAAATGTTTTCAATGAAATGTCACATATGCACAAGTTTATATTGCATCGAGAGCATAAGCATTGTATATGTAAAAAAATGGTATATAGGTATAGTTAATAAAGAGCAAAGACATGAAGAGAAACTGGATTCTAAATATCTAATGTGATCAAACTAAATGGTTCAACAAAAATCATTATAACAAAGTTATGAATAACACTTAACCAAATAATTGAATTTCCAATACTTGTATAATTCGAATAGTTATAAATTTCTCAAACGAACTTCAAATTTGACAAAACCAAAGCCTATAACCTTGAAAAATAATGCCCTTGCTGATTATGCAAAAATATCTTATGATTGTGCTAATCTGTATTAAGTCCATATTAGGCCCTAATGATCACTTATATGGAAAACGTATCGAATAGAAGCCAAATATCGCGGAATTAGTTTTAAAAAAATTTTAGGATCCTACCCTGTCAATACCTGGAAAAAGGATAGATTATCTTATAAGGTGTAGCCGCAAACTGTAAACGAAATCCGACTCGCTATAACGTTAACTTTGTGGTCATTTATGCTATTTCAACAACAAATAAAATAACTCGTATTTATAGTAAAATTCATAATATCAGTTTAGAAATACTGTACAAAGTTAATACTATCATATTCTGAAGAAAGAATCTTATTTTGTCATGCTTAACATATAAAACTTGATAGCGAAATAACCTTAAGTATTGTGATTTCTGGATTTTAAAAAACACTTAAGCCTTTTCATCAATCTATAGAATACCTCGTCCTAATACGAATCCCATGTAGAATAAATCAGAAACGATGTTTAGGATATGTACTACTATGTTCTGAGAAAATGTTTAATTTATAACTTATGGTTCATATAGTTTTTGCTTATGCAAAACCCTAATATGATAAGGATAGTAGTAGTCCTTTTTGGCCGATTTCGTTCAACGTAAACTTTAATGTCATGATAGCTTTTCAGCAATGCATTTAGCTTTTCAGCTAAACATTATAATTCATAAAATTTGTTTAGAATCATTATCCAAAGTATATACTATATTATTATGATGAAATAACCATATTTCATCATGCTTTCCTTATAAATCATGTTAGCTAAATAACCCTAAGTATTATGTTTTCTAAGTTTTATAATATGAATCGGTAGTAATGAAAAGTCTATGATAAAATATTTGTATCTTCAGAACCTTCTTAAAAACCATGAATATGGAACCAGTAACCTATCCTAGCAAATCTAACATATTCAAAACCTCTTATTATGCTTAATCAATTAAGGGTTAAGTGCTATTCATTCATATCATTTAGCATAATGATTTAATGTCTCAATTTTATTAATCCAAATAATTTTTTTGCCTCTTGAATTCGTAAGTCAAGAATAGATAATCTATAAAAGAAACCCTGTTTTATTCATCACAAAAGCCATTAACGCTATGAATGTATAATTAGCTAAATCATGAGATCCTGAAATCATTTAATCCAAACCCTAAATCATTCCTGTTTTCTGTAGTGAATCTTTATTTGATTGGTTGTCTGTTTTCTTTTTGCCCTTATTAAAGCTTGTTATTTGCTTTATTTCCGTTGAATGACGTGTAGAACCTGATGTCGTCGTTTCCGTCATCGACTTCATCTATTGTGACCTCGTCTTCACCATAAGCAATGATTAAGCAAGGCAAGTGCCCCTTTGACCATCTTGATCCTAGTATTTGATTTGCACTGTGTTTACTAAAATGTTTCATGCATGCGTTTACTTTCTGTAAAATCGCTATTTTGTGGTATTGGTAGATATACCTGTTGTCAGATGAAACTCCTTGATAATTATGGAAATGTGAACCTTGATAACCATAGAATAGGGCTAGACATTACTTAATGCCAAATGGGATATATGCGATCATGTTATCCATGCTTTAGCTTTTTGTGGGGCAGATGATCATGATTAAAATTGTTTCCTGAAATGTTTTATATGGAACCTAAATGGTCCTTTTTGGGAAAATGGTTGCTGGTAGTTTGCTAAAAACTCCAAAATAAAACTATGGTTTGACGCGGGCGATTATTGGCAATAGCCGGATGTGCAGAGGGATTTGCACGTAGTGTAGGGTGGAGTATCGCCCGTGTAGGATTAAGGACCGAGCAAATGGGATGTTGTAGATCCATGTTTTTCGTACAACCACGAGGGCTTGTATGAGCGGGCCTTAGCCTATTAAGTTGTTTAGATGTGGCTTTGCATTTATGGAAGGCGGGAGATTGCACAGGCATTCCTTTCCAGGTCTGCTTGTAGGGGTTTCTACATACCAATGCAACGGTGTACGCCTTGCCCTGGACAGAGACGTGGTGTTGTGTGTGATAAATGTGGATCCACGACTTGGGTGAGTGTCTCTGTTTTCAGGGCGAGGGTTAACGTCCCGGGCTGGTGTAAAGCCACGTCTAGATAATGTAACGGCTTTGTATGATCTCCTTGCCGACACACCAAAGGAAGTGTGTTAATTGATCTGGCGAAAAGGTTGATCATTCCTTGTGGGTAAAGTGTACACCTCTGCAGAGTGTAAGATCTAATCGATTAGCCACGCCCGCGGTTATGGGCACTTGGGGAAAATCCTCCCAATGTTAGAGTCTTTGGTATTTTCTAAAATTGGTTTGGTTTGAGCTTGTTTTAGCAACTGTTACTTTATGTCGAAGGGTTGACATTGATGGACCTTGTGGTTTGGATTATTCGAACTCACGTCATGGAGGACTGTGAGTATTACTTACTGTTGTATCTATTTTATTATCAATCAACTTGCTCTTATAAATTCCGTTTGCAAATGATAACTTGTTTTACAATTCAATTCTGCTTTATGCAAATTAACTGTATTAGCCTTTCCTTTCAAATGGCCTACATATACTATAGGTTTTACTCAAGTCTTGCTGAGTACGTAAAGTACTCACCCTTGCTTAATTATTATTTTAGGTTGATGAGTTAGCGAGGCTTCGAGTCTCTTTTCGTCGCAGGTTGCGGGGTCTTCTTCGTCGTGTTCTATTTGGAGTTTATGCCTTGTCAGTTGTCTGCGGGTCGGATGGGCAAACTACAAGATATTATTTCTTTTGCTGCTTTATTCTCTGAGTTGTAGCTTTTCCTTTATGTATTAGTTTCCGCTGTAATTAATTGTGGTGTGGTTGTGATTCCAATTGTTGTAAACATGTGAGTGCTAGCTACTGATCCAGGGAATAGCACAGTAATCACATGGAGGTTCCTGTTCATCAGAACGGGGTCTCACATTTATTTACCCTACTTTGAACTACATGAATTATCATTGACAGATTAGATTTATTATTTGAAAAAATTTTGCACATAAATATATTATTTAAAAAAACCCAGCCTATTTTCGCCACATGGTATGGCGAAAATAGGTTATCGCCACGAAAATAGGGTGTCCACCGGCAAACAGCGCAATTAACATTTTTTCGCCACACCGTTTGGCGAAAATACTGTTTTCGCCAACCCATCTGGCGACTACTCGATTTTCGCCGACCCATCTGGCGATGTAGTATTATTTTTGCAAAAATTTTAATCCGCGTATTAATGCCGCATTTACTTTCAAAAAATTATTATTTAAAAAAATTCTGTCACTTAACTAGTATTGGAACTTTAAACCTTGCATGCACCCTTTAATTCAAGCTTGCGCATGCTTGACCTAACTTTAGCAACAACTGTCCCACACATATTTACAAGGTACCACCATCGTTTACACCGTTTGATGTTATAATTTACAAGATACCACCATCTCTACACCATCCAGTCCAAAAACAAAAAAAATATGGTGCCAAAAAAGGAAAATAAATTCCTTTGACAAAATTTCTAAAAAAATACTGTAGTAATTTGAAAAAAAAAATTCGCCGGGATTTTGAATCTCGTTCATGACCAAAATCCAAAATGACGACCGAAATTTTTGAAATTTCGCCGGGATTTTGTACCAAGACAACCAAGAGGCACTTTGGTCTGTCGAAGCCAGATTGCAACAATTATCCGACATGGCAAGAAGATGTTGTCAGATACCTCGACTTCTATTGGCTTAGAGATGCCATCACGTGCGGCGAGAACCATACTAATACTCCGAGGAAAATGGCCTTGGACTTGGAATACCTTTACCACACGCTGAATTGGGAACTGTAGAATTGGTTCACTTATCAGAAGGACCCATTTGGAATGGGGCAAGTTCTATGGACGGCTTTTGGAAAGCCTACACCCTAGATGGATGAAGTTTAATACTATCTTCGATCTGGACTCTGAACCAATAAAGAAGAAAGTGAAGCTTTCTGAAGGTGGAAAGTAGAAGGGAGGTCAATCAAAAGAACAAACACCTCATAAGATACGAGTAAAGATGACTACTGTATCCGTAGTGAACAGATACAGATGTGCCAACCCGTCAACTCAAATGATGCCCATTAGACCTTATTTATAGTGCCAAGGAGCTGGAGGATTAGAAAGACGCCTACTTAAAGTGCTACAATAGCAGAGGCCAAGACATCTTTTAGCCCCCTGCATCCACGTGTCGCCCCACGCCAGCTCTAGCCTAATGATGCGCAGTGGACTTGGTCCACTGGACTGGAATGAATCCAGTAGTGATGGCTACCGAGGGGGCTAGATCTAACAATGCCGGATGGGGTGCCACTGCGCCGTGTCTATGCGGTTCAAGTGCTGGACGGTGAGGACTACCTCTACAACAGTTTTATCGACATTTGCGTGTGTATATTTTGCCCTTCTACCTAAGTACATATACAGTGCTACGAAATCTTGATGATTAGCAAAGAAAATGGTAATAAAGCTAAGAAAAAGAATAAGCTAAGAAAATAATCAACTGCCTCTCGAGCTTTGTTGCTGCCTCTCTTGAGTCTCTTCCGCACCAACGTAATGTGGCACCGGCGATGGCGACTTCGACAGCGAGCCACTACCGTCCTCTCTAGCTGTCACCGGGTACGGCGATGCCGACATAATCACCTCTGTGCCCGCCTCCAACACGCCAACGCTCCTCGCCGACGACTGCCGATCGAACCTTATCGGCGACGGCGACTTCGACCGGACAACCACAATCTCCGGCATCCGGTGCGGCGGCGACTTGGACCACCGCTCGTTCACCCTGCGGTACGTGGGTGGCGTCGGAGACGGAGACCCTGACATGATGTAATCCCTCGCCGTTGGTCCCGGCGATGGCGACTTGGACATGATCTCCTTTGATCCACTCGTCGAGCAGCTGCTCCTCAACGGCGACCGTGCCAGGATGTCCGCCAGGACCCTTGACGCCGTGGGCCGCTCAGGCGACAGGCTGCACCGGCGCAGCTGCGGCAGCGGCGGCGACACGGCCACCTCGCGCAGCCGGGCGAGCTCCGGCTCCTGGTGCGCGCGGCAGACCGGGCAGGACGAGTGCGCACACAGCCAGACGTCGATGCAGCTGCCGTGGAAGAAGTGTCTGCACGCCGGCAGCACGCGCACCACGTCGCCGTCCTCCAGCTCCTGCAGGCACACCACGCACTCCACAGCTTCCCTCCCCTTGCCGTTGCCGCTCCTTCTCCCACCGCTGCTGCTGCTGACGCCGGAGCCGCCTCCCTGGGTCGACGGCGCTCGCGCTCGGTAAGTGAACGTGGGTAGCGCGGCGATATCGTCCATGCTAAGCCCGAGCCGGGCAGCAGGAAGCGGGCCGTGGCCGGCAGCCTGGACCTGGCGCCACTCGGACAAGACCGACCGGCCGTAGCGGACGGCCATGTACAGTATGACGCTGACGAGGACGGCGATGATGATGTAGAGCAGCGTGAAGTTGGAACCGGCCGCTCCGGCTTCGGCCGAGGCGTCGTCGGAAGGGTCAGGCGGCGACGCGGTAGACGACATGGCTGCGGCCAAGAACTTCCGGTTCCGACGACTTGGTGTAGAGATGGTTTCAAGGACATGGCGGTCGGAATCAATCAATGAATCATTAAGTGGTGATTGCCGTGGGATTTATATGTGGACATGAAAGGGAATGTGCGTCGCATGCATGCTTATTGCATAATAGATTTGCAGTTGGGTCGCTAGCTGGAATCTGGTTCGGGCAGGAGATGAGGTGCCATGCTGAACATGTTAGGAACTTATTGCCGGTGTCGATATCGTGTTTTTTTGGGGGGGGACCTGGCGCTAAACATCGTGTAGGATCGAGCTGTTAGTACTAGCTTTCATGTATTAATCTTTGTTTGTAGTTTAATTAGTCAAACTTGACGTAATTCAGTGGTGATCTGGTGTGCAGTTGTTCAGACATGATTGATGACCCTAGCATTGTGAATTGTTCCAGCGGTGGCATTTGCTGCAGTTGGATGCCTGTGTAGGATTGAGGTCAACTTCGCAGCCAACTCATGCACGAATACCCCGCTGTTAGTTTTTGTTGTACTGGTTGCTGCTTCTAGGATGTGTACTTGTCATGTTGACTTGTAGTAGCAGTTGGCGTTATGTCCTCTTGTTCATCTTACTTTCGTTTTGGCTGCACGAGTTGAACCCGGTTTCTGTCTCTAGATTGGGTGGTGTGTGGCCTCAGTTTCCTACTTTGCAGATCATGAGTCGGGGAGAACAGAGTAAGCGGTGAAAAGAGATTAGAGTGTATTTCGTACTTCTGAATTTTGATCTCTCGGCCAAATCGGCGCGGTTGCCCGTTTGAGCAGATTACTCACTTTACATGCGCAAATTTTCTGGGTAAACTGGCAAAGCGAAGCATTGGAAGACTCTCTTGCCCACAAAGCGTAAAACCCAGGACGCTTTCGGGAACCTTACACTTCGACGCCATGCGAATCCGTCGTCACGGGAGACGGCGATCTTGACCAACGAACTACGCTCTCCGGCGTCCTCGGCCTAGTCGGCGACGGCGGCATTACCGAAGTGGCATTGGCCATCTGGACGAAAAGCTCCAAATGCGTCGGGGACCTCACTGGAGATGGCGACCTCGATGCGATGGCATCTTTGGCTCTTGACGTCTCGCCTCTCTTGGGCGACGACCCGCACCGGCGCAGCTGCGGGAGCGGCGGCGACAGGGACGCCACGCCCAGCCGAACCTTCTCAGGCTCCGGGCTCGCCCGGCACACCGGACACGTCGCGTGCGACAGCAGCCACACGTCGACGCAGCTCGCGTGGAAGTAGTGCTTGCACGACGGCAGCATGCGCACCAGCGCGCCCTCGCCGAGCTCATCGAGGCACACCGCGCAGCAGTCCACCGCCTTCGCCTTGCCTCCGCCGCCAACGCAGAGGCCGGGCGAGGCGGCATGGTACGTGAACGTCGGCAGCACGGCGACGTCGTCGGGGGCGAGGCCGCCCAGCTGCTGCCACGTGCGCGCGTCGACCGCGTCATCCCCAATGCCGGCCACGAGATTGCCATCGGCGTCGCCCCGGCGCGTGAGGCCGTCGGTGCTGGCGGTCCGGCTGTAGTAGACGATAGCGTAGAGGACGATGGCGACGAAGGCGCCGATGCCAGTGTACTGCAGCGTCGTGGACGCCGAGCCGCCGGCCATTGCCTCAAGGGATCGCGCGTGTAGGCGAAGCGCACGTAGCGACGGTGAGCTGTACAAAGTGGAGACGTCGCGGGAAGTTGTGTTGTGCACTTGTGTGGCTGGCAATGGCATTATTTGTTCCGTGGAGTTTAGCTGGTACGGCGTGGAATATTGGAAGGTAGGTTGAGTTTGCAGGATGGCGGGCACGCCGAGGAACGCGGTATTTTGATTCATGACGCTGGAGTGTATAATTGGAGTCAAACCGGATCGGATTACGGCGGGTATTGCTCGTCATATATATATATATATATATATATATATATATATATATATATATTATAATTACTTGGGGCACTATGGAGCCTGGGCTCCATGATACAAAATAGGTATATTCTCCTATGTATTGTACGTTTAATTTTTTGAAATTTTTAGGATGTTGAGTTTAACTAGTTTACTAACTAGTTCAAATTAAACTAGAGTTTCCTTTTTTTGATGATAGTTTGTTTGTAGGTATGTGCTGATTATATATATAAATCAGCAAAGCATGCAATTTAAATTCGTTTAAAATTTTTGAATTCGAGTATATTTTTTCAAAGTTATGTGTTTCATTTGAATTGTTATAGATGGATATATACCATAAAACTAATTTTTTTGAAAAATATACCCGAATTTAGCTTGAATCCGCGCATTTGAAATCATGAAGCCTAGGCTCGATGGTGCCCTATTCCGGCGTCCTATATATATATATATAGAGAGAGAGAGAGAGAGTCGGATACTGGTAGATTGGATATGAAATAAGAATTCATATACTAAACGACAGATTCAGATTAAAAACAAATAGAACAGGCGGATATATACTAATATGAGCTAAAGGCTATTGTTAGCGTGTTGCGGCATTTAAAAAAAGATTAGTCACTTTTTCGAGGGATAGGATGACTTTAAGATTCGCACAACACCTAAACCCTAAATACCCATCCCCTTCCCCTCCTCATCCACCACCACAACCATCCAACCCCGACAACGCCCCCACCCCACTCCTCCCGCCGGCGAAACTTGTTGGCCAGCAACCCCGCCGTCGCTTCTGCCTCCCACCGCGGCTACCAGGGCTAGCCTCGGTGCCGGTGCCGCCCACCTCCTCCCAACCTCTGGCCTACCTTCTTCTTGATCTTTCGCGGCTCGACGCCACTAGATCTGTTGACCCCATCACCTTCCATCGCTGGATTTGTCACTGTCAACCACCTTCCTCATCTCTGCCCTCGTCGATGAACTGCCCTACGATGCCGCCTATAGGCCTCCTCAACCCCACTGCCGACGTGACGACGACGATAATTCAGGCTTCGACAAACCCTGAACCTTAACCAATGAACCAAGCCCTAATCCGGAGGAAGCGCCGGCGCCGGAGAGGAAGATGACAAGGTCACCAGAGCATGAATCTCAATGGAAGATCCAAAGTTTATAAAAATTGACTAAACTATAATGATTTTTTAGGCAATTGCGAAATAGCAATTCCATCGTTTTTTTTCATAGGAACTTCAACCAATTAATTGGTCGCATACATGAGCTTTGGGCTACTCCATTCAGAAGGATGGAGTCTTCAGATTCAAAAGCGCTCGACTACAGCCCATGGTTTTGTGGGCTGAGGTCCGCAGGAGTTGGCGGAACATCCTGTTATCTGGTCTCGAATCAGGATCATATTGCTCATTCCGAGTTCTATCTTGAATCAGGATTAAACTATCGTGATCCTGGACCCCGGCTGGATATTGGACTTACTTCCCGAATTTGATCCCGATCGGATCTAGCTGTGGATCACGTGGAAAATATTCACCTGGATTCCCCCTAATAATATTATTTTCTGTGGGACACCCATTTCAAGACAGTGCCTCTTGTTCCTATAATTGTGCAGGACTTTAGTCGCAAATAGATCGATAAACAATATCTGTTTATGATTATATTACGAGAGGTGCTTCTATGCTTTTCTTTTTGACAGTTACACAAATATTAAAGTATAAATGAAGGGTAGATGGTGATTACTTACTCCTTCATTTGCTTCAAGATTTAGACAACTTGTATTGAGAGGAAAAACATTGAAACACTACTTTTATATTACCGATATTTAGTTTATACAGAGATTGCGACATGTCAGCCGATTTTACAAGTTTCACAGTCTCCAGGCTAAATTTATTTATTTATTTATTTACAACCAAAAGATAGGCTACACTTGAGTGTAGGCTTGACGTAAAACGTGTAGTCATCGCCATCTCTTCACCTGTAGCATATTCCTCCTCATACACCTCATGGTCTGACCAAAATATACAAGAATGAGTATGTTTGTACTCAACACCACGATGGTAATTTCCTTAATGCAGTGCAATTATTTCCATCGAGGGTTTTTAAGTGTTTGGACCTAATTTCATAATAACAGTAATAGAGTGGAAACAGTAAAAGGCATTTATTAACTTCCAGAAGAGCATGTAGTAACTTAATTGAATCATCATCACACTATATATCAATTGACATGTAAAAAATACTTATGCCTTGAATTTAGGTATCACCCCTTCACACAGATCCATTAACCAGGATCACAATAAATCCAAGTAATTTAATAGACTGTGCAGAGTTGTACAACTTTACTCACCAAATACCAACTATTTGTATGGAGTCGGGTTAACAAGGTTGCGTTAATGCTTGCTTTATATGCGCTGCACAATAAATAGGGGTCCATCTTAAATGACGATGGGTCCTTAACACGCCTAGGTAAGGTGAGCTGGTCCGCTGTTTATATGGGTCATACTGTGGCATACGCCAGTCTGTGGTCTCATACCAATACCAAACCTACCCGTTGCAGTATTCATGAAATGAACACAATAACCAGATCATTTTCGACTGTTCAATCCAGTAGATAGACGATATTTTATCTGTTTCTTACATGGCACAAGATTCTAGTCCTTATATGCTTCGAGTGGAACCTAACACGGTGCGGCCTGTACATATAACCACTCAGGTAACATGTGTACACAAGCATCATCAAATCACATAATACATGTCTGCCCTTGGCCAACATTGCAAATCATCAATCCACACGAATGATTATCTTTTTTATTTAACCACGTACCATTTCAGGAGATGATACGGCATGTCATCAAGCGTTGACAGATATCTAATCTAAATAACGCACTAGGGTTTTAACATTATAAGCGTCTAGGCCTACAATTTGTTGTTTAGGTGGTTTTGGTAATTAATAGTAACTCCTAAATTATTAAGATTAACTTTGATTTGGGTGTGATCAAGATAAGATAGGTTTGATGATGGATATGGGTTGCTCTTGGACTTTCATGGATCTCCATGCGTGCAAATCATAGCAAAGCATGTTCTTCACGAAGATTATGGATGTTATGACTAAAAAATGATCCAATGAGTTGAGTACGGATCATTTTAGTTGCTTTGGCCGTACTATTAGATTGAGTTTGGTTAGGTTGAATAACTAGTCGTGCTGCACACTAGATTTTGCTAACTCAATTCTAATGAGAGGGTACCAAAAATCAAGTTGTGGTTGAGAGAATCTGAGAGTTTGAATTAAAATCCAAACAAGTCAGAAAAGTAAATAGAGGCAGATTATCCAGATCAGCTCATAGCGTGAAGGTGTACCGTCTCTTCGAAGAAGGTATTCTCTGTGTTGCTGCCGTCCTTGCGAGTCCGAGTGTTGAAGTGCCGGTGCGTGGACGCGTTGCATTACACTTGGAGAAAAAATAACAAGAGTCAAATTGTAGCAACAAATTTTAGCCAAACTTTAAACGAAACCTCCCTGGTTAGCAAAAATGCGAAACGACTCAGCTCAGCCTCAGCCGCGTCGCCCATTTTATTTTTGGCGTCACGATTACGAAACTCACGCAGACGCTGGCGCGCCGAGTCGCCGCTCGCCGACCACCCACCACTTCACAAAATTTGGAATCTCCCTCCGCGCAGCGCAGCGGCTTTAGCTCGGCTCAGCACGAAAATTTTCAGCGGCCGTCTCCTCCCTCTTCCCTCCAAGCCCCAATTTTCCTCCAAACTTCTAGCGAAAACTCCCAAGATTCGCCGGCGCTTCGATCCAACACGGCGAAGCCCACCGATCCGTCCGCTCCCTCCACTCCTCTCCATCCAAAAATTCCCCCCCGGAAACTCAAATCTTGCAGCTTCCCTCCCTTCCACCTACGTTACAAATACCCATGGATTCTCCCCTCTCCTCCCCTCCCCTCCCCTCCCCAGCTCCGGCCGACCCACTTCGCCGTCTAGTACCACTACCACCCAGCCTGAAATCCAAGAGCGGCAGCTCGTACCCGAGATGGCGGTTGACTGCGGCGACAAGGAGAACCTGCTCCGGCTCCGGCTCCGGCTCCGGCTTCCGCCGTCGTCGCCCGTCGTCATGGCATTGCCGTCAAGAAGTGCCGGCTGAAGCGGTTCGGCAGGGCGCGGAGGCGGGTGCCGCTCGGGGACATCACCAACCTCTTCCTTGTGGATCCCGTGGGTGTGGCTGCCGAGTGGGAGGTGCTGCAGCCGCCGCCGCGGGAGGGGTCGGAGGCGGAGCCGGCGGTGCACAAGGGGCTTGCTGGTGGTGCGGCGGCGAAGGCGAGCAGATACTCGCTCCGGAAGGAGTTTAGATAGATGTGGATTGTACAGCTGATGGGATTGACGGGGTTCATTCCTTTTATTCTTCTCATTTCATTGTCCAATGACTCGTTGGACTGGATTAGATTGGATTGGTTGGTTGGTTTCCTCTTTTCTGCATTCTTGATGATACGAAATGAGTAGTTGAGAAAGAGAAAAGATGTGAAATGAACATGGATTTGGTCTCAATGGTTTCTCCTTGAAAAAGTTTGCTTATGGGCTTGTTAAACTGAACTTTTCATTTTTGATGAAACTGTTGAACTGAACTGGAACTGGAATCGTCCAACAACTCATTTTAGGGGGATTAGAATGTTTGTAGATCTGAATCTGATTCTCGAGTTCTTACGGCCTGTTTGGTGTTCTGCATTGCAGTCAATAAGCCAACCCTTACCTGTTGCTTAGTATGCAAACAACGAAACTCGAAAACTCATTTCTCATCTGTGTTGAGTAGTTGAGTGTGACTGCGGTCGCAGTACTAGTCCCACCGAAGTGGATTACCAGCATCTTCCGCCGTTGCCTGTGCTTATGTCTGGATTTATGATCAATCGGCAGTTTGTCTGGCATTGACAATGTTTGCATCCTAGTAGAGAGGCAGGAGAAAGTGCAACTTGTATTCAGTTAGGGTGTATTTGGTTGGTGGGATCAGATTGAATGGGATGGGATAGTCCTGTACTATTTGGTTCATGAATGTAATGTTTCAGTATTTATAGAGAATATTCTTTAAATTTGTATACCACTTTCCGGATGGAATGGTTTTATTCAAGCAACCAAACACATGAATAATTTTTTCTTGACCTATCTCATACATGTACTAGTTAGTATAAGTAACCAAATACACCCTTAATAACAATAGGCGCCGCACACGGGGTTCACAAAACCGCAAAAAATCGCTCGAAAACCGCGGTTTTCGAGTGTATTGCTGCTGCTCGAGATCAAAAACTGCACGGTAAACTGCCCTAATTAAAAAAATTGAAAAATTTGAAAAAAAATATGCGTTAAAAACCGCTCAAAAACCGTTTTGTAAGAACATCTAATTGGCCGGTTGGTTTTTCTCGAAAATCGAACGGTTTTTTACTTTTTTGAATTTGTTTCAAAAAAAAATGATTCCTTAACCCTTCGATTTCTGACGGTTTTCGTACCGCAAATTTCGAGCCGATTTTTCAAAAACGGTTTTGTGAATCCTAGCCGCATATCATTAAAATGATCATGGGGGATGGTGAGGTTTTTTACTATTATAGCTCCGTAAATTGTTTTTTTAAAAAAATTAGCCTCCGGTAGATTTTTATTGCACAAGTAGCTCTCGGTCCCGCGAAAACCGCCCCTGAGAGGCGCTGCTCACCCAGTGCAACGGACTAGGGGAGTTACAATGCCACCAGTCCGACACATGGCACCGCAAAAAAAGCGAAAAACACAAAAAAACAGAAAAGCATGCAACAAACTAGAACTCTGGAAGCACTACATGCTACAGTATTTTTTGCCTTTTTTTTTGCTGTGAGAGGGTAGTTATGATTTTTTTTTTAAATTTATTAGGTTTTATAAATGCATTATAATAGAAAAAAATTACACGACGGTTAGTTCTGAAAAAATCACACGTCGTACCACAAATATTTTAAGGACCCATATTCTACAGAGGGGCATAATATAACACAATATATTTGAGGAGAATAGTTATGGAAAAAATACATTTTAATTTTATTAGCTTTTATAAATGCGTTATAATATAAAAAAATTGCACAACGGTTAGTTCTGAAAAAATCGCACGTCGTACCACAAATATTTTGAGAACCCATATTCTATAGAGTAGCATAATATAACACAATATATTTGAGGAACTAGTTTTTTTAAAAATACATTATAATTTTATTAGGTTTTATAAATGCATTATAATAAAAAAATGCACGACGGTTAGTTGTGAAAAAATAATTCTACGAGGACCCATAAGTATTTTGGGTCCTCAAAATATTATTAGGTTTTATAAGTTAGTTCTCAAAAAAATTTATTAGGTTTTATAAGTATTTTGAGTCCTCAAAATATTTGTGATAGGATCTGTGATTTTCAGAACTAGCCAATGTACGATTTTTTCAGAGCTACTCGTAGAATTATTTTTTCAGAGTTAACCATCGTGTAATTTTTTTTCTATTATAATGTATTTATAAAACCTAATAAAATTAAAATGTATTTTTTTATAACTACCCTCTCACAAACAAAAAAAAAACGAAAAGTACTGTAGCATTCAGCGAACTGTAGCATGCAGAGCTTCCAGTCCGCTGCATGTTTTTCTGTTTTTTTTTGCGGTGCCATGTGTCGGACTGAGGGCATTGCAGTGCCCCCAGTCCGCTGCACTGGGAGAGCCGCACCGGGAGGCGCGGTTTTCGCGGGCCCGAGGGCTATTTTTTAAAAAAAAAATTGCGACGGAGGCTAATTTAAAAAAATTACAAAGCTATAACAGTGAAAATTTTGGGGATGGCACTTTTTTAGGTCATCTGGGATACATTAGTGATGGCTCCCATGGGTTTTTCCTGCACCGGAATTATCTTGTGAAAGAACAGTTTTGTAATAACACTAATTAATGCTTTTTACAAGTTTTTGATAAATTTTTCGTCGGTAGCTTAACTCTTGAGGGAATACAACACTAACCCCCGAAAAGAAAACACCGACATTGAGAAGTAGCCTCAAACATGACGCCCTTACCAGGACACCAACAAGACTAACAACTTGTGAAGCAATGACAGAAACACAACCCTCACCCAACTTGCAAACAACCTAGCCTAGAGCCGGCAACTACCAAGCATCTGCACAAACTGAAGAAACTGTGATCTTGCAAGGGCTAAAAGTGTAGCCGCCAACACTAGGTGCACACCAAGGCAACATCCACACCACAACACCACCATGGCACACAAACGACTATGAACCCTCTGGGTGTATATGACACCACCACGGCATACCAAACGACTATGGACTCTTTAAGTGTATGTGACACCACCAAGGGCTTTCAATATTTGCATATGCAAAAAAAAAAAAACCCTTTTAGATCCCTTACTGATGGACCCGTTGGGTGTATGTGAACACTGAACAACAGCCATCTGTTGAAGTAGCACTGTATAATTCTTGGAATATCTGATGAATGTACAAGAGAAAATTGTCCTTTATGTATCCTTTGGGTCATTTTTCGTGCAAATCGCTTCACATGTTGTAAACGGCTGTTCCTTTAGAAATCATCGTTTATTTAGCCTCTTATACCTCGATTTTTGCAAATCTAGTCCCCATGTATTTGCAAATTTGGCCTCCTGGGAGCTTAGCCGACCGCAGGAGCAAAGCATAGCCCACTGTGGCAGGACTCTTTCCACGCTACTCGGGCACAGCAACGCCTCCTCCCACGAGGTTCCGTTTGCGTGCCGCAGCTCCTCTCGCGCTCCCCAGACATAGCAGCGCCTCCTCCCGTTGTCCATCACCCTCCTCTCGTGGTCCATCACCCTGTTGCGGCGTTGGTGGCCTTCCACGCTCCCTGTGTGTAGCAGGGGATAGGTGTCGCCTGTCACAGTGTGGTAGGGAAGTGGACCAAATTTACAAATGCATGTGCTGGAGGCTAATTTTGAAGAAAAAAAAGAGGTATAGGGGGCTAGATAAGCAATGGTTTCTTTCCTTTAAGTGGCAATGTGGCATTTGGAGGACTCTCAGCATTTGCATTATTGGAAATTGCTTCAAATGATTTTCTCAGCAGATGATCTTGTTGCTTACTTCTAATCAGAACCATTCTCCTTAACAGAATATCTGGTAAGTGCTAACTGGTATTCTCTGTCTCCTTGTTCAAGTTCCTTCTATGAATTCGCACTACAATTGATTTTAAGGATGAATCTCTATGTCAGATTGTTGTGGTTAAGTAATCTCGTGGGTACTTTCAGTTTTATGATGATATGCTTACCATTTTCTTTTACTTTTTGTTATTGAAAATGCCTAAGTTGGATATTTTATTTTTTTGTCTACTGAACCCGACAACGTTATTCTGTGTAGAGGCTTCATAATTCTAATTTAGCTTGCTGATTTGCCTCAAGAACATAGTAGAATGTGTCTGCTCACTTAAACCTTACTCCGTTGAAAGTAAGTTTTTTTTTAGATTTTTCGCCAAGTAGTTCGCTACCGAGGTTCGCGTACTCGCACAAACAGAGATGTACATCTTAAGTAGGATGCTGCAGCCTGCAGATGAATGAAATTGGAAAAATATTGCTAGCTGTCTCAAAGGTTACAGTACCGGAATATACTAACTCATTGCTAGGACATTTTGCTTGTGCTTCTGATTAACAAATTATGATGCATTTAAGCTCTATATCTTCATTTTTATTTGCAGAAGATACTTTAATAATTGGTGTCAGCAAAATGTAAAACCTGCTTATATGAGTTACGAGTGCTACTTTCTGGTTTGTATTAGCTTTGACCAACACTTTAACCCTCAGGATTCACCTTATTAGTGTCCTCGTAATTGTGGGTAAGTATCGGTTTCTCTAAACTGAAAGTTTCTCCATTGTGTTCTCATGAAGTATATTGAACATACGAGCTGGTGCTATATATTTGCATTTGCCAGTTGCTGCATATGGATCGGTTTTAGTGTACTGTATTCTGATCTCCTTTTTTTTTGTGAGAATAGTGTACATGTTCTGTTTGACTAGTCACATCAATTTGATATACTTCTACTCTTACTAGGATACCACTGCTAGAAACTTGTGTTTAACTTAGAAAGCAGATACCACCTTACATGCTTGGTGCATTAAGCTTCAACTTCCACCGGACAGTATTTCTCCTTTTGTTTTGCGGCGAAGCGATTCACCGACTGACAATTTGGATGGTGAAGTCATTCATTAATATCCTATCCTGGCCTTTCCAGTTACGTCCCATTCATTTGTTCCAGTTGCAATCCAGATCACACTTCGTGCCCACATCTTTACAGCACTTGATCTAATCAACCATAAACGTTATATAAAAACGTCCATATCTACCATTTCATTTCTATTAGTGATCTTGAATAAGGTGCCCTGGAATAAAAAGATTGCCATCGTCGGTCCATATCCGCTAGTGACGTCCATAGAGGGATCAACTGAAGAACAATACTAAACTTCCTGAGGTATATACAAAGCAAAGATAACTAGCGCTGTTGCGCATAATAATGCACTTGTGGGTAATGAGATCTCACTTTTGCTCCTTCCTTACAAGAATTCAACTGCCGATTATGTGGGAGGGATCCTCTTCGAAGGCCCAACACAAACTTAAGCATAGCATTTTGAGGTCTGATCTGACATTGGTGCACAAAGCATGAAAAGCAAAAGCCCAACCTGTCAGGCATTTGAATAGGTCTACTGATAAATTTTAGTTTACATGTAGAATTGGGATTCTAAAGCCCCTATCAGTGCTAAACCGAAGGGATATATTGAAAGAGTAGAGATCTCATATCAGTTGAGTGTTATGAATTATGAGGGGAGAACATTGCAGCCAGGTTGGAACCATATGTTCAGGAAGTGTTGAAACAGCTGTAATCCGAAAATCTGAATCCTGTAATATATCCGTATTTGGTACCTTGTTTTCATCAAAACTCTGATACTTCAATCACTATTCTCCAATGGATTATGACGATGGCAGTACATGTTGCGACGTCTCTGTCGCAAAACATGACAAAACCTCTGTTGAGTCAGAGCTTACGCAAAGTCAGTATCTGTTGCGTAACCGGTGTATTTACCCACCTCAATATTCCATATTTCCGTTTCATGACATCAAAATTTGAAAGAGATGTCGGGAGGGAAATAAACATAAGTAATAGGTAAATAGCAAGAAACAAGGTTCTTTTCCTTCAACGTTTGCTTTCACAGAGATTCAGTTTTGTTATGAGTCATGCAACCGTACTAATGATCCGTCATTGTCCACAAAAAGGAATATGAGATGAAATTGTTTGGATGAAAAGATTGGAAAAGGGAAGTAAAAGAGTAACTGCAGCTTTCAATTCTGAGGAACAATTAGCATATCAAATTCTGAATTACAATCATGGAACTGAAATATAGCTGCAAAAGATGCCACTTTTTTTTTTGGAAAATAGCAAAAAGGTACTACTTGTGTTCCAATTCGGAAAAGCATTTTCCTTCGAAAAATGAGAGCTGGATTCATGAACTTCTGCTAGGGACCAACCCAGTTGCGCAGTCTTTCCTCGGTTGGCGAAAGAAAGGCCACAAAATTCATGTGCACTTTCTTGATGAAAGGCCATAAAAATTGAGAGCTGGATTCATGAAACAAAGGCAATCTTTCTTAGCTCCGCCACTGTTTATTGTGTTAGTGGTATGCCTTTGAGGCAATCATGAAGATGATTGTATCATATCTATATTTATAGAATAATATAGATTATTATGTCTCTTGAATAAATATCATTAGTATCGATCAATAAGTATATAACTTGTTCGTGAAACTTCTTATTCATGTTTTAATATTATTCTGAATTATACCTGACCTTATATCATCATGTTGGACAATTGTGATTTATAGTCGGCACATGTATTTATTGATGATCATATTTCACAGATCATAGATATAATGATATCAAATCAATAATGTGGACACATATTGGAGAACATAGTGTTGGAGTGACCCACCATGAGACACTGTGAGAATTGTTGTATTCTTAAGTGTCATTAATTGGTCTCATACATAGTGTATGTGGGATCCTTAGACCTAAAATCGTCATGATTTTCTACATGTGCAATAATATACTTAGGGGTTGCCAAACGTTATTCCGTAATTGGGTAGTCATAAAGGTAGCTTTTGGGTTTACTATGAAACATGCGGAGGAATATGAGCGATCAAGATAGAATTTGCCCCTCCTATATATAACGGGAGAGATATCTTTAGATCCCTCGATGTAGTTAGATTAAGGAAGTGCATGGCTATGCCGAATGTGATCGATGAGTCAATTGCAACTAAGTAATCTACTACATGATGAGTAAAAGATTGAGCTATCATAGGATGGCACGTTCTCTTCTTGAGTTTGATCTGGTATCGTGAATCAAAGGGATCGGTACATGTGCATTATATATGCTCATCTGATATTATCTTTATGTATATTTGGGAGTCGCTATGCCCTACTAGGGGTCATTGTCGACTTATGGGCCAAGAAGAGTTTTCGGGCCATGCCCAAATATGCATGAATCTACAGGGTTACACACTTAATGAGTTGGAATACATTGGTTTGGATTGGATCCATCGCTTATGGGCTAAGTGGGCTTTGCACCTTTGTTAGACCCCCCAACATAGGGTTGAACTAAGGGGCTATATAAAGGGAGTATGTGATGGCTAGGGTAAATCAATTGTTGTACCACCGCACCCACTGAAACCCTAACCGTCACCACTCAGGTCCTGCCGTGCGCGCTGGTGCTAGCACACCGGCGCATGACATTCCCTCCCTATATGTGTAGACTTTGGTAGAAGCGTTGCCGTTATTGCAACGCTGATTGGGATGATCGTTGGAGCACGTTCGATCAACACTCGAGGAAGATCGATCACTGTTCATGCTATTTGACTACTACTTAAGGACGATCGACCATCGCTCGAGGACGTGCTTTGCATTGAATCTGGCTACTTCAAATATCTTTTCGCTACATTGCGCGTCTAGTGGTAATGATCCATGGTTTATTACTTGCTTGGCATCCTGGTTTACATGACAGAATTTTTTAATGTGCCAGTGTAGCCTACCCGTATTTCTTCATATTGGTCATTTAGGACATGATGATTCATGAGGAGAACATAATACGTAGGCAAGTAGGCTGCATAATAAGGTTACACATTATATGTACTCGATCCCTATATGATGTAGGTCATGGTTTCTTGTAGAGTTACCTTAGGTAAACTAAGTGAATGATAGCCATAAAAAATTTTACCCCAAAGTATTCCAACTTTCTATCACTCCAGCAGCTATGAAGATCAGAAACTATCACTCCCACAGCTAAAGCAACATAAAACTAGCAAAACCCTAGAAGGCCGGCCTGGCTGCACCTAACCGGGGGTATAAGGACTGTCTAATTGAACCCCCAAACAGAAACAAAATAAACATATTTCAAAACCACAAATTGATTCAATTATCAAACCACAACTTCAAATTATATGAAACTAGGAACATATCATCCCTAGGACCTCAGTAACCTATTTCAATAAACAATCACATACATCATTGACAAAGTTTCAACCTTTTTCCATTTCATGAGAAGTTGCACTAAAACCAAACCAAAAGTCAAATTTGATCCTGCACTTGCTTGTGGGTTAAGGATTGATCAAGATGATCTTGGATCAACTCCTACACATCCTAGCAAGTCTAAGAATAGCAAGGCTCACATCAAAACTCCATGAGCAAAGATACGCCAAGATCCAACCAAAACAAGACCAAAATTAGGCAATTCAAGGAGATGCTATGAAGAGTGCCTAGTTGGATGGAATCTGACTTACAAGAGGTTTCTCTATCAATTACACATCTTTGGCATAAAGAAGACTCAAGAAGATAAGAGGAGAAGGCAAAAACACCTCAAATCAAGAAAGAAACATATCAAAACAAGAGCACAATTTCTTGCACGGATTTGATAGATATATTGCTACATAGAGATGAAGGTTTATAGCTACTGCCTTTGGAGGATAAGAGCACCAAGGACAACACTCATGCAAATATTTCCTCATACCTGTTGTAGACTACTCACTAAAGACTTGAAGAGATGAGAACGATCCCTTTCCATCCTTCCCTTATATAGAGGCAAGATCTCTCCCCTCCCTCTATTAGACCCTAATATAAACCCTTAGCAGATACTATTCACTTTCACATGGGAAAACGTGCAAACCCACATCTTATCGAGTTTTTCATTCACACAACCCTTGTGAAAGCTTTTCAAAGCACAAGCCCGAATCCATTAAGTCTTGATCCTCTTGATCTCCTCATATTCTCCATGACCTAAACCGCCTTTCCCAAGAATCGTGATTTGGTCTCTTCACATGTTCCGATATTTGTTAAAGTATCAAAATATCCTTGATAAGCAACCTTCATGCATGACAAGTGTAGGTTCACCGATGGCTTGCCTCGTGTCAGCAAGTCTCTGCCATTCTAATTCCCGTTGGACCACCACCGCACTTGCACCGACCGAACCACTTGGTACTACCTGATGTTCAAAATTTGCCTTTCACTTTCTTATCCACTATGCACCTTGCTTGAGCTCAACCATCTCACCCAGCATCTATGGCCATTCTAGACCTCGGTTCTCTTAACCAAGTCCCAGTCCTTCTCCCCGTTAACCATAGTTGACTCCAAGCCACTTGTATATCCAAAAGCCAAAAAAAACTTGTGTGAACACAAGTTCTTCACAACTTAACTCACGTTAATCAAAATATGTATGATGCAACTCATATGCACTGACCCAAGGCTCCCAAGCATTGCCAAGACCAAGAGCCCAAATTACCATACATAAACTCATGCTCGAAATAGGAGTACAGGACACTGGTCTAACCGCACTCCTCATGACGATCAAACTGCCCAACCACAGAACGGTTTGACTGCACCTGGTCGGACTGACAGTCAACTGGGGAAAAAAATTCTTCAGTATCGGTGCCTTGTAGCATCTATAACATCCATCTTAAAATAAAGACACATGATATATATTAGAGGAGAGAGAACAAGATTTAACTGCTTTGTATTTACACTATATCTAGTTTTTACAAAGAATGTTACAATAAATCTTGTACAGATAGAGGCCGATCAGATTGTCCTCTCACAGACCACCGAAACCCCTCTCTCGAAAATATCAACCGCCATTTAACTCCCGATCTAACCGCCCTAGATCGATCTGAATGCGCCAATGCCATCGGTCAGATCGCACATGACTTGATCCGGTTGAACCATGACCGCATTCCTAGGTCGATCAGATCGCCCAACACCTGAAAGTCTTGAGTTTTTAGCAATCCAAATTTGAACTCGACAGATAAAGCCAATTGTTCGTCATATTCTCGATGGGACCTTCGGTATCAACAAGAATAAATTTTTTTTTGGTGAAGTGCATAAATAAAATCTAGAGGCGAAATGCATGTGTTGAAATCCATGGGTTTCAACTTGAAACCCATGGATTAGGACATGAATGCGAAATCAATACAATCAACACGTCGAAATGTTCATCATATTCTCGATGGGACCTTCTCGCATGGTCCTTCACTATCAACAAGAATAAACTTTTTTTTAAGTGCGTGAATGAAAATCTAGAGGGGAAATGCATGTGTTGAAATCCATGGGTTACAACTTGAAACCCATGGATTAGGCTTTGTCAGGACTCTGGTCTTTTCTTCGGTTCATGTCACAAATTTTCGCTTCGAAGGTTCACGGTGTATCTGTATCAAATTGTTGCTGTACTATTTGCTACCACTACTAAAAAAACCTTTCTTGCCGGTCTATCACTACCGGTTTAGCTAAACCGACAGTGATAAGACTATTACTGTCGGTTCATAAGCTAGACCGGCATAAATACTAGACTGAAGAAGAACCGGCAGTGATAGTAACTTATCGCTGCCAGTTCTAAAATAAACCGGCAGTGATACTATTACTGTCGATTCTAAAAAAAAATCGACAGTGATAGTAATTTTTCGAAAAATCATAACTTTTTCATACGGTGTCGGATGGAGATAAAATTTATATGAAAATTGTAGCTCTCGACGAGATCTACAACTTTGTAGTTGACAACTTTTTTATTTTAAGTCATTTAGATGTCCAAATAATGGTATCACTTCCGGTTGGCGATTCGTATTCCCAACCGGCCGTAATAATGCTGTCAACCATTTTTCAAACATTTTTTAAAAAATCATAACCTTTTCATACGATGTCGGATCGACATGAAATTTATATGAAAAGTATAGATCTCGACGAGATCTACAACTTTGTAGTTGACAACTTTTTTATTTAAAGTAATTTAGATGTCCAAATAATGGTATCACAGCCGGTTAGCGGTTCGTATTACCAACCGGCAGTAATAATGTTGTCAACCATTTTTCGAAAAATCATAACTTTTTCATACGGAGTCAGATGAAGATAAAATTTATATGAAACTTGCAGCTCTCGACGAGATCTACAACTTTGTAGTTGACAACTTTTTTATTTAAAGTCATTTAGATATCCAAATAATGGTATCAATACCGGTTGGCGGTTCGTATCCCCAACCGGCAGTAATAATCTGTCAACCATTTTTCGACCATTTTTTAAAAAGTCATAACTTTTTCATATGGAATCGGATGGAGATAAAATTTATATGAAAATTGTAGCTTTCGACGATATCTACAACACTATAGTTGATAAATATTTTATTTGAAGTCATTTAGATGTCCAAATAATGGTATCACTGCCGGTTGGCGGTTCGTATTCCCAACCGGCAGTACTAATAATGTCAACCATTTTTCGAAAAATCATAACTTTTTCATACTGAGTCGAATGGAGATAAAATTTATATGAAAATTGTAGCTCTCGACGAGATCTACAACTTTGTAGTTGACGATATTTCCATTTGAAGTAATTTAGATATCCAAATAATCATCAAAATTTTTGGAGACAACGGATCAAAAGGTAAATATATCCTATGTTAGTTGAGGATTGAGTGATGGGTGAGATGGTAAAAGGCATTCGTCGAGTGCTAGTAACCGCATGGTCGCGTGACTTGTGACTTGTGACGCGCGGTTGTGCGTAGAATATGGGGTGGTCGGTTCGGACGCAAAATATTTGTTTTTTATTTTACCGAGTGATTTACGAACCGGACTATCACTGTCGGTTCGTTTTAGAACCGGCAGTGATACAATTATCACTGCCGGTTCTAGAACCGGCAGTGATAGTTGGACTATTACTGCCGAATAGGTACTGCCGGTTTCAATATCCGACAGTGATGCCAGTTTGGAACCGGCAGTGATAACTGTTTCTGTAGCAGTGTACTCTCTTTTAATGCATGACAGAGTTCCTGCTGTTTCTTTAAAAAAAACACGTCGAAATATTGAGTCGAGAACAAATCAAATCTAGGAAAAGCTTTATGATTCTTATGACATGCAGAAGTAGATTAAGGTTTGCAATGCGCGATGACTTGCAAAAGTGTGTTGATGACCGTGGATTACGTACGTTGGAATAATATGAAAGGAAGAAGTGGATTACGTTGGATATATATCCTCTGATCATGTGTTGACTTCTTACGCATAAACTTCCATTTCCCAACGCAACTCAGCCAACATACAGTGCAAATCGTGTCACGCCGAAGCATCCAGAAACACTCTTCATCCACTAATGTAAGTACTTTGCCAGTCAAAAATAAGTGGCATCCTACGTACAATGCACGCTATCAAACTATTTTATTTTTGACAAACAATAACTTTATAAATATTTGGACTCATATCTTTTCAAAAATGAACTAATTCTATGGGAGTAGATTTGTCTCTAAAAATACTTTTATACTATTATAATTTTATTAGATTTTACTAATTATATTATAATCAGAATTAATGGTCAAATTAAGTAGTGTTTTCGAGACCGTAAGTATTTCTAAAAATCACTTATTTGCGACTGGAGGTAATACTCGTGTCAGATTTATAGTTGCCTATTAAGCTATATATTGGATTTCTTATCAACCATTTCCCTTAGAAAGTAATCACTTTTTTGAGCCATTAGATCATACCAGTTAAAGATTTGAGCCCCGATTAGGGTGTTGAGGTTCACTAGGTAGCAAAAGGGTTGCAATCTCGGCTCCGGCCTACAAAAAATTCTTGGCGATTCTAGGAAATTCTCGGCGGGATATCAAAGTTCTTGATTTTTTTTTTCAAAAAAATTCAACAATGTTGTTTTACATAAGTTGTAGCGACTAACACATAGTACATATTGCACAAAAATGGGAATCAATGGGGGCATTTTATGCCAAATCCCGAGTGTACAAAAATTTTCGATACCTCGTCATGCTATGCCATGCTGGCTCAACTCGTCTCTGACAAGACTCAAGCACGAATCAGGATACACACTGTATTGCTGCCGTGTTGTGCTGGCCTAAGCCCTGCCTTGTTGGACGTGTGGAGTTGTGGACACTATCGCCGCCTGTCCATCTCCGTGGTTGGCACCAAGGATAAGAAGCGAGCGTTGACTGCCGACAAGGATCCAGTACACATAATTATTTGAAGAAAAAGAACTAAATTTTAATTATTCATTGGGTACAGATACAAAGTTATTGTCTCGTTAAAAACCTTATTTCCTAGAGTGGGGTTACCCTGCTAAGGAAAAAAAGTACAGTATACATATTAGCTACCCCCAATGTTGAGAACTTGAGATTGTTCATGTGTTCCATGCCAGCATACATCTATGTGTGGTGGCGTCGATGGCTACGCGAGGCAAGTGTAAGACGGTCGTATACGGCGTCGCGAGTGCGCTCAACGAGTGGCACGGCAAAGCATCGGCTCAGTACGCGTGCTCAGTATCAGTGAGCATGTACTCTCTAATCTCTATTCTCCATATTTTGGCATCTTCATTGTCTCCTCTTTCTATGCATGCGAGGACTGCAACTGCGCCAGCCGTAGGGTAAGCCACAGCATGCCGCAGTGTCACGACAGGGCACCTTACCACGCGCCATTGTACTCTATCACATGATATGCCTGCTTCGGATCTATCGGACCTGTTTCGTACTGTGCTGGCCTAATCACGGCTCATGCAGGTGTGCCGCACCGTGCTGCCCATCGTGCCCAATTGCGAGGCCCAACATGGTCTTATCATTCATGCCGTACCAATCAGGCTTGTGCGCATACATGTTGTGTTGTGCTTCGGCCGTATCTTGCCACAGGTTAACAAAAAAACCTGGCCCACTGTCCAGGTCTACTCCCATATACAATTCCACATGGCTAAAAAAACCCAAACGGTGGGGTTATAAATACACGTACGAGCTAGCTCTTGCCCATCATCTGCATATTCCACTTGCGATAGATAGCCATAGCTGTAATTTGCAAGGAAGCTAATAACTAGCTAGGTAGCCAGCGAGGTACACAGATCAACCATGAAGCTAGCCCTATGCTTGTGCATCTGCGTCCTCCTCCTCGTCGCGTCGTCGCACGTCCCGCTCTCCGACAGCCCCCCGCTGGGCCGGCGTTGGCTGCAGGACGCCGTGGTCATCGGCGGCAGCCCGACAGCGAGCACGACCGCGACGTGGCCGCGTGAGACGCCGGAGAAACGGTGGGATCGGTCCAAGAGGCTCAGCCCCGGCGGCCCTAACCCCCAGCATCACTGATCTGATCATCAGCTGCCTCGATTGTGCTATTATTCGTCACCATTTCTCTACCTACCGGATTTGCCAACCCTAATTTCTACCATCGGCGAAGTGCCGGTTCGGAATAATTTTCCCACTTCTTTTTAACTCGTCGAATGTTAAGTTGGCTTGTTTGCGCGTGTGTGTGTCTAATATAAACTTTATGTGATCGATTTTCATATCTGCACTTTCAAATGGACGTTGATCTGCGCTAGATCGAGGCCTTGATAAAGGATTAATAATGCAAATTTATATCAGCCGCAATTTTTCTCAGTTTTTCATGCTGTGATGAGCATGAGTAATACTCTCTTCGTTCTTAAATACATATTATTCTAGCTTTCAAATTTTGTTTCTAAATACATATTATTCTACAATTTTGAAGTGATTTTTACTATTTATTTCTTGTATACCCCTCCCTTACGCTATTTTCAATACTATTTACCACTATAAAACTAGAATAACATACAACATCCAAAGAACAATAAGTAATTTAATAAAGAGAGTGTAATACAACTATTTATACTTATGTCTTGGTGGAAGTGTAATATTCTAAAACGATATCTACGTAGAAACAGAGCGAGTAATAGCCGGCCAAGTGCCAACAATGACTAAATGTCAGAGTCCTCTTGCGAATCTCTCTCGAAATATATGACTTTTTAATTTGGATATGATCAATGGTTGGTGGTAATCCCCTTCAACTAACATCTTGTACATGTTCTTGGAGTTCTTTTGGTCCGTTGCACCACCCTAGATGCACGCTATCCAAAAAATTTTTTTGATCATAGTGCCTAGACACTATGATATATATGATAGTGGTTAGACAGTATTGCGCATCACATCAATTTGTGCAACTTCCATGGCTGGGAAGCCGCATGCATGCATGCATATCCATATCAGTTCGTTGGCTTTCCGTAGTGGTAATTCGTCGATACGTACTGTGCGCGTGTGAGTGACGACGCATGCAATTGATTCGAAACTCCTTTGAAAAAGAAAAAAAAAAGAACATCACATGCAATCAATTGGACACTGGACACTCGGCAACTACTACAATGTTCCCCAGTGAGATCGGTACACACTTCCTTAAACCCTAAACCAGTTCAACAGCTTGTCGTTAAATTATCAGATAATGACAAGATGGCAATCCCTCGCTCCGTCGTCAGGCCGGAGGCAGAAGGGTGCGCGATCAAAGATGGGTGTTACACGCCGCGGCCGGAGAAGAAGACCCGGGAAGGCGCCCGGTTACTACGGCGTGTCCAAGGGTCACGGTCCCCGGGCCGTGGCCCTGTGATCCGCAGTACGCACCACCGATCGAACTCGTGACACCACCTTAAATAGGAATATATATGGCTTGTTTGATAGAGCTTGATCCTAGTTTCACTTGAGATCTGAGACTTGTAGGTTACAATAAAGTGAATTAAGTTTATATTTTTGGTCTAAAATATAAACAAGATGATCCATCTAAACACTCTTAATGTACTCACAGCTCCAGTTCCATGGATCTGGTGGAGCCAGTAATACCCAGCTCCACCAGATCCACAGATCTGGTGGAGCTGGAGCTCTGCCAAACACACCCATAATTCATACTGTACCACACTAAAGATTAGCACTCAACGTTATTTCGTGAAATGCTAACGAATGGAGTGGTATAGTATAAATTATCCGCAAACGACATGGATTGCGGAGACCTACCGAGTGTGAGCACACGCTCGTCCTCTACTTAAATAAGGCTCTATTTTGGGCAGCTTCTGTTTAAAAGAAAAACGGATTATTTACCGAACGGGAGGATGCTGAATAGCTTCTCTTACAATCAGAAGTAGATTTATACACAAAATCAGAAACTGTGTCACCCGCTAGTTTCTTAGAGAATCAAAATCTGTCTCAAAAAGAGCCTAATATACACAATATCAATACCAAGGATAGGATCGATCCAGATGGATGAGAACGAAGATCCTTGATCATGCCACCGGATCATCCGTCCTTCGGTATGCATGCAAATTGATATGTTGTATTACTGAATTTCTAATTATTTGGGTATGCTTCAGTATAACTCTTTTTAAAAATGTTACGATATTAAAGCAAAGTAGTTAATATTAGAGGGACAACTATATGCATAACCTAAAAAGGATAAATCAAATGAAATATTTTTTCTACCTAATATTTGTCTACATCTATATCTAGTATTTAACACCTAATATTAACTACTTTACTTTAAGATTCATAAATTGTTCCAAAATAGGTGCACCTAATTATCTGTCGATCTATCTATCTATCTGTCTATCTATCTATCTATCTATCTATCTATATCTATACTAATTAGAGGCTCTTCTAGAAGCTTCCACGTTAATCCTAGATATAAAATGCTAGAAATTCTCATTAATCAGAGGAAAAGAAAAAGGTTAGAAATTCCCACATTAATGTAAAAAAAGAAAAACATATATGCTTAAATTACAACTCATGCAAAAATTAAGTAAGAAACTTGTATGCAAATTACGGAATATAGTATGCCAAAGTCCTCATTAATTTGTATCGTGTAATTCGCATAGCTGGATCTGTATATTCATGTCTTGAAATGCACGTAGTCAGCTAGGTCTTTAACTAACTAGGTAAGTAACTGTGACGTGCTACGTCGTGATCGTCGCTACCCACGCGAGCAAATCGAGAAAACGTACGACTGCCGCTTTCTACGCGAGCAAATTGAGGAAACACGCGAAACGGTTTCAAGGATATAAACGTAATTGCGTTTTTTTCGTATTTATTCGGCAAAACGGTTGAAAGGATATAAATGTATCTGAGTTACTGCGGCGTGCCACGCCGCGACCTCCGCTCCACACGTAAAAAATGGTAAAAATGATCTAGACGGGTTTTTTTCGAAAAAAGACATAAAAGGACCTAAATGCTTTTTTCGGATAAAGACAAAAAAAAATAGACCTAAACGTAATGCTTAAAAAGGTCAAAAGGACCTAAACGTAATATACTTTTTTTTTCCGAAAAAAGATCTAAACGTATTTTTTTCCCATAGAAGGATCTAAACGTAATTTTTTTCGCGGCTTAACTCGAGCCACGAGTCGAGCCGGCGCCAAGCCAGCTCAAACGAAGCAGAGCACCGGAACTCTACCATCTTTAATGAAGGTATGATAACTCAGCCATTAGAGAATGCTTATTAATTACGCAATGCTAAAGGACAAAGTGTATTTAAGTTACCACGTTTCCTGAATTTATCTTTTATATCTATATTATTGCATTGGTGAATAATATAATACTTACTAGAAAATTCCAACATTAACCAAAAAATAGCTATAAGTTCCACGTAAAAAATTAACATGTATATATGGTGTTGGACGGATGATTCCAAAGATATATATATGAGAAGTTGGCAAAAAAAATTAGAGTCGTGCACATCCAAGAATCCTAGCACTCATCATTTAAAAGATGCAATCCAAACCAAAAAAAAAAAAAACAAATCCAATCCGTATGCATGCTTACCTCCAGTCCGATTTAAAAAGAAAATCCAATACGTGTAGAGGCTGACCTCTAGTATGGTTTCAGAAAAATAAAATCCGTGTCCATGCTGACCTCCTGGCATATGTTGCAATATGAATAGATCCTTTAATTCTCAGCTTTTTGGGGAGCAACGATATAAAGTCTACCTATCCTATTAGGGTGTGTTTGGTTACTTATATCAAGTAGTATATGTATGAGATGGTTCAAGAAAAAAGTTATCCATATGTTTAGTTGCTTGAATGAAATCATCTCGTCCTAGATGGTGGGATACAAATTTAAGAAATATTCTCTATAGATACTGAACCATTCCATTCACCCAAAACAATAGAATCAAATGGTACAAAACCATCCAATCACATTCAATCTCATCCTACCAATTAAACACACCCTTAGTGTACTACAACTTCAAATGTGATATGTAGACACTATATTCCATAGCAGACGCACGGATGCATGACCAGTTATATTAGTCATCAACGTGTGACTAGTCATACCTTTTAAGGACTCGAAAAAATTCAAACCAAAAAGTTTCAACTCGAAACATTTCAAACTAGAGAGTTTCAACTCAAAAAGTTTCAAATAAAAAAAATCTGAAATTAGAAAGTTTCAACTCGATATATTTTAAATAAAAAAATTTCAAATTAGAAAGTTTTCAAATTATTTGAACTTTTTCAAGTTGAAACCTTCTAATTTGAAATTTTTTAATTTTAATTTTTTAACTTGAATTTCAAATCAAAACTTTTTGAACCAAAAGTTTTTTAAATCAAAACTTTTTGAACCAAAAGCTTTTGAATCAAAAGGTTTCTAAGTTGAAACTTTTTTATTTAAAATTTTTCAAGTAGAAACTTTCCGAGTAGAAACTTTCTAATTTGAAAATTTTTTGATTTAAAACTTTTCATGCTGAAACTTTTCGATTTGAAAATTGTCAAGTTGAAACTTTCTAATTTGAAACTTTTTGAGTTAAAATTTTTAAATTTTTTTTCGTGTGTTAAATTTTAAGTTGAAACGTTTTATTTAAATTTTTTAAAGTTTAAATGTTCTAATTTAAAAAATTTATGTTAGAGAGGGAAGAAGGAAGGTGGGAGAAATGAATAGTGAAAAGGGAAGGGGAGGTGGATGGAGAAGATGATACATGACATTTTATAGAGGTATCTTTAAATCTATTAGTTCGAGGTTAATCTCAAAATAATCATACCCAATATAAAAAAAAGAGACGTCACACAAAATATGACGTGCTCACGTCCTCCGATTAGCCATTCTCAATAGTCACTAGTATAGTGCATGTGCTAACGCTACGATGGCAGTACACCCGCTTATCAATTAAATGAGAAGATAAGTATGAATACAACACTTAATAATAAAAGAGAAATTTAGAATTTTAAATGAATTTAGAAAGAAAAACGGAACTAAATGGAGGTCGAATGGGCGAAAACGGGCTCCCAAAAGATTTTAAATGAAGAAAGAGAAAGAAAAAAGAATTTTCTGATTTTAGATTATTTTTTTTGCAGCTTCCACAGAGAGCACAGCGTACTCTCTGGGCTTGGCCAGCGCAAGGGGGAGGGTAGATGCATCATGATAACTTTCCATACAGATTGTTAGTCATTCAACAGCACCAATGTGTAGGAACCATTGATTTAAATAAGTTCTAAGTAGCAAAAGATACGTAAAGATCATGCATTAAGCACCAATGTGTAGGAACCATAAAGGAACTACCCAAATGTTCGATAACAGTCAGAACACAACTCAAATGCAGATGCACACTGAGTCTCAATAGTCAATACAAAAGATAAAAGAAATTCCTACTGAGTCTCAATAGTCAATACTACATACTGTAACTGATGTGCCCAATCGAGCAGGAAATCACAATCATTTTTCCTAGATTATGATATTTATTTTTACCGGTTCTTATCCAAAGAATAGTCAATTGTTAAATAGGTACTAGAATTGGCTCAGATTCCTATTTTTGCACTTGTAATTTGATCTATATCTGGAGCATTGGAAGTCGGTGCTACTAAGAAAATATATTAAATCGATTCTTAGTTTGATCCACAGTTAAGAGTTCAGTCAATTGATTAAGTGAAGTGACCATCTTGGATCTCTGTAAAAGCCCAATTCATAGTAATTACACGCACTAAAAGTACTGCTTTTTAAAGGGCTATACTTCTTAAAAGCCCACTGCCATTTATATGAATGATCTGAACTGTAATTTGTGTTTGCCCACTACCTGATTGTGTGAGCCCCCCTTTGTTCTTGTAGCTTCTGGGGTAGATAGATAAGATTTAGGTCAGATGTGATACATAGTCTTGAAAAATGCTTGGTTTGGTCATTTACCATTTGGCAAGCTGCTTTTAGCCTGCTACAAAATTCTACTTTAAGAAAATAGGCACCATTTTAAATAAATAACTAATCATGTTCTTCACTCTCTCTTTTTTTCAGATGGTAACCTCAATTGCACCTTTCAGTCAGCAGGTTTGTCCCGAAATCCCATAGGGTGTGTAAATATAGTTTGGTGAAGTTTGAAGAACAAGTTCGTAAATATCAAGAACAGATTTGACATAGGAGGATTCTCATTTAGTAGCAATTAGCCGTAGCACAGGAAATCAATGGTTTTGTTCAGGAAAAATATCATCAATCATCCATGATAGTATAGTGCCCGTGCTAACGGTACGACGACAGTACACCCGCTTATCAATTAAATGAGAAGATAAGTATGACTATAACACTTAATAATTATTAATCACAGTGCCCGTATGCGAGTACAAAAATGAAGATATAACACTCAATAAAACTATGCACATGTAAAAAATTCTCACCCAAACATTATTTCATATATAAAGTACACATATATAGGCGTAACAGAGATTGTGCGACAGTACAAGTGCACTGAAATAGAACATCAAGTTAAGCCATATTCAATAAGTCCTTTTGGCGCAGAATTGTTTGACAAGTAGGCATTTTTGGATTGATTCATGGTAATTGTTTTATCATGTCTGGATTGCTTTTAGGAAATATTTTGTTTTTGATCATTGCACATATAGAAACTTACTCATTGTATTGTTATTCTTGTATTGTCAGTACTACACAAAGCTGAGTGGAAAACTTTTCATGATCATAGTGGAGCATCGATTGTTGGAATCTTGAGGTTTGTTATTGTTGCTCCTACTATTTTGGTTGCTTCTCGAGTTACTTATAGTTTCAATTGTTCTCCTAGATCTGCTGCTCTCAGATCTCCTAGACTCTAATTTTTTGTGTTACAATATGAGGTTCATCAAGTTGATCTCATATTCAACACAACGATGAATTTACTTACCTTCGAAATAAGCTAATATAATTGGTGACTCCCATCAGCTATGTTATGGAAGCTAATTTAACATCTAGATCTATAACTTACGAAATCAAAACTTGTGTCTGAATGAATTAAACTATCATTTTTTTAATGAGAATAGTATGAAAGGATCTCACTGCATATATTTACATATTAATTATAGGAAAGTACAAAAACATAATACATATGTACAAAGCCACTGGTCTAATATATAAGTGTGTTGAAAGTATGCAGAAACCATCTGGGAAATTTCAGCCAGATCAACTTTTAAATTAAATTTCCTTTCTTGCCAAACAAAGTTGTCCTTATCAACCTGAGACATGACAAGTAGAAGTTCAACAAAAGATCAAATGCTTCATGAGACGTTTTTTGCTCTACAACACATACAAATTCACTGACCAGTAACCACCTGTAATTTCTCTAATAATGTTCGGTAGTGATCCAGTTCTGCTTGTGACTTCTGAAGTTGACCATTAACATGTTGAAAAGTTTTGGAAGAACAAATGATCTTGAAATCTGTCAAGATATTCTGTAGACAACACAAAGAAATATAAAGTAAGTCATACTGGATTTGACATTAAAAGATTCAGCACTACACTATCTGAAGCTATACAGCAAAGGTGCATTCCATGCTTGATCCAACAAGTCTGGTTCAACAAACCTGAAAAATTGCTAACTTCTTGAAAAGTTAATCTGTCTTGAATAGTAAGAAGCAAGCACTAATTAATCTGTCTTGAATAGCAAAGGAAAAAAAGGAAGTGGTCACTGGTATATTTGACATACCTGAATGGTTAGCCCAACATCTAGCATGCATATTTTTACCCTGTCCAAAAATGTTCCAAAACCTTTCCTTGAAATGTAGCTAAATCTATGCATATCAATGTCAATCTCAAAGTAATTGTCACACTGCACAGAAACATAAGATCAAAACATAGTATGTTTAGAACAATGCATTTATTTCTCAGATAATCTAAGTTAAAAGTATAGATCAAACCTTAGTATGTTTAGAACATTGCATTTATTTCTCAGATGGTGGCACACCAGCCTAAAGATGTGGATGCATACTACAGAACTACAATGATTTGTCAAAAATAAGCACAACTAACCAGGTAAAACTCATGCTGAGGTCTAGAAAGCACAGGCTTCTCGTTGTATGCATGCATTAGTTTCCTCTCGGCTGCACTTAAAGGAAGGTACTCCAGATTAGCCACTCGTCCAAGTATCTTTAGCCATTCTCGAAATGGTACGGTTGCTTCCATTGGAAACACCTTTATCTTTTCTACTTCATCATCAACCAACCTCTGTTTGGGAAGTGAAGGAAACAATTACATTGTTGTTAACAATAATTAGGACAGAAAACTGAATAATCGCTTTGTTGAAAGTGCCAACAAATGATGATTGTGATGATCAAAGAATCCCAAATTATGTAGTCTTGATTGATGAATATATTTTAATACACTTCCTAAATATACTTCCTTTTCCTGAAACAACATTTTGACCCTAGATCCTGAACTGTCAGGTTGGCCCCCAGGACCCTGATCTTACAAGGGGCTTTTAGCTACATGCAACCCTAAAGTTTGTGGCTCTTGGACCCTTAAAATGCCTTTTGTTGTCACTGAGCCAGTAATCCCAGGTTTAAATGTATGATAAAATATGCTAATCTACCTACAAAACCTACTAAATTACATTGAATCTTGCAAATGGTATTCTCCGCTGTAATTTTACGTTGCCTGAATGAATTCAATATGTATATATTGATTGCACATTTATTTCTCCTTTATCCGTTTCATACAACAAGAGAAGCTGGTCACAATAAAATTGTTTTCTCATCCAGAAAATGGATAGTGCCCGTGCTCAACATAACGATATATTCTCCCAACAAACAGCATTTGTGTGTGTGTATAGGAAAAATACCACCAAACTTCTCTGTGATCACAATGTCTCGGGAATATCACTAATAAATAGGATTCTATTGCAGTACCGCTCATTGTGGAGTTCATGAATGTCACTAATAAATAGAATATCACTACTGTTTCTATCCCTCTTAATAATCCATTTTTTTTGTTCTGTATCCAAAAGTCATATATGACCCCTTTACTTTAAATATTGCATTATATTTTCAGGTTAACAGTTTGACTAATTATGCTTATTAAACACTACTTGCTTCCATAGTTTGTGAAAACGTTTATGATGTACAATGTAAGACAATGCTGGCTGGTTATGTCTCTACAATCATTGTGTATGCCTATATTACTTGAGTGACTTTAATAGAAATGGATGCTAATGCATTTATTATTTTAAATGTTGCTTGCCTTAAATGTATATTGCATGAGAAACACAAAAAATGTAATGTGATTTACGGAATGTGGAATATGCTCCTGTCACCATTAATAATAATATTTTTTTAAGGTTTTGTAACATTTTAAGTTTTCCAGCTCTATGGCACCAATTAATCGAACACGAAAGAGAACGTTAGTGTTGTTTTCTGAAAGCTCTGTGGTGCCTACGTGAGTTTTACTTGACTATCTCTTCCATTTAATTAAAAGTAGACCAAATGTTTACATATCCTTATTTTTTTAGATTCAAGGAGTTCGACAACATTGAATTCGCTGATATAGACATGTCTTCGAGCATTTGTGTTTTAGTAGATGTCAAATTTCCTATTGAAGATAACGGTGATTTGCTTCGATTGATCTTAATAGATGAGACTGTAAGTCCAACGGTAATTCAACCCCTATAAAATTCATTTTTTATGTTAGCTAACAAGGTTTATTTTAAACTTAAAAGGGTTCCAAAATAGAAGCTATTGCCAGAGACAGTAATGTTCATAGGTTTAACTTAGCACTTAATGAAGGCCGTAAGTACATCATTCATCGTGTGCAATTCCAGCCTAACTGTGAGGAAGTTCAGTTTCGGAGCATTCGAAACTCTTATGGGTGCTTACTAACGGGACGTACAACAGTTGAACCTTCTACAGTATTAGTTGATTTTCCTCTCTACCCAAAACATTTTATGTCATTTGAAGACGTTCGTGGACGTCTGAACAAAACATTTGTAGGTATGGCTCAAAATTCCTTTGTAGCAAATATAATATCAAATGTTTTGTTGATGGATAAATTTAAACATACAATATTTCATATAGATATAGTTGGAGTGGTTGTTCATTTTGGTGATCTTGAGTACTACGAAACCTTTCCACGCCGTATAATGAATAGAGAGACCACTCTCATAGACACAAGGTAAACCTATAGTATTTTCAAAAAAAGTATGGTTTGATTGAAACTAATCTTCGCATAATATTTGAAATATTTCTTCTTATGTTTAATTGTAGGTTTAACTTGTTAGTTGTTCAAGTATGGGATGAGCATTTAACCCAACATATGCTCAGTTGGTCAGAGGCTAAGGCAAAAAACCATGTGCTTGTTGCAACTATGTTGAAAAAAGACAATAGATACGGTAACTAAACCATCAACCTAGAAAATAATAAAAACTATTGGTAATGTGTAATTAAAGAAAAAGGTACTCATGATATGTTGCTTTTTAAAACAGATTGTGTTGAGACTACTCAGTACACGAAACTAGCCTTTGCCCCAGATCTTCCTACACATCATGCACTTGAAAGTAAGTTTTTTTAATAAGAAAAAATAGACTCCATTCAAAAGAAATATATAAGCCCCTTTTATTAATACATTTTTAAATTATTAAATTATTATTGTAGGTTTTCGACACTCTCTGGTGGCAGGAGCATTTGATCTCACATTCATAAAAAGGTTTATTGAAAGGAGGTGGCAATACCTAGCTCATGTTGTTACTAGGAATACCAATCGATAATATATGATGGTAATATGATTAGTGATGTAACTGGATGCTGGACATGTTTTATTATTCTGATCACATGAATAATTGTTTGTGTGGACATGTTTATGTATGTTTGCTTATCAAAGTATGGGAAAAAATTCCCTGAAAATATGAAAAAATAAACCGCGCTCGCCGACCGCTGGATCCGCAGGAAAAAAAAGATAAGAATTAAACAGTGCTCGTATTCTTCTATCACTGTATCATGGCTAATAAACTCAAGCTGTCGTTCTACACTGCATCTGTTTTCTAAGTTTTATTTAGGATATAACAACACCACAGTGCATGAAGAACAAAATAAAATTATTGAAAATTGGTTTTACCACTGTATCAGGTGTGTGCGTATATAGTGAGTAAACTCGAGAAGGTGTGCCCCGCAATACTTCCCTAACGCAGCCAACTAATAGTTTACTAACAGATTTGGGTGAATAGATGTGGTTTGAAATATCTGCATCTTTTCCCTCCACAAAAACGTGTACTATACAAATAGCAAATTGTTTAGCCAAGAAATTGAGTAGAGATATTATTAGGCTAATGGTATCAGCAAATGTGGAACACATGTATTACCTCTGAAACATGGAGGAGAACAATCCTTTCTTTTTTTGGCCAGTTCCAGCATTTTCCTCTCCATCTTCCTCCTGCTCCTCATCATCGCTGCTCACAGCTTCATCCTTATCCATCATGCTTTCCCCCTGGTTGACAGTCTCCTGGTCTATCACCTCATTCCCTCTCTCATCAGCTGGGTCCGTGAAATACAGCTTCTTGTTTTTGGTAGGTTCCGTGAGAAAAAATTGAAAAAAATTAAACATCACTCACAGACCGCTGGTTCCGTGGGCAGCATGCAGGCTCACGGGTGTTCATACCAAGGATCCCTATGTCTCCCTCGGATGATATTTCACTTCCTTTCAAGTTCAAGAGAAAATAATTCCCAATACGCCTAAGTTTTGCAATGACCATAAATAAAGCGCAAGGACAAACTATCCCAAATGTTGGGATCTACCTTCCAGAACCTGTGTTCTCATATGGACAGCTTTATGTTGCATTGTCACGGGGTGTCTCGAGGCAAACAACAAAAATTTTAGTAAAGCCAAATAAAGAATTAGATCCTACAGGAAAGAGCACCAGGAATATTGTCTATCAAGATGTCCTGGATTGGTGAAATTGGTAAGTACTATTTCTTACAATTTTTAGCATGCTGTTGGAAATTTGCATAAGTTTCCTGTTTCTTTGACTTGGACAATCATTTCCTTGTACTTTACTTTCGTAATACCTTATTTGTGGTTATCTGCTCTAGAATCCTTTGTTACTTTGAAAAATGAACTCTTGTTTATAGCCTACATCAGAGTGACGAGACCAAGGAAGAATATTTTGTCGGTGAACTGAAGAGCCTAACCAAACCAAGGAAGAAGATTATGAACTGAAGATCTATGATTAAGATTTATGGGGCATGAATGCGATGGCCAACATCAATGTTTTATTGTTGCTGTCTATATGTAACTGTATCTAGTAGGCACATATATATATATTCAAAATTGGGGATGGTCTTGTGTCTTGACTCATTGAGTTATTGCTCATTTACGTCTTTTATTCTCCAATTATAAAGGGGTATAGATAACTGGTATCTCAGTAGTAACTGTTTTGCCTTGCGTTCCATACTGATTTCTTTTTCAGAGAAATGTGTTTTGATAATAAAACAGTGGGAAAGATTTTGTGAATAGAATTCTATTCTTGGAAGATGTGAATAGAATTGATCACATGATAAAATTGCTGCAAGTTGCTGCAAGCGCTTAAAGAGGCTTTTACGTGCGGCGACGACGGTCGGCGACGTCGGCATACATACATACGCAGGTGTGCAGCGACGGCAACCGGCAACATCGGCGTACATACATACGCACGCGTGCGGCGACGGCAACCGGCGACGTTGGCTCTTTCATGCGTGGACAAAGGTACATACATAACTGTCTAAATCCAACTTGGCCTCATGTGCTTGCTAGCTCATGAACGGATGATCGATATGTGCCAATCATAAGGGATGCATACATCCCTATCAGCCAAGTCCTTTCGATTTGTCAAAGAAACAATATCGTAATCCCCTGAACTGCTATTAAAAATTGAAGTCATGGCAATGGCTTGCGAGCTTTACTCCTCTCAAGCGGAACACGTAGTCTCCCTCTTTACATGCTCTGTAAAGTTATTATATTATTATATATTCATGCATCGTAAAGGGGTAAGCTAGGAATTCACGAACCTTCCCTAATACAGATTTGGCTCTCTAAATTATTTTGTTCTTTTACATCTGCATAGCCGTAAAGGACAATTTTAAAGCCTTTCAAGTGTTAAATTGCATAGTTTTCTTTTCTTAAACGGATGTACTGATCGTCGTAGCGTTAGCACGGGCACTATACTATATTCCATAGCAGACGCACGGATGCATGACCAGTTATATTAGTCATCAACGTGTGATCGACGTGTTAAATCACGTGAAACATGCGTGTTAGAACTCAAAAGTATATACACGTATGTAGATCTTCATATGTAACTGGTTTCTTCCGAACATAGAGTGGAATAATTCCAGTTTAATCTTAATACATCGATTTATGCAACAGTGAATCTATATCTAATCTAATCTAACTATATATGTAATGTTGGAGAGGTACGGCAGTCTGGATGCCACCCTGTCATGTAGTGTTAAACACTGTAATTTCTACAGTGTTAAACTACAGTATACAATATTTTTTATTATTTTTTAAAAATAAAAAATTATTTTACTTTATTTTTAATCTAACTATCCCGACAGGTGACATTAAATTTTCTATTTTTAAAATTTTTAAGGAATAATTTTTTTAAAAAAAATAAAGCAATATTTTTACATTTTTTTTAAAGAAAAACAGTATTTTTTGTTTCTTTTTTTTGGAAAAAATTTCCTATCTCGATTAAAATCTCTGCTTGTCTTGGCACTTCTTTTTGCTTGCAGCAATGCGTGGAGCTGCTAGTAAATTACTATCGTTGGGGAGGCTGACCGGGGCACACCACGAGGCTCTCGGGCACTGCAGTTCTACCATGCCTGGGCTTATACTATATTTTTAATACAGTATTTTCTTTTTTATTTTATTTTTTAATGGAAAATTTATTTTTTTTAAAAAAAACTCCCCTCTCTGTTAGTGACGAGTTACAGTATTTTTGTTTTTTTAATTTCTTTTATGAATTTTAAAAAGGCTTTCTTCTCTTGTTAAAATTTAGGGACGGGATTTTATTAGTCGATAATATATATTCACCTCGAGAAAAAGTAAACAGTAAACAAGAACATGACATCTCAGACAATGGAAAATATACTTGCTGATGTAGCTGGCTGGGCATGGTGAACTATTGCAAACTTAATTGCATTCTTATCGCAACGGCAGGAATAGGAAGGAGTGTATCCTGATTAACACCTAGGCTTGGATTGGCTTTTACTTCTTTGAATTCTCCATGCCCGTAATAGTACTAGGCAAGATACATATGGATCTCATCTCACTATGCCAAATTTGGGCCAAGCACAGGTTGGGCTTTCGGCCTAATGTGGCCGACATTACCATGTTTGTCTAATTGATATTAATTTACACCAACAAAAAAAAAAACTGCACGACGATTCAATTAAAAGAGCATCCAGCCCATTAGAGTAAGTCCTGGACTTTGCGAGTGGTGTTTACTGTATTTAAAAGTACATATATGTGTGCGTGTTCAATAGTAAAAATACATGTGTCTACGCTTTGTGAGGTCTCGATCATCTGTAGAGAACCTGTGTCATAGGTAATACATGTTCCGGACTTCAGAGGAGACGAAGACAGGTTTGTTGGAGTACGTAAGCGAAGTGATCAAGAGTTTAGGAAGAGTGAAGCACGCAGCGGATAATGCATATCATTTTTTTTTTCTGGTGTCTGTTCTTAGCAAGCATCACAGTTGAGTTTTTTTTTATTAAAAGAAGATTTTATAATTTATTTTTAGAAGCAAACTCTTCTGAAACTTATTCTCAAACTTATTTTCAAACATATATAAACCCTGGTTGCCAACGCCAATATCGGTGGTGTTGCAAAGAACCATGTGCATGCCACTGATGCAATGCTTATTTAAAAACAAGTAATTAAGTTGGAGGAGGATCTATTATTATTATTGTTGCTGCTGCTGCTGCTGCAGCAGCAGCAAGATTAGGGCATTTTTTGTTCCTATCACAGTATGTTATGTGTTACCGTTGCTGCTCGCACTTGGTGGCCTGGTGCCCCCGATTGATTCCCCTCCACCTTTGTCTTGGCCATCTCCTTGTCCCCTCAACCTAGCTACCATATATCCATGGCCAGCTCTGGCGATGCCATTCTATTGACTCCACCATCGCCTTGCTACCGCGTGTGGCCTTCTTCTTCAGTCCAACACTGCCAACAGCTACCATTGCTCGCTGCTACTACCACTCATGGTCAGCGGCGCACCGGCCTTGCAGCACATCGATGGCCCACTAGGCAAATCCAGGGACTAGCTAGCTCGGTGAACGTACCCAGACAATGTAAATCTAGGGCTAAATTAACACTGCAAAGTGTATACTAAACTTACACACAAAACCAACATGTAAATTAATGATCAACCTTGGAAAGGAAAACATGATCAGAAGTCTTTGGCTGTGTATATATTAGGATACAGAGGCCGGAGTTAATATATTCTTTTATTATCTAAAAATATGATCAGAAGTCTAGATTCAGGGCATAAGACCTGCGAAATTTTGAAAATTAATTGCACCTTAATTATATTGTACAAGAAAGGCCTATCAGTTTTCTAGATTTCACAAGGTAATGCTCCGTGAGAAATTTGACATGGATCCACCACTGCATGCAAGCATGTGTGTGTGGGTCTCTATTTTCCCTTTGGAAGGATAGCTCTAAGTACTACTACATGTATTATTTTTTCCTTGTGGTTTTGGATATCGATGTAACTTTTTCTAGTTATTTGTTAGCAAAAATGACTAAAAATGCGATAATACGAATGTATTTTTTATGACAAATCTAATGATACAATTATCACACAATAAATTCAAATACTTCTCTATATATTAGAAGTTAAAGTTTTTAAATAACGAGTACACGCATTTAAAACGGCATCTAAAAAAGAAGACAATTACGTAAGACAAATATTGCTACTAGCCTGTTTGCGATTCGTTGCTAGTGGAAGTTGCATGGGACTGATCTATATATCCAATTTGATAATTTGATACGGTGGCTGGATTTGGCCTTTGGGATATTCATAAAGTCTAGCCCTGTCATCCATGTTGATCAGGATCAACAGCATTTTGCCGTTGATAGGCTCAGGATAAAAACCCTCTTAAACTTGCCACAAATCAGATAATGATGACGATAGAACAGAGCCCTTTCACGTCGTCTTATCAACATACCACGTAGACGTCGCATCATGCATGCAAAGTAAGTACCTGAACGGATATGACTAACCGCACTAAAAGTCTAAAACCGAACCCATAGAAACATGCATCTACGTAAAATGCCAATCGAGTACAAAAACTGTACGTACGTGTCGTATATACTCCGTATACGTTGTATATATAAGTGGATCTCAACTATATGTAGTTTTTTTTAATCCTCAGCTATATACTTGATCATCATTGCATCTTACTACTAGCAAGCAGGTATTCGATCCAAGCGGTCTCGTAAGCGGATCCAACGGCTAAAACATTCCGTGATGATATATATGATGCCGCTCGATGGGAATTCAAGATTTGGGATCACCTTCTCGAGTAGGTATGATTTCAGAAGAGCTGTATATATACTTCTCCCTGTATCTTTTTTCTTTTCTTGTATACACCGCTAACTAACACCCACTGCAACCACAACCATATGTATCAAGAATCAAGATTCTTCACTAGCTAGCAAAGATAATGTAAGTATGATTTCTCTAAAAAAAAGGTAATGTAATGAGGTATATGCATATATACCACCTGAACTCAAATCTATAGCTAGCTCATATTATGCTTTCATGGCATATATGTATCTCACCTCTCGATCGATCGATCACCAGCTAGCAAAGGTTAGCTTTGGCCTGGACGAGCGAACAAGCGTTCGACAGGATAACAAGGGCGCTGCACTACCTACACTAAACTAATGCTTCAGGATGCCCACGAACCGCCAGCTCTGAACTTATCTCCATGGATCCCAAGTGCGCGATGGAGGTCGTTGCGATGCCGAAGCGACCCCCACTATACTTTCTCCGTCTCCTCTCTGGTAAAGCTCATCGCATCTTCGATCCACCTATAAAGCTTTAATTAATTTGATGGTTATTTAAGCTACGATTAGTTAACGTCGCCATCGATCCAACTGAATTGTTTTCCTCGCTGCTTCCTTATCTGGACCGGCCTGTGTGTGTATATAAGGCTGTGTGCCAGTGCATGCGTTTGACCATCAGATCACAGTAGCTTGTACGATAAACATCTCGAAAATTGCTAGCTTCATATATATAGACTGGCAGCTAAGTAGAATCGAGTAACTGAGTTGGGCGTTGCCCATGGCTTCTTCAAGGATGGCGATGGCGGCGATGGTGCTGCTCTTGGTTTGCACTCTTGATCTCGCTTGGACGCCGGGAGCTATGCAGAGAGGTGAGGTTATGGTGGTCAATGGAGGCGGGGTTGGCCATGGCGGCGGCAATGTGCAGCAGCCGCCGCTGCAGCACGGGTTCATTGGCCGCCGGCCGAGACTCGCGTCGTTCACACGGCGTGACGTTGTCGCGCCGCCGTCGGGACAGGTCGGCGGAGACGGCACGAAGAGGGGGGTGCCCAGCGGGTCCGACCCGATACACCACGGCGGCAAGGCCTTGCCGCCGTCGGATGCTCCATAGAGAGAGAGAGAGAGAGAGGAAGTAATGGTGCTCATGCGTGCACCTTGTCCTGCGTGGGTGTACGTGCAAGCGTACGTTAGGTTGGTCTCATCGATCGTACGCCTTGTATATGTTCAACCGGCAGCTAGCTTAATTTGCAGTGTTGGACACGCTGAATAAATTTGTTGTGGTGAAATGCATAGCGAATTTATCACTGAGATTGCACGGGCATGGATTCAGCTGTATTAAATTGAATGATCGTAGGAAGACATGCCAAACGCATCGTAGCGAGAGAAGAAAGCTGAGCCAGGGTATTTTGGTCCTTGAGCACAAACTACAGCTCCATCGATTTGAGGAGTACTAGTATAGTGCCTGTGCTAACGCTACAACGGCAGTACATCCGCTTATCAATTAAATGAGAAGATAAGAATTAATACAACACTTAATAATAAAAGAGAAATTTATAATTTTAAATGAATTTAGAAAGAAAAACGGAACTAAATGGAGGTCGAATGGGCGAAAACGGGCTCCCAAAAGATTTTAAATCAAGAAAGAGAAAGAAAAAAGAATTTTCTGATTTTAGATTATTTTTTTTGCAGCTTCTACAGAGAGCACAGCGTGCTCTCTGGGCTTGGCCAGCTCAAGGGAGGAAGGCCGGGGTGGCGGCGGTCGCAGATGGGTCGATCTTGGTGCGGCGAGATCGTCGGCACCGGCGCCTGCGGGGGAGGAGTCACGGTTGCGATGAATTTCGCCGGGAAAGATGACGGTGATAGCTTGGGTTACCTCCAAAATCCGGCGATCTTTATAAGAGGGAGCACTTAGGGATTTACGCAATGCGATGGGGTGGAGGAGAGCTCGCCGGCTTTTATAGCCCCGAAACAAGCATATTTATGGAAACCATAATTTGGGATCAAATCAGATTGGGAGGAAATTTTGGCAATAGAGCACGAAATTTGGGGAATTAACACCATAGATGGAAAGAGGAGATTTGGTGCGGGACTGATGGAGCTTTGGAGCTTCTTTCTTGCTTTAATGGAGGGAGGGAAGAGAAGAAGCTTCTCTGGTCTGGGTTGCAGCTAGAAGAAGCTACACGTGAGTTGCCTTCATTTTTTTTAAATATAGAAGGATTTTTGAAAAGATAGCACATTAGGTTAAAAAATTCTCAAAAAAACTTTCGATTATTTTGTACTTAATAAAATTATTTTCAAAAAAAATTAAATTATAAATTTGTCGAGGCACTACGGCGCATGAGGTCGTGACCAAAGAACCTCGCCACGTCGGCAAAACTACCGATGGCGACCGTGGAGCCATTGCAGACCTGCGTTCTCGTGGCCGCGCTGCCCCATCTCCCGGTTTCCTTTTCCCAGCACGTAATGTATGGTTCTTTCCTTTTCCAGGACGTTTGTTTTCTTTTCCTTGATTCCAAGACGTTTGTTTCCTTTTCCTTGTTGATCTTTGGAGGTGAGGAAAGGTGCATTGTGGGCCACAGGATGATTTCAAAAAATATGGAAAAATAAAGCTGCGCTCGCCATCGCTGGATCCGCAAGGAAAAAAGATAAAATTAAATAAGCACGCCACATTTGGTTCCGAGAAAAAATTAAAAAAAATTAAGCAACACTCACAGACCGTTGGTTCCTTAGATAAAAAATAAAAACAAAAATTCAACGCTCTCCGTGCGTTGAAATTAGGCTCTATGGGGCTAGATCCGTAAAAAAGTCTCGAGAAGGATCATATTCAGAAAAAAAATACTATCACAATGCTAGGACAATAAAAAATTCAAGTCTTGTTTCCTTGCATGTGGATCCTCCCTGTTTATTTCCTTGTTTGATTCACCCTCCTTCCAAATATGTAGTACGTACAATTTTGGCCAGTAAAAAATTCAAGTCTGGTTTCCTTGCATGCGGATCCTCCTTATTTATTTCCTTATTTGATTCGCTCTCCTTCCAAATATGTAGGTGGGGGAGGTCTGTTGTGGGCCACAGGGATGATTAGACACACTAAATAATGGCCATCGGATGTGGGTGAGTAAAACTGAGAAAAGATCTAAGACGTTCATTTTGATGAATGCAAATTTCTGGGGACGTTTTGCTGGGTGCACGAACATTAGGCCATCTCTAATGAGGTGCATTATTTAGGATGGACGTAGAAAAAATTACTTAGGTACATTATAAAAGGGTATAGATTTGATCCATCCAAACTATGGTGGTGTGCAAGCGGACACACCACGGCCGCCTCCCCCTTCAAACTTTCCAAAAATCATTTTCAAAACCTTTAAATTGGAAATAAAAAAACTGTTGGAGGAAATCCTAATTAAGATATCTCTAGCCAGGGACCTATTCTCATTCCCATTAGCTCCTAGGCAGTGTTGTTGAGTACTAACCATCTCCTGCCGAATACTCCGTCGTCTATCTAAAGAGAGTACATGGTGTAGTGTCTCGTTCTTCGGGCACTCTACCTTGTTCCGGTCTACCAAGCATATGGCTCAACGCCTGGTCCACTAGGGTGCCCCCTAGCTAGACATCTACGGAGATGGATGGAAACTCATCGCGTTTGGGATTGACTGATGGGTAAGACCGCCAAGTCTCGTGGTCCCTATGAGACTAGCTAACTCACGAAGGAGAGCCCAAGCCTTGGAAACCCATGTGGACCTCGGAGTAAGAGGATTACCCCGAGAGAGTGATGACGTGGGATCCACTATCACTTATTGAAAATGAGCTAGGAGCCTAGGAAGATGTACACGTTTAAGTCACACTACCAGGGGTAGGATAGTATTTGTGTATTAAACTGAGCATCTATAGAAACTTATTGTAGCACTTACTTATAAAGAAAAGAACTCCCATGAAATACAAAACATACACAAAATAACATGTCCTCGGAATCACTCCCAAGCAAGGAGGTACACCCTCTACTTCGAGTCCGGGGGCACACCGACATGAGTAGAGTGCTTTCATTAGTACCCAAACTTGTATAATGACTGTCTCCATTTCTCTCGCAAAGGCTAGCCTGTCGGATGGTCGACGTCCGTCTCTCTTTTATGTCCTATGTTTCAACCTACGGCAAAAACCTTAATAGAGATCGATTTTTTTTAATAATGGTTGTAGTTTTCTCCTGTGTTGCTTTTGCATTATTCACGGTGAGGTAACTTTTTTTCTTCTTCAAAATCATCTGTAACTTTGCTAAGTTAATTACAAACATCTCTACCATAGCAGACATCTCTGACTAAGAGAACAACTATCGTAGTCTAATAGAAGCATTTGTAACTTTATTAAGAAAGGGAACCACCAGCGAACGATATCGTATCAAATCTCCTTTCCACGTGTTTTTTTTTAAAATGACTCCTTTCAACGGAATAAGAACAAACATGCTACTCTTATACCCTATCCGGTCACGAGGTATGGTTTTGAACATCGATACGGTGTCTAAAACATAGTTTTGATCACTAACTTCTAATATAATGTATTTATAAAACCCAATAAAGTATAATATTACGAAAAGTATTTTTCGAGACAAATCTATACATATGATTTTCATATATCCAATTTAATTATTTAAAAAGATATTTATAGTCAAGATTTCAAAAGTTTTACTGCTTTTTATGTCGAAAAACGATAACTATCTGTGACTAGAGGGAATATCTTCGTATAACGATGGACGCAACCTCGCATTCCTTTTATTATCCTAATCCTCTGCACACCGCAAATCCCTCATTCCTCTTTTATCCGTGCTGTGAAACAATTCCATAGGTGTTGCTTTACCATCCTGTCCATGCTCTACAATTATTTTGTTTTCCTGTTCCTCCGTGTAGGGTTGGCTATCCATCTTGTCCATGCTCCACAATTATTTTGTTTTCCTGTTCCTCTGCGTAGGGCTGGATATCGAGCTTGACAAATTATTATAAACTTATTTTAAAATTAGTATAGTTCACTAAAAGATCATTTAATTAAGTATTTAAATAGTTATCTTAAATTTGAGGTAAGGAGCTCATGTCCGACGGTAGATCCAAGGTCGCGCAGGGCAGTGAAGCTGAGAGGATTCGGTGTGCTATGCCCGTCCTATGGCAGCACCACGGTGATCGTCAATTCAATTGTACTCAGCGCCAAAAGGTACGTTAATTTCTTATCGTCGGCATGTCGGGCCGCCGCGAACACCATGGCTATCGCCGACCGCCTCGTGCAAGCGTCGTCAAAAGGTACATTTCTAGGTATTTACCCCCCTAAAAGAACAATTTACGCACTCGGTTCATTTTACAAAAACCTTTTGCATGCCCAAGGACTAGTATGTAAAGACCAGTACATTTCAGTTCTCGCGAGGAGGAAAAAGGAAAAGAATATCCCGATTCCCGACCCGCACCAACCCCCCAAACCAAAAAATGGGGAACGGTGGCCACAAAATTAGGGTTCTTCGTCTTCCCCAAACCCCCTAAACCCCCGCCTCTCGATCTCCATTTCCGCCCATCCAATTCCGAATCTCGCCACTTCCCTGGCCGTCGCCCCCCGCGCTCGAGGGTTTATGCATGGATTCGGGCCCTCCCGCCGGCGACGGCGGCGGCGCCGAGTCGACGCCCACCGTATCCGCCTCCGCCGCCACGACGTCGACACCGGCATCCGCCGCCGCCCTGAAGCCCCGGTGGTCGGCCGAGATCAAGGTCTACGCCCGCAGGTACCCTGGCAGGAAGCCTAAACCCCCTCCCTACCCTAGCCCCCCTCCTGAGGCCCTAGCCCCAGCCCCAGCCCCGGAGGCTGCTGCGCCTGCGGAGCCCGTCGCATCGCCTTCTACCGCGGCGCGGTTGCCTTCCCCTCCCCATCCACATCCCGAGGCGGCTGCGCCTGCTACCCCACCTTCGCCTGCCCTTCCCCCTTCTCCGGAGGCGGCCGTGCCCACGGCGGAGGTTGCGCCGCCTTCTTCGGCCGTTCTGGCGGCTTCGCTGGTCTCGTCTCCGCCTTCCGCGCACCTTCCATTTCCGGAGGCAGCAGCCCCTTCTTCGCCGTCCCCACACCATCCATCTCCGGAGGCAGCAGCGCCTTCGTTGCCGTCCCCGCGCCGTTCGTCACCAGAGGCAGCAGCGCCTTCGTTGCCGTCCCCACACCGTTCGTCACCAGAGGCAGCAGCGCCTTCGTTGCCGTCCCCACACCATCCGTCACCAGAGGCAGCAGCGCCTTCTTTGCCATCCACACACCGTACATCTTCGAAGGCAGCCACACCTGTTGATAAGGTTGCTCCGCCTTCTCCGGTCATCCCTGAAGCAGCGCAACCACCTTTGCCCTCCTCTTCCCCTCCTGCTCTTGCCCTAGCGGCACCTCTAGAGGATGCCACTGCTGCCGTCATTTGCATAGATACTTCCTTGGGGCTTAACCGTGATGGGGGTGGCAGTAGTGGGGCCATTCCAAATGGTGTTGAGGTGCGTGCAAGGGATGCAGGATTGGAGCGGAAGGAAAGGCGGGAGTTGCGGAGGCGCCTTGCAGCTGAGCTTGAGCAGGTGCGGACGCTTGGCAAGCAATTGGATGCAGCAGCCAATGCCTTGGCGGTGGCAGCTGCCTCGGCGCAAGCACCACCGAGGCCTCCGGCTTTGCTGCTGCCAGCAGCACCAGTGGAAGCTGGATATGTACGTTCGCAGTTCTCTGCCACTGGCCCTGGCATGCACATCCCTACACCCGGTGCCGCTGTCACACCTGGCCACTCGCAGGTCCAGCGTCGGCCGCTGACCGTGTCGGTGGTTCCGACTGAATCATTTGAGAAGGAGAAGCGGACACCAAAGGCTAATCAGTACTACCGCAATTCTGAGTTCTTGCTTGCGAAGGACAGGTTCCCTCCTGCCGATTCACATGGGCACAAGAAGTCGAAGCACCACAAGAAGCGCCATTCCTTGTCTGCTGATGCTACTGGTTTTGCTGCTGAGCGGAGGTTGTATTCTCACCCATTCAAGAAATGTGAGTCACTGCTTGGACGGCTCATGAAACACAGGTTTGGGTGGGTCTTCAACACACCGGTTGATCCTGTCAAGCTAGGTTTGCATGACTACTTTCTGATCATCAAACACCCGATGGACCTTGGCACTATAAAAGGGCTGCTCGACCGTGGACAGTACAGAAATCCAAGGGAGTTTGCTGAGGATGTCCGGCTAACATTCCATAATGCCATGACGTATAACCCGAAGGGGCAGGATGTGCATTTCATGGCAGAGCAGTTGTTAGGGATCTTTGAGGCGCAGTGGCCTGAGATTGAAGCGGAAGTTGAGTACCTTGCATCATGTCCGCCATTGCCCAAGAAGTTTCCACCTCCACCAATTGATTTGCGTGTTCTTGAGAGGTCAGATTCCACAATGCATCGCATGCTTCTTGACTCCAAATCAAAGCCGATAAGTCATACTCCACCATACAGTGCCCGTACGCCAGCATTGAAGAAACCAAAGGCGAAAGACCCGGATAAGAGAGACATGACTCCTGAAGAGAAGCAAAAACTCAGCAATAACCTCCAGAACTTGCCTATAGAGAAGCTAAACATTGTTGTGCAGATCATTAAGAACAAGAATTTGTCTGTGAGGCACAACGATGATGAGATTGAGGTTGATATAGATAGCATGGATGCAGAGACACTTTGGGAGCTTGATAGATTTGTGACTAACTACAAGAAGAATCTGAGCAAGAACAAGAGGAAGGCCGAGCTTGCAAGGCAAAATGCTGAAATACATGCACAACAAAGGGTATGACGATTCATAATTCAATCAAAGTACTGTCTGTAAATCAAAATTAGCATTACTAATTATTAAATTATAATTCCTCACATGGTGCTCTTGTTATGCAGAGTCAAGAGCCTAATACTGGAAAATCCCCAAAACAAAGTATGCCAGAGTACAATTGCTCGCCTCTTTTTATCCGAAAGGTGTATTGTACTGATGTGGTCTTAATTGTTGGTACTAATAGATGAGATGGCTGAGGAGCAATTAGCAACTTCTGTACCAGCTCAGGATGGCAATAATGGAGGAAACATAAGTAGATCAAGCAGCTCTAGTGGCTCTAGCAGTGAATCAGGGTCTTCTTCCAGTGGTGATTTTTTTTTCTTTTTTTGCCCTGTTGCTTTGCCTGTCTTTTAGCTAATAAGTGCTCAACAAAAGTGTGAATCTTAGTAGATTTACCAAGCAATTTGTCTTGTAGCTGACAAAGCAAAACTTTCTTGGGACAGATTCAGACAGTGATAGTTCCTCTGCCGATGGATCCGATGCTGCCAATGTATCTTGAAATGGAATATCTAGGTAGGTTCTTTAAACCTTTTGTGTTGTACCTTCTGCAATGTAATGCTATTTTCTTGTGTTGAATTAGGCTAAGGTTATAGTGTTAATAAGTGAAGATGATGCATGATGCAATAACTTGTTATTTACCCTGTTATTTATAGGTAAATGATAGATACTGTTTGTCATGTACCAATATTTTTCTGCTGTCATGCACCATTATTTTGGTGCTGCTGCTTGTTCACTTTGCTGTTCTCTCTAATCTCATGTATATTGAGTCCGCTTTCAAATTGTTAATGTTGTAACTTCAAAGAACAACCATGGTAATGACAACCCAAGTAGTATATGTAAATCACATTGCTTTTAAGAACCTGTAATGTGGAAGCTTTTTGTCTTGGGTGTCTGAAGTAGCTATTTGTAGAGATCTGTATACAGCATATGATATTGATGAGAAAAACTAAGATACAACATGATGGAAAAGTGCGAAGAAAACAGTTCAATTATTTTCAATTTCTTTTCATGCAAATCAAAATGATCAATGAGTGATTTCTGCCCAGATAACTGTGCAGTTACTTGTGATACCTGAGCAACATTAGCATAGCATGTGTATGGATGATGATGTGTAATAAGGGTGTGTTTGGTTGTCTGCACTATTCTAGTCTGTCCCGTATGAGCCATCCAGGCTAGCCTTGGCCTGCATGAGTAGATGCAAGTTAAGTTGTTTGGTTGCTTGTTTATACATCTCATGGGCCTGCATTGGAGGGAAACCCAATTTCTGTGTTTCCTCCATCCTGTATGAATGGGTGCAATTGCATCCACCTGGTCTGGATGAACAGGAAACCAAACAAGTGTCTAACAGATACAGTTGCATCCACTCATGCGATTCAGGCACCATGCAGGCAACCAAACACTCCCTAAATGGATGGAAAGTGCAATATTACTCTACTTGAGATACATTGGGCGGCTGAACCATCCACCTATTTTTTTCTTTTTGAACAATCAGATAATATGCTGATGTTCATGAGAATATTCTTCTCCAGTTTGATGGCCACCACACAGCTGCTATAATAAAGGTTCACATTTCCCATAGTATGAGGATATTGATTACATTAATTCTGAGTGGAGAATTGAAGTCTATGGTATATTTTAAGTTACACTACTAGATTGTAGGAGCTAAAGGGTGAGAAAAAAAAGCATTTGCTGTCAATAAATAAAACATTGCTAATCCTAGCAACACCTTTTTGCGTGCTTTTGTAATGAATATGGTCGAGTCCATGGATGCCTACTTCATAAGTACATTGCTAGTTATTTAGTCCTCAATGACTTGATGTATAGTTCCTTCCCTTGTCATGGAATCCCCCTTATAAATGGGTGCTGGACAACAATGTCAACCCTGAATAGTAACTGGAAAAGCAGAGGGACTGATGAGGGTTCAATGAGGTACTGTTGGTGAAGCTGCTCTACTTTGCTGCTTTAATCCATTCAGGAAGAGATCCATATCTTTAAATATGATATATGTTCTGTTAAAAGTTAAAACTGATCCTAGTGCCATGGGATGCTATATGTTAGTTTGACCTATTGTGCCTGGTAGATGAATGTAGCTATGAACAATATTTTGAGATTCCATCTTTCATCTTCCTGTTGTATTTCTCCTCTTCTTTTCTACCCATCAACGTATGAGTTGCTCTTATCTTCGTCGCTGGGATCAAATGTGTGTTGTAAACTTGTAATTCATGTTTCTAATTTCCAACTCAAACTTGATAAAAATACTAACCAAGTCGAATCAATCCCATAAGCCTATTCACTTTACGTTTCACGCCTTGTACATAGCCCTAAGCAAACAACGCTAATATGACACATGATGGAACTCTTCTGTATCCCAAAGTAACTTCGTCACTTTCGTGTGCCCATCGGATGGCATCCCTTTCGGGGGTTCCTTAGGAACACATGCAATTGAAGCATTATTATTAAGTTGTCGACTAATCCACGGTTAGTCGTCCAGTCGGTACGTAGAGAACGAATTGGGAGCTCGACTCGACTGGAAGGACAAGTCGGGCGGCTGGACGATTAATCTCCGACTAACCACGACTAGTCGGCGTTGTCTGGCAGAGCGACTTTTGGCCCACATTCAGAGACAGAGAGCATGTACATAGTTATATACCATACGAGGAGTCGAAGACTGCAAGGGTTGAGCCTAGACGCCTCCACAATCCTGCGCCCCAGCGTCGCTGCAATCCGGCTCCGCCAGAGCGACCTTCGCCTCCAGCTCCAGCTCCGCCCGAGCGGCCTCCGAACAAGCCGCTTCCCTCTCCGGTCGAGCGGCCTCCGCCTCCCCCTCCGCCCGACCGACCTTTGCCTCTGCCTCCAACTCCGCCTCCCCCTCCGGCCGAGCGGCCTCTGCACGAGCCGCTTCCCTCTCCGGTCAAGCGGCCTCCCCCTCCCCCCTCTTCTCTGGCCGAGTGGCCTCCTCCTCCACTGCTGTCTCCTCACAGGTAATGCTCTGTTCTAGCAATGCTTGTAGGGCGTTTTGTGTTACTAGTAACTAGTAAGATACTTTGATTTGGGATTTGATGGTAGAGTACTCTAATCTATGTTTCTTAGCACTGTTGGGCTCACATCTTTACCGTTTATTACATGGTACGATTGTTCTGGCTATGATTGTATACTTTTATCTGTTTGGTGTGGTTCTCAAGTCTCAACTAGTTGCAAGGATTAAGCTTGTAGTCCTAGTAGTCCTTAATTGATATGAGAGGAACAGAAGAGAGCTAACATTTTCTTTGTCACTTCTGTTTTGTTAATCAACAACTTGCCTGTGAAGCAAAAAAACTTCACGTTTTACTAATTAACTTGCTTGTCCAGCAAAAAAAAGTAAATAAATGTGGCACTTATTGTTGTCCTACTAACATACTTCCTAGTCTTCAGACTAGTCGGCAAGTCGCCCCACCACCCCCACAGCGACTCGACTTTACGACTTAATAACCTTGAATTGAAGTCCTTATTAGATGTAGTGAGTTCAGTTGCAGACTTGCTACTGATATTTTAGTTCCTCAAGAATGGTTCTCTCATCGTTATAGAATATTGCCAACTGAGCTCATTACAAATGCTTTCACTTCCACTACTGTTTCTTTCAGCTCTCTGGATCTACACATCTTTAGTTAAAGTTAATTAATAGTTCTGTGGAATAGCTTACCGAATGATTGTCTTATCTGTGAACAAAATGATACACAAAACATTCTTTGGGTCGAACGAGACAAGTGTGACCACAGCGAAAAAATGGTACCAAAATTGTGCAGATAAAGTGGTTATTAGTAAGATATGTCAAACGTGTTCATCGAGTTGTGTGGCCACCAAAGTCAATAGCAGCTAGTATCGAGTTGTGTGGCCACCAAAGTTAATAGCAGCTAGAGATCTAAGGGACCAAAGTTGGCCACCAAAGTCAATGACAGCTTGAGATCTAAGGGACCAACGTTGGCCACCAAAGTCAATAACAGCTAGAGATCTAAGGGACCAAAGTCAAGTTGAGTGGCTAATAATCAACAAAATTAGGGTTCATGGAAGAAGTCTAGATCTTCTATGGAAATTCAAAGTTATGCTTATGTGCAAAATATTGGACCAAGCCTTTCAAGTGAAAGTATGTTCTATATTCTTACTATTTAATTATTTGTAAGCAAAATTATGTTAAAAGAAATTACTTTTACTGCCAAAAGTACCCAATCAGTGATGGCTTTTTTTAATGAACTATTAACATTTTCTCAAACTGATTGGTGGTGACCCAATCAGTAACAGAATCATAATTTTATTCATCGTTTGAGTGGCATACATCATGTGAACTAGTATAGGTGACCCAATGAGCAACATAATCATAATTTTTATTCATCATTCTGTGACATATATCACGTGAACTAGGATATGGGCATATAGCCACCTTATGTGATTTGATAATAAAATTAAGATTCATATGCTTGTATTGTTCCTTCAATAAGTATGTTAGAGAAATTAGTGAAAGTGAACTTTGACAGAACAAAGCACCTGAAGCTAAGAACTCAATTATGTAGACCACCGGAACAAACTCCGCTTGTATCTGTTCATTTTTTTTATGCCTGTTTCGGTGGTTCTGTGTGCGTTAGTCTCTTTTTTCGTAGCTTTCTGTATTGTTCCTGACATCTCAATGGTGGTCATAATTAGCTGCTTCTCCTTGTTTGCAGGTTCAGAACTTGATCCTGATAGACAGTAACTGTCAAATGATGTATTTGGCGTGACAATACCTCAGCAAGATTGTACATTGCTTAGTTTACATCTTCTGAATAGGCAACATAGATTTCTGTGATTTGTTAGGAAGCTCCAGGAGTAAGGTAAAATTTCTGTAATTACCTACCAGGATGCCATTGGAACGCATAATTCTACAAAGGCTGGCGAATTTGATTTGAGATCAGTTCTGGTACTTTAATGCATGTAAGCTAACTTTTCTAGTTAGTTTAGATTGTCTGGAAGTAGGGTCATATTGCATTTAGTCACCGAAGCTCAAACCCTGGTGTACCATCATCTCCTAATAAGACACACTGGCTGATCTGGACTTCATTTGTACAGTGGTATTTTGTTGTTTGATTTGTAGGTGGCCAGAATGGTACTGTATGTTACCTGCAACAGAAACATATTATTTTGCAGCGTTGATAGCACTGATTTAGAAGGATAATTGACTTTAACTTGGCAAACTAAATCGTCCGGTTAATTCATGTGACTGGTAACGTCTTTTCTGAAATGCTATGTCAAGTATCAAAGCTGTGGTGATTGATGAATGTAATCGTTGTTCCATGTCAGGTATTGAAGCTTTGGTGATTGATGAATGTGATGGTTTGTTTTCTTACGCTGAAACTGAAATGCCATGTCAAGTATTTTGAAGCTTTGGTTATTGATGAATGTGATCGTTTGTTTCCTTACTCTGAAACTGAATGCCATGTCAAGTATCAAAGCTTTGGTGGCTGATGAATGTGATCATTTGTTTCCTAACAGGGAAAACGTTTGGTTGATGCCTCCTATGATTGCACGTTTGCCCGCCAAAGTTGGGAAGTATCAGTGTGCCATGGGATGCTAATTACCATCTCGGGGTTCCTTCTTTTCTTGTGAGGATTATTACCATTTCGTTGACAGGCCTCTAAGGAGAGTTCCAAGTGTTTGGGTATGAATGAAATACATAAAAGTCGGTTCTTCCGTATGAGTCTGCTGATTTGTGCAGGCTCTATTCGTCTCAGCCTCAGGTGGGGAACAACATATCAAGGATCTCTGGCCCTTCTCCCTTTCGTCCGGTCAATTGGTTACTCGATGCTGTACCGTACCTGGTGAACGTGCCGAGCCCGAGCGTAGTGCAGTGTAGTAAAGTGGAACCGAAAGAAAAGGCGCAGTGCAAAGTGGAAGCTGTCTGGTGCAACCAACGAACGACCATATATACGTAGGCATTATATTGCATCCTGGGACCGGTTGCATCGGCCGAGCTGTCGTGCATGGCATCAGGCAGAGAATTAGGTGCTGTCATGCCATACGTGACATTTTACAAGGAAGCAGCGATGCATGCATCCTCCAAGTAAATTGTCCGAAAATATAGGTATCTGACTTCCGTCCGGAGGAGCAAGGCAAGCTGAGGAGACCGGCCGCTTTCTGATCACTCGTACGACAGGAACTGGAAAAGGGTAGGGTCCAAGGCGAGTGTGATGTCCCTAGACTTGGGGCTTCTTGTTTCTTCGTCCGGGAAGAAACGAAAGCAGCCGCTAGATAGGATAGGGCTCCGATACATCACACGCTTACAGCTCTTTTCAGATAGATATAAAAGGCCTCGACGCTAAAGCTTGATTCCATTTCCATGCCGCACCTATTCTCCACCCTCTCTTCCGTTCTCATGGACATCACTTCGTGCACATGAAAGAACATCGATCCTAAGTGCTTTTCCGGCTCCATTTTTACTTCCGTTCATGTTCGCTTCAGTACGATACCGTGGGTGGTATTGCTAGTGTAGTTTTATTTTTATTTTTATTTTATAGAGTTGCGTACTTTGTTCTTTTGCTGCTCCTGCTCGCCTTGCTATTGCTTGGCTCAATGGCACGGCTTCGTTTGATTGGAACGAACTAAGCTCAAGACAAGAGAACTGTTACAGTACATTCTAGGAGAAAAGTGTCTGGTTAGCCGCATGAGCGATGCCAGGATAAAACTGTCAGGTGAAAAATATTTTCAAAACTAGTAATGTTTTTTTTATTCCACTTTAATGACCCTCATTCCTTAGTAATGCCTAATTTATGCTAAAAAAAATCATGACATATGTTAATCATTACTTATCTAATCACGTTTATTACACAGGCTTGGCTCAGTCATAAGCTCCAATCTCACTTTCATCCCAGCTAAGTCCGTACCCTCATTTTTGCATCCGAAAGTCCTGTCAACTCATCATCATCCCCAATAGAGTAAGAAATTCTACATTAGTGAGCCTAGCCACCCAATCACCCTTTGAATAGGTGTCATCTTAGGCCCCATCCATCACAGGCACCTATTCCCCTAATTATGTACCGGTGGAATTCATAGATAGTATGGAAGTATATTTGGTGCCAAACCAACCAATATCATTACCACAACACAATTTAAATAAAAGTGGTCAATGTTTTAAATGTTTTACTACACATAATCTAAAATGACATCTCTTTAGTAACAGGGAGTAGAGGTTTTCTTTTGTTCAGGTCAAGTAAATGGTGATGACTATCGAGGAAATAGTTTCAGAACCAAATTGCATTATTGATTTACACCTAAATAAAACATAGACAACGTCCTTATTGCTGGCTAGTCTTTACTACCATACTTCCGCTGGCAGGCAACATGTATCACTTATCGTGCTCCCGTACGCAGCACCTCACCGACGCCGTGACAACACAATCCATCGCGATAGGTAGGTTGAGCCCACCATGGCAGAAGAGCTGCCATGTACCCCGAGCTCGGCAACAGGTGTCGCAGACCAGTGGCTCGGTAGGTCCCTATCGAGCCCTAGTTCCTCGGTAGGCTAGCACACAAGCAGTTAAGCAAAGTGATTAATTAATTGATGTCGGCAAATTTTTGTCAAGGAAGGGGAGCTCAGCATGTACCTGATGCGGTCCCATGTTGCGACAATCTAGTGAGCCCCGCCGTACTGCGCTGGTCGCTCGTCTTGATGAGGTGCCATGTTGCCAGTGCCTTGCCGAGGTACCGGAGTGCGGCATATGACATGTGTTGTCTACTGATGTTTCCACGGTTATAAACGGGGCTAATTTTGTAATTTTGTTTGTACAAGACAAGATTTGTAAAAATAATTGTCGGGGCACCAAAAAAAAGAAAAACCCGAAGAACTCGTCAAATCTTAGTTTGGGCTCGCCCAAACTGCAGCGAATGAAGCTCAGGCATTAGCCGTGCGACAAACACATAACCGAATGAACACAACACCTGCGGTGTTTTAGGGCTTGTTGCTAGTACGTGTAGACACAGACAGACCCACCGTACAAAGACAGTAGTCCTCGCTATAGTACAACACTATTAAGGAACCTCGCTATCGAATAGTCCGGGGTTTCCGAACAGATCTGAAGTGGAGAACAGAGAGAAAGAGAGACACAGATCTAGGGAGAACGGCGACACAATTCTTTATTGCTATTCTGATCTCTTGTACAATGGGGGGACCCCCCTCCTCCTTATATAGTAGTCGCCTAGGGTTTCGGCTAAGGGACCATCGTGGGCTTTCATTGGGCCACGTGGTTTCCCAACACTCCCCCTTGGGCCCTTTGCTGCGAGATGCATATGCTTCAATAAAACTCCAGAAAAACCCAGTGGGAAAAATACTTGGAGAAAGAGTACATAACATACACTTACTGTGTTGCACAAATAGCCTCATTAAAAACCTTATGCAAGAAAACTTCATGAAAAACTTGCTAAGGAAAAGAGTACAATTCACCCAAACTTCAATTGCTAATCTTCGAGATTCATTTTGGATACTCAAACTTCATGTTCAAGATTTATATGGGAGTATGTGAAATATCTCCCCCTGAAATCTGCACTTCTCTAAATCTCATCATCCCAATCCCTTTTACGCACCTTTCAAAGGTAGATGCTGGGAGTGATTTAGTGAACAAATCTGCAAGATTTTCACATGACTTAGTATGCAATATCTTGATCTCGTTCATCTTATGCAATTCGTGAGCATAGAAGAACTTGGGGTTGATATGCTTCGTGAGATTGCTCTTCACATAACCCATCTGTGCTTGAGCAACACAAGCTGCATTATCTTCATAGATGATCGTGGGAGTTTGCTCAATATTCAAGCCACATGACTTCTGGATGTGGTGAACCATTCTTCGGAGCCATGCACATTCACGAGATGCTTCATACAAAGCAATGATTTCCGAGTGGTTTGTCGACGTCGAGACAAGGGTCTGCTTAGATGACTTCTAGGAAACTGCTGTTCCTCCATATAGAAAAACATAGCCAGTTTGGGACTTGCCAGTATGCGGGTCTGATAAGTACCCAGCATCGGCGTAGACAACTAAATTCAGTTCATTGTTTCTTCTAAAGAACAAACCGAGATCTTTGCTTCCTTGGAGGTAACAGAAGATGTCTTTGATCCCTTTCCAATGCCTTTTGGTGGGTTACGCCTTTGTCAGGGCTAGCAAATTCACGATGAGCGCAATGTCCGTCTCGGTGCTATTCGCAAGGTACATGAGCGCTCCAACTGCACTCAGATATGGGAATTCTGCTCTCAGGACTTCCTCACCCTCTTCTCTAGGTCTGTATGGGTCTAGGTCTACTTGGAGTGACCTTTCGACCATTGGAGTCTTTGCAGGATATGCCTTTTCAAAGCCAAATCTCTCCAACACTTTCTGCGTGTAGGGTGATTGGTGTACCAAGATTCCTCCTTGGACATGCTCAAGCTGCAAACCTAAACAAAACTTGGTTTTACCCAAATCCTTCATTTCAAACTCAGACTTCAAGTATGAGCATGCTTCTTCAATCTCTTCATCTGTCCCAATGATGTTCAAGTCATCTACATAGATGGAGATTATCTGAGAATCCATTCGAGGATCATTGTATAAATACGCATAGACAATCTTGCTGTTTGTGTAGCCTTTCTTGCAGAGAAAGTCACTCAGCGATTGTACCACATTCTTCTTGTTGTTTTAGCCCATATAGTGATTTCTCCAATTTCACCATGCATGAGTTTCTATTTGCTCCGTCTTGGTTGGGATAGGAATACCTTAGGTACCTTCATGTATATCTCGAATCCAAGTTTCCATACAAATATCTTTGTGACAACATCCATTAGCTTCATTCTCAACTTCAAGTTGAGTGCCATTGAGATCAAATATCTAAAAGTAATTCCTCCCATGACCGAAGAATAGTTTTCTTCATAATCAACTCCAGGACGTTGAATGAAACCTTGAGCTACAAGCCTTGTCTTGTACCCTACAACTTCGTTGTTTTCATTCCTCTTCCGAACAAAGACCCATTTGTGACCTACAGGGTTATATGGGGAGGTGTGCGGCATACGGGCCCAAACACCTCTCTCTTGTTCAGAGAAACTAACTCTGCAGTGATTGCCTTCTTTCATTCTTCCCAATCTAGCATTTTCTTGCACTCTGCTAGAGATGCAGGCTCGGGATCATGATTAATGATCGAGGCAATCTTCTTTGCAAAATATGCATCCACATTGGCTGTTGCTCTATCCAGGGATTCTCTTGTTATTACAAAGTTTATGGCCATTTCATCATGGGGTGCTTCATGCACTTCTACTTGCTCTTCGCTGCTATTTCCCATCGCAGGAGCAAGTTCTTTTAGCTTTTCATCGCCTATGTGTGCTCACACATTATTTTCGGCGGCTTCCTGTAGTGGAAGATTCAAGTCTGGAATTGCCTTTTCCGTTGGATTCTTTCTAGTGCCAGGTCTCACTGGCTCCCCTTCTTTCCTTGGGGTATTTTTGTGATTAGTTGTGGTAAGTCCTCTCGCCCAGTTTTCTCCAGACGTCTCCGGGTACTTTGGGTTTGAGGAGCCAGATTTCCTGTTCTTTTTCTTTGAGCCCTCTGAACAGGATGAGGGATACTTTCTATTTTCTTTGGTATTTCCACCCTCTCTAGTGCATTTCTTGCGGGTACATGCGACTTAACCACGCCCTTCAGATCACAAAAATGATCAGACAGTTCATTTACTAAATTCTGTAAATTAATAATCTTCTGGGCTTCTTGATTTGCTTCATTAGTGCGGGGGTCATGCGCAGGGATCCCAGTGCAATACCATATGATTTTCCGGCATTTTTCATCCAAAGGTTGATTTCCTCCCCCTAATGACGGGAAACGATCCTCGTCAAAAATGCAATCAGCGAATCAGACTGTATACAATTCTCCAGTCATGGGATCCAAATACCTGATTATGGATGCACTCTCATAACCAACGTATATCCCAGACTTGCGGAGAGGGCCCATTGCAGTCCGCTGAGGGGGTGGTATAGGAACATATACCATATACCCAAAGTTCCTGAGATGGGAGATTTCCCGGATGATCCCGTGCACAAGCTGCATAGAAGAATGGATGTTGTAGGCCGAAGGCCTGAAATTGATGAGAGCTGTTGCGTGCAGGACTGCGTGTCCCCAACAAGTATTGGGCAAGTTACAACTCTGCAAAAGCGGTCTTGCAATGAATTTAATCCTCTTTATTAGTGCTTCAGCTAGTCCATTCTGCGTATGGATGTGCGGTACGGAGTGCTCAACTGCTATCCCTGTTGCCGTGCAATAATCATCAAATGCCTTTGAAGTAAATTCTCCGGCATTGTCCATTCTAATGGACTTCACGCGATGATCAGGGAAAGCATTCTTAATTCTTATGATCTGCGAGATCGACTTTGCAAAAGCATGGTTTCTTGTTGACAATAAGCATACATCGACCATTTCGAGGAAGCATCGATGAGCACCATAAAGTATCGAAGCGTACGACAAAGGGCTGAATCGAACATAAATATCCCCTGGATGCGTTCGAGAATGCAGGGATTTCACTTTGCACTTTCATGATAGAGGGTCTAGTTATTAATTTCCCGGTGGCACATGCAGGGCACACGAAATCTTCATGAATCGGGAAATTTTTAACATTAATGCCATGACCTTGTGAATTGTTCACTATATTCCTCATCATTCTAAGACTAGGGTGACCTAATCTACCATGCCATAAAGAAAATAACTCAGAGCTTCTAAAAATAGTCTTCAAGGAGGTATACACTTCGGGTGTATGAATATTCGTGTAGTACAACCCAGATTCATATGAGGGACATTTTTCTAATACCATTTTTCACATACCGCGTGCTTCACAATGCACAAGTATTCTTTGCCATTTTCTTCATTGGTTTCTACGTGAAAACCATTGGCGCGGATGTCTTTGAAACTTAAGAGAGTGCGCGTTGATTCGGGGTACAATAGGGCTTCTTCAATTACCAAAATTGTACCCATAGGTAATATAATTGTGGCTCTTCTGGAGCCTATTATATAGGAATCGCTTCCTGCGATCGTAGTAATCTCTCTAGCGTTCTTCGTGATCGACTGGAAGTATTTGGACTCTCTTAAGATGGTATTCGTTGTGCCACTATCAACAATGCATATCTCTTCCATTTGGACGCTACACGATTTCTAGGTAAAAGAAATATGATTCTAATCAGATAGAGGCAAAATAATTCAAACATTGCTTGCAAATTAAAGAATACTGAAATAAAGAATAAATTGCATATTTATTCATGAGAGAAGTATGCTCTTCTAGAGCTTACAGTTCATTATTCAAAAGAAATTGCTATCAACCATAATCTAAAAAAAATAATGCGATTCATGCATTTAAACGGAAGTGCAAGGCTTGATCGTTCTGCTCAGCGGTAGGTTTCGCGTCCTGCGAGGACCCTAGACCAATCGCAGCACGGAGCTTCTTGCCCCCAAGAACAATCTTCACGTCTGATGCCCAAGTGAGGTAGTTCTGACCGTGCGGGGCCAGTTCTTCAAACTCACGATTCACGATGATGGACATTTGCATGATTTCATAATTCCTACATTAGATTACTGCGTGTAATCTAATAGAAAAGGGTTGCAAGAAAACATAAAGAGCAGAAAATAAATTTCCATGCATTGCAGTATACAAAATAGAGCAATGAATTCAAATTTCATAAATAATATTCATAAATGCAGAGAATAAAGCTAGGAAAATTAAAAAAACAGAGCCAAAACTTTTCTGGATTTTTTGGCAATTTTCTTAATTTTTCCTGCTATTTTCTCTCTCTTTTTTTTCTTTCTTTCTTTTTCTTTCTTTTCTTTTTCTTCCTTTTTTTCTTGGCCGAACAGCCTCTGGGCCGCCCCTCGCAGCCCATATAAGCAAGGCGGCTAGGGTTTCCAATCCTAGCCACCAGACTTTCCCCACGCGCGCAGGGGCCAAGGCGGCGTTGGGCATGGTGCGCGCAGCGGCGTGGCCGGGACGGGCGGCGAGGGGCGCCTCGGGCGTGGCTCGGAGGCACGGCTTCCTCGGCGAGCTTCGGCGCCGCCGTCTCGGTGGCGAGCCGACGAGGCGGCGGGCGGCGCGGCGCTCGGCGGCAATGCCGCTTCATGAGGCGTCTTGGCGGCAGTGCTTGGCGATGTGCACTGACGACGGTGCTTGGCGGCAGCGTCGGCGGCTGGGAGGTGGCGGCTGCGGGCACACCGCAGCGTCAACAGCCTTGAAGTCGGCGTCGGCTTTGCGCGATGATGAAGCGGCGCGCTTCTGCGCGAGCGGCGTAGGCAAAGCGGCTACTAAGCGGCGGGCGACGCGAGGAGGTCGCCGTGGCGATAAGCGACGGGCGCGCGAAAGACGGCGGGCGGCGGCGCGGCGATGATGGCGCGGGCGACGGAGTTGAGAGAAAGCGCATCGCCGGCGATGCCGGGCGGCGCGACGTCCGGTCGGCGCGCGACGCTTCTGCGTGGGCCGGCCGAGCCGTGGCGAACGCAGCGTGTCGTCTGGCGCAGCGTTGGCGAAGCGAAGCGCCATGGCGGCAGTCGGGCCGAGGCGCGCGACGCGTCTTGGCCGGACGACGAGGTCGGCGCGATCGTGGACGCAACCGTCGAGGCGAGGCCGGATGCTGGGAGGCTGGCGGGCGCTGCGGCGGCCCGCCGAGCGCCATGGCCGAGTAAGCGACAGTGCGGCGGTAGCGATGCCGACGGCTGCGAGCCACAGGTGGCGACATGCGCTTGGCGGCGAGGTCGACGACGCGGCAGGGAGACGGCGAGGCGGTGGCTACTGCGCGGCGTGCTCTGGCGCATAAGCCGGCGTCGTGCCCCCTTTTTTTCTCTGGATGTACAGTGATAATGCTTGTACTGTTGCTTCGGGCCGTCTGTAGCTTCGTGCCACAAGACGAACAAAGTGTCAGATGCGTAGGATAGATGCATGCATAGAATCAACAGGCGATTAGATTCAATCGCCGATTCTCACCTCTTCTCACCTTTTCAATTCGTTCACCGGTAGAGCTTCGTGCTGATAACGTGTTAAGGAACCTCGCTATCGAATAGTCCGGGGTTCCCGAACAGATCTGAAGTGGAGAACAGAGAGAGAAAGAGTGACACAGATATAGGGAGAACGGCGACACAATTCTTTATTGCTATTCTGATCTCTTGTACAATGGGGGACCCCCCTCCTCCTTATATAGTAGTCGCCTAGGGTTTCGGCTAAGGAACCATCGTGGGCTTTCATTGGTCCACGTGGTTTTCCAACAAACACTACAACTTAAAAGCCCATTTGGAACACATGACTTCTACAACAGGCTACGCAATTCCTACCAGGATGCTCTGCTTTCTGAGCAATGCAACGAAAAGGGCGGTGCAATCGACGGTCTAGATCAAGGCACCCGCTAAAAAAAAGGGAAAAAAGGAAGAAGAACCAAACAAACTAGCCACTTACATTGTTTGTTTCTTGAGCGATTGGCTTGACTGTCGTCTTCTCCCCCGGTGGCTTGTTGTGCAGGACCAGGCAGTGTGGACCGGCTGCCTCGGTCGTGCATCTACACGTTGCAGTGGGGCTCCAGTGCAGGGCTTCTTTTCACTCTGTTCCTCCCTAGCATGAGGCGTTTGCTGACGCATTCGGCCATGGAAGGACAGTACGCATGCTTGGAGTTTTGCTACTACTTTCCACGCAGGTGAATGTGTGTAAGTGCTGCCATTGTCTGCCGCGTTTGGACGGATTGAGGTCGGAGGAGTTCTAGAAGAGCTTGGTGCGTACTTTGCTATACATACCAGTGCTATACTTGGGATTGGATACTTCCATCGCTACGACGACCAAGTGTGCCATTGTTGTGCTGTTGCAGATGAAGTAGTAGTTTTTCTTAGGATACGGGACCACGTACGTCACATTCAAGCAACACACGTGTACATGTTCTCTACACACGCTAGGAAATTAATTCCCGTTGAATACCCTAGAAAATTAAGTCGCTGGCTTCACATGCTATGTGCTCCAGTCTCCAGCTTCCTTGCAACAATCTTCGGACTAATTGTACCCTGAACTATCGAAATCAGTGAAAGCTCTCCGCTTCCTAAAGGAAGCCTCGGTTCCCTTTAAGGGATGTTTAGATTGCATGGCTACTGTTAAGGAAAAAAAAGAATGTTCATTTGCATTGTGACAACAACCTCAAATCTTGATTTTGACACTTAACTTGAACAAACTCTCTCTCCAAAAGCACTAATCAGACTACCAATCCAGCAAAACAGACACTAAAAATAAATAAAAATTCTGCTGTTGCAACTCGCTTTCTCATTTCCGGTGCAACTGTAGCCGACACAATTTCCTCAAATCCTCCCAATCCCTACTTTTCAATTTCTTTTTTCCAACAACTTGGAAGTTTCCGAGGCTCCAATTAGAGAGGCCAAGAAAGGACTGCAGGTTGATAGATTTGGCTCACCTACTGCTACTGCTGAATTATGTACTGCGAATTATTCGCAGCTTTTTGTTGGCGATCAAGGCCCACGCAGGCACAGGAAAGGACCCTGATTACTTAGGAACCGATTCCGTTCCAGGCTGATGGCTGGTGATTGCATGCTTTGTTCAGGAAACCTAATCAAAGTGCATGCTTTGTTCAGGAAACCTAATCAAAGTGCTCAATCTCACCAACCACTTAATCTTGCTAATTTTAGCCATGCATAATTGCATATGGACATAAGAAGTGCTGTGTGTGTGTGTCTTTTTTTTTTTTGCGATCATGCACTTTCAGGATAACACACACTTAATTTTATCCTTGATCTGTAGGCGCCTATATATGTGCCTTTAATTGCACCTTGGTTCATAGGGTGAGCTGTGTCAAGAGAATGAATACTGCCCACTTTTAATCAATTGAAAATCCCTCTTTGCACACTAAAAGAGTGCTTTTTTTATTTATTCTCTGTATGTGCGCGACTGCAAGTACATCAAATCATGTGAAGTGCGGAGTTGCCTTCTAATGGATTAAGAAATACTCTCTCGGGTCTGAATTGCTTCTCGTTTTAGCTTCATGCCTTCTAATGTTGCCTTGAAAACCCAATACGACATCATTTATTTTGGACCGGAGGAATTGTAGAGGTTATGTCCAGTATACACAATTATTTTGAAAAAAATAGCTAAATTTTATTTATTCATTGGGTACGTATACAAAGTTAATACCTCGTTAAAAACCTTATGCCCAAGAGTGAGGTTTCCCTCATAAGGAAAAGTGTATAGTAATAACATGCATACATACTAATTACTCCTCAATGTCCAGATCGTTCATGCGCTCTAGGTCAGTAAGGAGGAAGCAGGGATGGAGAAGAGCGAGAGGAGACGATGGAAGCGCGGGAAGATGGCGTCTGTGTTGGATGGGTCATGTGAGGAGGCAGAGGGCAGATGTAGTATTTAACGATGGTATGGGCCGCTGGGTAAGATAGTTGATGATGGGCTGAGCTGTAGATAAGATGTTTTTACGAAAAGGTCACTTTCGTGCCAGACCGGTCCAAACACAACCTAGTCGGTCGTGTCGTGCCACCCATGGTGCCGAGTTTCTAGACGTAGCACGGTCTATCATTTATGGTGTGCCGGCCAGGCCCAAAGACAATCCTGTCGTACCGAAGGCCAGCCCAAAAATGCATAGCCCATTGCCCAGGTCTAGGAGTCACACTAGACGTTGGGTCTGTTTGAGGGAGCTGTAGCTTTTCTAAAAAGCTAACTTTTGACTTTCTGAGCTGAAAAACGACTGTAGCTTTTTTTTATAAGAGATCATTCAATAAATAGCTAATTTTCCTTAGCAATAAGTTGCAAAAATAGGTCCAGTCCAGCTTTCAACTTTTGGCTTTTGTTAGTTATATATGGCTTTTGGCTTATGTCAAAAACCGCTTAAAAGCTGAGCTATTTAGAGAGTCTTACTAGCTTTTTAGAAACTGAAGCTGGCTTTAAGCCTCCAAACAGAGCCGTTGAGTTCCTGATAATTAACCGTGCCTTCCATTCAGCATTTAAAAGTAGTGTGGAAATAATCAATCGGCTAGTATATATAAATAATCAATTGGCTAGTATATATCGTCCATTTGCAAAATAAATAAATAAAGGGTGAACCTTTTTCCTTCCTCATTAGTCATTGCATATCTGCATGTGACATGCTCTATAATGCCGTGATCGTGTCAGGATGCGTGTTAGGTTGGCCTCACATGCGCAGGTTTTGTTTAAGTCAAGTCTCAAGAGCATATTGCCCTTGTGCAACAAGTAGCTAACTTCTCTGAGTTTCATTAGGTTGTTCTACAACTTGAAAGTGAACGTACAGCGTGTGCATCGCCTCCTTAATAGTTGGGCCAACACAGTACGCATTTGAAGCTAAGTTGTTGCCGTTTGTACAATTGTATTTTGTGATCCCACACTGACCGGAAGCGTTTTTCTTTGCTGGACGATCAAGTCGTTAGTTGTTACCAGCTGATAGGACTTCAGCTTACTGATTTATTAAGAGCTCTCTTACGGTACATTAAATTTAATATAAATTATTTTCATTTTTTTCGATCTAATAGATCAGATAGCTAGAATTTATTTATACTTCTTCTGATAGTAGTGTATTAGAAATGCCCTTAACAAATCAACGATTAGATCTGATTTCTACTACTCACTGTATACTACCAGTATAATGCATCGTAAAGTTTCTCTTTATTAAAGCTTGATATATACGCAGTGCCACTACTTTGTATTTCTTTCTTTCTAAATTTTATATGAAATTTGAGCATATGCAAGACATCCACCACTTCATAGTCCAATGGACCATCACATGATGGTCTCCTAAAATAAATCTTAATTAAAAGTGCCTGTGTCCTACAATAATTGCTTGCAGTAACTTGAAGCTGCACAACTCCACTCCTGGAGCCTCAAAAGTCAAGCAAGATGTGGTGCCAGACTGCCAGTACCCCGGTACTAAATCTGGGCAAGGTTAGCCGTTCTAAACTTTGGCTGTCAATACACGTGAATATTTAGAAACTATGTATACGATGGTGTTAATTAGCAAAGATTTGGAGCTCGGCTAGGTGCATACCAATTTTCTTTATGCAACATAAGTAAGACAGCAAGTTCGTATGATATGCATGTGCCTACAAACATGAAACATTTTAGTTGTTTTTTTTTTTTAAAAAAAGAAGAAAACGGCAGTAGCACTGCCTTGCATTTAAAGGACAGAAAACACAGTACGATGATAAGAACCATAGAGAATGACTGAACAACAAAGCAGAACAATGGAGTGTGAGAAACATTTTAGTTGTAACTCTGATGTTATTCTACACAAAAACAAAAAATATTAATCCCCGCAAAAGAAAAAGACAAATCCCCGCACATGTCAAGAAAGAAAATGTCAATCCATTTTTTTAATGCAGAAAGCGATTTTTTTTTGAGATTTTCTAGTTTATAGTGACAGGAGGAACCGACGTTTGTTTTCTGGTGTCACAGTCAGAAATGCATACTGTATTTTCTTACTGGTGCGTACTAGCAACCTTGGGAGGATACATTTGCGGTGTGGCACGGCGGCCAACTAATAAGTATGGGTTGGCTCAACAACCGCAACGCCTAGGCTCCTTTTAATGGCTGTAGCCAATGTGCTTGTGCATGCTCGTCGAAGTGGGCCTGGGTGATTTTTTTTTAATAATATGATTTTATTTAATACACATAAATAAATCATTATTTTAAAAAATTACAAAAATAACCTTCTGTGTCGCTGTTTGAAATGACATTAGATACTCTATCGTAATTTGAAGTAGGCCAAGATAGAGCTTCGTTAGGGTTATGTCGAAGTCGCAAACGACAATAGAAAGACGAACCGTTGATTCAATTGGCGATAGAAGCCCCTACACCTTTTGTCATTATTTGAATTGGCGATAGAAGGCAGCCTACTTAAGATTCAAAAAAGGTCAAAATTCACTTATTTTAGGGACAAGAGAAAAGAGGGGGAAGAGAGGAGAGGGGAAGAGAAGAAGAGGGGGAGAAGGAGTGGATCTACCATCATAGCTGTAAGTTTTCTATTTCTTTGTAGATTTTATTTTGAAACCATGGTACGCTAGCAAATATAATGATTAGATCTGTAGTTGTATTAGGCAGTGGGTAGATATATAAATGGTGTGATTGTAGATATGTAGTTCTTTATAGTAATTTATTGTATGATTTATTCTTGCAGATATATTAATTTCTCGTAGCAGTTAGTTGTAGTGCACCGATTAATTTTAGAATATTAGATATAATAGTTTCGTCTCTTCTGAAGAATGGATGGTAATTTCAATTTGTACAAAACATGTTCGATTGTTTGTCTTTCTCTGAGTGTTGCACGGTAGAGAAATCTCCGACTATGCAAGTTTATTTCTGAGTAGCTCATTTATTAGGTCTATTTTGAGTATTTAATCAAAATGAGCATGTGTGATTAACATCAAATTATTTGTCGAAATTATCGACAAATATGATTGAATGAGTAGCTTTCAAAATACATTATGGAGAAGGGTTTCACAGATGGGTGCAGAAGGAGTTTATTTGTGTAATTTTCCATCAGTGATGGCCAGCCTGCCAAGTGCAGAGCAACGTCTATGGAGCACTGTTATAAGATGGTTGTTCCAGTTATTCTCGCTGGACCATATGTTGCACGATCTAAAGTTGTATGGCGTTGCCACCTAGGCACAACAACGCAAATACCGAGAGTTAGTGGAATTGAATGAGCCAAATTCGTCGAGTTGACATGTGATATTGGCAAAGGAATGTGGATGGCCGCTAGTCTTACTTGCCCAGGCTTTTGAGAACATCCCTTCGGCTTATTTGACGCAGGAGGATGCCATTGATGATGATACTGAAGACGTTGGGCAGTCAAACCAATGTGAGCCATACTATATAATCCAAGAAGAGGGAGGTGGTATCGATTCAGTTGAAGCTAAGATTGTAAACCTTCCCATGGTTGAGGTGCAGGAACTCATAGGGACTCACCCGCAATTTCGATTAGATCTACAGCCACCATATCGTATTTCTTCCAAAAGGAGCATATGTATCTTAGTGTAGTGAGGCTGGTTAGGTTGTGTGTCTTTCCATTTGTATTGTAGGCATAACCGACAAAATATGCACTCGAACGAACCTTACAACATGTAATCTCATCAATATTTCACCTTTTTTGACTGAATTTACTATAACATGACAATATTTCTGGTAGAATTGACCATACCATACTATGCTACCTTTTCAAATTGAATTGACAACACGTACCAACTTTTCTTAGAGAGTTCGAGAAGGCCACTCCTCCAGGGTTGAGGGTGTCAAACTACATAGAGATGTTTCGAAAGCGGAAGTGGGTTGTCAAAAAAGCGAGAACCTACCTTGATTCTTCATGTGAGGATGCACATGTACCATTAGAGTCTCAATTCCCGGAGTGCGATTGCGGTATTCCAGCAAAGATCATTCAATTCATACATCCAGACACCGCCTCCTGGGCGTATTATGTATATGGGGATTAACACATAAATGAATATCAAGTATTGATATTTCACATTGAATTTTACATTCTACATACGGCTAACTTTAAAAAATTCTGAGCTGGGGCGCATTAGGACAAAGAAACAATGGGCCAATACTGGAGACATTGAGTTTGTGGCCTACTCTTGACTTCTAGAGTGCAAACTGCAAAGTGCCTTTTGCAATATTTCTACCTGGACCTCATACTTCTCCACAAATTGTGCAAAATCCTTGTAATATTTTAGGCCTAGTTTGGAGCGCAGACATCGTAGCTGAGTTCTGTGGGATTTGAACTGCTTTCGGAAACTCATTCAAAGTTAACGTGAATTTCGGACGTTTCAAATCGGTCCTTTGTTGTGTTTGTTGAATTGTATGCTACTCCTATTTCACATAGAGCGTTTACTTTGCTTAGGTTACAATGCAGTAATTGTATGTAGGATATCAAACATCCAGCGAATGTATATTCCTTTCCTCCAAAATTATTTCAGGATTCCCATGCTTCAAGTGTGCTGGAAATTATGGTGGCTTGATTTGTGTCCTATGAAAATTCTGTAGAAGAGACAGTAGTAGTAGTAATGGAACAAGTTTACACCTTTTATTGCCAGAAAACAGTGAGTGACTAGATCAAGGTTTGATTCTATTAGGGTGTGTTTGGTTGGTGGGATGAGATTGAATGGGATGGGATGGATCTGTACCATTTGGTTCCATTGTTTTAGGTGAATAGAATGGTTCAGCATCAATAGGGAATATTCATCAAGTTTTATCCCACCATTCATGATGCGATGATTCTATTCAAGCAACCAAACGCACATATGACTTTTTTCTTGAACCATCTTATACATATATCACTTGGTACAAGCAACCAAACACACCTTTGTGTGTTAGAGAAGTCCAAATCATTGTACTACCATTAGTGGTGCCAGCCAGACTGACACTATGAGATACTACTAAGATCCAATATTTTCTCTTGCATGTGTTGACTTATGTTCTGTTGCATGCATACTTTGGCGTTGACCCCATTAGTGGGAAGTGGTGTTGTCGAGTGACGAAGTGACATAACCCACTTAAGTAATGTAGGTTAGAGATAAAACGGGGTTTGATCTAATGGTCCGGTTTAGGTCGCCCGCCGATCCGACGGCGCGTGCCACATATTAATGATTCCAAACGTCATTATGCACACGCCGTACACAAGGACATGGCAAAGCTTGTGCAATTCAGGCCTGGATTCCAATCAATGGACGGCTGAACAAACAGAGGCAAGGAAAAGAAAAGAAGCCGGGCAGGCCAGCGCCGCCGAAAAGCGGCCGGGAGCTCCCAAAGTTGCCATTTTTCCCGAACGTGAAGAGCCGGCCCCAGATGATCTTGAACCTGTTTCGCACAGATCCAGTTAATAATGGCGCAAGGTCACCGAAAGCGAAGAAGAAGAAAACAGCATCTCATTATGATCTATGATCTATCCCAGGAATGAAAAATACTCCTATTGTCAGTACCAGGGTCCAGGCTGCCGGAGTGGGATTCCAGTGGCACTCTCAATGGTTTGATCTAAGTCTAAATACTAGAGGGGAGAGGGTGGTTAGGTGGTAGTATTTTAGAAGAGAAATTTTATGGTGTATTATACTAGTAAGTATATAGCTGGTAGTAGAAATCAGATCTAGCTGTTGATTTGTTAAGAGTATTTAGACTACTATACTACCAGAGGAAGTATAAATATATTCTAGCTAATCCGATCCATTAGATCGAAAATAAACGGTTCGTATTGAATTTAGTGTACTATAGAAGTGCTTATTTCGTAAACAACTATCCCAACAGCTTGTTACCTATGCTTGATACTACAGGGTCCCACAATAATCATGCAATCGAGTATTCCAATGCAAAAAATGGTATTAAGGGCTTGTTTAGGGAGCTATAGCTCTGAACAACTTTTTTTTTTGACTTTTTGAGTTGAAAAATGACTGTAGCTTTTTATAAGAGATAGTTTAATAAATAGCTAATTTTCCTCAGCAATAAGCTGCAAAAACAGGTATAACACAGCTTTCATCTTTTGATTTTTGTTAGTTATATATGGCTTTTGGCTTATGTCAAAAACCGTTTAAAAGCTGAGCTGTTTGAGGGCTTACTGGCTTTTCAGAAGCTAAAACTGGCTTTAAGCCCTCCTAAACTGGCCTAAGTCCTTCCGATGCACCATCCGTCCATAATATTTTCTTGGTTCCCTAAAAGGCGTGATACTTGCATAGTTGCATGAGTATCAAGATCATTCTCTCCCTACCCTCTCTGTTTCACCTTACTAAAAATCCGGGGTAGCATAGCTATAATATCAAGCACAGGTAGTTGTTAGGTATTTGTGTCTAAATTAGTGGTTGAAATTTTAGAACGTTAACTATATGCGCGTTCTATGATGACAAAAATAATATAGGGAGAATGTATTTATTACAAATTAATCTCTACGACTACCAAACTGATAATACAAGTAAATGATTTTGTCATCATTGAGTTTTGCCACAATTTATTCTACTTCAAAGTCTTGCTTAATCGTGACATGGTGCAACGTTGTTTTGCCTGTCGGTCACTGAGTAGCTTTGTTCATGGACTTGAGGTTATTCCACGAAGGAGATGAAAAAGAATACAATTTAGGAGAATGTGAGTAGCCAACGTACGTGATACTTCCCTTTAATAGGTGTTCTATCTCCAGTTTAAAATAAAACGAAAGATTTTTTTTAGGACAATCTCAACAGACATATACTAGTTTTGTTACTAGTGCATTGGCATCAAACTCTGATGGGCTTGAATGAATGTCGGCTGTGACTACGAAATGTTATTGGACGAGCTTAGAAATGCTAATTAGCTTAGTACATAAAGTATGAACATTCTCTGCTTTAGTACTTGCTAGCTCCCAGTGGTTTCGTCCTGTTGTCATAATTACGGTCTTCTTGCGAGGGGTGTAATTAGTTACCTTATTTTCTTTCTACTCAACGTTTTCGACGGTCTTTGAGATGTAACTTCTGACCGCAACTTTTATAATTTTATATTAAGATGTAAAAACAAAATTATAATATTCTGAAAATATTTTCTAACAACTTACATATCTAATTTACGTAGTTTTAACCTATTATGGTGTGACAGCGTAGATTCTAGAAGTTGGAGTAAAAAAGAAAGGATGGGACAAATATCACACTCACTATCTTTAATGGTCAGTAACCAGGAGGCTACATATATATTAACCCCGTCTATTATGCCATAAGAAATGAATGCTGGACCGGTTTGGATAGGCACAGATGGGCGCAGTTATGGTCAGTTTGTTGGATCGCAGAGGATCGTCGTCATCCCAAATGGTGTCACCCTGACCCTGCACTGCAGCTGCAAGAAGCCAGCCGCACCTCACTTCTGCCGCGGTTACACTATAAAGCTAGCGAGCGCCCGCCACACAAGGACAGAAGCCCATCTACTCCTCCCTCCGCGTTTCCCTCTCGCTGCATATGCGCATTGCCGCTGCCTGCCGACACCCGCAATGGCCGTCCGCCCCGTGCAGCACTGTGGGTTGCTTCCCCTGCTCGTCGCGGCGCTGTGCCTCTCGGGCTCCGCGGTAATGCCCTGCCACGCGGCCAAGAAGTCGTACCGCGCCATCTTCAGCTTCGGGGACTCGCTCTCCGACGCCGGCAACCTGCTTGTCGACGGCGTGCCCAAGGAGCTCACCACCGCGCGCGCGCCATACGGCATGACCTTCTTCGGCCGCCCCACCGGCCGCTGCTCCAACGGCCGCCTAGTCGTCGACTTCCTAGGTACATTTATGCGCCGTCCATGGCTTCGTCCTACCTCACTGTTCTTTCCTTTTCTTGGCCTTTTCGCTTCACAAAGTATATATTATATAATATATATGGACTTCACAGACTCACAGTATCTAATATAAACGTCTCTGTTATTAAAACTGTTGATTTTGAAGTCTTAGGTTAGGCCATGCTCTGACCTTGGTCATGATGAAATTGTCTTCTACTTTTTGGGTTTTTTTTTTGTTTAGTATACTCAACTGTCAAATTTCTCTTGCTCCATACTCTTTTTTATTTTTAGTGATGCAAAGCTAAACCGGTCGAAAAGTCCCAAGTTTTTCTCCTTTTAGAAAAGAATATAGAATTGAGCGGTAAAAAACATGCTGGTAAAAGAGCTGCTGCTTTGCAATAGTTAATTATTGCTGCCTCCGTTCTGCCATACCAAAGTGTTGATGTGAATTGAAGGCCCTTTTCTTCTTTTCCTTTTTGGAGAGATAAATCACACCACAAAATGCTACTGAAACAAACTAATGATTACTATTGCAAGCTCTTCCAATTGAGCCGGTGTTCCAGATGCATTGTGAGTTGTGATGTGCCTTTTTTTCTCTCAGAATTTCAGAGCAATAGCAGAGTGTATGATGTGAAGCTTTCCCTTTTTGTTGATGGAAATCTTTCTGTCGATTTTGCAGCCGAGCATTTCGGGCTGCCGCTGCCGCCGCCGTCGCAGGCGCACGGCAAGGACTTCAAAAAGGGCGCCAACTTCGCCATCACCGGCGCGACGGCGCTGGAGTACTCCTTCTTCAAGGCGCACGGCATCGACCAGCGCATCTGGAACACCGGCTCCATCAACACCCAGGTCGGCTGGCTCCAGAAGATGAAGCCATCGCTCTGCAAATCGGAGCAAGGTCCGAGACCGATTCGCCTACGCTTTTAAGGCTTTAAAATCCTTGAATCAGAGTTGATTGGTTTGTGTGTTGATTGCAGATTGCAAGGACTACTTCAGCAAGTCCCTGTTTGTGGTTGGGGAGTTTGGGGGCAACGACTACAATGCGCCATTGTTCTCCGGCGTCGCGTTTTCCGAGGTGAAGACGTACGTGCCGCTGGTCGCCAAAGCCATCGCCGACGGTGTCGAGGTATAAAATCCAAGAATGATGAATTGCACATCACTGCTAGACTTAGTAGGAATGCAGGATGGCCCTTGCATTGCATCATACAATACACATACATTGCTGAAGTAGTAGAGCAGCACAATGTGCTATATACCTGGAGATCAGGGAATCATGCAACTCTGTGACAGTGCAGATTTCAGGCAGTACTCATCTGTCATGTCTAGATATGGTCGGCATAAAGCCAAAAGTTGGAACACAGACAAACACATGCGAGGCACAGAATTGGTGTGAGATGATCAAATGACAAAAGTTCGGAAAATGTTGTTGAAATGCTTTGAATTATGTGGAGTTCAGTTTTACAAGGGAGTATTCAGTATCAGTGACAAGACTGAGTAGTTTAGCTAGTTGGTAAGCACAAGCATAGTTAATGCACATTTTATTGGATTGGATCTATGGATCCCAATGTGATGTTTTCTAATAGTCAACTTGATTATCAATCTTTGTAGACATTAAAATAGGTGGGGGAACATGTGAAAGATTTGGTACCCTCCAAAAGGCAGAATCTTCTGACTAGGCACTTAACATGAAATTGCTATGGCTGCATTGTAAGGGAAATTTTTGGTTCCACCTGCAGAAATCACACCACACATTTGTGATGGCATGGGGTTGTACTTTGTGTACTAAATTGAGTTGGTGCACAGTACATCAGATCGTTGCTTAGTGTAGCCCCATGTGATATGTAGATGGGGATTTCGTATAGAACATGATTGCACAATGAAGAGAATGGGCATGCAAAAGGTATGGCTGGTAACGAAGATGTGGAATCATTTGTTATGTGCATGCCCATCATGAAACGGCTGTCACTTGGCATGGTTCTAAAAAAATTGGATGGTTTCCACACATTTCAAGCAGAGGGAACAGATCTAAGTTATACTATTAGTAGTGCATGGCTAAACTAGCTTGTCGGTGTAATTCGACAATTTCGAATGCTCGTACGAAGATATGTTCGAAATACACATGTCTAGGAGTGACTAGTTCAGCACGACATATTTTCAAGTAGACTCCCCAAATTTTGAGTCATATTGATCAAATTTATGAAAATGCAAATTGAACTATTTTGAGCACTCTAGTGAAACTTCTATATTTTTCTTTCAGAAATTGATCGAGCTTGGGGCAGCAGACCTGTTGGTGCCTGGAGTTCTCCCAATCGGATGCTTCCCGTTGTACTTGACACTGTACAACACCAGCAACAAAGCAGACTACAACGCCCGCACCGGCTGCCTCCGGAGATACAACCGTCTTGCCTTCCATCACAACAGGGAGCTCAGGCAGCAGCTTGATGAGCTTCAAAAGAAGTACCCAAAGACAAAAATCATGTATGGCGACTACTTCAAAGCGGCAATGCAGTTTATTGTCAGCCCTCGAAAATTTGGTGAGTTCCCCCTCCTCAATAGAGTAGCCTGTCATGCTTCTCTACTACATCTTTAAGGTGGATTCAGAGCTTCAGACCAGATATTTAGTATGTGACATACCAGAAGACATGCTGCCAATAGGAAGGATACAATACCGTATGACCGAATTCATCGCCAACTGTAATTTACAGGAGTAACTTTCATGGTTCAGATTTACGTGTCATGATATGAACACTGGTGTTATTGCAGGTTTCAGCAATGCTATGCAAGCTTGCTGTGGCGCTGGAGGGCAGGGTAACTACAACTTCAACATGAAGAAGAAGTGTGGCGAGCAAGGCGCTAGCGTGTGCTCCAACCCGTCGTCATACGTGAGCTGGGACGGCATCCACATGACTGAAGCTGCCTATGGCATGGTCGCGAACGGTTGGCTTAATGGTCCATACGCTGATCCCCCAATCCTCAAGTGAGAATTGAGATGGTTAACTGTATGCAACATTGTTGTTTTCTGCTAGAGATATGAAAGTGTGTTTGAAGCACCCGGGAACTTAAGTTATGAGTAAAAGATGCTTCATTTGTTGATTGAAAGATTGTATAAACTGTGTCGGTATAGATATGTTCCCAACTGAAAAAGCTGTAGTACTGATGTACCATGTATGACATATTTCCTGATTCTTTTCATTTGTCAAGACTTGCGTAATAATTTATGATAATAATTAAGAAAGGATCAAAATTGTGGATTTGTCCCTCATGAACTACACTTTATTTGCACTGCTATTTTTCACCCTGGATAACTGAACAAGTCATGATTAACGGAACTATCACTGTATGAAAAACATATAGACAGGATGCCCCGGCGTGATGGGTGACATACAAAAAACCCCTAGACTATGATGGATGCTTAGTTGCTGCTTTGCAACTCAGTTAGGTTGGCAGAATTGTATAATTGACGAAATGAACCAAAAAAAACATCAGTCCCACGTTGCAAGCAACAAACATAATCGAAGATCTTTGGAAGGTGCACGGATAAGAACCTAATGCTGCCAAAATTTTCTCTTGGTTCGCATGAACCCCGTACGCACGGAAACCATGGAAATTTTGGTCAAGACACAATGGCGAAGCAACCCGCATCATGTGAACATAATCCTTATATTAGACCCCGCGACTCCGGCCGTACGAGCCACATATATTTCCGTCGACGTGTTCGCTCCGCACGCGGCCGTATATCCCGTTTGCGCTTGTTTTAATATGGCTTAAGTAATTAATCCTTGTGCTCGGACGCCAATAGGGCTGGAAAAAAAGCTCGGTGGTAAGGCTCGTTGGCTCGATTCAAAATTGTTTCAACCACACTCGTTTATTGATTAAACATTGAAATAAGTCAATTTCGAATGAAATTGGATTTTGATCGGGCTCGGCTCGTTGGCTCGATTCTAAAAATACCTCTAAACTATAAATAAAATGATATTAAATCAAACTGTGTCAATTTCGAAAAGAGCTCGAAAAAATGAGAATTTGGCTCAATTCCACCCCTAGACGCCAACGCCCGCATGGCGCAGCGGTAAGCGCCTTCCCGCACCACAGCTAGCGCACATTTGACTCGGAGTCTCCGCTCGCGTGAGCGTCGCCCCGTGGTTTTTCCCCGCACGACCTGTGGCGCTGGTGCATGGCTGGCGCGTGCCACCGGTTTTGTTTTTGCAGAAAGGCTCTTGGAAATTTCTTGAAATTACATCAAGATCCCCTTTTTTTGCGGAAAAGCCCCTAACAAATTCTGAAGTTCTTTTTTAACGCATAGACCCTTCAAAAATTCCAAATTTACATCCGGGTCCACTTTTTCCCGAGAAAAACCGTAGAAAATTTTCAAAACTACATCTAAGTCCATTTTAGCACCCATTTTTTTTTGCGAAAAGACCCCTGGTAATCCAACATCAGCGTCCCTTTTTTGCGGAAAGGCACCCAAAAAAATTCCAAAATTCATTTTTCCTCGCACAGGCCCTCCGAAAATCCCGAAATACACGTTTTTTTGCAGAAAGGCCTAAAAACGAAATTCGTTTTCCTTTCGCGTAGGCAACCCGAAAATTCCGAAATTACATCCGTGTCCGCTTTTTCCCAACAAAACCCTCTCAAAAATTTCTAAAATTACATCTAGGTCCGTTTTGGCGCCCTCAGAAATTCTCAAAATTACATCTAGGACCTTTTTGCGGAAAGGCCCCCAAAAATCCTGAAATTCGTTTTTCCCACATAGCCCCTCCGAAAATTCTGGAATTAAGTCCTGGTCCACTTTTCCCGATCAAACCCTCTCAGAAATTCCCAGAATTACAACTAGCTCCGTTTCTATGGCGAGAAGCCCCCCTCCCGAAAATTCCGAAATTCCATCCAGGCCTGCTTTTTTACGAGAAGCCCGCCTCAAAAAATTCTGGGATTACATCCGATATTACATCCAAAAAATCTGAAATTAGCTTTTTGCGAACTGAGCGATTTTTGCCCGTTGGGCACGTGGCGGCTGGCGCGGCATGCACTGCACCCACGTATCTAGTTTTTATGAGTGAAAGAGGACATAATTAGAGGACAAGGGCTGGAACTCCAAACTACCATTTTGATGTACATTTGGTCATAAACTCACAACTAGAGGTGGGCGTCGTGCCGGTCCGGCACAGATCCATCGTGCTTCGTGTCTAAACTGTACTAAGTCGCGACGACCCTCGTGCCCACCGTGTCGTGCCGTGCTGGCCCGGCTCACCGAAGGCACGACCCATTTGAGCTTTATGGCTTCTTCATGCCGTGTCGGCCCAAGTTCGACCCATTTGCACTATTGTGACGAGAGGAAAAGGAGTGGGAGTTGCATGGAACTGAGGCAATGGACACAAATATTGGAGGAAAAAGAAGTAAATTTTATTCATTCTTGAACAGCTACAGAGTTACTGCCTCGTTAAAAACCTTACACCCAGTGTGATGTACCCTAGTGCGAAACGGCTTGGTGCGCGTACTCGGTGTCGGTGATCATATACTCTCCAGTCCCATTCTCCACCCTTTTAGCATCTCCGTTGTCTCCCTTTCTCCGCATGTAGGACCGCAAAAAGGTGTCGGCCGTAGGACGAGTCACAACATAATGTAATATTGCGGCAGGGCGTCCTGCCGTGTGTCGTGCATGCTTTGGGCCCATCAGGCTTGTTTCGTGTCGTGCCGGCCCAAGCACGGCCCATGCTGGTATGCCGTGTTGTGCCACCCATCGTGCCCGACCGCAAGGCCCAGCACGGCCTTGTCATTCGTACCGTATCGACCCAGTCTGTACGCGTGCTATGCCGTGCCTTGCTTTAGCTGTACCGTGACTGCCGTGCCACGGGCCGGCCCAAAAAAACCAGTCTAATGCCCGGGTCTACTTACAACTCAATGATTTGGACTGACGTTGGAATGGTGTGACTGAGGAATCAAAGCTGCCTCTTACAGACTCGAATCCAAAATTTCAAAACCCGTTTTTTAAAAATCGGTTCGAAATTTGCGGTTCGAAAATCACAAAAACCGCTCGAAAAACCAATCAATAACCGTCAAAAACCGAAGGGTTAAGAAATAAAAAAAATTCAAAAAAATTCAAACAAAAAATAAAAACTACGGTTTTTCACAAAAAAACCATTCGTTCTTCACCGAAAACCAACCGATCAATTGAACGCTCTTTAAAAACATCAAGCGGTTTCAACACATAAATTTTTTTAAACTTTTAAATTTTTTATTTTTTTAATTAGACCGGTTTACCAAGCAGTTTTGAATTTCAAACCGTAACGATAAGATCGAAAACCACGGTTTTCGAGCAATTTACGCCGGTTTTTGGAACCTGCTCGAATCCCTTGGGGATCTTTTGCTCGGAAGTTTCTTGGCTTTTTTGGAACCGTTAGATTCAAAGGGACGGTTAACATGATGTAGTTAACGGGCGTAAGTTTATGTGATCCAAATCCACGTCTGTCCGAAATTCTAAAATGGTAATACTATAAAAAAAACTGGCGAGCACCAAAGCCGGACGTCCAATCCTATGTGTTTTCTTGACACGTCGGTGTAATATTTTTTTCCATTCTTACAACATTTTTTTCTATCTATATAATATTTTTTTGCGTAAATATTTCTACTGTTATCGCAGAAAAATATTGTATGCGTAGAAAAAAATATTTAACGTACGGAAAAAAATGTTGCATGTGTCGAAAAAATCACGTCTAGTCAAGTCATTAGGAAAAAACCTCTATTCTGTCTTATCATTACACAAGGGACAACGACTGCATCAAGATCGATAATTGACATTTGACCATCTGGAATTCCAGCACTGGAGCAACATAATCTTTGAGTACACGTAGTTCTGTGCTCTCCGTAGACAGTACTAGTATAGTCGGTACGCATCGGTGATTTTTGGTACTTAGCATGCCTTCTTGTTTAATAGTAGTATCCTCGGTAGATACTGTTGAGCAGTACACTTGATAACTCCGCCAACAGTACACATCAACACTGTACAATACAATGCCTTTAAAACGTCGACCCATACGTACTCCGCGCGAATCGTGTTATTTACGTTTGTTCTAAGGTTTTAAGATGGAAATGTATTTCTGTTCTAGGAACATAGAAAACAGAACGCATGGATTTCTTCAGATTCCTGCAGGAATTGAAATGTGAAGTTTCAGTGTTCCTAGGACGAGCCTAAGGCTATCCTAAAAATGCCCTTATGAAATCTCAAATAGCAGTCTTTTCTGACTTTTTACGATCTATCAAATACAACCTGCGACAATAATCTGTACCCCTATTTTTTTTTTTAAAGAAAATAGATAATAGCACTAGGATACGTTCGTAACGGCATGATTGCAAGATTTAAAGGAAACGTTACAAATCCTGCGAAATTCATGCGTTCCAAACTGGGCTTGCTCTGAGAATCACATGTACTTGCGTAGTTTTCTCTCTGGAATATGATCGGCATGGTTTAGTTCGCCCAGCCTGGCTGATGTTTAGGGCCAGGCCTAGCATGAAACTTAACTACTCCATCAAGCTAAGCCTACCTGGGCCTCGACTGTTGAGAATGAGAAGCAGGATCCATGTCGCAGCCGGGCAACCTAATGGAGACATACGGTATGCGAAATGGCATCTCTCCGTCTCTATGGAAATTGTTGAGTACAGTCTTTTAAGTCCGTACATATCAGTTTTATCTTATATAAAAAAATAAGAAAAAAAACTAGTTCTTATGCGAGAACGGCACAGGAAACAAGATAAATTAGTTATGTATAAGAGAGAAAAGATAGTTATTACACAACATCTAAAGATAATCTTTAGATATTGTTATTGTATAAGCTGGTTTTATTGTTTATTCTAGATGATATGGATGAGAGATAGAGTAAATAGTGAGATTAGATTTGCTCTAAGTGCAGTTAATTCGGTGAAAAGAAGAGAGATGCAGTTAATTCGATCGGTCGTTGTGAGACGATAATGATGGAGTTATTTTGGGTGGTTGACATCGTTCCGTGCCAATTGTAGGTGACCAACGGATGTCATGTACTGCACAGTACATGCTCGAACAGATGTTATTTTAGGGCACATTTACAACAATATTGTTTATTATATCTTTAAATAGTGTATCTTAGTCTAGCTCATGGTAGGAAATGACGTTAGAAATAACTAAAGGGAAGGGTATGAAAGGAAAAATGATAAAAAAATCACATTAAAATTGTAGAATGATATATATTTAAATACAAAATTAAAAAGTCGTCTCGAAACGTAGAAAGACATCTTAGTTTGGTCACTGCTTGCGACGTCTGTCTATTGGGGCACCACATATCTGTCCATCCTTGTTTGGATGCGCTCAATGGAACCAACCGAGTAAATGGCCGCTGATTCAGGACGTTAGGTTGAGCTAGAACAATAGAGTCCATCCCACAGAGATGAAATATCCCTAACCCTCCATTCTTCCTCTCGCTCTCCTTCATCTAGGTGTGGCTACTAAGCTCTCTCGCCCTCTCCCTTCGATTTCCCACTCACCCTCTCCACTTCCCTCGAGTCCTCGAGGTGCTATGTCCTTCCCTTGTTGGAGATATGCCCTAGAGGTAATCATAGATATAATTATATTTCTTTATGTTTATGATTAATTATTTTATTCCTTGAGTATTGTAATTATTATTTATTAGCAAGTATGTGACTTGTTTTTTAAACTCTATATATGACTTTGTGATGATTATTCTAAAGTGATCCCTAGTTGATAAACATATGAGGATACATATGAATGGACTAGCATATGTATTGGTTGATAAACATATTTCATGGGTCATAGATATGGAGATATCAAACCAATAATATGGTCACATGTTAGAGAATATGGAGTTAGATCGACCCACATTGAGATATTGCGAGAACGTTGTAATCTTCTTATCATCAGTTGGTCTCATATACAATATGTATGCTATATCCTTATACTTGAGGTTGGCGCATGTATTCGAGATGTGTAATGACTTACTTAACGCTACTTCATAACTGGATAGTTATAAAGGTGGTTTTTGGGTTTGTTATGAAGCATGCTGCGAAGCATGGTCGATCAAGATGGGATTTGCTCCTCCATTAAACGGGGGAGATATCTCTAGGCCTTTCGAGTGGTCGGATTCCGAAAATGCATGGCCATGCTACTCGCAGTTAAAGAGTTAACCGTAGTTAGGGATTCCGAGTCACGTGATCGAGAAAGAGTGATCGAACTAACTAAACAGGATGGCATATACTTGCCTTGAGTTTTGACCGATATTATGAGGCAAAGGGAAATGCATATAACTAAGTGTCGGCGTTTTCGGGAGCGCCGGCAAGTAAAATTTGTAAGTCTAGGGGGTCGCGCGTTCCACTCCCTGAATGGTTAGACTCGTGAGTCCAAGATGTATCTTGGTTGGTGAAGGTCCCTACTCCGATTCGTGTGTGGTGGTGTTGTATTACTCTTGAGTACGGATGATCGCACAAAGTTTTACAAGCGAGAATGCCAATGGCTTAGCGAGAGGAGTTTGATAGCGCTCTCTCCTTTCTTGTTCTTGCCGTTGTCCTTTTTGAATCGTTTAGCCCCCGCCTCCTTTTATACTGAAGGAAGGGGCAGGTTACATCGAGTCGGGAGGAAGCGAGGTGACCTACGCTAGAGCTCCGGTCCTTCGTCCCGTGGGTGGTCGCCACCCGTCTTGCCCATCTTTGGGTTGGTAGCCTTGGTGGTCGGGGAGGTTAGGTATTTCGGGAAGTAGCGTGCTTGCCCTCTGTGATCCTTGCGAATCGCCGACGCCGAGTGCGTGGCTGGTCTTTGCCTCGGGAGGAGCGGCGCTCGTCTTTGTCACGTGACCGGTTGATGGGTGGAAGCTTTGTCTTCTCTGATCACGGATCTTCTTGGGAAGGAGCCACCGCCCTCGTATAGTCGCTCCGATTGACCTTATCCAGAAGTGCGTGGCGGTAGGCCGGTGAGGACGACACGCGGCACTCGGCGTTCACCACCTTGGTTTGGTTGGAGTCGGAGATCCCGCCCGCCAAGAGGGGTCGGGGCGCTGTCTGGTCGGATTCGCTTCCTGGCGGTCGGAGCGGATGCCTTCGCGGTCTCGCAGTGATTCGGTCGTGGCGGCGGCGCGGCGCTGCTGTTAAGTGGAGATATGCTTGAGGCTCTTGGCTCGTCGCTTGGTGTTGGGGTATCCTTTTATTAGTATTCGTCGGTAGCCCCGAACTCCCAAGCGATTTGGCGGTCGGTTGGGGTTGAACTTGACGAAAGTGGTGGCGGGCTGGTAGGTCGGTCCGGCCGATCCGGTTAAGCGATTCCGTCGGTGTGCCGTTGGACTTGACGGTGTCCGGAGTTTGGCGGGGCATTTGAACCGCGGGGCTTTACTTGCCTCGTTGCGCATGCCGGCGTGGTTTAGCGCCGCGCGCTGCCGCGTCTTCTTGATCGCCTCGGGTTTACGGTGAAGGATGCTTCGTTTTTCGGCATCGCATTTACTCGAGACGCTTAGCCTCCTTAGTCCGGATATATATATCTGTGCGCTGTAGCTTGCTTGAAGGGGACGAGAGCTTTTTCTTTTGTTCTTTCAAATGGCTTTGAGACATCCTCTAGTCTTTAGCTTCGGCGATGGCGTCACGGTAGAAGAAGAAGATCCTCTGGCCGAGCTTTGGTGAGTTCGACCAGCGATGGCCGAGCTCAGGGAGGAAGAAGCTGCAGCCCGCGACGCTGCTTCTGTTGACGCGCTGCTCGAGGCCGTTCCGAGGCTCGAGGTGGTAAGGGGGGCCCTTCTGGAGGCGATGGCGCAAGGGCGCCGACCGTAGTTGGTGCGGCCGCGTCGATGTCGCTGAACGGCAGCAGAGGCATCGGCGTGTTGCATCGCGGCCGTGGCGGTGTCCGTCGACCGGCAAGGGCCTACCAAAGATGCCGTCGGTGCCACCGATGCCGCACGGATGTTTGATAGGTTCTAGGCGTGGGTAGAGTCCTGCCGTGGTGCAGCGTGGCCACTCTTGTATCTGTCGGGTACTGTGTGTAAAGTTGTGTAAAGTTTGAGCCTGTTGGCCTATAATGAAATTTTCTTTTTCTTTATGAAAATGTCTCTGCGATGAGTTTGCTTTAATTTTAATCGTTGTGGATGGTGCCTCGGTCGTCAGGGCGACCGGATGCCTCTGTGAGGTTCGGGTGTCCGAGTGCCTTGGTCGGCAGGACGACCGGATGCCTCTGTGAGGTTCGGGTGTCCGAGTGCCTTGGTCGGCAGGACGACCGGATGCCTCTGTGAGGTTCGGGTGTCCGAGTGCTCGTTTAACGTCGTAGCTAGACAGTGCCTTGGTTGGTAGGGACGACCGGATGCCTCTGTGAGGTTCTGGTGTCCGAGTGCCTTGGTCGGCAGGGACGACCGGATGCCTCTGTGAGGTTCTGGTGTCCGAGTGCCTTGGTGGCGGGACGACCGGATGCCTCTGTGAGGTTCGGGTGTCCGAGTGCCTTGGTCGGCAGGGACGACCGGATGCCTCTGAGAGGTTCGGGTGTCCGAGTGCTCGTTTAACGTCGTAGCTAGACAGTGCCTTGGTCGGCAGGGACGACCGGATGCCTCCGTGAGGTTCTGGTGTCCGAGTGCTCGTTTAACGTCGTAGCTAGACAGTGCCTTGGTCGGCGAGGGCGGCCGGATGCCTCTGTGAGGTTACGGTGTCCGAGTGCTCGTTTAACGTCGTAGCTAAACGGTGCCTTGGTGGCGAGGGCGGCCGGATGCCTCTGTGAGGTTACGGTGTCCGAGTGCCTTGGTGGCGGGACGGCCGGATGCCTCTGTGAGGTTCGGTGTCCGAAAGTGCCTTGGTCGGCGGGGCGGCCGGATGCCTCTGTGAGGTTCGGTGTCCGAGTGCTCGTTTACGTCGTGGCGGACGTGAGTGCTCGTTTACCGTCGTGGCTGGGCGTGAGTGCTCGTTTACCGTCGTAGCCGGGCGTGAGTGCTCGTACCGTCGTGGCTGGGCGTGGGGCATCCTTCTCGAGTCCTCGTCGGCGAGGGTAGGCTGCGAGAGGAATGGCGCCGTCTATCCCACATGTATACCCCATCCGCGGTGTGGGACTGGAGGATGGCGCGCGCGTTTACTGCGTTGGTTTGAGCGCCGTGCTCGTGGAGCTAATAGCGGGTAGTCCGAGTGGGTCTGGGAGGTCCGCCAAGGGGACCCTTCCGAGGACGGTCCCAGTAGGGTGTCACAGCCTGCTTGTGGGCGACCCATAAAAACCTTTCTTTACTCAATCCGTATGGACTCTAGGTCGTCCGCCGACCCAGAGCACGGTGGTGTCGCTCATTGATGAGCTCCGGGAGAGTGTGAAGTATGGTCTCGGACGCAGTAGAGGTGATTAGGCCGTCACCGACCTAACCGAGGGCCCACCGTGGGGCTCACCTCATACCGCCCTTGCTCAAGTTTTTCTTTGGGCGGCTTTATACCCATCTGGTGGGGTAGGCCTTTTGAACCCTGACTCCTCATTTGGGCCTGGCGCAAGCCACAAAGCTTTTTTAGTCTTGGGGCGCGGCGGCCCGATGGGCTTCTCGCGCCCGAACAACCGTTCGGCCTAAAGGCGAGACCAGAGGTTACGGACACGTTGTTGGGCGGCGTCTTTATGGCCTTTACGCCGACAAGGCAGGATTAAAAGCGGAGTGGTATTAGAAACCAGGAGTTACGGTGGCGCGACAGACGAGGGTGGTCGCGACGCTCGCTGACAGGCGCTGCTTGGCGGCGTTCGTTAAATCCTCTATAAATCGCCCGTTGGGTGCTTTTGAGTGGTCACGTTTTCTTGCCCTTCTGTCTCGCCTGCGAAACAAGAAGAGCACCGAGAGCTAAGGAAAGAAAACCCGACCTTTCTTTCTCACCTTCCGGTCGTCTCCCCGTGAAGATGTCGTGGCGGAGTGCTCGCGCCAAGACGGCCGGCGCTTCGGCTTGGTGAAGAAGGGTTTCCTCATGCGCGCAGACCTTTCGGTGGAGGTGCCGGCCGGGCTATCACCCCAGCGCCGCGGCGGCGAGATCGTAGTGCGCCTCGTTTTTGCGCGGCTTTGGCTCGCTATTGCACCGTTCGTCCGGGGCTGTTGTTTCATTACAAGGTGGAGGTGCACCATCTTAACCCTAATGGGGTCCTCCACATCGCCATCTTCATCACGCTGCGCGAAGCCTTCTTGGGGATCGAGCGCCGCTGGCGTTGTGGAGGCACTTCTTCGAGCAAGGCTCGGAAGGGACAGGCCGTCGGGCCTTGTGGCGCCTCTGGGTGGCTGGCCCTCGGCTTCGCCCGGTCGAACACGGAGTACAGGAGGTGAAGGCGCCCTCGTCTAACAAAGTGGCGTTCGAATGGCTCTACGTTGGCGTCGGCGACAGCGCCCCTCGTTTCACCGGAGAGCTTCCCGTGGCGGAGGCGGTGGGCTGGGGCGCCGAAAAGAGGGAGAAGAACAAGCGGCCCCGATCGTGGAGCGGTCGGGGCTCAAAAAGCGCGGGGCTCACGGGGCGTGGTTGTGCGCGCCTTCATGGGGATGCGCGATGCAACCACTTGTGCACGTGCCGCACCTGTTCCGGTATCTTGGGCCGTCCGGCCGGGCGAGGATGGCGAACCAGTGCTGGCGCGTCGAGGTGGAGGCTCGGGTGGCGGCGTTCGGGTAGCGCGTATGCTGTGGCGCGGATGGCCACCCGAGCCATTCTCGGTGGCTTTTCGCCGAATCTGTAAGCCGGTGAAATTCCTTTCGCCTCTCTTTCTCTCGTCCTTCGACTTGACCAACATTCCTGCATCCTCTCGAGGGCTCATGGGGATGTCTTCCCAGCGCCGCTCCGGGATAAGGAAGCGCGGCGGCGCCGGGCGAGGCAGCGGTCGACTCCGCAAGAAGCGGAAGGAGGAAAGGAGGAGGAAGAAAAGTAAGGAACGCGCGGCGAAGCGCGCGTGTGGCGAGGATGTGTCAGAGACCACTGCCGTGGGGACGACTTCCACTGACAGCGGCGGGAGTGCCTCCGGCCACCCCTATGGTGGGTTTTCACGACTGCCTGTCGGCGGCGGCGGCGTGGACTCGGCCGAGGGCGGCGTCACGGGCCCCGTGGCCACGGATCCTCAGGTGGGGGGTGATCTTGCGCTTGCGGTCGTCGCGGCGTCTCGGCTGGAGGTGGCTTCAGGGAAGCGGCCGGCCGACTGCCCTTATGGCGGGGCGGCAAAGAGCGCGCGTGCCACGCACCCGCTTCGGCCTTGTAAGTGTATTATTATTTTATTTTGGAGCATTTTCTTCTTGGCAAAGCCGCCGGCGACTCTTAATCTTTGCAGCGTCACGGCGCCTATCTTGGGGTGATCGTGGGCGTGCCACATCGGCCCGCAAATGTGCGCCGGTGATTTCGGTGACCCGGTTGGGTCGGCGAAGGTCGCGCGGCGGCGTCCGAGGGCGTGATGCGCCTCGAGGACGAGCCCCACCCGAGGTCGTGCGAAGAAGAACCTGCCGCCTCGGCGAGACCCCTCCGGACGGCGTGATCGTCGTTTGGAGGATGAGACAACGGCGTTGCGGTGATCGCGCCCGATCGTGGCGGGCCGGCGGCGGAGGTGCCCGACCCCTCCCGGGGAGGTGCGGCCGATGCCCCTCGGCGCAGTCGCCGGGGATTTCGAAGGTTGACCTCGTCACCCTTGCCCATGGTGCTTTGGACGGGTGGCGTCCGCCCGAGCGGGCGAGCGGAGGTGCGCCGCCGGTGTAATTCGGTCGGGCATCATGGGTGAGGCGGAGGAGAGCGAGTGGGCCACCCGCCGGCAAGGCGCGCTACTGGGCGCTGGCGAGATAGAGGCGGATCCGTGAAGGTCTAGCCCTTGCTCGAAGTCTTCCACCGGTATTTGGATATGATGGTCGGGAGTCCGGCCCGATCGCCGGTAGGTCGGTAGAAAAAGTTCGATTCGTTGCACATTTTTGATAGTTCTTCCGTGCGACCAGCGGAGTGTCGACATTTTCGCAAAGACTTGCGGGATCGCCGTCGTCGGCCGAAGCTCTGCGGCGCTCCGACGATCGTGGCGGTGCGGCGAGGAGTGCGATCGGTGCGCTTGCTGCGCCTAGCCCAGAGGCCTGCGCATTAGGCGGTCGGAGGCGGTGGTGATCCGCCAAGGATTTGAAGAGGCCACAAAGGCCCTTCATGATGGCGCCTAGGAGCCAAGGCTTTGAGGCGAAAGTGGCGAAGCTCGAGTCCTCACGACGGAGGTCACCGAGGCCAAGGATGCCGCATGTTGCGCGGAGGATCGCTCGACGCAGTAACACGTCTGCGGACCGAGCGGAACAAGGCTCGGGGGACGCCGCCGGAGTTCGCTCGGCGGCGGCGCTCCGAATGAGTGGCCGAGTGAAGACTTCATCTGGTGAAGTCGGAAGCGGCAATCGACCAACTCGCGGCCGGTAAGTGTCTCAATTCTTCAATTAAGTTTGGGGGTGCGACCCGCAGGCGAACTTATCCAAAATCTCCGCATCCGCTGAGGCGCGAGAAGAATCGGCGTCGCCGTGGAGGCGCAGGCAGCCGGCCGCCGTGGCGTGGCGATCGTGGCGGGACGCGAGGCGGCGGCGTTGAAGGTTCTTGAGGGCGGTCGGGCGAGATGAGCGCCGAGTGGAGGCCCTCGCAAGGCGGTCGGGAGGTCTGCGACCGCATTCTTGGGCCGGGCGGCCCGAGTGCCCTTGCCCCTTGGCCCAGTGCGGACCGTGAGAAGAGGCGGTGGTCACCGTGGCTGCGCTTGAGCTTCATCGGCGCTGGTCAACACCATCTCGTACTACGACGGCATCGACCTCGCGGTGGTGGGGGCGGCGTGGTGGGAACCGGATCGACGAGGAGATCGATCGGTTCGAGCTCTTGGTTGAGCGCGACGCCGGAGATCGCCGGCCGCATCCCGCCGCAGCCGCCTTCCGAAGCGAGGCGACCAACTCTCCGCCGCCGCCCGATCGCCGTCAAGAAGAGTAGAAAAAGTTAGCTTTATCCTTCTTAGATTGTAAAGACCGTTATTTAGACAATCTTGAAATTATCAAGTCCCGAATCGTCCCTCGTCCTTTTTCGTATTTAGGATGAGCGTTTGGCGACCATAGCCCTAAGGACCGCAGGGCCACTTGTGCGTAGGTCGGGTTGTTTTGGGAGGGCGAGGTGGATTGGAGACTTGGCTATCTGGCGGTTAGGCGCACTTGTGAGGATAGAAGTGTTCTAGACCGGCGGGGATCTTTCCACTCGGGCACTTCCTTCTTCCGCAAAGTGCTACTTAGCAACCGTAGCCATTGGGCGAGGCCGTAACACTTGGGTTGAGAGGGTTACCGCTCGGGATGGACCTCATGACCGGTCGGGTCACGTGCCCTCATAAGCGCGTGGGATAGGCGAGTTCGTGCGGGAGGAGTGTTCCTGCCGACCCAAAGGTCACTCCACTCGGGTACTTCCTTCTTCCGCGAAGTGTTAGCAACCATAGCCGCTGGGGCGTAGGCTGTAGCACTTGGGTCAAAGGAGTTACCGCTTCGGGAAGGACCTTGTGGTCGGTTGGGTCATCAACCAGCGCAAGTGCCGACCGGGAGCGACTGAGCAGAGGCGCGAAAGGCGCCCAGTCGTCGCTCACTGGCGACCAGGTGCCCGGAAGGAAGAAGGTAAAGAGCATGCTAGGAAGAGGAAAAGAGTTTAGGGATAGAATCGCCTTAACTTTTCAATGTTCCGAGCATTAGGGAGGATCGACCATCGGCGTCCTTGAGTCGGAAGGTGCGGTCGGAGAACTTCCACGCGGTGAAAGGACCTCGAGCGTCGGCTTGTGCTTATCTTTGGTTATGCGGACCCGACGCAGAACCAAGTCGCCCGTACGAAGGATCGTCCTCGAACTTGGCGGTTGTGGTAGCGGCGCAGGCTTGCGATATCGGCCGACCGCAGGGCGGCGCCGTCGCGCGCCTCGTCGGTGGTCGATGGCGTCTTGTTGCGGCGAGCCCCGAGCCTCATCGAAGGCTTGCAATCTCGGGAGCCGTATTCCGGTCGATGGGCAAAAGCGGCCGGCGCCGAACACCATAAAGAAGGGTGTGAACCCGGTCGCCGGCTCGGCGTGGTCCGCAGACTCGAGCACGGAGGCGGCTCGGCTACCAGCGCCTGCGAAATGCTCGAGCCGATCGAAGATCCGCGGCTTGAGTCCTTGAAGGATCATGCCGTTAGTGCGCTCGACACGGCCGTTAGTCGCGGATGGGCTATCGCGCCCAATCGACACGGATGTTGAAGTCGCCACGAACTCGAAATTCCTTCCCGTGAAGCGTGTTCGTTGTCGGTGATGATGGAGTTTGGGACTCCAAACCTAAAAGCGATGTCGCGGAAGAAGATGGCGCTTGTACCGGCGTGGCGCTCGACGGCTTGGCAGCCTCTATCCACTTGGTGAACTTGTCTACGCGACGAGTAGGTGGGTGAAGCCCGGCGCTTTCTGAAAGGTTCGACCAAATCGAGTCCCCAGACGGCAAAAGGCCACGTGATGGGGATCGTCAGTAAAGCTTTGGTGGCGGATCGTCTGCCGAGCAAAGAACCGCATCCTTCACGGCGTCACGATATGCTCGGCGTCGACACAGCGGTTGGCGAGAGAAACCTTGTCGAAAGGCCTTTCCCACAAGAGATCGGGGTCTTTGCGTGGTGACCGCAGACTCCATTGTGTATGTCGTCCGCCAATTGTTTTCCTTGGTCGGTCAAGATACATTTTGGAGGACCGGAGGGACTCCTTTGTAGAGGTGCAGGCGATCGGGACGAAGGATTTTGCCCGCCGGCGAGGCGCGGGCCTCGGTCGGTCGGAAGTGACCCGTCCGTCAAGCGGTCGATGTAGGGCCTCCTCGATCGGACTCAAGTGCTAGCACACGCGGCGATCCGGCCAAGTCTTCGCCCGACCGTAGCGTCGGTCGGGCGGCCGTCCGGATTAGTCGGGTGGCGCCCACCGCCGAGTCCACCGGACGATGGCCGCAGGAGGTCGAGACGAAGATCCCGGGCGGGACGGGCTCTCATTGGAGGCAAGATTGGCGGAGACCGTCGAAGTACATTGTCCGATGACGGGGTCTTCGACCACCGGTGGTGCTCGGCCGGCCCACTCGGCGGAAGTCGGCGAGCTCGCGACTTGATCGCCGTCAGAGGGCGTATATTATGCCATGGCCGCTAAGCTCGGCGCCCATTTGGCTATCCTTCACGAGGCATCGCGATTGTGGATGATCTCGCCTAGTGGGGCGTGGTCACCACGGTGATGGCGTGTTGATCGAGTAGTGAGCGAGTTTCCTCTTTGCGATGAGCACGCGTGAGAGTAACTTCGCACTGTGGGTACCGAGTCTTGGACTCGGAAAGTACCTCACCGATGAAGTAGACCGGCCGTTGTACCTTGAGCTCACGGCCTTCTTACGCTCGCTCCACCACGAGGGCGCGGCGGCGACTTGGGTAGTGGAAGCGATGTAGAGGAGGCGGTTCACACAGTGCCGGGCGATCGGGATCGGCGGCGAGGACAGGAAGGCCTTCTGCGGGTGAGGGCCTCCCGAGCCTCGGTGTCCAAGCGAAGCGGTCGGTTTCTTGAGCGACCAGAAGCGGCATTCGCGTTCGCGAGGCGAGACACGAAGCGGCTCAAAGCCGCCGGGCATCCGGTCGACCTCTGGACCCCTTTGAGGTTCTTGGCCGGGCCCATCCTCGCGATCGCGAGATCTTCTCTGATTGGCCTCGATGCCTCGCTCAGAGGCGATGAAGCCTAAGAGCTTTCCTTTGGGGACCCCAAGACGCACTGCTGGTTGAGCTTTATGCGAAACCGTCGAAGGTTCGCGAAAGTCTCTTCTAGGTCGGCGATAAGGTCGTCAGCCTTTCTGGTCTTTACGACAATATCGTCGACATATGCCTCAACGTTGCGGCCGATCTGGTCATTGAAGCACGTTTGCATACATCGCTGGTATGTAGCGCCCGCGTTCTTCAGCCGAAGGGCATTGTGACATAGCGAGCAGCCGAGCGGAGTGATGAAGGAAGTCGCGGTGGTCGGACTCCTTTAGTGCAATCTGGTGGTAGCCCGAGTAGGCATCCGAGAAGGAAAGAGACTCGCACCCGGTGGAGTCGATGACTTGGTCGATCGAGAGTAAGGAATGGGTCCTTGGGGCATGCTTTGTTGAGACTCGTATAGTCAACACACATTCTCCATTGCCCGTTCTTCTTTTTTACAAGTACAGGGTTGGCTAGCCACTCAGGGTGGCGCACCTCTTTTACGAACCCTGCCGCCAAGAGTTTGGCGATCTCCTCCCCTATAACCCTGCGCCTTTCCTCGTCGAAGCGGCGCAGGCGTTGGGCGACCGGCTTTGAGCCTGGTCGGACGCTCAAGGAGTGCTCGGCGACCTCCTTTGGAATGCGGCATGTCGGAGGACCTCCATGCGAAGACATCTTTGTTAGTGCGGAGGAAGTCGGCGAGCGCTTTCCTATTTGGCGGGGAGCGTGGCTCCGACCCGCACGGTCTTGGTCGGATCACAGGGATCGACCGTGACCTTCTTCGTGTCCTCGGCGGATTTGAAGGATCCCGCCCCTGATTTGCTGGATTCAGGGACGGACTCGGCGGCTTCCTTCCCGAGCTTGTTGAGTTCGCAGAGGCAACGATCGCCGAGGCGAGCTCGCATTGCCGCGCTTCGCGATTGAAGGCAAGTGGAAGGGCGATGCGCGATGATGACTCCATGCGGTCGGGCATCTTGACGAGGTAGGCGTGGCGGGGATCGCCATGAACTTGGCGTAGCATGGCCTCCCAGGATGGCGTGGTAGGCGCCGGGAAATCCACGACCTCGAAGGTGAGGGTCTCGGTGCGGAAGTTTCCGGCTCCCGAAGGTGACGGCGGTCGACTGCCCGGCGGATGGGCTTGCCGGCGGGATGGCGCCATGGAAAGGTGCCTTGCTTGGCCGGAGGCTTGAGCGCGGGACCCCATAGCGTCGAGCGTCTCAACGTAGAGGATGTTAAGGCGCGCCCCGTCCATCGCACCTTCGTGAGGCGCCGTTCGACGACGGTCGACCACCGGTGAGTACCTTCCGGTGTGTGGGCGCGATCGGGTGATCGGTCCGATCAAAGGTGATCGGGAACTCAGACCACCGAAGATATTGGGGGCGCCCGGCGTGGCGGTGTGGACCTCGCGAAGCGAGCTTGAGTCGGCGCTTGTCGGCGTAGCAAGCCGGTCCTCGAAGATCATGAGGCGCCGTCGGGCTCGGGAACTCGTCGTCGCCTTCTTCTCCGCCGTTCGCGGGGCGCGGCGGGCTTCTTTCCTTTGCTCGCAGCGTGGTGGGGGCGCTAGAGATAGCGCCTCGGGACTTCGCGATCCGGTACTTGTGCTTGACGGAGAACCCATGGTTCGGGCATGGGCCGTCCATCAATTTCTCGAAGTGGTCGGGCGACGGTCGGCGCGCGCGCGCTGGCGGCGGTCGGCCGCGGCGACCGCAGGTCTCACGGATCGCTTCCGCGCCGCTTAAGCTTGTCGGCGGTCGGGGAGACCCGTTTGACGCCGGGCTCTGCTGGGCCTTTCCTCGAAAATAGCCCTACGGCCTCCTCGCCGGGCGTGGTTGGTGGCGATGTCGAGGAGTTCCTTGGTGGTCTGGGCTTGAGGCGGCCCGACTTGTGCACCAAGGCCTTGCAGAGGTGCCGTAGATGAAGGCTCCCATGACATCGGCGTCGGAGATGTCGGGAGCTCGTTACTTGGCGGAAAACCGCGGATGTAGTCCGGAGGTTTCCTGGCGGCTGCTTGTTTGCGACCCTTCAGTCGAGAGTTTCAGGCGCTTGTAAGTGCCACGGAAGTTACCGACGAAGAGATTCTTCAAGTCGGCCCGATTCTGACGGTTTTGGCGGCGGTACTCGAGCGAGCTCGAGCCGAGTCCGCGAGTAGATGGGAAGTCTTGGATGATGAAGAGATCATCTGTCGCTCCCCACCCGACATGCGAGCCGGTAATCTTGAGCCGACACACAGGTTGGTGGCCCGGTGTACTTGGCAATGTTGGTGGCGCCGGAATCGGGCGGAAATCCGCTGGCGGACCCCAGCAAAAAGCCCGTGGTCGGGACCATCGGGGCTCGGGCTGCGGTAGTGGCGCTCACCATCCGCAACACGTGAGTGGCGGCGTCCTCCGCCATCTTTCTTGGCGCCTCGAGGTGGCGCGGATGTCGTAGGCATTACCGAGGTATTGGCGCACCGAGTGCGTGAGGCTGGGTGGTGCGGTCTTGGCGCACCCGGCCGCTCCATGGCGTCTGGGCCCGGTGGCGGAAAGCGCCGGTGTGGTAGGAGCGAGGCTGCATGTCTTTGCCGCGACGCGCGCTCCCTGACCGAAGGTTACCGTAGGTAGCTCGGCCTCCGGTTTGCGGGCTCGGAAGGCCTCGGCAAGATTGCGGCCGCGCCCACGTTTTGGCTCGCGTGAGGAAAAAGCGGGGCGCCGGATTCGCCCCACCTTGTGGTGCTCTTGGCGCGCGCGCCCGCTGCGCGTCGCCCGGACTTGCGCGGGCTCGGGCTCGTCTGCTCCAGTCGGCTCGAGGCGGTCGAGCTCGACCGCTTCGCTCCTCCGGCTCTCGCGTTGCCGTTGGAGCTCGGTAGCGAGCGAGCTCGAAGCGTTGGCGCTTGGCTGGTATTCCCCCTCCCGTGCCTCGGTCGCGGCCGGACGGGGACCGTCGTAACGCGGTGGCTACGACCAAATCGGTATGCCCGCCACGTTGCACTCGCGAGTGCCGCTTCATGGCGGGATACTCCGCGTCGGGCTGGGCCGTGGTGGAAGAGTCTTCCAAAGAACTTCGTGGACGGAGGTTGGCATGTAGCCACCATCGCCACCGATCGCGAGCCTACGAGGGTGACATGGTCACCGCCCGGCCTCGGAGTTTCGCCGACCGCGGCGAGCACTCCTCGGGTTCGGCCGGGGCTGCGGCGCCAAGCCGGAGCTTAGGCCGCCGGAGAGGACGCCCAAGCTCTCAGCGGGCGCCTGTCTTCCGGAGACGGCGGGGACGAGCGTGAGCCCTCCCGTCGGGGTGACGGCGAAGTCGAGGGAGCCGAAGCGGATCCGGTTCCCCGGCGCAGTCATGCCGTCGCAGTGGGTGGATGCCATCAGGGAGACAAACGGAATCCGGAGATGGTGATGAAGGCAGCGAAGTCCCCTACTGGCGCCAGCCAACCGGCGTTTTGGGGAGCGGCAAGTAAAATTTGTAAGTCTAGGGTCGCGCGTTCCACTCCTGAATGGTTAGACTCGTGAGTCAAGATGTATCTTGGTTGGTGAAGGTCCCTACTCCAGTTCGTGTGTGGTGGTGTTGTATTACTCTTGGTACAGATGACTGCACAAAGTTTTACAAGCGAGAATGCCAATGGCTTAGCGAGAGGAGTTTGATAGCGCTCTCTCCCTTTCTTGTTCTTGCCGTTGTCCTTTTTGAATCGTTTAGCCCCGCCTCCTTTTATCTGAAGGAAGGCGGGTTACATCGAGTCGGGAGGAAGCGAGGTGACCTCGCTAGGAGCTCCGGTCCTTCGTCACGTGGGTGAGTCGCCACCCGTCTTGCCCATCTTTGGGTTGGTAGCCTTGGTGGTCGGGGAGGTTAGGTATTTCGGAAGTAGCGTACTTGCCCTCTGTGATCCTTGCGAATCTTGGCGTCGAGTGCGTGACGCTGGTCTTTGCCTCGGGAGGAGCGTGCGCTCGTCTTTATCGTGACCGGTTGATGGGTGGAAGCTTTGTCTTCTGATCACGGATCTTCTTGGGAAGGAGCCACCGCCTCGTATAGTCGCTCCGATTGACCTTATCCGAAGTGCGTGGCGGTGAGGCGTGAGGACGACACGCGGCACTCGGCGTTCACCACCTTGGTTTGGTTGGAGTCGGAGATCCCGCCCGCCAAGAGAAGTCGGGGCCATTTGTCTGTCGGATTCGCTTCCCTGGCGGTCGGAGCGGATGCCTTCGCGATCTTGCGGTGATTCGGTCGACGGCGGGCCGGGCGCGGCCTGTTGGGCTGGAGATATGCTTGAGGCTGCTGGCTCGTCGCTTCGGGCTGTTGGGGTATCCTTTTTATTAGTATTCGTCACTAAGCATTGTTTAAGTTCGTCCGATGTGATCTTTACATATACTCAGGAGTCGGGACGTCCTGTTAGGGATCGCTACCGATTAATAGTCGAGTAAGAGTACTCGGCCTATTTCTAGGTATATGTGAACCTATAGGGTCGCACACTTAAAGTATTGGGACTTTAATTCGAATGGTGATTCGAATTTTGATGGGTTTTAAGTTTCTAATGGGCCTCTAATATAGAACCCATTATTGAGCGTCTATTTAAAGGGAGGGGGTGCTGGTTTTGGGGGTTAAGAAATATAGTAGGAATTTGGAATTCCTGAAATCCTAGCCGCCACCCCACCTCTGTTCAAAACCGCGCAGCCAACGCTAGCATTTTGACACGTGGTGTTCCTGCCCCATACATGTGGATACTTTAGAGACGTTGCTCCGAAGTTTCAATACTAGGACGATCCGTAACATGCGATGGTCACAAGGAGCTATTGGAGGAGGCGCGACGCTATTACGACTACATCTGCTGATCTGCACCACCGCGCTACATCGACTCTATTTCCGCTACGGATCTACGTGTCTAGTGGTAATTCTGTGATCTATAACTTGCAGTGATTCATTTGTTACGTGGTAGAAAATTTTGATTTTACGCTATAGTAGCCTACTCGTTCCCTAACATCCCCTTCATCGATTCTTAGGTCCATCGCCGCCCACATCGGCAGCCATGATGCTTAGATGCCTAGCACTGTGGGGTTCTTATTGATCCCGTCGAGAGGACCAGATCCGGCCAGTGGCGGAATTAGAATTTTTTTATTAAGGGTGCACACTTCACACGTACAAACTCTATAGTTTTATTACAATGATTTCGTAAAATCATAAATCCAACATATACATTTAAAATTTACTAAAAATACAATACAAATAATTCTAAGATCTTAAAAATTTCAAACCATTAAAATTAGAACTAATTTAATCAATAAATTTAGTCTATTGAAGAGGTAATATTGTAGCATTTTTCAATTTTTTGAGGGTACCGAGCATCCCTAATACCACCTTTGGATCCGACGGATCCCTTCACTGATGGAGAAGACATGGATCGTATCCGACGGATCCCATCCAGTGAGGAGAGGATGGGGAGCGGATCCCATCTCGTGCGGAGAGGATGGGGAGAAGATCCCATCACAGTTGGCTACATCAGACAATTGCAACCACGAGTGCATCCCAAACTTTCTATTTAAAATTTTCGAAGTTAAAATTTTCTAATTTTGAATTGTAGTGTTAGAGCGGAAGGAAAGGAGGCATAGGAAGTGAGTAAGAAAAAGAAAAAAAATGAAGATGGAGGAAGAAACTGATACATGTATCATGTTAAAAAAAATTCTTTAATTTATTAGTTTAGGTTATTCTGGGAAATAACGGTGAATTGCAAGGTGCGAGGCCGTGGGTTCCTCGCGCGAGGCGTCTGATTTTCGTCCCCGAGTGGAACAGACCAGAGACCACACGCGGGCACTGGCAGTGTGAGTCGAAGCTCTGCTCGGCCCATTTACCTCCGCTCCTGTCTCTTCCCCACCTTCCCCGCATTTAATACCACCACGGTCGCTCGCAGTCAATGCGCCACCGCCAGCAACGCATCGCGAAAACTGTTCCCACTTCCCACACGGCCAGCCGCACCGGCCACCACACCACCTCTTCCCCCTCATTCCCTCAGTCACCGAGCGAGGGTGACGCCGCCGCAAATGGACGTGGAAAAATAAAGCTCTTATTAAGGATCGGATTCGATCAGTCAATCACGCGCAGCCACAAGAAAAGAAACCGAACTCCCAACTGAACTACGCAGTCCATGGTCGTAGTGGCCTCTCACTCCTACAAGAAGAAGAAGACAAGCACCACGGGAAGCTACTACACCAAGCCAAGCCAAGAAACCAAGCCGGACTAGCCTTCTTCTTCTTCTTCTTCTTCCGCTCCTCTTTTTTTTCCACGCTAATCTTCCTGGACATTGGACAAGAACATGGGGGGAGAAGGAATAATGGCGAGGGCGAGGATGAGAGGCGCGGGGCGGAGAGTCGCGGCTGTTCTTGCGGTGCTGCAGCTTCTTGCGGCGGCAACGGCGGCAGAGGCCGGGAAGTACCGGGCGGTGTTCAATTTTGGGGACTCCTTGGTGGACGCCGGCAACCTGGTGACGGAGGGCATCCCGGACTACCTCGCCACGGCGCGGCTGCCCTACGGCCAGACCTACTTCGGGTACCCCACCGGCCGCTGCTCCGACGGCCGTATCGTCATCGATTTCATTGGTAATTGGCAGATTGGTTCCTCTGAATGTGTTGGGTAGAACATTTGATGGATTTGTGTGGTTTTGACTTTCTTGGTTCCTGCAGCGCAAGAGTTCGGGCTGCCGCTGCTGCCCCCGTCCAAGGCCAAGAACGCCAGTTTCGCGCAGGGCGCCAACTTCGCCATCACCGGCGCCACGGCGCTCGACACCGAGTTCTTCGAGAAGCGGGGGCTCGGCAAGACCGTCTGGAACTCGGGTTCCCTCTTCACCCAAATCCAGTGGCTGCGCGATCTCAAGCCCTCCTTTTGCAACTCCACCCAAGGTAGAAGAAAGGAAAAATCGATTCTTTGCCTACATAGTATATATAGTTCCATTTCATGGATGTTGATGTGTGATTTTAATGTGAATTGGGTGTGGTCTTTTCTTCCCCTTTCCTTGCTTCTGAAGAATGCAAGGAGTTCTTCGCGAAGTCCCTGTTTGTTGTCGGTGAGTTTGGTGGAAATGACTACAATGCACCGCTCTTTGCCGGGAAGGACCTCAAGGAAGCCTACAAGTTGATGCCTCATGTCGTTCAGGGCATCTCCGATGGTGTTGAGGTAACAATTTCGTCTTTTGCTGGTGTCCAGCGTGCCTGTTGTGTGGAGTTTTGTTCTAAATTCTAATTCTGACGAGTGCTGCAGCAATTGATTGCCGAGGGGGCAAAGTATTTGATTGTGCCCGGAGTGATGCCATCCGGGTGCTTTCCGGTGTACTTAACTATGTACAATGACCCAAAGGAGGGGTATGGTTCACGTAGTGGCTGCCTCAAGCGATTCAACACGTTCTCGTGGGTGCACAATTCAATGCTCAAGCGTGCACTGGAGAAGCTCCGTGCCAAGCACCCTGGGGTGAGGATCATATACGGCGATTACTTCACACCGGTTGTCCAGTTCATGCTTCATCCTGAGAAGTTTGGTGAGTTCCTCAGTTTTTTATTTTGTTTTGTAAATTGTAATCAGGTCATGAGATATCATACTGTTAATTTGTTTATTTGATTAGTTTAGCACTGGGAAACATTAGGAGTCTGATATGACTAAGGATTAGCTTTTTTAGTGCTAAGTTTTGGAGGCATGTCGAACGTTTATCAACATACCTAATTCAACTTCACTGCAGAGTCAAGTGCCAACACTCATGTTCTCGTGAGATGCAATAAATTATTGCTGGAGAATTCAGATCTAAGTGTAGGTTCTTCAAAGTCTTTTGTTTAAGATGTGACAGATCAAGATAGTAAACAAGTTACTTAGGTTCATCATGTAGAATCTCTGATCTGCTTCTAGAAGGGGTACTATTTACTGCTCATATTACTACGGGAAAATTGATGACATAGCATTTCTGCTTGAAAACATAACTACTAACTGCTTGCAAGCTCTGCGTGTTTCTCTCAAAAGGCTATAGTACACTATTCGTGCAATGAGTCTTGGTTTTGGGGTCAAAGGTTTTTACTTTGCCCATACAATATGTGCAGCTCAAAAACCTTGCCAATCAAGTTATCAAATCGATACAAGAACTTATATTGTGTTCAATCAATATAAAATTATAGACACATAAGTTGACCTTTTCTAGATAAAAGTTCATGTCTGCTTTACTACTGTTTGCAAGAGCAAATTTTTACTTCATGTGAAAAAGAAATCCTAAGGAGCTGTAAAGATTTTTTTTTCTTTTTTGGGTAGAAAGTTAAAGAAATGTGTGTATCATGCCCATACTAGATACACTGCTATCTCAAAGTGAAATTTACTTCTGCATGACTGTGTTGTTAAATTGGCATTTTTAATGGGAAATTCGTCCTACCCTGTTAGGATTAAGAAATTTTTAATTGGCATTTTTAATGTTAAATTTACCATATTGAATTAAGAAATTGCAAAAAGATAGGATAGGTACTACTCTGTACTAGCTCTTACCTTTTAAAGTTTTCTGAATAACAACTTTTCTTGAGGTTGTTATCACTAGAAGTACAAACACCAGTAAATCGCTCAGTTAGCGTAACCCATCTATATATTCTTATGTTGCCTCTTTTCATATGTTTTGTTCATTCCACTTGTAGAAAAATTAACATTTGTTGCTAGCTACAAGTTAAGGTATGGCATCTCGGAGACCTGATTCTTTTTTCCAGAAATTTATGAGCAACATTCTGAATGAATAGAAAAGGCAAAGGCTCATATTGGTGACACGTCTGTGTTAGAGGGAGAATCTTCCATATTTTGTACTGGTCGTTTCAGGGCATCAAGAGATGGGCACATATTCGGCCATGAGCCTGTTGTATTTGCATCATTTGCACACTAGTAGCATGGTCATCTTTATTTTCTAGAGGCGACTTTATCAAATTAATTTGCCGACAATGGTAGTGTTTGCCTTGACTACTAGATGATCAGGGGGAATGCATCATTGCTCATGTAAACAGGATGTGCATTTATTCCAAGAAATAGACATATGATTTTTCTTCCAAGTATATGCAAGTAGTGGGGACCTAACATTTCTGCTCTTGATGCAGGATTTTACAAACAATTACCTAGAGCATGCTGTGGCGCCCCCGGGAGGGGCCCTTACAACTTCAATCTTACAGCCAAATGTGGTGAGCCTGGTGCCAAGGCATGTGCCGATCCCAAGACACATTGGAGCTGGGATGGGATTCACCTGACGGAGGCCGCATATGGACACATAGCCAGAGGTTGGTTGCATGGCCCATTCGCGGAACAACCTATCGTACAGTCTTCTTGAGCACCCAGCCGCTTCGTCTGTTGTACCTCGAGAGTATATCAGAATAGCACACCAAATTGAAGCAGATAAGGTAGTTCCATATAGATGCATGTATATCTCCTTCCATTTGTTCGAATTCATCGCAGTCAGGTAAAAAGTTGAGATAGGGGGGCTATTAAAGCATGATTTCTTCATTTATCAGGTGGTATAAGTAAAAAGTGTATTGCACCTAATGGTTAAATATGTTACAGATTGTCTTCCTGTGTAGCATCTAACTTAGGGCTTGTTTGGAGAAGCGGTAGTTTTTCTGAAAAATTATTTTTTGGTTTTTTTGCTGAAAAGTGTCTGCAGTTTTTTTTATAAAAGACCGTTTGACAAATAGCTAATTTTCCTCAGCAATCAGCTGTAAAAACAGGTTCAACCTAGCTTTTGGCTTTTGCTAGTTATATATGACTTCTAGTTTATGCCAAAAACCGCTTAAAAGCTGAATTATTTGGAGGATTTACTGGTTTTTTGAAAGCTGAAGCTAGCTTAAAGTTCTCCAAACAGGGTTTACTCCCTTCGTCCAAGTGTACAAATCTTATTTTTGAATGATCTTATTCATAAATATAGGGCGTATTTCATATTCTAATGTAAAATTAGTGTGATGCTCCCTCTATACTCCTAAGTAAATATTCATCATTACTTTATATTCTCTACATGCATGCATTAAGTACAATGCTTAGTGATAATAATTAGGGGTAATATAGTTATTTTCAATATCTTCTTTGTCTTTGTGTCAAGAAGGAATATATATTATACATTTGGACGGAAGGAGTATTGATTAAAAATAAGTATGGTTGTCTTAACTTCAACTTTTGTGAATATGTTGTGTGCCTTTAATTTACTTTCTACATAAAGTGGCCAGCAGGATTTCCTTTTGAAGCATTGTAATAACATGGCCTGGTTCCTGGAGAAGAATCACAAATATAAAATTGCATTGACTTGGATAGAGATTGTATGCATTGCATGCTGTGCAGTTGAAAATTGGGAGTGTGAACCTGATCTGCATGTTCTCTTTATTATATTCCATGCTTGCTTGCCATATGTTGGACAGCTCACAACCCCGAGATTAGTGGGAGGACAAGAAGCTTCAGCCGCGGACTACCGTGGATCCCACTTATTCCTAATTGATTAGTTGTATAGAAGTTTCTCGTGTTAATGATGCCCTGACAAATGTTTACCCAACACAACACATTAGTGCTCTCTGAAGCGTGGCTTTGTGATGTGGGACATTTGGTTATTTGCCACTGGAAAAATGTGGCAGTCTGGTTGTTTGCTGTTACTTTTGTGTATTTGCCATTGCATAGCATGGCAAGATAATTATCAACTACTGTGATATTAAAATTTTAAATAATGGCCAATATACCCCTACATTAAGGTTTGTAAACCGTTAAGCAAAGAAGAAAATCAGTTAGGGGAGGACCATACTGATACTGAAATAAGGTTTGGTCTGTGCTTGTAAGGCAATGACCTTTGCAGGAAATTTCTTCAGTGCAATGTCAGCTTTGGTCTGTACATGTACGATGTATGTTAAATTGGTCATCGTAATTCACGAGGAGACGTGTATGTACGTCCTAGAGTGTTTCTTTTGTGTAAGTAGCAAATGTTTATTCGATGCTCTCTTCATGTCACTACATGTGGAGTACTAAACGATCAAAACTTTTCTGGCATCTCTGGATCTGCGTTATGGAGTAAATACTAGTGAAATTGTATAAACATCCAACAGTACATGTGACTTATTAGTTCATGAGCTGTTGCTAAAACATTGGCAAATCGTTCTAGGAGAAAAAAGACAGTACACAAAAAAGGAATGCTCAGCTATGAAAAGGATAGCCTATCATATTAGAGTTCCAGCCGTGCTCTTTTTTTTTTCAATTGTAACGAAGACACATGCGTACATATCACAACATACACGTAAGTGCGTCCTTTAGCGCATCACCACATACATGTAAGTGTTTTTTTTCCCATTACAATAAAGACAAGATTTAAGCCCTGGTAAGTAAGAGTTATTATGTACCTACATCTTCACCATCACAACAAGGATGGCTCCGTGAATTCCAGCTGTGCTATCTGCTAGAAGAATGTAGAGTTCTCTTTAGAGCTATAGCCTTTGAGAATTGGCTAGATACCTCGAGATGTAGACACTGTATAAAGGAATCATATCATCGTCAATATGATAGAATGAAATTGTGCTAGTATTACCTTTTATCCCCTTAAGCATGACAGTTATCAGGATCGAAATTCGGACCTTGGTGGCACTGAATCTACATAAAAAAAAAAATCGACCAAACTGCAAGTTAGAATAACGTCCAAACTCTCTAAATCGATTGGACTATTTGGGCTATATGTCTACATATAGCCAGTTCGAAAATAACCAGCTAAGATCTCTTTCCTTCTACATATTTGGCTCCTTAAAAAATGGGAGAGACATTCAACAGTACATTTGGAATCTGTTAAGGAACCTCGCTATCGAATAGTCTGGGGTTTCCAAACAGATCTAAATTGGAGAACAGAGAGAGAGACACAGGTATATGGGAAGCCACGACAGAATTCTTTATTGATTTCTGAATACTTGTACATAGGGGGACCCTCCTCCTCCTTATATAGTAGTCGCCTAGGGTTTTGGCTAAGGGATCATCGTGGGCTTTTCATCGGGCCATGTGGTTTCCCAACACTCCCCCTTGGGCCCTTTGCCTCGTGATGCATATGCCTCATTAAAACTCCAGAAAAACCCAGTGGGAAAAATACTTGGAGAAAGAGTATATAGCATACGCTTACTATGTTGCACGAATTGCCTCATTAAAACCTTATGCAAGAAAACTTCATGAAAAACTTGCTAAGGAAAAAGAGTACAATTCACCCAAACTTCAATTGCTAATCTTCGAGATTCATGTTGGGTATTCGTAATTCATCTTCGAGATTTATGTGGGAGTATGTGAAATATCTCCTCCTGAAATCTGCACTTCTCTAAGTCTCATCATTCCAATTCCTTTTATGCACCTTTCAAAGGTAGATGCTGGGAGTGATTTAGTGAACAAATCTGCAAGATTTTCACATGACTTAGTATGCAATATCTTGATCTCGTTCATCTTATGCAATTCATGAGCATAGAAGAACTTGGGGTTGATATGCTTCGTGTTGGAATAAATACGATCTGGGTGTGTCCTGGCCGTGGCGTTGTGTGTGTGTGTCGCGGCCGCGCCGCGCCATGGCCGTTGGTGCGCGCAGGTGTGTCGTTCTCAGTGCGTGCGTGCATGGCGGAGTTTGCTCAGACCAAGTCGTTGGCCGTTGGAGGCTTGGTGGAGTCAGAGGCGTGGGGCGCCCGGTCCGCGGAAGAGTAGTTGGCTCACGAGCGAAGAGGCGGATCGCCCGGAGTACATGCGAGACGTGCGCGTGAAGATCTCCGGCGAGGTTGCGTGGCGCTGCGGCATTGCCGTAGTCTATAAAAAGCCATGTATATGTATGTTTGAGCTAGCTCTGTGAATAAAGTTGCCAAATTCTGGCGAACGTCGCCGTGGCGTTTGTCGCGGAAGCGACCATTGTTCATCTTCTTCCTTGCGTTCGTGCGTGAGAGAGAGGCGAGTGATTCCGAGCTTAGCCAACACTTCGTGAGATTGCTCTTCACATAACCCATCTGTGCTTGGGCAACACAAGTTGCATTATCTTCATAGATTATCGTGGTAGTTTGCTCAATGTTCAAACCACATGACTTACGGATGTGGTGAACCATTCTTCGAGCCATGCACATTCACGAGATGCTTCATACAAGCGATGATTTCGAGTGGTTTGTCGGCGTCGAGACAAGAGTGCGCTTAGACGACTTCCAAGAAATTCTTTGTTCCTCCACATAGGAAAACATAGCGGTTTGGGACTTGCCGGTATGCTGGTCGATAAGTACCCGACATCGGCGTAGCCAACCAAATTCAATTCATTGTTTCTTCGAAAAACAAACCAAGATCTTTGCTTCCTTGGAGGTAGCGGAAGATATCCTTAATCCCTTTCCAATGCCTTTTGGTGGGTTACGCCTTTGTCTTAGGGCTAGCAAATTTACTGCCAACGCAATGTCAGGCCTAGTGCTATTCGCGAGGTACATGGCGCTCAAGCGCACTCGGATATGGGAATTCTGCTCCCGGGACTTCCTCCCCTCTTCTCTAGGTGCAGTATGGGTCTAGGTTTGCTTGGAGTGACCTTGAGCCATTGGAGTCTTCGCAGGATATGCTTTTTCAAATCCAAACATTTCCAACACTTTCTGCATGTAGGTTGATTGGTGTACCAAGATTCCTCCTTGGACATGTTCAAGCTGCAAGCCTAAACAAAACTTGGTTTTACCCAAATCCTTCATTTCAAACTCAGACTTCAAGTATGAGCATGCTTCTTCAATTTCTTCATCCGTCCCAATGATGTTCAAGTCATCTACATAGACGGAGATTATCTGAGAATCCATTCGGGATCATTGTATAAACACACATGGATAATCTTATTGTTTGTGTAGCCTTTCTTGCAGAGAAAGTCACTCAAGCGATTGTACCACATTCTTCCTCTTTGCTTACCCATACGGTGATTTCTCCAATTTCACACTGCATGTGTTTCTATTTGCTCCGTCTTGGTTCGGGATAGGAATTCCTTAGGTACTTTCATGTATATCTCGAATCCAAGTTTCCATCTAAATATCTTTGTGACAACATCCATTAGCTTCATTCTCAACTTCAAGTTGATCGCCATTGAGATCAAATATCTAAAGGTAATTCCTCCCATGACCGGAGAATAGTTTTCTTCATAATCAACTTCGGGGCGTTGAGTGAAACCTTGAGCTACAAGCCTTGCCTTGTACCTTACAACCGGTGTTTTCATTCCTCTTAGAACAAAGACCCATTTGTGACCTACGGGGTTTATATGGGAGGTGTGCGATATCTGAGCCCAAACACCTCTCTCTTGTTCGGAGAGACTAACTCTGCAGATGATTGCCTTTTTCCATTCTTCCCAATCTAGCCTTTTCTTGCATTACGCAAGAGATGCGGACTTCGGGATCATGATCAATGATCGAGGCAATCTTCTTTGCGAAGTATGCATCAACGTTAGTCGTTGCTCTATTCGAGGATTCTCTGTTATTACAAAGTTTATGGCCATTTCTTCATGGGGTGCTTCATGCACTTCTACTTGCTCTTATTGCTTTTCCCTATCGCAGAGCAAGTTCTTTTAGCTTTCATCGCCTATGTGTGCGCACACATTATTTCTCGCGGCTTCTGCAGTGGAAGATTCAAGTGCAGGAATTGCCTTTCTGTTGGCTTCTTTCGATTGCAGTCTCAATTGGCTCCCTTCTTTCCTTAGGGTATTTTCGTGGTTGGTTGTGGTAAGTCCTCTCGCCCGATTTTCTCAGGACGTCTCCGGGTACTTTGGGTTTGAGGAGCAGTTTCTGTTCTTTTTCTTTGAGGCCTCTGAGCAGTGAGGATACCTTCTATTTTCTTTGGTATTTCCACCTCTCGGTGCATTCCTTGCGGGTACATGCGACTTAACCACGCCTTGGATCACAAAAATGATCAGGCGGTTCATTTGCTAAATTACGCAAATCAATTATCTTCGGACTTCTTGATTTGCTTCATTAGTGCGGGGTCATATGCGGGGATCGGTGGAATGCCATATGATTTCCAGCATTTTCATCAAAGGTTGATTTCCTCCCTAATGACGGAAGCGATCCTCGTCAAAGATGCAATCGTGAATCGGTCAGTATGCAAGTCTCGATCATGGGTTCCAGATACAGTTATGGATGCACTCTCATAACGAACGTATATCCCAGACTTTCGGAGAGGGCCCATTGCGATCGGTGAGGGTGGTATAGGTACATATACCATACACCCAAATTTCACGAGATGGGAGATCTTGGGATGATCCGTGCACAAGGCGCATAGGGAATGGATGTTGTAGGCGAAGGTGCGAAATTGATAAGAGCTGCTGCGTGCGAGACTCGTGTCCCCAACGGTGTTGGGCAAGTTACAACTTTGCAAAGCGGCACGGCAATGAATTTAATCCTCTTTATTAGTGCTACGCTAGTCCATTCTGCGTGTGGGCGTGCGGTGCTGAGTGCTCAAGCGCTATCCTGTTGCCGTGCAATAATCATCAAATGCCTTTGAAGTAAATTCTACGGCATTGTCCATTCGATGGACTTCACGCGATGATCAGGGAAAGCATTCTTAATTCTTATGATCTGCGAGATCAGCTTTGCAAAAGCATGGTTTCTTGTTGACAATAAGCATACATGCGACCATTTCGAGGAAGCATCGATGAGCACCATAAAGTATCGAAGCGGCCACGACAAGGGCTGAATCGAACATAAATATCCCCGGATGCGTTCAGAATGCAGGATTTCACTTTGCACTTTCATGACAGAGGGTCTAGTTATTAATTTCCCGGTGGCACATGTAGGGCACACAAAATCTTCTTGATTCGGGAAATTTTTAACATTAATACCATGACCTTGTGAGTTGTTCACTATATTTCTCATCATTCTAAGACCAGGATGACCTAATCTACCATGCCATAAAGAAAATAACTCAGAGCTTCTAAAAACAGTCTTCAAGGAAGTATACACTTCGGGTGCATGAATATTTGTGTAGTACAACCCAGATTCATATGAGGGACATTTTTCTAATACCATTTTTCCACATACCGCGTGCGTCACAATGCACAAGTATTCTTTGCCATTTTCTTCATTGGTTTCTACGTGAAAACCATTGGCGCGGATGTCTTTGAAGCTTAAGAGAGTGCGCGTTGATTCAGGGTACAAAAGGGCTTCTTCGATTACCAAAGTTGTACCCATAGGCAATATAATAGTGGCTCTTCCTGAGCCGATTACATATGAGTCGCTTCCTACGATCGTTTTAATTTTTCCAGCGTTTTTCGTGATCGACTGGAAGTATTTAGACTCTCTTAAGATGGTATTTGTTCTGCCACTATCAACAATGCATATCTCTTCCATTTGGGCGCTACACGATTTCTAGATAAAAGAAATATAATTCCAAACAAACAACGGCAAAATAATTCAAACATGGCTTGCAAATTAAAAAATATTGGAATAAAGAATAAATTGCATATTTATTCATAAGAGAAGTATGATCTTCTAGAGCTTACAAATCATTATTCAAAAAGAAAATGCTAACAACCATAATCTAAAAGAAAATGCGATTCATGCATTTAAACGGTAGTGTAAGGCTTGATTGTTCTGCTCGACGGTAGGTTTCGCGTCCTGCGAGGACCCTAGACCAATCGCAGCACCGAGCTTCTTGCCCCTAGGACTATCTTCACGTCCGATGCCCAAGTGAGGTAGTTCTGACCGTGCGGGGCCAGTTCTTCAAACTCACGATTCATGATGCATGATTTCAAAATTCCGACATTAGATTACTGCGTGTAATCTAATAGAAAATGGTTGCAATAAGCATAAAGTACAGAAAAAAATTTTCCATGCATTGCAGCATACAAAATAAAGCAATGAATTCAAAATTCATAAAGAATATTCATAAATGCAGAGAATAAAGCTAGAAAAATTAACACAGAGCCAACTAATTTTTTCTGGATTTTTCTAGCAATTTTCCAAATTTTCTGCAATTTTTTTCTTTCTTTTCCTTTTTTCTTTTCTTTCCTTTTTCTTTTCTTTTTTTTCGCCGGCCGAACCGGCCACTGGGCCTCCCGGCCCATTACCGCACGTGACGGCTAGGGTAAAAAAGAACCCTAGCTGCCACAGCTTTGCGCGTCGCCTTCTTCTTCTTCTTGCGGGCGTGCGCGGCCGGGCTATGCGAGCCGGCGGCAATATTGCTATGCGAAGCGGACGGGGGCGCGGCCGCTAAGCTATGACCGGGCGGCGGCGCCGTCTTGTGGCGTCGAGGAAGCCCATCTGCTGTGGCCGGCCAGTCGGCGAGGCGAACGGCAGGCTTCTGGAGGAGGCCGCTCGGGAGGCGAGCGAGGCGGCATGGGCCGGGCGCCAGGCCGAGGAGGCTGGCGAGCCGGGCGAGGCGACGGCGGCCGGGGCGGAGCCGAGGCGGCGCTGCTGCGAGCGTCGACGCCTTGCTGGCGAACGAGCGACGCCGGCCGAGGCGATGCGCGCACGAGGCCGGAGGCCGATGATGGCGGAGCGGCCAGCCGGACCGAGAGAGCGCGGCGGCCAGCGGAGGTCGAGCCGAAGCGCGTCGTCGGCCGAGGCCGGCGGCAAAGCGCAACGAACGACTTCTGGCTGGCGCGGTCGGGTTGAGTAGGCCTTCACGGCGCGATCGTCGTCGGGGCGCTGAACGGCGACGCTGCTGGCGCAACAAGTGCCAATCTGGCGGCGACAGGAAACCGAGGCGTCGCGGCGCTTTGAAGCGCAGCGCAGACGACGGAGAAGCGGCGGCGTGGCGCGCCGCCTGGCCGGGCTGTAACCTTGGTGGCCGAGCCGGGATGCCGGCAGCGAGGCCGCGCGTCGAGCCGAGGCCTTGCTGGGAGGATCGGCCGGCGGCGTCGGCTCGACGGTCGGCGGCGTTAGGCGCTGGTGGCCGAAGCGAGCTTGGCGGCGTGGGCGACGGCCGGCTTGGCGCGACGTCGGAGCGGCGGCAGGAAGGCCAAAAGCGGCTTGTGGCGAGACGTCAGCGGCGCTCCGTGTCGCGAGGCCGGCGATGTGACGGCGAGCCGTCGCTGAGCGGCAGTGGAGCCGAGGCCGGCTGCCGGCGCGGCGCGCACGCACCGTCTTCGTCGGAGGTCGGGCCCGGCGGCGGCCGGGCGCGCCTTCGAGGCGCGAGGTGGCGGTTTGAGCGCGCCGGCCAAAGCGGCGTCATGCGTGGCTGGCGGCGCTTCAAGCTCACGACGACGGCGGCCGGTGCGCGGCCGAGGCGGCGTCGCGTGCGCGGGCGGCGGCGCTTCAAGCGCGCATACCGAGGCATCTACGATTTTCTCTTTTTTTTCTGGGTGCTGTGGCTTCATGCCAAGTAGCTTCATGCCGAGTAGCTTCGAGCGATCGCCGTGTAGCTTCGTGCCACGTGATGAAAACGGTACAAGATGCGTAGGATAGATGCATGCATAGAAACGACAAGCGTTTAGATTCAATCGCCGATTCTCACCTTTCTCACCTTTCAATCTGTTCACGGGTAGAGTTTCGTGCTGATAACGTGTTAAGGAACCTCGCTATCGAATAGTCTGGGGTTCCCGAACAGATCTAAATTGGAGAACAGAGAGAGAGACACAGGTATATGGGAAGCGACGACAGAATTCTTTATTGATTTCTGAATACTTGTACATAGAGGGGGACCCCCTCCTCCTTATATAGTAGTCGCCTAGGGTTTTGGCTAAGGGACCATCGTGGGCTTTTCATTGGGCCACATGGTTTCCCAACAGAATCCACATTTTTGGATACGTTGTAGGATGTAGCAGGCTAGTAGCCACAGCAGTGTACTAAATAGCGGACGTAGCAGCCGCTATTGTGATAGCAGGATCTAGACGCTACCACGACGGTGTAGCGGTTCAAAATAGTGGAGATATGGGCTACTGCCTTTTTTATTTTTAACAGGTTTGACAGTGTGATCTGGTAATATCACGTGTCCTTATTTTCTATTTTACTCACGCGTGAGGCTATCATATGGGCCTACACCATCAGACCTGTTAGAAGAAACAGTTAGTTCTAAAACACGTAGCTCTGTGATATAAGTTCGTGTAAAATTTGTAGTTTTATGAAATAGAAGAAAAACACGTAGTTTTCTGATAGTTTATAAAAAAACTTATTTTTTTAATTTTTTTTACTGTGTATGCTTTTATGCTCATAATTTGGTGGATGGCATCTATTCCACGTTAATTTAATACTCGACATGATTTAAATATGCATCTAAAACTCAAAATTATGGCTATCTATTATATATTAAAAGCTTATGAGAGTCACTAAGAAAAAAGAGAAATAAACTAGAAATTTCTACAAAAAAGCAAAATATCTAGCCCTTAATCTTATGGGCCTTATTTACAATTGCCATTGGATCTTTAAGAAATAGACTAGAAATAAAGCTCATGAGAGTTAGACTAGAAATTCCCACAAAAAGCAAAATATCTAACCTTTAATCTGGTGATCTTTATTTACAACTGTCATTGGATCTTTGAGAAATAGACTAGAAATTCTCACAAAAAAGCAAAATATCTAGCATTTAATTTGGTGGACCCTAATTAAAAATGCATCATATTGACCATTAGATGCTATTGAGTAGATATATATATTACTTTGTAGTATAAAATCAAAATAAAAGACAAAACTTACATGGTAGGGGCGGATCGATACATCTAGATCTCATGCGTGATTAAGCCTAATTATAATTTTGATTAGTAAATCATAACCAACAAATCAGCACATGAACTCTGACATTACATTGGACGCACCTTGGACTTATACAGACAATACACACCGATGTGACTTAATGTATGAAATTAAAGAAAATACAAATGACCTCATGTTGGTTCAGCCATAACATAAAAGTCACGCAGCCCCAAAACTAATTTGTATTTGATTTGGTTTTTCTAAGAACTCCCTAAAAGTAGATCGGTTTTGTTGAGAAACAAATAAATCAAGACATTTATTGTATATAGACTTATCCCCTGGACGCCATGATGTCTGCCGGTGCTCCCCATCCAAGTGCTCCCAAGGAAAGAAAAGAACGAGAAAATAATAACATTGCACGAGCTCGATCGCCCTTCGAATCTTTTTACTTGTGTAGCCAGAAAAAAACAGAAATCGCTGCTTTTTTCTTGACGTGGAAGAGTGTGCCTCCTGATCTCCCAATCTAACTCTCACAAAATCAGGATTCCTTAGATTTGTTCTTTTTTATCTATTGGTTCGTCTATGATAGATTCAACATCAAGTATGGCACCGACCGGATCAAAGGAAACAAATTGATGTGGTAATAGTGTTCTGGGCTTCATCAGAAGGCATTATGCCCATCCTATACTGGGTCACGGGGTCAAGACCAGTCCTACGGCGCTTCAATAGTATATCATGTAGAGTTGTTACGAAATTAAAATGCTAGAAATTCTCATAAAAAAGCAAAACATATAACCCTTAATTTAGTGAACCTTAACTAAGTTGAACTATAATAGCCATTAGATTTGATGTTACTATTTCAAAAAATATCTAACCGTCTATCTAGCGGATCCGAATTATAACGGCTTAGATTAAAAGAAAGAGTCTATGAGAAGTACAACAAAAAATTAACAAAAATTCAGAATAAAAAATAAAAATAAATTAGACATTTGATTTTTATGTGAACTCTAAATTAAAACACGTACATTACTAAAATTCAGAATAAAAATTAGGTAAAAATTAGCAATTAAATTTGTATTATCAATTGTAATCCAAAACTAATATTCAAAACTAAATAAAAATAAAATCAATAGCTTAGATTAAAAGAAAGAGCCCACACTAAGAACAATAGAAATAACATAAATTCGGAATAAAAAATAAATGAAAATCAACCATTCAACTTTTATACGAAGTCCAAATTAAACATGTACATTGCTAAAATACATAATATAAATTATATAAAAAATAGTAGTTGGATTTGTATACGATTTCTACAGTACAACCGATATGCAAAATTAAATAAAAATTAGCAAATAAAAATTAACATAAATTAGGAATAAAAAACAAAATGAAATTACTCATTTGATTTTCATACAAATTCTAAATCAAAACTTGAAATTCGAAATTAAATATAAATAACATAAGAATAAAAATAAAAGGAAATTAGGGATTATTTTTAATTCCATACTATGTGAAAAATATAATTTTTCATTTTATTCAGAATTAAAATTTTAAAAATATGTTAATTTAAGGGGGAAATAAAATAAGGTAAGTAATTTGATTTGTATATATATATATATATATATATATATATATAATTAACTATTATGTAATAAAAGTCGATTACACATTTTTTTATAGTCGCTAAAATAATACAAAATATACTAAAAATTCTAAAAAAAAATTCTAACTCTTTATTTGGCGGATCTCCACAGAACAAAGAGATTAAGAGGTGATACATCGACAGTTGTTCACTCAGTTATATCGGTACGAGCAATATGATGTGCAATAAAAGAAGTACCGAAAGAAAGAGACAAATATTGTAATAATGAAATTAAAAAATAACGATATAAACAGAAAATATTATGTTATGCTATGTTTACTATTTTTCTATGCAAGCATTCGTAGAAGAAAGTTTCGGTCACATGTGATAAGTACTGAGAAACGGAGTAAATATATTCTCTCCTATAATATACAATATCAAAATATCACAAATTGTGTTTTGTATTGATCTATTTTTGAAAAAAAATCGCATATATATTATCAAGTCATTTAAGGGTACTTTAAAAATGATGAACGCGCAAATGCGGCCATCTTGCTAAGTTATTTAAAATACGCTAATCAGGTCCGCTGTCCACTATTTGCCACCTGGCGGCCACGGTGTCCGCGCTTCTGGAACAGCAGCTCAGGGAAACCAAAGAGCAATGGCCACGCGTCTTCTCCCCCACTCTTCGTCCTAGTGCCTCCACCTCCTCCTCAGTCCCATCCGCCGCCTCCTTGTCTCCCCAAGCCATGGCGTCCTCTCCTCCCCCCAAGAAGGCAAGCGCCGCTTCGCCCCGCAGCTCACTCCTCCTTGGCCCCTCTGTTTAGCCCTAATTGGTTGCGGCGGATGGCTGGTTTGCTCCGCAGGTGCTGGTGCCGATCGCGAACGGGACGGAGCCGATGGAGGCCGTCATCAACATCGACGTGCTCCGCCGCGCGGGGGCCGACGTTTCCGTCGCTTCCGTCGAGCCTGGGGCCCCGCAGGTCGCCGCGGCCTGGGGCGTCAAGCTCGCTGCCGACGAGCTCCTCGCCGACCTCGCCGACGCCGAGTTCGACCTCATCTCGCTCCCCGTGAGTCACCTACCTAGTCGCCTTCTCTGTACTAGTTACCTCTATGTTTTGTTATCGGCCGAATGGAAGCGATGTGGGGTTATTTGTGGTGGCTTCGGGCCTTCAGTTCATATGCAGAGCAAGTGAAATGAACTCCCTTTTATTGAACGAAATAGGAGAAGTGAAATCAACTGTACCCGAGCAAAATTTGATTCCGTTTAGTGTAGTCTCTGTTGGTGATAAAAAATACTGAAGGACTGCACATTGGGTTACGTAATGAAGGCACCGAATGTTTATCTACATTACAAATTATACCTGTGGCCTTTCCGAATCCGAACTAGGGATCAGATCAACTAAAGCTCTGCACATAAGAAATGGAATTCTATTGTTGTTTTCCGGATTTAGGTGGATAAACATCGCTATTTCAGAAGCTACAGATATGAATTATTCATGTTTACTAGCTCCTTGAAACACCTTTGTTGTACCGGATTCTTTGCTGTGGATCTGCGGAGTGCGGACCTGCCGTCTCCAGCTGTTATGCATGGAGAGAACATCATGGCAATTCAATGACTTCATTATTCAAGTCCGTTGTTATTGATTCGATTATATTGTTTGTTTGTGTTTAGTCCTTTGTACTCGTACAGTTGTACCTCTCCAATAAAAACAAACAATCCGAAAAATCTCTCTTTTCAAATCAAATTAGCCAAAAATATCTTGATTTATTGCTGGGTGTAATGATCATGCACCTTTTGAGAAAAAAATATGTGACAAATATGACGTTTGTAAGGCCCAACTGGAGGAGAAATGTAGAGGCAGTGAAATAGACCTGCTTGGGGTGGAACTTTGGAACTTGGAAGTGTTGCACATTATTTCCAGAATGAGTCAAATCCTCTTCTTCCAAAAAAAGGATGAACCAAATCCAAAAATATCATAGTGTGATAAACAGATAACTGCTATCTACATCTTACGAGGATATGGATACAGTTATCGTGTGAATTATGAACATTACATAAAAAAGATGGGTTTATCATTTGCGTTTAAAATCATCTTTTTCTTCAGGAGTTGATCCATATATTTGTTTACTAAGATTTATACCCAATTAACTAAGATCCATATCTAATCTGATATCTTATCAAAACTGTATCCATAAAACATAATATACATGATTTCTACTAGTGTCTGCTCCATGCCTACATGTCCAATCAAATTTCCACTTTCCATCCCTATTACCTCCAGATTTGTTGTTGTAAATATGTGCTACTTGGAGCGAGTCATGCTCCCCATTTGTGAAACTTGTAGCTCTCTTTTCATGCTATACCCACGTATGGGATCATGAGTTTCAGTTTACACAAAAAAGCTGTTCAAATCCATGAACTTTTTCTCTGTTTAATTTTGACTTTTATATTTATTTGGGCTGTGTTTTCTTCAGGGAGGGATGCCTGGGTCTTCCACTCTTAGAGACTGCAAACTTTTGGAGAATATGGTTAAAAAACATGTAGAGAAGGGCAAGATTTCTGCTGCAATATGTGCTGCACCAGCCATGGCCCTAGGAACATGGGGTTTGCTCAATGGCTTGAAGGTGGTCTTTTTACCCATTATTCATTTTCCTTATGCCTAGTATTATCACCTTTCGGTTGGGTGAAGTTCATTCTAGCTTTTGTGATAGGCAACTTGCTATCCTTCATTCATGGACAAATTTCCTTCAGAGGTGAAAGCTGTAGAATCAAGGGTGCAGATTGATGGGAAGCGTGTGACCAGCCGTGGACCAGGAACAGCCATGGAATATTCTGTTGTTCTGGTGGAACAACTATATGGCAAAGATAAAGCTGATGAGGTTGCCGGGCCGCTGGTAGGAATCATTTCCAACATTAGATACATTTTTCAGCAATGCATTTTGTTAGATGTCCATTACAGAAATGTTATCTGGAAAAAAAATATTTCACACGTTGATGGTGCCCTACTGGGTATTTATACAGTGCCCTGTTTTTTTCTTCATGAAAGGCTATTTTATTTGGTAGGCCCTAGAAGTCCTGCTTTTTTTACTCATAATTTAGATGATGTCGGAATGGAACTTCTTGTTCACCATCTTGTTTGGTAATCTATACTTTTCCCTGCAGAACTGATAATAAATATTTATCGCATGATGTCTGGAGAAATCATTCACATTGAATCTTCTTTTGTAAATTCCATACCCTTGTTCCTTTTTTTAAGAGAGACGTACACTTGTTCCTTGAAAAGTAGCTTTAGTCTTGTGTGAAACCGTTATTTACAGAAGATGTTATTATTAGTTGATTTCAGAGGATGGTTCATGATGAAATTTCTGACTCTCTGTATCATTGTAGTTTTATGCTGAAACTGGGTATAATTATATCCTGAACAGTTGCTATTTTGGGAAGATAGAGAACTCACCTGGACTTAAAACCTTCCGATCCACATCCTAGTTGAAACTATTTATTACTGTGGTTTGCAGAATGTTATGAATTCAACAGATTAGTTTCCAATAGTAGTTGCTTTCTGTTAACACTTGCAATTTTTTCTTGGCTTCCTTTATTCTTTTTATGTATTGTTGTCGTATTTTTCACAGCTGCTGTGTACATATCAACTAAGTGATTACATCTGTTTAGGTTTTGCGTCCTCAGCATGGCGTTGAATTTTCAATGAAGGAGCTGAATTCAACTAGTTGGAATGTTGGAGAAGCACCTCACGTATGTATCGTTCATTATGAAACCTATCTGTTCCATTTAGTATACATTTGCTTTTGTTTCATGTCATAATATGTATGATTTTGTGATTCCTGGTGAAACCATCTAAGTAGTCTAGTATGTTTTTTCTTGGTCAAGAATATGTTCTTTCGAGGACTAAACAGTATAACTGCCCAAATAAATGAATTTTCTTACTGCCAAGGTAGGATGGAGTAGTACATGGTGTAACTAGGCAAATAAAGTTTCTTGGGAATTTTGAGGACTTGCCACTCAATGACTTACTGGCATGTGGGTCCCAGGGCCACATGTCAGTGAGATCATGGAATGACATATCCTCAAATGCACTTCAATATAGTCGCAAATCCTCATTTTTCCAAGTTTCTTAGCTACAAAAGTAGTAGGATAGGGCAGGATATGTTTTAACTGTGCAAACAATGTTCCTTAACTAACATGATAGAGGAGGCGGCAAGTGATTTTGACCCACTTCCTTCACTGTGTGCTTAGTAAAGCTAGATCCCTAAATTTTGATAGATTGAAGAGGAGGACAAATGCATTAGATAGTTTACTTTTTTATTTGAGATAATCTCTTTCAGAAATGTAGTCTTTCTATCTGAGTTCGTACATATGGAGGGAAGGAAATTGGGGCCAGTAGAAAAATTGGAGTACCCACTGCCCAGTCATAATTTAGCGCATGATTGAAGATTAAATCATTAAGTCACATTAGCCCAGTAGCCACTAGCTAGCAATTTAAATGCTATTTTTTTGAACCAGCAATTCATTTAAGTTGTTGAGTATGTGTCGCATGGTTTTTTGGGTACACTTACCCTCGTTTATCTGCTTTCTAATATTTGTCATTGCTCTAGTCTACACACTTGAGTTCCAATTATGTAGTGTTTTATTTCATAGTTCAAGATCTTGTTTTCCTGCTGCAGATTCTTGTACCAATTGCTAATGGTGTAGAAGAGATGGAAGCAACTATGATCATTGACATTCTCCGAAGGGCAAAAGCAAATGTTGTTGTTGCATCCTTGGAAAGCACTTTGGAAATTGTTGCATCCAGGAAAGTGAAGATGGTTGCTGATGTGCTGTTGGATGATGCTCTTAAGCAACAATATGATCTCATTTTGCTACCTGTAAGTTTGATAGATAAATTTCCATCAACCAGTAACTTATAGCTTTCAAATCTTATGACCTTCCACCTTTTTGATAGGGTGGTCTTGGTGGTGCCCAAGCATATGCCAAATCAGATAAACTGATCGATTTGATCAAGAAGCAAGCTGAGGCAAACAGACTGTATGGAGCTATATGTGCCTCCCCAGCAATTGCCCTTGAACCACATGGCCTGCTAAAGGTATAGTTCGAGATGAACATTAAATCAAAGTGGAACAAACATGCAGAAACATCTTATTGACTTGCACATCCTGTTTTTACATCAGGGAAAGAAGGCTACATCCTATCCTGCTATGTGGAACAAACTTGCAGACCAAAGCGAATGCAAGAACAGAGTTGTCGTTGATGGCAACCTTATCACTAGCCAAGGTCCAGGTACTTCCATGGAATTCTCCCTTGCCATCGTGGAGAAGCTCTTTGGTCGGGAGAGGGCTGTTGAGCTGGCCAAAACCATGGTCTTCATATGAGCTCTGTCGTTACTTATTAGGCAGACTGGAGTATGATAGGACTGTTTGTGAATTTGGTATGACATGTTCTTAGCTGGTGTGGATTGTACTCTAAATAATCCTTTTTGACTACAATAACACTTCGCCTTGTACTGGGTGCAAATGCAATAAAAAGTTTTGAGACGAATGTGATGCGCGAAGATGATGACCGAGTGTTCATGAATTTTGGATATGAGGGTCTGTAAGCTGGTTTCCTGAAGCGGCTCGGTCTATGTATATGGATGTGTTGGTGGGGAGCAAATAATTCAGATGCGTTAAAGAAGATGTGGGTGTTGGTGTTGACTGTTGAGAATGGTAAAACGTTAGCATTTGTTTAGCTGTATTGTATAAACTGAGTTTTTCGTTTGAGCTAACTTGGGTCACGTGGGATGAGCTCGTTTCTTGATCTCAGTTGCATGCAGTTCAAGAATCTACCCATTTCAAGTGCTAAAAGTCATGCTGCATCGTGCAACTTGTCTATTCATTTGTAGTTCCAGCCTTTACTCAGCATCCATTTGTGTAATAACCTCTAGCAACCAGAAAGCGCATTAACCCTCAATGAAGGTAGATAGGATTTGTACTGGAGACTGGGGACTAGAGATTCTTGCTCAGTCCAGTTATTGACAGTAATCAAACATCTTAACCCTGAAGCTGAACGGCAGGTAGCATTCATGGGAATTACAGCAGGAAGAATAATATCTTATATTCTCGTAGTTTCAGTTATTTACATCAATGGCCGACCCCTCATGTCAACTGATCATCCTATCGAGAGAGATCATCAGATGAAGGGAGTTGAGTTTTCCAACAAATAAATTATGTACATTGGCATTTGGCAAAAAGCCTAACACCACAGTTTGGCAACGCAAAGAGAATAAAGCCATCCCGCAGAAAGCGAAGCCCCCAAGCAACGCAGACCACCCTTTCTTCTCCATTACCTTCTCTCTTCACATATCTCGGAATCCGTCAGTTTTTTTTTTTTAAATCTTCTGTTCCCTTTTCCTCCTCCATTAATCGTAAGAAAGATTTAAGGAATAAAGTGGCTGTGCATGTGTGCCACAAAATGGACTTGTCACACATATATTTACACGCTGTGCCGCCCACAAGATAGTGCCTTCCACATCGCAAAGGCGGCAATCCAGCTTTTCCTCTCTGCTATGCTATTCCTTTGCCTCCTGCAATGGCAAGAGAGGAGGAACCCATGTCACCAAGTGTTTCAGGTTGTCCTCCTATGGACCATGGTATATATGTGTGATCTTATACATGACCCCACCTTTTTTATTTTGTGATATTCTTTATTTTATTTTTTGGTGTGGTAGCACATAGGATTATAGCCAGGAAGGGCATGTGAGGGAAAGGAGGGCCTTTCCCTCCTGGATGGCTGGGGCTTGGGGATATAAAGCTATACAACAAAGGAGGTTGTGTCATGTAGGATAAGATGGCAAGAGGAGCCATACCTTGAAATGGTGCATCTTCCCTTTGGTCATGGAGGTTTTTGGTCCACAAAAGTCAAGCCATTTTGCTTGTCCCAAAAGCTTCCATTGTTGAGCTTGCATTTGGCCACTACTGGGTGCTTTTGTTATCCCAGTAAGAAAGCCTGGGAGATAATAAGTAGGACGGCCAACGATGACAGGAGACACAGGCCGGCAAAGTCCTTGTTGACATCCTGCTTCACAAATGGTGATACTTTGTTAGATATAGCTAGTTCATAAAAATAGAAAATGTATATGTATGCTGAGTAGTAGTAATGTATTTTTGGACAAAAAAGCTGCATCGATTCTAACATGAATCAGAATCTACTCTCAAAATGAAAAGAATCTACCCTAAATGTGTTCTCCTCCAAATGAAAGGAATCAACTTTAAATCTTGTGTGGTTTCCTTTACTGAGATTCAGAAGCTAGCATTTCTAGTTAGCCAAACTGAGCAACAAAGAATAATGCCTCCGATCTTTTCGCAAAAACATAACCATAACCGCTTTCGGTGATTTTTTAGACTAGTTATCAGCCGTCATTTTGATCCACTACAACATAAATATTTTGGTGAGAAGAATCGCATATACACCTACCGCTGATTGCTCGCTCAATCATTAAAGTTTGCCCCCTCAAGATTCTAAACCGTGAGAAAAGCTAGCGCGCGGCACAAAGGAACACTTTTGAGTCATTCTTGTGTGCGCAAATGCACAAGGAATATTTAGAAATTAACCTCTTCTTCTTCCCGGTGATGGGTCATATTAAAAAGGACGGCCTTACAAATTTGACTTGCGCAAGGCCAACGTTTCTTCCAAGAAGACAGTGTGAAACTGGACCTTGCATGCGCAAATTAAGTCTCTTTTTTTTTGGGTGACTGCCCTAGATACGCATGATCCCTTTATAAGCCATGCTTCCTTTGTGCCTTTTTTGTGAATGGGGTGATTTGATGATCCTTGCAGTCCAGCACTTTAAGTAAAACCAAGGGAAAGAATAACTGTGCAGTGCAGCTAGGTCAATGAAAAACCTCGGCTTAAGCTAAGACACTGGCCACGTGCTTGCTCTGGCTTGCTGATTTCTTGCCAAGGGTGTCATCTCTCTCACTAATGCATGCAGATTTGCGAATGAAAGTAACTGGTCGAGTGGCTAATTTGTGTTAATGATCTTGTATTATGATATGCATAACGGTCATGGACCACTTCCATTTGGACAGAGACTTTCGTGTCCAGCTCGGCCCCGCAGTGCTCCACATGTGCATCGTACCCAACTGGCTAATCGACCCCTTGGATGACGTTGCTGTGGGGAATGCAAATCTTTGAAGGGAAACATCACTGTGATCTCTCTCTCTCATTGACTGACTGAAAAAGTTGTGATCCTGATATGTAGTACCAGATTTCTGACAATAGTTCCATGTCAAACGTCGTCCTCTGCTTTAAACTACGCACACTTGCTTAAGAACTTTGGTTAGGTGCAACAATCTGATAGTACGATGAACTCTGTAACTCATCAGTATACTTCCGATCTGTACAGCTTTTTTTTTTGCCCTAAGGTGTATGAAACTAACCTAGCTACTTCGACAATGCCACCTTGATCGACCTAGCTACTGAACTTTCATGATGAACAATCTGCTAATTATATATGCGACCTAAATATAGATGATAAACAACTTGAAATGCAAAAATCACAACATAAAACTAAACCAGCAGTAAGCAACAAAAAAATAAAATAAAAAAAGAAATGCAAGAGGATTAAAAGAAGCGAACATTAGATCACCAAGCACTCACCATCCTGGCAGCCGGCGACGCGGCGAGGGACAGCGACGCCGCCGACATCTGCTGCTGCACGAGCCCGACGTTGTAGACCATCCTGCCGTCGGGCTGGTAGAGGCCGTAGTTCCGCTCCGACGTCGGACCGGGCTTCATGTCCTCGTTGAAGAGCGCGAACAGGTACACCTCCAGCTGCTGCCGCGGCCGCAGCGGCGTGCCCTCGTTGCTCATCTGCCGCGCCAGCAGGTTCCGGTTGTACGCGCGGGCGTTCTCCACGGTGGCGCCCACCTCGTCGGCGTCGCCCTTCGACGGCCACCCAGTCTCCGACACGTGCACGACGATCCCGCCGTAGCCCATCCGCGCGGCGGCGAAGCTCACCGCGTCCACCTGCGCGTACAGCATGCTCGTGTACTGCAGCCGGGTGTAGGGGTCCACCGCGCCGACGTGGTACGGGTTCGACAGGGCGTAGTCGAGGGACACCCTGCACGTGGCACGCATCACACACGTGAGATGCTGACATGGCAGCCTAGCTAAAGGTATTTGTGAACGTGTACGGTACATCGGAAAGAGGCTCGGCACATGCATTTTAGTGTGCTCGCGCATGACGTGGCGTGTGTTACCGCTGTAACGTTTTATTTCTTTTACCGAGGATCTTTCAATTGTTTTTGATAATTTACCATTTGGCCTTTTTGGATAAAGTAGGGAGTGTCTGTTGTCAGTTGACCCGCACAAATATGTTGGTCAAGTAACAACATTCAACGTGTGTGGTCGGTAAAATGATTTCTTTTTAATCTTTGAAAGCTATCAAACTATATATTAAGTTAGCACTAAGAGAGATTAAAAGTTTGAAGAATAGTCGTAGAGATACTAAGAGATATAAGAGTTTAAATGTAATTTGATAGTACTTCCGCCAGTAATAACTATTTGCAAAAGTGGATAGTAGGAACCGACTGTTATGTAGAGTTTCATGGCACTCTTGCGTTTACCCCTTGTTGGCCTAACCAAACAGAATCGACTTAGGAGTCTGCTCGACAGTGAGTGTTTTTAGGTGGTTTTGCAAGAAAGGAAGAGAAAACATTCTTCATGCGTTCAACCTTTCCTTATGCAAAAAGTCAAAATACCGGTGCAATCTGCATTCGATTACAGTAAAACTAACACGTACCTTGTCGGGTCGTCCTTGTAGGCAAAGTATGGGTAGGCATTGATCCAGAACGGCGCGTTGGTCTCGGCCAAGAACCGCAGGAAGGGCGCCATGAGCCCGGCCACCTCCGACGTGAAGGCGCCCTGCGACGGCGGGTACGAGGTGGCGAGCACGGCGAGCGAATTGGCCGTGGACACGTGCACGTTCCCGTCCATGCCGAGCTGGCCCAGCGCGGCGTGCAGGTTGCGCATCGCCGGCACGAGGCTGGCCTTGAGCGACTCGTCGTCGCCGGTGAACACCTCGTTCCCGACAGCGATCCCCGTGACGCGCGTCGCCGGGAAGTAGGGCCGCACGTTGGTGGACAGCCACTGCGCCGCCTGCCCCGGGCTGGCGGCCATGGGCAGCACCAGGTCGTTGGGCACCGTGACGATGAGCTCGATGCCCGTGCCGGCGAACGCGGCCAGCACCTGCGGGTTGACGTCGTAGATGCGCACCCTGCCGATGCGCAGCGACGACAGCAGCGACACCACCTGCGGCGGCGACGGCAGGTTGTTCGCCACCTGCCCGTAGTTGATGCCCAGCGCTGTCGCGCGCCGCATCACGCCAACCTCTGCACACGCATTATTCCAACAAATACCAAATCAAGCCTACGTACGCACATATACCATTCAGCTTACTTATATACAGTTGCCGTTTGGTTCGCGGCCACACCGTCAGAATCGTAACGGGTTTCAGAACACGTCAGAATACGCCCACGCGCGCGCATTACCTGAAGAGACTAGGACGCAGAGGATGGCACAGAGCAAGCTTCTTCTTGACCTCACCAATGCGACCGCCATTGCTGCGATCGGTGAGGGAGACGAGCGCATGAGGCGAGGAGGGAAGGGGGAGGGAGGGAGGCAGCAGGGCAGTGCCTATTTATAGACGGACGGAGTATGTAGTAGGTGTGGGGGTTAAGCTAAGCTAATTGGGCAATAATTCCTTACTTTACTTGGGTGAAGCCAGCCTTTGGAAGTTGAGGCAGAAAGACACAGAAATGGAGAGAAAAAGACGACGAAGAGAGGCTTTGGACTCGGCTGTTGGGTTAATTGGTTGCCTCCGGCTTCCGTCCCGTTGCCGTGGCTTGGTAATATATGTATGTGGTAGCCCTGCAGAGGAAGGAAAATGGCGGATGCTCATCACCTACACCCGGTTCATCCACCGGGACAGCACGCGGCCGGGCTAACCTATCATTTGCAGGAAGCCGCATATATGCTGCAATTTTTTGTCCGAAAGGGAATCTTGATCGGTTGTTAGGATAGGCAGCAGAGACTTGTTTCCTAGGCTGCTGGAGGAAGGGGAAGTGACCCACAATTTCGCCTTCATATCCTGAGCAAAATTATTTCAGGATTTGTTGACTTCAGTCTTCAAGCCAGACCGTCCGAAAGGCTTACGGCCTCTGCTCCAAACTGGATGTCATTTCTGCAGGATGATTTAGGTTTGCAGATATTTGTTGTCGTTTGGTTTTCTTAATTTTCCTTCGAATACTCGTACTAAATGCTTAACTCTAGTAGTATTAGTTAGAGATGTGTATGGAATTTACAGGGGCAAACAGATGTAAAAACGCTAAGGCATTGACCCTGACTAAGTAATCATATACATAGAGCAAAAACAGTACTCCCTCCCGTCGTAAAAGGAAGTCGCTTTAGGTGACGCACAGTGAAACATTATAAATTTTGACTATCAATATCTTCTTAAATATTTAGGATGAACACATCAAATACTTTTCTAATATTATAATTGTAGTAGATTTTATAAATATATAACAATAGAAATGAGTGATCAAAGTTATAATTTAGGACCGTATCAATATTCAAAACGATATTCTTTTTTATTGGAGGGAGTATCTACTTTGGACAGGAGATAAGAAATTAAGAATTACTTTCAGGTCAATCTTGCTCAATACACGATCGAAGTTCTTAGATGGTTTCTCATCTAGACCACACCCAAAAACCTATCTCTCCTCTACCTTAGGGAGTTCTCTAATTTCCTTTTCCTTTGACTGAGCGTTGCTCCGGCCGGACAATCAACTGCTTCTTTTTTTTTTTGAAAAGCAGTGAGGCTGAAATTATATTAGATAGAAGAAAAGTAAGTTACAAAGCTTACAAGGTGTGCAGGGGTCTGCACTAAAGGAATGTACAAAACAGAGCAAGGAGGAAAACAAAAGGAGAGAGAAAGAGAAAAAGAATCAGTTCTGTCGGTGGACTAGATTTTTTTAGATGAGTTGCTCCTGCAAGGATCCAGTTGGCAGCCTCGTCCTTGATGGATTGTAGAATCTCGTCATTGGTTTTCGATGTGTTTCGGAAGATCCTGTTGTTTCGCTCTTTCCACCAATGCCAGCATGATAAAATAATTAGAGTTTTAACGCCTTTTCGCAATCTTGGCCGATGGTTTACATGGTACAGGTTCCAATCCGCCATGTTGAGGATTGCGGTCTGATCCCATCGATCTGGTGAAAGAGATGGTAACCTTACCCATCCTGCTATGGCCTGCCACAGGCTTTTAACCTGGGGGCATTCTATGAAGAGATGATGCGCAGTTTCTAGGCTGCAGTAACACATTGGGCAGAAATATTGATTTGGCCACCCCCTATGCAGTAGTCGTTGTGCCGTCCATAAACTGCTTCTTTTTAAACTAAGGGTAGAAATTATGATCACTCTAATTTCAATAAGAGGAGAATACAACACCGGTTCCGAATAGGACACCACAGATAGGAAAGAATCCCCGCTGGAACCACCAAGGAAGCACCGTAAACACCAAGCTAGAGGCCATTGCTAGCTAGCACCATGCAAAACACCGCAACTCTGTCAAACACCACCACTCACAACATCCGACGATATGCCTAGCCAGCCACACCAAGAAGGATATACGAGGAGACCAACGTGTGTGTGTATATATATATATAGGATGCCGAAATGGGGCACTATGCAGCCTAGGCTCCATGATTTCAAATGCGCGGATTCAAGCCAAATTCGGGTATATTTTTCAAAAATTTTAGTTTTAAGGTATATACCCATCTATAACAATTCAAATGAAACACATACTTTTGAAAAAATATACTCGAATTCAAAGATTTTAAACGAATTTAGATTACATGCTTTGCTGATTTATATATATAATCAGCACATACCTACAAACAAACTATCATAAAAAAAGGAAACTCTAGTTTAAATCTCAGTTCAAACTTGTTTGAACTAGTTAGTAAACTAGTTAAACTCAACATCCTAAAAATTTCAAAAAATTAAACGTACAATACATAGGAGAATATACCTATTTTGTATTATGGAGCCCAGGCTCCATGGTGCCCTAAGTAATTATACTATATATATATATATATATATATATATATATATATATATATATATATATATATATATATATATATATATATATATATATATATATATATATATATATATATATATATATATATAGTATAATTATTTAGGTATCATGGTGCCTGGGCACCATGATTTAAAAAGGATATTTTCTCCATGTATTTTCATGCAAATTTTTTAAATTTTTTTATGATGATGAGTTTAACCAGTTTACTAACTAGTTCAAACAAATTTGAACTGAAACTCAAACTAGAGTTTTCCTTTTTTATGATAGTTTGGTTGTAGGTATGCGCTGATTATATATATAAATCAGCAAAGCATGTGATCCAAATTCGTTCAAAATCTTTGAATTCGAGTATATTTTCTCAAAGGGATGCGTTTCGTTTGAATTGTTATAGATAGGTATATACCCTAAAAATGATTTTTTTTGAAAAATATACTCGAATATGGCTTGAATTCGCGCATTTAAAATCATGGTGCCCATTTCAGCTTCATATATATATATATATATATATATATATATGATGATTTAATCAACTCTATATTTGATGAAATAAAGAAATAATCAAAATGATCCTGTTCCTGCACAAGACCAGAGTAAAAAGAGGCTGCCTATGGTATTCTCATTCAGAGATGAGGATGAAGTGGAAGATAAATCAGAGCATGACAACTTTCAGGATGAACTGTGGATAGAATTGGATTTTGCCTTGGAATCAATCAACATTTATTCTCACAGATGCGAGGAGGTACTTAACTTTCTACTATGCCTGTAAATCATTCCACTGATGTGATACACTTCTTTGGAACATTGTAGTAGGATGTCAAAATAAGTTGAACCTGATGTATATCTTTCTTATGATAAAACTTTTATAAAGTAGAGTAGTCTATCCGTCTCCTTAAGTCTTGTTATGCAAATTTTGATATTAAGAAATTAGAGATTGAAATGGTTGAAGATATTGAGTTTTACGAAACCACCTATGGATAAAAATCCTGTTCACATTGATATAGTTTCCTGACCATGCTGTGAACAAACAGAAATAGTCTTCATCCTGTTCACATCGATATAGTTTCCTGACCATGCTGTGAACAAACAGAAATAGTCTTCAACAGTTACCTTAAGTAGATATGATGGCAAACCAATATATCCAAAAAAAACTCACTGAGTTGACATCCTAGAATAACTAGATTTTACTACAAAGTTTATTTTTAAACCTGCAGATGTAGGAACTAAAAACTTAGGACCACACTCTTGTTTTTATTATATATAATACTAGTAGGGTGCTCGTGTGTTGCAATAGAATCCCAAAAGAGGTTGATACATAAATATATGTCGGGATCCTAAACCGTATAATAAATATCAATTTTCTATCACACACAAATCAAACAAAACATATTTTTGAAAGCTAGTAAATAAATAAAATCATAAGTGAAAGTTTTTTGTTACACTAACATAGATGATGATACATATATCTACGAGCATCATATTAGGGTAACGCGACAGAACAAGTACTTCATGATTCAAATAGGAGCATCAAACAAATAATGACAGAAGGTAGTTATGGCGTGCATAAAATAGTTCATAGCACAACAAGCATTGCCTTGTGTTGAAATGCTAGCTTTTAAGCGATTCATATAGTATACACATTGGAACACAATGTCTATCAAAGTAGATGTCCAAATATTATGAACAACTTAATTACGGGGTATGAAAATGTGATGTCTGATCCATAGTAATGGTACCAGACAATTATCTACCAAATAGCAAAAATTAAAGAACATATAATGAGAGGGGACAAATGCTAAATCCCCCTGAAAATAACCATGACAAACAACACTATGCCAAGATCCTCCATATCTTAGATTCCTTTATTGGATTTATATCTTAGTAATTAGTATCTTATAAGCTCTATAATTAATAAATTTGATATTGTAGTGTTTTTCCTTATTGTTTTTGGTGCCTAACAGTGCCCCTCTGAATATCTAGCTCAACCATGGAGGGCAATGTTGAAATCAACTTTGATGCCTCCAACAAATCATCAACATGTAACCAATTTAGAACTAATCAGACAAGAACTACAAGCAAAAGCTTATAAAAGGGGAGGCCATGATTAACCAGTAACAATGGGCATCTAGTCAAGAACCAAAGTAACATCACCAAGTGCGCAAATGTATATAAGGTTTTGATAACAACAGCATATGCAAAGTGGTTGCACACTTCGTTTGCTAAGCGGTAGTACTAACGCAACTGAAGTAGTAGAGAGGATTCTAACACTTTAAGAATCCATCGAACCAAACATAGCATAATATCTGGATTAGATAATCTGATCATGATGTGAACAACCTACTTGATGTAGCTAGTCGAGAATTTTATTTCATTTTGCCCTGACCTAAATTAGCCTTAAACAACTCAAGTTTAGGGGATCACCTCAATCATCTAGAGAGCTTAAGTAAGAAAGTGCTCGATCTAGAGTGGAATCGATATGTATAAGCAGGTGAAAAGCTCTGAGCAGTAGAAAGAAGAGAGGGGAGGGGAGTAGTCGGCGCCTAGCCTTAGAGACGTAATCCATCTTGGTGAACTTGAAGGCGATGCCAAGGCAGCCGAAGAGGACAGAGATGTGGGAGCACGCACACGACAATCCCTCCACCTCCATAGACCTTGTCCTCGCCCTAGCCCCCGCGAGCTACTGCTGCTTGGCGATGACCACCGTACACCCCATCACCTGCCATCGGTCTCTCCCTCCCCGCCACCGACTCGGTCCATCCCTATCATTCCAACCGCTGCCCTCTCCCTCCTGCAGTCGGACTCTCCCTCCCTTCCCTTTGTAGACTTGATCCGTCCCTATCACGCCAACCGCTCCCCTCTCTCTCCCTGCTGTCGACTGTCGCCTCTCCCTCCCCACTGCCGATCGTCGTCTCTCCCTCCCTAGCATCGGTCGTCGCACTCTTCATCACCGACACGGTCTTCTCCAGGCTCGCCACCACCACAAGGTGTTGGGGAGGTCGAGGGGCAATGCTAGGGAGGTGGAGGGGTGACACGGGTGAGGGGAGGTGGAGGGGCAGGGTGCGAGGGGGAGGAAAAGGTGCGAGATGTTAGGTGGAGACGGTGGACGTGAGGATGGAGCAGTTTGGGGAATACCAAACGAGAAGATAGAGTCGGGGTGAGGGGAGTGGATGAGCGGGGTAAACTCTTTCTTTTATTAGTTTAGAAATATTATCACATACGGTTTGCTGAAAAAAATCATCTGTGATATGTAGTCATATCACAGACAGTTCGTGGTATAAACTGTCTGTGATACTTCACAGACGGTTCGTGGGACGAATCGTTTGTGATATCAGCTTATCACAGACGGTTCTTAGCATATCATGTAACTTTGACGATCGTGCTAGCAAAATCGTCTATGATTAGCTTTAACACAGACGATTTTTGAAAACCATATGTGATGAGACGTTTAATATAGGCCTCTCTGTAGTAGTGTCCTCAACCCATCCACACTCTCAACCTTGAAGGCAACCACAGTCGCGTCCACATCCGCAATCGAAGAAGTGGCACCCCCGCTAAAGCAATTGGCGGCTAGGACCGGTAGGACGGCAAAACGGCGAGGAGGCACTGGGTCCATCAGGATCTAGGACCTGTGGCAACAAGCACCAGCGGAGAGGACATGCATGGACATCATATTATGAATTGGCCACTACATGAAGAGAGAGAGGTAGGGGGAGGAAGGTAGGAAGAGAGGGGTAGAAAAAGGGAGTGTGCCTCGCCTCCACCGTGGCCATCATCAGCGGCGGCATTAAGGAGTAGGGAGAAGGCGTTCGAGCTCTCGAGCGCTTGGGGTTGTCACCTAGGAGAGCGACACGGGAAGCCTATCGGGTGGAGCCAGCTAGCCGTTTTTGATAATCAATTATTTGTGGCTTATTTTCTTCGTCTTAATACAAAGACAAAGACACGCACCCTTTCTCACGTTCTGGTTAGTAGTTTTTTTTTCTGTCAAGGTTCTTATTTGGTTCTTATCTGCTACAGTAAAACGGCACAATGATTTTTTGCCGTCGCTTTTCGATCGAACGGTCTCATAGAGATGACTTAAGTTACAGTCCATATGGAACTGCACGAGAGTCACGTATGTGTGTATATATATATATAGCAGCCCGGTTCCTTAGCCCGCTTTGCATGGATTGTGCATTGACGGTGCAAATGTGCTTCGCATCTGCGGCTACACTGTTCGCTGAAGATGATTGATCGATGCATGTTAGCTATCCTTTAGTCTTTTGCTCTTTACAACAACGCCCTATTTTGTCCTATCTGCCTACATCGTCAGCAACACTGGTGGACTGAAAAACTCATGGACCCGGTCCACCAGAGCTTAATGTTCGTGAGCATATCACTCAACTATGTGGTCAGCAAATTTGTAACCTCAGCTTTAGTGAAGTAAATGCATCGTTCTTGTGGCATATGCCTTTTTCTCCCATTGAAAAATGGCGCTTGAAATTTGCATGGGTACTGTATTACTCATTTCCCCCTGGGGAAATTGTGTATATGTAGAATTAAATATGCTGCAACATTTTAGTTGCAGTATAGATTATCAACAGCACATATTGCAGTACTGATGCTGCAGCGATTGATACTAATTAAGGATCGGGATTTCGATCGGACGGCCATAAAAAGGTGAGAGGCACAGTACCATGGTACCTACCAGTTTCTACCGAAGGGCTCCATTGATCCCCTCGTTAGACTTTTTGACCATGCAGAGGTTTATCTTTATTGGTGATGAGTTATTGACTGTGTTCGAGCATGTTATACTCGAGTTTGAGTTTGTTTTGAATTATATTTTGAATTTGAAGCAATTTGAGGTGCTGTCAATGTTGGGCGGCACTACCGGCCTTATAGTGGTGGTAGTGCCGGCCCGACAGAGCTACCGGTCTTGGGAGCGGTAGTCTTTTTGCAAAGATATATTTTCTCTGGGGTTAGACACAGGCGGCACTACTGGCCATCTGGGAACGGTAGTACCGGGGGTGCGGTACTACCGGTCTCCAATAGCGGTAGTTATTTTCCAGAGAGGGTTCTCTCGGGGCTGATCAATGCGAACGGCACTACCGGCCAACCAGGAGCGGTAGTTCCGAGGGTGCGGTACTTGAAGGGAAACGCGGTATGCTACGCTAGCACAAAAAAAAAACTACCGCGCAACCAGAAAGCTACTCGCAAGAAGGGGATCATAGATAAGATTACCACTAGACGCGCGATTGCGGAATCCTTCAGCGTCGATGTAGTGGTTCGTCCTCGCCGCGATCGTTGCGTCGATGTAGTGGATCGTCCTCGCCCGCCGTGGATCGTCCTCCCACGCCTTGATCGCAGCAGCGTCACCGATGAGTCCACACGTCCGAGAGATGGGCGCGTGCGTCGTGTGCAAGCACCTAGTCGCTCGGCGAGGCGGAGAGGAGGAGGCTAGGGTTTCAAGTGAATCAAACCTAAACCGTGGAAAGCACACTCTGCGCCTCCTCCTCCCTCCTTATATAGCCACGAGATGAAACCCTAAACCAGGGCCCACCCGACATGCTAAGCCCACGAGGTTCATTAATTACGGATCAATCCAAATTAATCGTCCCACCCATTAAGTGTGTGACCTGCGAGGTTCACATACGTTTGGACATGGATTGGAAAACTCCTTTTCAATCCAATAGTTGGTAGCGGCTTCTTGCAAAGTATGCCAACTCCCAAACATCTTGTGATCAAATCGAGCAGAACCTATCAAAAGAACTCATGTAATAATCCCTTTGCCAAGTATATGAAGATTGATCTCAAGGTGAGAAGCATGTCATCCTTTGATGATTCAATCCATCTCTCATATCCGTGATATATTAATAAGTTGTGATTGACTCCTCAATCACGGCATGGCCATGCACTTTCTTAATCATATCACACGAGTGGCCTTGTCATATATCTCCGTTTCATTGGAGTGGCAAATTCCATCTTATTGCTCACTTCCTCTCGCACGTTTCATAGTAAACATGAAAGCTACCTTTATAACTATCCGGTTAGGAAGTAGTGTTTGATAGCCCCAAGGAAAACTATTACACATGTAAGGAATATGACAATCTCAGGTCTAAGGATCATACATCTTCTAGGTATGAGATACACGATGACACATAAGAATGAAACATTCTCGCGATGTCCCATAGCGGGTCTATCTAACCCATGTTCTTCAACATGGTCCACAATGTAGAGATGATATCTCCATATCCCATGATCTATGAAGCATGATCATCGATCACTACATGTGCTGATCTATTCATCGTAGTCCTATACGATGATATCCGATCAGAGATATTTATCGAATTACATCATTAAGTAAAGAGCTTCATAATCAAGTCACATACTTGTTGATCAATACAATGATATACATTCATTGGACCAATAATCATATTATTATTCATAAACATAGTCATGTTACAATCATCTAAATGATTGCCTCAAGGGCATAACACTAACAGTACTACCAGCCCTGTGTGGCGGTAGTGCTGACTTTATTGCGTCTTAAGTTTAATGTTTCCATTAATTGTTGATTAATGCATATTATTGTGAACAGCACTATGTGATATATTTCTTGTTTGTGTTGGTTATAGGACTCCAGGGCTAGGTCATGGTGAGGCGAAGGGGAGACCGGGACTAAGCTAGGAGAGCTGACGTCCAGAACGGTCGAGAGATGCCGGAAGATGACTTAGGTCAGGAAGTGGTTGCAAGCCGGGAAGACAAAGAACCGGAGCGTGATGCACTGATGATGGACATGACATGCAATGGCATGGACGAGACTAGGATTAGGGAAGAATTGAGGTCCAGAACAGTCAAGGAAGCCGATGTCGCCATGGTGAAGCGGAAAAGGACACGTGGCAGTCAATTGAGTTTGGCCCGTTTGCAAGTGAGGACGGTTTGGGGGAGTTCGGATGCATGAGAGGCTTGGCGGCAAGTCATGGGGCTACATGGAAAACGCGAAGCATGGTGATGCTTCGAGGAGAAGGAAGACCGGTCATTGGGGCAAATTGGTAATTTATCCAATATCGGTGGTTGAGGCGGTTTGGAAAACCATGGTGGTGGCCTAAGTGGTTTAGGTCAAGCTAAAGTGGCGTTGGATGCAAATTCGGGCTCGCGGAGCAGATTTGACGTTAATGTAATGGCCGCTTTGAGAAGCCTGCTTGTGTGAATGAAAAACCCGTTAAGAGTGTTGGGTTTCGGGTTAGCCTATGTAAGAAGTGGAAGAGAGGTCTTAAGCCTTAGACTATGACATTTGAAGGTTTAGAGTTTCTACAAGATTTTGGTGCTCTTGTGTGGGTGTGTGAGTACTCCTTGTGAGCTTTGCTCTCAGGAGGAGAGGCTTTGTAATCATACATCTTTATCTGAAATAAAGATCAAATTCGTGCTCAAGTATTTGCCTCAATATTTGATTTTCTTCTTGCTTTGCTCTTGATCTTTTCTTGTGGTTTCTTTTTTGCTTGATCTTGTGCTGCCAAGAATGAACGATTGATGGATGCATGCTCTGTAGATCATCTTCCAATCATCTAGGCAAACCTCTTCTTGATCATCTAAGTTTCTTCAAGAAATCGTTTTTGGGTTGAGAATGGAGATTTTGAGGTAGATCTTGATCTTGGTCATTCGGGAGCAATTTCTTTGGTTTTCTTGCTTGCTGGGACATGTGGAAGGTCATCTAAGATCATCTTGATCATTAAGGGGGTGTTTGGGATAGCTCCAGCTCCACCAAAATCCGTGGAGTTGGTGGAGCAGGGTATTCCTAGCTCCAGAAATTTATAGAGCTGGAGCTGTTGGTACATTAAGAGTGTTTAGGTGGGTCATCTTGTTTACATTTTAGACTAAAAATATAAACTTAATTCACTTTATTTTAGTCTACAAGCTCCAGCTCTGAGGTGGAGCTGGAATCTGGAGCTATACCAAACAGGGCCTAAATCCCCACGAGCAAGCTCAGGGTAAAGTTTTGGTTTTTGACTCGGTTTTGATGCAAACTTCAGTATTTTTTGAAAAAGTTAGAACTTTGACGTCAATCCTTACGATTGAAGGTTGGAATAGGTTCCTGACGTCCTTAGGAAGGTATATACGAAGTTTCACGAGTTTTGAACCATTCAATCAAAAGTTGCATCAATTGTTTGATTTGAACTCATGCTAAAATTATTGTTCATATGCTTGATTTTTTACTGTTTATAGCGGTAGTACCGCCCCTACATGGGCGGTAGTGCTGGCCTCATGCTACAAACTTTGAAAATTGATTTTTTTCCACTCCCATTTGATATTTTGGAGCTTTGGCTTGGTTTCATTAGGGGTAAAATTTGTTTTGTGATCATTCACCTCCTCTGATCGCTATTTCCGATCCTTTATAGATACATGTAAATGGCTCACTTTGTTTAATCTCATGGTTATTCATCTTCAATTACTACGAGCATGAGCGGAGCCAATCCAGGCCCAAACCTCAGGCCGGGCCACACCTATTTGAGCCAATATATAATTTAACTGATTTTTTAATATGTTTTACATGAGTTTTTCAGATCATACCTTGGGCCATGACCCGGTGACTCGAGGCCTACCTCTACCCCTGACTACGAGCATTCCAGGATGTGATCACTGAAGAAAAATTTGACCCGGCGGCAGGCTACCCACATTAGACTTTGCTTTTAGACTGATAGGAGACACGAAGGAAAGGCCTAATGGCTAATTCTGCACCCTTTTGTCTCTGGAACTGGATTAGCTAGACAGTTAAAGGTCAGAAAAGCGCCTAATGGAAACCAGGATTCTCTTCTAATCAGTCTTTTATTTCCTTTTTCAGCACACTAATTTGTGGCCTCTAATCCTGCATAGGAAGAAGTTCCCAGTGAATGACCCAGGGATCGTTCCCGTCCATCCAGGGTTTTGTTAACTCTGCCACAGGGGAATTTGTGGAAAGGAGTGGCGTTGGTACGGTAGGGCAGTCACTTTAACCTAGCTAGCTTTGTCTTTGCACAATCAGTGCACAAATTTGCCTCTGTGTGGGGGCAATTCGGTCTTCGAATGTTCTATGTTATGATCTGCATATCCATTCTTCGATCCGGTCAATTTTCCACGGTCGTGATGGGAATGTTATTTTTGGTTGGATTATTGTTAACCAGACGTACTGATAATACAAGGACGTGTATACGTAAAACTAAGGGCATTATAGTAGTATGATGTTAACTATCTATATGTTTTGTCACTAAAATTTTTAGTGACATAGAAAAGAGAGGAGGAGAGAGAATATAGTTGTCTCTTCGTGAAGAAATGACTAATATATACAACATAAAACACCATTATGCTAGTTATTGTCTATAATAAATACATTTTCATACTATAGTTAAAAGACTGTAGAATCTTATAAAGACAATCTTAAGATACTATCTATTGTAGAATCTATCTTTAGTTTTGTCTTTAAATAATATAGATGAGTAGACAACAATTGTCTCTACTATTGTACCACCTTATATGTTCTACTGCATATGGAATATGCTTAGGTATAGCGGATCTTTCTCAAATTTAGCGAAAGGAGATTGCCGATGTTAGCGAATCCAAAAGGGCAAAAAACAACATGGAAACCTGGTATTGTTGAAAACACCATTAAAAGCCGCGCGATAGATATATTGTGCCACTGCCACTACTTGTAAGCTCAATTTTGTGGTTGAAATCAATTTTGTGCTGATTTCCATCCAAGTTGGACTTGAGTAACTTATGTGATTAATTTATACAAATAAGATATTCTCCATCTTTCTCCTGAGTCCATTCATGTCGATCTCGAGCCATTAATTCTAGGCCATGTTTGAAACGATTTCAGCTTTGATTTCTTTCCTCTGAAAGCTGTTTCAAATGACCGGCTTCTTAGTAGCCAGAAGCCAAAACCTAGCAAGCCATTTGTACTAGGAGAAGCTGATAGACAAAAGCTAGTCTATGGTAGCTTTCCATAGCTTCAATGGGCTGGGTTCTGACTTTACTATTAGAGTTGAAAAAAGTTACCTCCTCCTACCACTACTACAAAAGGACTCATATTAGACCCCTTATCACTAACGATTTTCAAAAATCGTCTGTGATGAGAGATTATCATTGACGATTTTTTTTGCAAAAACAGTCAGTGATGAGTTCCATGCTCATCAAAGACGGATTTTGGCTAAAACCATCTGTGATGTGGGCCTCATCACAGATGATTTTAGCCAAATACCGCGTATGATGCGGCCATGTGGCTCGTCATCTCGATAACCAACTGAGCTTGTGCCTGCACCAGTTGTTTCCCTTCTCCACGCCTCTCTATCTCTTGTGCGCCTCCCTTCTCCACGTCGCTGCCGAGCGTATCCTCCCTCCTCCTGGAGCGCTACCACCGTTGTTCTTCCCTGGCGCCGGCGCCCTTCCTCTGGCCTTCCCAACGCTGTCGAGCCCTCTACCTTTTCTCTCCTTCCCTCCATCCCAAGCCGCTCTCCACTTTTCCCGTCTTCTCCCTCTAAGCCAATAGCTCCGCTGCCCAGATTTGTGTTTCCGATGGTCTCTAGCGCCACTGGTGGCCTAGATCCGCCGGTTCCTGTCGGGTTTAGCGCTCCCTGACCCGTGGTCATCTTCTACGTGAAACCCTAGGGAGCCACCGCCGGATCCATGGGATCCGATCATCTTCTTCAACGTTGGCGGCCCCTCGGTCCTCCCCGAGTTAGGTAACCTCTTCACCCCCTCTTTCTCTCTTCTTCCTTTCCTCCGCTCACCCTCTTTCTTGTTCTTTAGGTTGTCTCCACTCGGGTGTTGCCGACCCCGATGCTCCCGGCTCTGGTGCTCGCTCGTTCTTGATTTTCTCCACTATAAGCCCTTTTTTGTTGGAAATCAAGTTGCATTGAAGTATCCTTATCCCTATATGCTGAATAAGCATAGTCATATATACCACTAGTTCTTGACTTATGAGATAAATCAGTAGGCTGGAGTGCTGCAGCTTTATGTTTTTCCATGTCTTTTAGCTCTGAAGGAGAATATGACACATCCTTACTAGATATCCTTGTATGTGCTGCAGTAGCAACGCCCATGGCAAAATTTGTGGATTTCCGTTTTGGGACTCCTCCAGGGCATTGGTTTTATTCTTCACCACTCTGTTGTCTTCATGATAGTATTCACTATAAGAACCTAAGTTGCTACTAGCTAATTTCTTCCCAACATATGCAGCACCAGAGGATTTTTCAAGCATGTTGCTGATGCTCAAATAATCACCTAGAGCACCCTGATTGTTCCCAATATAGGCACTTGATGTGTCTTTTCTTCTCCTTTTCTTTGGGGCAACATTTGTTGATGTACCAGGTTCACTGCAATAGGTCACATTGACGTATATCATCCATGATGTCATATATGTAATGCATGTGCACAGGTAAAAATGTGTTTCTGTTATTTTGACCATTGCTTTGATTACATTGGCACAAATCATCCATGCTGCCATATATGAATACATGTGGAATGTGCACAATCATGTGTTGCTTTTAGTTTGATATGTTACTTTGATTACTATAAGCTTGTCCTTACATGCCACAATTGTGTCATTTTGTGTTTTTTATGTCAACTAGCACAAATTTAAATTTGTATAGTGAATAGCTCTCAAAACTAGCCACAAGTTCTCCCAAGGCCATGGTTTCTAAAGGTTTTTGTAATCATGAAGGTGACCCCTATGCATCCAACAAGATATCATACTAAAGAAATTAAACGTCAATTAGGATGGCATGGCAGGAGATGTTCTCTACCAGCATTAACAGATAAAAATAGATCATGAATTTTGCATCTCAATTGACTCCAGACTACGGAGTTTTGAGGAACCTTACATCTGCTCCAACTTCCCTTTGTTCACAAAATACCTATTATGCTTAGTCGTCCAATTATCAACTTCAAAATACTCATCATGTAAAGCCAACATGAAAGCAATCACCAATGACAATTCATTCTCAATGCATATAACAGCAATGCAGAAAAATGTTTCAGCATGTCACCTCACATGGATAAATTCTTTTAGACATGCTATTACATTTACACGTATAAGCTGGCACTATGACTTGCACATAAACTTAGTCAGTGTAAGTAATTAGACAAAAAGGTTATCTAATATGCTGCAATTATTTGAGTGCCATATTTTCCAGACATACAAGTCACATTATGTGTAGACGAAGAACCAATTATTTGTACTGCTGAAACGGCGATGCCATATCAAACTATGGAAAAATAATTTCTATTAGCAGCAAATTAACACAGAGTTCAGACAGGCACTGTACTCACTATTATTGATTTTGTGTCTGCAAAGTTTATTGAAGTAGAGTTCTATTGACCTGAACCAACTTATAATTTAAGATACATTATGATAGCCAACTTGATTTTTGTATGAAATAACAACTTCTTATAGTGAATCAGCATCGTTCCTATGCTTAGATATATCTGATATGAAGATGATAAAAGGGCTGGCCTTGGTTGATATCACACGGGAGGTAACTATGTAAGCGCTTCCTCATGCCCGTCTGCCCTTCATTCCTTCTAAACCTCCATATTCTTCAAACAATCTAAAAACTTCTTCTAATTCTTTAAATAAATTCCTTGCAAGTTTGTGTTCAAAATACAAATGCCATCCGACATACGTGTAAAGCTGATTAATGATATGGCAGATATTGAGTATGTCCCATTTATACTTTCAAAGTTGAGTTCGAGTCAAAGTTAATATGCCATCTTTTCTAATTCATCTGGAATTATGGCCCAGTGCCTTACCATTAGATTTTACTACATCGCTAGTTAATTATGTTTTACTGATGATTCTACTTAGATTGCCATATAATTTATACATGATATGTTCTTTAGGATAGTAATTTTAGTTCACATAAAAAAGAAATTACCCTAGCTCTGTGAGTACTATAACAAATTCAAGGCCAGAAATATATAGCCAAGCTGACTTGCTAACTATGCTCGTATGCTTAGACCTTATTTATCTAAAATAAAGCAGTAATTAAGTCATATAAATCATGTTGCTGAAATGGTGCCACACTGTAGAACCATTCTTCTTGTTTAGAACAGTATGTGATGTGTAGTTATCACAGACGGTTCTAAACAATAACAGTCTGTAATGACTACACATCACAGGCGGTTCTAAACAAGAACCGTCTATGATGTCTCTTTTCACATACGGTTCAAAAATCGTCTGTGATGTGCCCTTACATCACTGATATATTGTAACTGACGGTTCACAAAACCATCTGAGATGACGATTTCTGTAGTAGTGTACCAAGTATAAAATCCCAAACCCCACCTCACCCTCATTCCCTAGGTCATCTATCACACCTAAAAGCCAGAATGCTAAACACTAATCTCTTCAGCTCAGTCCTTCAACTATACAGTCCAGCCGAAAGTTGCTTTTTAGAAAAGCTACTGCCATACTAAAAGCCTGTTTGTTTTAGCTTTGGATTCTCTAAAAGCTGATTCTAGATTGTGGTTGTAGAGAAGCTGATTCTCCAAAAGCTGGAATCCAAAAGCACATATGAAGTGGATTGTGGATTCTAGTGTATATGGGTGGGCTGGATTGTGAGAATCGGATTCTAGAATCGAGCTGTTTGTTTTTTATTCTGCTTTTGGATCCAGAATTAAAAGCTAAAACAAACAGGCCCTAAGTAGGACACTAAGCTCTCCTATCTGGCATGGCTTAAGCCTTAAGAGATGTTCGCTTTATGAACCTAGCTACCATATCTCTGCATGCATGCATGCATGCATGCAATTGTGGGCACCTCGTGCACCGGCTAGCTTGCCCTCAACATTATTAATATGCAACGAAGCTACAATTTAAGCCTCTCCATGCTAAATTAAACTAGCTAATTATTCGAACATCTCAGAATACATGAATGCTGAATCTTTACGTTGCAAGCTGTGATGCACATTTCAACTGGACCATGATCGGTGGCAAAGCTAGCTCTCTCTCAAAGAAAAGAAAGATCGGTTGCAAAGGGGGCTTTAATTTGTGGCATCAATCAATTAAATACGTATCAGAAGCAAATCACGACATTAAACATGTATCGCAACCACACGAGACAGTATAAAGGGGACATGGTAGTCACCATGCAGGAACATGGCCATGCACTAACCAGCAGCTGGAGGATCGGATATACTTTGTTAATCGGAAAGGTCTTGGAATGTTCTATCTGCGTCTTTTCAGTCTGCATGGGAGCTAAGCAATCTTGTGTAGAATGTGGTTTAATTTTGCGCTGCCTAAATTTTGGGAATTGGATGCCATTGCTGAAGAAACCCCTTGAAGCGGTCTGAAACTGTTGTAAGACTCGAAAACTTCACGTAATTACCTCAGAATTAACAGCAAGGATTCGATCGTTTCATGCCACCTACAACTGTGACTTTTTTAATTAAAGTATTTTGGCTCTGTTTGGCAGTGCGATGGCTTCTGAAAATCACTTCTCTTTAATGTTTGGATATAACAGTCATTGAAAGCATCTTTTTAGGAGCTGTAACAGCAAAAATCTTACTAGAGTTGGAAAAGATTCCGTAATTAACTAAATTCCACAACGTAGCATAGCATATCACTACGACCAGAAAGTGGCCCTTCATATACACTCTTTCTAGCGGGATATATAAAAATCCTAATTAAACTAGCTACCCACTCTAATTTGATCCATTGACAAGCGTATTGCTATGTTCCAAACGAAACTGTAAGGCTGGTTTTAGCATTCTACATTGATTAAAAGGGCTATCTATCTAATAAACAATTGACCAATTCTTACAAAATTTGGTGAATTTCAAACAGTTGGATCTAAATTGAAATGTCAAATTAAAGTTCAAGAACGAAGTTTCCGTTAGGGTCCTTACATCAGTCGGCAAAAACTTGTCCCCTAAGCATCACCGATCGATCCTCTTTTGAGCAAATCAGCTGTTATCCTCGTGTGAAGATTGAAAACACAAGACGAGCGGATCGATCTCTTTAAATTGCAGTGGTCAATTCGGTGCCATCCGACTCAGCTTATCATCTAATGATCATGAAATGTCTGCATCTTGGAGATCGACAAATTGGAATCGACATACACAGATGAGAGCGACGTCCTCCGTGAAGACGTGGGCATGGTAGATGATGCCATTCGTTACACTTCCTAATCATCAAAATCTATGCTTTGGATATCCATCAATCGATCACTTTCTTTTCTATATCCGTCAAAAGATGGATCGGCGACTACGGTAGTGCTGGCTTGCTCATCTGGTAAAAGAGATGACGCAATTCATCAACCAAGAGTCTTTGTTTCTGCCAGTGTCACCGCATTTTTATATCAGATAAGCACATTTGTGTGAGAGATCGTGTGAATCCTTGCATTTGCAACATCTCGTTTATATTGTGTAAAGGTCAATCCACTTGTGATGGGATTCCTAGAAATTTCGGTGCATGGTGCTTGTGGGCCTTGTGGCGCCGGCATGCATGAACAAGCTAGCTAGGAATGGTGCAAACACTTTAGAGTAAATTTTACAAAACTACAGGTTTCTTGTATAAACTATCAGAAAACTATAGATTTTAGAAGAACTTGTTTCACAAAACTACAAGTTTTTTTGTACAATTACCAGAAAACTACATATTTTAGCTTCTATTTCACAAAACTACAGGTCTCAGGAGATCTAACTTGTATCACAAAACTACAGATTTTAGAATTAGTCGTTTCTTATAACGGGTCTAACTGTCTAGGCCCACGTGACAGCCTCATGCGTGAGTGAAACAGGAAATGAGGGCGTGTGAGACCGCCATGTAGACCCACACTATCAGACCCATTACAAAAAACGGCCAATTTTAAAACCTGTAGTTTTGTTAAACAAGTTCTTTTAAAATCTGTAGTTTTATGATACAAGTTCTCCTAAAATCTGTAGTTTTGTAAAATAGAAACTAAAATCTGTAGTTTTATGATAGTTTGTACAAGAAAGCTATAGTTTTGTAAAACAAGTTCTTCTAAAATATGTAATTTTGTGAAATAGAAGTTAAAATCTGTAGTTTTCTGATAGTTTATACAGGAAAAACAAATAGTTTTGTGAAATTTACTCACACTTTAAGACCATCATACGTATGTGTACTACCATTGGGCTGCAATGGTGTTATGACCATGTTCAGAAGAGCAGCCAGTTCTCGGCTCCCACATGTTTATGATCATCAAACTGACAAGAGGAGGGATACTAATTTTGGCCAGTTTTCTCACTGAGTAAATTCGGATTTACTGTAAATTCAGGGTATTTTGAACTTCCTCAAGGTTGAGCCTTTTCCCTTTCTTTTTTTCTAATTGATTATCTATTTTCTTTTTACGCATTCCGAGGAGTGGATACTCTCTAAGAGGAAAATGATCCCTCAGAATATACATACATACGTATATAAATGAGAACAGAAGATAAACCCTCTTTTGGTAAGGTACCAAATATTTAGATTGTGTCCATACAGTAGCCACAGAACACTATATCGCAATGAGGTTAACACCTTACACCACTCCATGCATGGATATATAGCTAGGCTCGCGAAGATAACCAAACATTTCAAATAAAACGCGAGTATTATACATGTCCATCTGGCATGCTCCTGTACTACTCTATGTATTTTAGCGGTCGATCTTTAATTATTTGGACAAGTAATTATTCCGTATATATATATCCTCCTTATTATGATCATCAGTTGGGGCCAAGGCCGTGCCACCAGGAAACCCAATACACAGCTGATAGCAACCTCTACTTACTTTCAGTAGGGCTAGCTACTAACTGAGAATTAAGAGATTAAAGGGAGAAATACTCGCCAACCCTGGACCAGCAAGATACCATTGCCGCTTTTGTATCCTTGAAGCACATCTTCTTGTAAAGCTCCACGCATATAGCCCTACTAATTACGTGGTAATTAATCGTTTCCATGACTAATATATGTCAGCTTTAATTTGATTAATTGACTCACTTGACGTTATTGTCGAGAGCAACGAGTGATAGATAGTACTGGTGATAGTTTCATCTTATTTCTTCCTACGAAGTACCTCTGCAAAATGCATACCAACAGTCGTAAAAGATGCAATCCTTTCATCATGCATGGTTAAAGCGGATGGATAGACTTTGGGCTCTGAAGCAGCTTTCATATCATCGACTTGCCCTCTCTAGAATGCTTTATTTTTTTCCACACCGGTTTTGCTATTTGCAGGTTTGCATGATTTATTTGTCAAATCCAAGTCGATTTCCCTGGCGATTGCATCTAGTTTTTCCTTCAATTTGTTTGGCGCAGCTAAACAAATTTCCATTTCCTTCGACCAAACAACCAGTTACGCTAAGCTAAACTTGGCTCCGGAGATGTAAACTTCTGGATCCGCCGCTGGTAGCACTCAGATCACCAGAACAGGAGACTCCTGGAAACCATTGCTAGAAGATTAAAAAAAAAAGGTCAGAGGGAGAGGGACAAGACCTTCCAACATGAGCATGCCCAAAGATGAGCCAAGAAAGCGATCCGGTACAATGGATAAACCAAAGGTGAGTCAGATCGATGAGGTCGACGTAGTCGATCGACAGAAGCATGTGAACTCCTCGTCCTCCTCCGGACCCTTATCAAAGCCTCCTCCGCGCCAAACCTTTTTTCACGGCCGGCCACAGTGCAGATCGGATCATCAGCTCACGCACCATGCATTAATCTCCCTCGTGCCGAAAAATCTGGCCAAATCTTTCTGCTACACCGTTGCCATCCCCGGAAGGCTCACTCCGTGTCAGCCATTAGGCAGTGTTTGGCCCCTGTCCCTGCACTTTAATTAGTCTGTTAGTAATTAACATGCATGCATGATCTGTTAGATTTAATTTTGGAAGAGTCCGATCCGAATCAAACAAGTAAAAGAATCCTTTTCTGATTCAGTTTGTTGAATCCTACTCTGATTTTTAGAGGTATAAGTTTGGATATAAATTTCTAGGTAGTTCAGAGTTTTTTTGTAGGCAAGAAACAAACAAGAGAACAAGAAAACAAGAAAATGTGCTAGTTGTGTTGTACCGTCAAAATATTTGTGTTTACGAGTTATTGTACTCGATTCTTTTGCTGTCATACATGTGTGCTGATCTGGGCTATAACCAACAATTGGTATCAGAGCGAGGGTCTAATCTTGGTGTTGTGCTTGCCCCGAGGATGCCACAACTACTGCGCCTCGAGGCAAGTTATCGTCGTTGAGCGATGCAGTATTGAGTGGGATCTGATAGTGCATCAAACGCGGTTGAAGTAATGCATGCGGCTCCACGACAAGGTGTCGAACCGTCATCGAGGTACGCATTGTACGCAATGTGTGGTGTAGTGTGTGTGTATTTAGGTCGTTGTGTTAGTGTCCCATATGTGTATAAGTACTTGTCAGTGTGTGTGTCCAGGTGCTCGCGTGTGTAAATTGCTTTCACCCTTATTTTGTTTCATTGAAGTCAAAAGAATTGAAAGCTTACTGTATTAGATAATTCGATACCATTGTTGATGTTTTAAATGTATGTCTCCTAACTAGGGAATTGAAAGCTTTTAACTAGGGAAGAAGGTATCGGGAGTAAAATTAAATATCTTGGAACCCGTCCTTTATTTTGCAAAGGTAATTAAATGATGTCTCAATATTTGAAATGGCTAGCTAGCTGTCGCTCCAGTTTTTTTGTTAATTTAGTGTGCATAGTTTAATTGCAGATGAGTCGTGATGAATGGATGCATCAGAAAAGCCGTGTGAGTGCTGAATTTCAGAGGGGTGTTAAAAAGTTCAAAAAATTGCAGAAGAAGATATAGTGAAGAGGGGTGTAACCTACATGTATTGTCCTTGCTTTGATTGCATCAATCTCAGGAGATTTAACAACTCAGCTCAAATTGAAAACCACTTGATTTGACGTGGCTTCGTGAGGAATTACACGTGTTGGATCCATCATGAGGAGACATGTACTACCCGTCCGGTATGCAACGAAGACATGTTGGAACCCGATCACGAGTTGTAGCTTGATATGTTTGAGGAGGACAATTTAGAGCAGATATTGCGGGATGTGGAGGAAAATTACACGGAAAGAGAGTTTAAAAAGTTTAAAAGCTTGATGGAAGACGATGACAAACCGTTGTTCTCGGATTGCAAAGCAGAATACACCAAATTGGGTTCGGTCCTTACATTGTTCGAACTAAAGGCAAAACACCGTTGGACATATACAGGTTTCAATGCACTTTTAGTTCTTCTATTGGATGTGCTTCTAGAGGGAAACGAGTTGCCAACAAACATTTATAAAGCGAAGAAGTTACTATGTCACATGAGAATGGAAATAGAAAGGATACATGTATATCCGAATGATTGCATCTTGCACTGTAACGCGCATAAGGAATTGAACGTTTGTCCAGTTTATGGTGTACCCCGGTACAAACAAAAAGAGAAGAATAATGATAAGAAGCGTAAGAGCCGGAGTGACGATGGTGAAGAGGTCAACAAAGGGATACCGACTAAGGTATTGTGGTACTTGCCAATCATTCCCCGTTTGGAGCGGTTGTTTGCAAATACTAAATAGGCAAAATTGTTGCGTTGGTATTATGAATCTCGAAAGGAAGATGACGAGCTGAGACACCCTTCTGATTCGGCTCAATGGAGAAACATTGATTGAAAACATGAGGAGATTGGTGCCGAGATAAGGAACATCAGATTTGGATTGAGTACCAATGGAATGAATTCGTTTGGTAATATGAGCAGTCGTCACAGCACTTGACCAGTTCTGTTGTGTATCTACAATCTTCGTTCTTGATTGTGTATGAAACGAAAGAATATCATGATGTCGTTACTAATCTCGAGATCAAACAACCGGGAAATGATATTGATGTGTATATAGTATCACTGATTGAGGATTTGGTAAAATTATGGAACGAGGGAGTCGCGGTGTGGGATGCATACAAAAGAGAGAATTTCACCCTACGGACTATGATATTTTGCACCATAAATGATTTTCCAGTCCTTGTTAATTTAGCAGGCTATAGTATAAAGAGAGTCAAAGCGTGTCCTATTTGTGAAGAGGAGACTGAGAGCTTATGATTGTCGAATTGCAAGAAAACTATGTACATGGATCACCGTAGGTTTCTACCTCAAAGTCATCGATGCCGTAAAGATGGATGACAAATTTGATAGGAAGAAGGAAGTTCAATCGGCCTCGCAGCCTATGAGTGGAAGGCAAGTATATTCACGTGTTGAGGATATCGATGTTCAGTATGGAAAGAGCCATAAATATGTTCATCCCAGGATCATTTGGAAGAATAGGTCGATATTTTGAGACTTACCATGAAGGAGTTAGATGTCCAGCATTGTATTAATATCATGCACGTTGAGAAGAATGTTTGCGATAATTTAGTTAGCATCCTGTTGAACATACCTGGGAAGATCAAGGATAGTGTGAATGCTCGCCGCGATATAGCATACATGGGAATCAAGCCCAAGCTTGTAGTGATAGAGGAGGATAAAAAAGGTTTGCACATCCCCGCTGTATGCTACACCTTATCCAAGAAGGAGAAATAAGACCTCTGGAATTGTCTCTAAGGTATTAAAGTTCCATCGGGCTTCTCCGCAAACATTAAGAAGCTTGTGTCAATGGATGATTTGAAGTTGCTTGGTATGAAGTTCCACGACTATCATATCTTGATGACCCAAATGCTCCCTGTTGCAATCAGAAATATTCTGCCAGAGGATGCAGGTTGGCAATCACGAAGCTATGTTATTTCTTCAATGCGATTTCTTGCAAGGTTATTGATCCTGATGTACTAGACAACTTGCAGAGTGAGGTGGTGCAGACTCTATATCAACTTGAGATGCATTTTCCCCGTCATTCTTCGATGTCATGATCCACCTTGTTGTTCACCTTGTTAGAGAGATTAAGATATGTAGACCTGCATTTCTACGTTACATGTATCCGTTCGAGAGGTACATAGGTATATTAAAGTCATACATGAGGAATCGGTCGAAGCCTAAGGGTAGTATTGTTGAAGGTTATGAGACTGAAGAGGTTATTGAGTTTTGCGTGGACTATCTAGGTAAAAGACAAATAATTGGTGTTTCTGTATCTCATCATGAGGGCAGACTTGCTGGCAAAAGGAACCATTGGTCCAAACTAATGAGTCCACGGCTTGATATGCATTACAAAGCGCATTTGATAGTCTTGCAGCACAATGCAAAAGTTCATTTATACATCAAGCAGTACAAATTGATATTACAGGAAGAGAATCCACATATGGATGAGCTTTCTATCACGCGAGAACACAACGATTGATTCCTCACATGGTTCAAATAAAAGGTGAAGGTATCCGTCAGTGAGGATGTCAAATGGTTGGCTGACAGATCAAGATTTAATGTACAAACATGGCAGAGGTATGATATTAATGGCTACACCTTTTACACTGGAAGTCAAGATGCAAAGAGTACTATTTAAAACAGTGGTGTGAGTATAGATGCTTTATCCGATGATCACTCGAAAGGAGGATTCTCAACCACAATGAACTCCTACTATGGGATTATCGAAGAAATTTGGGAGATCGATTACGGAATATACCAAGTTCCATTGTTCTGATGTAAGTGGGTGAGACTTCCACATAGAGTGAACGTCGACAAGAGAGGTTTTACTCTTGTGGATCTCAATAGACTCGCCTACAAGGATAAACCGTTCGTCCTTGTGAAGCAATCAAATCAAGTCTTCTACGTGCGTGATCCGGCCAATCCGAGGTTGCACGTCATCCTTCGTGGCAAGAGGCGGATCGTTGGAGTTGAAAATATTGCAGATGAAGAAGAATACAACCAATTAGATGAAATACCTCCGTTTGCAGATGAGGCATGTCTTAGTGGTGACGACGACACACATGGAAAAAATTACATGCGTGTAGATTATCAATAAGGGTTGTATTGTAAATAAAGGGACTGCGTCAAGGTTTGTCTGTTTGTTTTATCAGGCCGTTTATTTGGTTTAACGGCCGTTGCTATTTAACAGGGCCATTTTGTTATGCCGTTTATTTGGGTAAAGTTGTAATATTGTCATGTGACATGGAATATTGTGACATACAGGAGATGAATGGTAGCTTTGCTTTTCAATGCCACTTGAGTTGTTCATTCATTCAATTATGATTCTTTAACTACATTCACATCATGTCATATTTTTCTTTATGTCACCGCTGTGGACAATTGTTGATAATCTCGTAGTTCCATTATGTATGCATAAAAGAAGATGAACTAGATGCTTATTTTGGTACTACAAATATATGAATATATTTCTCTGAATTTTGGTAATATAAAAAAATAATTTCAAAATAAAATAAGTTTTTAGCCCAAAATTTAGTTACTAGTATCTTGTTTTGAATTTAAACTTGTATTTTTGTTAGAATTAATTGTAAAATAATTTTAAAAATAGCTCAAAAATTAAAAATATAGAGTTGGTCATTCTTAACAATTCTCGTATTTAAAAGATTTTCAAAAGTCCAACCTATCAAAAGTTATTTAATTTTGAAACTAACACAAAAACTACTCCTGACCTATATTGGTCATATTCTAGCATTTTGTGAGTTTCATCTCTTGGACCAGATTTTTTTGTCATATCTTGATTCCAAATGGTATTTTAAACTTATACATACTAATTCAAATCAAATATGCTCTTATTTGCTTATTTTTATATTTCTTTAAAATGATGTTGAAAACCCTATGCATGCATATCCTTTTATATAAGCATCTTTGGTCAAAGATCAAAAATATTGTTTAAAATGTCCATATTTACAAAAATATTTGTTAAAGTTCTAAAATATGTATTTAAAATATTTTACAATTCTTTCGGAGTAAAAATCCTTATGTTAGAAACAAAATAGCAAATTTGGTCTCAAATGGATCTTATATAATCTTGTTTTTGAATTAAATGACATATTTTCATAAATCAAAATCTATTGAGTTTTTGAAAAAGTTTTCAGTACAAAACTATTGGGTTTTGGCATTTTAAACATTTCTTTAGTTTAAAGTTTTTTGAAATGACCAACATTTCAAAAGTAATAGCCATTTGAAATTCGTCAAAATCTTTCATTTGATCCAAAATGACCTATTCTTACATATTGTGGGTTTTGCAATTTGAGTTGATTTCTTTGTATATCTTGGTTTGAACAAGTATTCCTAACACATACAAAGCCAGGAAAGTTCAAATCTCTATTAAATCCAAGTTGAATTGCATTTTGTGGTTTTGATGGAAATTCAATCTCTCATTATACTTACAAAGCGTATTTTGCCATAAATTTTGAAAGAAAATTCTTTTTGATGAAATTCTTTTTGTAAAAGCTTCTAACTAGTCCAAAGTTCATTTCTAAAAAATTTCAAACAATTTAGACTTTATTTAAAAAAGTTTTGACTTTTCTACTCATTAAGAAAAAATCATGCCTACAAAATAAAATTTAGCATATCTTTTGAATGGGGACTCTTTTTTCGAAAATTCTTTTTTAAAAATCTTTATAGTATCCCAAAGTATGTTTTTGAAATTTTTTAAATAATTTCAACTATATTTGAAAAAGTTATGGCCTTCTCTCTGATCAAATGCTAAAAATTCAGACTTTTGTATGGTTTTGGGCTGATTTGTATTTTTTGTATCTCCAAATCATATCATAATTTTAAGAGACCATATTTGTGAGATTTGATGCTCCATAGTTGGTATTTAGTACCAAATTTTATCATATTTATTGGATCTTATCTCACTAGCTTTTCAGCTCTAGTTTGAACCTCAAATGGAATGACAAAAATTAGAAAACCTTATGCACATTTATCACAATCGGTTGTCTCCTTGCTCCATTTAACGCTGCCATTTAACCTAGCCATTTCCTCTCCACGCCCCCAGCCCCGAGCTCGCCCCTAGCCACTAGCCACCTGTGCCCCTTGCCCCCCCCGCACCCACCCACGCCCCTGCCCCCATCACCATTCTCCATCTCGAGCTCAATTCTCCCCTTTCACCTGCCCAAGCCCCTGCCTACGCCCCCTACCCCCTGCACAGCTCCTCAGTGGCCAACGCACCTCCTCGTCGCTCGCGCCAAGAGCGCCGGTAGCCGAGGCCCCACCACCTCGTGGTAGACTGCAAACCCTAACACCGCCCCGAACCCTAATGTTGGCTCCAGCCCCGTTTCGTGGCTCCTTGTCGTGCCGCTCGCCTACGTCGGTGTCTCCTTTGTGCTCACCGTCGCCCGCACCGTCCGCAAGTTCACCTCCCCACTTTGTTTTCTAGGTGGTGTAATATTTGGTATGTAATATAGCGATGGCGTACTTCTTTCCTTCTTAGTTATCTTGTAATCTTGTAAGCACAGTCATTTAGGTTGCTTCTGAACAATGTATTAATGAGGTTTCTGTACTTTTGAACACTTGATTTAAGCTTAGCATATTCAAAGTGACATGAAATTGTAATGTTAGTTTTATAACCATTCATAGGTTTGCTTCTTTGTGTCAAACATATAGTTTTGTGCAAATGCTTAAGCACATCATTTTGTGTTTGTTTCCTTTGTTGATCACAAGCTTGACTTTAGGCTTTGTTTTGTCTCTTTTTTTCATATAATTATAAATTCTACATCTCTCAGTCTAGAACACTTGCCACTATAACTTGCTAGTACTTAATGGTAAAGCAGTGTTTCTTTGCAGGTGAGTAAGAATATATTCTAGTTGAAGTCACTAGATATCTTATTCTAACAGTACACTGATGATGGTAGTGAATTGATTTACCAGTAACTTGGGGTAAAAATCTTTAAACTAAATGCTATCTTGTGGTAAAGATTTAAACCAAAAATTATGCTACACAAACCAGAATAATTACTTTGACTTAGCAAATTGTTAGCTCTGTGCACCAATGCATCCATCCATTCCATTGTTTCTTAACTCACCTTTTTTTAGACTCATTTCTTGACTACCCTTTGTCATGTTGTGTGACAATAACCCATATACCCCGAATGAGTTGTACTGCTTCTAAGCTTTTTAGGTCATTCACATATTGTGTCTTGAACCTTTTTTACCATCTATATATGTGGCTTAGTACTTTATTAATTTTGTATCCACTTGTGAGGGTTTTCATTTGCAATGAAATTAAATGAATCTAATTTTTGAATCTGGCTAACAGTGTACTCCAACACAGCATAAATCGTGAAATGAGCAAAGGGCTCAGTGTAGTTTTTTGCACCAAAATACTGTTCTTGTGCTACTACATTACAAACATTATAATCCTAATGCTTTTTACTTTACATGTCATTATTGTTGCTATAATATGATCAATATTAGAGTTTAGGTTGCGTAACATACGTCTTCCATTCGAGGGTGCTTGTTCATAAATATGTTGAAATGATATATTTATAAGCAAGCAGTCTCGAATTATCCACATTTTTTTGGACGGTTCGAGGATATGTGGTTTAGGCAAGTTCCTAATTAAGCTATTGTACAACTCTAGAGAAAATTAATTTCAGTAACATCTCCTTGGTGTTCTCTGGATACACACCCTCTTGACTTGTTGTCGAGACGTGTATTTGGAGAACAGCGAGAGATGCTGCCAAAATTTTCTTTGGAGTTGTACAACAGCTTAAAAACTTGTCCGAACCACATATCCTCGAATGGGATTAGGACCTAACCTAATTAAAGATTAGGAGTCATCATATCGTTGGTACGTACTTAGTTAGTCAACAGATAGACGTTTCTTTAAGATCATCCATTAATCTGTTAATTGACTACAATATGCTAGTACAATTATATGCTATGAATTATCCACTAATCTATTAATTTACATGATTCTTTGTCAAGTCGATATAATAGCTATGAATTTCTTTCTCATGTGAAATATATGACCATATCAGATATATATTCGAAATACCGCAAGGAGAGAGCATCAGCTCATCGCCAGACATAATAGAAGGTGATGTTGAGGGGCCGAGTAAGGTGAGAATGTTGCGGAACCGAGTAAGGTGAGAAAGGTCCGATGATCGAATAAAGGGGCTATAGGGAGAATGTCGCAGGTTCTTCACTTTTATACCACGGGGGTTTGCACAGGTCCTCCCAAGTATAAGGGGCGCTACCGATCATTTCTCGACCAATTAGTGAGAAACAGAGTGCCGATCACGGTTAAAGACTGGAGAAAGAAAGTCAGCACTGAGCAGAAAAATCGATTGTGGGTCGAAGTTAAGAGGAAATGGATTATACTAGAGGAAGATGACAGCAATGCGAGGTGGTACACTTTGAAGAGAATGGGTGTATCTTTGAGGCACTTCTGGGTTATCATGCATGGTGAGTACGTGCTAAAAGGCCGTACTCCCTTCGAGAGGTATCTGTTTGTGACTCTAGATGTTTAGGAGGAGTTCACAAGGATGAAGAGTACGCCCGAGGCAAAGGAGCCGAGAGAGAAGAACATCGCTATTCGGAGGCAGAACACACGCGCACCACCTCGGTTCTGCCGGCTATGAAGGGAAGAAGGCAGGGTGAGTGCGACTAGCCGAGGAGTGTGCCAACTCTGGGACAGTGATACCTTACTCCCACATATGTGAGGAGCGGGCACGCGATTGGGTATTAGCGAGGACGAAGAAAACCTTTGACGGTCGGCTTGTAGTTCCAAACCCAACGACCGCGCAGATCGTCTCCACCATCGTAAGACATCTAACTTAGTACATTACAGTTGACCCCTCCCATTGTATTTTAGAACTAATTTATATTTTCTTCTTGCAGGAGGAGGTAAGCTAGCAGAAAGAGTAGGGGACCTTTCAAAACCAAAGGTTGAATGACATCCTGTCTTCGGCGATCGAGAAGCCGACTATAAGGGTCGGGTGCTTGCCGCAGGTGCGGGGCATACGAAGAGGTCCTTCTTCCAATAGGACGTTGTCAGTGTGTAAGTTCAAGCTCCATTAGTTTTGGTGATTGGTTTAATATTAATATTTAATCATTGTTTAATGACAAATCTAATCATCATGAGACTAACATGTTTAATTGAGCCTTATTCTTATTATTCTCATATTTGGATGGAAAATGGAAAACCTAAGGTATGCACTTGTATTCACTCTATTGACTTAATGGATACTTAGGATTCAAGTTAAAGTATGAACTCTTCCATTGCTTTAGTCCAAATATGTGCATTATGTTCCTAATTCATATACTACATGAATGCACACATCTGTTGGGACCGGATTTCCGAATCCGAACCCTCTGTGCATAACCTGTGCTAGTCCAGGAAAAGCTAGCACACACAGTGAAAACAGTGATGACAACACATCCATATCACGAATCAAATAAAATTAATTAAGCAAAAGAGTATTAGCCTTATGGCCAATTATTACAAATAAGCAGCATCATGGCTTAAGTTCAATAAGAAACAGCGGAAACGAAATAACAAAAGCATGATAAGCCTATCCATTTGCCCAACAGGCAATCGACTGGGGTTCGCATCCTAGCATTCCGGATCACCTTCGTCGTAACCACAAGCGTAGAAATCGTAGTCACCTTCAGCTTCTGCGAACTCTTCTGTGGAAGGTTGGGGATGTTGCAAGGGTGAGCACAAAATGTACTCCGTAAGTCTTGGAAACATAATGCATGATAACTATATGCAAGGCTAAACAATTGAAGGCATAATATGGCTCTTTTAGCATAAAGCAAAGTTTAACTGTAAATATCGATAGTAATTTCACAAAGCATCATTTGATCAAAATGTAATTGTATAGTAATTGAATTTGATATGACAATTAAAGCAGGTTCCAGCTACCTGACTGGCTCCATCTGCCAAACCATAACCCGAGAGTTCCATCTGCTCACGGATTCCCAAACCAACATTTTTCTTTAAAACAAAACCATAAAATCTATAATGTGCAAGCGTACCTCGCCTGCCCTTGACCGTGGGCACGGCTACTTAAGTAGTTTTAACTCTGCAGAGTGTGTACACTTTACCCACAAGACATGATCGACTCTTGTTGCCATGCAATGAACACACTTCCTTTGGTGTGTCGGCAGAGAGATCATGACAAGGCCTTTATAATGCACAACCCCACTATTAACCTCGCCCGCTAAGGTTTCACCGTTGTTAGGGTTCTAGCCGCCCAGTACAGAAGCCCCCTCTTGCGCCTACCAACATTTGGCACTCACCAACTGGCGAAGCTAATAATGAGACGCACAAATTATTTAGCTAGGTCGTACCCATATAGACTTGTGGTTGTACGGTAGTGCTTGGTCCATGGTAACACACGCTTTGGTCCTTAATTGACTAGGGCGGAACATTCACATACCAAGGTCTCGTGCTTTCTGCACCCGCCAAACATCCATCCGCCCTGGTTTAAACCATTTCCACTTTATTTTACTTAAACCACAGCAGCAACACCAATTGCCGTGATTTCACAAATAAGTTTAAACAACATTTGAAATTATTCTCATAATGGCACAATACCGAAACGCTTAAGCTGGACTAAGCAATTCTACCGTTCCATGCTAATCTACTGGATATCACCAAATAAAGTAGCTAGTATATATCATCTAGGGTGTCAAAGGTTTGACATGATCAATACCAATGAGGGTATAACAAACTGGAATTAACTAAACCTTAAGACTATATTTAAAGTACTTTGCATAAAAGTAAGCATGCATAATTTGAAAACAACATAACATTTTCATAAAATTTGGGATCAACATGTTCAAGGAAGACTTGCCTTCGCTGCCTCTTGCTGGTTCTACCTCTGATTGTTGATTCGACTGATCTTCGATTGCGTCGTCTACACGCGAAACGAGAGCAAATAAATAAAAAGAATTCAAATAAAATTGAAAAATTGAAAATAATGATACTAGAAGATAGATCTTGAATTTAGATGAATTTAGAAATTTGAATCACTGGAATCGGAGCTCGAACGAATGAGAACGGGCTCATGGAAGATTCCAGATCAGAAAAATCAGAAAAACAGAGAGGCTGACACGTGGCGAGACGTGATTGGTTGGATTTTTGGGTTTTCTGGAAAAGAATAAAAAGAAAAATAAATGTCGACTGACACGTGGGACCCACGCGTCAGAGACACGGCTCACGGTGTATCGGGTTCACCGAGGAGGAGAGATGCCGACGTGGCAGCCACGCGACGGCCAGGGCTGACGTGGCGGTCGACGCAGCGCTGACGCGGCTGCTACGTGGGGCTGAGGTGGTGGCCGACGTGGGCTTGCCACGGGTCGCGCATCCAGCGGCCCGATCGGATCGGACGGCGGGGACGCGGGCGGCTGCGATGTGGCGCGCACGCGGAAAATCAGACGGCCACGGCTCATCGACGGAGAGCGACGGCGCTGGTGCGGGCAAGGCCAGAGGCGAAGAAGAACGCGACGCCGACGGAGCAAAATGCGACGAGACGCGCTCGGATATGGGGCAAAAGAAAGAGGGAGACGCGGGGAACTCGACGAGACCAAAACCAATGGCGGAGGCTCACCGACGAGGAAGAAAAACGGCGGAGAAGGCTCAGGACGGTGGCGCAACTTCGGCGAGCTCGCGCGCGATGACGACGGTGACTCGGGCAGCGAGGCTTGGGCAAAAGCGGCGGCGCGGCGCGGGGAACCTCGGAATGGGGTCCTCGGGGCTTTAAATAGCCTCGGGAGGTGGGCGCGGCACGGACGCCGAAAACGGAGCGCGTGCTAGGGTTTCGGTGGGCGTGGCGGCGATCGGCAACATCTCGCCGCCCACGTGGCGCGCGACGGCGGCCGCGGATGGGTGGCTGGGCGCGGCGAACGCGCGAAGCGGGCCGACGCGGGGAAGATGGGCCAGACCGAGCGGGGAATAGGAACGGGCCGCGGCAGGATTCGGCCCACGGAGAGATTTAGAAATTAAAACATTTTCCGAATTAAAGAAATTCCAGAAATTCAAATAAAAGCAATTAAATTCAAATAAATATCAAATAAATTCAGAAAAATCTCCAAAAATACAGAAAAATTCTTGCAGCATAATGAACTCAACTAAAACTGAAAATATTTTGTTTGATGAATATATTAGTCAAATTAAATCCTTTCATAAATAGAAAATTCAAATTAAGCTGAAATTAATTCAGGAAAAATGCAAATGGTGAATTTTCAAATTCAAACATTCTAAAACTCAAATTTTTGGAATGTTACAACATCTAGGGGGAGTTTATAATTTAACTTGTTGTTTCAATAGTATTGATCCATGTCTTATTGCTAAATAACATATAAAGGATCAAGACTTTGAAACAATCATTTGAGTATATGAAACTTGTGTAGTTATATATATACTCATATCAATTTAAATGAAATTTAAATTGAGTTCGATTGTCTTTCAATCAATAAAAGGGTATTTCATCATGTGTTGATGGTGTTCCTTGTTGATTAAAGACAAGCGAAAAGTTCTTGAGTATAATGAAGCATTAGTTGCATCAAAGTACTCATGACACAATTAATCTTTCAAATCAATTTGGGTTGTGCTCAATCAATTTTGGAGGCATCCATTTTGTGTTAATGGAGTGCGGTGATGATTGAGACAACCGTGTTTGTTCAACTAACATCTTCCATGAGTTGTGAAGTAGGTTGAGTCCAAGATGATAAAGAATCAGGAAGAAGAAGAAGAAGAAGTCATGTGTTCATGAGCTTCAAGAGGTGATTCCAAAGTAAAGAGAAGGGCTAGAGAAGGTTCATCATGTGTTGGTGAACAAGAAGAAGAAGATTTGATCTCAGAGAAAAGATGATTGGAAATCATAAAAGCTCCAAGTGGATCGCGTGCGGCAAAGGTATAACTAGATAGGCTAAAGAGTCTAGTTTAGATCGTTGTACTATTAAGAGGGGTTGAGTCTTTTAGCTTGAGCTTCATCATGTGTTGATGAACTCAATCCGGTTCACTCTAGCTCACTCTCTTGTTTGATGTTTGCATGAAGCTAACCACTTGGCATGTTTTGCAAATGGGTGAAGCTTGTGCATTGGATTTTGTATGAGCTAAGTATTTGCATATGTTGCAAATAAGGGTGCTCATGCTTGCATCTTAATTGAATCTTATTTGATTTGGTTATTGCTTGGAGCTAAGTTTTGCATGTGTTGCAAAAAGGAGAGAGCTCAAGCAATTTGGTTTAAAGTGTTTGCATGGAGCTAGAGATTTGCATGTGTTGCAAATAGAGAGCTCATGCAATTGAGTTTGATATGCTGTTTGCATGGAGCTAGAGATTTGCATGTGTTGCAAATAGAGAGCTCATGCAATTGAGTTTGATTGGCTGTTTGCATGGTGCTAGAGATTTGCATGTGTTGCAAATAGAGAGCTCATGCTTTGGTGTTTTAGCTTGTGATTGGATCATGTATTGATCATCACAAGGCTAAGCTTGGTTTGGTTGCAAAATGTGTTTTTGCAAAGTGTTGGCTTGTTATTTGCAAATGTATTTTGCAAATAAGCTGAAAGTTATGATGTTCGATCCTAGAGCATGTTTTGGCATTTGCAAATGTGTTTTGCAAAGTGTCGGGATCATGTGTTGATCCTTACATGGCTAAGAAGATTGATCTTATAGGTTCGTGGTTTATTTGCAAATGTGTTTTGCAAATGAACTTGAGATTATGGGTTTCGATCCTAGAGCATGTGAATAGGGTTTGCAAATGTGTTTTGCAAATTAACTTGATCATGTGTTGATCATCACATGGCTAAGAGGATTGATCTCATAAGTTCTTGGTTTATTTGCAAATGTGTTTTGCAAATAAGTTGTGCTTAATGAGATTCTTTGGAGTATATGATTAACATCTGCAAATGTGTTTTGCATAGTGTTGTGATCATGTGTTGATCCTCACATAGCTCAAAGAATAAATCTTTAATGGTTTGGAGAAAAGTTTTTGTGAAAAACAGTGTTTTCTCCCTGAGGCCGGTACTACCGCCCATGTAGGGCCGGTAGCACCGCCTGGCTGGTAGTACCGCTTATGGGAGCATTACTGCCGCCTGGCCGGTACTAGCGCCCTTGTAAGGCCGGTAGCACCGGGAGGCCGGTGCTACCGTCTCTCTGGCCGGTGTGAAAAATCCAGAGAGGGATGTTTTTGGGCGGGTTGGCATCCGGTGATACCGCCCATGGTAGGCCGGTAGCACCGGAGGTCCGGTGCTACCACTCCTCTGGCCGGTGTGAAAAATCCAGAGGAGGTGTTTTTGTGTTCGGCTTGGGTCCGGTGCTACCGAGGTGAAGGCCGGTGCTACCGCCCGAGCGGTAGCACCGCTCCCAGTTGGCCGGTGCTACCGAATTTTCTGCAACGGCTAGTTTTGTAGCTGTTGGCGAGGAGGCCGGTGCTACCGGGCCTAGAAGGGCGGTAGCACCGGGTTTGCTGGACTTTTGCCCAATTCATCCCCAACGACTAGTTTTGGCTTGGAGGCTATAAAAGGAGGCTTTGGGAAGCAAGGGCAGTAGTTGTTGCTGTTGCTAGAGCATTTGGGTGTTTGTAGGAGTTGAGTGCATGTGTTGCCTTCTTCCATTTGCTTCTTGATCTAAGAGTGAGCCCTAATTGCATGTGTTGCAATTAGGAAGTGGATTGAGAGCTTCTTGTGCATGTGTTGCACTTGAGGAGGATCCTAGTGCATGTGTTGCACTTAGGAGGTCACCGGAGTGCATGTATTGCACTAGGTGAGGTTCAAGCTAGAAGGCTTGACTTGTTACTCTTGGTGTTTGCCGACACCTAGACGGCATAGCGGCGTCGTGCGCGGGAGCTCTCAACGGAGGTTGTGAGAAGCCCCGGTAAAGTTTGTGAAGGTTGGAGCTCGCCTACCCGGGAGGGAAAAGGAGCTACCACTAGTGGATTCGAGGTGGGTACTCAATTCGTGGAGCCGGTCCAATGTGTTTGGGCTAACCTCAACATGGACTAGGGGAGACCGGCAAGTCTCCGAACACCACGGTAAAAAGTATCGTGTCTCTTGTGCTTGCATTGTGTTTGTTATTTATGTTCAAGCAATTTATATTCATAGAATTAAATTGATTGATTGCTTGTCTTTAGAATTGCATATTCTTGTTAGAGATATAATTAGTTAGTGCACATAGTGAGCCTAGGCTTTAATTGTCAAAACCTTAGTTTATCGCTTCCGCATTAATACTTGTTAAGGTTTTGGCATAAGGATAATTAGGGGTGAATTGCTTTGTATAAATTAGTAGAGAGATTTAAAAACCGCCTATTCCTCGACCTTACATAGTGCCAGATCAAGATCATGGGAGGCACGTGCGGAGTGCCTCAAGCACATGCTGAGGGAGGAGATCAAAGAAGAGATGATGGCACATGAGGAGCGCCTGAGGGCCAAGATAATGGCAATGATCTCTCAGAGTTAGAGTCAGATGGCATCGTCTCTTGTAGAAATGCCTGTGTCCTGCCCTAGTAGTTGCGCTTTCAAAAATGATCAAGTCGTTCCCCAGCTAAAGCTAATAATTATTTCTGACTTAAAGGTACGGGAGTAAACTAAAGAATATTTTTGATCAAGTTGCGCACTTCTTGCAGGCGCCAGCTCGTTGTGATGGAAGATGGATTTCCCGTTAAGGCTGAACGCAGGGTTGTATTTCCATGCAAGGAGACTGACACAGTGCAAGGTAACCCTTTGGGGAAGGATACATGAGGGTGCATGTGGACTATATCCACAAAGACTTCCTATCTCATGTCTTGGAGTTCCCCCCAAACGAAGATATCACTACTCTCGGGCAAGCACGGATGTCATTCATCAAGTGGTCCACGACGGGTATCGTACTACTCAAGGTAAAAATCACCCGCGTCTTCTAAATCATTCCAGTACCACAACACATTATATATGCGTATGCTTTATAGGTTTCTATCGTACCTGCACCTGCTCCTGCTCCCATCACCATGACGAGTCCTTTGTCCTAGTCGACTCCTACTCAAAGTGCAAAGCTGGTGCGAATAAGGACTAGCATGACAACCAAAAAATCACAGAATACCTCGAAGACTCATTTTGTGAAGAAGGCAAAGTTGATAAAGCCACAACGCCCTCTCAAATACATGGAAAGCCCCTTGTCCTAACATCGAATACTCCTTCTGCCCAGAAAGCAAAATTGATAGAGGCCATAGAGCCCCCTTAAGATTATAAGGAGTACGTACATGGAAAGCCTCTTGTCCCTAGCAACGAATTGAACGCTTTAGGCATATGCACTCGTTTGATTCATAGATGGTACATTGACAAGGCGAATGAGGTTGAGCGTCTGAAAATTCAAGCTCCATTAAATTGGTTTTGGTGTTAATGACAAATCTAATATTGAAACTAACTCTTTTGATAATCATAATATTGATTAGTCTCAATTGTTAATTAATAACAAATCTTTTATGAGACTAACTCTTTTGTTGAGCTTAACTCTTATTAGTCTCTTTTGGATGAAAAAGATGGAAATATCAAAGGTATGCATTCGAGTTCATATTATTATATTTTGTTGCATTCTTTGATGTCAAATATGTTATGATTTTATTGATAAATCTAAATATGAGACTAACTCTTTTATTGAGTATATCTTTCATTAGTCTCATCTCATTGAAAAATGGAAAACCAAGGTATGCACTCGTATTCATTTTATGATATCTTAATGCATATTTTGGATTCAGGTTAAAGGATGAACTCTACTATTATTTAGATCTCAAGATATGCATTAATGTTTCAACTCCATATATACATGAATGCACACATTTAGGGGGAGTTCATGCTTAATCTTGAAGTTTCAAAGTATTGATCTAATTCATCTTCCTATATCAAGGATCATTACTTTGAAACAACCCCTTGAGTATATTTAACTTTTGTAGTTGTAGTATACTCATGGCAATATAGGATAAACTCAAAAGCAATCAAAAATTGAATATGTGCATATTGATTCAAGTTTGATTATTTGTATGCACACATCTAACGGAGTTTATTCTGTAATTAATGGTCTTAAGAGTATTGATCCCTTTCCACCACTCCATATAAATTGGATCATTACTTTTAGATTCTATCAAATTAAGTATATGAAACTTGTGTAATTAATATATATTCATGACAATTTAAATTGTGTTCGGTTGCCATTCAATCAATAAAGAACTAGTCATGTATTGATGGTTCACTTTGTTTATCCTAGGGCAATCGAAAGTTCTTGTGTATATGAAGCATTAGTTGCCTTAGTATACTCAAGACACAGTTAATCTTTCAATCATTTATCTTTGGGTTGCGGTCAATCATCAAAGGAAAAAATCAAAGGATCTTGGGAGCATCCATTATGTGTTAATGGAGTGCAATGATAATTGAGACAACCATGTGTTTTGGACTAACACTTTCAATGAGTTTGAAATAGGTTAAGTCCAAGGTTGAGATGGATAAACGGGACAAGTACGTCATCATGTGTTGATGAGCTTCAAAAGAGGATCCCGAAGCTAAGACAAGGTGAGTTCATCATGTGTTGATGAACAAGATGAAGATTCCGACTTGGAGAGAAGATGATGGAAATCATAAAAGCTCCAAGTGGATGCGCTAGAGGCAAAGGTATAACTAGCTAGGGCTAAGGATGTGTTCCTAGTCTTTTACCAGTCTCGGTGTTTGGATGGAAGACCGGGTTGCTAGTTAGGTGCCGTACTATTAAGAGGGGTTAAGTATTTTAGCTTGAGCTTCATCATGTGTTGATGAACTCAATCCGGTTCACTCTAGCTCACTCTCTTGGTTGATTCTTGCATGAGCTAAGTATTTGCATGTGTTGCAAATAAGGGAGCTCATGCTTGCTTCTTATTGAATCTTGATTTGGTTTTTGCATAGAGCTATGGATTTGCATGTGTTGCAAAGAGGGAGATAGCTTATGCAAGTTGATTTAAGTGGTTGTTTGTATGGAGCTAGATATTTGCATGTGTTACAAATAGAGAGCTCATGCATCGAAGTCTTAGCTTCTGACTTGATCATGTGTTGATCGTCACAAAGGCTAAGATAGGTTTATGCTTTGTGTTTGCAAAATGAGTTTTTGCAAAATATGGTTTAATTGAATCTTATCCTGGAGCTTGTGAATAGAGTTTGCAAATGTGTTTGCAAATTGGTTTGATCATGTGTTGATCATCACATGGCTCAAAGATATGATCTTGATTGCTCTTGTTTGCAAGATTTATATTTGCAAATGTGTTTTGCAAAATATTGGTGTTCATACATTTGATATTGGAGCATGTGATTAGAATTTGCAAATGTGTTTTGCAAAATTATTTTGATCATAAGTTGATCATCACATAGCTCCATATTTGATCTTATTGACTCTCTCTAGCTTATAGTCACGCTCTTAATCAAGTCTATGTGAGGGAATTCGAGAAATTAGATTTTAGACTTGAATGACTACATTAGAGTCTTTATTTTTATGATATTTAAAAATATCTATGGTTGCTTAAATCTTGAAAATGAGTGAATATTGTAGCCCTCGTGATAAGCTTCGCATAGAATCAAAAATCACCTAAATCGGAGTTCGGAGTAAAAAGTTATGACCGTTTTAGTGGCTGTAACAGTGGTAGCACCGCCCTACTGACCCTAGATAGGTTGTAGCACTGCCCGGGGCGGTCCTACCGGCCCAGAGGCAGTGTAAAAATTCTAGAGAAGGGTTTTTTGGTGGAAATGGCTGGTGCTATCGGTCCTAGATGGGCTGTAGCACCGGGGATACTATAGCAACGGCTAGTTTTTGGTGTTTTTAATGCACGAAAGTGACCGTTGGCCTAGAGGCCGGTGCTACCGGCCCTAGTAGAGCGATAGCACTGGGTTTGCTGCACTTTTTGTCTGTTTTGCCCCCAATGGCTAGTTTTCTCTGGGGAGGCTATAAAAGGAGCCTTGGGGCTGGCATTTGGGTGTTGCTGACATTTGAGACGGTTTGTGGGAGTTGTGTGCATGTGTTGCTCTCTTCCATTTGGTTTTTGAGCTAAGAGTGAGCCCTATTTGCATATGTTGTATTTAGAAGAGGATTGAGAGCCTCTTGTGCACGTGTTGCACTTGAGGGGAGTCATGTGCATGTGTTGCACTCGGTGATCACCATTGTACATGTGTTGTACTTGGTGGAGCTCAAGCTAGAGGGCTTGGCTTGTTACTCTTGGTGTTTGCTGACACCTAGATGGCGTGTGAAGACGTCGTGCGCGGTGACCTTCTCAAGGAGACTGTGAGAAGGCCCGGTAAAGTTGTGAAGGTCGGAGCTCACCTACCTGGAGCGGGAAAGAGCTACCACTAGTGGAATCGATGCGGTTGCTCAATTCGTGGAGCCGGTCCAAAGAGGTTTGGGCTTGCCTCAACGTGGATTAGGGGAGACCGACAAGTCTCCGAACACCACGGTAAAACATCGGTGTGTCTCTTTGTGTTTTCTTTCATTCTCTATTTATATTGTTGCAATTTACATTCCTAGAATTAAATTGCTTGATTGTCTTTAGAATTATATATTCTTGAGTAGAGACATAATTAGCTAGTGCACTTAGTGAGCCTAGTTGATTTAGGCTTTAAATTGGTAAAACCTTAGTTTATCGCTTCCGCATCTATTATCATTTAGGTTTTGACATAAGGGTACTTAGACGAGACTTTAATCATAGAAGAAATTTTTATAGCCGCCTATTCACCCCCCCCCCTCTAGTCGGCATCCTCGATCTTACAGCGTCACGTCGATTTCAATGTGAGGTATCGAGGGGCACTTTTCCACCGTGACGAGCATAGGACATTCTCAGTGAGTTTTGATGACCTGTTCTGTTTGTACAGCCTGAAAGCCATCGATATTTTTGCTGTACGATCCTGGACGTTATGAGTATCGCACCATACAGCATGAGCCAATGACTATTATAGAATTTTGTATTATATTTTTTAACATTTGACACGAGTTACAGGATAATGAGGTAGTGAGCCGTGAAGAGTAAACACCTAGTTGGGTTCGTCGACCCTAAGGTGGTGTTTACGACCATGGCTAGGCTTCAATCGAAGTTCCTTGCCAACTACATCAAGCAGACATTGCAGGTTGAGGCGAAAAATGACTTCGTTCTATTCCCGTACCATAAGGAGTAAGTACTATTTTACCCTTCAATTTCTTATACGCACTTAAACCGTATATCAACTTATTTTCTTACACTGCATACCATTTAATAAGCAACCAGTGGGTTCTACTTGTCATTGCTCCGAGTAAAAATAAAGTTTACACTTTTAACTCGATCGAGAAGAGACCGATGGCCTACGCGATCAAGCCTGTTTTGCAGAAGTAAGTACATTCCTCTAACATAAGGCTTTCTGTATTTAACTACATACATTTTTTTGCCTCAATAGCATCTCTTCAATGTATGTAGGACTTTCTTGTCTTACGTTGCTGAAGTGGCGACATGATCACAAATGAGGCGACCAGCTGGAGTGGAACTGCTTCAAGGTACAAGTGACTAGCATAGGATTAATTTTTTGACATCTATTCTTCGTCTCTTAATTTGATTTTATTTGTTCACAGTGTCATCAATTGGGGTGCGACGGCCTGTGCAGCTTCTACGTCATGCATCACATGCTGATCCTGGTCGATGGCTCATACCTTTTCTTTAAGGTATATGTACATGCATAATACACTCAGCCTTTTACATACAATTTTAAAACTTAAATTAGTGCACTCATTTGTATTTTGTAGAAGATCGATATTCCCCGCAAGAGCTTACAAAATGTAACAGCCCAAAAATGAAAAACGGTATATAATAAAATGGAAATGAATATTTTGGATTAAAATATATTTATTTCTGGATTTTCTTGATGTTATTGGTTTTATTGGATTTTCTTGGATTTATGTTTTGTATGAACAATCCAATTAATAGAATGATCAAATGAAAAATGGTAAGAAGGTAAAAGTAAAAATTATAAAAATTACCATTTGACCATGACCAATCTGGTAAACCAGTAAAAATACTTAGTAAAAATCTTTAGTGCTGAATTGGAGCAAAAATAAATATCTCAATTCTTTCTTCTGACTAAAAACAGTAAAGTTTGAATTAATCCAAAACAATAGAAATTGACCAGGAGCCCCAAAAATTACCAAAGAACCCTTAGAGCAGTAGTTACATCTGGTAAAAATCTCAGCAATTTATCATGTCGGCAAAGCCTCCTAAAAATTCAAAAACAGAGGCTATTAAAAACAAGAAATCTTCATGTCAGAATTTTTATAAAATATTCACTTGAGTTTTTGACTTGAAATTTTCATGGAGACATCAGTATGACAAAATGAACCTCCCCAAAAAGTTTGGAAAATAATTAATAAATTTTACACCTTTAAATAAATAGAATTCCGAAATTCAATTTCTGTACCCGTCCACAGTGTCAGAATTTTTATAAATTAACCATAATGTATTTTACTCTGAAAATTTAACTGGACGCCGAGGACTACCAGATAAACCCAGTAAAAAAGTTTGGAAAATTTTAAAAGTGATTTGATGGTAGTTTAATGCCCACATGGGAGCTGTCCCGGCCAGAGCTATCCTCTAACTCGTTTTCCCTCGCTGACATGCGGGCCCGGACACTGCAGTGAATTGGCGAGCTGGCAAGCAGCGTGGACACTTCCTCTCGCTGCCCGGTGGGGCCGGACCCACCTGTCAGCCTCCCCCTCCGCTGCTCTCGCCCCTTTTCCCTCTCACCCGAGGAGAGCCCGATGCATCGCGAGACTTCGCCGGCTCTCCTCCGCCTCTCAGCGCGAAATCCGTCGAGCCCACGTCTGCGAGTCACCTCGGCTCGTCCTTGGCCTGCCCACGCCACACCGTGGCCATACCCCGCTGTCCCGCGCCTGAAAAATCCCGTGCCAACTCGCCTCCGCGCCGCACCGAGCCGCCGCAAATCTTTTCACCCATTCACACCCTGTAATGCTATCCAACTTTGGCTATAAATACCATCTGAGCGTTGCTTGAGGTCCCTCATTTCTTCATCCACACTCTGAGCGGAGAGCTAGCAAATTGATCTCTCGCTCCCTTGCCATTTTCGCAGAAGAACAGAAAAAGGGGGGGATAGCGAATCAAGCTCATCCGGTAACAAATTGTGCAATTGGTCCTTCCTAGAGCTTCGCAGTGCCCAGTGGGATGCTGACCAACCAATGTTTTTACTTGTTTTGGCTGTAGCCCACCTTTTTCGCGCGTTTCTTCCGCAGCTCCGGCGATAGTGGGCAGCCACCTCCGATGCTTCTTCGGCCACGCTAGCAGGTGAAATGGGTCTCCCTTAGTTCACTGGTGCTTACACCGTCCTTGCCCGGTGAAAATATGGTCGGCGACGAGCCGTGGCTCGTTCGGCCGTAGTGCCGCCGCCCCTCTACGGTGGCGACCTATTTTCCGGCCGCTTCCCGGCGAATGGGTAGTGTCCCTAGGACCACCTTGTCACGCTGGTGCTGTTGGTCCTACCCGTTCCGCCGCACCGGACTTAGTTCGCCGGCGGCGAGCCTTGGACAAAAACGCTCTGCTTCGGGTCGCTGACGGGTGGGGTACCGCTGTCAGTCACTCGGTGGGATTCTGCGCGTGTCACGTCTCGCTGGCAAGCGGGGCCCAACCGTCAGTCTCCAGGCCGCTCGCTCGGGTGCGCCCGCCGAGACGGTGGCGGCGGGGCCGACTGTCGATGGCGCGGGCGCGCTTCAAACGCCAGTAGCGCCAAAACCCGTAAATCGCTTTCCAAGCTGAAACGTATTTTGGCATTTTAGTTAATTTTCAGAAACCGAGCCACTTCAGAAGTCCATAACTTTTGAATCATCTGGCCAAAAATAGTGAAACCAATTTCTAAACTCATGAAAAATTCCGCAGATTCAGAATATGCAAAAATATTTTGAAGATCATCTCTGGAAAATTTTGAAATTCAAATTTGAGTTAAAAGGCTAAAGATATGCTCTATACAAAATTTCGTAAATAAATTTGGAAATTTATGAAACTAATTTTTCTAGAATCCTTATATTACCAGAACCCGGATATACAAGGATATTTAATTTTCATGCTTATATGAATTACTTTTTATTTAGGCTTTGTTTCCAATACACTAGCAATTCAAATATTTATAATAAAGATTAAAGGAAATATAAAAGAAACAAAAGTTTAATTATAAATAGCAAGATGGCAGTAGCATAGTTAAGTTTGATTAAGTAGGAATTTTGGGTTGAATTAACTCTAAAGCATGTAATCATTATGGTGCCAAATGCACTCACACATATATATGTATATATATGTGCTTTTTAGGTTAAATAGCTAAAATCTAGTTTATTTGATTCAAGCCATAAACAACCTAACAACTTAGCTTGATAAAGAATTTGTAGTTAATAAATTTGTATCACGAACCTTCTCAAAAATCAAGTATAAATCTAATTAGCTAGCTACCGATTACAAATTATTTAAAACCTTTTCTATGCAAATCACTTAGGGTTAAGTGTTTAGCGTAACCCTTAATTAGTGTCTAATTCTTTTAATTCAAATAATTTTAGCATCTATAATTCAAGTCATAAATACTAGAATTCACAATTTTAGCCTCTTGAATTCATAATTTTCAAATAAATAGTCCATATGAAAAACTCATAATGTTCATTCAGAAGTATTAATGTTTTAAATGCATAATCAATTACCTCGTGAAACCTTAATAGTCATGATTCAATCCTCAAAAGGATAACCTGTTTTCTGCAGTTTTTCTTTATTTGACTTCTTTCTCATCTTCTTTTCGCCCTTTTCCGAATTTGGATATTTATTATTCTTCCGCTTGATCGTCGTGTAGAGTCCGGCGTCCTCGAAGAGGAAGACGAGCGTCATCGCCGATCCGGATCGAGCTAGACAATGAGTTGCAAGGCAAGCACCTCCTTGAACATGTCGAGCCTAATAATTTACCTACACTATGTTGTTTTTGCTTATATACAGTGCATCCGGATAGTTCTCCTAAAAATGCTAATTTGGGTTAGAACAGTAGTTAGTCCTGTAAATTATGGTTTGCCTCAATCTGTATGAACATGTGAACCTTGTAAGCCTTAGTGGAAAAGCTAGACATGCTTAATGTCATTTTGGGTATAACCGTTGGTATAGAATATCTGCTCAAAGTCGTAGATCGTACTTTCAATCTTTTCAACAAATGTATGATCCTTATTTGGGAAATGTTCTTTGGTACTTTGATTAAAACCCAAAATAAAACTATGGTTTTGATGCGGGCGATTAATGGCGATGGCGGAGGTGCAGAGGATTTGCACGTAGTGTAGGGTGGAGTATCGCCGTGTCGGATTAAGGACCGAGCAATGGGGCGCTATAGATCCAAGAATTTCGTACAACCACGAGGGTGGTATGGGACAGTCTTAGCCTATTAAGTTGTTTAGGTGTGGCTTTGCATCTAAGGAAGGCGGAGTATCTTGCATGCATTCCGTTCGGTTTGTCTGTAGGGGTTTCTACATACCAATGCAACGGTGTACGCGGTCGTCGTGAACGAAGCGTGGTGTTGGGTGTAAAGTGAAAGGATCCACGTCTTGGGTGAGTGTTTACATTTTTCATGGCGAGGTCAAACGTCCCGGCTGGTTCAAAGCCACATCTAGATAATGTAACGGCTGTATGATCTCCTTGCCGACACACCAAAGGAAGTGTGTAAATTGGCACGGCAAAAGAGGTTGATCATTCCTTGTGGGTAAAGTGTACACCTCTGCAGAGTGTAAAACTAATCGATTAGCCGTGTCCACGATTATGGGCGCTTGGTGAAGTCATTCCAATGTTAGAATGTTTTGGTACTTTTCTCGAAAAACGGGTTTGAAAAGGAAACCATTTTGCACCTAGCTCTTTGGGTCAAAGGACAGACTCCGGGGGTCTATGCAGTCGGGTAGACTGGGTTGAAGGACTTGGATTTTTGCTTATCGCTTTATGTTTCAAATGCTCATTTGAAAATGCGGTGTTTTCAATTTATTATATTGTATTCTTAAAATGTTTATGCAATCGCAAAATAACCATTAACTCTGCCTTGATTAGCTCGCATAATTACTTAAATGCATCGCCAAACACTATAAGTCTTCTTTGAGTACCAAAGTACTCAATCTTGCATCTCATTGTCTCGGAGGACGAAGCTGCAAGCGCCGACGACTTTTACTTTCACGCAGGGTGCGGATCTTTTGACGATGAGTTTCCCTAGGTTTGCCAAGTCAGTTGCCTGAGGGTTAGCGGGCAAACCACGTGGCTTTTGGAGTTCTAATTTCCTCTATTTTTCCGCTGTTGTAAGAATTTAACTCTGTATAATTATTACTGCTTGTAATATATGCCTGTCAAATATTTATCTTGTGGTTGTGATATGAATGTTGTAAACATGTGAGTGCTAGCCACTGATCATGGGACTAGTACGGTAATCACATGGAGGTTCCTGTTTGCAAAAACGGGGTCTCACAGCGTTGGTATTAGAGCCACACTGACTGTAGAAGCCTTCGGTGAATGGTCGCTAGTTAATAGAACGAGAACTGAATTTAAAGAATAAAAACTAAACTCTACTCTCTACTAATAATGAATTTTAGCATATATGCTAATTTCTTATTTGTAGTCTCTTAGCTATTCATAAATAATCATTATTAATCTCCCCTTCTCTTTTCTTTTGTAGATGGCACGTTATGTACCTTGCCATGAGTCGGTCACTCCAGAGCTAGGTGGGATGATGGGGGTACTACATTATCTGCTAAAGGATTGTCAATACGAGAGTGTTCCGAGATATGTGGTGTTCCAAGCATATTTGAGCTCGGAGACTAAGGAATATGCTACTAGAGTCTTTATACCTCCAAGACCGGCGTTTAATGAGGGTGAAAGAACTTTTGAAGGATATGGATCATCCATCGATGCTTCGATGAATGAAGCTGCTTATCGGTAGTGATCCACCTCCGTCATGTGATTCCAGACCTGGATCCTGCATATCGCTATCTTCCTGGAAGACCCCCAGTGGGAGATAATGTATATAGGGACCACACTAGAGTTAGAAATAATGGTCTTAGGGTTATGTTGGACTTTGTAAACAAGCTAGACAAGCACTATGTACAGTTAGCACAGGAACTGTTGGAGACTCGACGACGGATGGCATTTACGAGGCCCTTTGGCCCCGTGCGTAGCGAGGGGTACAATACCACGCACGGTGCTAAGCGAGGGGACTTCCCAAATTCCATCCGCGCAGCGCTCTCCACCTGACTCCTATGTACCCACACCTGGTGTGCCCAGAGGAGCCAGGATGTCCTGCATAGGTAGTTGCCCGCGCCTTATTAATGATAAGGGCATAAATCCCCGTAGCACTTGTGAGTTTCAGCCTGAAGCCCCTCGAGTGTATAGGCGTAGAGCCTACACCGTTAGGACTTTAGATGAGATAGAATAGATAGGAGTGCATGGATGTAACAGTTGTTGTAAATATGGGAAGTGTGAAATAAATAAAGTGGTACTTTTGCTGTAAGTAAATGTGGAATTAGTTAAATTAAGGTTGAGAACCATGTGGTAAAGAATAATATAGAAATAACTTAGTTCACAAAAGCTGTAAGAAGTGCACAGCCATTACTTCTTTATTATTACTGGCATTATATTAATGCTAATTCATCTTACTTTAAAAATTTCAGATGACCAACCCCTCCAGTTGGGCAGCTATAGCTAGGGACTTAGCGGAAAATTATGGGCAAGAAAAGCATCGTCCCATGCTCACAGTTAGGCAGATAGTTGATGGGTTTAAAGTGTATGCGCACGCTACTACTATAAAGAGGGAGCGTCGCGTGCGCCATCAAGTTAAGCATTTTAGTTCAAATAGAGTCCAAGCTGTCCAAGAGACAAGTCGTAAGCTAGCAAGAAAGATTTGTCAAGTACATCATGTGGATATGAGTGCATACGTGCGCTCATATGAAGCGCGTATAGGTGTCCAAGATGCCGAATCGGGGCCTAGGAGGCGCAGAACTGGAAATAGACAAGAGTATCTACGTCAGTTTCGCCCGGCAGGGAATCCGGAGCCGCTTCCCGAACCCTCCAGTTCTGGGAGTAGTTGTGACGTCGAATCGCCATCGCCACCTCCGGGGGATAGTAGTGGATAGGCTTTCCCTAGAAACTTTAGGCCATAGAAATAAGTTGTAAAATAAGTAGTGTGTGTATGTATCCCTAATGATTGCATGAAATGCTTTTGGTATTGTAAGTTTTTAAGTTGTATCTCTTTTGCATGAATAATAATAATGGATTTTCCCTCGCAAATTGTAACTATGGGGTGAAAATTTTCGATGAGAAAATCCAAAAAAAAAAACTTTAGAGCGAACATGTGCTGGGTACATTTGAAATCTTACTCTAGTCTTTGTCGCGTACTAAAGTGGTACTAATTTCAGGATGAGGCCGACCAGGTCACTCAATCGGATCCTGGAAACGGATGCACCGCAGATACTTGCGATCCAAGAGCGAGTGTCTCAACGCCGCACAACCTAATCCTCAACATCTCGCAACAAGAGCCTCGACATCTCGAGCAGCCCGCCAAGATGCCCCTGTCCCATCTCCGGCTAGGGAAGAGGTTCATGAGGAACAGCTGCCTCCACCCCCTACCATGGCTCAAGTGCTGGCCTTAATTGAACAAGGGAGGCAGGCGAATACTCTGATACTGCAGCAGATAGCCCAGAACACTGCAGCTCAGGGTGTCGCCCGTGAAGGGAATGGTGGAGCTCCTCAAGTGTCCAAGTTGAATGAGTTCTTAAGGACCCAGCCACCAGCTTTCTCCCCTTCTGCTGAGCCTCTTGATGCAGATGATTGGTTGCGGGCTGTGGAAAGCAAGTTAGATATTGCTCAATGTGATGAGAGGGAAAAGGTCCTATATGCCTCTTATCAGTTGCAAGGGACTGCAGCAGTTTGGTGGGAGAACTACCAGGCGGTGCTACCAGAAGGTCGGGTGGTTTTATGGCCTGAGTTTAGAGCTGCTTTCCACCGCACCCACATTCCAGCCAGTGTGATTGAAGTGAAAAAGCGGGAGTTCCTAGATCTTAAGCAAGGATCGATGACAGTGATGGAGTACCTGCACCGGTTTAATCAGCTGTCAAGATATGCCACTTATGAGGTAGCTAATGAGGCAAGAAGGATTGAGAGATTTAGGGAAAGTCTAAATGAAGAGATCAAGTGGGCTTTAATTGCCCAAGACATCGACGACTTCCAGACTCTGGTAGACAAGGCCGTAAGAGTGGAGCATGGCAGTCGCAGTGTGATGGAGAGCCGCAAGCGCAAGTGGCTTGCGCGTAGCTCATCTGGAGCCGAATCATCTAGGCCACAAGGGTGGCAGTCGACTAGCTTCCGTCGACCACCACCACCATCACCAGCACCAAGAACCCAGCGACCGGCTTTCCAGACCCAGAAATCCCAGGGGCAGGCTACTCGCTTTGTCTGGTGGCAATGGCACCGCAGTAGATCTGTTCGCCAAATGCAATGACCTAGGACTGCCGCTGTTGCCCAGAAGAAGGCGCCCAATGTCACGTGTTTTCATTGCAATGAGCGTGGACATTACGCCAATTCCTGTCCCAAGAAGAACACTGTACAACCTCGTCCACAAGCTCAAGGCCGGACTCAAGGATCGACGCCGCCACCTGCGCAAGGCGGGAATATTGGACGCCTTCACCATATGACGACTGAGGAGGCGCAGGAGGCCTCAGACGTTGTGCTTGGTATGTTCCTTGTACAATCTGTGCCTACATTGGTGTTGTTTGATTCTGGAGCTTCTCATTCTTTTATCTCTAAGAAGTTTTCTGAACAAAACAAGTTGGAAGTTTCCCTGTTGCCTACTCCCATGGTCGTGCAATCACCTGGAGCCATCATTAGAACTGCTAGATTCTGTTCTGGAGTTAGCATAAAAATCAATGGGGTTACATTTTATGCTGATCTCATCCTAATAGAGACATCTGGGCTAGATGTGATCTTAGGCATGGATTGGTTGGCCAAACATAAGGGCTGCATAGACTGTGCCGATAGATCGATATCTTTGGTAAATCATGATGGTATATCTGTGGAATTTGCCTCAAGTGCCAATGAGTTAGCATCCCAGCCAGTCCGGTGTCTAGCATCCACAGTTGAATTGGAAAATGTGCCAATAGTTAATGAATTTCCAGAAGTATTTCCTTCTGCTGAATTGCCAGGAGTGCCTCCGGATCGAGAAATGGAGTTCATCATTGACTTGGTGCCGGGAACGGCACCAATATCAAAGCGTCCATACAGGATGCCCACCAATGAATTAGTGGAACTGAAAAAGCAACTCAAGGAACAATCGGACAAGGATTTATTCGCGATTACATCACCCCGGGAAGTCCGGTTCTCTTCGTCAAGAAAAAGGACAACGATCTGCGCATGTGTGTAGACTACCGTGCCTTAAATGAAGTAACCATCAAGAATAAATATCCGTTACCCGGATTGATGATCTATTTGATCAACTAAGCGGGCGCAAATTTTTCAAGATAGACTTGAAGTTGGGGTATTTCGGTGAAGGTCGGACCATCGGACATTCCTAAGACCGCCTTCACTACCCGTTATGGATTATATGAATACACCGTGATGTCCTTTGGGCTCACTAATGCTCCGGCAAGCTTCATGAGCTTAATGAATAAGATTTTCATGGAGTATCTGGATAAGTTTGTAGTGGTATTTATTGATGACATCCTGATATATTCCAAGACTGAAGAAGAGCATAAGCAGCATTTGCACATGGCCTCGGCAAACTCGAGAAAATAAATTATATGCCAAGTTAGAAATGTGAGTTTTGGTTGAAAGAAGTGGCATTTCTCGGGCATGTTTTATCGGAGGCGGAGTTCTTTGTCGACGCAAGTAAAGTGCAAGCGGTGTTGGCTTGGGAAAGGCCACAGTCAGTCCCAAAATTCGATGTTTTCTGGGCTTTGCCGGTTATTACCGCCGGTTTATTGAGAACTTCTCTAAGGTAGCCAAACCACTCACGCAACTCTTAAAGAAAGAAAAGAAGTTCGAATGGACTTCCGATTGTGAGCGGAGTTTCCAGAAGTTAAAAGAAAAGCTAACCTCCGCCTGATCCTCATACTACGGATATTCATAAGGATTTTGAAGTATATTGTGATGCATCACTCCAAGGGTTGGGATGTGTATTAATGCAAGGAGGCCGAGTTGTCGCTTATGCCTCTCGACAACTTCGTCCTCATGAGCAGAACTATCCTACTCATGACCTTGAATTGGCCGCTGTGGTTCATGCTCTTAAAATCTGGCGGCATTATCTTATTGGGAATAGAACAGAGATCTATACTGATCATAAAAGTCTTAAGTACTTCTTTACCCAACCAGAATTGAATTTGAGACAAAGAAGGTGGCTGGAGCTGATCAAAGACTATGACATAGGTCTTCATTACCATCTGGTAAGGCCAATGTTGTAGGTAGCGCTCTTAGTCGGAAGTTGTATTGTGTGCTGGATCCTCGCCAGTCCGACCTAATCAATGCCTTCCAAAAGCTCAATTTGAATCTAGTGGAAAATGGATATGTGGCCGCTCTCCAAATTCAGCCAACTCTTAAGAACCAGATTAAAGACGCTCAACTCCAAGATGAAGCCATTAAGGAAATTCGGAATTTTTCAATTGGGGGCATAAATTCAGAGTTCACAGAAAGTCCAGATGGAATAATTATGAAGGGAACTCGTATGTATGTGCCCAACAATTCTGATATCAAGAAATTAGTTTTGTCTGAAGCCCATGAGTCACCATTGTCTATTCACCCGGGTAGTACCAAAATGTATCAAGACCTTAAGGGAGAATATTGGTGGCCTGGTATGAAGAAGGATATCGCCGAATATATCGCGAAATGTGATGTATGCCGGCGTGTCAAAGCTGAACATCAACGTCCAGCTGGTCTACTCCAACCATTGAGAATTCCGGAATGGAAGTGGGATGATGTCGGTATGGACTTCATTACTGGCCTTCCCCGGACTCAAAAAGGAAATGACTCCATTTGGGTTGTCATTGATCAACTAACCAAAGTGGCTCATTTTATTCCAGTCAAGACCATGTATGCCGGCGTGTCAAAGCTGAACATCAACGTCCAGCTGGTCTACTCCAACCATTGAGAATTCCGGAATGGAAGTGGGATGATGTCGGTATGGACTTCATTACTGGCCTTCCCCGGACTCAAAAAGGAAATGACTCCATTTGGGTTGTCATTGATCGACTAACCAAAGTGGCTCATTTTATTCCAGTCAAGACCACATATTCTGGAGACAAGTTGGCAGAACTTTACATTAGCAATATTGTGCGTTTGCATGGGGTTCAAAACAATTGTTTGGATCGGGATCATAATTCACATCCCGCTTTTGGGAAAAATTGCATGGTCTCTTGGGAACTAAATTGACTTTCAAGATCGCTTACCATCCCTGCACCGATGGTCGACTGAAAGAACGAATCAAATCCTGGAAGATATGTTAAGGGCCTGTGTGCTAACTTATAACACCAATTGGGAGAAGTGCTTAGCATTTGCGGAGTTCTCTTACAATAATGGTTTTCAAGCTAGTCTGCAAATGTCGCCATTTGAAGCCCTTTATGGAAGAAAGTGTCGAACTCCACTTTTTTGGTCTGAAGTGGGGGAAAGACAGTTCTTTGACCCAGATTTAATAAATGAGGCCCAAGAACATGTAGACTTGATACGAAGCCGATTGAGGGAAGCCCAATCCCGCCAGAAAAGTTACGCCGACACTCGTCGACGTGACTTGAGTTTTGAAATTGATGACTATGTCTATCTGAAGGTTTCACCTCTTCGCGGGATCCGTCAATTCCAAGTTCGAGGCAAGTTAGCCCCTCGATATGTTGGTCCATATCGTATACTGGAAAAGATGGGGGAAAAAGCCTACAAGTTAGAGCTGCCATCCCAATTATCTAGTGTACACAATGTCTTCCATGTGTCACAACTTAAGAAGTGTCTTCGCATCCCAGCTGAACTTACCCAATTGGAAGAGATTGAACTCCAGCCTGATCTAACCTATCGTGAGCACCCAGTAAAAATCCTTGAAGAAGCAGAAAAGCGTACTCGGAATAAAGTTCATAAGATGGTAAAAGTACAGTGGAGCAACCATACGGAAGAAGAAGCGACTTGGGAACAAGAGGATAAGCTTAAAGAAGAATTCCCTGATTTCTTTTAGACCTTTTCTACCTTAGACCCGCCAAATCTCGGGGACGAGATTTCTGTAAGGGGGGTAGATTTGTAACAGCCCAAAAATGAAAAACGGTATATAATAAAATGAAAATGAATATTTTGGATTAAAATATATTTATTTCTGGATTTTCTTGATGTTATTGGTTTTATTGGATTTTCTTGGATTTATGTTTTGTATGAACAATCCAATTAATAGAATGATCAAATGAAAAATGGTAAGAAGGTAAAAGTAAAAATTATAAAAATTACCATTTGACCATGACCAATCTGGTAAACCAGTAAAAATACTTAGTAAAAATCTTTAGTGCTGAATTGGAGCAAAAATAAATATCTCAATTCTTTCTTCTGACTAAAAACAGTAAAGTTTGAATTAATCCAAAACAATAGAAATTGACCAGGAGCCCCAAAAATTACCAAAGAACCCTTAGAGCAGTAGTTACATCTGGTAAAAATCTCAGCAATTTATCATGTCGGCAAAGCCTCCTAAAAATTCAAAAACAGAGGCTATTAAAAACAAGAAATCTTCATGTCAGAATTTTTATACAATATTCACTTGAGTTTTTGACTTGAAATTTTTATGGAGACATACTTATGACAAAATGAACCTCCCCAAAAAGTATGGAAAATAATTAATAATTTTTACACCTTTAAATAAATAGAATTCCGAAATTCAATTTCTGTACCCGTCCACAGTGTCAGAATTTTTATAAATTAACCATAATTTATTTTACTCTGAAAATTTAACTGGACTCCGAGGACTACCAGATAAACCCAGTAAAAAAGTTTGGAAAATTTTCAAAGTGATTTGATGGTAGTTTAATGCCCACATGGGAGCTGTCCCGGCCAGAGCTATCCTCTAACTCGTTTTCCCTCGCTGACATGCGGGCCCGGACACTGCAGTGAATTGGCGAGCTGGCAAGCAGCGTGGACACTTCCTCTCGCTGCCCGGTGGGGCCGGACCCACCTGTCGGCCTCCCCTCCACGCTGCTCTCGCCCTTTTCCTCTCACCCGAGGAGAGCCCGATGCATCGCGAGACTTCGCCGGCTCTCCTCCGCCTCTCAGCGCCAAATCCGTCGAGCCCACGTCTGCGAGTCACCTCGGCTCGTCCTTGGCCTGCCCACGCCACACCGTGGCCATACCCCGCTGTCCCGCGCCTGAAAAATCCGTGCCAACTTCGCCGCGCCGCACCGAGCCGCAAATCTTTTCACCCATTCACACCTGTAATGCTATCCAACTTTGGCTATAAATACCATCTGAGCGTTGCTTGAGGTCCCTCATTTCTTCATCCACACTCTGAGCGGAGAGCTAGCAAATTGATCTCTCGCTCCCTTGCCATTTTCGCAGAAGAACAGAAAAAGGGGGGGATAGCGAATCAAGCTCATCCGGTAACAAATTGTGCAATTGGTCCTTCCTAGAGCTTCGCAGATGCCCGGTGGGATCTTGACCAACCAATGTTTTTACTTGTTCTAGCTGTAGCCCACCTTTTCCGCGCGTTTCTTCCGCAGACTCCGGCGATCGTGGGCGACCACCTCCGATGCTTCTTCGCCACGCTAGCGGTGAAATGGGTCTCCTTAGTTCATCGGTGCTTACACCGTCCTTGCCGGTGAAAATATGGTCGGCGGCGAGCCGTGGCTCGTTCGGCCAGAGTGCCGCCGCCTCTACGGTGGCGACCTATTTTCCGCCGCTTCGGCGAATGGGTAGTGTCCCTAGGACCACCTTGTCACGTTGTCTGCTGTTGGTCCTACCTGTTCCGCCAAGACGGACTTAGCTTCGCCGGCGGCGAGCCTTGACAAAACGCTCTGCTGCCGGTCGGCCGCGACGGGGGTACCGCTGTCGATCCTCGGTGGGATTCTGCGCGTGTCACGTCTCGGCCGCAAGCGGGCCCAACCGTCGATCTCAGTGCCGCTCGCTCGGTGCGCCAAGACGGTCGGCCGGCGGTAGGGCCGACTGTCGATGGCGGGCGGGCGCGTTCAAACGCCGGTAGCGCCAAAAACCAATACGCTTTCCAACTGCAAAGCGTATTTTGGCATTTTAGTTAATTTTGTAAACCGAGCCACTTCAGAAGTCCATAACTTTTGAATCATCTGGCCAAAAATAGTGAAACCAATTTCTAAACTCATGAAAAATTCCGCAGATTCAGAATATGCAAAAATATTTTGAAGATCATCTCTAGAAAATTTTGAAATTCAAATTTGAGTTAAAAGGCTAAAGATATGCTCTATACAAAATTTCTGTAAATAAATTTGGAAATTTATGAAACTAATTTTTCTAGAATCCTTATATTACCAGGAACCCGGATATACAAGGATATTTAATTTTCATTCTTATATGAATTACTTTTTATTTAGGCTTTGTTTCCAATACACTAGCAATTCAAATATTTATAATAAAGATTAAAGGAAATATAAAAGAAACAAAAGTTTAATTATAAATAGCAAGATGGCAGTAGCATAGTTAAGTTTGATTAAGTAGGAATTTTGGGTTGAATTAACTCTAAAGCATGTAATCATTATGGTGCCAAATGCACTCACACATATATATGTATATATATGTGCTTTGTAGGTTAAATAGCTAAAATCTAGTTTATTTGATTCAAGCCATAAACAACCTAACAACTTAGCTTGATAAAGAATTTGTAGTTAATAAATTTGTATCACGTAACCTTCTCAAAAATCAAGTATAAATCTAATTAGCTAGCTACCGATTACAAATTATTTAAAACCTTTTCTATGCAAATCACTTAGGGTTAAGTGTTTAGCGTAACCCTTAATTAGTGTCTAATTCTTTTAATTCAAATAATTTTAGCATCTATAATTGAAGTCATAAATACTAGAATTCACAATTTTAGCCTCTTGAATTCATAATTTTCAAATAAATAGTCCATATGAAAAACTCATAATGTTCATTCAGAAGTATTAATGTTTTAAATGCATAATCAATTACCTCGTGAAACCTTAATAGTCATGATTCAATCCTCAAAAGGATAACCTGTTTTCTGCAGCTTTTTCTTTATTTGACTTCTTATGCATCTTCTTTTCGCCCTTTTTCGAATTTGGATATTTATTATTCTTCCGCTTGATCGTCGTGTAGAGTCCGACGTCCTCGAAGAGGAAGACGACGTCATCGCCGATCCGGATCGAGCTAGACAATGAGTTGCAAGGCAAGCACCTCCTTGAACATGTCGAGCCTAATAATTTACCTACACTATGTTGTTTTTGCTTATGTACGTGCATCCGGATAGTTCTCCTAAAAATGCTAATTTGGGTTAGAACAGTAGTTAGTCCTGTAAATTATGGTTTGCCTCAATCTGTATGAACATGTGAACCTTGTAAGCCTTAGTGGAAAAGCTAGACATGCTTAATGTCATTTTGGGTATAACCGTTGGTATAGAATATCGCTCAAAGTCAGTAGATCGTACTTTCAATCTTTTCAACAAATGTATGATCCTTATTTGGGAAATGTTCTTTGGTACTTTGATTAAAAACCCAAAATAAAACTATGGTTTTGATGCGGGCGATTAATGGCGATGGCGGAGGTGCAGAGGATTTGCACGTAGTGTAGGGTGGAGTATCGCCGTGTCGGATTAAGGACCGAGCAATGGGACGCTATAGATCCAAGAATTTCGTACAACCACGAGGGTGGTATGGGACAGTCTTAGCCTATTAAGTTGTTTAGGTGTGGCTTTGCATCTAAGGAAGGCGGAGTCTCGCACGTGCATTCCGTTTGGTTTGTCTGTAGGGGTTTCTACATACCAATGCAACGGTGTGCGCTGGCCGTGAATGAAACGTGGTGTTGGGTGTAAAGTGAAAGGATCCACGTCTTGGGTGAGTGTTTACATTTTCATGGCGAGGGTCAAACGTCCCGGCTGGTTCAAAGCCACATCTAGATAATGTAACGGCTCTGATGATCTCCTTGCCGACACACCAAAGGAAGTGTGTAAATTGGCACGGCAAAAGAGGTTGATCATTCCTTGTGGGTAAAGTGTACACCTCTGCAGAGTGTAAAACTAATCGATTAGCCGTGTCCACGGTTATGGACGCTGGTGAAGTTATTCCAATGTTAGAATGTTTTGGTACTTTTTCGAAAAACTGGGTTTGAAAAGGAAACCATTTTGCACCTAGCTCTTTGGGTCAAAGGACGGACTCAGGGGTCTATGCGATCGGGTAGACGGGTTGAAGGACTTGGATTTTTGCTTATCGCTTTATGTTTCAAATGCTCATTTGAAAATGCGGTGTTTTCAATTTATTATATTGTATTCTTAAAATGTTTATGCAACTGCAAAATAACCATTAACCTGCCTTGATTAGCCTGCATAATTACTTAAATGCATCTGCCAAACACTATAAGTCTTCTTTGAGTACCAAAGTACTCAATCTTGCATCTATTTGTCTCGGAGGACGGCTGCAAGCGCTTGACGACTTTTACTTTCACGCAGGTGCGGATCTTTTGACGATGAGTTTCCCTAGGTTTGCCAAGTCAGTTGCCTGAGGGTTAGCGGGCAAACCACGTGGCTTTTGGAGTTCTAATTTCCTCTATTTTTCCGCTGTTGTAAGAATTTAACTCTGTATAATTATTACTGCTTGTAATATATGCCTGTCAAATATTTATCTTGTGGTTGTGATATGAATGTTGTAAACATGTGAGTGCTAGCCACTGATCATGGGACTAGTACGGTAATCACATGGAGGTTCCTGTTTGCAAAAACGGGGTCTCACACAAAACAAAGATTTCAACAAATTACTAGACCACATATGCCTGTGGTACTAGACAAAAGTTATAGCAGAGGAAGGTAGGTTTCGAGATCCGATAGGCTCCTACTAGTCTATATGTAAACAATATTATATCATGTGAATGTGATATGTGTACTGACTGTTAAGTATGTTTGTGTTTTATATTGTGAACGAATGTGATATGTGTATTATCTAAGTGTTTGTGTTCTATATATATTGTGAATGTGATATACATACTATGTGTAATTTATGTTGTTTTTGGTGCATACTGTGTGTAATCTGCTATTTTCAGTGCACATCACAATCAGTTGTACCACATCACAATTGGTTCTAGATGAGAACCGATTGTGGTTCTAGATTAGAACCGATTGTAATAACAATTTATCACAATCGGACGAAAACTGACTGTGATAGCGCCTCCTCATCACTGTCTAATGACTTTGTATCGCTACCAAAACCGACTGTGATGACGAAAAAGAACCGATTGTGATGTGGATTCCTGTAGTAGTGATCATTGCAAGAAGAGCTGAGGTCGTCAAGACTAGTGTTGCTGACAAGTCATGTCACTGGCGATGAAAAAGCAGTAGCAAAGATGTAGCGGCAAAAGGTGAAGGAGGTGTGTCTCCCTGATACCTGCTATTAACGAGCGTCGTCAGCAATCAGTGTGATAAGATGACATCGACGGCTATCTACGTGTCTCATCGAAAAGGCAGCCAAAGCTACTCGTTCTTGTGTCAATTGTGTCCACGAGATACCGTGGTAGATGAGTCTGTGACGTTGAGGAGATGTGTTCGTTGTCCTGAGTCAAGTCCAGATGAGTTCGAAACGTTGAGAAGATGTGTTTGCTGTCCTAAGTTGAGTTTGTGGGAGATGTGTCCAGAATGTTGAGAAGATTTATTCGCCGTCTTGAGTTAAGTAAGTTAGGTACAAGATATTGAGGATATGTATTCGTCATCCTATGTTAAGTAAATATTGGGTAAGTCGTAGTTGAGACTGACTGCCTCAACAAGTTAGAGTTTAGAGCTAGTTGATGTTACAAAATTAAGAGGGTGAATGATAGATTTAGTTTTGGAAGAGGAGTCCGATCCGAATCAAACAAGGAAAAGAATTATTTTTCCTATTCGGTTTGTTGAATCCTGCTCTGATTATTAGAGCTATAGGTTTAGGTATAAATTCCTAGGTAGTTCTCAGTTTTTTTGTAAGCAAGAAACAAGCAAGAGAGTAAGAAAAGAAAAGGTGCTACTTGTGTCGTACTATTAAAATATTTGTGTTTGTAAGTTTTTATACTTGATTTTTTTTGCTGTCGTATGTGTGTGATGATCTGGGCTATAACTAACATGGTCCATGGCTCCATGCATGGCCAGCCATCTTGCTGCTCCTGCAGAGAACCATTTTGCAAATAGCTGTGCTACTGTATGCATGGGGATAACTTAGTATTGTGGGTTTCTTTAATCTCTTTTACATGGACCTGTTGAATTCCATGGCTGCTTTTGCTTGCTTGTTCTTTTCCTTTTTTGCTTATCCCTTTGGTGAGGTCTCATCGGGAGCTATAGCTAGCTAGGTTGATGTAGTCTCTCTGAATTTCTGAAACAAAAGGTGAGGGACTGATGGGCATTCATGCATGCAGATCGGTGCAGGTGTAGGAGGAGAGACGTGCCTGTTCTTTACTAGTTTCGGCAACGATGGCGAGGTTAATGGTGGTTCAAGACCCTTTTTGCGTGGAGGTGAGTCAGTGACATGCGCTTGTTCTTGGGTTGCACGTGGTCGCATTGGAAACGATCAGGAGCTAGCTGGAGGAGAATGACATTCATGGGTGGGTGGCCGACTGGCCGGGGGAGGAGACTTAGTGTGGTGGATTTCTGTCTTGCTTTACATGCTACTAGTGTCTTGTAGTAGATCGATCGATCGCTCTAGCGATAAGCGCTTTAACAAACATCTTGTCATTCCCTAGCTTTTCTGAAAGAGCCTACAAAAGGTGTCTTTCTGGTGAGTCAACACTAGTCTGAACATGTAAAAAGAAGTGCGTTGCAGCGCTATGTTGCCTGATTTTTTTTTTCTAATCCATAAGTCAGATTCTGACCCTCAGGTCCAGATATCAGAGCTATCCTGATCATCTCCACTTCATACATTCTCTACCTTGCCCTCAAACCCTAATCCCCTTCCCATCCCCAATGGCTGCCTCGTTAGCACCGTCCCAAGTGCCGATGAGGCTTGCCGGTTTGCCGTTGTCGCTTCCATCTCCTGCAGCGGCTATAGCACCAAGGGCGACAATGGCACCACACGCCTCTTCCTCTGTCATCCCGTAACCATCATACCGCCTTCTTCCCTATCTCTAGCAGCTCATCATCGTCGAATCTGCCACCGCCCACTGCTTTACTCGCCCAAAACCCCTAACTCTACTCCTTAATCCATTGTCATCTCGCTTGCCACTGCCACCCATTAATTGCGCTCATATCCTCTGATCCCACGTCCGACAGTGCCACCGCTGTCCACTATTAGGTCACCCCCTAACTATGCAATCGTGCCCTGTTGAAGTCCGAAACCCCACTCGCCGTCGATGTTGTCGGCTAGAGCAAAAATCATGATGCTGATGTAACAATGACAAAATGTGACTTATTGATAAGGAAGAAAAATCAGACATTTAAATTATGGTCCTGTTTGTTTGGATTTTTTTTAACAAAGCCTGCCATGATTGCTTGGGTTTTTTCACCAGCTTAAAAAGTTAAAAATCCAAAACCTAAACAAACAAGTGGTTTTTTACCTTGGCTTTTTCAAAAATCATAAGTCTCCATATAACTAAAAGCTAGAATTCACCGAAAAGGTGTTTTTTAGGTTTATTGAGGGTTGATCTTAGACTAATGACACTGAAGCTAAGGTAAAATTAACCACCTCTACTACGTATAAAAGCTAATTGCTTTTAAGTTGTTTAAGCCCAAAAGCTAACTTTAAGCTACCAAAAAGCTTAAACCAAAACAAACAAGCCATAAATGAATAGGTGGCTTTTTACTTGGCTTTTTTCAAAAGCCATAAACCTTTATATAACTAAAAACTAAAAGTCACCGAAGAGATGTTTTTTTTATTATTGAGGATTGATCTTAGACTAATGCTACTGAAGTTAAGGTAAGATTTACTATATATAAAAACCGATTGCTTTTAAGCTATTTAAATCCAAAAGCTGACTTTAAGTTATAAGCCAAAAGGATAAGCTAAACAAATAGGGCTTATGAATAGCAAACCACTTTCCTTTTTCTCACTAGATGACTATGGAAAACACATGTAGCAACTAATTATTAATACTAGAATTGAGCCCACTCACAACAATTTATTATTTTTTGAACAAAGTATGAGAAGTTTTACATAAAAGAAGAAGCCTTGATTGTAGGGGAAAAAATAGGAGTAAATATTTTATACACATCATGTATTGTTTGGTTGACAAACAAAATCTGTCTTGTAGGCATGGCAACATGACTAGGAGAAATAGGGATTTCTGGTAGTGTCTATAAGGTAGATTTTTCTATTGCGTAATGTTGCCCGCTTCTATAGATTTTTCTATTTTGCATTTTTCGTGTTATATTGTATCCACCATATGGAAATAAGATGGTAAGGAGACATTCTCTACTCATTGTTTGTGCTCGGCTCTAATGCATATTAAGATTTTATTCTCAAAAGAACCTGATCAATTCCCAGTGAGCGGTGTTGTCATAATAATATATGTTCAAGCCAATGGATCTGACTGAGGGCAAACCGTGACGCTAATTTGCTTAAGAATAAAATGCCCAAAATCTGGCTGTCGACGTGCCGCATCATCATACAAATTTCAGCGATCGAATCTGATTGGAGAACAATTCACAGCCGTGGATGCATGTAATGTGTGCTTTGCTTTCCCTTGGTGTATCACTGATTCACTAGTTCGGGTGGTATTACAAAATGAAGAAACTGTCCTGGGCTTGGTGCCTGGTCCAGCCCTAGTCTGGCCTATAGTTTAGGCCCACTGAATTCGGACTAGGCCCGATCCTATTATAACCAACCCGTGCAACACAGTGGGTTGGGCCGCCACAGCTTTTACAAGTGCTAAAGTCACTACATGTGGGCTTGGAGGTTGGATCTTTTTTAATATGGGCCTCGCACACGTGTGATCTAAGGATCAAACCACCCGTTTCAAACGCATGGATTTCACTGAAATTTCATCGGAAATAGTTCAATTTCTATAAGAGTCGAGAAAAATTCTTACGTTTCAAACAAGGCTAAATACTAATTTACAAAATTACGTAGTTTCAATTTTTTGCGTAAACTATATGAAAGTACCTATGTAAGCGCAGGTGCCTAAAGGTTGCAGGGAAGCACGTGAATATTGGTAAGTGGCATATAGCTCCACGCATTGTGCTCAGGAATTTGGCGGGTGACACGGGGAGTAGACAGGGGTGCTGAGAAGACTTAAGGCTTGCTTAGGAAGTACGAAATCTCGGCACACCTACGTGGATAGGCCAAGATTTTATTTTAATATCTTAGCCCATTCGCATGAGTGAACCGGAATTTTGAACTTCAGAAACAAAAACTTAGAAAGAAGACAATGACAACCATAGAGCTAAAGAGGCAAGAGCGGAGAGAGAGGTAGAGGTGGGCACCGGGCCAGACCATTTCAGATGGGCACGAGGCACGGACATCTCGACACGGCCCACAACTCGACCCAACCCGCTTGCAAACGAGCCATGCCGATACGGGACGGTTGGCTGGGCCTGTCAATCGGGCACGATGGGCGGCCCGGGCCGGCACGCCTAGCTGAGCCGTGCTCGGGCCAGCACAACCCGATACAATGATCGCGTGCCGCGGCACGGCATGGCCCGATGCAGCGCTCATGCCACGTGGTCAAGCGCGTGGCCGAGCCCGCAGCAGCGCGCGTGGTCGAGCACGCGGCAAAGCCAAGGAGGGGAAGGTGGATGGGAGGCCAGGGCAGGGAAGGTGTACCTAAAAACTTATATTAGAAGTTTCATACTCCACCAGAGAGATATATATGTCACATCATTAATCCCATTGTACAGGCAGATTTGCATGTAATGAAACCTTGTTTGGATAGCATACGCGACGCTATCAATTTTGTTACAAGTTCGACTGTAAAGTATGCTCAATTCTCAGAGTACTGCAGGGCCAACAACCTCCCACCAAGAAGATTCAACCTTGATACAAAAGTTAGATAGAACTCGACGTATACTATGCTGGAGCGATGTAAGGACTACGAGCACATTATCACGGTCTTTGTCAATTGCAATAATGGTAAGCCGTTGGTTATAGCCCATTATAGAATCAATGGAGAAAAAAAATTAAAATATTTTCAAGATATTCCACATCTCTACTGTTTTGTTATTATTCTGGATCCTCAGAAAAAATTATCTGATTTGCAGGACGTCTTCGAGGGAATAGGTGAGGTATTCGATCTTGATTTTTCTGTGACATATACTCATTTTTATAACGAGTTTTTGAAAGTTTTCGATAAATATTATGAAAAGTTTGACAGCAAAAGTGAAGCAAGAAGATCTACCTCAACAACGCAACAAGCACGAGGCAGTTTAACCACTTCAAACATATAGAAGAAGCTGAAAGGCAAGGCATCTGGTTGGTCTTGCAAAGCGCCGAGCAGGTCGCCATGGAATCTACGAGTAGAGATCAACCACTACCTTCACCCGCCTTTCGTGGAGACCGAGCTTGACATGGACGAGGACAATCGACTCAGCTTGCTTTTGCAGTAGAAGAATCACCAACGTATTTACCCCGGGCTATCGCATTTTGCACGGGATGTACTTGTGGTTCTGGCGTCCACTGTCTCGTCGAAAGCCACTGTCAGTTCGATGGGGAGAATATTTGAGCCGAGGAGGTCGTCTCTCAGACCTGAGATGGTTGAGGCAATTACATGCCTCAAAGACTGAGAGTGTGCAGATGATAGGACACAACATCAGTCTGAGGATCCGGAGATCGCGGACACAATGGCCGACTTTGACTATCTCAGCCTCGAGTAGTCTATGTATATATACGTAGTTATTGTACTCTTCTCCTTATTGTACTATTCTCCTTATCGGGGTACCCCACACCGGGGTGTAAGGTTTTTAACGAGGCAATAACTCTGTACCAGTTCAAGAATAAATAAAATTTACTTCTTTTTCTTCTAATATTTGTGTCTATTGCCTCACCTCTATGCGTCTACAGTTCCTTTCCTCTTATCGCAATAGTGTAAATGGGTCGAATATGGACCAGCACAGCACGAAACAGACACAATGCGCAAATAGACCGTGACTGGGCTCGCCGAAGGCGAGCTAGACCGGTACGGCCAGCATGACAGGTCATCGTGGCCCGACACGGTTCAGACATGAAGCACGATGAACTCGTACCAGGCCAGCCTCTGGAGGGAGAAGAAGACCCGGGAGGAAGAAGGGAAAGGCTGGGTGCACGGGGTTCAAGGCGTGGTGGGATTTCTTTGGGTTTGAGCTAAGGCTGCTGGCCTGCTGCCTGTCCTCGTGCAATCCTACCTGCACCATAAGGATCTAACTAACGACCTACGTCGTTTTGATGACGTGGCCACCCCATCCTTGGTCCCAGTCCAACTCATTTTATCAGGGCGGACAACAGCTACGTGCAAAGAGGGGAAGTGTCCGTTTAAATTGTACCATTGTAGAAGATCGCTTTTGGACTAGACTCGTTAGCGGCGCCTAGTGTCAATATATAGGACGTGATCTTTCTGTAGGATTTTTGCAATCAGTTGTTTGCTTGATGTGCTGAATTTAATCAGCAATACCATCGACGGATTCTTTTACAGGATGCCACACGTACATATGTCGACCGCTCGACAGAAGACAAGAGGAAATAAAAGAACGGAAATGGGAAGAAGGAAAAAAAAAGACCAGAGAAATGAGAAAGAGGAGATAGGTGGGGTTGAGGTGATGTGACAGTCGACGTGGTGAAAACCGCACATATATAATACCTGTGTAGAAATGTGATTTGTATAGTTTTAACATTTAAAGGATACATTCTTAATGGTATCGGAGACGATATTGGACGAAAGTTTACTAGACTTCGAGAAGAGTTGAAGGGTCACTGATTGGACTTTTCCAGTTTAATTTGAGTTTGGTGTCTTGCACATTTGGCGTGCTTACCTGATCATTTCGAGGAACGTGGAGAATTACGTAGCAAGCATGTGTAAGCATCATCTATGGATCCACCACTGATATAGTAATATGGAGTCCGTACTGCAACATATGACAAACCAAAAACATACAGGATCCCCAAACACAAAAATAAGGGGAAGAAAAACAGGCTTTTGGCGCCCATCATTAAGGGAAGCCATCGGTGCTGCCGTCTCGCCGCGCGCCCGCGGTGGCGTAGGACAGGTCGGCGAAGTTGCAGAGCCCGTCCAGCTCCTCCAGCCGCGGAGAAGGCGCGCTCGGCATGGCGTGGTGCGCCCCTCGCTTAATTGGCGGCGCCCTCATCGTCATCATGTTGTTGCCGCCGGCGGCCGTTGGGCACGGCGCCAGCGCACGCGGCCTGTGCAGAGGGACGGGCGCGGCCGCGGCCCCCAGCGACGGCATCGGCGCGGACTTGCCGGTGAGCCGCTGCACGACGGACTTGAAGCTGGCGGCGTCGGAGCTGACGAACTGCGTCTCGATGAACTTGACCTTCACGCCACCTTCGTTCTGCCCCCTCGCGCCGTGGAGCTCCATGGCGGCCATATCTTCCTCTCCGCCTCTACTCTCGGGTGCAAGGCTAGCTTACTTATCTAAGCGACCTTTCTTCGTGTCGATGTGTTGGCTGAAGAAGCCGTGAGTGTTGCGAGGCTTTTATAGTTTTAGCCGACTCATAACCAGGTTTCAAACGTCGGTTTCGATTACATCTTGAGAGACGGTCAAAATCTGAGATATCAGCGAGATCTCAGAATTTTAGAAGGCAAATTTGAAATCGGATGAATTTGAAAACAAAATTTTCGAAATTTTCATCAAAATGACTGAACCAAAATTTTAACCCTCTTCAATCCCTGTGAAATGATTTCCCGATGCTAGAAAAAATTGTAACCATGATGACACGGTATGAAGTTGAGATGGAGTTGGTCTATTGTGCTCGGTTAAGGTTTTGATCAATCCGAAAGGTTGTGTGTTCAAATCCCACTCTCAACATTCTTTTTTTGCATGTGAATTCCGGATTCCACTAGCTTCTAGCATAGCCTGATTAACAAGCCAAAAATTCTATGAAAATTACGGTTGCTAAGACTTGAACCCAATTCTCATCAGTGGGAGTCAAGTATCCTAATCAGTTAGACTCAAACGTAGTTGTGAATTAGTAAGCTCTTATACATAACTTGTATATGTATAAATTTTTACGTGTACTTCAATTTTAAAAACATCAAATCCGATCGATTTTGTATCAATTTTGGTTCGAAATGCCGAAATCTCAACGAAATTAGGCAAAATCTCGCCGAAATTTGGCGAATGATGCAGTAATTCGAAAATTTTGAATTTTTTTTTATTTCACCAGAATTTGAAATCTCGTCTTTAGCTGAAATCCGAAATCTCAACCGAGATTTCCGAAATTTCACCGGGATTTTGAACCTCTCATGACTAGCTACGGATTTGGACGAAAAGTTTTAAAACGGAGGCTTCCGGCAACCGCAGGCCACATATGTACAGACGACGTTAGGCCAGTAATCACCTACTGACATGTAGGACCAAGCCAGCTGTGGCCGACGATGTCAGAGAGAGAGAGAGAGAGAGAGGGGGGGGGGGGATGTAGGAGTCGGTAATGGGTGGCGAGAGCTGGTCAAAGATGGGAGTCAGAACGGAAGAGCAGTCAACGACAGGGGGCGGTCAAGCGCACGTGAGGAATAGCGGCGTCTTCTTCGCTGCTTAGATCCTATTGTACTATTCTATACTATCGCTAGGCTGTCTGTCTCGGTTCTCACGAGTCAGGACTCACGACTAGTTCGATGCTTTCAACAGCATTTTTTTTCTGCAAAAGTGATATGAACTTACGTGCACAATAATTTACTATGTCGAATGTTGAATTGACTGTAAAAATCTACAGGCGTTCGCCGTTCGTCGACTGGATCTTAGTTAGTATACTTTTTTTTTATCTTGAGCATTTCTTGGCTCCTTTATCGTTTATAATCCTTCAAGTACCTTCATCTTATTCTCCACCCCTCATACCATGCTAGCCAACGTGCCTCTCGCCCCATTAGCTTCTGCACAGCCTCCCGCACGCCTATGCTACCCTCGTTGAAGTCACATACCTCGCCGTTTATAAAATACTACGTTCAAGCTTGTCGTTGCAACACGCTTTCAAGCTCCTTGCCATTTCTTGTAGTTTTAAGTAATAGAGCCGAGATCGTCACCACCTCATCAATGCCGGCGACGCCCCTTCCCTTACACTCTCTCAGAAGGAGAACCAAAACACCCTTTAATCCACCTGTTAGAACTAATCGTAAACGGCTCGTCTCCAAGGTAGATAAGCAAGAGTCTTGTACTATATTTTGAACGTGAGCAAGGAGTAGAAAAACGCAAAAAAATGTGCTAGTTGTACTGTACTATCAAAATACTTGTGTTCGTGAATTCTTGTGCTTGATTTTTTTGTTGTCGTACGTGTGTTCATGATTCTGAACTAAAACCAAGAATTGATATTAGAGCGAGAGTCTAATATTGGTATCGCATTTGCCCCGAGAGGCAACTATTGTTGCGCCTCGGGGCAAGATATCGTCATTGAGCAATGTAGTGTTAAGCGGGATTCGACGAAAGTGCAGGTGCGGCGGTGCTTACATCTCCACAGCAAGGTAGCGAGTCGTCGTCGAGTCAAAGTCGCATCATAGATGGGAAGAGTTGGTGAGAAGATATGGTGGCAAAGGGTGGAGGAGACGTGTCTCTTCGATACTTGCTATTGACGAGCTTCGTCGACAGCTTGTGTGACAAGATGGCATTGGCGGCCATTTGCATATCTCATCGAGAAAGAAGCAAAAGCTATGTGTTCTCATGTTAGTTGTGTCTATGAGATACTATGCGTGATTACGTGATTTCTTGTGCGAGTTGTGCGCAGAACATAAACGTGTGCGAATTCGTTCAAGAATATCGTACCTCGTAAGACATTATACTACACGAGAAGATTAAGAGGAAGCCGCTGCTTGTGACAAGAGGAGTACAAGACATTGAGGAGTTGTGGCCACCGTCCTAGATGTGTGCATGCATACAAGAGTTGTCCAGGATGTTAATGAGCCATGAACGTCGTCCTACCGGTTGCTGTGTGTGCAATGCAAGTCGAAGTTGAGTTCGCTTGCAACACGAAGTTGAGTCCAGGATATCGAGGAGATGTATTCGTCGTCGTGAGTCAAGTAAGTTGGGTTCAGGATGTTGAGTAGATGTGTTTGCCATCCTGTATCAAGTAAAAGTTGGGTAAATCGTAGTTAATACCGACTACATCAACAAGTTAGAGTTATGTCAGAAATTAGACCTAGTTAATGTTACAAGATTAAGAGAGTAAATGTTAGAATTAATCTTATACGAGTAAGAAACGGATTCGTTTATAAGTAGAATTTGTTTCCTAATACTATAAGGCAATGGTTGCCAATAAATCATGAGAAAAAATAATAATAGAAGTACTAGTTGGGTTGCATCACAAATATTTTATTCTTTATATATTATTATAATTTTTTATATTCATGTGCGTGTATTCATAATCCAGAGAGCTGAAAACAACACCTCCCACCGTCTCCCGTTCCTCGTCGCCGCTGGATGAGGTCTTTTTCCCCTGAGCCGACCGTCGCACCCGCGACTTACCCCGTCGCTCGGTGAATTTCTCGCCTATCTAGACACGTAACTATGTGTTCCACCTTCGTGAAAGCCCTTCCCCTCAAACAATTTTCCCTTTTGCCGTAGCTCACCGTCAGATTTCAACTCCTCTTCCTCGTGTATATCATAGCGTTGCGCTGCCGTCGATGATTCCACTGCTCCGGTAAGCCATTCCTCAATTTTTCTTGCCTATAGCTCCACCTCCATCTCATTAATCCTTTCCCCACTCAATTGGCTCCATCATTCGACGGAGGATGGTCGCCATCTTCGTCGTCTTCTCCAATCTAGTCACCGTCTGTTGGAGATATACCTTAAAAATGATTATAGAGATAATTATATTTTCTTATATTCATGATTTATTATCTTATACCTTGAATAATATCATTATTATCTATTAGCAAGTATGTAACTTGTTTGTGAAACTCTATATATGACCTTGTGATGTTTATTTTAAAGTTAATCTCTAGTCGATAAACATATGAGCACACATATGAATAGACTAATATATGTATTGGTTGATGACTATGTTCCACGGGTCATGGATATGAAAATATCAAACCAATAATTTGGACACATGTTAGAGAACATGGAGTTGGATCGACCCACCTTGAAACACTGTAAGAGCGTTGTAATCTTTCTTGTCATCAGTTAATCTTATATACAATGTGTATATTATATCCTTAGATTTGAGGTGGACACATGTACTCAAGATGTGTAATGACTTACTTAGGGATTGTCAAACGCTACTTTGTAACTAGGTAGTTATAGAGGTGATTTTCGGGTTTGTCGTGAAGTATGCTGCGAGGCATGATTGATCAAGATAGAATTTGCCCTTCCATACAATGGGAGAGATATCTTTAGGCCCTCGAGTTGTCGAATTTCGAAAATGCATGGCCATTCTACTCACGGTTAAAGAGCTAACCGTAATCGAGGATTCCGAGTCACGTAATCGAGAAAGGGTGGTCGTGCTATCTAAATAAGGATGGTACATACTCACGTTGAGTTTGACCGATATCATGAAGCAAAAGGAAAATGCATATAACTAAACATTGTTAAGATTCGTCCGATGTGATCTTTACACAAACTTGGGAGTTAGCACGTCCTACTAGGGACCGCTGCTTATTAATGATCGAGTAAGAGTATTCGGGCCATATCTAGGTATACGTAAATCTATAGGGTCGCATGTTTAAAAGGTTGAGACTTGATTCGGATGGTGATCCGAATTCTGATTGGCTTTAAGTTTTTAATAGACCTTTAATGTAGAGACCGTTGTGAGATGTCTTTATAAAGGGAGGGGGTAGTGGCTTTAGGGTTAAGAGACACGTAGTAATTTAGAATTTTCGAAATCCTAGCCATCACACCTCCTTCGCCTAAAACCACGCAACCGGCGCTAGTACTCTGACATGTTGTGTTCCTGCTCCGTACATGTGGATACCTTCAAGGTGTTGTTGCGAAGCTTCAACTCTAGGCAATCCACAACCTGTGACGGTGACAAGGACGATCCACATCCTATGACGGTCACGAGGAGCTGTTGGAGGAGACGCGAGGCTTGTACGACTACAACCGCATCAACACGCTATATCAACTATATTTCCGCTACGAGTCTACGTATCTAGTGATAATTTTATGATATATAACTTACCGTGATTCTTTAGTAACACGATAAAATATTTTAATTTTATACTAAAATAGTCTACCCGTTTTCCTGACTATCGTCCTAATGTTTGAACTAGTGAGCTCCCCTTTATGTCACCATTTCCCGCAGGGGCTGGCTGCTGTCACCGCCTTTGTCCTATCTCCAGCCACCACCCTCACCGTCGACAGCACGGCACCATGGTTCCCTGACCACAACGCGGCCAACCACCACATTTCGGAGATTATGTGGACCCATTTTGATCGCTGGTGTTGCATCACGAGCAAGGTTAAAAGAACCGCTGAAATCTCAGAAATCTCGGCTAAGATCTTGGATTCCGTTCGAAGATCTTAATTATTTCCTTATCACCTTTTTATAAAATTTTCAAAAATTCTAAAACTTTTTTGATTGCTAAAGCAAATATATGTATTAATCATCAGACTTTTATCAGGACATAGCATTATCAACACTTTTGAAAATTTTTGAAGCTTGATAATCATACGAAAATTTTATAGAAATATTAATGATACATCAGGACCATCCAAAAAAAATTCAAAATTTTCTAACATGATTTAAACCATTTTTCATTTGGATGAATTTTGCCGGCAAGGCTTTTATCATGACAGTAGCACTGTCCGAATTTTTAAAAATTCATGAAACTTGATCATCATTTGAAAATTTTATGAGAATATTAGTGATGCATCGTAACCATGCACAAAAAAAATAAAAATTTTATAACGTTGTTTGTTCTATTTTTCATTCGGTTCAAACTTGTCGGTCAGCGTTTTATCAGGACAGTAGCAATGTTCGAATTTTTAAAAATTTCTCAGGCTTAATAATCATCTGAAATTTTTATTGGAACATCCCTAATGTGTCAGGACCCTCCACAAGAAATTCGAATATTTTCAACGTCGTTTGTGCTATTTTTCACTCGGTACAAATTTACCGAAATCTTAGCAAATCTCGCCAAGATTTCGGGAATTCTAGCCAAAATTTCGGTTTCTCTGTTAAAAAAAACTGAATTTGAATTTTTGTTTTTGTATTTTATTCAGGATTTATCTAAAATTCCGAGATCTCGATGAGATTTCGAATTTCGGCCCGGTCCGAGATATCATCTGAAGAAAAAAAAACTAGATTTCAATCTTGATCACGAGCAGCTGTTCGCTATCGCCGTCACGTACTGAGTAGCCGACTAGCCGCCATCGCTCCTCTTCTATCTTGCACGTGGGACCCAGCCATACGAGATGAGGAAGAGGAGAAGAAAAAGGGTATTTTTGCCTTTTTCGAAGCTCACTTAACAACCCAATGACGGAAGATGGACGGTAGTCGCATAAAGGAAAGAAAAATTCATTCTCAGTGACATAGAAGGAAGATGAACTTTTTCAGTATATCATGGAAACTAGTAACTTCACATGGCAATTAAGGAATTTTCTCATCGATAAGATAAAGGTTGATGAGCAGATTTAGAGGGGCTTCATCAATGATCATCATCATACTTTCTCTATAACCACTTGGAAAATTATCGATGAGGGATTCTATCTTCTAAAGACTACCCAAATCGAACCAATAAATCTTTCATCTATCCATCGGTTCATGTAGTAATTTATTCGCGTACTTAAACATAAGGTAAGGCACTGGATAATGTGTCCCCGAACCCGGAATAGAAAGCATCAGACCACACTCAGAAGATTAAACAAACCCATGACACACACCTAGCTAAGGCCTCAAACGACGTCGAGGTCGACGGCGGCAACAAGCTCGCCGTCACCGGCGCTTATTTTGCCATTATACTGACCGCACATCGGTCAGTCAAACTTGCCTGGCCCCTGCACGCAGTAGGCAGTTCACTACGCATCTCCTGCATATCTCCATGTGATCGACCGGTAGACCACTGCTAAGTAGGATATTAGTATTAATTCCCATGTTACAATCAGTGAATGAAGTCGTTAATGAGACTACGACTCCATGGCCTGGATGAGATGCTTGTGACCGACTGGCTCACTGGCTGTCTATGCCTTCTAGAAATCGAGAGATTACGAAATCTTAAATAATGTACAGGTCGATGTGACCTGTGCGCATCAATCGGATATGGTTGTTAATTTGTTTTCCCCCTCATTTGACTTGACTTCAGTTCATAGACCAACTAATGGCCGCAACTTTGCAAAAAGAAGAGAGAAGATCCAAGCATTTAGACTTGGTTCGGTACATCATGTGTGTGTGCCAGTGGAATCATCCACATTCAAATCACCTGGTTAGTCAGTAGTCAAGCACACCAAGATACCTATAAGGTCTGAAGAGGGGCAATAAATCAAGGGAATTGCGAATTTGGTAGTGTCCTTGCTAAATTTTCGGTGAGACCACTCTCTTCTTGTGATAAGTGGCAGCTCATCATTCTTTTTTCCACTTCCCTTCCCTCTTAAAGACTCTCTTCTTGTGACAAGTAGCATCACATACTTCATTTCCCCACTTCTTTTCCCCTCAAAGCCTCTTTCCGTATGACAAGTGACAACATCTTCTTCATCTATTTTTCTACACCATTCTCTTCCCCTCAAACTCAAAATAGTTTTCGTATTTCAAATTTTTTCTAAGTTTTTTAAAACAAGTATTTTTTAACTACTTTCGAAAGTTTTTTGATCGAAACTTTTCAAACCGAAAGTTTATTGAATAGAACCTTTTTTAATTAAAGTTTTCTGAGTTGAAACTTTCCGATTTAAAATTTTTCGAGTTGAAAGTTTTCGAGGATACCCTTAAATTTATTAGTTTGAAGTTATCCTCAGTTTTAGTCATACCCATAAACCAAACGTCAAGTCTCCCATTGCGTATGCTGATACCGACTCAAGGATTTGATAGTAGGTTTACAATATAAAAGATTTGTGATTACATAATTTAATCTTGTGTTATTAATATAAATCACATGATTATTTCTTTCCTAAAAAGAGCACAATGCGCCTTTCAAGAAAGAAAGCGCCCCGCCGTTTCCATCGTAGTTAAGTTAAAAAAAAAGAGTTCCATTCTGGATGTTGCACAATCGCAGAGTTGTGTCCAACTGGAAGAGTAGAAGCTACAAACGGTCGACGGTTATTTCAGGAAAGTTACCGAACTGATGTAGACTGCAGGAAGACTGGTAAACTCGTCCAGTCAAAACATATATGCATCCCATTCTTTGATTGACAGATGATTCTTGCTCGACTCAGACTCAACAAGCAGTAACCTACTCCCTCCGATTACAAATAGTTATCGTTTTGAATATAGATACGGTCAAACTTTCAAAATTTTAACTATCAATTTCTTTTAAATATTTAAATTGTTTACATAAAAATCATATATATAGATTTATCTCGAAAAGTACTTTCATAATATTATAATTTTATTAGATTTCATAACTATATTATAATAAAAATTAGTCGTTAAAGCTATGTTTTGAAGACCACATCGATGTACAAAACAACAATATTTGTGACTTATTTAGGCTACTTTTTGTTTTTGTAATATTGCTGTTTTTGAAAGGTGTAATATTGCCGTTGGTTAATGCATTATTTGTACAAATCAAAGAAGCCCAGCAGGACAAGTGTGCTTAAGAACTAACCTTTCAACTTTTCATCAGAATTAAGGTCTGGTGGCACAGTTGACTAATGAATGGTGGCACAGTTTAATTTTTTGATTTGAGGATCTCATTGCAGCCCTTGATGTGGAAGAAAAGGCGAGAGCAAAAGATGCACCAAGCACCTCTAATCAGAACAATGCCAATGTCGTTGAGAAGAAATCATATGGCAAGAACTTCAAAGGCCATAAACCGAACAAGACAACTAGCTTTAAAAAGAAGAAAATTGAGAAAAGGGACATCAAGAACATCACCTGTTTTGTGTGCGGAAAGGATGGTCATATGGCAAAAGACTGTCGCTATCGCAAAAATAGGACAAATGAACCGGGCAAGAAAAATGCCAACGTGACCATAGGCGAGGCCTCGACTTCAGGAGGGTATGGTAATTCTCCTGTTGTCTTTTCAGCATGTCAATCCACCGATTGGTGGGTTGATACTGGTGCTAATGTTCACGTGTGTTCTGATGTTTCCTTATTTTCTTCTTACCAGGCAGCCGGGGCTTCCTCCGTCCTAATGGGGAACGGGTCGCATGCTTCTGTTCTTGGTGTTGGCACGGTGGATCTGAGGCTTACTTCAGGGAAGATTGTCCACTTGAAGAACGTGCAGCATGCGCCAACAATAAAAAAGAACCTCATTAGCGGTTCTCTCCTATGCAGAGATGGTTATAAGCTAGTATTTGAATCAAATAAAGTTGTAATATCAAAGTATGGGAACTTTGTTGGTAAAGGCTATGAGAGTGGAGGCTTGTTCCGCCTCAGTACTTTAGAGTCTTGTTATAATATGAATATTACAACTAGTTTGAATAAATGTGAGGCCAATATTTGGCATTCTCGTTTCTGTCATATTGGTTTTGATAGCATTGCTCGAATGTCCAGATTACAATTAATTCCAAGATGTGATATTGTCAAAGGATCAAAGTGCCATTCTTGTGTGCAAGCAAAGCAACCTAGAAAACCCTTTAAAGGATTAGAGGAAGAAAAGAACTTGGCACCACTAGATCTTGTCCATTCTGACCTGTGTGAGATGAATGGATTGTTGACAAAAGGAGGCAAAAGATATTTTCTAACTTTTATAGATGATGCAACACGTTATTGTTATGTGTATTTGTTGAAAACAAAGGATGAAGCTTTAAACTACTTCAAAATTTATAAGGTCGAGGTTGAGAACCAACTAGAAAAGAAAATTAAACGACTAAGGTCCGATCGTGGAGGAGAGTATATCTCTCATGAATTCTCCCGATTACATTACGAGCATGGTATAATCCATGAAGTTACACCACCATATTCTCCCCAATCAAATGGGGTAGCTGAGAGGAAAAACCGAACACTAACAGACTTGGTGAATGCCATGTTGGAGAGTGCCGGTATGCCTAAAATGTGGTGGGGGGAAGCTATATTAACAGCAAATTTTGTCCTAAACAGAGTAATCACTAAAAGGCGTGAGATTACTCCGTATGAGGGATGGAAGGGGAGAAAACCCAATGTTAATTTTCTGCGAACTTGGGGGTGTTTGGCAAAGGTCAATATACCATTGCAGAAAAAGAGAAAGCTTGGACCTAAAACAGTCGATTGTATTTTTCTAGGATATGCACATAACAGCACGGCCTATAGATTTTTAGTAGTAAAATCAGAAACTCCTGAGATTATTGCTAACACAATAATGGAGTCCAGAGATGCTTCATTTTTTGAGGATATTTATCCTATGAGAGCGAGTAGTACTTCACAAACCGAGAATAATCAAAGCGATAATAATAATAATAATGTTGAACCTACCACTATTTTCGAATCAATAAGTGATACACTACCAGTAGAAGATATTTCTGAGGAGGATAACAATTTAGTCACAGAGGCTCCTCGTAGGAGCAAGAGACAAAGGGTTGAGAAAACCTTTGGTGACGACTTTATTGTATACCTCGTGGATGATGTGCCAAAATCTCTTTCAGAGGCTTATGCATTACCTGATGCTGAGTATTGGAAAGAGGCGGTCCAAGCGAGATGGATTCCATCATGGCTAACGGGACTTGGAAGATCACCGATCTTCCTAGTGGGTGCAAACCTGTTGGATGCAAGTGGATCTTCAAAAAGAAGATGAGGACTGATGGTACTGTTGATAAGTACAAGGCAAGACTTGTGGCCAAGGGTTATACCCAGAAAAAAGGAGAGGATTATTTTGATACTTATTCTCCTGTTGCCAGATTAACCACCATTAGAGTGCTCATAGCATTAGCTGCTTCCCATGGTCTACACGTCCATCAAATGGATGTAAAGACAGCTTTCCTTAATGGAGAGTTGGAGGAAGAAATCTATATGGAGCAACCAGACGGTTATGTGATTCTTGGACAGAAAATAAAGTGTGCAAATTATTAAAATCCTTGTATGGCCTAAAGCGAGCTCCTAAGCAATGGCACGAAAAGTTTGATAAAACTTTGACAACTGCTAGTTTTCTTTGTTAATGAGGCGATAAGTGTGTATACTATCGTTATGGTGGGGGTCAATGTGTTATTTTGTGTTTGTATGTTGATGACATACTGATATTTGGGACAAACACTGCTGTAATTAACGAGGTCAAAACTTTCTTATCTCGATGCTTTGATATGAAAGACTTGGGAGAGGCAGATGTTATTCTGAATATTAAATTGATCAAGAATGAGGATGGGATCATTTTGCACCAATCCCATTATCTGAGAAAATTTTGAGTCAATTCGGTTTGAGAATTGCAAAATCTCCCAACACCTTATGATCCAAGTGTTAAGCTTCGGAAAAATCAAGGGTTAGGAAAAGATCAATTGAGATATTCACAAATTATTGGGTCCCTTATGTATCTAGCTGGTGCCACAAGACCTGATATCTCATTTGCTGTGAGCAAATTAAGCGGTTTACATCTAACCCGGAGATGATCATTGGGAGGCACTTGAAAGGGTGTTGCGCTACTTGAGAGGCACAACATCTTATGGAATACACTATCTTGGGTATCCATCTGTTTTAGAAGGATATAGTGATTCCAATTGGATCTCGATGTGGATGAGATCAAAGCTACAAGTGGTTATGTTTTTACTTTAGTGGTGTTTAGGTTTCATGGAGGTCTTGCAAGCAGACCATATTGACGAGGTCAACCATGGAAGCTGAACTCGTAGCACTAGACACGACCACCGTTGAGGCCTGAATGGCTTAGAGAGCTCTTGTTGGACTTGCCATTGGTTGAGAAACCAATACTGGCGATCTTAATGTCTCGCGATAACCAAAAAGTGTTGACTAAGGTTATGAGTACTAAGGATAACATGAAGTCCTCCGGACATGTGAAGCGAGGCTTAAAGCTGTCGAGAAAATTGAGAAACTCGGAGTTATTCTTTGTGAATTATATTCGCATCGAGAAAAATCGCAGATCCTTTTACAAAAGGACTTACAAGGAAAGCGATTTCCATTGCGTCTATGGACATGGGCATGAGGCCTGTTTGAGTTACACCACAACGGTAACCCATATCTTCCTGATCGGAGATCCCGTGAATTAGGTAATGGGAAAAACAAGTTGATGTTGTAACAAGAGAGTACATATTATTGAATTGTACCCATGTCCTAATAGACAAAGTACTCTTGACTGTACGGAAGGTTGGCTTAAAGCCTTAATGTATTCTAGTGTTTAAAAAATAAAGGTATTGGCCTACAGGATACCTATAATGAATACACCTACTTGAGCCCAAGCTGTGAGGTCGCAGATTCACGAGAATTGGGCATTCTCTAGAAAGCTCATGAGCGGATAAGGAGCATGACCATATAACGCTCCGTTTAGGCGTGGTTTATTGGCGCCTAGTATCGGTTGTGATTTTTAAGTGAAGTCGATCACGAAAAGACTGTGAATTCAAGGCATAGTCCATTCATCAAGCTGTGAGAGGATGAACCTTGCTAATCTAGGTGCAAGTTCAACCGTGCACGGGACTTACACCAAAAGATCGGTATATTAACAATACATCAGTATAGCAATCTTTGTTATCTTTTCTGCTGTTTGCTTTGGAATTGGTGGGGGATTGTTAGAAATTGGCCCATTGGGTGGCCCATTTCCTTTAATTCCAAAGCATGCATGGTTTAGTACCATATTGCCTAGCCAAGTGGAGGAAAGGCAATTTAAAAGGTGGAGTCCTTGCCACCTCTTGATTAATTACACTTGGCATTAGAATGGCATAGGGTGGACAGTGGCTAAACACACACGCACGCACGCGCGCATTCGCGTATTTTCGCGTGAAAATTCGCGTGACTTGTGACTTGCGACGAGCGACCGCGCCGTGTCGTAATGTGTATCCTGACACTTTGAATTCACCTTTTTTGTTTTACTGAATCCTGCATTTATCTCTCCATTCAATCTGTTTAAATGCGATTTAAACATATATTTGAATTCTGTGTCATTATGCAGTCAGTTACTAGTGAGTTAACTGACATCATGAGGTCAGTTTCTTGTGCGAGTGTATATAAACTCCTGGAGACGTCCAGGACAGAGATACAGAATTTCTCCTCCATTCTTCCTCCCCATCTCTGGATTGCTGTACTATTGTGTTGAGCTGTCGAACCTCGCCGGCCTTCCTCCTCGGCGTGCACCGTGAAGGAGGGTGAGCGGTATCTCCGAACCGTTGCCGCAGAGTTCACCTGCACGGGGCGGCAATAAGGTTTCTGGGCAGCGCATCGGCGCGACCGCTCTGCTTCTTCCTCGACGTCGACTACTTCCACGTCTGCTCTGCGCTGCTTCCTTTTCTTCAACAAGCCCAACAGTAAGTAATTCGTGTGATACATCAACTACGTTAATATTCAATTCTTGAGCTTTTTCTGGAGTACAATGTGTTACCTGTTGTTTTATGCATCTCTAGTCTTGTGTTACTTTTGCCTCAATATAAAATCTGGAATAAAAACATTGCACAAACTTCCAACATTCCAGAAACCTTAGAATAGTTGAACCGTTGATGCCCGAATGGTCATCTTCCTCATTTCTGAACAATACTCAACTCCTGATCATTTCTGAACAATACACAACTCCTGAACATGAGGAAGAACAGAACAATCATCAAATTAATGATCGTTGTCTTCTCTACAAGTGTACGTTACTACTCCTTAGACATAGATAACAAATAAAATTTTGCACGTCAATCATCGATGCCTGTTAGACGAGTGTAGATCACTCAAAACTTACTGTGTGCCAGCTCGTTAACTAGCATCCTTGCATACGTAGCAAACAAAGGAGCTGCTGCATCGATCGTACCAACAGATGAGCTACACCGATCCAAACGATCGAGTATGGTACGTTGCTTTGTTCTCAAGATAGCTCCCCTTACAGGCCCTCTAGTAAAACCCTAGCTGCCTGCCTGACTACGAGGTGCATGGGCAGGCACTAATGGCGACGCAAATGTTGAGGAGCGAGGTATATATCGATGCACGACACCGATGCTTCCGCAGCAAGCGTCGCTTTGATATGCCATGTTTGCTAGCTGTAGTAGTCGTTCGGAACCATGAATATGTATAGAGGCCGGTCAGTCAGCCACTGCGTGGACATGAAGCTAGGAACCATGCATGCACACACTTCATGCTGTGACATGAAGCATTAGAGTAGGCACAAGAGCCTGCAGGTGCAGGAGATATATATAGATATAGTGTAACAATTCTAGGGTCGATAAATCAAGAATTCAACATAAGACTTCCCATTGATCGATGAACAGAAAGCATGAACTATTTCAGGGGATAAAACGAGAACACTCTAATGCAGTAGTAATGCTTGATATGGTCGATACTGATCATAAGTATCTCTAATGCCTGAATATATGTGAGGACCAACCTAGCTATTAAGTGGAGGATTCAAGGGAGACTCGCAGAGAGCAACAGATCAACTGGAATTTAGCTAGAACGTGAAATTTTATTTGTTCAATTAATTGAGTATTTAATTGAGCTTTTAAACTTGATGGGTAGGATTTTGCAGGTCATACTTTTAGCCCTTCGTACGAACAATAGAACTGTGATAATAATTATGTTGGAACTACCGAGAACTTTTTTGTTGCCGCAATGCCTCTCTCGGCGTTTTTTATTTTCTTCAACTTATATAGAAACCTAGATTACATGTTGAGCTAACAAACTTTATCTAAACTAATTCGATCAACTAAATAACTGCTAACAAACTCTATCCTGATTACAAGATTATCTCTAACATTCACCCCATAATCTTGTAATTAATATCAAATTTTTGACACAACTCTAACTTATTAAGGCAATCGGTCTCAACTACGATTTACCCGACACATACTCGACACAGGATGGAGAACACAGGTCCTCAACATCGCGGACTTATCTTCGACGAACTTCTTTGGACGGCGAACACATCTCCTCAACATCCCGGACTCGTCTTCGACGGACTTAACTTTAGACGGCGAACACATCTCTTCAACGCCCGGAGTTAATTTTGACAGACTTGACATAGGACGACGAACACACCTCTTCAATGTCCCGGACTCGACTTAGCACACGCAGCAGCTTTCTTTTGATCTTCTCATGCAGCATGATCTCTTCTGATGCGCACGATATCTCTGAAGGAACTCGCACACATTTATCTTGTAAACACAACTCGCACAAGAACTCATTTTTTTTCTTCACGGCCAACCGCACACACCTCTGCTCCTACTACCAAGATCGACACACAATTTATCCCCCCATGCGTGCATGCATGGTTCCATGAGGCACATCAACATTACAAGCATCCATGCTGTGCCCGCATGCATGCGCACGTCTCTGCACCAGCGCGACCTTAGTTGCGACACGCCCGCACGCGTTGTCGCACGGCCGAAAGCCGCACAGCACCACCGTAGATCCATGCGCCCCGCATGCGCACCCACCGTCGATGCCGCACTTCACTCGCAGCTGCACCGCCGTGGACTCCGACATCGCTCTGGTTTCCCTACCCGAAGCACACAGAACCACCGTGCCGGCCTGCTTCAGCGCACGCCTCCTGAGGTTCGTCCGCCTACACGCCGCCGTCGCCTTCCGCTGCGTCGCGAGCACGCGCGCGCAACGCCACCCGAACACGCTACCTGCACGCGTGCGCAATGCCCTTGCACCGGTTCCGTGCCATCTTCCACTCCACATGTGCCTGCTAGCCGCCTTGCGGAGCTCCTGAGATGGCCGCCCCGCCTTGGCGACGTAGAACTTGGAGAGCCTGGTCTCCTGCTGCGCAATCTGGGCGCCCTGGATACGAGACTCGCCTTCCTTCTTTTTTTTTTTCTTCGCTTGCACTTCGCATTGCCTCTTTTTCTTGAGTCACGATCTTTTTTTACAGTTACACAAATATTAAAGTATGAATGAAAGTTAGATACTGATTACTTATCCCTTCGTTTGCTTCAAGATTTATGCAACTTGTATTAGGAAAGAAAGCATTGAAGCACTGCTGACACTAATTCACATGTTATACTGAAAAAATGACGACAATATTGTGCCTCATGCCATGGATTGGCATATTGATGAGTCCTTAATTATATCAAGACTAGTCAATTTCTTGTTCACGGTTCTTACAATATTACATGGTTGGATGTGCCAAATTCTTATAATTAGTATGCACAAGGTTGATTCTTCAGACATAAGTGCTCTCAACTCTCGGGTAAAGAGGAGTACAAACGATATTAGGTTTCTGAATTTCAGGGCTTTCAGTAACAGTGCAAGTTCCAACCAAGCTTATGAGGGTGTGAAACATCGTCTTTGGAAAAATAAAGGTTTATACAAGAAATTGGATGGTATACGGAGAGAACCAAACTATTAATTAGATTTTGACCCTAGCTAACATGTAGTATATAATTCGCATTAGCTTTCTATTTATGCATATAAGGTCACCGAAACGAAAAGGAGGGCCGTGACCTTTTGTTAGCCTCCACAGTTAAGCTACACCGGTTCTTCTGGCCCCTTCATATTTTTCTTCTAATTAATACTCCTATTAGGAACTACATTAAAAAGTGTGAAAGTTGACAGAGGTAAAACAGCTTATGTGAAAATCGCCTATAACTTGGAGATATTAATTCCAGGTAATTAATCAACTTTATTAGTGCACACACACATACAGGAGCAAAAATCACCACCAAACATTTAGGCTCAGTTTTGGAACATGTGAATTTTGTCAAAAAATCCTACAAGATTTATAATACTAGATGTGGATGCATGATGCCACGTCCCACGAGGGAAACGATACGTGGATAGAAGCATTGTCCGAAAAAGCCCCTGCTTTGCTTTACGAACTAGGTAGAGCTACGTGGTGTACGTCGCGTCAGGCGAATTTTGGTTTGGAACTGGACGCAATTTTCTGGAAACTCGAGGATTCTATTTGCAAAAGGCCGTGGTCCGCTCTGGATGAAATTTTCTGAAATCGCGAGTTTTTTTTTTTTTTGCAAAAGAGGTGGCAAGAGGACCTAAATGCATTTTCATAAACTTCGAAAATGTTTTTTTTTTTGGCCAAATAGCCGGTGGACTTAAACACATTTTTGAAATTTCTGGAGGAACCTAAGTGCAATTTCGGAATTTCTGAAAGGCCTTTTTGCAAAAGAGATGGTAGGAGGATCTAAACACAAATTCTAAACTTCTGAAGGGCCTCCTGCGAAAATCGGTGACGTAGAGGGGCGGCTGAGCCGGAACCCCTCCACCTTTAATATAAGTAGTGTTTCCTGTAAAATTCTAGCAAAAAACATGTGTTCCAGCCAGCCTTAATGTTTTTACACTAATGCCAAAGCTAGCTAATAAGTCAGAAAATAGCCAATTTAGTGATCTTGGTTAATTTTTTTTATTTTGCTTCGATAGTTGTTTTAAAGTTTCATTGTTTCTTCAAGCTTTTAATATTAAATTCCTCACAAATAAAATCAGTTCTAGCAATAATGACCACATTTCCGATCAGTTTTCCATAACCGGCGGTAACTAGCCGGTTACCACCAGGTAATGGAATTAATCCTGATCTCCACGTACGATGTGCCTCAACCACTGGGAAATTACTAGTAGTGCTCCCTTAATTTCTAGTATAGTACCCATGCTAAAGTTACGACGGTAGTACACCCGTTTATCAATTAAATGAGAAGATAAGTATGAATATAACACTTAATAATAAATAATCACAGTGCCCGCATACGAGTACAAAAATGACTTAATAATAAATAATCACAGTGCCCGTATACGAGTACAAAAATGAAGATATAACACTTAATAATATTTTTCGCTAAACGTTTTTCGTATGCTCTTAAGACTTGTTCTTATGTCTTGAGGGATGTTTTCTGCGCACTCATTCTACTTGTATTTTAGTATTTTAATTAAGAAATACTTCCTGAGGATAGGTGAACTCTGTAAGTACATTGTAGAGCATTATCAGTATAGACCTACTTTACAACCTTATAAAAAGTGATTAATAAAATAGATAGTACCGACCATGCAGATCCGTGCATTAAACTGTTAACCATTTCAGATGTGTATGAAGTTCATGACCAAATAACCTGTCAAGTTCCTGCACAACATTTAATTGCTACATGTAAGTGCACAAAAATTTAGCTATTTACTAATCATGTGTAAATAACTTATCGGTCTATTGTTTTTGGAACAGACTTTGGAACTACAATGCGCCAATCATAGATATCGTCGTTCCATGAGGGATTTACTATCCTCATAGCATGATCGAATATTATACCAATTTTTGTATTCTACCAAGATAGTAACTGGATGGTTTATCCGTTGGAACCCATCCGGGTAGAGGTGTTGGATAAATAACGGAGATAACCCTGTCCTTCATGTCGAACGATAACATGCTGAATCGTCCTCCGTAATAAAAAGGCAGCATAATCTACAAATATAGATATTATATCATTTACAAACATATATAGTAACATAATAAAGCGTCAAACAATTTATTAAGCAAAGCTTACCATTCGGCATTCAGACAACACAATTCCAGTCTCAGGCCAAGAGTCAAATAATTTTGCAAGCTTCTCATCTTCAACCTTGACACGAAACTTATGGTACCGTCGGTAATTACAAAGTGGTTGCGATAAATTAAAACATTAAAAAATAGCTAGTTGATTATTGCATAATGTGTATATATATAACGCAAAAATATCAAAGCATACACAGAACTGTAAATCTAGGTAGTGGCATATGGGATCCCTGAAATACATGATTTCATCGCTTGCGAGCATGCGCACCCCTACATTAAAGCAATCAGTTCATGAGCTAGCAAGCACTTGAGGCCAAGTTGAACTTAGACAGTTCTGTATGTACCTTTGTCCAGGCATGAAAGAGCCGACGTCGCCGGTCGCCGTCGTCGCACGCGTGCGTATGTATGTACGCCGACGTCGTCGGTTGCCGTCACCGTCGTCGCACGCCTACGTATGTATGTACGTCGCCGTCGCCGCACGTAAAAGCCTCATGGTCTCGCCGAACGGCTGGAGGTATGGCACCTCCGTCCCGGCGTTTGGGCGTTCTTTAGTTAGGAATTCCCGGGACCTGTGCAAGGAACACGGGAAAGGAAGGCATGGATTCAGTTTGTATTTTTTAGAGGATTATGTTGTATATGAGATCATGCAAGGAAGAAAGGATGTGAAGATACGAGTGGTTTTTTAAACGCCTGCAGCAACCTTATCTTGTGATCATAGTGTAGGTACTACATATTTGGAAGGTGTAACATTCCAAAATTTGGCCTAATTATGTTTTTATTTCTTAAATGTGCATTTATGATTTTCTGGAGTTTATTTGGATTTTTCTGGATTTATTAGAATTAAATTCAAATCAAGTTTATTGCCTTTTATTCGAATCTATTTAAATTTATGCAAAGTCAAAATAAAGTTTTGCCGAAAATATTTTATTTGAGTCCAGAATGTCTCAAAGTATTTTTGAGATTTTTCTTGGATTTTTCCTAATAGTTTTATCGCTTAAAATAAATAAAATGAATTTCTGTAATTATTTTAAATGAGAAATCTTTTAAATTCGACATGAACAGTACCGGGCCGAGCCCAAGTACTGTGCGCATGGGGCCCATTTCTGTGCAGCCCAGTGCTTCGCGCCGCCGGCCCGTTCGGCCCGTTTTCTAGATGGAATCACCGTATCCGTCGGATCTTGATCGGAGGGTGAGTATTTGTTCTTAATCGGAGAAACCCTAGCGATCTTGAGCCGTTGGATCGGGTCGCGTGGAGGGTCCGGATTTCGCCACGTCATGCGCGCAAGTGTCCGTCCGATTCACGACGCGTGGGACGGTCGAGACCGTCTTCTCGGGACTCGTCGCCGTAACGGACTCGGACGGCGCCGCCGCAGACGAACGAACTCCGCCGGACACGGCCGTCGAGGGCCTATTTAAGCGCGGACCCGCCCGAGGTGAATCCATCTGCGCCGTTCGTTTTCCCGCCACCGTCGCTGGAATCGCCGTCGTCTCGTCGCTAGGACTCGCGGAGGTTGTCGCGAGCGCCGAGGGTTTTCGCGGATTCCGTCGGCCTTGGGACGTTCTTGACCGCGGTGGAACGATTCGGATTCGCCTCCTTGCGCGAACGGATCCGCAACTTCACCTCGTCGAATCGCGCCAAACGCCGCGCTCTGGTCTTCTTCTTCGCTGCCGATGAGGTCTCGCCGTCGCGCCTCCATCGCCGATCCAGTAAGCCGGCCGTCGATTGAAATCCGACGATGGGCGTGTTGCCACGATCGTGAGATCGGTGGCCGTCCGTCTGTCTTGGCGGATCGATCAAGCCGCGTGTAGGGCGATTAGATTGGCGCGCGTCGGTGCTGGTGCCGAGGCGCCGTGGGACCGGTCTCGCCGTGGTCCGTGACTGCGTCGTGGACTCGATCCATACGCCGAGACACGTGTCGGCTTGTGATTGGCCGAGATCTCGGCGACGTCATGCTTGCGTCATAATTGCATTTTTCAATTGGAAAAATAATCCGATTAGAAATTCTGTGATGATGACGTCATCATGAGGTCACGCTGACGTCATAAATCAGTTTTCGAATAAAAATAAATCTGTTAATTCGAATTTCGATTTTACGATTTCATTATTTATTTCAAACTTCAAAAGGCTATATCTTTTGCATCGTAACTCGGATTTGAGTGATTCCAGTTTCTAAAAATTTGTAAAATTGAGATCTATTTAATGGTGAATTTTATTTGATTTTTGGAGTTCAATTGCTCTCTGTTTTGGTATTTATTTGCTTTTCTCCTGATGCAGCGTAGACGTTGAATTGTGCGACACTTTCGAGGAAGATCCAGCAAATCAAGAGCAAGCTTCAGATCAAGATCAGGACCTATTCTAAGGCAAGTTGTGCTTTGATCATGTTGAACCCATGTTTATAAAATTGCTATATTTGTTTTACCCTATTGCATATATTTCAAATATACAATTGTTTCAAGTTAGATTGGGCTTAGCTAATATACCAGATTGATCTATACCCTACCTTGTCATTGTATGCCATGATCCATTGTCACCCTAGTTTGGTTTAATATAGTTGGTTAATAATTATAATCAACATTGGAGCTTTAGACCGTATTAGTTGCTTAGCCATGCCACGTCATCACATGTGTCAGAATCATTGGTAATTAATCTTGATTAATGGAATATGGAACAATGTTATGAACTTGTGTGTCATGTGGATCACACGATGAGATTGAGTTGTTGTGGCGAGTCATGTCACGCAACGATGTTGAATTGTTGATGGCACGTGGTGCTTGGTAATCAACGGGGTGATAATCATTTAGATTGGGGCAAGTGGCAAGGGGCGAGGAGGCCAAGGTGGGCCCGATGGGCAGATGGTATGTGGATGTCTTGCCTTGATCACACTAAGGACTTAACCTTGCAAGCCTTTGATCTGAGTCAATCATGCAACCACATGTCTGGTATGGGCCAGCCTAGCTGAGTAATTTGCAATGTCTTAATTTTGATACTATCGTGGACGGTGTGAGTTCCCGAGTTATGGTGTAATTCACATGGCGCAAGAGGGGGGCCCTGGTTATGGTTTTCGGACCGCGGTGTTGAAACCTTAGCGGGTAGTATCCGGTTAAGCCAGAGCATTGTAAAGGCTTTGTTATAATCACTCGCCTTGGTGGTGTTTGGTTGTATCACGTGGGTAAAGTGCATAACCTCTGCAGAGTGTGAAACTATTCGGATAGCCGTGCTCGCGGTATTGAGCAATGCTCGGGAATTACAGTTAAGGGTTAGCTTAATTAATTGGACAACATGGTTGGGATGGCGGAATGCCATATGGAAGATGAAATTTGACTTAGGATTGGAAACTTGATTTACTTGAGAAATATTGAACTTATTTACTATTGTTATTTGTTTTACATTCTTTACGATCTATTTATTATATATGTTCATAAATGCTGCTTATTGCAAAATAGCCATGATAGCCTATCCATTGGAATAAGCTTTACATATAGATACATAGAATTGCATTCTGTGCACAACTTGTTGAGTGCTTTAAGTACTCACCCTTGCAAAACAACAATAATCAACAGTTGAGGAATCTACACCTGTGTTGGAAGATGAAGTCCAGGAAGACACGAGTCATTAGGGTCCGAGCCTTGTCGGTTGCCTGTGGTGAACTGATGAGCTATCTACGTTTCTACTTTTCGCTACTTAATTACTAGTTTATGTTTCCAGTCTTGCCCTGCGTGGCTTAATAATGTAAGTTGGTCATAACATCATACATTTAGCTATATCAATAAATGAACTATTATGCTATTATCGTTGTGTATGATGTGATATGTACCAATGTTAAGCTGTGTGCACTAGCGTTGATCCTGGGACTAGTGCGGTAAACACAGTGGGTTCGAATCAGTGGATTCGGGTCCTTACAGAGGTGGTATCGAGCATCTTGTTGTAGGTCTTGGCCCTAGATAGTGTGGAGGTGTCTGTGTGAGTCCAAAACTATTTTCTAAAAGAAAATCTAAACATGACTAATAAAACACTCTCGACTCATCTCATTCTCTACTTCTCACCTTTGCTGAATTTACCGTTTTACTTGCCGTTTTGGGTGGAGCTCTTATCCAAAGTTCTTGTGGAGCAAATGCCGATTGTTCCGACCTTCGAGGAGTCAGCTGGTGGCTATGCCATGGAGCTGTGGAGAGTTCTTCAGACGCTGGGAAACTTTTACCGTCCGCTTTACCGAGGAGGCAGCTGGTCAGTTAATGGTGTACACCGGGGATTTATTTGCAAGCTGATTATCTACGCTCGGGACAACGAGGAAGCTAGCAGGCCAATCAACATCTCTGCCAGAAGATTCTCGTATGAGGTTGCAATTCAGGAGGTCGCTCGACTTGCTCTTCGCCGTGTCTGCCGCGACTACGCCGACGAGCTTCACGACTCAGTGTTCCGCCTTCACCCAGACGTTCAAGCATGCCGACGCCGACGGATCGTGGAGAACGAGTGTGCCACTGCGGTACACCTTGCGGAGTTCGCCTTGCCGGGAGGATCATATGAGAGAGACTACTCAGAGCCGGAGGCGTATGCGAGGCACTCAGAGTGGCAGAGCAGGAGCTTGAGGTGACCCGTGCTTCAGCCATCGGGATGATCACTGAGCTGGGAGAGGCCCTAGAGGCGGTCGAGAACGAGCTGGAGCGCGTGACTCGAGAAGTTCAGGAGCCAGCAGAGGAGTCCGAGGAGGATCCCGAGGAGCGAGAGTGGGAGCCAGAGGGGAGTGCAGACCCCGTTGTTGCAGAGGACCCAATAGTAGGTCATCAGGATAGGTTCGCTCCTATGCCCGCTCATCCGCCGGTGTATGCGCCGGGTCAGCCTCAGCCAGGGTGGCTGGATGAGTGAGTGTTAGCCTTGGAGCTGTGTTGAGACTCGAGTGTGAGTCGCGTCTTTAAGTTAGTCTTTACCTCTTTAGTTGACGTTAAGGTTTTGTGTTTAGTTTGCTTCTTTGTAATGCTGAGTGTGCAGTATGTGTTGCAAAGCTTGTAGGCTTAAATAAGCAGCCATACCAAGAATAATAAAGAATTATTTCAGTTGGGTATGACCTATCTCCCCGCTTTAGAAAGTCTTACTTCTTATCTATGCTACATCTACCTTTCCTAACCCAAGAGGCAATCATCAGATGGTGAATACTCGAGGGAACAACGGAGCTTCAGGAAGTGGACTGCGCCAGAACGACAACACCAACGACAGAGGCAGCCCTCAACCACCGTCAGTAGACATGCAGAATCTGGGAGCGTTTCTTGCAGCGCAGACTCAATTGATGCAGACTATGATGCGCAGATCAAAGAGATGACCAACGCAGCGACCGGCAACAACAACCCAGAGCTCGAACAACCATGGTGGACCCGACCTCACTCAAAGCTATCAGTTTTATGAGGACTAGGCCACCAACTTTTCAGAAATGTGAACCCTTTGGAAGCCGATGGCGCCTTAGGACAATTGAGAAGAAGCCGCACATCACTCGGTGTGAGGGCAATGAGAAGGTGCTCACGCCTCTCATCAATTGGAAGGAACCGCCGCAGAATGGTGGGAGAATTCTGTGCCGCTCATGGAGCCCCACAAGAGATCACACAGGAGGAGTTTACTAATGCTTTCCGCTAGTATCATGTCCGGAGGGAATGATGGACCTTAAGAAGGAAGAGTTCGGGGCTCGAAACAAGGAGGCCAACCGGTGGCGAATACGAATAAATTTACTCGATTAGCTCGCTATGCCCTCGAAGACGTAGCGACAGATAAAGCTAAGCGCCTCGTTTCATGAAGGGACCGAACGGGATCGCAGTGGACTGATCACCCACAATTTTCCGATTTTCAGAACTAGTTAATAAAGCTTTGATCCTAGAAGATAAGCGCAAAGAGTCGGTGAAACCGTAAGCGCTTAATGACTAATCGGTGGGCGTCCAAACCATCTACGTTTGAGGATGTCACCACAACAATTTGCTAGATTCCAACCACCAGCTGTGAACAAGACATCAACCCCTGCGCCTCGCCTTGCTAATCAGAACTTTCAGACACCAGCACAGGGCAACAATGCGCCAGGAGGGAATCAACAGTCTGCCGTGAAAAGATGCTATACATGCAATGAGCCAGGGCACTTTTCTAATAGGTGTCCACAGAAGGGAGGCATCACGCCAGTTCGTTTCAACTTGGGAACAACACCTGCCAAATCACCAGCCTCAGGAGGAAATCGTGCGCCAGTCAAGTGGAGCAACCCGCAATCAACGGGCGTGGAAGGATCAACCACATCACCGCCGATGGAGCTCGGGAGGCTACGGGCGTCGTCTTGGGTAAGTTTCGGTCAACTCGATTACACTGCTGATTTTGTTTGATTCGGGAGCTTCGCATTCGTTTGTTTCTCAAAGTTTTGCAACCAAGAATGGATTTAAAGTGGTGAATCTTAAGTGTGTGCTCTTAGTCCAAGCCCCAGGATCTGAGCTTAGATCTAGCCTTGGGTGTTTGGGAGCTAAGTTGCTTATGGATGGGATAGAATTCCTAGCGAATCTTATCTTGATAGATGCGCAATCCCAAGACGTCATCCTTGGAATGGATTGGCTGTCTAAGCATAAGGTCGTTTTGGATTGTGGCCGAAGGATCGTGACTTTGGAAGGCCCTAGTGGCAAGAAAGTAGAGTTTCAGCGACCGCGATTCGCGATGGGCGATTAATGGTCAACGGCGTGAAAACCATCGGCATGGAAGATGTGCGAAGAGCAGGAATACCGGATGTGTTTCGGAAGATTTGCGAGATTGCCACCGGACCGTGATATTGAGTTCGTGATCGAGTTAGCGCCAGTGCAAAGACCGATATCAAAAGACCATATCGGATGCCTACAAGCGAGTTAGTGGAAATAAAGAAGCGATTGAGGAACTGCAAGAGAAAGGTTTCATTAGACCAAGTTCATCGCCGTGGGGAGCCCCGGTTTTGTTTGTTCGTAAAAAGGACGGAAGTCTTAGAATGTGCATCGATTATCGTGCACTGAATGAAGTAACGATCAAGAATAAGTATCCGTTGCCCAGGATCGATGACTTATTTGATCAATTAAGAGGAGCTGGAGTTTTCTCCAAGATAGATCTTCGTTCGGGATACCATCAGTTGAAGATCCGAGCGGAGGATGTGCCTAAGACTGCGTTTTCTACGCGATATGGACATTATGAGTTCACAGTCATGTCATTTGGATTGACTAATGCCCCGGCATATTTCATGAACATGATGAATAAGGTTTTCATGGAATATTTGGATAAGTTTGTTGTAGTCTTCATAGACGATATCTTGGTTTACTCGAAGACAGAGGAAGAGCACGCAGAACATCTAAGAGTGGTTTTAGACAGGCTACGAGAGCATCAGCTGTATGCTAAGTTTAGCAAGTGTGAATTTTGGAAGGAGAAAGTAGAATTTCTTGGTCATGTAATGACTACTAAAGGAGTAGCAGTTGACCCAAGCAAAGTGGACTTGATGTTGCATTAGGAGCAACCAAAGTCATTACCAGATCCGTAGTTTTACGGGAATGGCGGGATATTACCGTCGGTTCATAGAGGGATTCTCGACAATTGCTAAACCCCTGACGCAGTTGTTGAAGAAAGAAAAGAAATTTGCATGGACGCCAGAGTGCGAGACAAGCTTTATGGAATTAAAGAAGAGTTTAACAACAGCCCCCGTATTAGTACTGCCAGATGTGCAGAATGGATTTGATATATACTGCGATGCTTCAAAGCAAGGCTTAGGGTGCGTGTTAATGCAAGAAGGCAAAGTCGTTGCTTATGCGTCGAGACAGTTAAGACCGCATGAAGTGAATTACCCAACGCATGATTTGGAGTTAGCTGCCGTAGCGCATGCCTTGAAGATATGGTGTCATTATCTCATAGGAAATAGATGTGAAATATATACAGATCATAAGAGCCTAAAATACATATTCACTCAAGCAGACCTGAATATGAGACAGCGAAGGTGGCTTGAGCTAATTAAGGATTATAATGTGGGAATCCATTATCATCCCGGAAAAGCCAATGTGGTGGCAGATGCTCTGAGTCGAAAGAGCCATAGCGCAAATACATTGACAATGGAGGATCAACCAGAATTATGCAAGGAATTTCAGAAACTAAGGTTGGAGGTCGTTCCGCAAGGAATGGTAGCTGCACTCGAAGTGAGGCCAACACTGGAGGATCAGGTTAGTGAAGGCCAGAAAGATGACGATAAAATTTCTAATATCAAGACTAAAAAGGAAGAAGGCCTAGCCGCAGATTTCACTCTGGCTGAGCAAGGAACCATGTTTTTCAAAGGCCGAATTTGCGTGCCGGATAAAAAGGAACTGAAACAATTGATTCTTGAGGAAGCTCACGATTCTAAGTACTCGATTCATCCAGGAAGTGCCAAGATGTACCAGGATTTGAAAGAGAGATTTTGGTGGCCTAACATGAAGCGTGAAGTAGCTGAGCATGTTGCTTTATGCGACGTATGTCAGAGAGTAAAAGCCATGCATCAAAGACCCGCTGGTTTGTTGCAGCCATTGAAAATTCCGGAATGGAAGTGGGAGGAAATCGGAATGGATTTTATTACCGGTTTACCTAAAACTCAGAGAGGATACGATTCCATTTGGGTTATTGTGGATCGTCTAACCAAGGTCGTCCATTTTATCCCAGTAAAGACCACTTACTCAGGAGATCGTTTAGCAGAGTTTTACATGTCAAAGATTGTATGTTTGCATGGAGTGCCCAAGAAGATTGTGTCGGACAGAGGAACCCAATTTACCTCGAGATTTTGGAACAAGTTGCACGAAGCCATGGGGACTCGTCTAAACTTCAGTACAACATATCATCCGCAGACAGATGGTCAGACTGAAAGAGTAAATCAGATTTTGGAGGATATGTTGAGAGCTTGTGCTTTAGCTTATACTGCGATATGGGATAAGTGTTTGCCATATGCGGAATTTAGTTACAACAATAGCTATCAAGCTAGCTTGCAGATGTCACCGTTCGAGGCATTGTATGGGCGTGCTTGTCGTACTCCGTTGAATTGGAACGAAACAGGAGAACGTTTGGTTTTCGGGCCAGATATCCTCGAGGAAGCCGAAAGTCAAGTCGCAATGATCAGAGAAAGGTTGAAGATAGCACAGTCAAGACAAAAAAGCTATGCCGACAACCGTCGTCGAGATTTGAGTTTTGAACCAGAAGATCATGTGTATCTTAGAGTTACCCCTCTTAAGGGCGTTAAAAGATTTCATGTTAAAGGGAAGCTTGCACCAAGATATGTTGGTCCGTTCAAGATTCTGAGCCGTCGAGGAGAGGTAGCTTATCAGTTAGAGTTGCCTCAGTCCTTGGCAGGAGTGCATGATGTATTTCCTTGTGTCGCAGCTTAAGAAGTGTCTCAGAGTGCCAACAGAGCAAACCCCGTTGGATGCAATAGAGCTGCAAGAAGATTTGACTTACAAAGAGCAACCAGTCAGAATTTTGGATGTTATGGAGCGCAAGACCAGAAACCAGTCTATTCGCTTTTGCAGAGTTCAGTGGAGCAATCATTCCGAAAATGAAGCCACTTGGGAGCGAGAAGAAGATTTGAAGTCAGAATTCCCGAACCTTTTCTTTAGCTAGCCCAGAATCTCGGGTCGAGATTCTGTTAAGGGGGGAGGTTTCTAACATCCCAAAATTTGGCCTAATTATGTTTTTATTTCTTAAATGTGAATTTATGATTTTCTGGAGTTTATTTGGATTTTTCTGGATTTATTAGAATTAAATTCAAATCAAGTTTATTGCCTTTTATTCGAATCTATTTAAATTTATGCAAAGTCAAAATAAAGTTTTGCCGAAAATATTTTATTTGAGTCCAGAATGTCTCAAAGTATTTTTGAGATTTTTCTTGGATTTTTCCTAATAGTTTTATCGCTTAAAATAAATAAAATGAATTTCTGTAATTATTTTAAATGAGAAATCTTTTAAATTCGACATGAGCGATGCAGGGCGAGAGCCAAATGGCATGCGCATGGGGCCCATTTCATGCAGCCCGGTGCTTGCGCACGGCCGTTCGCCCGTTTTCTAGATGGAATCACCGTATCCGTCGGATCTTGATCGGAGGGTGAGTATTTGTTCTTAATCGGAGAAACCCTAGCGATCTTGAGCCGTTGGATCGGGTCGCGTGGAGGGTCCGGATTTCGCCACGTCATGCGCGCAAGTGTCCGTCCGATTCACGACGCGTGGACGGTCGAGACTTCGTCTTCTCCGGGACTCGTCGCCGTAACGGACTCGGACAGCGCCGCCGCGTACGGAATGAACTCCGCCTCGGACACGGCCGTCGAGGGGCCTATTTAAGCCGCGGACCCCGCCCCGAGGTTGAATCCACTGCGCCGTTTCGTTTTCCCCGCTCACCGTCGCTGGAATCGCCGTCGTCTCGTCGCTAGGACTCGCCGGAGGTTGTCGCGAGCGCCGCCGAGGGTTTTCGCGGGATTCCGTCGGCCTTTGGGGCGTTCTTGACGTGGTGGAACGATTCGGATTCGCCTCCTTGCGCCGAACCAGATCCGCAACTTCACCTCGTCGGAATCGCGCCGAAACGCCGCTGCCCTGGTCTTCTTCTTCGCTGCCGATGAGGTCTCGCCGTCGCGCCTCCATCGCCAGATCCGTAAGCTTCGGGCCGTCAGATTGAAATCCGACGATGGGCGTGTTGCCACGATGCGTGAGATCGGTGGCCGTCCGATCTGTCTTCGGCGGATCAGATCAAGCCGCGCGTAGGGCCAGTTAGATTGCGACGCGCGTCGGGTGCTGGTGCCGAGGCGCCGTGGACCGGGTCTGCCGTGGTCCGGCGCTGCGTCGTGGACTCAGTCCATACGCCGAGACACGTGTCGGCTTGTGATTGGCCGAGATCTCGCTGACGTCATGCTTGCGTCATAATTGCATTTTTCAATTGGAAAAATAATCCGATTAGAAATTCTGTGATGATGACGTCATCATGAGGTCACGCTGACGTCATAAATCGGTTTTCAGAATAAAAATAAATCTGTTAATTCGAATTTCTGATTTTCTGATTTCATTATTTATTTCAAACTTCAAAAGGCTATATCTTTTGCATCGTAACTCGGATTTGAGTGATTCCAGTTTCTAAAAATTTGTAAAATTGAGATATATTTAATGGTGAATTTTATTTGATTTTTGGAGTTCAATTGCTCTCTGTTTTGGTATTTATTTGCTTTTCTCCTTCGGTACGCGTAGACGTTGAATTGTGCGACACTTTCGAGGAAGATCCAGCAAATCAAGAGCAAGCTTCAGATCAAGATCAGGACCTATTCCAAGGCAAGTTGTGCTTTGATCATGTTGAACCCATGTTTATAAAATTGCTATATTTGTTTTACCCTATTGCATATATTTCAAATATACAATTGTTTCAAGTTAGATTGGGCTTAGCTAATATACCAGATTGATCTATACCCTACCTTGTCATTGTATGCCATGATCCATTGTCACCCTAGTTTGGTTTAATATAGTTGGTTAATAATTATAATCAACATTGGAGCTTTAGACCGTATTAGTTGCTTAGCCATGCCACGTCATCACATGTGTCAGAATCATTGGTAATTAATCTTGATTAATGGAATATGGAACAATGTTATGAACTTGTGTGTCATGTGGATCACACGATGAGATTGAGTTGTTGTGGCGAGTCATGTCACGCAACGATGTTGAATTGTTGATGGCACGTGGTGCTTGGTAATCAACGGGGTGATAATCATTTAGATTGGGGCAAGTGGCAAGGCGAGGAGGCCAAGGTGGGCCCGATGGGCGATGGTATGTGGATGTCTTGCCTTGATCACACTAAGGACTTAACCTTGCAAGCCTTTGATCCGAGTCAATCATGCAACCACATATGCGGTATGGGCCACCTAATGAGTAATTTGCAATGTCTTAATTTTGATACTATCGTGGACGGTGTGAGTTCCGAGTTATGGTGTAATTCACATGGCGCAAGAGGGGCCCTGGTTATGGTTTTCAGACCGCCGTTGTTGAAACCTTAGCGGGTAGTATCCGGTTAAGCGAGCATCGTAAAGGCTTTGTTATAATCACTCGCCTTGGTGGTGTTTGGTTGTATCACGTGGGTAAAGTGCATAACCTCTGCAGAGTGTGAAACTATTCGGATAGCCGTGCTCATGGTATTGAGCAATGCTCGGGAATTACGATTAAGGGTTAGCTTAATTAATTGGACAACATGGTTGGGATGGCGGAATGCCATATGGAAGATGAAATTTGACTTAGGATTGGAAACTTGATTTACTTGAGAAATATTGAACTTATTTACTATTGTTATTTGTTTTACATTCTTTACGATCTATTTATTATATATGTTCATAAATGTCGCTTATTGCAAAATAGCCATGATAGCCTATCCATTGGAATAAGCTTTACATATAGATACATAGAATTGCATTCATGCACAACTTGTTGAGTGCTTTAAGTACTCACCCTTGCAAAACAACAATAATCAACAGTTGAGGAATCTACACTGTGTTGGAAGATGAAGTCCGGAAGACACGAGTCATTAGGGTCCGAGCCTTGTCGTTGCACTGTGGTGAATCGATGAGCTATCTACGTTTCTACTTTCCACGCTTAATTACTAGTTTATGTTTCGGTCTTGCCTGCGTGGTTTAATAATGTAAGTTGGTCATAAGATCATACATTTAGCTATATCAATAAATGAACTATTATGCTATTATCGTTGTGTATGATGTGATATGTACCAATGTTAAGCTGTGTGCACTAGCGTTGATCCTGGGACTAGTGCGGTAAACACAGTGGGTTCGAATCAGTGGATTCGGGTCCTTACAGAAGGAGAGCGAAACAAACAAAGAAATAAACAGGGAGGATCCGCATGCAAGAAAACCAGACTTCAATTTTTTACTATCCTGACCAAAACTATACGTACTACATATTTGGAAGGAGAGAGAATCAAAAAAGAAAATCAACAAGGAGGATTCGCATGCGAGGAAACCAGATTTGAATTTTTTACTGTCCTGGCATTGTGATCGTATTTTTTTCCTGAATATAACGCTTCTCGAGACTTTTTTACGAATCTAGCCCCATAGAGCCTAATTTCAGCGCTTGGTGAGCGATGATTTTTTTTCATTTTTTATACACGGAACCAGCGGTCTGTGAGTGCTGCTTAATTTTTTCAATTTTTTCTCGCGGAACCAGCGGCCGCCGAGCGCTGTTTAATTTTTATCTTTTTTTCCCTGCGGATCCAGCGGTCGGCGAGCGCAGTTTATTTTTTCATATTTTTCCGGAATTATTCAGCGGACGGGCACCGCTTGAATTTTTATTTTATTTTTTCTCCCACGCTTGAATTTTTCAGTGGCCACCGAGCATTTCTTTTTTTTTGCCAAAATTATCAAGCGGACGGGCACCGCTTGATTGTTTTTTATTATTTTTCTAAAAAAATTTATTGTATTGACATCGTCGTTTTAATTTTTTCCGAATCAGACTCTCGCGGCAATGAATTTGCGATTGTAGCCTCGAGCCAAAAATTCAATGAGCGGTGGCGCGTATTATTTACCGTCGTCGTGCTCAAATTTTTACTATATTAGTATCGTCGTTATAATTTTTTCTGGATCAGGCTCTCGGGCGATGAATTTGCGATTGTAGCCTCGAGACAGAAAAAATCAGCAGAGAGGTGCTAGAATTTTTTTTCCGCTGTCGAGAAGCACTGTAATTTTTTTCCACAACCGAAATTATCCAACGAATGGGCAGAGCTTGGTTTTTTTTTCGTGCCTGAAATTACCCACCGTCCGCTGGATAATTTCGGATGTGGGAAAAAATTCCAGCACCTCTCCGTTGAATTTTTTCGGCTCGAGGCTACAATCGCAAATTCATCGCTGCGAGAGACTGATTCGGAAAAAATAATACCGCCCTGCTCCGTCTCCCGGTTTCCTTTTTCCAGCACGTAAATTATGGCCCTTTCCTTTTCCAGGACATTTGTTTCATTTTCCTTGATTCCAGGACATTTATTTCCTTTTCCTTGATGATGCTGGAGGTCAGGGGAGGTCTGTTGTGGGCCACAGGGATGATTAGACACACTAAACAATGGCCATCGGATGTGGGTGAGTAAAGCTGAGGAAAGATCTGAGAGGTTAATTTTGATGGAGACAAGTTTCTAGGGACGTTTCGCTGGGTGCGCGAATGTTAGGTCATCTCTAGTGGGATGCACTATTTAGGGTGGACGTAGAAAAGAATGTTTACGTGCATTATAAAGGGGTATAGATATAGATTATAGCGGAAAAGAAAACAATTTTGGTGAAAAATATTTATTTGCATTATTCGTATTCTTCTGTCCTATTTATTCATCAGAGAACTTGGATATGCGTATATCCTTTTACATAACTAAATAATAATAGGCATGTGCAAGAACAATGGATGGCCTACGACACCCTGACTTGCGACTCATGACTATTGACCATAATATCGTCTTTGGAGTTAAGCTGAGATTCCACGGTCAAACTAAGAGGCTAAGCTGGTAATTAGCTAGATTTATAATTATTGGTTGCGTTCATGCGTCGGTGAGCAACTGGGGTCAAGAAAAATATAGAAACAGATCGATCGCACGAGTGGGGTAGTTGGAGAGAATTTGGGAAAGGGAAATCTTGGCTTGGTGCAAATAATGACTGTAATTTAATTGTCATTGCGTGATCCATTCAAATTAAGCTTTTATTAATGGAAAAGGAATGGAAGAAATAAACCTACCCCGATTGTTTATCTTTGTTTAAGCACACGTACGTTCAAAAATTAAAACGCTCGAGAGAATCGATTGATGCAAAGTGAATGTAGCACCAGATAGGTAAGATCGATGAACGTACACATAACAAGGATAGAGTTTTTTTTTTTTTTGCGACGAAAAAACAGAAGTAGTTTGTCAGAACTACTAGAAAGAGACACATTAAAGTTTTTTAGTAAACTACGTATGGCTAGTAAACATTTCAATAAACTGCATTTCCATCAAATCATGCAAATTGTGATGTAACCAGAAGGGTAGAACCCATTTGTTAGTGTAATTAACACGTGGGACCCACACACCCCTTTCTCCATTTGTTACTAGTTCCTAGCTAGGGAGTATAGAATTTTTATTGGAGCTACTATACTGAACTTTGGTAAGACTTCAAACCGAAGAGAGAAGTATAGTAGCTCCAATAAAAATTTATATTAATTTCTCGTTTATACACGTAGATCTATGGAATATAGAGGTGTCCGGAACTTTTTTTTTTGTAAAAACTTAACTAAACCAAGTAAATTTAATCTACGGTATTTTTAACCTGCTTTGGATTAATGCATTCCCTGTTGGATATAAATTGAGCTTGCCCATTTTCCAATAATAAAACAAGAAAATCCCAAGCCCACAATTAATGCTAGGTGGAATAATACCACATGGGAAGTCTAGAGGAGTTTTACTCAACTTAAATAGGTGAGTCTCATCTACACTTGTTGTGAGGTTGAAAAGGAGGAAGGCGAGCCACACGTGCTTGTGCGGTGCCTGATTTTGCTGCCTGAAGTAATGACCACCGGTGGAAATCGACCATAATGGTGACTCTTGCCTTTTAGGCTTCTAGTGGCTCGTTATGACGGCGTCTCTTGGCACTTCATCTTCTGGTGGCTTTTGGCATTTCCTCTTCTTCTGGCGCCTATATAAGGAGGGCCTCTCCTCTGTCTTCGGTGTGCTCACAAACTAGAACCAAACCACCACACGTTTCTTGTTGCTGCTGCTTCAACATCTCCATCCCAGACATCTCCATCCCGACGCGCAAGCGCATGAGGCTCGGGAGAGCAGCCTCCGGAACCACGTCCATTGGGATTGTCTCGCACGGATAGGCGAGCGATCGGAGTTTTTGGGAGCGCACCTCTGCTGCGCGATCGTCATTGTTGTTCGCCTTCTTCCGGTTCGAGAACTGCTCGCATGGATCGCATCTGCGTCAACATCTTCCTCGCACCGACTTTGGTCGACTACTTGGCGGTGATCATGACGATCGATCGTAACAACACCACCGGTGCCCTCCGACTCGCTCCTATCCCCGGGTATATCTTTAAAACTCGAACTTTGCTTTAGTAACTTTGTGTGTTGCTATTCTGAAATTGGAATCATAGAATCACTCGTATATGTCATGTTTATTTTATGAATTTCGGATTATAATATACCGAATTCGCCTAAATATCTAACAATCCAAAAATCTGATAGGCATTTTTCGGTTACTGGCTTTGCTGCTGCGTTGAAACCTAATGTATTAGATGGTGCGAATTACAAAAGGTGACACGCTAAGATGATCCTTTGGCTGACAGCTATGAACATCTATCACGTGGCAAAGGGTAAGCCTGAAGGAACACTCTCTCCTGATGTGGAGAGAGCGTTCGAGGCTGCTGATAACCTCTTTCGAGGTGCCGTGATAAGCGTTCTTGCTGAAAGCCTATTGGATGTCTACATGTCTTTTCCATCTGGCAAAGATATGTGGGATGCGCTTGAGGCAAAGTTCGGAGTTTCTGACGCAGGTAGTGAACTATACGTCATGGAGCAATTTCATGACTACAAAATGGTTGATGATCGTTCTGTAGTCAAACAGGCTCATGAGATTCAGTCACTCGCGAAAGAGCTTGAGAACTTCCCATGTGTGTTACCCGATAAGTTTGTGGCTGGATGTATTATTGCTAAGCTGCCACCTACTTGGAAGGATTTTGCCACTTCTCTAAAACATAAGAGACAAGAGTTCAAAGCATGGTGACCTCATTAGTTCTCTGGATGCTGAGGAGAAGGCAAGGGCAAAAGACACTCGCGGGAAAGGAGTTGATGGGTTTTCTAGTGCCAATATGGTGCAGAAGAAAAACTTCAGTGCCTCCCACTTCAAGAAAAAGAAGAACAAGCCGAACAATAATCAAAAGACTAAGCAAACAACCACCTTTAAGAAGGAGAAGGGTAACTGCTTCGTTTGCGGCGAGCCTGGACATTGGGCCAGTGAATGCAAGGATCGCAAATGGAAGCAGAACAAAAAGTCTGCAAACATGATTATTGGCGAGACTGATGCTGGAACGTCGGGGTATGGTAATTCATTACCTACAGTTCTTTCAATCTGTCATTCACCTGAGTTGTGGGTTGACACAGGTGCTAATATTCATGTATGTGCTGACATGTCCTTGTTTTCATCTTATCAGGTCGGCGGGGCTGGCTCCTTGTTGATGGGAAACGGATCACATGCTCGTGTACTTGGTGTTGGTTCGATCGATCTGAAGCTTACTTCGGGAAAGATCGTGCAGCTGAGGAACATGCAGCATGTCCCATCTATCAAGAAGAATCTCGTCAGTGGCTCTCTACTGTGTAGAGATGGCTACAAATTAGTCTTTCAATCAAATAAATGTGTATTGTCTAAGTTTGGGGCCTTTGTTGGAAAAGGTTATGATAGTGGAGGCTTGTTCCGCTTGTCTTTGTCTGATACATGTAATAACCTTGTGAACCATGTGAGTAATATTGATGAGTCTAATGTTTGGCATTCACGACTTTGTCATATTAATTTTGGTTCTATGACGCGGCTAGCAAGTTTGAGTTTAATCCTGAAATTCACTTTGGTCAAAGGTTCTAAGTGCCATGTGTGTGTGCAATCGAAGCAACCTCGCAAGCCTCACAAGGTCTGGAAGCGAGGACTTGGCACCATTAGAACTTGTTCATTCGATTTGAGCGAGATGAACGGTGTGTTGACTAAAGGTGGTAAGAGGTACTTCATGACGTTGATTGACGATTGCACTAGATTTTGCTATGTGTATCTTCTAAAAACAAAAGATGAAGCGTTGCATTATTTTAAGATCTATAAAGCTAAAGTAGAAAACCAACTTGAGAGAAAGATCAAGCGGGTAAGGTCAGATCGTGGTGGAGAATACTTTTCAAATGAGTTTTCTTCATTTTGCGAGGAACATGGTATAGTTCATGAGAGGACGCCTCCATATTCACCTCAATCAAATGGGATTGCCGAAAGAAAGAACCGCACTCTAACCGATTTGGTTAACGCCATGTTAGAGATTGCGGAACTTTCCAAGGAATGGTGGGGTGAGGCTATATTGACAGCGAGTCATGTCCTGAACAGAGTTCCTTCAAAGAATAAAGAAACAACACCATTCGAGGAATGGGAAAAGAAAAGATTAAATCTCTCATACTTGCGAACTTGGGGTTGTTTGGCCAAGGTTAATGTGCCAATAACTAAGAAACGCAAGCTTGGACCAAAAACCGTGGAATGTGTCTTTATTGGTTATGTGTTTCACAGCGTGGGATATAGGTTCTTAATAGTAAAATCTGGAGTACTTGACATGCATGTTGGTACAATTATCGAGTCCAGAGATGCTACATTTTTTGAAGATGTGTTTCCTATGAGAGAGATGCCTAACATTTCTAGTGAAGAATCATTGTTATTTCCCGAACTATTTGTTTCGATAGAACATGATAAACAAACACTTGTGGAAAATCCTGAGGAGGATGACAATGAAGCTCCTAGAAGGAGCAAGAGACAGAGGACTGCAAAGTCCTTTGGTGAAGATTTCATTGTATATCTCGTGGACGACACTCCAAGAACCATTGAAGAGGCATATTCATCTCCTGATGCTGACTATTGGAAGGAAGCAGTATGGAGTGAAATGGATTCTATTATGTCGAATGGAACTTGGGAGGTTGTCGAACGACCTTATGGGTGCAAACCTGTAGGGTGCAAGTGGGTGTTCAAGAAAAAGCTTAGGCCTGATAGTACGATTGAAAAGTACAAGGCAAGGCTTGTGGCTAAGGGTTATACCCAGAAAGAAGGAGAGGATTTCTTTGATACCTACTCACCTGTTGCTCGATTGACCACAATTCGAGTGCTACTTTCTCTGGCAGCGTCTCATGGTCTTCTCATTCATCAGATGGACGTTAAGACAGCTTTCCTAAATGGAGAGTTAGATGAGGAGATCTATATGGATCAGCCAGATGGGTTTGTAGCAAAAGGTCAAGAAGGCATGGTGTGTAAATTGTTGAAATCTCTATATGGTCTTAAACAAGCACCTAAGCAATGGCATGAGAAGTTTGATAGGACTTTGACATCTGCTGGCTTTGTTGTGAACGAAGCTGACAAATGTGTGTACTATCGCTATGGTGGGGGTGAGGGAGTGATTTTGTGTTTATATGTCGATGACATATTGATCTTTGGGACTAGTCTTAATGTGATTAAGGAAGTCAAGGACTTTTTGTCCAAAAGCTTTGAGATGAAAGATCTGGGAAAGTTGATGTTATCCTAAACATAAAGCTAGTGAGAGAAGGTGATGGTGGGGTTACACTTTTGCAATCCCACTATACGGAAAAGGTCTTGAGTCGCTTCGGTTTTAGTGACTGCAAGTCAGCTCCAACACCTTATGATGCTAGTGTGATTCTACGAAAAAACAAAGAGATAACAAGAGATCAATTGAGATATTCTCAGATAATTGGTTCTCTTATGTACTTAGCTAGCGCTACGAGGCCTGACATCTCATTTGCTATCAGCAAACTGAGCCGGTTTGTCTCAAACCCGAGAGATGATCATTGGCATGCTCTTGAAAGGGTGATGCGCTATCTACATGGTACTATGAGTCTTGGTATTCACTATACCGGGTACCCAAGAGTACTTGAGGGTTACAGTGATTCTAATTGGATATCTGATGCTGATGAGATAAAAGCCACAAGTGGATATGTGTTCACACTTGGAGGTGGCGCTGTTTCATAGAAGTCTTGCAAGCAGATCATCTTAACGAGGTCAACAATGGAAGCAGAACTCACAGCATTAGACACCGCCACTGTTGAGGCTGAGTGGCTTCGTGAACTCCTAATGGATTTACCGGTTGTTGAAAAACCGATACCGGCTATCCTAATGAACTGTGATAATCAAACGGTGATTGTCAAGGTAAACAGTTATAAGGACAACATGAAGTCGTCGAGGCATGTAAAGAGGCGTTTGAAGTCTGTCAGGAAAATGAGAAACTCCGGAGTAATAGCCTTGGATTATATCCAGACGGCTAAGAATCTGGCAGATCAATCCACAAAGGGTCTTTCACGTAATGTGATAGATAATGCATCAAGGGAATTGGGCTTGAGACCCACATGAGTCAGTCATAGTGGTAACCTGTTCTATGTGATCGGAGATCCCGTGAAGTAGAATGGCGAAACAAGCTATTGGTTGACTGAGGGAAGAGAACCTTTGTAAAAAGCTCATTCTGTTGGAGATGCATTTTTCTTCTATTCTGCATGGCAGGTTGGTTTATTCCTTAATGTGATCCGAGTGGCTTACTTAAGCAGAGATGTTGTCCTGCAGAACATCTTATGAGGATCACACCTATGTGAGTTCGAATGCTAGTCACATTCTTGAGATTGGGTGATCTCTAGATACTCATGAAAAGGCTAGGAGTTTGACTTATATGCTCCAAACCGCGGGGATGCTTCTGGCAGCCTAGTATCAGTAGAGGGCTTAGGTGAAGCTTGTTCGCACAAGACTGACAATTCAAGGCTTAGTCCATTGTTCAGTTGTGGATGAGTTTAGCCTCTGTCCTAGGTGGATGTTCAACTTAACAGTCTCCATCAAAATACTGGTATATCAAACAACAGTGGAACTGAGAGCATTTCTTGTGTGTCTTGGCATTTGGTGGGGATTGTTGGATATAAATTGGGCTTGCCCATTTTTCAATAATAAAACAAGAAAATCCCAAGCCCATAATTAATGCTAGGTGGAATAATACCACATGGGAAGTCTAGAGGAGTTTTACTCAACTAAAATAAGTGAGTCTCATCTACACCTGTTGTGAGGTTGAAAAGGAGGAAGGCGAGCCACACGCGCTTATGTGGTGCCTGATTTTGCTGCCTGAAGTAATAACCACCGGTGGAAGCCGACCATAATGGTGACTCTTGGCTTTTAGGCTTCTAGTGACTCGTTATGACGGCGTCTCTTGGCACTTCATCTTCTGGTGGCTCATCATGGTGGCTTTTGGCATTTCCTCTTCTTCTGGCGCCTATATAAGGAGGGCCTCTCCTCTGTCTTCGATGTGCTCACAAACTAGAACCAAACCACCACACGTTTCTTGTTGCTGCTGGTTCAACATCTCCATCCCAGACGTCTACGAGCACAGGCTCTGGGAGAGCAGGCCTCCGGAACCACGTCCGCTGCGATTGTCTGCACGGATAGGCAGGCGATCAAGTTTTTGGGGAGCGCACCTCTGCGCGACTGCTCGCTGTTGTTCGTCTTCTTCCTGGTTCGAGAACTGTTCGCGGGACTACACTGCGTCAATATCTTCCTGCACCGACTTTGATCGACTACTTCGAGCAGCTGATCATGGCGACTGATCAGAACGACACCACCGGTGCCTCCGGCACTGGTCCTGTCCCTGAGTATATCTTTAAAACTCTGAACTTTGCTTTAGTAACTTTGTGTGTTGCTATTACTGAAATTGGAATAATAGAATCACTCGTATATGTCATGTTTATTTTACTGAATTTCTGGATTATAATATACCAAATTCTGACTAAATATCTAACATTCCCTATATCAAGTCTGAACAGATAAACAAATCTGATCATATATATAGTCTAATCAAATAGCTAGCTCAACGCCCGTGGTTGACCAGGTTCCTGTAAAGAGCCATTTCGTGCATCGGAGGTAGCGCACTAGATAGCGTAAGAATCCCTTCAGCCAACAATAAGAGAAACAAATTAATCAAATTTGGTCGTCAGATCGCTAACCAGCATATATATAGAAGTATATATGGAACTTCGTGTGCATCAATAAAGTAACACACGGAAATGAGTCAATGACGCTGTTTTCATATCATTCGTTCCTACCACTCTTTCCTATTGATCAACATCAGGATCGATTAGCTTCTGAATTTTTTTTAATAATATATTTTTTAAAAGAAATTGTGGCATTAATACGCGAAATAGAAAAAATTGCAAAAATAATATCCCGTCGTCAAACGGTACGACGAAATAGAAGTAGTCGCCAGCGGGCTGGACGAAGACCCTATTATCGCCATACCGTACGACGATAACTCCTTAGTCCTAGGATTGAAGAGTTATCACCGTACCGTTTGGTTGTTGCCAAACGGTATGGCGACAATCGCCAGCGACAACTCTTTAATCCCGCGTTTGTCGCCATACCGTATTGGATTAAGGAGTTGTCGTCATACGGTATGGCGACAATAGGGTATTCGTCCAGCCCGTTGGTGACTACTCCTATTTCGCCGTACCGTTTGGCGACGGGGTATTATTTTTGTAATTTTTCTGTTTTGCATATTAATGTCGCAACTCCTTTTAGAAAATGTATTATTAAAGAAAACTCTCAATACTCATTAGCTTCTTGTCAAGCATGCATGACTTAATTTACAAGGTTAGATTTGTGGCTTTCTAGCTATTTCGATCAACATCAGTATCTCTCCTGTCGATTCAATTAATTGCAAACATATATATTGAGATAAATATATGACTCGTCATGATATATAAATTTTTTTTTCAATATTTATATGTAACAATTTAACATTTATCAACCGCCATAGAGTGGCCTCTAATGCAGAGTGAATAAAAATGTCGAACATTTATCATCATCACATGATATACTTTTGTCCGTGATTTGAACAGCATCTCAGAATGTTATCTACTTTGGGTTAGTTTCTAAAGTGTATACATATCCTAAAAAAGTGTCTCTAGAATGTAAAATTCCCGATTCTAGAGATAAATTGGCAAACACCACTATAAATGTATGTACACGGGTTTATGTTGTATAGTCCCAATCTATCTTTTCATGCATATATATGACCAATTTAGATATTTAGAGATATAATATCATTACAAGATTGAAAAGTTTTTCTTCCATGGAGAAGTATTTGACTCTTTATGAAGAGTATATAATACCAGCGAAAACTTTCTTGTTGGAAAAAACGGCCACAAGTATCAATATAATTTTTCTGTGTGTGTGAAATGGATATGAAAAATGGTAGGAATGAATTAGATATTGAAATATAGACAAAAATGTAGAATAAAAATAGTGCATATTTCAAATTAAACCAAATTTTAGTGTGGCCACGTCCTAGACGGTTTTTACTGGCTCGTCACTGGCCAGTTTCCGGTTAATAACTGATCACCACCAAGAAGGTTTTTCATGTATAGTAGTATATATAGTACACTTAATTGTCCATTCCCTTGATTATCATTCACGACAACTAACACCTTTTTAAGTTTTGTCACGTCGTTATAATCCTGACAAAAAAAACTACTATGTGTATCCATTTACCCTTTGTCGTTCATATATAAGAAATGCCAGCTTTTGATTATTTTCATGCATGATGAAGGCCCCGTCGTTCAGAATGCAAGAATTTGATAAGAAATAGTTCAATTTGCGTACAGTGGAGCACTGTTCAACGAATTGCTGCCTAGTTTTGCCATATATACAATATATCGTGAGTGAACACAAGGCAGATCTCGAACGCCGGCCATGCGTGCGACGTGGAAGTTTTCATCAAGTCTTTCTTCCCTAGCTGCGACCGTGTCTCTACGTTTGCTTTGGTTCCTATGCGACCTTGAGCAATGTGCACGTAGCAGCACTTCAAATACCACATGTGATTTGCAGGATATTGTACATAATTCATAAACAGATGTTGATACACACACGACACACCTCCCATTAACTGAGGTAGGCTCAGGTCGATCTTAAATATATCAGTGCTAGTTGAATTACAAGCTACAACCAAATAGTATGTATAATTTATCACTTTATGATGCCATCATGTTTTCCTAATCTAGTATGTGCACAGTGCTAGAACGCCAATCTGTTTTGAACCAAAAGTGGTAATCTATAGACTATATGTGGTGATTCTATGATCAATCATGGATTGATTTCACTATTTTTGATTGGTCATATATATGGTATATATCATACCGAAATGCTACACATTTGTATCCACAAGTGACGATCGATTCGAATGGCCACGTACATATATAGTTGAGAATGAGCTAGCTAGTTACTAAATATCAAGACAGTTGCCACGCAAAGTCAGTATAACTATTTCAAATTTACCTAGGCTTAGATCCATAATTGGGACAAGTAAAGTAACCAATATATACCAGTCCCAAAGAGCATTAATTACATATTAGTTAAAGTGCAGTGAAATAAAATAAGGCATTTTGCAAGGAATGGAAGAGGAATAGAAAGATTGGGATTTGGAGCAATGGAATTAGAGGTTTAATTCCCTTGTTCCCCTGACTCCCACGTGCAAAGCCCAAATTACAGCTTAGGTTAGTCTATTGGATATTTACAAACTAACCCTTGCTCTCTCCTATTTTACAAAGAAAAATGCCAAAACCACATTGGCCGCAGTTATGACTTTATCACGTTTGCCAAGGGCACATTTGCAAAACACACAATAATGATCGATACTACTATTGCAGATGGAGACAACTAATTGCTCCTTCTCAGGCCAGTTTTGGGGCATGTCCATTCAAGGGACAAAACCCCTTCTTTTCATTTAATCCTTCCAAAACCAGCCCAAGACATGCTTGGACACTCACTCTTACTGTGACCCTATCAATATAGTCTATGTTCTCACTAAATAATCAAGCTAACACTAATGGACAGCTCAAACCCATCCATGCACAGTCCATATATATTTTATAGACCTAGGGTTTGTCTTTGGTGAGCATCTTGGACTTGTTAATTACCCTACCTCCCCTCATCCATATAACCCATTCATCCTCTCCCTGGTACCATCACCTTCCTCTTGTTTTTCTGGCTTGTCTCTACACTTACGTTGCTTTGAGGAGCTGGGCTAATCAGGCAAAGCAAAGCGCGAAGGAGATTTCCAAGGTTTGTGCTCTTCCTTTTGTCCTGTTAGATCTATATATGCAGTATATAAGGTTGTTTAGTAGCTTGAACAAGAAGCCTCTGATTTCTATTGACGATCGGTGCTGTGGTGATGGTCTACTTCTCGATCATATGTTAGGACCGGCAAGGGAGCATGCATCCGAGCGGCGGCCCGCTGTCGGTGCCACCGGGCTTCCGCTTTCATCCGACGGACGAGGAGCTCCTCTACTACTACCTGAGGAAGAAGGTCGCTTATGAGGCCATAGATCTTGACGTCATCAGGGAGATTGATCTCAACAAGCTTGAGCCCTGGGATCTCAAAGGTAAACACATGTGCTACATGAGCCTTCAAATATTGTCGTCATGCTAGATCAATCTGCTGTTGCTAGAGCTCTATAGCCAATTCACTACTCATCCTCTGTATATTTGGTTTGGTGCATGGCAGACAGGTGCAGGGTTGGGACGGGGCCTCAGAACGAGTGGTACTTCTTCAGCCACAAGGACAAGAAGTATCCGACGGGGACGAGGACGAACCGGGCCACGACGGCGGGGTTCTGGAAGGCGACGGGGCGGGACAAGGCCATCTTCCTCGGCAACGCCAGGAGGATCGGCATGAGGAAGACCCTCGTGTTCTACGTCGGGAGGGCTCCCCACGGCAAGAAGACTGACTGGATCATGCACGAGTACCGCCTCGATGAAGACAACGTTGATGTTCAGGTAGGCATCCATGCGTTGATTACCTTGTACATCCTCAACACATCATTCGATCTAAGCGTTCCCTGAAAGATCAAAGAGAAACTGAATTGCAGCTTTCCTTCAGTTGCTAATTTGCTCAAACATTAAGCCTTTCTTACGGTTCCTAGCTTCCTTTCAATCGCTTAATTTCATCGATGAAATGACATTTCAAGTCGCCAATCTGATCTCATGATAGTGTCATCAAGATATGTATGTTTCTTTCTATGGAAAATATGATATCAACTAATTAATAACTTGCGTCAAATAGCAATTCAAGCTGTTCCAAAGGAACTTTGCTTGCTAGCTAGTGAAGTAAATTAATGAACTGATTGGGCTGCAAAATATATTTACCAAGATCTGATCTGGAATGCAGGAAGATGGCTGGGTGGTGTGTAGGGTTTTCAAGAAGAAGAACTATCAGAGAGGCCTCAACCAGGCGGAGATTGCGGCGGTGGACGACGACGAGCTCCACCCCTTCCCGGTCCCGGTCCCCGGCGCAATGCCCACGGACCAGAAGCACAACCCCCACCTCATGCAAAACTACGACTTCCCTTCCTTCGACCCCTCCATGCAGCTCCCGCAGCTGATGAGCGCCGAGCAGCAGCCGGTAGTCCCCTCCCTCCTTGCCTGCCCCCCCGCCGTCACCATGAGCTCCCTCGACGTCGAGTGCTCGCAGAATCTGATGAAGCTGACATCAAGCGGGGCCAACAGGATGCTCCACGGCGGCGGTGCCGGTGGCGATGCCCGCTTCGCCGCCACGGATTGGTCGATCTTGGACAAGCTCCTAGCCTCGCACCAGAATCTGGACCAGCTCTTCCAGGGCAAGGTCACCGCAGCATCAGCTGCAATGGCGCCTAATCATCAGCAGCTCATGGAACTTGGCAGCAGTTCTATGCAGAGGCTTCCGCTGCAGTACCTCGGCTGCGAGGCCGCCGACCTCCTCAGGTTCTACAAGTAGATGCATGGACCTTAATTAATTGGCTCGCTAGCTAGCTGCCATGTTGAGCTGTTGATCTGATCAGCTCATGTTTTTGGTTAGACTGGTTAATTTGATCTGCCTTTTGGTATGGAGTTTAATTAATGCTTCTACATGTATATACAGTGCACTGTATGGGCCATGGATGCATGCAATGCCATTTCTATTCTTCACTGTGGTTTGGCATGATGATGATCTTTTATGATCGATGTTCTCATTTTTGGCTTAGGCGCCAGTAGTCTTGCACTCTTGCTTCTTAGGTCGTTGCTGGTTGGAGATTCCCTAAAAGAAAAAAAAAAGAAATGTTGCTGGTTGGAGATTGATGCGAAAAGAGATATATGGCCCAATTACGCTTCCATAAATTAAGAACTGTTATTGCCTGTTTTATTTTAAAAAAATCACTAGTGTAGCCGCTGTTGGATATTAGACACATATGTAATCTCTTGATAGTAATCAAATTAAAGGTACTGCATGCATAATCTGGTTGCCTTTTTTGTTGCTTTTTTTGTTGTTGTCTCATTTCTTGTTTCATGAATGATTTTGTGTCTATATACCATTCACAAACTACCAATTAATTAACGACATGGTACGTATTTAGTTGCGTTCAAATTGGAACAAAAAGAATCCAGAGGAATTCGTTCTTTCCTGTGTTTCCTCTTCTCAGCTAGTTCTACCTAATTAATGTCAATCCATGACACTCTACTTTTCAGTTTTCTACTTTGATTTGTGAAGAATATATATATATATAGGAAGCCGAAATGGGGCACCATGGTGCCTGGGCACCATGATTTCAAATGCGCAAATTCAAGCCATATTCGAGTATAATTTTCAAAAATTTCAGTTTTAGGGTATATACCCATCTATAACAATTCAAATGAAACACATACTTTTGAAAAAATATACTCGGATTCAAAATTTTGAACGAGTTCGGATCACATGTTTTGCTGATTTATATATAAAATCAGTACATACCTACAACCAAACTATCATCAAAAAGGGAAACTATAGTTTGAATTTCAGTTCAAACTTGTTTGAACTAATTAGTAAATTGGTTAAACTCATCATCCTAAAAATTTCAAAAAAAATCGCATGAAAATACATAGGAAAAATATCCTTTTTAGATCATGGTGTCCCAAGTAATTATACTATATATATAGAACTATGCATGGACAATCACATGATTCAATATTCAAGTATGAGTATATTGCTCATCTTTCCACGATAGATTAATCTTTTGAGTGAATTGATTGGTACATTAAACTCAATATCTAGATATAGTAACCCCTTCTAGACGTTGTCTATTCTGGTGTGGCTATCATATTGACCATCTGATCGGACGAGCATCACATTCATTCATATCGAGTACGGTGACTCATATATAATATTTTAGGATTTAGAAAGGTATGTAGTTCCTACTTTATTTTGGAGAAGGGAACTATATAAATCCATGGGATGGTCATAGATAACCCAAGCAACCAAAAAGTCACAAATCAACTCATTTAAAGCAAGAGATGCATGAGAGATTTAGAGCCTAGGTTATTCTTTAGCACTAAATTCTTGATAGAGCAAGGATCTAAGAGTCGTAAAAGGTTTGATATGTTATGAGAGAGCAATAATTCCTTGTACTCTTTTGAGGTTGTATTGAAGGAATTTGCGATCAACTTCGCTAGATCTTTTCTCTCTCGTCGTGGTTAATTACATCATTGCCGTTATTTTGGTGATTTAATTATTTCTTTGTTCTTAAGACTGTGCACGCTTGTACCGTATCTCACAAAACTCTGATCCGATCTAGAGGATTAGTGCACGTAAGGAAGGGGGTCAAAGTGTAGCAAGAAGTGAGGCACGGTGGGGGAGGGGGCGGGGCTTCAGGTGGAGATGTGCGACGATCCATCACAGTTGGCAACAAGTGGCAATCAATACACACTCCACCACCTTAGAAATTGCTGGCAACTTGACGAGGTTGCTTAATTGCAGTTTGCTCATGGGCGTTAAGCAATGGCCACGAGCCTGGTGATTTAGATTTTTTAGGGGCACTAGCAGCAAAAGATAGTCAATGATAGATGTTAACGATTAAGTTAGGGCTAGTGACGAATAAGAACTCTTGTTTGTTAACTTTTCTTTCTTCATCTATTTCTTTATTTTTTTATATTTGCAAAACTCATTTCACCTTACCAGCATGAATTAGTGAGTATAGTTAACATTCATGCCTATAGAAAAACGGAAAATTTGTCCTCTTCAATCGGCCACTTCGGCACAATTTTTTTTCGAATGAAATCAACTGTCTTTACTTATTTGACTAGAATTTCACAGCTGTCGTCTCGCAAAACGATTTCAAGCAAATTTCGATTACTTACAAAGTTTTATAGATCATGCATCACCAGTATTACAGTATACAGCAGGATTAACATAAGCATTGAAGCACTGCTCGTTTGGCTTCATCCAGCTCCTCGCCGTAAGGTTTCTTTGTTTACTAAGACCGATGAATTTATGAATGAACGATATTCCACAGGAAGGAAGCAACGCCAGCTGCGTTACGCTTCTTCTTTCAGGCCGCCCATCACATCCCAAGCTGCCCAGGAGGCAGAGTGCAGCCAGCAAATGCAGGGTGCAAACCATGATTAGTTAATTGCCTCACCACGCGCATCAAAGTTCGTGCGCATGGAGAACATAAATATATGTATGCATGTCTAGTAGTATATATATTACTGCTAGCCTGCTTTTCGTTTTACTTCCTTAGAGAAGAAATGCAACTAGTTCAAAGAAAACACCCTGGATCACATGAAGCATCTCTGAAGGTGAAACATGAAAATATATATTGCCAGTTTAATCGCAGTAACAATCAACCACTTGTGTTACTGTTGAGTAACAATCTATCTAAGAATGTGAAAATGGCAGTGTTACAGTGTTGCATAAACAGCTGAGCTTACAACAAAGCCTAACAAGGCACCTACTACAACCTGGAGCTCCGTGTGGCCCACGGACTCGCTCAACCGGTTGTACTCCTCTGCGTAAGCCTGCTTCACTTCTGTAAGATCAGTTAGCTCTGGATCTGAACTTCGGAGCGCGTTCAATCTCGACAATTTGGTTCCAGAGCTATTATGCCTCGAGGAGGGGCAGCTCGCATTTGAGCGGTATGAAGAGGTCGCCTTCTCAGGAACAGAAACGAGCTCGGCAGCCCTCTCGTGCTTTGCGGAGTGGAGTTCAGAGGCGGAATTCACCAAGCCATCGTCCTCCGAATTTTGAGTCGTCTTCTCTCTAATGGTCCATAACTTGTTCAAAAGCCTTGCGTGGTTGCCCACCTCTCTTCTAACTCCCTATTGAAAACATCAAATGAGTATAACATGAGAATTAGCTCTGGTAATTTGGTAGCCCTTTATGAAAGCACATAGCAGATTTCCAATCTGAAGACAATGCTATCGAGCTTTCTGATTGATCTTTGTTAGCTCATAAACAGCTGAACAGCTCAGATGGTGCGGCATAGACGATTGGACTGGTCATTTCAACAGACAGGCTACTAATTGGACTAGTCAAGCTTTTTATAGATGCATCCCACATCAAATCTGAGACGAAATTGACCATGTTAAAATGCACTGATTCAGAATATGAAATGCAAAATTTATAGGCACCACAAAGAATGATCTCCTAAAGCTAATATAAATAAATAAATAACTTACTCAGGACTCGCACCATGTTGAAAAATATTGACCTTATATAAGGGAAAGGTATTAGACAGGCACTGGTTTCAGATGTGAACAAATGAACAAAGAATGAAAGCTAGGAAAAAGCCAAAGCCCAGACAGATATCCCTGAAAGTCACACTTCAAGTAAAGGCAAAACATACTGCTCCATACTCCAGTGAAAACTGACATATTTATTAGGTCAGAATATATGCTAGGGGCATCATACAACACAGCACATTGTCTGTGCTATTCAAACATAGAACTTTAAAAAAAAAAGATAAATTTTTTTGAAGTGTTGGGATTGCAAATATACTACAGGAATCTGAGCAGAAAGAAAAAACAGTCCACATGACATGTCTACCAGAGGGTAGAATATATCGTTTATTTATGGTCGCTCACTTTAGGTGATGTGGGCTATACATATGAATATAGGGAAAAAATCAGAAGAAAAACTTTTAACATAGTGCTCCATGAGTCATACATATCACAATTATCAAATGTCGCATTTAAAAGCAAACCTTGAATATCTGCTAACCAGACAGTATTACCTCCCAATTTCATGAAGGAAAAATGCACCAGCAATGGGCACATCTAGACCAATACATAGCTCTAAAGTACAAAAAAAATACATTTTCGCAGAAATGTGAGACCATAAGCTATTAGGGGACTTAAATCCTTGATAATGAAGATGTCCTCATGTTCGTATTAAATTTTGATAAAAATGAATGCGCAACTTGAGTTTAGCAAATACGTTTGGCACATAATTCTCTTTTGCAAGTCACATGGATAACTGTGTAAAAACATCCATTAACAAAGTTATAAAATTTTAGACTAAAATTAGGGGATAGAGAGAATGCAATTAAGCTACGTTATTGTGAACATTAAGATACTGGTTTATAAGCCATCCATCTAACACCTTGCTCAAGGTTCAAGCTAAACTTCTGTGCAAACATGGTGTTCCAAAAGGAGACAAAATGATGATGATATTTTAGTTTTCAGCTTTATTATAGAGCAGATTAGTTGCTGGCATATGAAACCTTGTGCCTAGTTTTAGTAACTTCATCTCCTATTGTGCCTAGTATTAGTATCTTCATCTCGGGAGGAACTTGGAGAGATGTTAAAATCACTGATTCAGGAGCATTTCTGTGAATCTAGCAATTCAAAGCTACAACATAATTTTGTATAGTGAATAAACAAGGGGGGAAATCCTCATAAGATGGGCAAGCTTCAGAGAAAAATGCGAAAACTGAAGCAGATAACCGGGGCACTAGTATGATCAATAAGCTGACTGATATTGATAAAGTACCAGATTGAAAATTTAGCAGAGAGACATACAAGAAAAACAAAAGGCATAAAAATCCACCATACCTGAGCGTCATACATTACAATAGCCGCAAACACCACCGACATCCCGAATATGGAGTCTCCAAACCCCCTGCATACTAAACCCCGTAATCAAAAAATATGAAAACATACAACCTAAGGGCTCAAACAGGCAGAAACATGTAATGCCTGAGCCAAAGAATTTGAAAGAAGCTAACCTTTCTAGCCCAAGCGAGGTAGCCACTGCCGCAACCACCTAGAACATCGGGAATAACAGTTAGAGCCATTTGAATTGTCAATTTTGACAAGACCTAATAGCTTTACCGCCAAAAGATATGATTGAGCGTAATTATATTACACTAGAATGAAGAACAAAACATTTTGGGATAAGACCTCGCATTGATTCCTCTTAGATGGTATATGTTTTTTTTTTCGAGGGTTGTGTTAAATTTGGGAAACCTCCATTTAACAAACTACTCTTAGATGTATGACCATCAGTTAATTGTTCGTTGTGACAAATAAGAAACAAAAATATTTTATTAGATATGGCAAATACCTCCCCTGTAAGACTGTAACCACTTCACCCACAGCACAGACAGCACACCCTTATCCCAAACAGGACAAGGCCTAAAATCAGCCAACAGGCGCTCTTACACACTCGAGCAACACAAAAATCGAAGGAAGCAATGGTCAGGGGAAGATCATCTCACCGCGGAGTGGGTGGAGGGCATCCCTCCCGACCGGACGACGGCCCTGATGTCGACGCCGCCCCCATTCTTGACGGAAGTGAAGGGCTTCGATAGCTGCCCGATCGCGCTCGCCACCGTGGCCGCAATCAAAACCTTCAAGAAACGAACGGAGTTCTTGCTTACCTGTTCAAAAGAAAGAACGCAAAGAAGCAGCCAATTGGTAGGCTGGGTACGAAGCTACCACCAACCTTGTTGCCGGCGAGCTCGGCGATCTGCTCCGGCCCGAGGTGGATGGAAGACGCGGCCGTGAGGGCCCGGCGGCGCGCTCTGCGCCTGGAAGGAGACCAAGAAGGGGTGAGCGGAGGAGGGGCTCTTGTGCCTGGGGAGGAGAAGGTGGAGGAGGGAGGTAGACGGCGAGAGAGCGAAGAGGACAAGGATTGGGTCATGGCCATTGGATTGGCGAGGCGGCCTCGGACCAAATGGGAAATGGCTCTCCTTTCTCCTCTCTCCTCTGTCTGCTTTCTTTCTCACTGTTTTGTTTGCAGCTTAATTCTTGGAGAACTGGATACATTACATTACATAGCATGTCAAATGAAAGTGGCAAGCAGAATCGTTTTTGAAAATAAGTTATGACAGAAATTATTTCTTAAAAAAGGTTCGTTAATAAAAACTGTATGTAGCAATTAGCATAGTGAGTGCTATGGTATTTGGAATTTTGGAATCGCATTGTATTTGTTCCCTCCAACCTAGACCGATGGGAATTCTTCGAGAGCCATTTTATTTATGGTGGATCAAGTGTCGATTTACGTTGAGGGCTATTATATCAAATTAAAACAAACTAAAAGGAGTTATTACTAGTATTATCTTTTTTTCACAAATACGCCATGCGTCGTCCATCACAACATATTATATTATACCAGCTAAAAAGTATTTCAGCTCAGCTTGTATCATCTCAAGTCAATCTTCCAAACAAAACCGCTGCCTGGCTTGGCCCGATCTACTGTCTTGTCGTGCACGTCAGTTGGTTCAGTTATAACGAAACATTTGTGAGACATATCTATACATATTATTTCCATGCATCTAATATAAATATTTTCATGCATCTAATATAAATGCTAGTAAACATATTGGTAGCCAAAATTTACAATACTTGACCCAGAACTTCGCTCTTTTGTGACCGGAGCGAATAGCATTAGAAAAACCCTAAACACTGGGTTCAAGAAAGAAAATAGAAAATCAAGGACCATGACATTTACGACGAAATATCGTAGTACACTGCACACTCGAGAAACCTAAAATCCTTTTTACTTTGCAGAGGGTATGGAACGAGCGACAGATAAGAGGGCTCTGAACAAGCGTTATCTGCAGAGCCAGGTGGTTACTTGCACGGCATTGGGACAGCGAAAGCTCCAAGCAGATTAAGATCATTAGCAAAAGCAGCGCAAAATGAGACACAATCTGCAGATACACCAGCCCTGCTAGCTTTGCCATTGCCATCATGCAATCACGCAGCATCGCAGAGTACAAGACCATCTCTGCAAACCTAGACTGCTTCATACGGAACCAAAAACTGCAGCAGTGGGTCACCAACGGCATGAAATCAGGCAAGAACTCAAACCATGCACGAGGAAAAAAAAACACACCCACTTATCAAAAAGCATACAGATCTTGTGGACAAGAACTCAAAACACGGACGAGGAAAAGAACTCGAGATCCATAAAATCATTCCCTGATCAACATGGTTTGGCAAGGCACAGGTACATCACATGTTCAGTGTTGGCAATTTGGTCAGTCACATGTAGAGAATATTCAATAAAGGAGCGTGGCAACAGCTGACTTCCTGACACCAAAATGGACTAAAACGAAGAGTTCCATATAAACATGGCTCTAATAACATCCTTCAAAGGTGAAGGGTAAGAAAGTAGGGTGTAAGGTATCTTATTGATGCTCCGCAAAAAGTCCCATCCATGAGAAGAAATATCAGAAGGAACCACCTTGCTGCAGGAAAATACATATTTTCGTGTTAGAGAGTAGAACGTAGTTCATAAAGTTGTAGAATAAGCAGCACAACCACCAAAAAAAAAAAGATTTGTCAACAAACACAAGCCTTCAGGAGTTCAATATGGCTACAGAAAATATCCAGAGGGAATTCAAGTAGCATTGAAACTACAAAAATGACATAGGCACTGTAGGTAAGGGTAATTAATAGGTTGTATATGCACGGAGGTAGGTAGAAAGGAAGATAGAAACCAATTGAGGGGGGTAATCCTAGAAGTAGCAATAATTCTACAGATGTGAAGAAATTTTCAATAATTCTACAGATGTGAAGAAATTTTACAGATTTTTGCTTTTCGGGTCATCCGGTCATGTACTCAAGTTCATATCAATAATTCTACAGATGTGAAGAAATTTTCAAATGCCACGAACTTATATGGGGATCAATGCAATTAACAACTTCTGGCCCTTAGTTTTTAAAATTTGCAAGTGGTTAGCAAGATGTATATCTCAATTCTCAATGGAAAGAAATTGAGAAGGCAGCAATATTCCATAGTCCATAGCATCTGTGAGTAACCTAGTCCTGTGATGCCTGTCTAACAGGTAACAAAAAATACACCGACTACCACTCTATAAAGACTGACAAAAGATTACAAACAGCCATGATGATTGATTTTACAAGAGTGATTAACTAGCATTTTGCTGCTATCTTTAGACTTGTAATTTTTAGCCAACAAACCTGTACGTGCTAAGCAACAATGGCATAATCATTGTATACTTTAACTTGGTCCAAAGTACACACGAGAATTGGACAAAAATGTTTGTAGAGTATAAGTTACCAAAAACCTTAAGCACAACCCTAAAACGTTTGCTTTGTATTTCAGCGTCTGTGAACAAAGAACATACCATGATAGCCTCAATCTCTTCCTCAGACAGTGGTTTGCGTTTGGGAAGGAGTGAAGCTGGCCCTCCAACAGCAGTGTGAGAAGGTGGGGAAGGCACATCTGATCTAAAGCGGTAATTTTTAATCTCTCCTGAAGAAGATGGTGCCTCTAATTTAGCTCCTGAAAATGAAATTTAAATATTGTAATACACAGTTAAACACCCTTTTCCATCAGTATTATGAGATAAACAATCATCAGTAAAACATATCCTTTCAAACCAATGTAGACAGCATGTACACAAGTAGCTACTATCTCCAGTCACCAAAGAGTAACGTGGGAGTACTTTATAAAATTGTGAACTTTGCTATCAGTGTCTTTATGAATATTTAGATTCAACACGTGAAAATAATATGTGTACATTTGTCTCAAAAAGCACTTTCATAGTATTACAATTTTATTACGTTTTATAAATGTATTACAATAGAAATTAGTGGTCAAAATTGCGTTTGAGGATCGTGCTATCTGTCCATCTCCAAAACGTCACTCTTTTGTGACTGGGGGAGTACAAACTTTCTTCAACAGACAAAACTGAAATAGTTGTGCTATCTTTCAATATGTAGGATTTTTGCTTTGAAAAATCACAACTGCGCAACCAGTTCGACAATGCATTCAAAGAAAAACAGCTTGTGAAAGGCCTATCATTTATTGCAACACCTATAAATTTCATGGGACAAGATATTTGAAAAGCGAAAACTAAACAAATATCCATATAGAAAAGGTATAATATTATTAAGCCAGGCAATATTCAATATGATCATAGGCTGGCATGTCTGGGTCAGCTGGAAGCAGGGTTCCAAATCTTAGCAGTAACCGGCCGGCTACCACCAGGAACTTTAAATCCTGATAGGTACTGGAAGGCGGAAGCACTGTAGCTCCTGGTGAGAATATGCCATTTGAGCTGTTTTTTTTTACTTTAAACTCTCTACTTTCTATGAGAACTTGTTGGAAGTTGAAAATTGTTGAAGAAAGAAGAAAAATGAAATGTGACCAGGATTGAACTGGTAACCAGCCTGTAAACTTTTGAAAACCATGGATGGAAGCAAACATACAGTAAGGAATAATGAAGCATGGCTAAGTAAGCCAGCAAGTGGCCCGGATGAGGTCTCAGGGAAGGCATATCCTAGAGGAGCATATGCCCTCAAGGAAGACAGCAAACTTGAGTGGCAGGAGGCAGCCCCAGGGCAGGCCTCAGCTCCCAAGACTCAAGAGGACCTGACCTCAGGTCAATAATGATGTAGTAGGGGATCGAGGTAGGACTTTGGTGTACTCAAGCAACGGTGCAATTTTGGGGGTGGTAAGTGGTAACACAAAAGAGCAGTGGCATTCCAAGGGCAACCAATGTTCCCTACAATACCTTTAAGCAGGGAATGAAGAGTCAAAATCCCAGCAGTAATAAGCTAGCTACTGGTTATAGCTAATATCAGACCAGACCAGTATTCCAAAAAAAAAACTGACCAGTTTAATTACAATTTCAATGTCAAACGTTCAGTAGTGTAAAAACATATCAAATAACTGGTGGTAATAGGCTATAAGCCTAAAACAGGGCAATGGCAAGGGCGATGCAAAGTCAAAGAAGGCACCCTGTCCTCTACGGACTATTGTCAAACACAGGGTGTGGTTACTTTGTAACACATTCAGCAGATCGATAAATATGGCATAACAATCCAAACTATCGTAAATCATATCTTATCTCTGCAATGGGTCACTATAAATAATGTTATCAAAATATAGGTTGAAGTTAAACAATATCTAAACAGATTAGTTAACCAGCAGCAACCCTACATCTGAATGACATAACACAATACATAAGATGAACAACTAAAAAGCACAGAAGTACCCATAAAAAGCATTGCAGTTGCATGAAGCTAACCCACAAAACCTTCCCTCTTTCATTACGCTCCATGGAAACTCATCTAACCCTTCATTTCCCAATTCCATCTATCTTAAGTTCCTAATAGTGAACAAGAATATATTCCATTTGGCTTACACTCTGAAAACCACCACCCGAAAAATCAGAATCTAACATCCCAATAAGCAAAAATATATTATACAGATGAATCAACTACTGCAGAAAGGCATACTAAGCATGTGCCCAACCAAAAGTCACCACTCAAATCTAACCCGAATTCAAGCAAACATTGCTTGGATGGACATTCAAGAATCGTGTGCTTACCCAGTCGGGACATGAAGGTCGCGTGCTGATCTGCAGGCTGCGGCGCTACGAGAAGGAAATCAACCAAAAAAAAATCGAGAAATTTAGATCTCTAACAAACTAGACCTAGGCTAGTAAACCTTAACCTACAAGAACAGAAGAAAAAGAAATAATTGGGGGGACAGAGAGCACCTGGTGGGGATGGGGATTTGAGATTCCTCCTGGGAAATTTGATCAGGGGAATGCGCGGCATCTCTCCGTCGGAATTGGGGGGAAAATACAACAAAAAAATTCCCCGCGAAGCGCTTGTCAGAAAATCGCGATTCTAACCTGCTGTTCTTCTTTCCCCTCTGGCTGTCTTCTGGGGACAGGCGGAAAAGAAGAGGCGGCAGGCTTTGCGCATAGCTCCCGGACGTTCCGTATATTTGCGTCCGACTTTGAATGTCTTGAATTTTAAAATGGATTTTTTAACAAAACAAATTAAAACGGAAATTGTGATTTTATACCATAGCCAGTAGTGCAAGTAGTACTTCCTCTCGTCATAAATAGTTGTTTGTTTTGGACATAGATACAGTCAAACTTTCAAAATTTTAACTATCAATATCTTTTTAAATATTTAAATTGGATACATGAAAATTATATGTGTACATTTATCTCGAAAAGTACTTTCATAACATTATAATTTTATTGGGTTTTATAAACATATTATAATAGAATTTAGTGGTCAAAACTGAATTTTAGAAACCATGTCGATATCCAAAATAACAACTATTTGTGACCGAAGGGAGCAGCATTTTTCTGTTGGAATTGAATATTCTTGCTACCGTGGGTAAAAAAAATGTACAGTAGCTTTAGAAAATAAGCACATCATAGCAACTATAGACTAGCCCAATCTGAGGGCTATAATATTGCTTAATGACTATTCACCCATTTTGTTTCCTTTTAATTGTTACAAAAAAATCTTATTTTTACTCGTTGGCTACAACTATTTATGTTTTTCTTGTGTGCAGAGTAAGTACAATGCAATGAGTTAAACTGTAAATTATAAACTATGACAAAGGACGTTTTGTACCGTGATGATTTATTATAATATTGATAAATAAATTGGTTTCAACCAAAAGTAGATATGAACAGATAATCTTATTAAAATATAAAATTGCTCCTTAAATTCCGATCGCGATTAATTAGTCGTATGAACTGCAGTTTGTGTTTAATGCTTTCCGGGTAGATGTGTACACTCACAAGTCACAATACATACTATACGAGCGTTTTCTCAGCTAGGTTTGGTTGTCTTACATTATGGTTCTTTCTAAAAGTATTTTAAATTTTGGATTTAACAACCAACTGAGGACCCTTTTTAGCTACAACAACAAAATAAAAAAATGTCACCAAATATTCGTCAATGTGAACAAGGTTTGAAAAACCAATCATCAGGTTGGTAGTGATTGAATTTCAATGTTCTAGTAATTGGATATCGGGTGACATATCATGTGTCATGCATCCCATAGCAGCTTTGAGTGATACACCAAGTGGTACATTCCCTAGATGATTTCTGTAACATGTGAAGTTGAAGATATATTACTGAGTATCCATGTAACATACAATGAAATTTATAGTGCATTAACGTAATAAAGATATCATCACGCAATTACAAACAACCAAGCAAATTTATGCAGTAGAAACATGCCAACACTCCGAAACCTTAATCTGCCATCAACCTTGCCAGTCTCTTCATATGCCATCAACCATGTCCTCTTCAATACTTCCAGCCATCTTTAGAAACTTCAATATTCGCAACTATGGGGGTAACATTGGTAAGACGTTGAAACATGTTTTTAGCTTCAAATTGTGAACCAAGATTATGTGTACTCTAGGCCTCAGCATATGAAAAAATAGAAATATTAAAATCGCACATGTGTTGCTGGCTTGCAGCATCATCAAGATGATAGAATAAATAAAGGAAAAAATTAAATGAGCAGAGACTTCAAAGTACTGAGAACCAAAAATCAAATTCACAAGAAAATGGATAACCAAGAATCAGCAATAAGTTTAAAGGCTCACAAAATCATTAAGAAAGGAAACATAGAAGAGATCGCAGATGGTCGAAGATGGATGATCTAAAGAAAAAAGTAACAAGACTAGTAACAGAAGGGATGAAGGAGGAAAATCGTATCATCTAACCCATTACTTACAAAGATGCACTGCACACATCACACGGGAAAACTAAGTTCAGTAAAATCACAGGCAAAAATACAAATATGGAATCATGCTGCACAAAACCAACCTAGCTGAAGACAATTAAACCTTCAAGTTGATAGTCCAGGAACAAAAGAAATGTTCAAATCTTTCACATTCATCATAGGCAAGAAATAACTTGCCACCAAGGGCAAAGAGTGTAAGATTACCACGAATTGTAGTGCAAAAAGACCAGTTTAGTATGTTTAATGATAACAATAATATAAAAAGGTGCCACATTCAAATCTGGACTGGATTTTAGCCAGAACCACAATACTAGATGTTGGAAAAGGCAAATGTAGTGATATTCTTAAATTTAAAACAGACAATTCTAACTTTTTGTGCCCACATGACATGACTAGTTGAGAAGTTCCTACTATAAAAAACATGACACCGACCAAATAATTCATGTTTGAACGATGCAAAACTAAATAATCAAACTACAAAATACGGTTGAACTTGAGCTACTAAGGTTAAGAAATAACAACTGGAGTTCAGACTAGCAGGAGTTTAGCTCAGACAAATTGTGGCAGTCCCCTAAAGAAGACTAAAATGCGGCGAACATGCGACACGATTTTTCAGACTTCTTCAGCTCTCAGAATTCTGAGGAGAAGGATACTTCTGAGGTACTCCCTGGAAAATATCCAATGGAGAACTGGAGATGGGATGGACATGTAGCTGAGAGGTTAGAACACGTGGCTATGAACCATGGTCGGGGGGATTGAATCCCTCCTTGCCCATAGACTTCCAGAGGGGAAAGACATCACTGTTGAAGTATGAGTGAATTGCTCTCATTTCCTCATCAATTTAAGTTTTTGGGTGAATTGGCTGGTGCATGCAACTCAATATGGTATCAGAGCCAAGAGGTCTTGAATTCAAGACCCGGTTGGTGCAATTAAAAATAATAATTACAACCCACTTCTATTCCATGTCCTATAAAATTATTGAACTTGGGTATGCTCTTTCCTTTCCTTTGTCAAAGTGGATTTGTACAATAGAACATGATACAATGACGAAAGGGAAAATTAACTGTACACAACTTTTTTTGAGATTGTGCTATTCCTCATTGATAACTTTGGCGATTTGGCATTTTATTTCCTTTCTGCACTTCAATGTACTTTGCCGACATATTTATCATATTTTTCTTCAAGACAGTATCAGCTGCGGTTATTGATGGATATAACGGAAACTCTTTGGGCTTATCCACGATGGCATTTTGTACATAATGTAGAGAAAGTACTAGCTTTTAATGCGTTAAGAACTAGGAACTAGGCATAGCAGGCCAACAATCAAAGGTTTTCAGCTCCATAATAATGCGAACAAAAGCAAGTTAACACGAAATGGAAGTTATCACCTTATGTAACTAGCCTCATTCATTGTGCTATTTTGCTAGCATTTCTATTCGCAGTCCATGACAGCATATTGCAACAACAAGACAAAAAGGCCAAGGATAGCTTTAAAATTGATAATGTTTATTTCTTTTGTTAGGATGGATATGTTCCAGTATTGAAGAAAGAATACAGTATTGAATTAAACCCAACTAATGGATCGATTCCTCAGGTTTATGTATTCTAATCGACTAGTCCAATGTATCGAATCAGTTCAATCTCTTCTCTTACCTCCTTTGAACCGGTTAAGATCGCACATTGCGGATAGCGTAAGAAGGTGATTAGCTGCTGTATATACTTGCATTAGCCGTTGCTTTGCTCATCCGAATTGAGGGAGAAAATTGAGAAGAAAAATTTGGGGAGAACTAGATCGTAGAAACATGTGGAGGAACTAAACCTTCGTGTAAAAAAACTCGCATAAAGACTCCTCCATGGCTGTCGCATCCAGGTCGTCACCACCTCGATCTGCCATGGAGCCACCGCCGTAGGTCGCCGTCGCCTCTAGATCCAACGGACGCTGTTGCTGCTGCTTCATGGCGAGGCCTTGTCCCAGATGCCATTGCCTCGGCTATCGTCCTCGACGCCGTCGCCGAGAACCTCCTCTTCGTTGCCGCTGAGATCAGCCGGCGGAGGGGCGAAGACCCGGCGGCTGCTACTTGAGGGATAAATCGACCGACAACGACACGAAGAACTCATAGCGGTGGAGAACCACCGTCCGACGGTGTGGAGGAAGGAGAAATCGGCGGCGGCATAGAGAGAGGAGCAAATTGATCGGATGCGAGGAAGGGGATGTAAGGGTGAGCGAGAACATACGCAGTGTGATTTTTATTTTTATTTTTATTTCTATTTTTATTTTTGTTACCTTCTGGTTTTTTATTTTTTTTAAAAGAAACTATTGAACTGTCTCGACGTTATAACTTTTCACCGTCCGATATGCCAAAAGATTCTCACTTCTCCTGTCATGATGCATCCGCCTGTCCACTTATTTACTAAAGCCTTATCCGGAATCCTCCGATCCTCCGTGGCTTTCTCACTCTTCTATCCATCCCTCTTCAAACAACTTAGCATTTCGACATATTAATCCTTCTTCCATACTGTACACATCCAACTACGAAAAAGCAAGAGTGGTATCTGTGGGTGAGAGCAGCAACGAGTGGCAAGTAGCGAGGTGGCGATGAGCAAGCAGGCACAGCGAGATGACAGCCTACAAGATGTCAAACGGGTTGTGTACATGTAGCCGTAGCAAGTGGCCGTAGTCAGGCAGGTGCGAGCAAGCGGTTGCAGTCGGGTAGGTACGAGCAAATGGTGACGGTTGTGGATGATGCGTGTGGCACAGTTGTGGCTCTAGAAAGCAAAACGTGGCGGTGGAGACTAGCGACATTATTATCCGATGAGGTTGTGCAGCCTGGCAAGGAGGTAGGGCACCTTTCTTGATTTTTGCATCAGACTTGCTCCGATCGTCGCCGGCGATGGGATCCATTAGATCCCATGCATGACCCTCGCATGCCTCGTCATCTGGGTCAAAGAACGGTCCAACGTCGACTCTGCCCACGTCGCCTCTTGGCTCCACTTCGCCACCGCACGTGACACGGGCAACTTCAAGCTCTAGCTTCACCCCTTAGGCGAGCAGAGAGAGAAGGCAGTGGTGCTGACGAGTGGAAAGCAATGGCCGGTGGCCGCACGTGAACATGCCAAGAATTTTTTTGCTATTTTGTTTGTTTTTCCTGATGAATCTTGTTAAAACTTGCTGAAACTTTTTAAAACTTTAGGTTGAAACTTAATGAAACATGATGAAATTTGCTAAAACTTCTTGAAACTTTTAGAGTTAAAACTTAGTGAAACATGTTCAAACTTTTTGACGAAACTTGTTAAAACTTGAGTTCAAAAATCTAGAACTTCTTAAAACTTTCTCATAATCTTCTAGAAACTTCTAGAATGTGCAAAACTTGTTGAAACCTAAAACCCTTTCAAATGTTCTAATAGAATCTCCTGAAACTTGATAAAACCTGTGTAGGATCAAGGCGCACCAAGAGGGGGGTGAATTAGTGCAAACTAACATCTAAAACTATTTTTTTATGTTTTTATTAATTCTGGAAATTAACAAAATAATGATTAAACTGAACAAATCAATCTAGGATAATTGATCTAATACTATGGAAGAGAAACTAGATTAAACAAGCATACTAGAGAGCAATTGTACGCAAACATGAATTAGTAGATCGGAATCCTTACTCATTAATTTTCATCAAAAAAACACACATATAAATCCCTTTACATGAAGGCACAAACCTCTCTCTGCGCAGATCACTGTAGCGATTCCCTGTTGCGCACTGTAGCTATTCCCTGTTTCGAACTGCAGTAAATCCTGTTTTGCACTGTAGCACCGAAATTTGCAACCTGCACCTCTGCGACCTTCGTGTGTGCTGCTCTCGGGCTACGCGTCACCTGCGCGGATTCTCCCTGACCTGCAGTGTACGTCCGTCTGCGCTGCAACGTGCATCTCACGTCCCTGCGTTGCACTTCCTGTTGCCTGCATTGCATCTCCTGTCACAAATAAAACAAACACTCGCAGTACCTTGTTTCATAACAAATATTGTTGTCACATAAATCATCACACTTATATTATATTGTTATCAAATTAATCATCACACATACACATTTCACGAATGAAATTAACAACCTGCTTATTATACCATTGCAATGGTATACCCTTCTATAATCGTGTGCTCCCTCTTTATTTATGACGAAGGACGATCTGGACGAGAGGTTGATTCCACACGCTGGAGCAACAAAAAAAATAGTAGGTTCCATCAATTCTTAGATGACATGCCTTTTGAGTCAGCATCGATTCCACTGATGACCTAGTTATGTATACGTGCATATAAACCCAGTAAACGGCCGAGGCAACGGAAGCATGCATGCAGCACGTGCTCCTCCTTTCGTTGAAAAGTAGTACGACCTAGCCAGCCGACGGCTAGCAAGATCATTTGATTAGACCGAGAGGCTAATCCTACTCCACTTCAACAAAGACTAAGAGAAGATGCACGCACGTTTTGATTGATTAATCAAATCAATTAACCGATCAATTTAATTAGCCCCCGCCTGTTTAACTGGATCGAGGCGATATCTCTCTTCTCCTCCTACGACTAGCTACTGCGTACAGTGCTGCTGCTGCTGCTGCGCAGATTATGGGGTTGGTAGGTACTGTCTGGTAGTTGTGCCAAAATCGACCACACGTTGATGTAGTACTAGTTTGGGAGTAAGGTCACGCGCTATGTGCGCCGTGTGAAATTTGGTCCGACGGTTATTTTTGAAAAAAAATGTACGAGAAATAAACGTGAATTCGTTTTTTCTCGCTATTTTTTATAAAAAAAATGTTCTAGTTAGGAGTCATCGACGAATTTACAGCACTACGGGTCATCTTTGTACGGTGCAAAACTTGATCCGACAGTTACCTATGAAAAAGATATGAGGGCATGAACATAATTTCGGTTTTTCTTGGGAGATTTTTAAAAATGTGCTAGCTAGGAGTCGTCGGTGAATTTGCGTGAGGGCTCTACGCAATATCGGTTTTCTCGTTTTTTCAAAAAAAAAAAATAGACCGTTAGGAGTCGTCGTCAAATCTACGAAACCGTCGGCATCTTTTTTGCGTAATTTCGGTTTTCTTAAGTTTTTTTTAAAAAAAATGGGTTGCTAGGAGTCGGCGGCGAATCTGTGGATCGCTAGGAGCCCTCAGCGAATCTGTGGAACCGTGGGCTCTTTAAAAAAAACCGTGTATGGACCTAAACGTAATTTCGGTTTTTTCGGGTCCATTATGTTAAAAACCGATTTTTTAGATCTAAACGGCTTTTTTCAGGTCTATTTTGCTAAAAACCGACGGAGGACCTAAATGTAAACTACAAAGAGACCTAAACATAATTTTGGTTTTTGATTCTATTTTGTTAAAAATCGATGAAAGGATTTAAACACAATTTTGGTTTTTCGGAGAGACCCTTTCGCGAAGATTCTGAGGTGGTATAGCTAGGAGGGCTCCAATCCTCCCTACTTTAATATAAGGTATGCATTTGTAGACCCAAATGCGTAGCCTGCCGGCTCGTAAAGGTCATGCTCGATGTATCCAACACTAGGTAAAAAGCTAGTAAGAAGAAAGAATTCAAGGATCAACAAATCACTAATACACCATACGTATCTCTCTACAAGATGAAGAACATCCGAAGTACTATATTTCAACAATCAATCGGTGGCTAGCTGCTAGCTTGCTCTAGATGGTGCATGCTCACTCTAAAAAATATCAACTTGATCTAATTAACTTTAAATGTGACTGTTGGTGCTGAAAAATATGACGAATGATTGATCGCTCGAACACACGCTGACACTAGGTTCAAGCTTGGTTCGTGGTGTGCATGTAGCTAATTTGATCTTGCAATCGGCAAGATAGATCGAAATAATGCTTAAAGCCAATTTAATGTAACAATTGGCAAGAGATCTAAATAGCTACCTGATCCGATGAAATCGTAAGTGATGATAAATCTAAACAGCTCGTTATGGCTGAATAGACGACTTGGTAAACGCAGATTTTTCTGAAAAAGACGATGCACAAAAAGATCGAAGAAAAGCAAATCTAGATAAATTGGCGTACTCGAAGATGATCAATAATCGGTGATGCGCAACTTTATTGATCAAGAACGAATTTCAAGGGAGATTCTATGTTATAAAAGCTACTCATAGTTAACAGAAAAAGTAGATAAAAAGTACATGTAAGTTGATTGATGATTGTTTTTTTTTTCCTCAGCTCGTCTCAAGTCCCCCTTTATAGCGTGTAGACCGATCGTATCCTTCTCCGATCCATTATAAACTATGAATGATATCGACCTCTATCTCTTGCAGATGAAATTCCTTATTTAAAACGATATCTGCTAAATATCTAATTCTAACTTAACCTTTCAAAATCGATCGTATATCTTGCCAAATTTTAATGCTAACAAAGACATGAACGGCAGCCGTTTCCACTGTTTGCATGGCGTTCGAGTGGCCGTTGCAGCACCGTCACAAGCCAGAACCTACAAATCGAGCTTTTTCGTAACCTATAAAGCTGGAGCGCGCGCACATTGCTCTTCCTTTTCCACCCCGAGCGTTCTCCTCTGTCTCACCACAATCAATCTTCTCGGGCATGTTTGGTTCCCACGCCTCGTCTCTCCTACCGCGGACGGGTTCAGTCATATTGCATATCGGCTTCAAAATACTACCTATCGTTTTGCAAGCAAGTCTGGGCGAGAAAATAGTCGAATATACTTATCGTTTTGAGCTCCCTAGGGATTGCTGATACAGGCAGTTGATTTGATGGCCATCACCTGCATGAAGTTGCTACGCAAGCTCAGCGGATCTGACATGTTCCCGGATGCAAAAGACGAATTGGTCTTAAGCTAATGGCTGCACATGAGGTGCAGCAGCTGAGGTAAAATGGTCACAGCTCGATCGATCACGACGCTCTCTCCGAAAGCATGCAATCGCCGCCCGCGCGCCCGAAAAGTCCGAGTTGCGTCCGAAAAAGACCCCATCAACAACGACGGCAGCGAAGACCGCTTTTAAACATTGCTTTAATGCTTCCTTCTCAATACAAGTTACATAAATTTTAAAGTAAGTGAAGGAATAAGTAATCACTATCTACTGTCCATTCATGTTTTAATATTTATACAACTGTAAAAAAGAAAAACATAAAGCATCTCTCCCGCTTTTTTATCGGTTTATACAAGTTACATATATTTTGAAGCAAATAAAGGAGTAAGTAATCACTATCTACTGTTTATTTATACTTTAATATTTATACAACTGTAAAAAAAGAAAAACATGAAAGCATCTCTCCCGCCTTTTTATTGGTTTCTACCCGTATTCGCTGCAAGGTTAAGCGAAGCATTAATTAATTAGTACCCTAAGACCGATTTAACTTTGAAAAGCGTGCCGTGGCCCAGTCTGCAAAAACACATTTAAAAAAGAAAAAAATAATATGCCTGCTCAAAGAAGATACTACTGCAAAAGGACCGGCTAGCAGGTAGCAATATATATATCGTACAAGAAATTTCAGACATTTTCTACTATGGGCTCTCTATTTATTAGACGACTCCTCTAAATCAAGATTCAACCATTCTCGTCTTTCTCCTAGCTCAGTTGGCAAGAGGCGCGAGCTGCGCGCCCGCCCGCCCACGTTCGAGTTCCTCGGCGCACGCGTTCGCGAAGAGCCGGCTGCATGCGTTGTGTGCGTGCGCGTGTGTGGGCGTTGAGTGCGTGTGTGCTTGTAGTCCGGTTATTCTTCTTCTTCTATAATGAATACCAGTGCTCTTAACCATTTAAAAAAAAACTCCTACCCACCCTCAAACCCTAGCCTGCCTTCCCCGCCCCCAAGTTCAAACTACCGCCACCGCCATTCCTCCTCATGTCTCGACGTACGGCCCCAGCAAGCGCAAGCCCCTCCCGCCATAGCTACTATCATTGCTCACCTCCCCTTCTCCGGTTGTCCACCACCTCCTATCCCTCGCTGCTTAAGTCTCTTGGTGCGGCCATCATTGTAATGCATGCCACTCGCCACCCAACGCCCTCTTGCGATCTTGTGGGCAGCGATATTCACTCCCCTAAAGTCAAAAAACCCAAAACTTTCAAAGACGAGGAAGGAGCATATATCACAAGGAGGATGAAACAATGAGCAGAATCGACTTATAAATAAGGAATATTTAGGCCACTTAGAACTAGCAAATCCATTTCTATTATATTTAGACAGTGCATACTGAACAATAATATATATATATATATAGGAAGCCGAAATGGGGCACCATGGTGTCCAGGCACCATGATTTCAAATGCACGAATTCAAGCTATATTCGAGTATATTTTTCAAAAATTTCAGTTTTAGGGTATATGTCCATCTATAACAATTCGAATAAAACACATACCTTTAAAAAAATATACTCGAATTCAAAGATTTTGAACGAGTTTTGATCACATGCTTTGCTGATTTATATATAAAATCAGCATATACCTACAACCAAACTATCATCAAAAAGGGAAACTCTCATTTGAATTTCAGTTCAAACTTGTTTGAACTAGTTAGTAAAACTGTTAAACTCAGTATCCTAAAAATTTCAAAAAAAATCGCATGAAAATACATAAAGAAAATATCCTTTTTAGATCATGGTGCCCAGGCACCATGATGTCCTAGGTAATTATACTATATATATATATATATTAGCTACAAACTGAAAATTGGATAACTCCGGTCGTAAAGTACTATAATGTTTGAGGCTTCAATTGCACTGTATATGTTAACGTCTTGAGATGTGCCTTTATGCTTTTCTTTTCTTTTTTTTACAGTTGCACAAATATTAAAGCATGAATGAATGATAAATGATGATTATTTATTCTTTCGTTTACTTTAATATTTGTGTAACTTATATATTGAGAGGAAAAATATTGAAGCACTACTTTAAGGTCTTTTATCCGCTTTTAATTGGGGACATCTGTCTGTTTGTTCTCAATCAGACAACTCATGTGTTCGAGCTTTTTTAAGCTAAGCAGAAAAGGGACAATTCAACAAAAGAAAAGGAAAACCAAACGGCATTGAGACACGGCAGCGGTGGAGACAAGAAACATGGCCACATGGGTTGAAAGAACCGAGCAAGAGAGACGTGATTTGCCGCCTAGCTAGTTTGATCTTCGTGGCAGATGTAAAGGATCGATTGGCCATCCAAGGGATTGTCAGACAAGTTACACGGACAAGCGGGCCAGCTATCGTGTGCTTTCGAAGAAATCGATGGATTGTCTCGACAGGACACTGATACGTACGGTCATCTCCTTTCCAGGTTTTCGACTTTTCCGTAGTGTCAGGAGACTGGGAACCATAGATTTCGCGTAAGAGCGAGTAAAATAAGGAAGCTTACTCTTTACTCTATTTCTTTTCCATATCGTCTAGAGTAAGTAATAAAATCAGTTTATACAATAATAATCTCTAAAGATTATCTCTAGATATTGTACAATAACTATCTCTCTTTTTTATACATAATAATATATTTGATTTCTCGTGTCATGCAGACTCTTGTGTAAGAGCCACTCTCTTCTCTTTTCTATTTTCTCACTCTTTTATATATATGACAAAACAGATGTGTACAAGTTAAGATGAGTTTATTGTACTTGCTCTAAAGTGCAAGAAAAAAGTGGCTGTGTAGTGTCAGAATTCGTGCTCTGAAATTTCGCAAGGAAATCACGCTCTCATTTTGGACTCCAACATAGGTAGATTCAGCAGAATAGAATTATCCGCGGGCGCACGTGGCATATACACGTGCAAATTAAATTCCTCGCCTCGCGTCATCAATACAAATGGTAGAGCGTGGAGCACCTGCTACCTCCAGTCAAACTTCATCACAGAAGAGCGACATTTTGGAACATATATAGTCTAATTTTGTAAAACTCAACAAGCGATGTTTTGGTTAATATTTAAATTGGACATGTACAAACAATATAAGTCGATTTGTATCAAAAATGCTATCGTATCATTATAATTTTACTTGGTTTCATTAATATATTGCAATAGAAAATAGTAATGAAAGTCATGTTGTGAAGATCACGTCGAGTTCAAAAGTCACTCTTTTGTACTAATTGGAGGGAGTATTTATTTTGGAATGTTGATGGTTTGCCACTACCAAGTCTTGCATTTTTTATATGCCACTTTTAAGTTTTGTCCAGATAAATTGCCACTTCTACACCACAAATAGCTTTGTTTTGCCACGGTAGCTGTATTTCGGTACTTATGAGTTTCTCTATGGCTAGAAACTCAATAGTGGAATTAAATTTGGTTTTACCCCTTCTCTTCGTCGCTCATCCTCCAACTAGTTAGCAGCTCGAGTCTCTGAATTTACTATGTAATCACCCCTTTCATTCTCGGGTGACGGAGGGATCATACCATTCGAGCCTTTTTCTCGTGCTTTTCCCGACGGTTCAGCACCTAGTTAACTAATCCTCGAGTTAACTATTTATTTTGGGTCGTTGGTAGTAAAATATAGGACAGGAGTAGTACAAGCGTACGTGTGGGGACACTCAGTGATTTACAAGTCGGTGCCTCACGTTTGCACAACTACCCAAAAAACCAGTTGCGCACAAACATAACATCAAATTTGCTTCGAGTTTCTAAATATAACAGAGTTTTTTTAAAAGAAAAATAGTAGGAGCTGCCATACATTAAAAAAAGAAAAAGAGTACAAATAGCTGTTGAACATAGGAATAGCTTTAAAGGAAGCCCTTAGCAGGCCGATACAAAAAGACGCATCAGATAAAAAGACCATCCCCTGTTAACAGAAACAGCACAACAGGGATAGGCATGAAAAGACATCCAGTAGAAAGTAGGGCTTTATGATCAAGTTTTACTAGTCTTATAGTCTATGGCCGACTTACATATTTAGAATGCATGAAAAGCTCTCGTATACATCCCACAAGCAAGCCGGTGCACGAGTGATATAGAAATCGAAATCATCGATATTATAATCTTCCTTGTATACTTCATCGTAAGAATCCTCGTTCTGAAGTTCTAGCCTCTTGCTAAATCAAAATATGCAAGCGGTACATTACAGGACAGCAGGAGCAATAGAAGCGTGCGCTACTTTACTACTACGATAACTACTGCAATGAGTCGACGACGACGACGACCATGGCGAGACGTATTTGCGTGTTAGTTTGCTTGGACTGGTGCAGGCTGAGCCGTCGTAGATTGGTCGGTCAGAGCAGCGACCCAAAAACAAAAATTAGAGCGTCGCTCTCATAGTTGAAAAAGCAGCTAAACCGTAACATCACATCCATCTTTCCCGGTAACTATCTGCCATTTTTATCTATCTGCCTCTACTCGACAAAGATCTGTGTAGTCGCACAAATAAGCAACTTGCACATGATCCGATCAGTCTAGTTTTAGAGCCAACGGTCTAGATTCATGCGCTACAGTGATGGTATTGCTACAGTACAAAAAGTGCAATAGCATTACGAAAGATTTGAGTCATTGATTTGCTATCCTGTAATGCTACTGTAAATGGTTAAGTTACGGTTACAGTAGCAACAACCACACATGAACCTGTCCGCCTCTGCTTTACCAGGGTCAGATCCAAGTACGTACCTTTTCGATGGATCGAGGTTACACATAGCTAGCAGCGGTGATTCTTGATTATTAACTTTTCCGGTCAAAACTGATGTCGTCTGAAATGTGAGATTTTTTTTTTTCGATTTCTGTAAACGTAGATCTGCATGAGCTACGGATGGTGGAGTTCGGGGTATAGTCGAACATGTTCTTATGTATATATGTATATAGTATAATTACCTAGAGCACCATGACCTAAAAAGGATATTTTCTCTATGTATTTTTATGCAAATTTTTTTGATTTGTTTTTGAAATTTTTAGGTATGTATATATGTTGCTGTTTACGTTGGTTAGCCTCTAAAGATGGAGTGCATATGTAGCATTAGCAAATGAAATTAGATAGCTAAGTTAAATATAGCAGAATAAGTAGAATTATCAAGAGAAGAACACAAGACGACGAAAGGCAAAACAGTAGTAATACTTATATTGCACCACGAAATTGAGCTAATTGAAACCGTCACAGCTCCAAAAGCTAAAGATTTTTAAGCATGCATGCACTAGCTAGCAACCATACCAGCTGATCCAAAGCCTGATTAAATTACAGAGCGAACGGCGTATGTTGCCATCTCACCACTATTTACAAAACAGAGTTAAAAGAAGAAGGGAAAAGAGAAAAAGATGCCAAAAAAGAAAGAGAATGCTAATTATTTAAGCAAAGTACGAGTGTGTAGAGTACAGTTGTTGATCCTAATTAAGGCCACTCCCTTTCCAAAAAAAAAAAAGCCTCACACCATGGTGCGTACGTACGGATCCAAGCACCCCCAAGGAGGAGGAAATCCAGCTGCGGCTGCGACTGTGATTAGGTGGTGGCGAGGGTGCCGCCGTCGGCGAAACCCTCGTGGCACTCGAGGATGCTCTCGAGGCGCGGGCGCCACCCGTCGCGCGGCGGCGGCTGCTGGTGCCTGTCGGCGCTGCCGCTGGCCATCTGGTGGAGCACGTCCTCGAGGCGGCGCTCGCCGGTCTTGAGCTGCGCCATGAGCCACTCCAGCTCCGACCTCGTCAGCACGACCTTCACCTTCAGCCCCGCCGCCTCCTCCTCCTCCTCCTCCTCTTGTTCCTCCTGCAGCACCTGGCTTATCGATCTTCCGAGTTGCAGGCCTTCTCCTTCTTCCCTCTCCTCGAGCAACACCCTCCCGCGCCGCCTCTGCTGCTGCTTCGCGGCCTTGTTGAGGCAGTTACCCATGGCGAGCGAGGAGCTAGCTAGCCTTTCTTGGGTTGGCTCTGTCGAGTAGGTGTGTGCCGCTAGGGTGTTTTCTGCTAAGAGATGGGAGAAAGGGAGGCGCGGGGTGTTATATAGGCAGCACTGTAGCGTTACGACTACACTTATTAATACCAAAAGATTTAATTTGCCTCTGGGAACGATACATTACCGGTCTAGTATACCTATTTATGTTTAATATAATAATATATATTTATAAGCATATATATATATACATAATTATATTTATAATAAATTTACTTATAATATTACTCTAAATATATAGTAGTACTATTAAATATAATATATAATTTAATAAACGATATTATCAATTTTACCGATATATATATAACCAGTACGACCGACCGATATCGAGCTGCTGCGCTCGTAGCGACTGTGTGGTGGGGTCCACACCTAAAGGAGGAGCATGCTGCATGCATGCACATGGTGGGGTCCGGAGATGGGTGCGTGGCCCCTACACGAAATTAAAGGCGATCAGCGTGCATCGTTCTACTTCCTCGATCCGACGTCGTTGTTCTTGCTAGGTTCACGTATTTTGGTAGATATACACACACGTATGTACCGCACCATCGAGATCATCCTCCTCACGTGACGCACGCAGCTATACGTACGATTTATTTTAACGGTGCAGATGCACTCGGATCCCGCCCTAATACGTGCAACATGTACACGCATACCTGTGCGCGCGTGCATGGCGATGATCAGGAGCAGCAGCACGCTACGAGCACGTGCCTTAGTCTGAAAATATTCATAGAGATAGGGCTATTTCGTAAAAACTTATGGGCGGGTTGGTTGGTTGCATGTTTAGATTAGTACTAGATGGGTTTGCGTACTACGTTGTGTCGGGCTATTTGCAACAAGCTTCAATTGGATGATTTTCGAGCACATAACCGAGCAAGCACCTTTATCTTTCCCTTTAAAGGTGCCTCCACTTGTGATAGTGCTATTCGATTCTTTATAAGCGAGACATACAACGTCGTGTTTTTGGACCTCCAGGGCCTTCGTGTAAAAAATCGTGTAGGGTCTCATCGAAAATTTTCGGGACCTGAGGGATTGTGTGTAAAATTGCTAGGGGCGCCGCGGAATCTCCTCGTAAATCCTCGGAACCTCGAGGGCCTCCGTGTAGAACCACATAGGACCTCTTTGCAATTCCCGAAACACATCTCTTCGTAAATTTTTGAGACCTCAAGGACCTGCGCATAAAAATGCTAGAGGGTATAGGATGTGAACGTAATTTTGGAATGTGCGAGGAGCTTTCCGCAAAAGATCTGGGGGACGACGTGGATGTAATTTCGGAATTTGCGATGGGCTTTTTTGCAAAACACGTTATGACACGGGGACGCGGTCGCTAGGCGCCATCTTATCAACTTTAGATAAGTAATAGATATCCGACCGTGATATAGTGGTTAACTACGATGTGTTAGTTAGCCACGGTAGCCCTGTATAGAGGATGCATTTACCTACAATTTTCGGGGTGTAATTAAGTTTCGTCCTTCGAGAACGAAGCACAGATATGTACCATATATAACCAACAGAATACATGCATGGTTCTTGCCTACGGTTGCCACAAGTTCATAATTTGGACATGGATCCCCGTTGCTTAGAGTTTTTATCAAAATGATACAAATACAACGCAGGCATGGAAAGATACAAATAGAGCAGCAGGAGAGCTCGTAGCAACTGCTCCCTCCATTTCGCTTATTTGTCCATGATGTTAGAAGTATCTGTTTCAATATTTCTGTTCATTGAGAAATCCTACAGTATAGTTACTGTAATTTTTTCACTCTCTATCCCTATTTAAATGCTTCATAAGAGATTAAGCTGTCATGCTATATCATTTAATATTTATTAGACCTAAGTACTTTCTTCGATAGCAAAACGAAGAGAGTATATAATATACTGCTGACTAGCCATCAAGCTGTACGTGCACATACATACATACCTACACGAGCATGCACTATGATCCGTGCACCCTATTTGTCATGGCTCGCGCGTGCACGGACTTGCTAGCTGCTCCTATATATATAACTATATACTATATACAGGCCAATGGATCGATCGACAAGAGTGCAAGATTCCATGTAGCATGATAAGACGCCAAGAGTTGGTTAATTGATCCGGCCAACATTACAGGCTGCACTGCTGCAGCCTGCAGGTCAGTGGAAAGAGCTAGCTGAAATAAATAAGGGCAGTACAAGTCCTACATACTAATCCATCTCGGTAACAGATCAGCTTAATTGTACTTTTATCTTGGATGATTTACAGGAAATTAAGTAGTCCGGCCGGCCGAAAATATACTTCCATCGCCTCTAGGTAAAGTGGTGATTTTATAGAAAACATTTGGTAATTAAAACCTTTTAGCTGATCGATATATACTTCCATTACCTTTCAAACGGGCCTTGTTTTGCAAGCATGTTGAGCTGCTTGGTAAGATCGACTTTTTAGCAGCCGAGCATGCATGCATACACCGTACCTCCGTATATTCCAACTATATACATATTTTTTGTAGAGAAATCTATATATACATGTTTACAACAGGAATAGATGGTATGTATGTATTTACACGAATTTCTTCGGCTTCTCTAAAAACATATCTGTCTCGGACATACGTACGGATCAGGAGGCAGATCCGATCCTTGTTTTTCTAAGACATGTAATCCCTAATTAAGCCTATCATGCCGTGCGTGCATATATCAGCATGTTCTGACGTAAGCTTAATTGTTTGCAGAAATTAAGTTCATGGAACCCTACTACTTTACTTAATTGTTCAATTCAATACCTAAAAGCACTGTCACTACCATAGATTTGGACCGAGCAACGACGTTCATAGGTTCAAATTAAGTTTCAGAACATAGCTAGCTAACCGATGTCACATTACGTGATTTAATTGTGTCCACGTCCAGTTAAACGATATGTTTATATAGGACAACATGCAAATACTTCAAATCGGACCCAATTAATCTCAACTTTAGGAACCCAACTAACACGAACTCTCTAGTCAGCGTTAACCCAATTTTGTACGCAATTCGCAACACCACCTAGCCGGGATCGATGGAACTTCAGGGGCCATCGTAGTGGGTGTAACGCATTGCATACGCGAAAGATTTCTTTTGAAAGGGGATATATGAATGGATTTACCGGTACACATTTTACATAGGGATCGTACGTAGAATTGTTAGCGTTTCTTTCACTATGAGTTTTTACTATATTTACTATGAGGTACCACCAGATTGATTACTCTTGAACTCTTGTATCCTTAATTTGGTTCCTCCGACCTTTCAACTTTTGGTATCTCTAGCTAGGTACAGGCTCAAGTATATTTTGGTATATTCCAAAAATAGTGAAAAAAAATCTTTCTTTTGCATAGAGAAGATCAGTGAAAGGGATCGAGGAACCGGGCAGGTAGTCATAAAATCCGGCAGGAAACACTCTGGACTTACTCTCCAAAGGGTGAAATTAATCACGCAAGGGAAGACAAGCCAGCTTAGCTTAGCTTAGCTTAGCTTAGCTAATCAACATAGAGAAACCATGCATCACAAGCGTACAACACATACATTGATGCATACACAATACTAAAAGGTTAATATATAATAATTCATGCCAAGACATGCCCAGCGACGTGTGAAGACCAAAGGCTAGGCAAATGCCAAAGCTAGCTTAATTATGCTCTGGGCATGTACAGCAGGCTACTACTAACTAATCAGGCCGCAACAACCAAAAAAGCTAAGCTAGGCTCATCATGTGTCAGAGTCTGTCCTTCACCTAATCCCATTAACAACGGAGTAGCTTGTTGTTATAAATTATATATGTGTCCTGCAGTAGTGCCATTACAACTATACTAGTACTGTTTCGTTTTGTCTTTGTGTTTGCAGAGACCGATCAGCTCGGAGAAGTTAGGTTTAAGTTTTGTAGGTGAGACATCTGTTCCACCCGGGCAACATAAAACGGACATGCTTTTTAGTTAGCGGCTGTACGACTTGGCCTCCTGTCTGTCAGTCGTTACGTTGATAAAGTATATTTTGCACGGGGTGCAGATTAATTACATGTATATATATATCCATGTCGACAGACATGCAGCATATATATATATATATATATATATATATATATATATATATATATATATATATATATATATATATATATATACATATAATTAGGAGCACACGACCATAGCTAACAACCGGGTGATTCTTGTTTGGATTGGAGGAGGATCCGCAGATGAGTTTCGAAGGATTTGTGCTCTTCTTATGTAATCCTATAATACTAAATAAGTAATCGATCCCCACTGGCTGTAGTTAATGTTATTTCTCTCTTCCTGGTGCAGTAAAAGTATACGACATATGCCTAATTAATCAAATATGTCATTAGTTAACAGTTGATGGCCTGGGTGCTGGTGCCTTAGTTTCAAATCAAGCCATAGTCGATCGAGGGTAAAACAATCCTAAAGTCTCGTTATGCTACTACATATCCGTGATCTTATTCGAATCGATGTGTATTTGCTTTGTATTCGTGGACGAGACTATCGGTAGTCGTATTCGGCACTAATCGTGTTCGACCACTACTACACAAATATACATCACAATCGGTTCTTTTTCGTCATCACAGTCGGTTCTAGTGGTGACACAAAGTCATGAGACAGAGATGAGGCGGGCATTATTACAGTCGGTTCTTGCCCGATAGAGATGATATGGTCATCTCTATCGGTTCTTTATAAGAAGCGATAGAGATAATGGTCATATCCCTATTCTCTATCGCTTCTTATAAAGAACCGATAGAGATGAACATACCATCTCTATCGTTTTTTTCAAAGAACCGATAGAGATAATACCATCATCTCTATCGCTTCTTATAAAGAACCGATAGAGATGACTGTATCATCTCTATCGCTTCTTAAAAAGAACCGATAGAGATAATCTAATCATCTCTATCACTTCTTTGAAAGAACCGATAGAGATGAGTTCATCATCCCTATCGCTTCTTTCAAAGAACCGATATAGATGGCCGTCACATCTCTATCATTTTCTTGTGAGAACCGACAGAGATGAAGGGGTGTGGTGTGCTATCACATTCTAATCAGCACATATTCCACACAATATGCACATATCACATTCACACAGAAATTACAGACAATATATCACATTCAAAGAACATGAACACTTTGTTACAACAAACACATATCACATTCGTTAACAAAATAGAACGTAAACATGCTTAACCATAAGTACACATGCAATCGCATTCAGATATGTAATATTTGTTCACATCTGGTCTAGTAGGAGCTTTTGAGATCTCTAAACCGTCCGTCCTCCGATAAGCATTCTATTCGAGCACCACCGCATAAGTGGTCTCGTATCTTGTTGAGTGCGAGGTTGTCTACACTCTTCCGGGGATAACGGTATCTTGCAAGATAGAAAGGAGTGCTCTAATTTGAGTTTTCAAATTTTCATGTGAAAGACTAATTGTATATGCATGTACTACCTTAGGGAAACGATCTGAGCCGACAATCAAGATCACCATGTGTTGCATGACATACAAACCACAGTGATCGTCGCGCCTGTTGATGACACTGTGAAGAAAGAAAAATAAATTAAGAGACAAAGAAAATATGTCAGAAAATCTAAATCTTATATATGATAGCCACTTGTACCTTGAAGCTGACATACTCCAGCTTGGAGCCCTTTTTGTCGTCGTGTGTCCCTCCTGCTTCGACGTATTCCTTGAAACCCCTATATACATTGGAAAGATGTCGTTGAGAAAAAAATAATGAATGTAGTTAAATACAGAAAATGTTAGATAAGAGTGGTGCACTTACTGCTCCAAAGGAGGCTTGATCGCGTAGGCCATCGGTCTCTTATCAAGTGAATTAAAAGTGTACACTTTGTTGTCGCTCGGAAGGAGCACGAGTAGAACCCAATGGTTGCTTATTAAATGGTATGCGTGAAGAAAATAAGTTCACATACGGTTTGATGTGTAGAAGTAATTGAGCAGTGAAGTAGTACTTACTCCTCGTGGTGCGGGAATAGAATGAAGCCCTTCTTCGACTCGACTTGCAATGCCCTCTTGATGTAGCCAAGAACCCATTCGGTTGAAGCCTAGCCATCGTCGCGGACACAAGCTCGTGGTCGACGAACCCAACTAGTTGTCGATTCGTCACGACCACGCCTCATCGCCTCGCAACTCGCATTGAATGTTAAAAAGCGTAATGCAAAATCCTATGGAAGTCATAAGGTCGTGCAACGTGGTGCGATACTCACGGTGTCGAGGATCGTGCGGTAGAAATATCGATGGCTATCGGTTGAGTACTGCATTTTAACAGATCCTCAAAACTAATCTGAGAATGTCCCATCCTCCTCGCGGTGGAAATGTCCCTTTCTGTATCTAACATTGAAGTCGACACGCTCGCTCTCTTTCGCTTTGTCTATGTACCATCCATGGAGCTGTCGAGTCCATATGCCTAGAGCGTTCAATTTCTTTGGGAGGCGAAGGGCTTTCCATGCACGTAGGCCTTAAATTCATAAGGCTTCACCGTAGTGCATCTTGGCTCTCCTTTTCGGGCGAAGGAGTCTCCGAGGCCGGGCGATGGGCTTTTCATGTACCTGAGGGGCGTTGTGGCCTTTCTGAGCCTAGCCTTTTTAGCAGAGGCCTCCAGTGGTTCTGTGGTTGTCGTGCTAGTCCTTTTATGCACCAGCTCTGTACTTTGTGCAGGGCTCGTCACGGTCGTGGGAGCAGGCGCAGGTACGGTAGGAACCTACAAAGCACGCGCATAATTAAGTAACTTGTTGCAATACTACTGGAATGGTACAGAAGACGTGAGGGATGTTTACCTTGACCAGTACGACGCCTGTCGTGGGCCACTTGATGAACGACATCCGCGCTAGCCCGAGAGTGGTGATGTCTTCGTTAGGGGGGAACTCAAGCACATTGTAACAGCCTCAAAAATCATAAAATAAAGAAAAATGAAATAAAAATATTTTGTGTATTATTTTCGAAATTTCTGAATTTCCTGGATTTTCTGAATATTCTTTTGGCTTTTCTTTAATGCAAAAATGTGAAATGAAGAATATAGTAAATAGAAAATGGTAAAAAGTAAAAATGTTAATTCAACAAAAATTTACCAAAGTTTCTAAAAATATCTGAGGGCTCTCCTCAGCTTGCTTAAGTCGGTGGGTAAGCTGAATTTATAAAAATAACAATTAATCAAAGATAATCATGAGTAAATATCTCAGGGTAAAATGGTAAAACAATTTGGTAAAAATATCTGTAGATCATCCTGACCCAAAATTTTTATCTTGCCGACATCAAAACAGTATCAACCTCCTGTAAAAATATTAAGAATTTACTAAATCATTTTATAATTTTAAAAATTCGAAAACAGTGAATAAATAATCTGGAAAACAGTAATGTCAGAATTTTTAAAAATTAAATAATAATAATTAAAATCTGTAATTTTTACAGAAGGTGTAGAATGTCATTTTAAATCATCATAAAAGTTTTGTAAAATAATAACTTCATTTAAATCGCAAATTAAAATAAAAACAGAATAGGCAATGCAGTAACTGTTGCAATGTCAGAATTTTATAAAAATCATCATGCATCATAAAATGTCGAAAATTTTTAGAAGGCTGGTAATATCCTTGCCGACCTATGGTAAAAATTTCATAATTTTCGTGCCCATTTGAACGTTGAAATTTCCGTTGAAATCCCGTTCGGTCGTGAGGCTTCTCGAGTTCTTTTCGCTCTCACGACATGTGGGCCGGGCTGTCGGTGAGACACCTCAGCCAACAGCCGCTGCCAGCTCGCCCCACGCGTCAGCGACTCAACGGCGTCTTCTTCTCCTCTCTCCCGCTCGCTCTCTCCAGCGCCGACGTCGCCTCTCGGTTTTTCTCTCACCCGCGCGCAAACCGCCTTTCTCTCCCTATATAAACCCCTCTCGTGCGTTCGCAGCCGACCTAGCCGTGCCCCTGCAAACCCATTCCGCCGCTGCTTTGGTCGTCTTCTCCGGCGACGGCAAAAACCACAAAGAGGTCAAAACTCGCAATCCTCCGCCTCAGTCCATTCCAATCCAATTCCTTCGGCCTGAAGCATCCTAGAGCCTCCAGGAACTTATCCCGAGCCCCGGCCGAAACCCATTCTTCCCCGGCAAGCTCCTTCGCCGTGTTCTTCTTCCGCCGCCACCGCGCACGGTGAGACCTCTATTCCGCCGCTCATTCTTTGAACTAAACCCATAAATGGGATCCTTGAAGTCCACTGATGCTTTTGGTAGTGATCTTCAAGCTCGGGAAGGTCTCGTTTTGCGAGAACGCCGGTGGCCGTGAGCTCGCCGCCCCTCTCCGGTGGCGAGCCGCCGCCCGCCATCTCCGCCAAGCGCCACCACCCAAAGATGCGCAAGTGTCTTGAGCATGAATCCGGAACCCATTCCGTGATTCGGCCGTGCTCGCCGCCGTGAGCTCGTCTTGCCGCATGATCTGCTCTGGTCACCGCAAGCGGGCCCACTGTCGGCCGCGTCTGAGCGCCAGGCCGCCCGACATGCGGACCTCACTGTCGGCGCATGGCCTTGGCGCGATCGCATGTGAGCCAGCAGCGTCGGCTTAGCAGCATGCGCATCGGTCGGCCGACCGATGGGCCCGGCTTGTCGGCGCCTCAAGCGGTTCCGCCCGAAATGGAAAGCGCGTTTTCAGCAAAGCGTACTTTCCATTTTCGGCAATCTTTTGATTTTAGTATTTAATCAAAACCTAGATATTCATTTAGCCATATCTTTCAAATCATTTAACCAAATTTGATGAAATAAAATTCTAAATTCATCTAAAATCCAGTAGATTCAGAATATGCAAAAATATTTCAGAATTTAATTTTATTTGAAATTCGAATTTAAATTCAAAGTAAAGGTTAGAAATATGCCATTCATGGAAATTTTGCAAATAACCTCCAAAATTAGTAAAATAAATTTTATTAGAATCCTTGTAATCTCAGGAACTAGAATCTGTAAAAATACTTAGGGTGTGTTGTAAGAAAAATCTAAGTTATAAAATAAGTAGAAAATAATGCAATAATGGTTTAAATAGATCAAATCTTTAAATTGCAAAGAAAACAAATAACTCATGTAACCATTCCTGAAATTATGAAATTATTTTATTTGAATATTTCCATCTGATTTATTTTTGGCCTTATTGAAATTTGGTATTTATTCTATGTCGCCTTACGACATGTAGAACCCGATTTAACCCGGTACATTCGGCGACCGGGAGTTCAAGTCGAGGAAAATCAACAAGGCAAGCAAACCCCTTTGATCATATTGATACCAGTTTTATAAATGTTTTCATTAAGTGTTTTACCGCATACTTTATTTTATTAAAGTCTGCTATATTTCTGTAATGGTAATTGTACCAAGAGACTTATAGAACTTCCTTGATAAGTAGGAGATTGAAAACCTTGAAAACCCTAGATTAGCTTAGACAATATTTAATGTCAATCTGGTTACTCACATTTAGTGAAATGCTTAGCCAAAGCTAAATGAGTTAAAGCGTGAAATGATTAAAGACTTTGGATATAACATTTAAATGGGTATGACCATTTTTGTGGTTGGTATTTGGTTGGAAAATGAAAATAAAACTATGATTTAGATGCGGGCAATTATTGGCAATAGCCGTGTGTGCATGTTTTGCACGTAGAATAGGGTGGAGATTATTGCCGTGTCGGATTAAGGACCGAACTATGAGTTGTTTTCGTGCCAAGAAAATTCATACAACCACAAGTCTTTGTATGGGACAGCTCTAACTTATTAAGTTGTTTAAAACTAGCTTTGCACTTGGAAGGCCGGAGTAGTACGAGTTGTTTCTTAATGAATTGCTCGACGGACGCCCACACCGAGGTGATCATGGATTAAACGTCTACCAATATAACGATGTACGCCATATTGTGGGTAGTTCCATCATTTCTATGCTCGAGTTCTTACTCCACAAAATGGGTTTGTCGTCATCGTCTTTGGTGCAAAGTTAGGTTTAAATAATGTAAAAGTTATAACATGACTCTCTGCGGCATACCAAAGGCAGTGTGCAAATATCGATTGCTCAAAGAGTCAGTCATGTCTTGTGGGAAAGTCAGTATACCTCTGCAGAGTGTAAAACTAATCGATTAGCGCGTCATGATCATGGACACTTGGTAAAGTCATCACATAGTTATTTGTTTTGCTTATTTTCCTAAAAAGTGGTTTCTACCACGTGTTGGTCATTTCATTTGTGTGCGGAAAGAAATGATTTTAAGTATGATCAAGTATACCCAAACATTCGTAATTTATTGATGCTTACATTCTATCACTTTTAATATTAAATTGCTTTTATTTAAATTTCATTTTGCAATCTAATATTCTCGTATTTACATTTCAAACCGACTTTGTGCAAATTAACCTTAATAGCCTTTCTTTGAAATGGCTCGCATGTATTTTAGGTCTTGCATAAGTCTTGCGAGTACGTAAGTACTCAACTTGCCACCGTTGATATTTTTAGGTGAAGAAGCAGATTTCCCAAGCGAATCTTACGTTGATGCAGGATACGGGAATTTAACGATGACTATTTCTAAGGATTTTCCTTGTCGATTTACTGTGGGACAATGGGTTAAAAGGCACACTACATGATGTTGTCTCCACTGCAGTTTTACTTTTGGTATTGTAAAAATAATATGTAATCTTACTTCATTTGTGTAATAAAGTTTGTGTATGATTGTGATAACAATTTGTATTTGTGCGTACTAGCTCACGATCATGGGACTAGTATTGTATGCACATGGTATCCATTTTGGTATTGATTTATCAAAAATGGGGCCTCACAAGTTAGTATCGAGCCAGTTGATCAGAAGAAACCTAGGGTAGTGCGGGAGTAATAAAGACCTAAAACTTGACATTAGGTTTCAAACAAACTAAAATTTTGAATTAGGACATCTTACTGTCTATTCTTTATATGCATGAAACTCCTCTTTTGGTTATGCGTATACTTGTTAATAACTCTTTCCTATTTTTAATTTTCGCTAGAATCTTTTCTTCCAAAATTACTTTCTTGTCTTACATTTAATCAGAATACTAATTCCTTGTTAAATGTGAGATGGGCGGATATACCCCATGTTACACTTCCACTAATAGGAGAATTACGCATGGCGGAATTCTTACTCGCTTGCTAGAATTCGCCCATTTTCCGAAAATCCACGATATATAGTATTCCACGCTGCAGATTAGTTCGTCTCTGTGGAATACATAGCTAGGTGGATATTCCTACCCGAGATGAGGACAGTGAAGAGTTTTTGTCTTTTGAGGGTCTGGATCTTCTCTCATGATGGCTATGAATGAAGCCGCCTATATGGCCATTGTCGGTTTGCCACATTTTACCCGAGGCGGCGGTGGTATATAGGAGGATTCCTCTAGGCCACCGGTGGGAGAATAGCTATATGGATGCCATGGGTTACAAAATCCCACTTTACGTAACCTAGTGGAATTCATAAATACCTCGACCGATGTGCCGTCGGGCAATAATCGAATCTGAGGAGGCGCGTCGCCGTGTAGCATTCCTAGAGAATGCCATCGCGCTGTGTTGCGGAGGTATTGTTCCTCGCTCGATTCTGGGCAATTCCTCGGACACTGCGCTACCGACGACACCCCAAGTACCACCTAGGTGTCGCCAAAGCGAGGATGTCGATGATAGGAGTCGCCCTAGGTTGCCGAGCATCGGTAGACCCCATAGTTTTCCTCCGCGCCCTCGGAGGTCGCAGGGGCGTCATGATCAGAGACCCTTATCCTCTTGATGCCGAGAGTTCTAGTCGTAGGGATAGTAGCGATCCGTGAGTTGCTAGATAATGAGTAGTATTAGAAGAGGTTTTGGTTGTGCCCTTTTATGTAGTAACGTCAAAAATAAATGCTATGTTTTGGTTGTGAATATTATGAAGTGAAATAAAGTTCTTGCTTTATATTGTTTTGTGTGCTTTTGGTTCCTACTCGTAAATATTTAACTTTCGATTAATATTTTTACGACGTTGTGATCCGTAATAATAGTAATCAAGTTGTGCTTTTAAAACATTTGGTAACAAGCCGAGATTAAAATTAAAGTAGATCTTAATTCATTAATAATCCTGCTTCGGATGCTCGCAACCCGGTCCTTGGATGAGATTCGGGAGTGAGGAAACCGGAAACTCACCCTCGGCGAGTGACTTCGCGCCCTCCATGACCTAATCGATCCATCCGTCGGCGGTCCGAGGATCTTCGTCGCGTCGTCCAAGCCGTCGGGATTCGCGCCTCCTCAAGTTCAAGATGAAGAAGTTCGGAAGGCGGTTGCGTGGCCGCCAACCATGGCCCAAGTGCTTGCGATGATAGAACAGGTCGCGACGAATACCTGTTGCTTCAGATTGGTGCAAGGTGTGAGTAACCTTGGTGCTTCAAGTTCTAGGCCCGGTTTTGGTGAAAACCCTCATCACCCAAGTTGGGAGAATTCTTGAAGACTCGGCCTCCAACCTTTTCATCTTCATCGATCCCCCGACGCCGATGATTGGTTCTGAGCTATTGGAAGCAAGTTGACCATTGCCCAATGCAATGATCATGAGAAGGTCCTTTATGCATCGTACCAACCCGTGGAGCAGCTGCGACCGGTGGGAAAATTTCAAGCGGCAAGGCCCCAAGGTCAAGAAGTTACTTGGGATGTTTTCCGAGAAGCTTTCGGAAGACGCATATTCCTTCGAGCTTGGTAAATTTAAAAGGCGGAATTTCTTGACTGCGTCAAGGAAATATGTCCGTAATGGAGTATCTTCACCGTTTCAATTACCTTGCTCGCTATCGTCATCGAAGTCGATTCGAAGCCGAAGAATCGAGCACTTCGGGACAATCGAATAATGAAGTTAAGCATCTTCTCGCCATTCATGACTTCCACGACTTCCAAACACTCGTGGACAAGGCTATAATCGCCGAGCATAGTTCGCGTGATGTTATGGAAAGTCGAAGAGGAAGTGGATGGCGCGGAAAGTCATCACCGAATTTGCCAAGGCGCGCGTTGGTCACCGACCAATGTTCGACCTCCGCCGCCTCGTCGGCAGCAGACAAAGCGTCAAGGTCGAGCACCCGGCCCAGCGGTCTTACATTCGTCCCTCTAGTAGCAATGAAGGAAGGACTTACGGAGTTGAATCGAGCGGCCGGTGTGACTCGCTATCATTGCAAAGAGCGTGGGCATTATGCAAATGCACGCCTAAAAGAGGTCAGCGTCGGTCGTGATCGTCGCAGGAGTTGAGAGACCCTGTGTCGACCTTCGTGAGCCGGGAATTCTCAGTTGTCAAGCTGCTGCAGCTCTTAATCGCAGATGCGAGTAGCGGTCGTCTCCATCATGTGACCGTGAAGAAGCAATGAGCGCCGGATGTGGTAATGGGTATGTTTCGTGCACTCGGTACCTACTTTGGTATTATTTGATTTCGAGCATCGCACTCATTTATTTCTAAGAAATTTCTTGATCGTAATAACTTAGAAGTTGATCTCCTCTCGCCAAAATGATAATCTATTCCCCTGGTTCAGTCATGAATTCAATTAAGTTTTGTCCTAAGGTTAGCATTGAAATTAATGGAGTTATGTTTCATGCTGACCTTATCCTTATAGAAACCTCAGGGTTAGAGGTAATCCTTGGTATGGATTGGTTGTCTAAGTTTAAAGGATGCATAGACTGTGCCAATCGATCTATTTCCTTGGTTAGCCCTGAAGGAATTCCAGTTCATTTCTCTTCCATCCAAAGTTCTTCGAATTCTCAAGCTTCCCTTTGTTCAGCCATAGTAAAAGATCTTGGCCAGATTCCAATTGTCTCCGAGTTCTCTGATGTTTTTCCAGATGAGTTGCCAGGCCTGCCTCCAGATAGGGATATAGAGTTTGTCATAAATCTTGTCCCTGGGACAGCGCCTATATCCAAGCGCCCTTATCGAATGCCCCCAGATGAGTTAGTTGAACTAAAGAATCAAATTCAAGAGCAATTAAGAAAAGGCTTTATTCGACCTAGCTCTTCTCCTTGGGGTAGTCCAGTTCTTTTTGTGCCTAAAAAGGACGGTGGAATACGCATGTGCGTGGACTATCGTGCATTGAATGATGTCACAATTAAGAATAAATATCCTTTGCCTCGTATCGATGATCTGTTTGATCAATTGACCGGTGCCCAAATCTTTTCAAAAATTGATTTAAGACATGGGTACTATCAATTGAAAATCAGACCAGAAGATATTCCTAAAACCGCTTTTACCACTCGTTACGGTCTATATGAATATACCGTGATGTCTTTCGGACTTACAAATGCTCCTCGCTAATTTTATGTGCCTCATGAATAAAGTTTTCATGGAGTATTTGGATAAGTTAAATAGTGGTATTCATTGACGATATCCTCGTCTATTCGAAATCAAGAAGATCATGCGCATCATTTGCGTAAGGTTCTTGAAAAGCTTTGAGAGCATAAGCTTTATGCCAAATTCGAGAAATGTGAATTTTGGCTAAAAGAAGTTGCTTTCCTTGGTCATATTCTTTGAAGGTGGTATTTCGTTGATCCCAGAAAGTCAAAGCTGTTTTAGTAGGAAGCTCCTCAATCCGTTCAGAAAATTGAAGTTTTCTCGATGCGGCGGGATATTATCGCGCTTTATCGAGAACTTCTTTAAAATCGCCGTCCTTTGACCCGACTTCTCAAGAAAGAAAAGAGGTTTGAGTGGACACTGAATGCGAAGGAAGCTTTCGGGAATTAAAGAAAAGGTTAACAACGACTCTGTGCTAGTGTTACCCGATGTCCATAAAAGCTTTGATGTTTATTGTGATGCTTCAAAGAATGGGCTTGGGTGTGTGCTTATGCAAGAAGGAAAAGTCGTAGCTTACGCTTCTCGTCGATTGCGACCTCATGAGCTCAATTATCCGACTCATGATGCGGAATTAGCTGCGGTAGTGCGCGCTACGAAAATTTGGCGTCATTACGATTGGAAACAAATGCGGTGTATTCACGGATCATAAGAGTCTCAAATATTTCTTCACCCGACTGATCTAAATTTAAGACAACGAAGGTGGCTAGAGTTGATAAAAGATTACGACCTTAGCATTCAATACCATCTGGTAAAGCCAATGTCGAGGTGATGCTCGAGCGAAAACTTCATTGCCTTTTCTGTTTCATCTTTGACCGATCAATCCGATCCGTAAAAGATTTCCAAAAGCTTAATTTGGGAGTTGTCGAAAAAGGTTATTTGGCGCCTAGTGGTGCAACCAACCCTTAAATCCCAGATTAAATCTGCTCACTCAAAGATGAAGCAATTATCAAAATCCGTGAAGAGTTGAAGCAAGGAAAGGAATTCAAATTCCATGAAAGTTCGGATGAAGTGCTTATGTTGAAAATCGAATATATGTTCTCGATGATCGGGGTTAAAGAGTTAATTCTCAAAGAAGCCCATGAGTCTCCCTCTCAATTCACCTGGAAGTACAAAGATGTATCAAGACCTCCGTCAGAATATTGAGTGGCCGGTTTGAAAAGGATATCGCATATGTCGCAACTGTGATGTATGCCGGCGTGTCAAAGCCGAGCATCAACGCCCCGCAGACTTTGCAACCTTTGAAGATACAGAGTGGAAATGGGAAGATATCGGCATGGATTTTATTCTTGGTTTGCCAAGAACCGGGAAAGGGCATGATTCCATTTGGGTAATCGTTGACCGTCTGACTAAAGTGGCTCACTTTATTCCGGTCAAGACTACTCATTCTGGAGATAAGCTTGCCGAGTTGTATCTGGAGAATATTGTCCGTCTTCATGGCGTCCCAAAGACAATTGTTTCTGACCGAGGTTCCCAGTTTACTTCTCGTTTCTGGGAAAGTTTGCACCGTCTTACGGGACTAAGTGAATTTGATCTGACTTATCATCCTCAGACAGATGGACAAACGGAAAGGACCAATCAGATTTTGGAAGACATGTTAAGAGCCTGTGTGCTGTCATACGGCTCTAATTGGGAGAAAAGTTTGGCCTTCGCCGAATTCTCTTATAATAACAGTTTCCAATCTAGTCTGCAAGTGTCGCCTTTTGAAGCGCTGTATGGAAGAAAATGCCGAACCCCTCTTTTCTGGTCCGAGGTTGGAGAAAGAAAATTCTTCGGCCCAGATCTTATTCAAGAAGCTCAAGAGCAAGTGGACATGATCAAAAGCCGACTGAAAGAAGCTCAATCTCGTCAGAAGAGTTCGCCGACAATCGCCGCCGTGAACTCGATTCGAAGTTGGCGACCATGTTTATCTCAAAGTCTCGCCTCTTCGTGGAATTAAATCGATTTCAAATCCGTGGGAAGTTGGCTCCTCGATTCATTGGACCGTTTCAGATCATTGGAAAGATGGGTGAGATGGCATATCAATTAGAATTGCCACCTCAACTATCTGACGTTCATAACGTCTTCCATGTATCTCAGCTTAAGAAATGCCTTCGTGTTCCTCCGACCTCGCGATTTGGAAGGATAGATCTTGACCGATTTATCTTATCGGGAGCATCCGGTTCGTATTTTGGAAGAAGCCGAGCGCCAAACAAGAAACAAGACCATCAAGATGTTGAAGGTGCAATGGAGCAATCATCTGAAGACGGCTACATGGGAAAGAGAAGATCACCTTCACCAAGAGTTCCCGATTTCTTCTAGTCATCTCCAAATCTAGGGACGACATTTACGTAAGGAGGGTAGATCAGAATAGCCTCAAAAATCATAAAATAAAGAAAAATGAAATAAAAATATTTTGTGTATTATTTTCGAAATTTCTGAATTTCCTGGATTTTCTGAATATTCTTTTGGCTTTTCTTTAATGCAAAATGTGAAATGAAGAATATAGTAAATAGAAAATGGTAAAAAGTAAAATGTTAATTCAACAAAAATTTACCAAAGTTTCTAAAAATATCTGAGGGCTCTCCTCAGCTTGCTTAAGTCGGTGGGTAAGCTGAATTTATAAAAATAACAATTAATCAAAGATAATCATGAGTAAATATCTCAGGGTAAAATGGTAAAACAATTTGGTAAAAATATCTGTAGATCATCCTGACCCAAAATTTTTATCTTGCCGACATCAAAACAGTATCAACCTCCTGTAAAAATATTAATAATTTACTAAATCATTTTATAATTTTAAAAATTCGAAAACAGTGAATAAATAATCTGGAAAACAGTAATGTCAGAATTTTTAAAAATTAAATAATAATAATTAAAATCTGTAATTTTTACAGAAGGTGTAGAATGTCATTTTAAATCATCATAAAAGTTTTGTAAAATAATAACCTCATTTAAATCGCAAATTAAAATAAAAACAGAATAGGCAATGCAGTAACTGTTGCAATGTCAGAATTTTATAAAAATCATCATGCATCATAAAATGTCGAAAATTTTTCAGGAGGCTGGTAATATCCTTGCCGACCTATGGTAAAAATTTCATAATTTTTCGTGCCCGTTTGAACGTTGAAATTTCCGTTGAAATCCCGTTCGGTCGTGAGGCTTCTCGAGTTCTTTTTCGCTCTCACGACATGTGGGCCCGGGCTGTCAGTGAGACACCTCAGCCAACAGCCGCTGCCAGCTCGCCCCCACGCGTCAGCGACTCAACGGCGTCTTCTTCTCCTCTCTCCCGCTCGCTCTCTCCAGCGCCGACGTCGCCTCTCGGTTTTTCTCTCACCCGCGCGCAAACCGCCTTTCTCTCCCTATATAAACCCTCTCGTGCGTTCGCAGCCGACCTAGCCGTGCCCTCGCAAACCCATTCCGCCGCTGCTTTGGTCATCTTCTCCGCGACGGCAAAAACCACAAAGAGGTCAAAACTCGCAATCCTCGCCTCATCCATTCCAATCCAATTCCTTCTACTGAAGCATCCTAGAGCCTCCAGAACTTATCCGAGCCCCTACGAAACCCATTCTTCCCGGCAAGCTCCTTCGCGTGTTCTTCTTCCGCCGCCACCGCGCACGGTGAGACCTCTATTCCGCCGCTCATTCTTTGAACTAAACCCATAAATGGGATCCTGAAGTCCACCGATGCTTTTGGTAGTGATCTTCAAGCTCGGGAAGGTCTCGTTTTGTGAGAACGCCGGTGAGCCGTGAGCTCGCCGCCCCTCTCGGTGGCGAGCCGCCGCCCGCCATCTCGGCCAAGCGCCACCACCCAAAGATGCGCACAAGTGTGCTTGAGCATGAATCCGAACCCATTCCGTGATTCCGGCCGTGCCGCGCCGAAGCTCGTCTTCTTGCCGCGGATCTGCTCTGGTCACCACCAAGCGGGCCCACTGTCGGCCTGGCGTCTGTTGGCGCCCGTGACATGCGGACCCGCACTGTCGGCCATGGCCTTGGCGCGATCATGTGCTCCCAGCGCGTCGGCCTAGCCAGCAGATCGATCGGCCGACCGATGGGCCCGGCTTGTCGGCGCCTCAAGCGCGGTTCGCCGAAATGGAAAGCGCGTTTTTCGCGCGAAAGCGTACTTTCCATTTTCGCAATCTTACGATTTTAGTATTTAATCAAAACCTAGATATTCATTTAGCCATATCTTTCAAATCATTTAACCAAATTTGATGAAATAAAATTCTAAATTCATCTAAAATCCAGTAGATTCAGAATATGCAAAAATATTTCAGAATTGAATTTTATTTGAAATTCGAATTTAAATTCAAAGTAAAGGTTAGAAATATGCCATTCATGGAAATTTTGCAAATAACCTCCAAAATTAGTAAAATAAATTTTATTAGAATCCTTGTAATCTCAGGAACTAGAATCTGTAAAAATACTTAGGGTGTGTTGTAAGAAAAATCTAAGTTATAAAATAAGTAGAAAATAATGCAATAATGGTTTAAATAGATCAAATCTTTAAATTGCAAAAGAAAACAAATAACTCATGTAACCATTCCTGAAATTATGAAATTATTTTATTTGAATATTTCCATCTGATTTCTTTTTGGCCTTATTGAAATTTGGTATTTATTCTATGTCGCCTTACGACGTGTAGAACCCGACGAACCCGGTACATTCGACGACCAGGAGTTCGAAGTCGAGGAAAATCAGCAAGGCAAGCAAACCCCCTTTGATCATATTGATACCAGTTTTATAAATGTTTTCATTAAGTGTTTTACCGCATACTTTATTTTATTAAAGTCTGCTATATTTCGGGTAATGGTAATTGTACCAGTAGACTTATAGAACTTCCTTGATAAGTAGGAGATTGAAAACCTTGAAAACCCTAGATTAGCTTAGACAATATTTAATGTCAATCTGGGTTACTCACATTTAGTGAAATGCTTAGCCAAAGCTAAATGAGTTAAAACTGTGAAATGATTAAAGACTTTGGATATAACATTTAAATGGGTATGACCATTTTTGTGGTTGGTATTTGGTTGGAAAATGAAAATAAAACTATGATTTAGATGCGGGCAATTATTGGCAATAGCCGTGTGTGCATGTTTTGCACGTAGAATAGGGTGGAGATTATTGCCCGTGTCGGATTAAGGACCGAACTATGAGTTGTTTTCAGGCCAAGAAAATTCATACAACCACAAGTGCTGGTATGGGACAGCTCTAACTTATTAAGTTGTTTAAAACTAGCTTTGCACTTGGAAGGCGGAGTAGTACGAAATGTTTCTTAATGAATTGCTCGACGGACGCCCACACCGAGGTGATCATGGATTAAACGTCTACCAATATAACGATGTACGCCATATTGTGGGTAGTTCCATCATTTCTATGCTCGAGTTCTTACTCCACAAAATGGGTTTGTCGTCATCGTGCTGGTGCAAAGTTAGGTTTAAATAATGTAAAAGTTATAACATGACTCTCTGCGGCACACCAAAGGCAGTGTGCAAATATCGATTGCTCAAAGAGTCAGTCATGTCTTGTGGGGAAAGCTGTATACCTCTGCAGAGTGTAAAAACTAATCGATTAGCGCGTCATGATCATGGACACTTGTAAAGTCATCACATAGTTATTGTTTTGCTTATTTTCCTAAAAAGTGGTTTCTACCACGTGTTGGTCATTTCATTGTGTGCGAAAAGAAATGATTTTAAGTATGATCAATATACCCAAACATTCGTAATTTATTGATGCTTACATTCTATCACTTTTAATATTAAATTGCTTTTATTTAAATTTCATTTTGCAATCTAATATTCGTATTTACATTTCAAACCGACTTTGTGCAAATTAACCTTAATAGCCTTTCTTTGAAATGGCTGCATGTATTTTAGGTCTTGCATAAGTCTTATGAGTGCGTAAGTACTCAACTTGCCACTGTTGATATTTTTAGGTGAAGAAGCAGATTTCCGAGCCGAATCTTACGTTGATGCAGGATACGGGAATTTAACGATGACTATTTCTAAGGATTTTCCTTGTCGGTTATTCGTGGGACAATGGGTTAAAAGGCACACTACAGGATGTTGTCTCCACTGCAGTTTTACTTTTGGTATTGTAAAATAATATGTAATCTTACTTCATTTGTGTAATAAAGTTTGTGTATGACTGTGATAACAATTTGTATTTGTGCGTACTAGCTACTGATCATGGGACTAGTACTGTATGCACATGGTATCCATTTTTGGTATTGATTTATCAAAAATGGGGGCCTCACACACATGTGATAAGAAGGCTTCGTGGACGTAGTCCACCTGGACCCTCGTATAGCCCTTCCCCAAAGGCTGACCATGCACCGTGTCGGTCTCCTTGCATGGAAATGCAACCCGCTGCAGCGACCTCAACAGAAATCCGTCTTCCGTCGGGAGTGGCGGCACTTGGTAGGCGCCGCAAAAGTGCGCAACTTGAGAGAAAACATATGAAGAGTTACCTCGCACCATTAAGTAAGGAAAATTAATTATTACCTTCACTGGGACCGGACTTATCATTTTAGAACCGCAGCCTACTTGGTGGGGCACAGGTTTCTCTGATGGCGGGGCATCGGCTCGACTGGAGATCATCGCCATCATCTCGGCCCTTAGGCGCTCCTCACGTGCCATCATCTCCACCCTCATCTCCTCCACACGTGCCATCATCTGCACCCTCATCTCCTCCCTCATCTCCTCCGAGATCTCCTCCCTCAGCTGCTCCCTAAGCGTGTCCTTCAGGCGCTCCGCACGTGCCTCCCATGTTCTTGATCTGGTACTCGAAGCAGCATCTTGAAAGTAGGACTTCTTCATATGCCCCGACCCTGCGGCAAGCACCCGGCCCTTATGGTCGAGCTTCCCGATCGCAGTGGATAGGATGTCATTTGACCCTTGTAACATCCCAAAAATTTGCTTAAATATTATTTTATTGCTTAAATGTGCATTTATGATTTTCTGGATTTTATTTGAATTTTTCTGGATTTATTTGAATTAATTTTAAATTAAGTTTATTGCCCTTTTATTCAAATCTATTTAAATCTGTGTAAAGTTAAAATAAAGTTTTGCCAAAAATATTTTATTTGAGTCCAGAATGTCTCAAAGTATTTTTGAGATTTTTCTTGGATTTTTTCGGATATTTATTCTGCTTGAAACCGATTAATCAAATTATCATAATTATTTTTATTAACTAAAAATTGGAAAATCGTTGAATAGTGTTGGGCGTGTCTGCTCCGTTAGCGTCTTGGCCCATGGCGCGCCTTCGCCCGAGTTCGAAGGGCAATCGTGACCGTTGATCTGAGGAATCGGACGGCCGAGGGTCAGCGTCGGGCGGAAACCCTAGCAAACGGGCGCCGTCAGATGTGGCCACGTGGACGGTCGCGATGGGGCGACAGGCGCCGCCGTCTCCGATTCGAATCCGGCGGCGATTTTCGACGCGGCTTCGGCGTTCGTGCCCAGCGCGGACTCCTAGGTCCTTAAAAGACGGCCCCGACCCCGTTTCGAGGATCATCTGCCCTCGCCGCCCCTTTTCCCCAACTTTCGGCCGCTAGAACGCTGCGCGGAACCAGAGCGAGTTCTCCGAACTTCGTGGACGACCGTCGTCGTTTCAGCCGTCAAAATCGTCGCCGTCGTCGTGCTTCCGCCGGAACCGAGGTAGTGCCAAGTTCGCCGAAGCCTTCTCTCTCAGATCCGACGAAGTCCCGGTGGTTTCCGTCAAGGTTTCGCCGCGTAGGGGTTGTCTTCGCCGAATCCGGCAATGGCGCCGCCGTGTGAAGCACGCCGACGCTATCCGCGTTCGTGGACCGTGAGATCGGAATCCAACGCTTGACGCGCTACCACGTTGCGCGCGATCACTAACCGTCCGACGGATTCATGCGCTCGATCGTCGCCGCCGCAGCGACCAATCGACCGCGCGCGTGTCGGGCTCGATGAGTCGAGGCGCCATGGACCGGGTGCATCGTGAACCCGAGGGAGCCGTGGACCCAGTCCATACGCCCGGGACACGTGTCGCATTGCTGATTGGTGGTGCTGTGGTCGACGCCAAAGATGACGTCATGATGACGCAATAAATCTATTTTCAATTTCAAAATAAATCTGTTAATTCTGATTTTCTGATTTCAGTATTTATTTCAAACTTCAAAAGGCTATATCTTTTGCATCGTAACTCGAATTTGAGTGATTTCAATTTCTAAAAATTTATAAAATTGAGATCTATTTAATGGTGAATTTTATTTGATTTTTGGAGTTCAATTTCTCTCTGTTTTGGCATTTATTTGCTTTTCTTCTTCGGTACGCATAGACGTTGAATTGTGCGACGCTTCGGAGGAAGATTCAACAACTCAAGTTCAAGTTTCAGAGCAAGACCAGAACCTATTCCAAGGCAAGTTGTGCTTTGATCATGTTGAACCCATGTTTATAAAATTGCTATATTTGTTTACCCTATTGCATATTATTTCAAGTATACGATTGTTTCAAATTAGATTGGGTTTAGCTAATATACCAGATTGATCTACACCCTACCTTGTCATTTGTATGCCATGATCTATTGTCACCCTAGATTGGTTAAATATAGTTGGTTAATAGTTATAATCAACATTGGAGGTTAGTCCGTATTAGTTGCTTAGCCATGCCACGTCATCACATGTGTCAGAATCATTGATAATTAATCTTGATTAATGGAATATGGAACAATATTATGAACTTGTGTGTCATGTGGAATCACACGATGAGATTGAGTTGTTATGGTGAGTCATGTCATGCAACGATGTTGAATTGTTGATAGCATGTGGTGCTTGGTAATCAACTGGGTTATGATCATTTAGATTGGGGCAAGTGACAAGGGGCGAGGATGCCAATGTGGGCCCGATGGGCAGAGGGAATGTGGATGTCTTGCCTTGGTCATTTTAAGGACTTAACCTTGCAAGCCTTTGACCTGAGTCAATCATGCAACCACATGTCTGGTATGGGCCAGCCTAGCTGATTAATTTGCAATGTCTTAACTTTGGTACTATCTTGGTCGGTGTGAGTTCCCGAGTTATGGTGTAATTCACATGGCGCAAGAGGGGGGCCCTGGTTGTGATTTTCAGACCCACCAGTGTTGAAACCTTAGCGGGTAGTACTGGATTAAGCCAGAGCATTGTAAAGGCTTTGTCATGATCTCTTCGCCGACACACCAAAGGAAGTGTGTTAATTGCATGGCACCAAAAGACGATCATGTCGTGTGGGTAAAGTGCATAACCTCTGCAGAGTGTGAAACTATTCGGATAGCCGTGTTTCATGTATTGAGCAATGCTCGAATTACTGATTAAGGGTTAGCTTAATTAAATGGACAATTTGGTTGGGATGGCGGAATGCCATATGGAAGATGGAATTTGACTTAGGATTGGAAACTTGGTTTACTTGAGAAATATTGAATCTATTTATTATAGTTATTTGTTTCTGATCTTTGTAATCTATCTATTATACTTGTTTATAAATCTTTTTTATTGCAAAATAGCCATGATAGCCTATCCATTGGAATAAACCTTGCATATAGATACATAGAATTGCATTCATGCACAACTTGTTGAGTGCTTTAAGTACTCACCCTTGCCAACAATAACCTCACCAGTTGAAGAGTCTACATCAATCTTTGGAGGAAAGATTCCAAGAGGAGACGAATGTTTAGGCGCAAGCCTTGTCGATTACTGTGGTATCTTGAGGGTTGTCTACGTTTTCATTCCGCTGCAGATTTAATATGTTGTTCGACCTTGAGGCGTAGTCATGTAAGTGGACCCTAAGGTCATTCAATTAGTAGTATATATCATATGATGTCTTTCCTAATACTTTCGCTGTGTATGATTGTGATATTTACTTATGTTGAGCCTGTGTGCACTAGCGTGATCCTGGACTAGTGCAGTATACACAGAGGGTCCGGATTTGCATATTCGGGTCCCGAAAACCCTTGGCTAAGAAAGGTCCCCTGCTCTTTCCTCTGGCTTACCTCCTCCTGCAAGAAGCGAGTACGAATTAGATCTAAAATACAGTAGGAATGGTCTACTACAATGTAGTAAGTTTGATATCTTACGATGGTGGAGACGACTTGCGCGGTAGTGAGGTTTGGTACTACCAGCTGCCCGTCCGCGGTTTTCTTTGTCCTCGCTAATACCCAGTCACGTGCCCGCTCCTCACATATGTGCGAGTAAGGCATCGTTGTTCCGGAGTTGGCGCACTCCTCGGCTAGTCGTGCCTATTCTGCTTTCTTCCCTTCAGAGCTCACCGAACCGAGGTGGTGCGCATGCGTGTTCAGCCTCTGGGTAGCAACGTTCTTCTGTCTCAACTCCTCTGCCTCGGGCGTACTCTTGATCCTCGTGAACTCCTCCCAAACATCGGGAGTCACGAACGGATACCTCTCGAATGGTGTACGGCCTTCAAAGACGTATTCACCGTGCATGTAGACCCCGAAGTGCCTCGAGCCACACCCATCCTCTTCAAGGCGTATCGCCGCAATGTTTTCATCCTCCTCTTCTATAATCCATTTTCCTTAATCTCGCCCCACGCCGGTTCTTACGCTCGACGACGACCTCCTTTCTCCAATCCTTAACCGTTATGGGAACTCTCTCCTCACCGTTGCCCGAGGAATGAGCGGTATCGCCCCTTACACTTGAGAGGACCCGTGCAAACGCCCGTCGCATTGAAGTGGAGAATTTGCGGCGTTCTCCCCGTGGCCCCTTTGCTCGGTCCTCGGGCCTTCCTCACCTTACTCGGCCCCTCGACATTTCGAACACAGGTCGGCTCGACACTTGAAGTTGGTGCGCCCTCGGTGCACCTTCTTCTTTTTCTAGCGATGAGCCGATGCTCTCTAATTGCGATATTTTGAGTTTTCCTATCTACCATGAACAAATATTTGACATGAGAGAAAGCAATTCGTAGCTATTATGTGAACTTGATAATAAATCACTGTTCTAGTATATTGCAGTACATTAACAGAGGAAAGAATGATCTTCAAGAAAAGTTCTGAGAGAAAATTTCGTAGCTATTATGTGAACTTGATAATAAATCATTGTTCTAAATACGCATTTAACGATAACTCCTAATCTCTACATAGGTTTGGTCTAATCCCATTCGAGGATATGTGGTTGGGCAAGTTCTTGAGGCGTTGTACAACTCGGAGAAAATTTGTGACATCTCATTGTTCTCCGGATACACGCCTCGACAACCGGTCAAGAGGGTGTGCATCCGGAGAACACCAGAAGACGCTACCAAATCTACTCGTGAGTTGTACAACGCCTAAGGAACTTGCAAGAACCACATATCCTCGAACTGTCCAAAAAACGTAGACAATTCGAGACTGCTTGCTTATAAATATGTCATTATGGCATATTTATAAATAAGCACTCTCGAACAGGAGACGTAGGTTACGCAACCTAAACTTTTAACATATGCTGAGTACAGAAGCACATATGAGAAAGTAATGAAAAAAGCATCGTAACATTCATGGAAACAGGATGAGGGAACATGTATATCATGAATAATTGAATGTAGAGGGCAACCCATCAATTGAATATATAATGGAAACAGGATGATGAGATTTCTATGTGATAAATAGAACCCCCCACTCGGTCTATGTGAACCCCCACTAAGTCGACAATTCTTTCTCATAACAAGTTGAATGTACCGAACATCCTAAACCCTCTCCCTCTCTCAAAAGAAGAAACTACAACCGCAACCAACTAATTCATACCAAGAAAAGAGTGCCCTTGTCCTTTTTTTAAAAAAAGAAGAAGGTAGCGAGCGCGGATACTTTTGCCGTATTATCACCTCGAAAGATTAGCATCATGTAGTCAATATTTCACTATAATGTGCACACAACTGACAATCTGGTCTACTTCAATTCCAATACACTATTGCAGTTTGCACCATTTACATCAAAGTTATCTATTTCATTGCAATGATGTCCCATTGCACACACCCATACCAAATTTGCATTTGGCGATTCACGATTCTCTATGGCAAGCATGATACCCATACCAAATATGCACACACCGACCAAAGGCGCCTTTTCTTCACCGCAATGACAAGCTCAAGCGGCAATCATTGTAGCATGGTGAGAACACTCACAGGCGAGGCCGGGCGTGGGGCGAGCCGGGCGTGGGGCGGAGGGACGGCCGGGCGGAGTGAAGTGAGGCGGAGGCGCGAGGTGGGTCGAGCGGGGGGCGTCGTGGAGTGGGGGAGGGCGGCGAGGTGAAGTCGGGGCGAGGCCGAGGGCGGCGGTAGTAGGGGGGGGGGCGGCGGTGGAGTCGGGCGTGGGCGGAGGTGAGGCGTCGGTGAAGTGGGCGAGGGGGCGAGTGGGGTCTGGGGGGTAGGGGCGCGGGGTGGAGTAGGGGGGGGGCGGGGTGGAGTCGGGGCGCAGCCGAGGGGGGTAGTGGGGGAGTAGGGGTAGGGCGTGGGTGGCGGGTGGAGTCGGGCGCAGGCCGGAGGCGGAGGAGGTGGAGAGAGGCGGGGCGGCCGGGCGGCGAGGGGCGGCGAGGTGGCGTGGCGGCGGATGGGTGGGCGACGGGTCGCGTCTGGGCGGAGGCCGGAGTGGGCGGCGGGTTGGGGCGAATCGGTCGGGAGTGGGAGTTAGGCGTGGAGTCCAAAGCTTAGTGAGGGCCGACACAAAATACCAAGACCTATAATATTACTATCGGTTTTTTCATTAAACCGACACAAAGTATTATATACTACTATCGGTTTTCCAAGAAAACCGACACAACAAAATTTCTATTCCTATCGGTTTTTTAAAAAACAGACACAACAATTTTCCATTACTATCGGTTTGTCGACAAAACCGACACAAAAAATATAATATTACTATCGGTTTTTTTAGAAAACCGACACAAGAAATAAACATCACTACCGTTTTTGGATGAAACCGGACCAAAAAAAAATATTACTATCGATTTTTTGAAAAAACCGACACAAACAACTTAATATTACTATCGGTTTTTTAAAAAACCGACACAAAAAAATCACATTACTATCGTTTTTTAAAAAAAAACCGACACAAAAAAGATTATAATACTTTCGGTTTTTTGAAAAACCGACACAAAAAAATAAACATCACTACCGTTTTTGGATCAAACCTGACAAAAAAAATATATATTACTATCGGTTTTTTGAAAAAAACCGACACAAACAACTCAATATTACTATCGATTTTTTGAAAAACCCGACACAAACAACTCAATATTACTATCGGTTTTTTAAAAAACCGACACAAAAAAACTAACATTACTATCAATTTTTTTTAAAAACCGACACAAAAAAGATTATAATACTACCGGTTTTTTGAAAAACCGACACAAAAAAATAAACATCACTACCGTTTTTGGATCAAACCTGACCAAAAAAAAAATATCTTACTATCGGTTTTTTGAAAAAAAAACGACACAAATTTAAAACATTAGTATCGGTTTTTGTAAAAAAACGACACAAAAAAGATAATAATACTATCGGGTTTTTTTATAAAACCGACACAACATAATATTACTATCGGTTTTTGTATAAAAACCGACACAAAAAAAGTACAAATCACTATCGGTGTTTTACTAAAACCGATACAAATATTATTCAATGCACTATTTGCTTTCCTGACAAACCATGAATTCTGAACTTGCAAAAATATCTGATCAAAGAGTGAAAAGGCCATAAATTTTACAAACATAGTTGGAATTTTTTGAAATTTTGCAGGAACGTACTTTGTGATACTACAAAACTATTCCAAAAAGGATTCTGGAAAAAAGAGTTAGCATTGAAAAAAAGAAGCCCAAAGTCACTTTGTAGGCTAGATTTTTTGTTCAAAGAGTCTCAAAGTCAAATCTTTCTCAAATGAAGTCCGAGTATTTTGAAAATTGCGAGAAATGATTTGGTGTGGAGTGCCTTCTTTTTCTTGCTTCAAGTAGATGATACATACCACAATCCATTCAAAAAAATTTGCAAAAGTTTCATACGTACACGTAACCTTTGCAAACACGAAACTACAGTTATGTACAATACAAACATTTCAAACACATAGCAACTGATACAATGATGTAATCCTTTTATTTGCAATACAACCCTTCCTGATGATCTACACGCATGTAATTTCTTCCATGTGTGTCATCGTCGCCACTAAGACAGGCCCCATCCGCAAACGGAGGTATTTCATCAAATTGGTCGTATTCTTCTTCATCTATGACATTTTCGACTCCAACGATCCGTCGCTTGCCATGAAGGACGATGTGCAACCTCGGATTGGCCGGATCATGCACATAGAAGACCTGATTTGCTTACTTCGCAAGTACGAATGGGTCATCTTTATAGGCGAGTCTGTTGAGATCCACAAGAGTAAAACCTCTCTTGTCGACCTTCACTCCATGTAGGAGTCCCACCCACTTACATCGAACAATGGAATTTGGTATATTCCGTAATCGAGCTCCCAAATTTCTTGATCACCCAAGTAAGAGTTCATTGCCATTGAGGATCCTCCTTCGAGTGATGTTCATCGGAAAAAGCATCTATGCTTACACCTTTATTTTGAACAAGTACTCTGATCATCGACTTTGGTTTAAAAGGTGTACCCATTAATATCATTACCCTCGCTATGTCGTACATTAAATCTAGGTCCGTCACCAACCATTTGATAGTCTCACTAATGAGACCTCCGCCCTTTGTTTGAACCATGTGAGAAATCTATCGTTGTGTTCTCGCATGATGGAAAGCTCATCCATTTGTGGATTCTCTTCCCGTAATATCGACTTGTGCTGCTCGATGTACCCGCAACTTCGCGCTCTCACGCAAGATCGCTCGGATGCGCTTTGCAATACATATCAAACCGTGGCCTCGTTAGTTTCGATCCAACGGTTCCTTTGCCGACAAGTCCGCCTCATGGCGAGATAGAGGAACACCGATTGCTTGTCTTTTCCCGAGATAGTCCACGCAGAACTCAATAACCTCTTCAGTACCATAACCTTCCACAATACTACCCTTAGGCTTCGACCGATTCCTCACGTAGGATTTTAATATACCCATGTACCTCTCGAACGGGTACATATAACGTAGGAATGCCGGTCCACATATCTTAATCTCTCTAACGAGGTGAACAACAAGGTGGACCATGACATCGAAGAACGACGGTGGGAAATGCATCTCAAGCTGACATAGAGTCTTCACCACCTCACTCTGCAAGTTGTCTAGCACGTCGGAGTCAATAACTTTGCAGGAGATCGCATTGAAGAAGTAACACAGCTTCGTGATTGCAAACCTGACATCCTCTGGCAGAATATTTCTTATTGCAACTGGGAGCATTTGGGTCATCAAGACATGGCAATCGTGGGACTTCATGCCCAACAACTTCAAATCATCCAAGGACACAAGCTTCTTAATGTTCGCGGAGTAGCCAGATGGAACTTTAATATCATGGAGACATTTGCAAAGGTCCTCTTTCTCCTTCTTGGACAGGTGTAGCATGCAATGGGATATACGGACCTTTTCCATCCTCCTCTATCACTGCAAGCCTAGGCCTGATTCCCATGTAGGCCATGTCGCGATGAGCATTCACACCATCCTTTATCTTTCCAGGTATGTTCATCAGGATACCAACCAAATTGTCGCAGACATTCTTCTCAACGTGCATGACATCAATACAATGCCGAACATCTAACTCCTTCCAGTACGGTAAGTCCTAAAATATTGACCTCTTCTTCCAAATTGTCCTAGAACGGACAGATTTACGGCTCTTTCCGTACTGAACATCGATATCCTCTACACGTGAATATACTTGCCTTCCACTCATAGGCTGCGGTGCCGAACGGACTTCCCTCTTCCCATCAAATTTGTCATCCATCTTACGGTATCGATGACTTCGAGGTACAAACCTACGGTGACCCATATACGATTTTCTTAGAATTGGCGACCATAGGCTCTCGGTCTCCTCTTCACAAATAGGACACGCTTTTGCTCCTTTCGATCAGAGTAGCTCGCCAAATTACCAAGAGCCGGAAATCATTTATGGTGCAAAATACCATAGCCGTAGGGTGAAATGCTCTCTTCAGACGCATCCCACACAATAACCCCGTCATTCCACAATTTTACCAAATCCTCGATCAATGGAGCGAGGTACACATCAATATCATTTCCATTTGTTTGGGTCCCGAGATTAGCAACGACATCATGATATACTTCCGCTTCATGCACAACCAAGGAGGAGGTTGTAGATACACAATGAAGCGCCACGTCTTTGTGACGATCGCTCATGTTACCAAACAGATTCATTCCATCGGTACTCAATCTAAATCTTATGTTCCTCATTTCGCACCAAACTCCTCATGTTTCCAATCGATGTTTCTCCATTGAGCCGAATCGTGAGGTGTCTCGACTTGCCATCTTCCTTTCGAGACTCATAATGCCAACGCAACAATTTTGCTTCTCTAGGATTTGCAAACAACCTTTCCAGACGGGGAATGATGGGCAAGTACCACAATACCTTGGCCGGTGCACCTTTAGTGACCTCTTCACCCTCGTTGCCCCGGCTCTTACGCTTCTTGTCGTTACGCTTCTCCTTTTGTTTGTACCGAGGCACACCGCAAACTGGATAAATGTGCAGCTCCTGATGTGCGTTACGGTACAAGATGCAATCATTTGGACATGCATGTATCCTTTCTATTTCCATTCCCATGGGACATAGTAGCTTCTTCGCTTCATAAATGCTTGTTGGCAACTCTTTTCCCTCCGGAAGCAGATCCGATAGAAGAACTAGAAGTGCATTAAAACTTGTATCTGTCCAACGGTGTTTTGCCTTTAGTTCGAACAATGCAAGGACCGAACCTAACTTAGTGTATTCTGCTTTGCAACTTGTGAACAGTGGTTTCACATCGTCTTCCATCAGGCTTTTAAACTTTCCAAACTCTCTTTCTGTGTAATTACCCTCTACATCCCGCAACATTTGCTCCAAATTCTCCTCCTCAAACATATCAAATTGCAACTCATCATCCGGTTCCACCGTGTCTTCATTGCATACCGACAGGGCACTACCTGTCTCCCCGTGATGGATCCAACACGTGTAATTCCTCACGAAGCCACGTCGAATCAGGCGGTCCTCAATTTGAGCTGAGTTATTAAATCTTCTCAGATGGGTGCAATCAATGCAAGGACAATATATGAAGTTTACACCCCTCCTCACCATGTCCTCTTGGCAATTTTTTGAACTCCTTAACACCCTCCAAATTCAACACTCACACGACTTTTTGCATACATCCATTCCTTACGGTTCATCGCAATTAAACTTCACCCAATAAATTATGCACAAGCTGGAGCGACAAACAAGCTAGTTATTTGAAATATTGAGACATCATTTGATTAATATTACCTTTGCAAAATAGATGACAATTTCTGCAACATATATGAAATATGTACTCCGATCGATACCTAGATTCTTCCTGGTTTAGAGCTTCCAATTTCCTAGATAAGAGACATACATTTTAACATGAACAATGATATCAAACAATCTAATTATACGGTCAATTAGCCTCTGATCTTTTGACTACAACGAAACAATACAAGGGTACCAACGATGACTCCTAATCTCTAAATAGGTTTGGTCCTAATCCCATTCGAGGATATGTGGTTCGACAAGTTCCTAAGCCGTTGTACAACTCAGAGAAAATTTGTGACATCTCCCGCTATTCTCCATATACACGTCTCGACAACAGGTCAAGAGGGTGTGTATCCGGAGAATACCAGGAGACACTACCAAATCTCTACTCTGCAGCTTGTACAACACACTTCAGAACTTGCCCGGCACATATCCTCAGCTATCAAAAACGTGGATAATTCGAGATCGCTTGCTTATAAATATGCCATTTCGTTCGGTATATTTATAAACAAGCATCCTCGAACGGAGACGAGGTTCTGCACCCTAAACTCTAGCATTCATCAGGTGACAGCAATAATAATTCCATATTAACATCAAAGCACTACAAATTAAGATAATTAAATACATGTGTACATGCTTATGAAATAAAGGGTGTGAAATCGATAGGTATACACAATACCAAATGCAAACTAAACTTTCTTGCGACATATCAAAATTACATAGTGCAAAATTAAAGGGGTTTGAAGGAATGCTCACATTTTGAAGAAAACCACAAATTATGCAAAATGAGGGAAATCTCCTCAAGTTAGGGCTTCAAATTTACCCTCTTAACACCCACCCTTGAGGATTTCAAATTTTCTCACCCAAGTATTGCTTCCAACCACGAATATGAGCTATTTTTTTCGGTGGCGGCGGAGAAACCTCCTCTGGAACAATAACAGAGAAGAGTTCATTGAGTGGTATAAATAACCTAACGAGGTACATTACTATCGGTTCTCATATAAAAGCGATAGTGATGTGATCATGCACATCACGATCGGTTCTTACAAGACAAGCGATAGTGATTATCATAGTCATCACAATCGGTTTCACATAAAAGCGATAGTGATAAGACGCGTACACATCACTATCGGTTCTTATTTAAGAAGCGATAGTGATGATATCGCACATCACTATCGCTTCTCACAAAAGAACCGATAGTGATGAGCACGTCGCACATCACTATCGCTTCTTCTTATATGAAAACCGATAGTGATGATAACGCACATCACTATCACTTCGCATAAGAACCGATTGTAATGTTAAGTCTACATCACTATCACTTCTAACCTGAGAATCGATAGTGATTATGATTAATGCCTCTCCTAAGTCATCTATCACAATCGTTTCTTCCAAAAAACTTAAGAACCGACACAGATGAAGCGATAGTGATGTACCATTCTGTAGTAGTGGACTCCGGTTCCGAGGAAAAATATGGAATGGAATATGAGACGAGCAATATCGTTCTGTATCCACTCTGCTTTCGATGGAAAAAAAAGTTGAGTAATTGTTGAATCTGGCCTGTGTTGTCAACCGTTGGTCAACAAAATAGGGAAGGCAAGTGACGGACAAATTAGGCAAAGATATGTGTATGGGCAAGCTCATTTGCATGGAGAAAGTAATTGCTACTCCCTCTTTTTTTTATATGACGTCCTGGAATCTGTACCGTCAAACTACCGTTAATAGTTCTATCTAGATTACTTATATAAAAATTATATCATTAGATTCGTTGTTAAAAAATATTTCTGTAGTATTATAATTTTATTATTACATCTTAATGTAAAGTTATAAAAAATAACAGTCAAAATCGTATATCGGAGATCGTAAAAAGTAAACAAGGTTAGCCATCATCGTGCTTAATTGTTTTAGGGATCATCTACTTATTTTGGAATTGATATTTTAGGCAGCAAGTATACTGACCCTTTTTTTTTACTGATGAGAGACTTCTCGTACAATTTCATGAATCAAGCAAAACTGGGCGCCATTAATCTGGTAAGTGGATTGCAATGGATAGTTTGGGCCGGGAAGCACTTTTTATATTTTCGCCCCATCTTTTGTTTGATTCTTTTGATACTTGTCTATTAAACTAATCAGAAACTCCCCCTCCCTCATGCAGGACATATGATCTAATTCGGTAATTTTATATAGTTTTTACAATAGAAACACCATGCTATGTATGTATATTGTATGCATTCTTACAATAAAAGACAAGCTTGTATGTGCTATTTTTATTCCCCTAGCCCCAATGGCAGGAAAAGGATGGGGGGATGCAGCAACGTCATCCTAACGCGAGAGTGACGCGATGCAGAAAGCTATTTTTTTCTCCCTTGTTCAGCAAGCTGCAGCGTTGCGTCTGCTAGCTAGCTAGTGCATGATTGATTAATACAGCGATCAACTCCCAGCTAAAATCAGAAAACGAGCTGGTTAAAAACTAAAACGCAAAAAAGTGGTCCAATGTCAAAAAAGAAGAAGAAGAAGAAGAAGAAGAAGCAATCATATATATACGTAACGAAAGCAAGGAGCATCGCTCTCGCTCATACGTACCATGGTTTCTTGCACATGTCACCACCACGATGATTATTCGTGGTAAACCCTGGGAAGAGAGCTGGGAGCGACGAACAGTGACGAAGCCATGAATTTTTGGAAGCCTGGTCAAACCTAACTAATTAACAGTCTATAACGAAGGCTTGCCCAGAAAATCTCAGTTTTTATGGTATTTGTGACGACGGAGCTAGCTATATATACTACACCTTCATGACGTGTCACTAAAGAGCCTGGGTAGTCGTCCACCTTGCCCGAGAGTGGATCCGCCGGTGGCGACGACGAAGATGATGTCCCAAACCTTGGAAGGCAATGTGCCAGCATGTATGGGAGACGCTTCAGGTTGCTACAAGCTAGGGAAACAAAAAAACTGCCCTGTTTATATTCTCGATCAACAATCAATGCTTGCTTACGAATAATTATGATCAAGCCCGACAGAGAAACTGATAATTTCTCGCACTCGATGCAATCGATCAAGACGGATCGATCATAGGCTCGTGATCGTCATCAGCTAGCGTCGAAACACCAAGCACGTCGCACTAACAGCATTGTTTGAGTTTGCATGCTGTCGCATGCGTGGTTTCTTGCTTGATCTCTAGCAAACTGTGTTCTGAGACTGCTTATTATTGCATGTTTGGTTGCTCCTTGTGCTTGATCTGAACAGTTGATGTTTTTTAATCGGATAGTCTAAGCGGGGGTCTAGCTGCTTAATTAGTATTCTCTCATAGTCACAAACACATGTCGTTTTGAACATCGACACAATCTTTAAAACACAACTTTGAACACTAATTTCTATTGACATATTTATAAAATATAATAAAATTATAATATTATGGATATACTTTTCGAGACAAATCTAAACATATAATTTTTATATATAACCAATTTAAATATTTAAAAAGATATTGACAGCTAAAGTTTAAAAAGTTTGATCGCACCTACATCAAAAGCACGTGTGTTCGTGACCGGTGAGGGTAAAAGAAAAAAAAAAGGAGTACATGGTTAACGCGTTACTGCCGCCACTGCCTGAGACAAAGCAAGTACCAACAGCAGAAGCAGCAGCAGTATCTGCAGGTGCAGGCTACAGCATCTTTATTCACATTGTCGATTCATTCCTTGCAAATAGCCAATAACCCCAACAACAATCATTTTTAAGGAAATAATCCTAACAACAATGATAATCTGATAATCTACACCAAGAGCTGTGTACTTCTTAATTTTTTGAAGGAAATAGAGCCCAGATCAGCTCTGGATGTAATATATAGCAAGAGTTCAATACAACCAGCCCAGCAGGTACGAAGAGGAAGATAAGAAATTGCAAGAGCTGTGTACTCGTGTGGTGGAATAATCAGTGTTAGCCACAGTTATCGAGCCAATTCTTGTCCTCAGCTTTTCAACTCCAAGGATATATATGTATCATATATGTCCTTTTAATTTGTTCCGGCTGTCTCGTCAGAAATCAACGCTTCAGGTCCAGACAGCTGAAAACCCCAAACATAACTCGCGAAACGACTGAGTACCTTCATTCCTGGAGTCCTGGACCATCAAAATTTGAGAGTTCGAATTGCGCTATTTCCTGAATCTTCATCCTTATTTTTCTTGTTCGGCGTGGTCACAGGCTACCAGCCCATGCTTGATGGAGAGTGCCAGTGTGAAGGCAGGAACAACAAGGAGGCAACGGAAGAAGAAGCAATGCAGACAAAGCCGCGAGGTTTGAGAATTGAGAAATGAGATGGATGGCTAACGTCGGAGCGATGCACGCAATTGATGCGTCCAAATCAAATCATGGGCGCGTCATACCTGCTGCTGCCTGCTGCTACGATACAAGAGCAACGACAGGGAGATTAGAACGCCTTGGATCCAATCCAAAGCAAGCTGCAGAAAGAAAAGAAGAAGCAAAAATCAAAGGAACACCGGGTTTAAGATAATGATCGCCATCGTGTGTCACTCGTCATAGCTTGTAGCAGGCGTCAGGGGGACCATTCGTATCTCGTCGATTAATTCCCCAGAACGACGGCGAAGTGATGATGCATGCACATCGCTTGATAGCACAAGGGAACGCACATAAAGTACGTAGCAGCAATCGAGGCTGCAGGCAAAGCTGTTACGTACAAGCAGATTCGTAGAGTTCTGAATCGGATCAGATGGCAATGGCATAGTCGAGAGGTCATATTTGATTATCGAGTAAATTTTATGAAACTACGTATTTATTATACAAGCTACGTACATATATAGATTTTTATAAGAACTTGTATCACAAAGCATATTTTAGAACTGAGTATTTTTTGTAACAAATCTGACAGTTCGCGTGAGGCTACCATGTGGACCTATACTGTTAAACTTGTTATAAAAAATGATCAATTCTAAAACATATAGTTTTATAGAGAGCGTGTGAGACTGCCATGTGAACCCACATTGTCAAACCTATAACAAGAAACGATTAATTTTAAAACATATAATTTATGATATAAGTTTTACTAAAATCTGTAGTTTTCTGAAATAACGGTTAAAACCTGTAGTTTTATGATTGATTGTAAAAAAAATTTGTAGATCCGTGAAATTTACTCGTTTATTTCTCCCTGCTTTTGCTGCTCAAGTATGATCACGTGGACTTGAGGCTGTTTGGTTGGAGGCAAATCCAGTCCAGGACATGTCGTCTAACCGTTTGTTCATTATCGGGCGTCTGGCATCTTTCTAAAATCTAAATTGAAACGTTAGATGTGCTTGGAGATGTGTGTGCTGGATATCGATCTGATAGACAGCATTTTTTTTTTAGAAATGATAGACAACAAATTTTAGTATTCGCAACTCCCAACAAGTCGGCAAGTCGCCGTTCAAGCAAGTTCATCTACACTCCTCTACCTGATGTAATCGCACAAGGATTGCTACTATTTCACGGCAAAACGCCACCGAGTCCCAATTATCAAGAATGCAGACATAAAGAGCAGAATAGCCGTAGCAAAGCTGATACTTATATTGTCAACAATGACAGCGTTGACGCCTCACATAAGCCATCACTGAGCAGAGTATACCACTACAGTTGCTAAAAGATTTATGCAACTTATATTAGAAGGGTAAAGAGTAAGACATATAAGGACATGACCGGCGTGACACTGCAAATTTCTCATCACCTTTTCCTTTATGCCAAATCCATGACGTAGAAAGATTGTACTGTAGTTACGCATGAAGGAGCGCACATTGCACATCCAAACTATGGGCCTTAGGGGCTATGGCTGGACTGAAAAGCTATTTTTTGTTTGCTGAGCTGTAAAACATCTATAATTGGCAGTTGTGACTTTTCTTGTTATACCGTTTAACAAACTAACTGCTACAGTTGTAGCTTTTGAGGGGCAACCGAGCGGAGAGACAATAACCTAGCGAAGCACAACGACGACCGAGTATGAAGGTAACGCGGAGGCGGTGAGGAGGGCGGCAGAGGTCGAGGAGGCAAAGCGAGAAAGGTGGGAGGCAGCCGGGCGAAACCACAACTGAAAAGCTCCTCCCTAACAACTTCAACTTTTAAAGGTGTTTTTGCTATAACTTAACTTTCCAACTGCTTTGTAGCTAGGCTGTTTGAAGGGACTTTTAGCTCAAAACTGAAGCACAGCTCTCACAAACAGGCCCATGTATGGCATTGCAAAGGGTGAACGGCAAGCACTGCTCAATGGCCACAGTATACCTCGCATCTCCACCCCACATTCAGATATCTAACGGAGCCGCACTGCCCAGTATGCCGAAACCTGAAAGCAGTTATTCCAAGTTCCAACCAGGGGTTTCCCTATTACAGCAACAAAAAATGCACAAAAAGCACTGAGCAGTGCAAAGGTAACAATGTTTCGTGCAATGCGAATTACCATCTAATAACATTCTGATTCAAAGGAACAAACATGTAGTTCACAACACTGGGGGCCTTAGTATCTAAGGCGAACGACTATGAAACATTTAGCATTGCTATGCAATATGTCTGCTAGCATTACACTACAAGTCTGCCATAACCTAGGTAACAACACAGTTAACCATAAACTACGCAGGACAGTAGCCAGATAATAACTGCTCGAGAGTTTAGCGTACCAACTCTGGACTAAATAATCCAGCAGCGGCGCATTAGCCTCAAGCAGGATATGGAGCGATTAAAGTTCAAGATAACCTCTGTTTTTTCTTCTTAGCAAGATTCTCAAAAACGGATCGTATATCTTCAGATGTGACCGGTTTTGATGGATCGAAAGATTCCTGCTCACAGTATCGAAGAACGGAAGAAGACCAATCAGGTAACAGAAAACATCTATTACATACATAAATAAAATGTGCAACCTAAGATAAAAGAAAACGACATCATTTTGCCATCACAGATTGCTATGGAAATAGATCGCATTAACAGATGATATAGACAAGGAAATGCCATTTTCCTTTTCTTTCTTTTTTTTGAAAAAAAATGGCATGGTGATGCAGATGTAAACATGAGTGAGATAAATAATCAAATATATTTATCGGCACATAATTGAAACAAAGAAAATTTAGTTTTATGCAGAACAACATTGGTGAAACAAGCAAGCTCGCAAACCGCAAATGACTTGCGCAGAATATGCTGGACCCATGTTGGAACCCTGAGTTTATGACCCTGCCATGTGGGAATTAGCTAACTTTTTCGATGCAAATTAGTTTGGCACTTAATCAGTTAATTGGTACTCTCTCCGTCCAAGTTTATAAGGCGTATTTCTTATGACACATAGATCAAGAAGATATTGAAAATGACTAAATTACCTCTAATTATTATCACTAAGCATTATATTCAATGCACGCATGTAGTGAATATAAAGTGAAGATGGATATTTATTAGGGGTATAGAGAGAACATCACACTAATTTTGCATTGAAAAATGAAACATGCCCTATATTTGTGGACAAGACCATTCAAAAAATACACCGGACGGAGGGAGTACATGTTAGAATTGTGTAGGGAAATCATCCATGTTCGAACATAGGCATGTCATCTGGTAGATACGGCAATGGATCCTAGACTGCTCTTTTATATTTGACAAAATGTGTGTGTGACGCATATTTGATCCTTGAGCTTGATCTACTCCCTCCATTTCGCTATATTTGTTCTGGACTCAGGAGTATCCGTTTCAACATATTTGCCCATTGAAGGAATATGTAGTGTACTTATTGCAATTTTTCCTCTCTATGCCAACTCAAACTCTTTCAAAAGGTTAAGTGGTTGCGGTATGTCATTTAATAAGGGTATGTATGGTCATTTCTCATTAAGTATTTCTTAGATTTAGTGCTTCCTTGATCTGTGCGTATGGTGGGCTGTGGACTAACATAGCGAAACAAGAGTAATTTCCAAAGAAACACAAACTTGTCTTATAGCTTAAACTGGACATGTACAAGGAGCGGAACTTCAAATTGGAGCTATACAAGAACTCGACTGAATCGCCAATGGAAACTAGGCATTGGGCCATGTAACTAGGATGTAACCAGGGATTAATAATGAAGTTATGGTTTCCCCAGATTGTTTGCTTAGGCGTTGGCTTTGTTGCAATGCTAGAAATTGAATTAATCAGGGAATAGTTCATGTTGCGAGCCTGAGGTGACTGGATATTCTAGCTAGCTTAAGTTATCAAGATTCAGGAAGCCTGTCTTATACTGGGGATGATTCTCATGAACTTCCCTTGCCAATTGGCAATGGGGATTCTATAATTCTGGATAGCATCTAGGATTCGAAGTGCTGGAAGTTTGAACTTGCTGGCATTCTATTCTACCTTTTTACTAGCTTGATGTTGGTCACGGGATTTGATCTAATTGTCATTTAAATAAATAGCAATAATTTTTTTTGGTTAATGTACAGCACCTTCTATTATTCTCATTAAGTCACTATACCTTTATCTTTAAAACCCACTTTCCCCAGGTTGCATATTCTTTTATTTCACCATCGCAGTTTAAATTGGCATTGGAACATTGCACAAACATTTTATTCAAATCCATGAGCTAATATTCATTTACTAATGACCAACAATTGAAAGGTATACAGTTTATTACAGTACTGCATACTGAGCTGGCTAGCTCATTAGTTCCTTCCTTGTGTGTCCCTATGATAAGACAGTTGTATTTGAGGATTTTTGTTATTTGGCTATTTGCTGACTGACCATAGTAAATGCATTGGACCTAACATTTTCGGATTTTCCTGTATTTGCAAGGAAATGGAGGCACAAATGCTCCAGGAACCAAAGCATGCGGAAATTTATTCACAAACTTATAGTTAACATTTAAATAAGAGATTTTTACCAGAAACGACTGAAATTCATTCTTCATGTCATTAATGCCGCTCAAAATCTCTATCTTCTGGACATGGTTAAGTGAATTGAGAAAGTTTGCTTCAGCTCCTTCCTGTTGCTCCAACTTCTTCTCCCTCTTATGCTTGGCAATCTTCTCATATTCCTCAATAGAGTCCTCCTTGTCAATAAGATATGCAATACCTTGTTGTGTATAGAAGTTGGTGCATGTTTCACATCTACACAGAATCTCTCTCCAGCCTTTAGACATGAAAAAGGGCCTGTTTTTCTCTGAATCAGCCGATGCAGCTGGTGTTGTATTTATATCCATTCCTAGCTTACAGTTGCCACCAGAACTGTTATCCAAATTGGCCTTCTCTGTAGCTGCAACATCTTTTGCACAATTGTCCTCAACAGAGTTCTTTTCACTGCTCATATGATCTACAAGAGCACCATTTTCAGGTTTCTCAATGTTAGCATGACCTGAAGGTCCTCCTTCCATCACATTTGAATCAGTAGTGCCAGCTTGTGATGCAGAATTCTGCTTATTAGAAGCCCAAATTGCATCCGGATAAATTTTCAAGAAATAACAAACAGGAGAGCATTTATGGCATATAAAATCCTCATAGAGTGGCTCCCCTTCCTCATCTCGTGGTATCTGCAAGGCAAGAAAGCTGTTAAGTACACACTATGCTAGTAAGTACCTAAGAACTATGTAGAGTATGCTACATCATATCCTACAGGCATCTGGAATGGCCTTTACCGACCGAACAAAGTGAGATTACAAACATGTATGCAGTTTGCAGCACCTCGTAAAGCCTATAAGTAAAATGTTCCAAAATCAATATGTATTCTTAGTTGCAATGATGATAGAAAAGAGATGCTTAGTTCCAAGTAGCATAACTATTGCATGGGCAATTGTTCTTTAAGAAAAGAAAAGGTAAATAGACAAGCAAGCTAACACTCAAAAAGTTTTAGTCATGTGTCTTTGTTATCTAGTTTCATCCAGCAAGGAAGGTAATAATGGACCAGAAAAATAGCATATTGCATGCCGATATTATGTCTCCACGAATCTAAACAAAAATCTTTTCCTGAGTGGTACTAGGATACAATGGCACAAACAAATTCAGATCCAGGTCATGCAATCATGCAAACTTTTACACAAGATGACAAGAATCAGAACATAGGAACGTACAAACAGTTAACAAACATGATCCCAGTAAAGAAGTGGAAAGTTGAAAACCTCTTCAATAGAGTTGAGACCAATATGATCTTCGTGAAACCAGTCCTCACAAATACAGCATTGTATCATTTCAACTTGCTCCTTGGCTTCTGGATCAGGATAAGGCCTACCACATGTGCAATAGGAACCTTTGAAGTTATGGTTATAAGAATTTGCTGGATTCTCAGGATCTTTCTCAGGGCAAAGTTTGCAAAGGTGTCCTCCAAACTTTGAGTTGCCACAGTCACAACGAAACTTTCGCTTTGTCCAAAGTTCAACAACCTTTAGTAAACAGAACCTTTTCAAGCATTAGATGTGTGCAAGTACAAACAAAAAATTGCAGAAGATAGTAAATAAGCATAATGCTGCATTTCCTAAATTTTATTGATGCAAATGAGAAACCAAACTGATCGGGAGAAAATATCAAAACAAAACTGAAAGAAATAATGACAAGTGATCTCATGAACTACATCCACCATTCAATCGAGTCACTTCTATGCTAAAAAATGGCAGAGCATACTAATAATCTTAAGATTTGCAGATGCCAACAGACATACACTGCATGGGTATAATCTACAAACAGATGTCACCAAGAACAAGAGTCGTGACTTTGCGATCACACCTCAGTCATGATGTATCAAATCGACAGAACAAATTATCTACATCAAGGATAAACATGGGCACAAAGTTTCAACCTGAAATGAATCTTACAATTATGTCAAGCATTACTACAAAGATTTGATAATTAGGGGTAAACATACAAGTCACTATCCTAAAAATGTGTTGCCTAGAGCGCAAGAGATCCAATCAAGCCCATCAAGAATATATATGACCATCAGGGAAACTATAATTTGGCATCATTCCCATTGAGAAAACTAAATCCCCAAGGGATATAATCCAAACAAAGTAGGAGCTAACTATTATACTTTTGCACAACTACCAAACAAAATATCTCTGTAGCACGCAGTGTTCATGTGCAGAAAGGCGCACGGAATCATCTTTCCTAAGAGATTATATTGGTTGGACCTATCCTCTAAATCAGGATGATAACTGTAATCATTGGCTCTCAAGTAATAACAAATTAAAGCATTTCCCCTAAGAGTAGTCATCTTCTTCTCCCCCTCTTTCTAGAGACCTATCCCTCATTCTAAATCTTCTAGATCAAAACAGTCTCCCACCAAAAAAAATAAGGTTTTCTGTTCACGCATAGAAATTATTAGCCCAATAGCTCACCATGTTCATATGATACTATAGCACCCATATAATTCAAGAATAAAGGAGACATTCAAAATTGTACTATTTACAAAGGAATTAAGCTCATGAGCCACACAATGAAGCTTTGGGAGCGAGTGATTAAGCATCGTTTAATAAGAGTGGCTAGCATGACGAAAAACAAATTTGGTTTTATGCCTGGGAGGTCGACCACGAAGGCGATATTCTTGACACGACAGTTGATGGAGAAGTATAGGGAGGGGAAAAAAAAGATCTACACATGGTGTTTATCAACTTAAAAAAAGTTTATGATAGTGTGCCAAGAAAGATCATGTAGTGGGCGCTTGAAAAGAAAAAAGTCGTAACAAAGTATGTTACCCTAATCAAAGATATGTGCAACGATGTTGTGACTAATGTTAAAACATGTAATAGCTATACCAGTGACTTTCCTATTAAGATAGGACTACATCAATGGTCAGCATTGAGCCCCTACATTTTTACCCTAGTGATGGATGAAATCACGTGGGACATACAAGGAGAGATTCGTTCATGCATGCTTTTTGCTTATGATGTGATGCTAATTGACGAGAGTAGGGTATGCGTTGATAGGAAACTAGAGTTGTAGAGGAAGACTTTAGAATCGAAGAGCTTTAAATTTAGTAGGACTAAAACTGAGTATATGAGGTGTGTTTTTAACGGTGCTATGGCAAATGATGGAGATGTTAATTTGGACGGAAAAGTAGCGCCCAGGAAGGAAACGTTTTGATAATTGGGATGATGGTGACAGTGAGATTGATGACGATGTGAGCCACAGGATACAAGTTGGGTGGGGTGAAATGGCTCTAAGCATCTGGTGTCCTATGTGATAGAAAAGTTCCTCAAAAGTTAAAGGGTAAGTTCTATAGGACGACGATCAGACTTGCAATGTTATATGGAGCGGAATGTTGGACGACAAAAAGACAACATTTACAAAAGATGAGTGTAGCAGAGATGCGGATGCTGCGGTGGACCTGTGGTCATACAAGGGGAGATCGAATCCGCAATGATGATATACGTAATAGGGTTGGGGTAGCACCAATTGAAGAAAAACATGTCCAACATTGTTTGAGATGGTTTTGACATCTCCAACGGAGGCCTCCTGAGGCATCGGTGTGTACTGGAATTTTACGTTGTCTCGAAAACATAAGAAGAGGCGGAGGTCAACCAAGATTGACGTGGAAAGAAGCAGTTAAAAGAGACTTAAGGGATTGGAATGTATTCAAAGAGTTGGCGTTGGACATGAGTGCATAGAAGTTAGTGATTCACGTACCAGAATCATGACCAAAGATCAAAAGTTTAGAGGTCTTTTGACTTTGATTGGGTTTAATTCCTAGCCTACCCCAACTTGTTTAGGACAAAAGGCTTAGTTGTTGTTCTTGAAAGCACCGAACAACAACACAATAATTCACAAATTCCACAAAAACAAAATCACTAATTGACTCCAACATGTACAAGAACATAAGTTATTAAATCATTGTTCCAGTTTAATAAGCACCTTCCTGGAATTTTACAAAGACATAGTATGCCCCATGCCAGGCTGCCATCTCAATATTAATCAACCGTCATAAAAGAATAATCACATGTCTGCAGCAAACTAGTACCTTGAAAGCCCTGTTGGGCACTGGATATTGATATTGTTCTACCAGCTTATTGAAGCTATTTCTTTTCAGTCTGTGTGTACTCATGGATGACTTACTGTGCATGATTCAACTCCATCAACAACAGAATAATCACCTACTAGTCACAAGCTATTCATAGTTTCCTTGTAGTACTTAATGCAGAAGGTACCCACAGATATTTTGGCAACTGCTAATGCAAGACCTACTGTTGCTAGAATCACTCAAGAGCCATGGATGCACTTCATACAGCAGAAACAATATTTGGCTCCAGGCTTCCAGCAAAACATAATTGCTTCAAAGTGCATGACAACTACATGAACAACGCAATAGCTTTCTTACAGTAATCACGCCACTAGTTGCGATGACACTTGAACAATGCAATCACAATCGCAGCAGCAAACGGCACCCAATCCTACATTACCGGAAGACCCAGTTTGCCATTAGACAATAGCAATGTTCTAAATAACGGTAAATGTTAACGAACGGTCACCTCACCTTTTAGTGTTTATACGGTAAGTGACCTTGTAAACGGTTTTACTATTTAAAGTTCAGAGAAATATATACATGTGTTTGCAGTAACAACATAAGCATCTAATGTATCTTCTTTCATGCATACAGAATGGAACCACCAGGCTATCAACAATTGTCGACACTCGACAGCGGTGACAAGAAAAAAAAAGATGACATGATGTGAATGTAATTAAAGAATCGTATTTGAATGAATGAACAGCTCAAGTGGCAATGAAAAGAAAAGGTAGCATTCATCTCATGCATGTCATAATATTCCATGCCATATGGCAATTTTGTAACTTTACCCAAATAAATGGCCCGGTAAAACGGGCCTGTTAAATGTAAACGAACGATAAACCAAATAAACAGCTCGATAAAACGGACAAACCTTGAAATTCTATAAACGTAACTGGGGATCTTTACTGTGTTAACGGCCATTTACAAGGCCTTAACAGTCGTTAGTTAGAACACTGGACAATAGTACTCCTATATGAACCAGCCGTGACAGTGCACCGCAAGTAATAAACTTTCAAGTCATGCAATCACACATGGCAAGTAAGCAAGCCCAATTAACCATGAGCAATATAGAAAACAGCAATTCACAGCTCACTATACTAGTACCGCACGCGCAACTAGTACTGGTACATCAGGGTGAGCATGACAATCTGCAACACATCAATCTACAATTGAAACACAAGAAATTACTACTCCTCTGTGATTTCTGATAATAGAAATCGGGAGGGTTTGTTGCCCTTCTGTTATTCTAAAAAAAAAAGAAATTACTCCTCCGCTCTGGATCTCAGTAAATCTGTCCCAAAACAACACCCATTTCGTTGACATGTTGCCTTTGTCACCCCCAATAGATAGTAATTCAGCACTCCAGCTGCATCGAGAACCAACGCACCCAACCACAGGACAAGATATTTACAAGGCAAAATGTACTGGAGCACAGAGACGGATCACCTCATGGCCGTCGTGGCAGGCGAGGCTGCAGGCGGTGCAGACCCCGGCGAGGCCAGCGGGCACGCAGGTGAGGCAGGAGAAGATCGCCTGGCGCTTGAAGTACCCGCCGCCGTAGGTGCACTCCTTGCCGTCGTCCCCGCCCAGCACCAAATCGGCCTCCTAGGGTTCCACAACGACTTGAGCACCAAATTCGAAATCACCGGAGAGCGAGAGGACCGGGGGGTGTTACCAGCTCCTCGGCCTCGATGCCCTCGATGTACTCCGCGATGGTGACCGTCGGCTCGGCCTCGGCCTGGAAGGCGTCGCTCCCGTCGCCGGCCATGGCCGCCGGAAGCCTAGGCCGAGCTCGGGGCTAGGGTTTGGTGCGTGGGGAGCCGGAGCCGGAGCGTTGGGCTTGCGGTCGGATTTGGGAAAGAGAGAGCACAAGTAGAAAGGAGGAGAGGGAGAGAGAGAGCGCGATTAGTGCCTGCGATGCTGAGGTGCGAGGAGAGAGAGAGGATTTGTGGGTGGGATTTCGCGTGACTGAGACGTGGGGTCGGAGGGTGGGGTCCAGTTGTCAGTGGGAGGGCTCGTGCGCGTAGGGGGGTTCTCTTCGTTTTTGAGGTGGCACTTTTGGTTTCCCGCCACGGCGATGGGGACGGCCGGAGTTCGGTTTTGCAACGTAAACGGTAGCTTGTTAGTCCGGTCATCTTCCAAGGGAAGCAGAGCGCGCGCGTCTCGTATCTCCTACACGGCAGCTTACGTTACGTTTTGAACGCGTTGTTGCTTTGGCGTTTGCATCGAGAAAAATAATCGTTTAATGGTAATGCTTCTTGCGTGGTAAAATCGTCTAGAGGGCAACCTTGTCGATTGTGCGGCATCTGCTTTAGGACACCACGAGCTCGTGCCTTTACCTATGTCGGAATCGGATTTTCAAATTTGAACTCTTTGTGTATAACTGTGCTAGTTCAGAAAAAGCTAGTATACATAGTGATGACAATATATCCATATCACGAGTCAAATAATATTAATTAAGCAAAAAATGTATCAACCTTATGGCCAATTATTACAAACAAGCAGCCTCATGGCTTTGAGTTCAATAAAGTAGCAGCGGAAATGAAATAATAGCAGCAGGATAAGCCCATCCATTTGCCCAACAGGCAATCGACTGAGGTACGCGTCCTAGTAATTTGGATCGTCTTCATCATAACTGTCGGCGTTTCGAGCGCCGGCAAGTAAATTTGTAAGTCTAAGGGGCTGCGCGTTCCCGCTCCCTGAATGGTTAGACCCTGGAGTCCAAGATGTATCTTGGTTGGGCGAAGGTCCTACCCATTCGTGCGTTGGTATTGTATTCATCAGGTGCGGATGATCGCACCGAGTTTTTTACAAGCGAGAGGTGGAGCCTCAACACTAGAATGATCTAAACTTAGCTCTCGGAAGGAGAAGAAAAAGAAGAAGAGGAAGAAGAGGAAAAAGCTCTCTGTAGCTCTTACTCCTTGCCTGTTAGGAGGTTCCGCCTCCTTTTATTCAATCTGAAGGCGGTGTTACATCGAGAATTGGCGAAGTGCCAGGCGAGCTACTTCTAGGGGCTTGATCTTGCCCGCCGTCTGACCAATCGTTCCGCCGACTAGTCGCCGCGCCGCCGAGCCTATCTTTGGGTCGGTGGTCTAGCTGGTCAGAGCGGTTAGGTAATCCTCCGGGAAGTGGCGTAGCTGCTCTCTGTGATCCATGTGGGCGCTGACGTAGTCGTGTGTGACGTTGGAGTTGCCTCGGGAGAGAGCGTGTCCTTGCACTGTGGGTGGCTGGTTGATGGGACAGGAGACGTGGCTTCAGCACTTATCAAATCGTCTTGGGAAGGACCACCGCCCTCGCTCGCCACGCCGAATGACCGTTCAGGGGCACGTGGCCTTAGGTTGACACGGACTCCGCACGCGACGCTGCTCGAAGTCGGAGTCGCGGATCCCGCCCCGCCGCGGGGTCGGGAACCTGTTGAAGTCGGAGCCGCGGGATCCCGCCCCGCCGCGGGTCGGGAACCCGCTTGAGTCGAGTCGGGATCGGTCGGAATGGTCTCCTGAATGGTCTCGTAGGCATTTGGGTAGCGGTAGGGACGGCTGTTTTAGGTGGGCCGATTCGAGGCCGCCGCTTGCCGCTCTGGGCTTTGCTTGTTGCAATTGGGCGTGGGTGCACCTGCTTTATGAGTATTCGTCGGTAGCCCCGAACCTCCAATCGAGTTGGCAGACTCGGTTGGGGTTGAGCTTGGACCGATCCGTTCAACTAGGTGGGCCAACGGGGCCACGGTTTTGGGCGCGTGCTCAACGCATTCGACGCCCGCCCGGATTACGTTCTCGAGGTATGCGAACGCGGATGCCTTGGAAGTTTTAGTGCCCGAGTGCCTTGGTGGCAGGACGGCCGGATGCCTCCGCGAGGTTCCGGTGTCCGAGTGCTCGTTAACGTCGTAGCCGGACGCCGTCTTAGTCGGCAGGGCGGCCGGATGCCTCCGCGAGGTTCCGGTGTCCGAGTGCCTTGGTCGGCAAGGACGGCCGGATGCCTCCGCGAGGTTCCGGTGTCGAGTGCCTTGGTTGGCAAGGACGGCCGGATGCCTCCGCGAGGTTCCGGTGTCCGAGTGCTCGTTAACGTCGTGGCGGGACGCGCCTTAGTCGGCAGGACGCACGGATGCCTCCGCGAGGTTCCGGCGTCCGAGTGCTCGTTAACGTCGTAGCCGGACGCGACCTTAGTCGGCAGGACGGCCGGATGCCTCCGCGAGGTTCCGGCGTCCGAGTGCCTTGGTCGGCAGGGCGGCCGGATGCCTCCGCGAGGTTCCGATGTCCGAGTGCTCGCTTAACGTCGTAGCCGGACGCGCCTTAGTCGGCAGGGCGGCCGGATGCCTCCGCGAGGTTCCGGTGTCCGAGTGCCTTGGTCGGCAGGACGGCCGGATGCCTCCGCGAGGTTCCGATGTCCGAGTGCTCGCTTAACGTCGTGAGCCGGACGCGCCTTAGTCGGCAAGGACGACCGGATGCCTCCGCGAGGTTCGGTGTCCGAGTGCTCGTTAACGTCGTGAGCCGACGCGACCTTAGTCGGCAGGGACGGCCGGATGCCTCCGCGAGGTTCCGATGTCCGAGTGCCTTGGTCGGCAAGGACGCCGGATGCCTCCGCGAGGTTCCGGTGTCCGAGTGCCTTGGTCGGCAAGGACGACCGGATGCCTCCGCGAGGTTCCGGCGTCCGAGTGCTCGCTTAACGCCGTAGCCGGACGCGCCTTAGTCGGCAGGACGACCGGATGCCTCCGCGAGGTTCCGGTGTCCGAGTGCTCGCTTAACGTCGTAGCGGGACGCGCCTTAGTCGGCAGGACGGCCGGATGCCTCCGCGAGGTTCCGATGTCCGAGTGCCTTGGTCGGCAGGGACGACCGGATGCCTCCGCGAGGTTCCGGCGTCCGAGTGCTCGCTTAACGCCGTAGCCGACGCGCCTTAGTCGGCAAGGACGCATCGGATGCCTCCGCGAGGTTCCGGTGTCCGAGTGCCTTGGTCGGCAAGGACGGCCGGATGCCTCCGCGAGGTTCCGGCGTCCGAGTGCTCGCTTAACGTCGTAGCCGGACGCGCCTTAGTCGGCAGGACGGACGGATGCCTCCGCGAGGTTCCGGTGTCCGAGTGCTCGTTAACGTCGTAGCTGGGACGCCGCCTTAGTCGGCAAGGACGGCCGGATGCCTCCGCGAGGTTCCGGCGTCCGAGTGCTCGCTTAACGTCGTAGCCGGACGCGGGTATCCATCCCAGTCCCCGTCCCGCGAGGGAAGCCGCGAGGAGTAGTGCCGTCTATCCCACAAGTTTACCCCATCCGCAGTGTGAGACTGGAGGGTGGCGGCGCGCGTTTACTGCGTTGGTTTGAACGCCGTGCTCTTGGAGCTAGTAACGGTAGTCCGAGTGGGTCCGGGAGGTCCCGCCCAGGGGGACCCTTCCGAGCGGACGGTCCCGAGTAGGGTGTCCTGGCCTCGCGTGGGCGACCCATAAGAAACCTTTCTTTACTCAATCCCAGATGGACCTCGGGTCGTCACCGACCCAGAGCACACCGGCCGCCGCCATCGATGAGCTCCGGGAGAGTGTGAAGTATGGTCTCGGACGCGAGTAGAGGTGGATCGGGTCGTCACCGACCCAACCGGGACCCACCGGGGCTCACTCTCGTACTTGCCTCGCTCAAGTTTCATTGGGCGACCCTACGCCCATCCGGTGGGTTAGGCCTTTTGAACCCTTACTTTCGGTGGGCCTCGCGCAAGCCACAAAGCTTTTGCCATCTTGGGACCGCGGCCCAATGGGCCTCGCGCGCCCGAACAACCGTCCGGCCAAAAGGCGGAGACCAAGAGGTAACGGACACGCTGTCGGGGCGGCGTCTTTATGACTCGCAACCGACGCGACAGATTAAATGCGAGTGGAATTGGAAATCGGAGTTACGGCCGGCGTGATGACGAGGGGCGACGCGACGATTCGCTCGAGGAGGCGTCCGTTCGGTCGGCGTCCGCCGCCTCCTATAAGTACGCTTGTTGGGGTGCCTCGGGTAGCCACGCTCGCCTTCTTCGTCTCCCGTCCCTAAAGCAAGAAAAACGCCAGAGAGCCGAGAAGGAAACCTCGGCCTTTCTTTCTCACCTTCGATCGCCTCCCTATGAAGATGTCGTGGCGGAGTGCTCGCAGAAGACAAACAGGCTTCGGCTTGGTGAAGAAGGGCTTCTCATGCCGCAGACCTTCCTACGGAGGGTGCCGGCCGGGCTACCACCGCGCTGGGCGACGAGATCGTGGTGCCCGCCTCGTTCTTCGAGCGCGCTTTGGCTCGCCACGCACCCGCTCGTCCGGGCCGTTGTTTCATTACAAGGTGGAGGTGCACCATCTCAACCCCAATGGGGTCCTCCACATCGCCATCTTCATCACGCTGCGCGAAGCCTTCTTGGGGATCGAGCCGACCGGGCGTTGTGGAGGCACTTCTTCCGAGCAAGGCTCGGAAGGACAGTGCGTCGGATGCCGCGCGGCGCCTCTGGTGGCTCGCCTCGGCTTCGCCTCGGTCGGAGCACCGGAGTACTGGAGGTAAAGCGCCTCGTCTCAACAAGGGTGGCGTTCAATGGCTCTACGCTCAAACGTCGGCGGCAGCGCCCCTCGTTTCACCGGAGAGCTTCCCATGGCGGAGGCGGTGGAACTGGGCGCCAAAAGAGGAGAAGAACAAGTCGCCCCGATCGTGGAGCGATCGTGGCTCAAAGGAGGCGGCTCACCGGGGACGTGGTTGTGCGCGCCTTCATGGGGATGCGTGCAACCACTTGTGCACGTGCCGCACCCTGCTCCGGATAGCGGGCCGTCCGACCGGGCGAGGATAGCCGAACCCGAGCTGGCCGCGTCGAGGTGGAGGCTCGGGTGGCGGCCGTTCTGGCGGAGCGCCATCGTGGTCGCGGATGGCCACCCGAGCCATTCTCGCGCTTTTTCACGAATCTAGTAAGCCGGTGAAATTCCTTTCGCTTCTCTTTTCTTTGTCCTTCAGATTGACCGACATTCCTGATCCTCTCGAGGGCTCATGGGGATGTTTTCCAGCGCCGCTCCCGGGATAAGGAAGCGCGGCGGCCGCCCGGCGAGGACGACAGAGGTCGACTCCTCCGCAAGAAGCGGAAGGAGGAAAGGAGGAGGAAGAAAAAGGAAAAGGCAATGGCCGGGCGAGGATGTGTCGAGACCACCGCCGTGGGGACAACCTCCATCGACAATGGCGGAGTGCCTCCGCCACCCCTATGGTGGGTTTTTCCCGACCTGCCGTCGGCGGCGCCCGAAGCGTGGACTCGGCCGAGCGGCATCACGGGCCCGTGGCCACGGATCCCGGTGGGGTGATCTTGCGCTGCGGTCGCCGCAGCGTCTCTACCGGAGGTGGCTTCAGGAAGCGGCCGCCGACTGCCTGGCGGGGCGGCAAAGAGAGGCGCGTGCCACGCACCCGCCGCCTTGTAAGTGTATTATTATTTTATTTCGAGCATTTTTTTTTGGCAAAGCCGCCGAGCGACTCTTGAATCTTTGCAAGCGTCGGCGCCTATCTGGGGTGATCGTGGGCGTGCCACATCGCCCCGCAAGTAATGGCGCCGTGATTTGGTGACCCGGTTGGGTCGGCGAAGGTCGCGGCGTCGGCGTCCGGGCGTGGTCGCCGAGAGGGACGAGCCCACCCGAGGTCGTGCGAAGAAGAACTTCCGCCGCCTCCGGTGGGGACCCCTCCGGACGACGTGATCGCTGCGTTTCGAGGATGAGACAATGGCGTCGCCGGTGATCGCGCCGATCGTGGCGAGCCGGCGACGGAGGTGCCCACCTCCCCGTGGGGAGGTGCCGACGATGCCCTCAGCGCAGTCGCCGAGGGATTCGAAGGTTGACCTCGTCACCCTTGCCCATGGTGCTTTGGACGGGTGGCCCCGCCGAACGGCGAAGCGCGAGGAGCGCCGGGTGTAATTCGGTCGGGCATCATGGGTGAGGCGGAGGAGAGCGAGTGGGCCACCCCGGCAAAGCGCTACCGGACGACGGCCGAGATAGGCGATCCGTGAAGGTCCGGCCCTTGCTCAAGTCTTCCACCGTATACCGATATGATGGTCGGGAGTCCAAACCACGCCTGTAGGTCACCAAAAGTTACGATTCGCTGCACATTTTGATAGTTCTTCCATGCGACTAACGGAGTGTCCACATTTTTGCAAGACTTGCGGGCTCGCCGTCGCGTCGGTCGAGCTCTGCGTAGCTTCGACAACAACAAGGCTGCGGAGGAGTCTGCTGGGCTGCGCTTGAGTCGCGCCTAGCCCGGAGGCCCCGGCATTAGGCGGTCGGGCGGTGGTGATCCGCCAAGGATTTGAAGAGGCCACAAAGGCCCTTCATGATGGCGCCTAGGAGCCGAGGCTTTGAGGCGAAAGTGGCGAATCGAGTCCTCCCGATGGAGGTCATCGAGGCCAAGGATGCCGCCGTTGCGCGGAGGATCGCGCAGATCTGTGTAACACGTCTGCGGACCGAGCGGAACAAGGCTCGTGGGGACGCCGCCGAAGTTCGCTCCGAGCGGCGATCGCCGAAGGAGTGGCCGAAATAAGACTTCATACGAGGCGTCAAGTCGGAAGGCGGCAATCGACCAACTCGCGGCCGGTGTCTCAATTCTTCAATTAAGTTTGGGGTGCGACCCACAGGCGAACTTATCCAAAATCTCCGCACTGCAGAGGCGCGAGAAGAATCGGCGTCGCCGCGGAGGCGCAGAGAACGGCCGGACGCCGCGACGTGGCGATCGTGGCGGGGACGAGGCCCGGCGGCGTTGAAGGTTCTTGAGACGGTCGGGCCGAGATGAGCGCCGAGCCGAGGCCCTCCGCAAGGCCGGTCGGAGGTCTCGCGATCGCATCCTGGAGCCGGCAGCCCGAGTGCCCTTGCCCCCTTGCCCGAAAGTGCGGACCGTAGAAGAAGCGGTGGTCACCGGCTGCGCTTGAGCTTCATCGGCTACCGGTCAACACCATCTCGTATTACGACGGCATCGACCTCGCGGTGGTGGGGAGCGGCGTGGTGGGAACCGGATCGACGAGGAGATCGACCGGTTCGAGCTCTTGGTCGAGCCAGACGCCGGGAGATCGCCACCGCATCCGCCGCAGCCGCCTCCAGAAGCGAGAGGCGACCAACTCTCCGCCTCGCCACGGCCGCGCCAAGAAGAATAGAAAAGTTAGCTTTATCCTTCTTAGATTGTAAAGACCGTTATTTAAACAATCTTGAAATTATCAAGTCCCGAATCGTCCCTCGTCCTTTTTCGTATTTAGGATGAAGGTTTGGCCGACCATAGCCCTAAGGACCGCAGGGCCACTTATGCGTAGGTCGGGTTGTTTTGGGAGGCGAGGTGGATTGGAGACTTGGCTATGCGTGGTTAGGCGACTTGTGAGGATAGGAGTGTTCTAGACCGCCAGGATCTTTCCACTCGGGCACTTCCTTCTTCCGCAAAGTGCTACTTAGCAACCATAGCACTGGGCGTGGCCGTAACACTTGGGTTGAGAGGGTTACCGCTCGGGATGGACCTCATGACCGGTCGGGTCACGTATCCTCATAAGCGCGTGGGATAGGCGAGTTCGTGCGGGGAGGAGTGTTCTCGCCGACCCAAAGGTCACTCCACTCGGGTACTTCCTTCTTCCGCAAGTGTTAGCAACCATAGCCGCCGGGCGAGGTGTAGCACTTGGGTCAAAGGAGTTACCGCTCGGGAAGGACCTTGTGGTCGGTTGGGTCATCAACCGCGCAAGTGCCGGCCAGGAGCAACTGAGCAGGCGCCGAAGGCGACCCAGTCGTCGCACCGCGACTAGGTGCTCGGAAGGAAGAAGGTAAAGAGCATGCTAGGAAGAGGAAAAGAGTTTAGGATAGAATCGCCTTAACTTTTCTATATTCCATGCATTTGGAAGGATCGCGCCGTCGGTGTCCTTGAGCCGAAAGGTGCCGGGCGGAGGATGCGCACGACGGTGAAGGGGCCTTCCTGTGGGGCGATACCAGTGCTTATCCTGCCGGTGCGGACCGACGCAGACCGTGTCGCCAAGATCGAAAGACCGCCCTCGAACTCGGCGGCCGTGGTAACGTCGCAGAGCTTGTTGATATCTGGCCGATCGCAGGACGGCCACGTCATGCGCAGCTTGTTGATATCTGGTCGACGGAGTCTTGTTGTGCGGCGAGCCCCCGAGCCTCCTCGAAGGCTTGCAGTCTTGGGGCGCCATACTCCAGGTCTGTCGGCAAGACGGCCTCAGCACCGTATACCATAAAGAACGGTGTGAACCCGGTCGCCCGGGTCGGCGTGGTGGGGACGCTAGAGAGATAGCGCCTCAGACTTGCGATCCGGTACTTGTGCTTGACGGAGAACCCATGGTTCGGGCATGGGCCGTCCATCAATTTCTCGAAGTGGTGGTCGGGCGACGGAGGCGCGCCCGCTATAGCGGCGGTCGACCGTGGCGACCACTTGGGTCTCACGGATCGCTTCCGTCCGCCTGCTTGTGTCGGAGCGGTCGGCGGGACCCGTCGCGGATGCCGGGTTCGTGGGCCTTTCCTCCTCGAAGATGGCCCCCACAGCCTCCTCGCCGGAGGCGTGGTTGGTGGCGATATCGAGGAGCTCCTTGGTAGTTATGGGCTTGAGACAACCTAGTTTGTGTACCAAGGCCTTGCAGGAGGTGCCGTAGATGAATGCTCCCACGACATCGGCGTCGGAGATGTCGGGGAGCTCGTTGCACTGGCGGGAAAACCGCCGGATGTAGTCCCGGAGGGTTTCCACAGTCTGCTTGCTTGCGACCCTTCAGTCGAGGAGTTTCGTGGCGCTTGTAAGTGCCACGGAAGTTGCCGACGAAGAGGGCCTTCAAGTCGGTCCAGTCCCTGATGGTTTTGGCCGGCAAGTACTCGAGCCAGGCTCGGGCCGAGTCTGCGAGGTAGATGGGAAGGTATTGGATGATGAAGAGGTCATCCGTAGCTCCTCCCGCCCGCATGCGAGCCGGTAATCTTGAGCCGGACACAGGTTTGTGGCCCGGTGTATTTGGCAATGTTGGTAGGCGCTCGGACCGCGCGGAAGTCCGCTGGCGGATCCTCGGCGAACGCCCATGATCCAGACCGTCGGGGCTCGGCTGCGATGGTGGTGCCCGCCGCCGCAACCCGTGAGTGGCGGCCTCCTCGCCATCTTTCTTCGCGCTCGAGGGTGGCGCGGATGTCGAGGCGCTATCGAGGCGCCGCGCACCGGGTGCGTGAGGGGGTGGTTCATGGTGGGGTGCGGTCTTGGCGCACCACCGGCCTCCATGTGGCGGTGCGGGCCCGATGGCGGAAGTAGCGCGGTGTGGTAGGAGCCGAGGCTGCATGTCTTTGACGACGCCGCGCCCACCACCCCGAAGGTTCGGTAGGTAGCTCGCCTCCGGGTTTGCGTCTCGGAAGGCCTCGAGCAAGATTGCGGCCGCAGCCACGCTTTGGCTTGCGTGAGGAAAAAGCGGGGCGCGGATTTCGCCCCCAACTTGTGGTGCTCTTGGCGCGCGCGGCGCGCGCCGCCAAAGACTTGCGGGCTCGGGCTCGTCTGCTCCAGTTGGCTCGAGCGGTCGAGCTCGACCTTCGCTCCTCGGCTCTCGCGTTGCCGTTGGAGCTCACGGCGAAGCTGGCGCGCGAAGCGCGCTTTCGGCTGGTATTCCCCTCCGTGCCTCGGGCGCCGGACGGGACCGTCGTAGCCGCGGTGGCTACGACCAAATCGGCTGTGCCCGCCACGTTGCACTCGCGAGAGCCGCCGCTGGCGGGATACTCAGCGTCGGGCTGGGCCGTGGTGGAAGAGTCTTCCAAAGAACTCGTGGGCGGAGGTTGGCATGTAGCCGCCATAGCTACAAGTCGTGGCGGCGGGAGGTGACGGATCTCTGCGCAGCCGGAGGGGCTTCGCCAAAGGAGGTATAACGCTCCTCGTGTTCGGCTTTGGGGCGCGGGCGCTCAAGCCGGAGTGGGACGGTTACCGGAGATGGTGTCTGGGCTCCCATAGCGCGCCGCCCCGCGGCGGGGATGAGCGTGAGCTCTCCTCGAGGTGACGGTGAAGCCGAGGGAGCCGGCGGATCGGCTCCCGAACACGATCATGCCGCGTTGGAGAAGAATGCCATCAAGGAGACGAATGGGAATCCGGAGATCTTTGCTTGAAGACGCTGAAGCCCCTACTGGCGCGCTAACCGCCGGCGTTTGAGCGCCGCAAGTAAATTTGTAAGTCTAAGAAATTGCGCGTTTCGCTCCTGAATGGTTAGACCTCGAGTCCAAGATGTATCTTGGTTGGGCCGAAGGTCCCTACTCCGATTCGTGCGTTGGTATTGTATTCAGGGGTGCGGATGATCGCACCGAGTTTTTTACAAGCGAGAGGTGGAGCCTCAACACTAGAATGATCTAAACTTAGCTCTCGAAGGAGAAGAAAAGAAGAAGAGGAAGAAGAGGAAAAAGCTCTCCGTAGCTCTTACTCCCTTGCCTGTTAGGAGGTTCCCGCCTCCTTTTATTGATCTGAAAGGCGGGTTACATCGAATTGGCGAAGTGCCGGCGAGCTACTTCTAGGGCTTTGTCTTGCCCCGCCGTCGACCAATCGCTCGCCGACTAGTCGCCGCTGCTTGAGCCTATCTTTGGGTCGGTGGTCTAGCCGGTCGAGCGGTTAGGTAATCCTCAGGGAAGTGGCGTGAGCGCTCTCGTGATCCATGTGGGCGCCGACGAGTCGTGTGTGACGTTGGAGTTGCCTCGGGAGAGAGCGTGTCCTTGTAATCGTGGGTGGTGGTTGATGGGACAGAGGCGTGGCTTCAGCAGCCTTATCAAAGCGTCTTGGGAAGGGACCACGCCCTCGCTCAGTCCACGAATGACCGTTCGTGGGGCACGTGGCCTTAGGTTGACACGGACTCCGATCGCGCGGCACGCCGCCCGAAGTCGAGTCGCGGATCCCGCCCCGCCGCGGGGTCGGGAACCCCTTGAAGTCGAGTCGGGGATCCCGTCCCGCTGGGGGTCGGGAACCTATTGAGTCGAGTCGGGATCGGTCGGGAATGGTCTCCTGAATGGTCTCGTAGGCATTTGGGTAGCGGTAGGGGACGGCCTGCTTAGGTGAGGGCCGATTCGAGGCCGCCGCTTTCGCTCTGGGCTTTGCTTGTTGCAATTGGGCCGTGGTGCACCCCTGTTTTATGAGTATTCGTCAATAACCACAAGCATATAACTCGTAGTCACCTTCAACTTCTGTGCACCCCTCTGTGGAAAGTTAGGGATGTTGCGAGGGTGAGCACAAAATGTACTTCGCAAATCTTGAAAATATAATGCATTATAACTATATGTAAAGCTAAACAATTGAAGATATAATATGGCTCTTTTAGCATAAAGTAAAAATTAACTTTAAATATGAATAGTAATTTCACAAAGCATCATTTGACCAAAATATAATAGCATAGTAATTGAATTTGATATGTCAACTATAACAGGTTCTATTTACCTGACTGGCTCTATCTGCCAAACAATAACCCAAGAGTTCCATCTATTCACGGATTTCCAAACCATCATTTTTATTTAAAATAAAAACCATAAAATCTACAATGTGCAAGCGTATCTCGCCTACCTTTGACCGTGGGCACGGCTACTTAAGTAGTTTTAACTCTGCAGAGTGTGTACAGCTTTACCCACAAGACATGATCATCTCTTTGTGCAACGTCATTAGCACACTTCTTTTGATGTGCCACAGAGAGATCATGACAAGGCTTTTACAATGTACAACCCCGCTATTAACCTCGTCCGCTAAGATTTCACAGCCGATAGGTTCTAACTGCCCAGTCGAAAGCCTCCTCTTGCACCTGCCATCATCTGGCACCCACCAACTGGCGAAACTAATAAAGAGACACGCAAATTAATTAGCCATGTCGTACCCATATAAACTTGTGGTTGTACGGTAGTGCTCGGTCCATGATAACACATGCTTTCGGTCATTAATTGACTAGGACGGAACATTCACATTCCAAGGTCTCATGCTTCTGCACCCGCCAAACATCCATCTGCCCTGGTCTAAACTATTTTTCCTCTTTATTTAATTTAAATAACAGCAGCAACACCGATTGCCCAACTTCACAAATAAGTTTAAACCATGTTTGAGATTATTCTCATAATAGCATAATACCGAAACGTTTAAGCTGGACTAACCATTTCTGTCGTCCCATGCTACTCTATTGGTTATTACCAAATAAAATAGCTAGTATTATCTAGGGTGATAAAGGTTTGACATGGTCAAAACTGATGAGGTTATAACAAATTCTGTATTTAACTATACTCTAAAACTATATTTAAAGTACATTGCATAAAGTAAGCATGTATAATTTAAAACAACATAAGCATTTTATAAAATTTAGGATCAATATGTTCAAGGAAGACTTGCTTTCACTGCCTCCTGCTGGTTCTCCTCTGACTGTTGATTTGACTGAGCTTCGACTGCGTCGTCTACACGCGAAACGAGAACAAATAAATAAAATAAATTCAAACAAAATTCAAAAATTAAAAATAATAGTACTGGAAGATAGATCATGAATTTAGAAATTTAAATCACTGGAATCGGAGCTCGAACGAAGGAGAACGGGCTCCTGGAAGATTTCCAGATCAAAAATCAGAGAAAAAGAAAAGGGGTGACGTGGCGCAATCTGATTGGCTGGGTTTTTTTGGATTTTATGGAAAAGGAGAAAAATAAAAATAAATACCACTGACACGTGGGACCCACGAGTCAGAGACTCGGTCCACGGTGGACTGCGCCACCGAGGCGATCAAGGGCGATGTGGCGGGCCGCGCTGACGTGGACGCCACGAGGCAGGCTAGGGTTGACATGGCGACCACGCGGCGGAAGGTGAGGCGATGCGGCTGCCACGTGGTAGCACGTGGCGTTGACGCGGCACAGGCAACGCGGGGCGGTGCAGCTCGGCGGCAGCGCGGGCACGCCAGAACCGAAGAAGATGCGGCCGAGGGGCGAAACACGACATATCGGGGGCGGGATCTGGGGGCAAATGGAAGAGGGCGGCACGGTGAACCCGATGCGACCAAAACTGATGGCAAAGGCTCACCAGCGAGGGAGAAAGGCGGCAGAGAAGCTTCTCAGGACAGTGGTTCAACCCGGCAGCTAGGGTTCGCGATTTGACAACACACGGGCGGCAAAACTCGGAGAAAATGAAAGAGAACGAGGCGACGGCTTAAATAGACGCGGGTCCTCGAGGAATCCGGCCCAGATACGGTGTGGTCAGTGAGAAAATCACGGCGACGGGTGCGAGATTCGAACGGCGTGACGTGATCCGGAGGGAGACGAAGGCGCCAGCTGCTAACAGGCGGGGCCCGCGCATTAGCGGGCGTGGTGCGGGGACGGGCCAGACGAGCTGGGCCGGAGAAAGCTGAGGCAGGCCGGGCGACGACTGGGCCAGGCGGGGAAAGAAAGAAGGCGGCCGAGCCGAGGAAAAACGGGCCGGACGGAGAAGGAAAACGGGCCGGCAGAAGGGAAACGGCCCACGCTGGAAAAAGAGAAAGAAAAATATTTTTCTTTTAAGAAAATTCTAAAAAATTAAGAAAAGCCAAAAATAAATAGCAAATAAATTAGAAAAAATCTCAAAAACACTTTTAAGCATTTGGAACCCAAATAAATTATTTTGAACTTATTTTAACTTGTACTTTTATTCAAATAATTTGCTGGCACTAACAGAAATTTTTTTAATTCACTGAAATTTTAAAAATGCTCAAAAATGGAATGTTACACCCTCGCACCGTCGTGGTTCCAAATGTGTTGTTCGTTAGGTCATACATCTGACAAGAGTGAAAGTGGAGGTGTGGCAGTGATGGCAAGTCACGTGCGAGATTTGAAGGAGGTAGCACATCTATACCCCTTTATAATGCACCTAAGCAATTTTTTCTACGTCCACCCTAAATAATGCACCTCATTAGAGATGGCCCAATGTTCGTGCACCCAGCAAAACGTCCCCAGAAACTTGCATTCATCAAAATGAACGTCTCAGATCTTTCCTCAGTTTTACTCACCCACATCCGATGGCCATTATTTAGTGTGTCTAATCATCCCTGTGGCCCACAACAGACCTCCCCCACCTACATATTTAGAAGGAGAGCGAATCAAACAAGGAAATAAATAAGGAGGATCCGCATGCAAGGAAACCAGACTTGAATTTTTTACTAGCCAAAATTGTACGTACTACATATTTAGAAGTAGGGTGAATCAAACAAGGAGATAAACAGGGAGGATCCACATGCAAGGAAACAAGACTTGAATTTTTTATTGTCCTGGCATTGTGATCGTATTTTTTTTCCGAATATGACCCTTCTCGAGACTTTTTTACGGATCTAGCCCCATAAAGCCTAATTTCAAATACGGAGAGCGTTGAATTTTGTTTTTATTTTTATCTAAGGAATAAACTGTCTGTGAGTGTCGCTTAATTTTTTCAATTTTTCTCGCGGAACCATTGGGTGGTGAAAGCTTGTTTAAATTTTATCTTTTTTTCTTGCGGATCCGGTTGGTGAAGCGCAGATTTATTTTTTCATATTTTTGAAATCATCCCCATGGCCCACAAAGACCTTCCTCACCTCCAAAGCATCAACAAGGAAAAGGAAACAAACGTCTTGGAATCAAGGAAAAGGAAACAAACGTCACGAAAAGGAAAGGACCATACATTACGTCTTTGGAAAAGGAAACCGGGAGATGGGGCTTGGCGTACGGAGAACGCAAGTCCGCAATGGCTCCACTTGGCGCCATCGGTGGCTTTGCCGACGCGGCGAGGTTGTTGGTCAGCGACCTCGCGGTCGCCGTGCCTCGGTAAATTTATAATTTAAATTTTTTTGAAAATAATTTTATTAAGTACAAAATAATCGAAAGATTTTTTGAGAATTTTTCTAGAATTTTTTAACCTAATGTGCTATCTTTTCAAAAATCCTTCTATATTTAAAAAAAATGAAGGCAACTCACCTGTAGCTTCTTCTAGCTGCAGCCTAGACCAGAGAAGCTTCTTCTCTTCCCTCCCTTCATTAAAGCAAGAAAGAAGCTCCAAAGCTCCATCAATCCCGCACCAAATCTCCTTTTTCCATCTATGGTGTTAATTCCCCAAATTTCGTGCTCCATTGCCAAAATTTCCTCCCAATCTGATTTGATCCCAAATTATGGTTTCCATAAATATGCTTGTTTCGGGGCTATAAAAGCCGGCGAGCTCTCCTCCACCCCATCGCATTGCGTAAATCCCCAAGTGCACCCTCTTGTATAGATCGTCGGATTTTGGAGGTAACCCAAGCCATCACCGTCATCTTTCAGACGAATTCATTCAACTGTGACTCCTCTCCCACGAGGCCGGTGCGGTGATCTCGCCGCACTGATGCCGACCCATCAGGACCGGCCGGCCACCCCTGGCCTTCCCTCCCCCTTGCGCTGGCCAAGCCCAGAGAGCACGTTGTGCTCTCTGTGGAAGCTGCAAAAAAAAATCTAAAATCAGGAAATTCTTTTTTCTTTCTCTTTCTTGATTTAAAATCTTTTGGGAGCCCGTTTTCGCCCATTCGACCTCTATTTAGTTTCGTTTTTCTTTCTAAATTCATTTAAAATTCTAAATTTCTCTTTTATTATTAAGTGTTGTATTCATACTTATCTTCTCATTTAATTGATAAGCGGGGTACTGCCGTTGTAGCGTTAGCACGGTCACTATACTAGTGACTTGGAGTTGACAGGGTGTAGCCGACGGTGGAGAGGAAGGAGTTACAGATGCGGATTGGGGGCTTGAGAGCCAGGGCATTTTAGTCATTTTCACTCCCATGTATTTGATAGTAATTTTTTAATTGTTGTGGTTATTCGAATAAAGGTTTTTTTAGTATTGTAATATTTTGCGGTGTTAGCAAAATTTTCTTATTCACAACACAATTAATTCTAGATTATAACATGATAAAGTAAAGGTTTCAGAGTGTATATCTTTACTAATATATAAATACGGGTTGGTGATGGTCGTCCGTCCTCCCTCTCCTCCTCTCTAAGAAATGCAGTACGTCGGCATATAGGCCAATGACCCTAATACGCTCCCCCACCTATCGTAGATAAAAAGAAAACTAACCGCATCTCTCTCTTTCCACTCACATCTGCTCCTCTCTCCAGCCGGGCAATTTCCCACTTCTCCCTCCCTGTGACAACTTGGGAGTGCAATCTCATTTCTATAAATACATGGCATAATTTGATTATTTAGTTAAAAAATGTGTTTCCGCTGTAACGCACGAATATTTGACTAGTAAGCATAAGTAAAAGAATAAAACATTCACAACCTCAGTTATGCTTCCAGTAACAACATTACTACATGCATATTGCATGGAGATTTACCAAAAATAATACAGGCCAACAATAACATGATTTAGCATAATTATGCTCACTGTCATCTTAAAAGTGAAACCAATCAGTAGAGAGAACAATCCTAGTCTATACTGTATAACAGTACAAGCACACAAATGGCTAATTGCAACGACAGAGAGATGCACTGACTTGAGCACTGCTGTGAATAAACCACTACTCAAGTGTAACTGCAGGGTACTACTCGATTAAGCGCTCCGAATTTATTAAGTTTCAGGTCTTCCAGAGAGTAGAACCTAAATCTATCTAAATTATACTAGTATAGTGCCCGTGCTAACGCTACAACGGTAGTACACCCGTTTATCAATTAAATGAGAAGATAAGTATGAATATAAAAATAAATAATCACAGTGCCCGTATGCGAGTACAAAAATGAAGATATAACACTCAATAATATTTTTCGCTAAACGTTTTTTGTATGCTCTTAAGACTTGTTCTTATGTCTTAAGGGATGTTTTCTGCGTACTCATTCCACTTGTATTTTAGTATTTCAATTAAGAAACACTTCCTGAGGATAGGTGAACCCTGTAAGTACATTGTAGAGCATCATCAGTGTAGACCTACTTTACAACCTTATAAAAAATTATTAATAAAATAAAGAGTACCGACGATGCAGATCCGTGTATTAAACTGTTGACCATTCCAGATGTACATGAAGTTCATGACCAAATAACCTGTCAAGTTCCTGCACAACATTGGTACATGTCGATCGTCAGTTCATGAGCTAGCAAGCACTTGAGGCTAAGTTGGACTTAGACAGTTCTGTATGTACCTTTGTCCAGACATGGAAGAGCCGTCGCCGTCGCCGCACGCGTGCGTATGTATATACGCCGACGTTGCCGATTGTCGTCACTGTCGCCGCACGCCTGCGTATGTATGTATGCCAACGTCGCCAGCCGCTGTCGCCGCAAGTAAAAGCCTCGCGGCCTTGCCGAATGGCGGGAGGTATGGCACCTCCGTCCCGCCGTTTGGTCGTTCTTTAGTTAGGAATTCTCAGGACCTGCGCAAGGAACACGGGAAAGGAAGGCATGGATTCAATTTGTGTTTTTAGAGGATTCTGGTGCATATGAGATCATGCAAGAAAGAAAGGATGTGAAGATACGAGTGTCTTTTTAAACGCCTGCAACAATTTTATCTTGTGATCATATTGTACGTACTACATATTTGGAAGGAGAGCGAATCAAACAAGGAAATAACACATGGAGGATCTGCATGCAAGGAAACCAGACTTGAATTTTTTACTGTCCTGGCTAAAACTGTACGTACTACGTATTTAGAAGGAGAGCGAATCAAACAAGGAAATAAACAGGGAGGATCCGCATGCAAGGAAATCAGACTTGATTTTTTTACTGTCCTGGCCTCGTGATCGTATTTTTTTCGAATATGACCCTTCTCGAGGATTTTTTACGGATCTAGCCCCATAGAGCCTAATTTCAGTGAACGGAGAGCGCTGATTTTTTTTTCATTTTTTATCCACGGAACTAGCGGTCTGTGAGTGCTGCTTAATTTTTTTCAATTTTTTCTCGCGGAACCAGCGGCCGGCGAGCGCTGTTTATTTTTTATCTTTTTTTCACTGCGGATCCAGTGGTCGACGATCACAATTTATTTTTCTATATTTTCCCGGAATTATTCAGTGGACGAGCACTGCTTGAATATTTTTTTTATTTTTTCTCTCACACTTGAATTTTTCAACGGCCACCGAACATTTTTTTTCCAAAATTATCAAGCAGACGGGCATCGCTTGATTGTTTTTTTTTATTATTTTTCGGGAATTGTTTACTGTATTGGCATCATCGTTATAATTTTTTTTCCGAATCAGACTCTCGCGGCGATGAATTTGCGATTGTAGCCTCGAGCCAGAAAAATTCAGCGGAGCGGTGGCGCGGTATTATTTACCAGCACCTAGGCTCGAATTTTTTACTATATTAGTATCGTCATTATAATTTTTTTTTCTGAATCAGGCCCTCGCGGCGATGAATTTGCAATTATATCCTCGAGACAGAAAAAATCAGCGGAGATGTGCTAGAATTATTTTTTTCGCAGTCGAGAAGCACTGTAATTTTTTTCCCATGCTCGAAATTATCCAGCGGCCAGGCAGAGCTTAGTTTTTATTTTTTTTCGTGCCTGAAATTACCCACCGCCTGCTGGATAATTTTGGACGTGGGAAAAAATTCCAGCACATCTCCGTTGAATTTTTTCGGCTCGAGGCTATAATCGCAAATTCATCGCCGCGAGAGCCTGATTCAGGAAAAATTATAACGATGATGCCAATACAGTAAAAAATTCGAGCTCAAGCGGTGGTAAATAATACCGTTTCCCGATTCCCTTTTCCCAGCATGTAATGTATGGTCCTTTCCTTTTCCAAGACGTTTGTTTCATTTTCCTTGATTCCAGGACGTTTGTTTCCTTTTTCTTGATGATGCTGGAGGTCTGTTGTGGGCCACAGGGATGATTAGACACACTAAACAATGGTCATCGGATGTGGGTGAGTAAAGCTGAGGAAAGATCTGAGAGGTTAATTTTGATAGAGACAAGTTTCTGGAGACGTTTCGCTGGGTGCACGAATATTGAGCCATTTCTAGTGGGATGCACTATTTAGGGTAGACGTAGAAAAGAATACTTACATGCATTATAAAGGGATATAGATTAGAAAAGTTTGGCTGAAGATATATATTAACAACAACCAAAACCAACCAATGCACTTCTATTTCTGGTCGAGCAGAATAGCACAATTAATATACTGAAAACAATAATTCGTGCAGAGTGATGCTGCTCAAAGCAATCACATAATTCGTGCACGGGCCAAGCACATGAACCAACAACTCGCATGATTTTTTTAGATAATAGAAGATTGTATCTCCTGGCCTCTACGTCATAAGATACACATAGCTAACCATTTATTAAAACGTTACCGCAGTAAGCCTGTAAAAAAGAAATCGGGAATCATAAAAATTGCAAAAGCCATTACAAACATAAAAAAGAAAGTATCAACCTGCGGACACACAAATGCCCACCGGCACCGCGTGCAGCGATGCCGGTGCCCTCCCTTGTGTCATGAAACCACGCCGCCCGCCAGCTGCAGGTCACGGACTCGTCGCTCAACGGCAGCCACCGGAGTCGAAGAACCCCACGCCGCCGCTGCTAGGGACTGACCCAATCAAGAAAAGGTAGTGGTATACGAGGAGGCGACGCCCAACGGGCAAAACTATAACACGACACTCCAAGTGCTTAAGATGCTACCACATCCACCAGGTTGCATCTCAACTTTCAACACTCCAATTTCAACTCTGTATTTCCAAAATTCGAAAAATTGAGGGAAAACAGCACAATATGCCCTCTACTTTCAGCTGCATCTCCCATGTCAACTGCATTGATATCACTCTAAAAAGGGGCATTATATACAACAAATAACAGAGCCAACAGATCAGGGGAATACATGATTTCGGTACACATCTCGTCTGTTTTCCCCTGTATTCAATCAACCACGACATACTATATATATACTTAAAAACTCGCAGCACACTGATGTTCTACTCTTAATGCGCCAAGCTGTCAACTATGCTACAGCCCACACGTCCATGTCATTACTATAGTTGCTACAAAGCGTCAAACATGGATACAGCACGGTTCACCGAGGAAGATAGCACATGCGGCCCCAGTCTAGGAAGCTGTGAGGATGGCGCTGTTTGCCCTTATGTTCATCTTCAGTGGTTTGGCGACTGGCTTTTCTGCTTTCTCCTGTCATGGTATGAAAAGTAAAGGATCAGTGAGTGTCTGCATCATAACAATCCCAAATAACTAGAGTTAGTAGATTGTTGAACTGTGCTGCCAAGGATGCACACCATATGAGGTACACAAATATTTGTGGTAAACATGAGAACCCAAACATTCAGAGAAAGTGAGAGAAAAGAGAGGGAAATGATCAGCCAATAATGTAACAACTAAGAATCACGTCTGAGCATCTCAATTGATAGAAGTTCCTGGCACAACTTGTTAAATTAATTTGCAAACCAGTAGTTGCCACAATCTGCGAACCATAAGACTCACTGCTTGTGAGAGATGAAAATACACAGCATAAAAATTTAGAGCAAATACTGTAGCTTTCAAAAGTCTTTCAAGATCCAAATTGCAACACTTATGAAGACAAATGCACATTAGGAACATAGCAATTAAAAAAACTTACCTTTTCAGTACAAGTAATATGTGACTCAAGCTCTCTCCTTACAAATGTTGGCAGAACAAAAGCAGCCCTATGAACCTGTTAAACAAGCAAATTCATCAATGACTAACCACTGCACAGCAAAATCATATTGGAAATCTTGCATTAGGAGTCAAGAAGGTTTTCGAATGTATGGAGATAGCAGAACAATATTCACTTGACAAACCTCTGAATTGTAAAACCGCACTTCCCTTCCAGCTTTCACATCTCCTACCAGTTTCTCAATTGGATTTGCAGGAGTCAAGAAGTTCACTGGTGGACCTTCTTTCGCACATAGCAAAAATCCAATTACACCACTGCAAATCCAAATAGTTACATGCTTAGCTTAAGATACATGTAAATTGGGCGCACAAATAATTCTGAACAATCAGCAGCTACCGATGACTGAAAAAATACTTATTATACTTTGCATCACCAAACGTTCTAAAAGGGAAAATAACTTAGCATTGTATATTATGTCTGACTGTAAGTATTCATCAATATACATATGCACCTCTGACAAGTAAAAACAGAGTGACTGAAGCAGTAAACAGAAACCATCCGCAGAAATGGAGATCATGGAAAGGGGCATCCTAGAAGGGACTAGCAAGCTAAATTGAGAGACCATGTGGTGGTATATCCATGTTTGTGATGAGTAATTGATTGTGTATGAGCCTGTGGTGCTCAGGCTTGAGTTTGATATGAGCTTTCTTTGTCATTAGCAATTTGGTTTGAGTGGTCTTGGCCTTGCCTAGAGAGGTTCGAGCCTTGCCTTGAGTGATCCGGACCTCTGTAGGAGTGGTCGTGACCCCTTGGGGAGTTGGTCATGACCTTTTAGGACCTCTTAGGTGTTAGATAGTATCTTTGTTACCTTATATACGAGATTGCTAGTTGCCTTGTATAGAGATTATTTGCCTTGTATAGTTATTGCCTTATATAGGCTTTCCTTCTATATCCTCTTGTACGTGTATATATACTGGCCCTTTGGCCTCATGTTGAATACAAGTGCTATTCATAACATGGTATCGAGCCAAGTTAGGGTTAGGGTTTTCACGAGGCGTTGCACTTGCGCTCTCCCGACCTCTCCTCTCCGGCTTTCCTTGGTTGGTTTTTCGCCACCATCTCCCGAGTGGAGCGCGCCTCTCGCGGATCTACGACCGTCGCGCACCATCCTCCATCCGGTTATCCGACGTCATCCTTGCGCTACCGGCCCGAGCTTGAGGTCGGCCTTTGCTCCGCCGGCGCTTCTCCGCGCCGCCGTCGCCGTCGCCGACCCGGCCGCCACCACCCGTGACACCGTCGACCGACCGCCGCCGTCACCGTGGCGTCTCCTCAACCACGAGCACGAGGTTGGCCTTTGCTCCGCCCGGCGCTACTCTCGACGCCGACGCCGCGTCGCCGACCGGTCGCCGCCACTCGTGGCCGTCCGCCGACTGTGCCGCCGTCACCGTGGCGCCTCGAGGCCTCCTCTTTCGGTTCTTCTCAGTGCGATTGGATCGGACTTTAAATCGGCTTAAGTCCGTCCGGTCCGGTCAAAAAAAAATGTCGCCATCTGCGCAGTTCTTCTTCGGGCACCGTGATCCATTCCTCGTTGCGGTTATCTTTGATGGTCTCAATTATCGTGATTGGGTTCTTCACATGCGCCTTCACATGCGAGGCAGCGTCGTGGGAGTTTCTTCTTGGCGAGCTATCATGTCCGCCTAAATCCGCTCCCCGACATGCCTGTTATTCCTAAAGAGGTCGAGCATTGCTCAACGTAAGGCCTCCGGATGAGTATCTTGATCTTTGTGGAGTCTTTTCGAGACTCAATTTATCGCATACAAGATATGGCTTGATGAAGATGCTCGTGCTTCGCTATTACGTTGCTAGTATGGAGGTGCATCTCTTTGGTGATATTGTTGGTTTGTCTTATTTCGATCGATGTGGGCACATCTTCGCGATCGCTATGAGCCTCTGGGATTCTTTGTACCTTCGTTGTAATGACAGAGCGATCGTTCTGACAGGTGATTCTCTTGTCGGCGAGTTTTATGCTCAAGCTGTCCTCGGTATGGCGTCACTTGATTCTCTCGGACCGGAGGTTTGCCGCTTTGTCGTCTTGCCGCCGTCGCCAAGACTCACTTGAGCTTCGCCGTATCTACGACTTTTCGACACGCCCGGATTGAATTTGAGCGATTCGTGCTCATTTGCTTGCTCGTCATCCCGTGTGACCTTGTTGGAGGCTCTTGCGGCTATTCGATGCGAGGAGACTCGTCTTCGTGGTGCGGGCCTACTAGTATCTCCTTGATCTGGCGGTACCTCGTGCTATTCCATCGCTGGCGCCTTCTCCTTGATGATCGACTACCAAGGGTGCAGGCTTCATTGTACCTCATCGCAACAAAGATGGGCATGTGGAGCGGTTTGCTATCGGAAGAAAAAGGATCTTGCTCGTCGCGGTGGCGTCCTCCTAAGGGCACTGGACTTCTTGGTGCCTCTCCTCAACAAAGCCTGGCTGGTTCGGACCCCACTCGGGAGATTACGATGCTACTACGCCGCATGGCTACTTCGCACCGTCGGAGTTCTCACGGTTACGCTACTCGGTCTTCCAATGAGAGACCATCTTCCTCCTCATCGGGTATCACACCATGGATTCTTAACTCTCGAGCTTCTTTTCATATGACATCTGATCCAACGAGTCTCCACTCCATTAGTCCTCTTGCTGCTCCTATCATCGCATGCATCGCAGATGGTACCCCTCTTTACATTGCGGGACGAGGCACTCTTTGTCTTCCTCTTTTCATGTTCCCGCTGTTTCTCATGTTCCTAAACTCACCATGCAACTTATATCCGCCGCCACCATCGATCATGGTCGTCGTGTTATCCTTGACTCGACTCTTGCCGTGTTCGAGGATCGCAGACGGGTCTCTGGTTGGTATTGGCCCTCGCCGCCGTGACTCTCGGCGCCTTTGGGAGCTTGATAGCCGTCTTCCTTCCATTTGCCTCTGCGATCTCTCGTCTCCTCCATTGCTTACGCCTCAGTTGCATCGTCTCATCGGGTCGTTTGCTCGGTGGCATCACCGTTTAGGGCATCTTTGTGGGTCACGTCTGTCTTCTTTAATTCGCCGTGATCTTTTAGGATCTGTGTTCGTGATACCTCTTTAAATTGTGCGGGTTGTAAGCTTGTAAACACTACAACTCCCTATCCTTCTAGCGAGTCTCAGTATCCCAGCGTCCTTTTGATCTTGTTCACTCGATGTGTGGGGTCCGCTCCTTTTGTTTCAAAAGGGGTCATAAATATTATATTCTTTTTATAGATGATTTCTCTCGCCACACTTGGATATACTTTATGTCTTCTCGTAGCGAGGCCTTGTCCATCTATAAGAATTTTGCCACTATGATCCGTACTCGGCTTGACTCTCCCATTCGAGTTCTTGGCACGACTCGGGGAATATCCGTCCGGCGCCCTTCGACTTTTCTTGCTACAGGCACTCTTTCTCAGTTTTCCTGTCCTGGTGCTCATGCTCAGAATGGTGTGGCTGAGCGCAAGCATCGTCATCTTCTTGAGACAGCTCGTGCCCTTTTACTTGCTTCCGTTGTTCCACCTCATTTACTGGCCGAAGGTCGTTTCCACCGCCACTTACTTGATTAATATTCACCTTCTTACGCTCTTAAGGGTGGGATTAGGTGGAGCGTCTTTGTGGCATGCTTCGATTACTCTAGTCTTCGCCTATTTGGGTGTGTGTGCTATGTCCTTCTTGCACCTCGTGAACGCACCAAACTGACCGCTCAGTCTGTTGAGTGCGTTTTTCTGGGCTATAGTGCTGAGCATAAGGGATATCGTTGTTGGGATCCTGTTGGCGGCGAATTGCGGATTTCTCGGGATGTTACTTTTGATGAGTCTCGTCCCTTCTACCCTCGTCCTTCTTCCACTCCAGCATCTCTTGTCGAGCCACTTTCTTTTCTTACTTTTCCTGATACTCCTGTTGCCACTTTTCCTTCTCCACAGTTGGCGTCTCCTTCTTCGCCAGCCTTTCCACACGAGTCTTCACATTCCGTGTCTCCTCCAGAATTTTCTTCCGACATTGTTCCTTCGTATCCTCTCTACTACACTCGTCATCCGCGAGTTGAGGATTCTTCTGATGTCTCTTCTTCTCCTGTTGAGTCACTTTCTTCTGGGCCTCCTCGCTACGCTCTTCGTGATCGTCAGTCTATTCGGCCTCCTAAGCGCCTTGGCTTTGCTGGTGCTGTTCTTGCCGAGCCGACTTCTTACCGTGATGCTGTTGTTCATCAGGAATGGCAGCTTGCGATGGCAGAGGAGATTGCTGCCCTTGAGCGCACTGGCACGTGGGATCTTGTGCCCCTTCCTCCACGTGTCCGTCCCATTACATGTAAGTGGGTCTATAAGGTTAAGACTCGCTCTGATGGTTCTCTTGAGCGCTACAAGGCTCGTCTCGTAGTACGTGGTTTTCAGCAGGAGCATGGTCGTGATTATGACGAAACTTTTGCTCGGTGGCTCATATGACCACCGCTCGCACTCTTCTTGCGATGGCGTCGTTCGTCGCTGGTCTATCTCTCACCTTGATGTTAAGAATGCCTTTCTTAATGGTGAGCTACGTGAGGAGGTTTTATGCGCACCACCACCGGGTATTACATTCTGAGGGCATGGTTTGTCGTCTTCGCCGCTCTCTTTATGGCCTCAAGCAAGCCCTCGTGCACGGTTTGAGCGTTTTTCTTCTGTGGTCATTGCTGCTGGCTTTTTTGCTAGTACTCATGATCCTGCGCTCTTTGTTCACACTTCACCTCGTGGACGGACTCTTCTTCTTCTCTATGTTGATGACATGATCATTACTGGCGATGATACTCAGTATATTGCCTTTGTGAAGGCACGTCTCAATGAGCAGTTTCTCATGTCTGATCTAGGTCCTCTTCGTTACTTTCTGGGGATTGAAGTCTCTTCTACACCCGAGGGTTTCTTTCTATCCCAAGAGAAGTATATTCAGGATCTTCTTGATCGTGCTTCTCTCACTGATCAGCGCACTGCTGAGACTCCTATGGAGCTCAATGTTCACCTTCGACCTACTGATGGTGAACCTCTTGATGATCCTACTCGCTATCGTCATCTTGTTGGGAGTCTTGTTTACCTTGGTGTCACTCGTCCTGACATTTCCTATCCAGTTCATATCTTGAGTCAGTTCGTTTCTGCTCCCACCCAGCTTCACTATAGTCATCTTCTTCGTGTTCTACGATATCTTCGTGGAACTATCTCTCGCAAATCTTTTCTTTCCTCGATCCGGCTCCTCCGACGGACATACTCGATGCTACTTGGGCTAGTGATCCCTCCGATCGCGGTCTCTTTACGCTTATTGTGTTTTTCTTGGTGGTTCTCTTATTACTTGGAAGACTAAGAAGCGATAGCGGTTTCGCTTCGATCTTCGAGGTGAGTTGCGGCGATGGCTCTTTTGACATGCAGAGGTTACTTGGCTACGGTGGCTACTTGAGGATTTTGGTGTTTCGTTTCTACACCAACTCCTCTTTTATCGGCGACAATCTGAGCTATTAGCATTGCTCGAGATCCATGAAGCATGAGCTCACCAAGCATATTGGCGTTGATGCTTCCTACATGAGGACACAGTACAAGATCAGGTTGTGGCTCTTCAATATGTGCCTTGAGCTTCAATTAGCGATTTCTTCACGAAGACACAGACTAGAGCTCAAAGACGGCTTTTATCTCGCCAAACTCAGTGTTGTTGATCCACCATGAGTTTGAGGGGGGGTGTTAGATAGTATCTTTGTTACCTTATATACGAGATTGCTAGTTGCCTTGTATAGAGATTATTTGCCTTGTATAGTTATTGCCTTATATAGGCTTTCCTTCTATATCCTCTTGTACGTGTATATATACTGGCCCTTTGGCCTCATGTTGAATACAAGTGCTATTCATAACATTAGGAAGTGGTCATGACCTCTTAGATTAGTTCAGTCTTATGCTATGGTAAAGATCAAAGAATTTTCGTAGGCAATGCTAGATAAGAAACAAAAGTTTCCTGATGTAATCTGACAAGCAAGAATCATTAAAGCACTTCAAATAGCAAAGCCATAAAATGCCGTTTCCAAACATCAGATATATATACTCTATTAAACACTTCTAGGGACATAAATGTCTTCAAGTATCATATCCACATGAATAATGTGAAATCCAACATACAAATGGGAAATGCTAATAAAAAGTAAAACAGTTATGGGGTGTTTGGTTTGAGGGACCATGTCATCCTAGGATGGGTTTGTCCATCATGGGATCATCCCATTATTTTGGTGGGATGACCTCATTTGTCATTTCTTGTTTAGCCTTGTGCTAATAAAGGATGAGGTGGTGATGAACCAATTTATTGCATTCCTCAATCCAAACAAGTGGATTAGATTCGGAGTTAGGGTCGGGTGGTGCATTAATCGCAGGTTCATCAAATTAAATACTCTATTATAGTTTCTTCCTGAGAAACGGTTGTAACGGATGTGAAAATTGGGAGCTAGAGAAACTTATATGGTGACATCATCTAATGAGCAATACAAAGCCAGAGCCCACAAGTAATATTGGAGAATGGAGATGCATTTGAAGTCACATAATCTCATGCAAGGTATTTCTATGCAACAACAGCTATGCAAGTACCGCACAGCCACTGACATCAGTCAGAAGTGTGTATCTTAGAAACTATAAACTACAAACAAACAGCATTACTCCTAACTACAATCAACATATCCATGTTTGACCGAGTTCTTCCACATCCTTCACGAGAACCCTGTCCAAATACGAGTCTCAACTAAAACATATACATATAATAATCTTAAATGCAGCTCACAACTATTTTTCTTTGAACTGCAAAGAGACTATAACTTTGGCATACATTTTTCTCAAGTGTAAACAACTAGCACAGCATTTCAAGGTTGAAGGAGGCTAATTACTCCATGAATAATATGTTCCCAGTTCTCAAATTGATGCAATTAGGCAAGTAACAATGATCAAATATACATAAGCACATCATAATTATCATTTAACATTCCGTAGCAAAAGAGGCAGCATATGCACAAAGATTCTTTGAGAAAAATCATGATAAAATAATATGGATCGAACAGGAATACGAGAAATACCAGGCCACATTGTGTTGTTGAAGTACTGGACTTTACTTGTTTTACCTGAACATAAAGCAACTTGGTCTTAGATATTAGAACAGCATATACTCCTATATTCACAGTTAACAGTTCTCAAATGCAATCAATGTCAATACTCAATAATATGACAACAATATGAACGTATGTACCAAAGCGTGAGCGGGGTTCCGTGAACCACCCCGACACCACCGTGGTGTGGCACTTGACCTCAGATTCAGGCGCAGCAGCCTTTGCCTTGACGCAGCAAGGAGGCAGTGGCCTGCGGGAGCCATCATCCCCACTTCCCTTTGTCTGTGCTGCCGCTGCAGAACCATTTCTTGCGCCTCCACCCTCCATGAATCCTGTTGCGCTTTGAAGTTCCCAGCCTCTGGCTCAACAGAACAATACAAGACAGGCAACAACAAAAGTTCAGACAACAACCATGAACAATTTCAAGAGGTAAGCAACCAAAAGTACAGAAATTTCTTTACGACCGCAAAAGTGAGAGCAACCATTAACCATGACAGTCAAGCAAACTAGTGGTATCATACTCAACCAAATATGTACGCGAGGAAACAATATTGGAATAATTTGTTGAATTCATGCTTTCGCTATCTCAGTTTGAGACTATAGCAGGTAGAAAATGCTGGCATTCCGACTCGTATTTCAGGTTCTCAGCAGTGATCCTTACTACTTGATTCGATGAATTCAACAAGTTACCATGACAACGGAGCATATGGTGACACCAATCACATTGAGCTTAGTGTAGGGCAATGTCAGTGCACCGGATGCAGCCCGGTTTGGGTGTAAGCAAGCCAAAACAACATCAAGGAGAACACCCATCTTTACCCGGTTGCTAGCAGAAATGAACAAAAGAAATCGCCAAACTGAACGAAAAGAAAAGGACACCAAGAACATATTATAATTCATATCCACTTCTACTCAAGAAGAAGACACCAATCCTAAAGAAAGAAAAGATAAGGAAAAAAAGAAATAACCACCTCAAAATCAACAATTACCAAAAAGAGTTCACAAATTATCTCCAGCCGCAGGCAAAAAACCCCAATTTTACCAATCCAAAAGAAAATGCTGCAAACACTGGGCACAAAGCAAACAAAACCAACGATATTAAAAGAAAAAGAATTGCTAAAGAAAAGAAAAGGAAAACCACCCTCTCAAAATCACCAACTTCTAAAAATAATTCACAAACTATCTTCAACTGCCGCACAAATTTTCGCAACAAAAAGGGGCAAATACTGCCGATTAATCCAATCGAAAATGTTGGAAACAACAGGTACAAATCAAAGAAAATCCGACTACAGGAAAGAAAATCAACACTACAAGCAGATTAAACAACTACCCCAAATAAATCGAATCAGAATAAGCAGCAGGAATAAAAAAAGCACTGCAACAATCATGCAATCAGAGGACAAAAGGCGGAATCGAATGAACAAAAGATATATCGCCCGGAGTCGGCTCTAACCTCGTGGGAATCGCATACGAACACAAACAAGCACGCACGCACGCGATGACACGACACGAGCTCTTGCTCCGTCCCCACAAGCCACACCGGTACAGGAGGAGGAGGAGAAGAGACAAGAAACATCGGCCATGCTAACCTGGCCAAACGGGCCGTGCCAAATGGGCCAAAGACGAGGCCCGCCATCGTGGCACGGTCGGGCACGCGACGCCTAACGCTAAGCGGGCGTCGCAAGACGCCCAATCCGTCGTGCCGTGCTTAGGCCGGAGGGGCGACGCGGCGGCGCGACGCGATGCGGCCCGTTCTGGTGGACCCGACGCGACGCACGACGGCAGGTGGTCCGCCCGTTTAGGCCCGTTTAAAAAAATAGCCGTTTATAGTCGTTGCAGATTTAAAAAATTCATAAAAAATTCGAAAAAATTCAGAAAAATCCCGAATTTTTTCCTATAAATAGGTGGCTGCCCCCTCCTCATTTCTACACCAGCAACCTTGCATTCTCTTCTAATCATTCTCTTGTGGAAATTCTTTTGCTCTTAGTGGTAATTTGGCAAAATTAAAAATAGTTTTGTCAAAAATCCGAAATTCGGCTTTCGGCTTCTGTCAAGAAATCAAGGTGATAATTGTGATTTATTATTTTATTTTGTTAGTATTTTCAATCATATTTTAGTATTAATAGCGTCATTATTTCTTGTAGTTTGCTTTATGGAGCCCGGGGATTTTCCGTCGTTCGACCGATTTGGTATTTCACCCGAGGAGCTTCTTGCATCATATGCCGAAGAAGCTGCAGGAGCTGTGCCATCTTCAAGCTCTACAAGTGCTACTGCGTCGGCAAGCACCGGGGCGAAAAGAGCAAGACGTAGTACATCGGGAGTCTGGGAAGATTTCGACCAGATTTTTGAGATATCAAACGACGTCCAAATCAGGTATGCTGTTTGTAAATATTGCAAGCATAAATTAACTGCGAAATCTTCAGGTGGAACGGGGCACTTGAAGAGGCATGCTTGAGAGCTGTAGAAAAAAAGCGGGAATGGCTTGAGGCGACGATCTGCGATACAACCCCGACAGTGCGATGCGAATCGGGACTACAATCTCGAGGTAGCTCGTGAATCTCTTTGTCGTTTAATCGCTTCTCAAGATCTTCCTTTAAACTTTGGTGAGTCATTGCGTTTGAAAACTTTATTAGGACCGCTCATAATCCTAGATTTTCTGCGGTTTCTAGACGGACAACAACTAGAGATTTGATTAAATATTATAATAATTGTCGCAATAAGCTAAAAGAAAAATTTAGTACTGTGCTTTCTCGTGTCTTTGACATCGATATATGGAGTGGTAGAGCTAAAGATGATTACCTTAGTGTAGTTGCTCATTATGTAAGCGATGATTGGCAACTAGAAAAGAGAATCATAGGATTCAAATTAATTGATGTAGCACATCTTGGTGAAAATATTGTTGATTGTATTGTAAAAGTTGTGGAAGATTTTGGACTTAATGATAAGATTTTTGCAATAACATTAGATAATGCTTCCGCAAATATACGCCATGAACATACTTACTCGCTTTTCAATTCATATGCTGAATCTTTCTTATTACATCAGCGTTGTGCTTGCCATATTATTAATCTTATAGTTAAATCTGGTTTAAAGAGGTTAAATCAGTATATTGAACCTTTCGCACTGCAATATCTTTCTTAATTCATTCTAATCAACGAGTAGCGACATATAAAACTTATTGTATTGCAATGAATGTACGTCGCGTAAGTTTGGTTTGGATATGCTGTTAGATGGAACTCTACTTACTTGATGCTTAAGAATGTCATACCATATGAGAGCACATTTTCTGTTTTTATTAACACGCACTGTCATTACAGGATGGTCAACCGGTACTCACAGAGCGACATTGGTATGTTGCTAAATACTTGCTTTCATTTTTAGAACTTTTTTGATTCCTTTGTTGTTTTATCCGGTTTATTATTCAACCTCTCCTTTAATTGTGCATCATATTTTAGAAATTGCTACCCACTTAAAGAGCTACGAAAATGATAATATATTGCGGAAAGTGTTTATGCTATGAAAACTAAATTTTTAAAATATTGGCAAGAAATTCCTATGTTATATGCATTTGCATTTATTTTAGATCCTAGAGCTAAAATTCGGGATTGATAATGTTCTCTCACTTTTAAGTGATGCGGTAGGTCTTGATTATTCTAGTTATTTTTCAACCGTCTCGTGCTAACTTAATCAAGTTTATGATAAGTACGATCGGAAATTTCTTTGGAGTTCACATGCAATGACCTCCACCAAACACCCTACAAGGTAAGAAGAAAACCGCGTGGGGAAAGATATAGGGTGCAGTGGCTCTTCCTCAAGGAGTTCAACTACATCAACGACAAGTGCGGACACATCAAGTAGTGAGGAGCTAGTTGCCTATCTCAACATGACGACATCATCAACTACCAAGAGAAGGAAGAGGAGTTCAACATTTTGCGGTGGTGGCACGAGCACAAGATAACATATCCGGTGCTTTCCATACTAGCACGGATGTGTTAACAGTTCATGTCTCCACGGTTTCTTGAGTCCGCTTTGATCTATCAGGAAGAATAATCAAGAGAGAAGAACAAGTCGACTAGTGAGATGGTGGAAATACTTCTCCTTTGTGAAAGATTGGGAACAAGCTAATCAACGAGCTCAACATACTACAGAAAATACTGAGCTGGCAGAGACGTTCGAAAATCTTTATGATAATGAGGAAGAATAATTGTAATCTTCACTTTTTTATTGTATCACTGAGCTATAGGCCGTACTCTTTTTTCTTTGCCAAGGTTTTCTCGTGTTGAGTTTTTACTTGGCAAAGTTTTTAACGAGGCAGCCAAACGTCAATAAAGCTCATTATTTAATTCAAATTATTTGTCTTATTTTAGAATTTATCTTGTATTTTAGCTTTTTCTTAATTTATATATATATTTAAAAAGTTTTTATTCATCATTCGAGTTTTTCTAATTATTCTAATTTTTCCCATTTTTCTGAATTTTTTCATACTTTTTACCATATTTTATCTATTTTTCTAAATTTTTTTTCAAATTTTATGGCGCTAAGCAAGCACGGCCGATCGCCTGCTTGGCCCGCAAGATCATGAAGAAGACGTAAAGACGGCCCGACAAACCTAACGCCGCGTTCAGGCGGAGGTTCAAGACGTGGTAAACGACGCGACGGCCGCATTCTGGCCGGGCCTAAGCGGGCGCGTGCCTAAGCAGGCGTGCCCATTTTTAAACAGTGCGTGCGTCTTGGGCGCCCGTTTGGACAGTGTGCAGGCCATGCCGTGTTCCAATTTTATAGAGCCCCTTGGCAAATGAAGAAATAGTAAACAAATACTCTTAGCACTGAAAAGATTTTGACAGCCAATCTGACGGACAGGTGATCTTGCATTCTTCTTTTTCCTCCTCTTTTTCTCGGATTCTATTCTTTTTGTGGATGGCTTGAAAAGGAGGGGAGTATATTCAAGGTGCATGGTAGGTACAATAAAAACATTTCTTTCCTATTGATCGTTTTCTTGTGTGGTCATGGAGTCGTGGGTATACAACTTTATTTATCAGGGTTTAAATTTTGATGTCCATATTTATATATGCATTGGTGTCCTTCAGTAAGAGTTTTGTAAATTGTAGATCTATCCTCAGTCTCCACATGTCTAGGCATGTGCTAAGAAGCGCACTCGTGTGAGCGTGTGTGGTGATGTTGCGCACATGTTCCTTGTAATCGCAAAAAAAATATGTCTATGCTAATAATCTCTTTTAAATGTATATCTTAATTGTAAAAAAAATTGCATACATTCTCTACAACTGGCAAACATAATAACGCTCTCAAGTTATTATTAGCATGTTTATGTTACAAAAATTTAAAATGGTAAGACCAAAGTCAAATTTTTATGAGCTTAAATAATTTATTTTAAAGGGTTAAGTGAACTTTTGCCAAGCCCAGATATCTCTTGAAAATAATTACTTTGAAAATTATTCAGTAACTAAATGAGTTTCATGCAAGTGATTAGCCTCTTGAGCAACAAATATGTAGCCTGTCAAAAATAGTCCCTCCATTCTTTTTTAAAGTTGTTTTAGAATATGCATAATCAACTTTACAAAACTTTGACAGCTAATACATACAAATGCATTTGGATTTCACATGCAGAAATAATATTACTATATTTGTTATAAAAAAAAGTATTTTCATATCGTTGTATCTTTTGTTTCCTAACAAAAATAATTGTCAAGGTGTGTATTAGAGATTGTATTGATGTTTGAAACGATGAGTACAAAAGAACGGAGATAGTATAAGGCACCTCTTCATTTGGCAAATGTAAATTATTATATATCCACTCTTTAGGTGAAATTATCGAGCATCTTCGATACTGACAGGTATGTAGTGTGAAGCATTGCCCTGAAAAAGAAAATACGGTAGTCGGACGGATAGGATACCGTTAAGCGCTTAAGCCTACCTATTCCGCATAATTGGGTGATTAATCGGTCGCATCAAGCGTTTATCAGAACATTAGTGTGATGAAAAAAAAACTATGGCATCAGGTCCCTTGTAGTGTGCCTCGTAAAAATTAGACAAATGGTAAATATAAATCTTAAAGCAACACAATATTTTTCTCTCTCTCCTAAAATATCCCATGTGTTTTTATTCCAAAAGAGATGTGTTGACGTCAAAAACTTGAAGTATGATTTACGACAATGAAGACACCGCATTTAACACTGGTTCAGCGTAGCGCATCGATTTGACCTATAATCAACAAGGTAAAAGATATAAAGTTCACTCGAAGCCGATCGTTGGGATCAATCGGCTTAGACTCAATCGACCAGAAGCGATCAAGATCAAAGTATCGAATAGATCTAATTAGTCGATTAAGGCTAATCAGAGGATAAAATTCTCTCAAAGCCGATCGTAACGATCAATCAGCTTAAACTCAATCAGCTTAAAGCCGATCAAGATCAAGGTATCAGAATAGATCTAACTAGCCTATTAAGGCTAATCAGAGGATAAAATTCTCTCAAAGCCGATCGTAACGATCAATCAGCTTAAACTCAATCAGCTTGAAGCCGATCAAAATCAAGGTATCAGAATAGATCTAATTAGCCGATTAAGGCTAATCAGAGGATAAAGGCAGATTGATTCTGAAGAAGGCGATGCGCAACAAAATCAGAATAAATCAAACCTGGGGCGTAATTTGAAGAAGATCAACAATCGGCGATGCGCAACTTTATTGATCAAGATCGAATTACAAAGACTAAATTACAAGAACTACTCCTAGTCGACGGAAAAGTAGATGAAAAGTAGACGCGAATTGGTTGGTTGGCTCTGGGCCGCTTTTCTGATCACCTCTAGACCTCTTTTATAGCCATTGGCCGATAGAGTCCTGGTACAACACGTTAGAAATAGAATCCGTATCGGCCTCTATTTGGAGGGTGCTTTCTTAACAACTGTTTTGTTTCCAAATATCTTGATCCGTTATCCAATCGTATCTTGTTGATCTTGGACTGCCGATTTTGACCCTATCTGCCGAATTTTGGTGCAAACATATGCCCCCCATTTTTGGGAGATAACTTGTTATCTTCCAAAAATTTTCATCATCGACTTGAACATATATTTTCTTACCATAGCCAAATTTTTAACTGCATCGAGTTAATTTGGCTTTCAGGTCGGTAATCGGCCAACTCGTATATTCGTATTTGAGTTTTAGCCAATCAAGACCTAACCGATACCTTGGATGACCGATGCACACTACACGATCCCACGTTGATCCCTTACCAAATCGGCTATCACGGTGACGGGTGGTATGATTTTCCAGACTAGATCGGCCGTCGAACAAAAATCATTGGCGAATCCGGTTTTTCTTCCTCCACTCTTTTCTCGCAATCTTAATCGGATGAAGCTCATTAAAAGTTTTATCCCTTTGTTTTTCTTGTTCAGCTTCCCTCATCTCTTGGGTCCTTAGCCGCTCAAGTCTTCTTCTTTGTGATCGGCTTAAACCTGTAGGACACCATCTCGGCTTTGGTTCGATCGACTTACATATTTTTCTTAACAGATCCATACTAGCCGCAGTGTTAGACCCTTCATCTTGGTCTTGTTTCCAACTTATAGTCGGCTTAGAAATTCTATCTTTAGCCGACCATCGCTGCCTATCACCTTGACATGGGTAATACCGCATCGGACATGTGTTTGGTGATGGCAAAGCTAATCCCCTCTCCCAACAAAATTGCCAAAAAGGGCACCGTTGGTGAGCTCTTTCAGGGCCGCTTGGCCGATATTCATTAACCAGACGATGTGGAGGACTTCATCCTGGCCTTTCATTCCTTCTTTCATATTTTGCTAGTAGTTGGGAAAAGTGGGCTTCGACTTCTGTATCGGCTTACGTAGTGGCAATGCTCTCTCAGCCTGATAACTCTTTGGTGTGATTGTTTTAAAAAAAATTCCTTCACGATCGGTTTTTATTTGTATAGAGCCAACAGTAATCATGAGTGTCTTATTGCTATCATAATTTGATTGTACATCGGCTTGACGCGTCATTTTTATAGCCGATGATATATGAATTTGATCATTAGGCTCTGCATCTTGTGCCGGCTTTTCCTTCTTTTTAGAGCAATAGACCATGTTAATTGGAAAAGGACCCGTCATTTATGTCATCGTCGCTCTTACGCAAATTTTAGTTGGTCATCCTCTATAGCCGATTGTATCTTGTCTTTGTAATTCTTGAATTCATCTTTGAAGCCCTTTTCATTGGAGAAACGACTTTCTTGAGCTGATCCTCGTTGTAGGAGATGACTCAAATTGGTGAATTCCTGCTCGCCGAATTTTTCTTGTAATGGGGGTATCAACCCCTGGAAAGCTAAATCGGCCAACTGATTATCAGGCAGGGTAACACTGAAACACCTATTTCTCACTTCCTGAATCTCTTAACATAATCATTTACCGATTCCCGGTCTTCTTGGATGAACTTAGATCCAAATCCGAGTTCCGCATCAGGAGAAAAATACTCATGGAATCGTCTTTCCAAATCGTTCAAAAAATGAACCGAATTTAGAGGTAAACTAGTAGACCAAGTGAAAGCAGCTCCCGATAAAGACAAGGGGAATAATCTAATTTTCAGCCCGTCGGACTGAGCTGCCTCGCCACACTGAGCGATAAAGCGTTCGACGTGCTCTAAGGTCGTGACCGAATCAATCCTAAAAAATTTGGCAAAATCTGAAACTTTAAAATTATGTGGATATTGCATACGATCTATATAATCCGGATAAGGCTTTCTATATCCAATGACTCTACCCTTTGGCTGTAAGCCGAATTGATCTACCAACACGACAGAAATTTGGTCAGCCCAATTAATGTTGTTAGCTGACAAGATATCAGGGCTCTGCCAATGACTACTATTCTGCCCCCCGAGTGCAAACTCGGGTCGCTTGCTAGACCGAGTAAAGCGATTTTGTTGGTTTTGCTCATACCGTCGTACCTCCTAGCCAGTGGTTCTCGTACAGGGACAAAGGGCTCTGCGTAGGTTATCACCTTATGAGGGACCGGATTCTTGGGCAGAATCGGCTCTTGGTATTGTACGTGCCTACCGATTGTGGGAAAATATTAAACGGAGTTGACGGCGGCAAAGTAGCCGACACGTTTAGTTTAGCGGCATCAGTGTACGCCTGATAATGTGTTACCCCACTCGGCCGAGGATCTCGTGGTAGCATAACGGTAGGTTGAGTCGGCATCATAGTGGGGAGTGGAGTTGTAGCCGATGGTTTAGGATCGACTGAGGCACTCTGTGTATTTTGTGCTATTGAAAAAACAGAGTAACTTGGCAGGGCTTGCATTGGGTTAAGCAGACCTCCAGATGATGCCAACTCCCGAGCTATAGTTTTCACGTTATTCGTGATCATCGGCTTAAGTGTATAGCGAGCCGATGATTGATTTATCATAGCATGGTGCATGATTGATTTATCATAGCCGATAATTCGGCTTGGGCGGCGGTATTGACTTATCAACCGTCGGTGACACTGCATCGCCGAGTGGATTGGCGTCGGCAAGCGGTCGCTGCGTGATGCCGCGGGTTTTTGGTAACAACCAAGCATCATCTCCTCCAGCGACTTTTCGATCCTCAATTTCCTTGCGCTGCTCTGTCGTTAAATCGTCCAACGTGGGGACGATTATAGCTTCTGTGTTGAGATCGGATGACGGAATTTCTTTACTTGATGAAGCCATCGGTCCCACCGGGCGTGCCAAGAGTGTGTTGACGTCAAAAACTTGAAGTATGGTTTCTGACAGCAGCACACCTGACGAACACCTGGTTCAAGAGCGTGCCAGTCGATTTGACCTATAATCAACAAGGTAAAAGATATAAAGTTCACTCGAAGCCGATCGTTGGGTTCAATCGGCTTAGACTCAATCAGCTTGAAGCCGATCAAGATCAAAGTATCAGAATAGATCTAATTAGCCGATTAAGGCTAATCAGAGGATAAAATTCTCTCAAAGCCGATCGTAACGATCAATCAGCTTAAACTCAATCAGCTTGAAGCCGATCAAGATCAAGGTATCAGAATAGATCTAACTAGCCGATTAAGGCTAATCAGAGGATAAAATTATCTCAAAGTCGATCGTAACGATCAATCAGCTTAAACTCAATCAGCTTGAAGCCGATCAAGATCAAGGTATCAGAATAGATCTAATTAGCCGATTAAGGCTAATCAGAGGATAAAGGCAGATTGATTCTGAAGAAGGCGATGCGCAACAAAATCAGAATAAATCAAACCTGGGGCGTAATTTGAAGAAGATCAACAATCGGCGATGCGCAACTTTATTGATCAAGATCGAATTACAAAGACTAAATTACAAGAACTACTCCTAGTCGACGGAAAAGTAGATGAAAAGTAGACGCGAATTGGTTGGTTGGCTCTGGGCCGCTTTTCTGATCACCTCTAGACCTCTTTTATAGCCATTGGCCGATAGAGTCCTGGTACAACACGTTAGGAATAGAATCCGTATCGGCCTCTGTTTGGAGGGTGCTTTCCTTAACAACCTGTTTTGTTTCCAAATATCTTGATCCGTTATCCAATCGTATCTTGTTGATCTTGGACTGCCGATTTTGACCCTATCTGCCAAATTTTGGAGCAAACAAGATGTTATAGATGCTATAAGACATAGGCTAGCTCGGACAATTAAGATCTTTGCAATGGGCGCATGCTTACAGAAATTTGATCAGGGTGTTTTATAGCCCATATCCCTCGAATAAAATGTGGCCTATAATTAATCATCTCATTAAAATTTGTAGCCCATAATCAATCCAACATACCTTGGATAAATTAACAAAAATGCTCCTTTTTTAGAGCCACAAAGAAACGAAGAACCCGTGCTGATTTTGATAACATGGGGTCTTAAATAAAGGGTAGTATAAGATGTTGTTTGCAATCGTCTAATGGATTAGAAGTACCTTTCATATGATGTGGCTTGGCATCTAATTCTTATACCTTTGAAAAAGAAACGAAATCTTTGGGCTCGCATCTTTCATGCTTCAGCTAGATGTGGCTATGTTCTGATGGATTTGTTTTGGAATGCAAGAATTTTATTAAAAAAAAAATAGAAATCCCATCGGTATTCTACAAGTATTTTGCGTTCCTGCATTGGAAATCTAGATATCAGCAAATTGACTGATGTAGAGAACAGTCAACAATCAAGTGCGGCAACCATGTCAAATATTGACGTATTAGCTCTTTTATTATTGTTCTTTGTGCATAGAGATAAAAGGACAACTAATTTAAATCGGAGAGAGTATAAATGTTTGATGCAGCAATTTGGGATATCGGAACATTATAATGAGTAAAATTAATGATGTGGTAGTTGGATGAAGGTGTAAAGCTAATGCAATCATTCAGGGCTTATTTGAAATTGCGGTTGATTGAAAAGCATTTTTGATTTGTTGATCAGAAACAATTTGTGTAGTGTGGTGTGGCTTTTCTTATTATGCCGTTTGGCAAACTGGCTGCTGCAGCTGTAGCTTTTGGGGGCAACCGAGCGGGAAGACAGTAACCTAACGAAGCATAGCGGCGGACGAGTGAAGAGGTGACGTGGAGGTGGCGAGGCAGGGTGGCGGAGGTCGGGGAGGCGGAGTGAGTGAGATGGGAGACGGTCAAGCGAAGCTACAGCTGAAAAGCTCCTCCTCAGCAGCTGCTATTTTTTAAGGTGCTTCTGTTGTGGCTTAGCTTTCTAGCTGCTTTGCAACTATGCTGTTTGGGGGAGCTTTTGGCCCAAAGCTGAAGCACAACTCCCCCAAACAGGCCCTTAGATTTGTGATCCAAGTATCAATTTAAGGGTAAATGTATGTTTGTAATTAGCTTCATATATTTATGTCATTTCCACGTTAGCACCTTAGCTTAGCCTAAATCCGAAATAACCTAAATGCCATTGTTGCAAGTTGCCAAGTTGGTAGACCCACAAATTTATTTCCAAATTTAGGAACCTAGGTTATATTTTGCTACAAGCACAAGGATTTGTTATGAAATTTTCTCATTGACTTTTTAAATGCAAAATTAATAACTAAACACATTACTCCCTATCAGGTGTGCGACGTCAACTAAACCATCGGGCACCTCACCCCTTTGTTGTGCACCTCAACCCTTTGTTGTGTACCCAAATCCCTCGTCTCCTCTCAATCCCTCCCTATTTCTCTTTCCACTCCCTGCTCATCCAACAAATCTACCCCGACTTCCTCACTGCCCACACATCTCATTCCTAACCGTCTATCCTTATTGTCTCCCCCTCCCCCTTGGCGGCTCCTTCCCCTACTATTTCGGCGTCCTAATGGATTTTCCTCCTCCTTGAGTGTGGAGCACATAGATCTATCTGGTCGTGGATGTCCTATTGCTCGACGAAGCTCCATTTGGGTGGGGGTGAAGCGAAGGAAGAAAGAGGACTACAGGGGAAGGCGATAAGGGAAGGTGGAGCGGAGGAGAAAGAGATGGAGTGTTTAGGTTGCTTGGGATTTTGCCATAGGTATTTTCAGATGTTGCGACGTTTTTTTTATGTTGCAACAATAAGTTTTTTTTTTGCAATCTGCATTTGTTATGCCAAAATGTTGCATGTTTTTCATTTCTAAATGTTGTTGTCATTGCCCTTGAATGTTGCAAAAACAACTTTTTGGAAACTTCGCATACTCTCTTATTTCCATTTGTTGCTATTGTGTTATTGAATCATTTCGGCCACAATTTGTAGAATGGTGTCATTGTTTTAATGTTGAACGTTTTGTTATTTAAAATTTATGAAATAAGTATTTTTCAAACAGCTGTATACTAAATAAGGTGTGCAAGTTTGTTGAGGGCGAGATTTGTCCCATGCCTTGTTTTGCTGGTACTTATGGCCGACGCAATGTCATGCATGAGATAAGGTGAGCCTAAAGGCAACCTTTTTAGATCTTGTTTGTTTAGGCTTAGGTATTTTTTGGCTTATAGCCTAAAATCAGCTTTCAGGTTTAAATAGTTTAAAAGTAATTGGTTTTTATATATGTAGATAATTTTACCTCAACATTAGTGGCATTAATCTAAAATTAACCCTCAATAAGTTAGAAAAAGCATTTCTTCGGTGGCTTTTGGCTTTTAGTTATGTAAAGACTTATGATTTTTAAAAAAGTTAAAATAAAAAATAATCTATTTATTTATGTTTAGATTTTTTTTCTTCTTCTAAACCGGTGAAAAAAACCCAGACAGGGCATTTAATAGCGGTCGGCTGTTTCGCTGATCCAGAATTCCAAACTCGCCCCCTCTGGAAGGTCGACACCACTGGACCGTAAGCGTCAGCCGCGGTCTGCTCAGGATGGCACGCGCCGCTGCCGCTAGCCTGCGGGGCCTGGTGAGCGTTGCGGCGGCGGGCCAGCGGCGCGTGAGCGTCTCCGGCCAGGGCCCCCGCGCGCCGCCCTGCGGGCGCGGATTCCGGGCGGTGGCCTCCGGCTCCGGGGGCAGGACGACGCCCGGCTCCTCGTCCTCCTCGTCGGCCCGACCACAGCTGCAGCCGCGGCGCGGGGCGGCGGCGGGCTGCACGCTGCGGCGGGCGGAGGCAGTCGGCTGGGTTAGCGGCGGCTTCGAAAGGTAATTTTAAGGTCTAATGATCGTCGCTCTGATTGATGGGATGCCTGCTCTTAGCGGTTAGCAAAGAAATGTGTGCTACTGGCGTTTCCATGGAAAGCCATGGGTAATGGTGATGCCTAGCTGCTTACCGGTGGATGTGCAATCTGGAGTTGTGCTAACTGCCATAGTGCCATGTGCTTCTGTAACAAATAAAGCAAATATATATATATATATATATATATATATAGGAAGAGAAACAGCTAAAATCTTATATAGAGTGGTAGCAACTGTGCCCAATACTGCTCATTCTGAAGTCGCGATCGTAGAAGCAATTCAATTCTATTTCAATAGCTCAACTAAACATCTTACATAGTAACTTTATTTTCGATCCTAGTATGGGCTACAATATTACGTTCTGAATGAATTTACCTGCTGGCATTTAACTTTTAACTAGCTTGTTCTTGCAATTCCTTCAACTTCCTGTGCTAATGATCCTTCATTATATTAGAGGTTGAGACACTATTTTGATTAATATAATGGCAAAAACTTCGTTGACAGTGAGGATGGTAAGCTGAGCTGTGGATATTCAAGTTTTAAGGGGAGGAGACCTACTATGGAGGATCGTTGTGATATAAAGTTCACTAAAATCGATGGACTGGCGGTCAGCCTTCTTGGTGTATTTGATGGTATAGTCTTCAAATTTGCCTTCATTATTTTTGTGATTCCTTGCCTATCATGTTCTTATTTGAAGGCCTGGTACATTAGGTCATGGAGGACCACTTGCTGCTGAATATCTAAAGGAACATCTATTTGAGAACCTTGTGAAGCATCCTCAGTTCCTGACAGACACAAAGCTTGCTATAAGTAATGTGTTTTCCCTCTTGTTTAGCTGTACCTTTCTGTATGTTCAGGTCCTTTGCTGTGCTACTAATACTTATCTTCTCATTGTTGTTGATTACTTTTGCAAAACACAGGTAGAACATTTCTAAAAACTGATGCTGATTTCTTAGAATCAGTATCCAATCTTTTTAGGGATGATGGTTCAACAGCTTTGACTGCTGTTTTGGTTGGCAAGCATCTATATGTAGCAAATGTTGGTGATTCACGTGCTGTTGTTTCAAAAGCCGGCAAAGGTATTATTTGTTGGTCAGAACTTTCTTTCAAATGTCCAATTTCACTATGAGTTAATGATGCTTAGTGTGTCCTGAAACCTCTCTGTCAACTGGTTAGCATATTCTTGTACTGTAGTTAGTGTTATCATTTAAACTTGCTTTAATGATATTTCCTAGAGACTTGACATGCATCTTTAAGCTGTGATTATCATGTTTTGTTGTCATTTGATCCAACTGCATAAGGACTTAAGTCAGTAGGCTCAAAATGAGGTTGGAGACTGACAACTGCTGCTTTAGTGTGGGGGGTAGGTAGGCTACACACAGGGGACAGGGGACTGTCCGGGGTAGGACCCTTTAAGTCTTAATTCTTTCATTCTTTGTATAATTGTGTAATTTGAAGTGGTAACTGTTTCCACCTTCTCCTGTGAATATTGCTTTGTTTCTAATGACACTTTGTGTTTACGATTTTCTCTAAATGACACCCAGACCATAGTCAAATGAACCAGTACTCTTCTGAGTTCCAATTATCAAAGGAGTGATTTTTCTTTTTTAGCTGTATTATAAGGAATAAAAATTCTGGCCTACTTAAATTTATTAATGTATTGAACGCATACTTCATTATGCTCTATATTGGTTCAATAAGTTACCATTTGCTCTAGTAACTGTGAATGGTAATTATTCTCTGGTTTCTTCTTTATCTGTGAAGAATATATTAAAATTGTTTATCTCTGTGCTCTGTAGCTGTCCCAATCTCAAACGATCAGAAACCTAACAGGAAAGATGAGCGAGAGCGAATTGAGAATGCTGGAGGTGCTATTGTTTATGATGGTAAGTGTTTTGAATCCTTGGAATGCGCTTGATGTATTAAAGCCACCTTTAGCTTAATTAGATACGGAAGCTAGCAAAAATCTAGGTTATTTATGTCAAGGCCTCTAATTTCAAGTAAGTATGATGATGTCATACTTAAAGATTGGCTCAATGGAGCAGAATTTAGTTGCTTCTAGGTATGTTTTGCCTTGTTTCTGAATGGTTGAAGGTGCTTTACAAGTACAGTATGGCTATTATTATTCTTCTGTTTTGAGATGAGCACTTCTGTAGGTACTTTTAGGGTTGGTGGAATTCTGGCAATGTCCCGTGCATTTGGCAATCGTCTATTGAAGCAGTATGTCACAGCAGAACCTGAGATTCAGGTATCTAATTCAAGTTTAGTTATGCATTGATTCTTTGTCCCTTTAAATAGTTCAGTACTTCAATGTTATCTAGACAAGAGGTGGTTTTCTGATGCTTGTTTTTCTTTAGTAGACCACAATATCCATTTCCCATGCACTTGGGGAATAATATACCTGGTTTACAGACTGTCAACCTGAATGGAAATGCATCTGCTGCAGCCCTTAACAAACTGCAAGCGCAGCCTGTCTGACCAAATTTTGTTGTTCCTGATGGGTCATGTTGGAAAAATGTGGGGATGGAGGCACTTCAATCAGACCTGTCCTTTAGAGTTGTTGAGGGATGGCAGTAGATCCTTCTTGCAACCTGAGCTCCTAAATTTGCAACATGATTCTGTTTTTCAATTTAGGTACCACATTTGGTCCTGGAACTGCAAATATAACAAACTAGGATACCTAGCAAACTAATAGAAACGATGTTCTCACATTTTGTTCATCCTCGGCATATTGATGTGACCTTCCTATGATCCTATCAATACTATTATTTGTAACGTGAAAATGTTATGCTGAATGGATATTTTATATACTAGTAAGAGGCACAGACATTGTTGCGATCTTCCATAAAAAACTGATTTAAGTGATTTAAGATAGATATCGGGAGTTTTATCTTGAGGAGTAGTTTGTTTAGGGAATTTTTTCACCTGATTTTTTAGCGGTTTGGTGTGGGTGGAGGGAAGGGCTACAGAAATTTGTTTGGGAAGGGGATTTTTTTTCTAGGTTTTAAAGTGGTTTTGCATGGGAAGGGAAGAGGTGATGGATGAAACAAAGATAGGAGATTAAGCCTCTTTTGCAATAATAACTGATTATATTTCTCTAGGGTGAGGTAATGGAGCATGCTGGCATGGTGTCTTTTTATGTTACTCTGTTACATGAGGCCGCTTTACAAGCCTTAGGAATTTGCTATTACTGTAGTTGTTTTTATATAAGCAGCTCAACATGTAGATATGCAGATTACTTGGGAATCAGGATAACCACCCAAGTCTGTCATGTTGTTCTGCGTATATCTTGTCAATAATAAAGTGGGAACAATATTGTCATATTATACAGTGACCCAAACAACGGATAAGTCTGTAAGTTTGCAACTCATTTAAGAAGGTTTAGCTGTGAAAACGGACGGAAAGCCTCAAGCAGTTAAACATGACTTCACTGCAAGTGATGTATCCTGGAGTTCATTGAGATTTTCTCAAACTTTTGAGGCATATGATAGAACTCCAGTATTTTTTTTGCTGCATTTTCTTGCTTCGCATATGTTTTTGTCTTCTAAAAAGTTCTTATTCACAGCACTGATTTCTTATGTGCCACAGAACTTGTTGGAAAAGTCTGTTCAATGTCACTTGTTGAATCTTTAGTAATGTTCTACTGTAAAAAATGCAGGAAGAAGAGGTCAACAGTGACTTGGAATACCTGGTTCTTGCTACCGATGGGCTTTGGGATGTTGTGCGAAACGAGGTATCTTTCTTAATTTCTCACCTTGAAATGCCAGACTATCAGAGGCAAACTATTGTTGGTTATGTGACCGAGGAGAAACTATACTGTCTAGCTAGTTACGAATATAGGGTGGTTTCGTAGTTCTCAGCAAACTACTATTCTCCAGTGATATTTGAACAAAATGTTAATGCTTGCATGACTGCCAAGAAAACAATGACTTCCTCTCTCTCCCTTACACACACACGCGCGCGGACGGACACGCTACTGCGATTCATGAGTGCTTACAGTTTGGATATGGCGAACAAGGTCTTTCATATTATTTATGCATCTCATTTGATCCATTGCTAATTAGCGTTTTATGTCGTTTGTCAACAAGGATGCTATTTCCCTCGTGAAAGCACAAGATGGACCTGAGGCTGCAGCCAGGAAGCTGACAGAAATTGCGCACTCTCGGCTCAGCTTAGACAACATCACATGCATCGTGGTGCAATTTCACCGTGGAAAACCATTGGATTAGTACCGACAGCAAGTGGTGGTAGTACACTTTTGTTACTTGATATGCTGTAACCAGGCATATGCTCTAACCAGAGCGCCTTCCTCTGCGGCTGCTACAAGACTTCAGCCAAAGTGAAAGAGAGATCGGTTGATTCATTATTTTGTTATGTAGGAAACCTTTTCGTCTGATGAGTACTAGTGAAATTACATCTTTTACCAGCTAGATGTCTCATGGATGTGGAGGGGTGGCCGCATCCATCATATCGCTTGGGACACGAGGAATGTTCCAAAAATTCTTTTTTTAAAAAACCACACGAACATGTCCCTTCTACCTTCTAAATTTCACATACGGGAGGTCGTTTGGGATTACAAAATAGAGATGGCTCATGACATTTTTCTATATATTTTGGTTCGATTGTCTTTTTATGTGCCGCGTCTATTCATATTTGTCATGCAATTTTCACTTGTGCGCGTGTCCTAACGTGTGCTGTATCCATGATTTTTTGAAAAGTTTTTTAGAACTTCCCTAATATCCCAACTGAAATGGAAAAATGGAAGCAGACGCCTCTAGCTGTAATAGCGGAGTTTGCTTTTTCTCGATGTTTCATTCTTTGACTGAACGCTTAACACTGGTAAGGCCTCCTTGTAGCATGTACAATAGTAGAATGGCAACAGTCTATTTAGGTATATCATATAAAGATAGAACTAAATATAACTTTTACGATAGATAATATTTTAAGTTTGTCTCTATAAGATCCTACAAACTTTTACTTATGACATAAAAAAGTGTTTTGTTATGGACAATAATTCATACATTGATGTTTTGTGTTGTCTATACGACTTAAAGAGATAACTACACTCTCTCTTCTTTTTCTCTCTTCCCCGTATCAGTAAAAATGTTACGTGGTAAAGTATATAGACGGTTGATATCACACCATTGTAATTCAACAATTTACTGTTTGAATTTTTTTTCCAGGTTCATATAGGAATTCAACAATTTCTTGTGAAAATTTTGTCAGAATTTATGTGCGTATTCCAAACAAGGCCTAATTGTTATGTTCCTAGATTGGGATCCAAATCTTGGACGGTAACTAAATGTAAGTTTCTATTTGGAATGCAGGAATTTCTTGGGAATTTCAAATATTTCAATCCCTTCAGGATTTAGGGAAAATCCTGCATTCCAAACAACGCATAAATAGCTGATTCCTGCCCTCTTACGGCCTCTTTGAAGCAGAGGATTGGTAGAGGAAAAATGCAGGATTTGGGATGATTGGCCACTGTTCACGCCCTTGATTCATAGAAAACGCTCTGGCAAATTCCTGTGCACGAAGAACTAGAAAAAAAAGTTTGAACTTGCATTAAAATATCTGAATGTTTTTAAACAAAAATATGAAATATGTCATAATTTTGTGCTGCTTCGCTTTTGCTTTCTACTTCGTAAAACCTCCAATTGAACATGGAATGAGGGAGTTTGTAAGTGTCAGGAGATTCCCCTTTGAAGTGAACCTGACGGAACCGTCGTCGCCCACCATCGGACAGCTAGGAGACCTCTTCAAAAACTAATTTGCTCAGTGATCAGCATCTGTCTCCTCAGAACCTGCATTTCGTATGCATAATTTCATACTTCTCTGTAATCGAATATTCCTCTCCATCCTATTACTAGTAAACGCATTATTAGTAATATAAGAAAGATACGCTTAGTTGGTTCGAAGAAAACTCTAAAATAGTCTTATTAAATATTTCATAACTCGAACCAACGAGTCTACAAAGTCAAATTACAGTATTTGAAATTTTATACCTCGAAGGTTAACATTTATAAATCTTAAATTTTAAACTAAAATTTGAATTCTCACAATTTTAGTTTGCAACATTAAAAAATTCAATCCTACGATTCAAAAGTTCTAATTTTGGACTTTAGAAATTTGAAAATTTTGAAAGTCTGAAATTCAAAACTCAAAACTTCAAAAATCCGAATTTATAAAATTTGAATATTTGAAATCCAGAATTCAAAATCTCAAGTTTAAGAGTCAATATTTCAAGAAATGGAATTCGAAAACAAAACTTGAAATTTTGAATTCTTCAGCGTAAATTATCTGAATTTAAGATTGCGAATTTAGGATTCAAATTTTGATATTTGGTTTCAAAATTTATAGTTTGAGAAAATGTTTTTAATTTGGATTTTGAATTTTAAAAGTTAAAAATTTGACTATGACAAATTAAGGAGAATGATAAAAGCGCGACAGAAAGATTTCTTTCCGCGGGTAATCTAGGATACACAGGTTCTTAATACAATCTTAAGTCGGTAGTTCAGATTACTAATTATTTTATCATATGGTAATCTAATAAGATTACCGGAGGATTGCTGAAAATACTCCGCCGACCAAACTCACCCTAAACCCCCTGATTCAGGGCGCCGCCGTCTCCCCTTAAACCCTAAACCCAACCCTCCGCCTCCGCCATGCGACGCCACCACCACCACCTCCTCGGCCTCCTCCACCGCGCCGCGGCCTCCCACCACGCCCGCCCCCTACTCCACTTCCACCCGATCCCGCAGCGAAATGGCGCCGCCGGCCCACCCGCCCCCTGCTTCTTCTCCACGCGCGCCCGCGACGCGGCCAGCGCCGCGAAGAGCCTGGTAGAAGACGAGGCCGAGCTCAGCGACTGGATCAGCGACCTCAAGACCAACTCCTTCCACCTCGGTCTCAGCAGCGGCGACGAAGGTGAGACCTTCACCCGCAGATCCGCTACCTCCAGGGGAGGCCGAGTGGGGAGGGACTCGAGGGCACCGCCGCCGAGATCGAGATTCGATGGCAGCGAGTTCGGCGGCGATAGGCGTGGCTCAGAGCGGAGGGGGAGGGGGAGGGGGAGGGTGGTGAGTAGTGGCTTGGATGATGACGATGATGAGGATGAAGTTGGGTTTGGTTCTGCGAGGGGAAGGATAGGGCGAGGCGGGGTGCCTTCGGGGATGTCGCGGAGAGGAGGGAGGGGACGTGATTTTAATGATGAATCTGGGTTTCGGTCTCCGACGGGACAGCGGGGCCGGGGCCGGAGGGCATCAGCTGTGCCACGCAGGGGAGGAAGGTTTAGCGATTTGAACGATGAAGAAGTTGGGTTTGGGTCTCCCAGGGGAAGACGGGGTCATGGTGGAAGGATGTCCAATTCGTCACATAGAGGAGGTAGGGAAAGTGATTTAGATGATGACGAGGACGACGATAATGATGCGACTGAGTTTCGGGCCTCTAGTGGAAGGCATAATTGTGGCAGGAGAGGGGGGAAGATGGGAAGTTTGGGACCACGGAGAGGAGGGAGAGCTGGGGATATGGATTTTGGTAACCGGAAGTCAAGGGGTGGGAAAATGTTCGATGTTGGCTTGTCAGAGGATGATAGTGAGCTGGGGGAAGTTGATGAGGATGATGAACCGTCTGGCTTCGAGGATGATATCTTTGGTGATGAGGGTGGTAAGGAGGATTTGGTGAAGAGTGCAGCTAAGAAATCCATGTCTTTTGAGTCGGTTGAACAAGAGCCAGTTGAACAGGAGAGTGTAGTGGGTGCAAGGGATACTGGAGGTGGTGATTCATATTTAAGCCAGACCAGGTACCTCTTGCTCAAGTTTTTTTCTCTTTCTAATGCAGAATAATAGATCCCACCTTTGATATGAATGCTCCTTTCCGTGTTGTGCATTGTCTTTTGTTCTCCATGGCAAATAGTTTGATTGTTAGTTTGTGATCATCTAGGTGCATAGGAGAAAAATGTTAGCTCATATATGCATTTTACTATTTTATTTGTCAAGTGTACTGTATGAGTACTTGCCTTCTCTGTAGATGGTATTTTCATTTACTTTTGTGATGTTTGGCTAAATGTTAGCTTTATAAATAGCATCACTTTCATCCCCAGTTATCACTATAATTAGTTGTTATCTACTTATCTGCAGTTAAAAACTTCAGTAGCTGCCTCCAACATGGCTGCAAAGCCTTCTATCCTTGAAGTGCAGTCTTTGCATGATGTTTGGTGGGTTTCCATCCTAGTGTAACATATTCTGTGGTCCTCTGAATGTGAAAGTGTTAATTGGAAGCCTGGGTGTTTTTTTTACTTAAGACTTATGAATTCTAGGACCTTAAGGCAGTGAAGAAAATATGTGCTGTTGAGAATCACTCTACCAGAGATCTGTGACAGAATTCTATCCATGCGCCATCTCACTGTCTCAGATATGATTGAATTACATTTAGCTGCATTTGTATGCATTGATATTTGAAGTGCACAAAGGTTGCACATTTTAAATCCAGGATAACTGTCAACAGCAATCTATTTACTTGTAATGGTGAATGGAAATATTTAAAATGGAGGAACAGTACACCTGATGAAGGATGGAGTAGGGCTGTAAAAAAAGCTCGAGGCTCACGAGCTACGCGAGCTTGGCTCGCTCTAGGCTTGGTTCGAGCTCCAAATGAGCCGAACTTGAGCTTGATACCGAGCTCACGAGCTTTATCGAGCCGAGCTTGAATAGCTCACGATCCTAGTAAGTTTATAAATTATTTGTTAAATATTACTATATATTAACTCTTACCGAGCTTACTCAAGTCGAGCTTGAGCTTGAACATTTTTTATTGTTGAAAAAATAGTGTATATTGAATTGTTTATCGTCACCGAGCTTACTCGAGCTTGGACCGAGCCGAGCTTGAGCCTGTGTCAAAGCTCGAGCCCCAACTCGAGCTCGGCTCGAGCTTTCACCGAGCTCGAGCCTGGCAGGCCAGGCTCGCTCATGCTCGGCTCGTTTACAGTCCTAGGATAGAGTGCCATGCCTATTTTCTCCACTCAAACTGTAGGTTAAGTTGCTTAATGATTTCGCTCTTGGTGTTTAAGCTGTTATTTCGAATCCCTACTCTTGGATTCTCTGAAGCATCACATGTTGATGAGTGAAAAATCCTCTAAAAATGTTTGAGGAGTGAAAAATTTGACATGTGTAGCGTAATGTTATGGGTGCAACAAATTGTTCATCAGTTAAGTTGTCTGATCCTTGTTAGTTTGTTACTGTTTCTGCAGTTTTTAGTGACACAACTTGATGTAAACATGTCTGCTCAATGTCTTTGTAGCTTTTGATATCCTAGTTGATGGGAATGATATAGCTCATTGAATCTATAGTCAGCTATGTTCTATGCTTGTGGTCTGATCCATGGTTATTAAAGCGATAAGGCGAGGCGAGGCAACTCACCACCTTTTTACTGCCAAAACGCTTAAGGCACGCAGCGAGGCGACGCCGTACTCTATTAGGCAGTGTAGAAACACATGGTATTGCATACATAGAGTTTAACCACAAAAGATCCTTTCTCAAAAGAAATTAAAAAAAGGAGAAGATGAGGCCATGGGCTGGTCGTGGCTGGACCAACCAGCCCATCACCGTACCCTCAACCCTAAGGAAGCCTCTCAATACACCAGCTCCTCCCTCGTCCCTCGACTAATGCGCCATCGCTTTGCTGCTATTGCTCCTCTCCCACCGGCTGAGCCGCCTCGTCCCTGCTGCTCCTCTCCCACCGCGCTTCCTCGCCCTTGCTCCTCCTCAACGATGGCTGCGATGGAGACGGCGACGACGACCGTGACAGCAAACATTCTAGCAATGATGATGATAGCATGGTCATGCTGCGATGGATCCAGCGGCGGCTCGGGCTGGGGTAGTCGGATCCAGCCTTCTTCCTCGGCTCCAACCGCCTGTAGATCCCACGGTGGCGTGGGCGGCAGAAGTCGGATCTGGCAGCGGCTCATGCGGGGTCAGACGGATCCGGAGTCGACGCGGGTGGGGGCAGCTGGATTCGTTGACGCTAGAGTACTCCGGTGGTGATGGGATAGCGGCGGCCAGCGGTAAGTTTTCTCACTCCCTTGATGCCCGCCTCATCTGTTCTGACGCCGTACTCAGTCTAAGCAACGGCATGGCGGCGCCTTGACCGTAAGGCGGACACCATAGGCATGTCCGGCAAGGTGATGCCATGGCGAACCTCCCTGACCACCTTAATGCTTAAATGGCGATAAAGCGACGCTTCAGGGACACTTTAGTAACCATGGTCTGATCGTATTTGGCTTATTACATGCCTATGATCTATTATTGGCCTTTTGCAGAACTAAACTGTTATTGTTTCCGAATAGTTGCAGATATGCGTTAGAGCATATGTGCTGATAATGCACCTACTAATATCTATCCTGTTGGATGATCTTTCATTTTACATGACAGGTTTGATGAATGCCCCCTCTCTCCCTTGACACTAAAAGGTGTTAAAGCTGCTGGGTATGAACGGATGACTGCAGTGCAGGAGGCCACGCTTCCTATTATACTTAAAGGTTAATTTAAGTGTTATTTGTTATATGTTCAACATTTGTTGTTTTGCTTTATGATACACATTTTTTTGCCGCAAAGTTGTTAGAACTCATGGTTTATACTTTATACAAATGGACACTATCTGTTACACACTCACTTTCTAGTCTTTTACCTTTTCAATTCAAATCTATGGTCCCTGCATTTTGATCTTCGTACAAATCCCTTCCGTCAATTTCTGGGACGGTCCCTGCATTTCGATCTTCCTACAAATCCCTTCCTTTAATTTCTGGGGCTAAGTTTGTTCTTTTACTGGGACACTGATGTGTGAAGACCATCTATTTGTCGCCCGGTTACCCTTATTTCTTCCTTCACTTTTCTTCATGTGCATTCATGCACCACACATCCCCTCACTTCCTTCTTTGCTTCATGCATTTGTTGCTCAGCTAGTGGAGAAAAAGAAATCATTGCTACATGGTGTCCATATGTTGGTGACTCACCAACATAAGTTATTCAAAATTCTCATCTGCCTCATGCAAATCCCTACCACATGACAAATTTCATCATTGGAACTCTTGTAGTGATCCAGATGACACCATAATCAAGTTGGGGCCCATCAAAATGAAATTGAAGTTTGAGGACCTAAAAGGAAGCACCACTCAAGTAGTCAAGTTTAGTTACCCATGGCACAGTTTTCTTTCTCTGTATTAGAATTATCTGGAGGTACTGGGAAAGAGGAAATTTGACAAATCTGTGATGATCTTCATCCTATTGCACAATGTGAACCTTCAGTTGATTTAATTTGAAAATTGAAAATAGTAATTTCTTCAGAGAGAAAGAACAAACTGAACGGCTTTCAATATGAACTGAGTTTTTCAATTATCAAATCAGATACAGTGTGTGATTGTGCAAATATCTTATTTGCACTTGCATCTTTTCAGTCAGTGCTCACGAACTAACAAGTCTTGTCTCTGTAGGGAAGGATGTTCTTGCCAAAGCAAAGACAGGAACTGGAAAAACTGTAGCATTCTTGGTGAGTACCCTTCTTGAGTAGTGATTTTTTTTCTCTCTTAACTTTCAAAATGTAATTCACAAATGTCTTATGTTCAGCTTCCGGCCGTTGAAGTTGTCTCCAAATTGCCCCCTATTGACCGTGATCAAAAAAGGCCTCCCGTCAGTGTTGTTGTTGTGTGCCCTACACGTGAGCTCGCTGATCAGGCTGCTGCAGAAGCTAACAAGCTTCTTAAATTTCATCCATCAATTGGAGTGCAACTTGTAATAGGTGGCACTAGAATGGCTCTTGAGCAGAAGCGCATGCATACTAACCCTTGCCAGGTGATTGAAAGTAACTTACTGAATAATTCTGGCTATTTCTGTTGTCACATGTTGTGATCCGAAAGTAATGCTGATTTGCAGATTCTAGTAGCAACACCAGGAAGGCTTATGGATCATATGGAGAACACTCCAGGGTTTGCTACAAGATTGATGGGTGTCAAAGTCCTTATTCTTGATGAAGCTGACCGCTTGTTAGATATGGGGTTCCGAACTGATATCGAGAGAATAGTGGTTGCACTCCCAAAACAGCGTCAAACACTCTTATTTTCAGCAACAGTTCCAGATGAGGTATCACCAGTAAAAATTGTTATAAGTCCTCACTTTGTTTGGTCAATAATTCAATATGCACCTAATTTCTACGCTTTATCTAGGTCCGTCAAGTATGTTATATTGCCATGAAAAGAGATCTTGAATTTATCAACACTGTTCAAGAAGGAAGTGAGGAAACACACTCACAGGTATTTTTCAAACCATATGCATGTTAACTGCTTAATTTCGATATTGTTTTTATCAGACATGTTGCTTATCGTTACCATATTCAGGTGAAGCAAATGCATATTGTTGCACCACTGGAGAAACAGTTCTCTATCCTATATGGTCTTCTAACGGATCATATTTCGGAAAATGTTGATTACAAGGTAAGTGCATTGCCATCTTTGCAGCGCGTTCTGTAGATATTATGTACACATTTATGACAAGACAAATGCAGGTGATTGTGTTTTGCACAACAGCAAAGGTAACAAGTCTTGTTGCTGAACTGCTGTCTGAATTGAAGTTAAATGTACGTGAGATTCACTCCAGAAAGCCGCAAAGTTACAGAACCAGGATATCAAAAGAATTTAAGGAGTCAAAGGGTCTTATTCTTGTTAGCTCTGATGTATCTGCTAGGGGTGTTGATTATCCCAATGTCACACTAGTTGTGCAGGTAACCAACCTCTTGTACAGTAATTGTTGAGTGGTTTAGTTTATTTGCTGTTCCAGATATGTTTTTTTCCTATTCTTTTGATACAAATCTGTAAGAATTTCAGATTACATCTTTTGACTATTGATCACTCAGTAAGATCTCTTCTGCACACAGTTTAAAAATAGTTAGTTGGAGCTAAATATGAACATGCTTATCCTTGTGTCTTTACACATCTTCTGTTTGTAAATTAGAGTGCCAACTGATTATCATCGTCATTGCAGATGGGAGTGCCTACTGATAGAGAGCAATATATTCATCGACTTGGTAGAACCGGCCGCAGAGGTAATGAGGGGAGTGGAGTCTTATTATTGGCACCATGGGAAGAATACTTCTTGAGAAGTATCAAAGATTTGCCTATTACAGAGGCAACATTACCATTGATTGACCTGGATACTAAAAGAAAGGTACTTTTAAGCTCATTCACCAGTCCACAACTCCACATTTCATATTTGGTGTCTGTAATGAACTTTTTTTGTCAATACCAATGATAGAAAAACCACTTCTTGAAAAAGTCCTGGACCCCAGCCGAGAACCGGGAACCAGTTGCTTCGGGTTGAAAATTATCTATTCTGTCCACTTATTTTTTTTAAAAAAAACTCTACTCCTATTTAATCTTACATAATATTAGCAATGCATTTCTGTTCAATTAACTATTAAATACCCCAAAACAGGAGGTGCAAAGTGCACCCCGGCCCAGTCCTAGTCAGGATGATTAGTAGCCAGTGTGAACTGGCTGGATCCCATCAGTTTTTTAACCCTGGTGAACCCTAGCACTACCACCAACATGTCTATACTCCATGGTTGTCAAGGCGACAAGGTGAGGCGAGGCGCCAGCTGAGCGTCTGGACGCCTAGGCGAGGATTAGGCGAAGGTCAGAAATATCAGTATATCACCAATACATATATAACATATATACCTTGTATGGATGCAAATAAATAGCATAACAGCTTAACAAGATGTCAATTAAGCAGGGAAGCAAATATGATTCTTAAACAAGTAAATAGCAACATTACTACCAATAGCTAATATTGTTTAGAAGGACAAGTCATGCATAGTCACCATAACTCCATAAGTCCATAAGAAAATCGTAGTCACAATCACCAAGACAAGCAACCTCAAGTAACAGCTTTCTCCTGCTCCTCCCTCAACTTATCAGTCTCCCTCTTTGCCTTCTCAAGTAACAGCACCGTCAAATCATGGTATGAAATGTTATTGAAACCGGGTCCATATTGCCCTATGGACTCAACACATGATCTCAAAGCTTCTAGACTTGATGGCATTGAATGAAATGCCACACTCATAGAAGAAATCAGCTATGTGACCTCGCACCCTTTCTTTCTCCTCCACAGTCTTTACACATTGCTCCATGGTGGTTTGAGAACCCTTGGCATGTCTTGCATCAACCACCTCTTCCGGTGTCTTCCGAATCAACTCAACAACTGTTTTACTTTGTTTCGGCACTGGCTGTCCCAACAATTGGAGAGCTGATTGCTTTCTTTCCGTAGCTGTCTCAGAACTTGGAGATGGGTTGGAAGCCTTAGATGACGCTTCTTGGGAGATTGGGCGTTGAATATCACAGCCCACTTCTTCCTCTCCTTGTTCGGCGTTGAATATCAGAACCCACTTCTTCCTCTCCTTGTTCTACTCCCTTATCAATGTCATCGTCCAATTCGACAAGTCTACTTCTTGATGTCTTCTTGAGATAGTCTTACATCTCTCATTATTGTTGTGGTTGTCTTGGGACACTTTTAGACATCTCCAAACCCTGCGGCAAGATGGTGCTTCAATCTCTTTATTCCCTAGCGCATTTGTTTCCCACATAGGGAAGCACAAGCATGAGCAGCAGGCCAGCACTCCAGCAGCATGAGCAGCAGGCCATGTAAATTTGGATGAGCAGCAGCACAAGCTTCTGCTCTGCGTGCAGCATCACAGCATCAAGCATCGCGCCTCCACCGTGCTCTGCTCTGCATCAAGCATCAAGCCTCCACCTTGCAGCATCAAGCATCACAGCAGCAGCAGTGCAGCACAATCTCGGCAACAGTGGGCTGCCGGGCTCTGCTCTGCGTCGCCTCCAGCACCGTCCTCTGCGCCAGCCGCCGCTGCTCTGCATCGCGCTGATCGCAGCCGCTGAGCAGTTAAATATATCTGTTTTTGGCTCTAAAATAGAGGCTGTTAATTAGTCAGTGGATCCAAGAACAACAAATGAAGCTTGTAGAAAATCATCTCAATATCAAACGAAGTTCAAAATAGGATGAAAGTTTACTGAATTACTAGATGTGCTGAGTGTCCTCAATCCACCAAATTTTCTGTCCGGGCAATTAAAGAGAGGAGAGGAAGGTTCTTTTTGGGGGTACCCCCGAGAAGAGATCCAGGTGGGGCTTGTAGCTCAGAGGGTTAGAGCACATGGCTACGAACCAAGGTGTCGGGGGTTCAAATCCCTCCCTGCCCATGGCCTTCCAAAGGGAGAACATCTCTGGTGACTGACTATCTTAGAGCTGCACATTTTATACCTTCTATGCCGTTGTCTATTTGAACTACTTGGATAATATCTAGTAGGCATGTTGCACAATGCTATGTTTCATATTTTCTTATTGTTTGTAGGTTGAAAAGGCTCTTGCACATGTGGAGGTTAAGGATAAGGAATCTGCTTATCAAGCATGGCTCGGTTACTATAATTCAAATAAGTACATTGGACGTGACAAGTACCAGCTTGTATCACTGGCCAACGAATTCAGTAGAAGTCTGGGCCTCAATAACCCTCCTGCAGTGCCCAAGCTTGTCCTTAGAAAGATGGGACTGAACAATATTCCAGGTCTGCGATCAAAATAGTCTACCATGAAAGTAAATCTTCTTGAATCCACGTTTGGAGCATCTTCTAGCATGGCCAATAGTATGCTGGTCCATATTGGTACGAATTTTGGAGTTGTCTCGCGGAAACAATCTTATACAGGTCAGGCTAGCAGAACTGCGAGCTTTCATATTACTGGTTTCATTTTATCTTGTTTATGTCATGTAACCTGGAAATGCGCTTTATGAAGATGAATGCATGTGCCCACAATGATATGCAGTGTTGCATGTCCTGGACAAACGTTTGACCGGTGTGATGCTACGAGCCTGTGAGTTCATCAGGCGTTGGGGGCCATCGGGCTGATGTAAACAGCATCTGAGTTGTTGGCTCATGGAATTTTACCTCTTCTGTGGTTTTTTTCTGTTCCCTTTTCTGTTACAGCCCATTTTCGTTCAGTTCGGTATTTTCGTGCGCACTGGTGATGCGATTTCATGAATGTTTTCCGGTTGACAAATTCAGTAGACTATCAAATATACGAAAGTAGTTTTTATAATGATATTAATAGGTTTATAAGATAACTAAGTAATTTGGACACACACTTATTTTCGTGTGCCTGCTTATCTAGTGGTCAGGCGCTGGGGAATGTACCCTAGCGTATGCACCATAGAGCAGATTATGCAAGATCTATCCGATTTGACTTGTCAACTTACTTATACTGAATTCTGGGGATCAAATTGAGCAGATCCTCACTTGCTTTGGCTTATAGCAAGGTAAATCTTGTATCAACTGTACCTCTGCCATGTTTTTGTCTCCGATTAGCCCTTGGTACCTGGATTTTGTCGATTTCACAAATAGGGGTGGGCATTCGGTTAATTCGGTTCGGTTTAATTTTTTTTTTGTTTTTTTAGAACTGTAAACCGAACCGAACAAATTCAAAAACCAAATCGAATTAACTGAAATATTTCATTTCAGTTAATTCAGTTTTTTGGTTAACCGAAATAATAATATATAAAAAAGCCTGAACTTGTCTGCTTTAGTTCTGCAGATAACATTCTGTGGACTCAATCAACACACGTTTCAAGGGTGTAGCTACCCTCATTACAGCCAGTACATCATGCTAAGCTGATTTTGACTTGGAAAAAGTAGTTTCAGATCCACTAATTGGGAAGGAAACATTAGCTCTTAAGTTTTCCAGATTTTACACCCATTATTTGGTAAATTAATCATCCAAATTAGGACTAACAATTTGGTAAAATTAATCATCCGAATCAGGACTAGCAGTTTTGTGCCCTTCACAATAATGATTGCTTCTTTGTAACTGGCAAGTAGATGAACTATTGAATCGAAACAAATCAGAAAATCATCAGAGGCCTTTGCGGCTGACTACAATGGGACATTATTTGAACTATTGTTTCGTATGTGCATTGCTATACTCAGTTTGAATACAAAAGTACTAGAACTATTGAACTGAAACAAATCAGGAAATCATCAAAGGCCTTTGCGGTGCCGAGGCTGCCGTCGAGAGCCTCCGTGTCGCCTCCACTACCAGATCTGGCCGCCGCTGAGTGCCTCTGCCCGAGGATAGTTGGATCTGGTCGCCAAGCGCCTTCGCGTACACTGATGCCCCGCGCGCCGCTGCTGTGGGCCAAGGGCCGTGACCCGCTAGACCCAGAGTGGGCGAAGTCCGAGGAAGGCGGCGTGGAGCTGCGGGCGGGGATGGCGCAGGCCGCAGTAGGTGGCGGTGGAGAGAGTGGTGGCCAGCTTGCTGTTTGGAGGAGCGTGCTTGCACTGTGTGGAGAGAAGTGATTCAACGAATGGGGAATGAGAATGGGCCGAATGGAATGGCGAACGATGCAATGCTTGCTCTCCATCTCGCTCTGGTCAACTTCTGCGAGTGCCGAGCAGAGTTTATATCGATTGTTCGGTTCTTCGTTTTTAAAGAGTTAGAAACCGAACCAAAGCCCAAAAACCGAATAGCACTAAAATAAAAACCGAACCAAAAACCGAAATAATCGGTTTATTCGGTTCGGTTTTTCGGTTTCGGTTTAAAAATGCCCACTCCTATTCACAAACATGTTTTTGCCTAATGTTAATTTTGTCCATTTGGACCCTTTTTGTGTAAATTTGGTGATTCTGATTTGATTCGATCTCTACAGCACATGGATACAAGACCTTAATGGCCTATTTGTTTTTGCTTTGGATTCTCTAAAAGCTGATTCTGGATTGTGATTGTAGAGAAGCCGTTTCTCCAAAAGCTGGAATCTAAAAACACATATGAAGTGGATTGTGGATTCTAGTGTATATGGGTGGGCTAGATTGTGAGAATCGGATTTTAGAATCGGACTGTTTGTTTTTTATTCTGCTTTTAGGGCCAGAATCCAGAATTAAAAGCTAAAACAAACCCGTCCAAATTACATTACATGGGAAATTTTCATTTTTGCCATTAGTTGCGTCCCCTTCTCACTTGTACCACTTAATTTAACAGCATCTCGTTTTGGCTGCTCTTCCGTTAGGAAGCTGTCCAATTTTGCCATTATGTCCCCCCCATTCCAGCAAGTCAACATGGTTTGACTGTTAAGACATATGCAAAAGGAAAGAAAGAAAAGAAAACTCAGAAAAACTGAAGAAAAATACTAGAAAATAATAGAAAATTTTAAAAAATGTCAGAACCACTTCTGAACTCTTATAATGTCAAAAAGGTTTTACCCTAGAGATTTTTAAATGTTGAGAAAGATTGAAAAGCTTTCCTTGGTGTAAAATTTTCCAAGTGTAAATTTTCACAAACATTGGACTTTTGTTTTGTTTACAAGTGATCAACACATTTTTCTGTATACTCTAGTACATTTGTTTTGGGGTATTTTTTTTCTTCCAAAATTCGCTATTTTTCTAGTATTTTTCTATCTTTTAAAGATTTTTTGCGATTTTAATGCAAACACTGTTGACGGGAAACTAGTTGGGACCACAAAAATGAAATACACACTAATAGAAGAGGCGCAAAAATGTGAGGCTGCCAGATATAGTGGCATAAAGGAGATGTAGGACACAAATAATGGCAAAAACAAAAATTTCTCTTTCTTATTGAAGATTTTCCACCATCTATTAATATCGTTTCTATGTGATAAATTTTACTATTATTAGTGGTCAAAGTTCTAAAAAAAGTTAATAGCTCGTATATATCTTGGCGATAAAACAATATCGAAGCCTAACAACGGCCCAGTCTAACTCCCAACCCTTTTTTTTTAAAAAAAATTGAAATTGATACAGTAACCCAAAATTTCGGTACTTCTCGGTGAAATTTTGCTAAATTTCATGTTTTTTTCTCGGTTTTGAAACTTTTAGGGCCGGATTTGGTCCAATAACCCTTAGGAAAGTCATCTCCTTTGAAAATTTGTTGAAAAACCGAATTTTTAGGCATTTTAAAATTTTGGTAGAAACACTGTCAGATTTTTATAAAATTGTACAAGCTTTATAGTAAGCTGAAAATTTTATGGTACTATCCTTAGTAGTTTAGTATCATACATAAAAAATTTTAAAATAATTTAACTTTATTTGTTATCTTTAAAAAATAAAAAACAGAATGAACATAATTGGGACAGTTATAGTGCACTTCCTGAACCCTATTACAAAAAGATTACGCAATATAGCGTAGGATGTATTCAAAATTAATCCATTCAAATACAATGCAACTCTATTAATTGCTCTACAATCCACGTTGTCATGTTTGGCCTATATATGTAAGATCATTGAAGTAGGCTGGATATTAAGGAAGGGCGTGCAAATTGAATTAGCGCCTGGCTCGTACCAAACAAGGCAAATTTGAAGCTAGCAATTGAAATGAACCTACCGTTACGAGTTGAGTAGTGAGATTAATTAAATGTACCATATATATCTATCTAGCTAGCACCTGCAGCTACATATATAAACTAACATATAGTACTGCCTCTCAAGTGCCCCCCTCAGCTATTCAATGATCTCTTCGATCTGCTTAATTTCATCTTCTTAATCAGCACGCACGCACGCACGCACGCACGGCGATGCATCATCAGCGTTAATTCGATCGACGAGTTAAATTACTGCCACGTTACGTGAACGTTCGCTGAATCTCTTGCACCAGCTCCTCAGCGCTGAGCTCACACTCGATTCCAATCTGCGGAAAGATATGCACAGCGTTAATTAGGAATCGCAAGAAATTTATAGCTAGGTGTTCCTAAAAGTTTAATTTGTAGCAGCAGTGTGTTTTACAGGGTCGATGAAACTGTTGTAGAATCGCTAATGTTACGAGGAAATCGAAGTTCAAAAGCAAGGTGAAAATAATTGCCTAGAAAGAGCATGCTTTTGTGCTCCGTATAAAAAGACATTACATCGAGGAAATCAAAGTTCAAAAGCAAGGTGAAAATAATTGCGCGCCTAGCAAGAAAGTGCTTTTGTGCTCCGTATAAAAGGAAATTACATTGGTCTAATGAATATGTTCGGATGTGGGGGATCCTGGCCTAATCCCGGCCCAAAATGAAAAAAAAAACAAAAATCTCGGCCTCGCATCCAAAAAATGCACTAGGGTTAATTTGAAAAGTTCATTCACAGCCGAGATCTCTGTTGATAGACGGTATTTTAGTCTAAAATCCCATCCCATCCGCAGAGATCCTAACCGCAAATAAGCATTCCAAACTAGGCCTAAAAGAAAACGAGAAACTTGGGGATACATTGACCTATACATAACATATATAGTTACCACATGTGTTTCAAGATCCGTATAGTTTTGTTTCGATCGATCGGGAGCATATATATACCATCACTCCTCATTCAAACAAAAATGAGAGGTATATTGGAACTAACAACCAATGGTAACCACAAGTGCAACACAGTCTTCTTTCAGGAGCATACCAAACATCAACATATAAATGGACACTTCTTTCAAACAAAAAAAAAGCTGATAATTTCATTGGAACAGGACGTAGAGAATCTCAACTCCAAAAAAAGCAGACAATCTCTGGAGATGCAGGATCACGCATAGTGAATGGCAGGAATCTATACCTCCTCACAATACGAGTATAGTAGTATCACCTACATATTATTTGAATGCTCTTATCCATAAATATATGACGCAGTTTATGTTCCAATACAAATTAGTATGATGTTTTTTTATATCGATCCCTAACAAATATCAATATTTACATGTATATATTCTAGTTATTATTAATATCTTTTTGTCTATATACCAAGAGAAAACACGGAGTATGTAACTATTCACCGTATTGTATACTCTGAGCTCATCCTGCCACATTTATGACCAGTGCAGCTTCAACAATGCTTGGCCAGTGGCCAGCAGCCATACATGACACATCCACTTTACATTGGAAACACACATGAAACAAATGTATTTCATTTGCTATCCCAGTGTACCCTAATAGTGTTCCATTGAATGTTTCTCTGCACATTTACTGTGTCCATGCAGTGGTAGGTCCCATGTGCACTCCATGTTCAAGGAATATATATTACCTCTGTTTCTATTTTCTCTAATTAATTAGATTCTAATGGCGCTGATGATGAAGGAAGGATGGCAAGAACGTATATAGTGCACACACCTTGACGATGAAGGAGTTCACGGCGGTGTCGTCGACGGTGCTGATCTTGGCGTGGAGGATCTCCAGCGACCGGCCCTCGAGAGCGGCGATGATCTTCACCGCCTGCCCCGGCGCGCAGTGTGACACCGTCTTCAGCACCAGGTTCGCGCCGGCGAACTCCACCCTCACGTCCGGGAGGAGGCCGACAGGGGGCAGCATCGCCTGCTTGTTGGCGTAGATCGATAGCTCGGCGGCGATGGCGTCGAGCGAGGGAAGGTAGGAGGCCGGCTCGTGGGTCGGTGTCATCGCCGGGGACACATAGGTGGAGCCTGGAGGCGGCGGCGGCGGCCGGAGCTTATAGGGGCTGCCGGGCGTCGGCGGCGTCCTGGGGCTGATCGGGACGGCGAGCCGCGGGCTCATCGGCGGCGTGGACTTTAGGAACGGTGGCCGCGGGCTGAGCGGGAGTCGCGGACTGCAGGACAACGCCGGCGGCCGTGGGCTGAGGACCTGCTCGGTGTAGGCCTTGCGCTGCTTCTTGGCCTCCAGCGACTGCAGCACTTGCTGCAGCTCCTTGATGTATTCCACCACCCCTCCTATGATGGATGCTTGGTCTCCCTGATCGACAAACACGGCATCCATGTGTACGTATAGTTTAGAGCTATGGAATAGCTCGGAACCAAGAGAAAATTAATGAGAGAAACAAGCTAGAAAGGGTAGCTTAGTTACGAGTGCCTGGCAAGGATAAGTGGTGCAGCAGTGGTGGTTGCTGGTATCGCTAAATTTCATTCGTACTAAGGTGTATGTAGGCTAGGGAGTGTTAGGTAGGTTCAAAGTTTTCCAACTCGGAAAAAATAGAAGCCTGCTCCTGCATCTGTCTACGCTCAGGGTTTCCAAGAAGAAATGGATGGCTAGGCTACTCCTAGAATCTAGATAGGCTCCTACTTAGGCCGGGCCATGGCCAAGCATTCAGCATGCACGCATTTGACAGGCAGTGTTGTACGTTATTAGGACCAGATCCCAAGAAGGAAGATCGGCGGAGATCGGTTTCAATAAGTGATCTACCGGAATGGTAGTACTCGCAGAACGTGGAATAATAAATGACTGCCCTATCTATCTATCGATCGACTTGTACCGTTGTACGTGCACAGATCATCGAGTTAGCTAAGCAAACGTTGGAGAAACGAATCGAAATCTAAATCAAGTAGTAATCAAATATAGTAGACAGACAGACAGACAGACGGATGGAAAGCCCATGCAGTAATGTACAGCAGCATTAGTCGATCTTACTCGCTTGATATAGAAGCAGGGCATGAGCGACCGCAACAAGGCGAGGTGCTCGTTCATCTGCTTCCTCCGGTTGCGCTCTACCGTGATGTGCGACGTCTTCGGCGCCGACCCCTCCTCGGCCTCCGCCACCGCCACCGACGACGCCGGCGAGCACTTCTGCCTCTTCTGCGCCTGTGCTATGCCATCATCCCGGCCACCCCCGCATGCCTCCTGCCGCGTTGGATCTGCCGCGGGCAGCCATTTAGCCGTAACAACAGCATGGTCAGCCAGCCCACGGCCACCGCCGGTGGTGGGGCTCAACTCGGCTGCTGTAGCGCCGCCGTTCACGCAGTCCTCCCACGTCTCAAGGATGCTGAAGAGGTCGTCGGCGTCGGACGGGTGCTGGAACTCGCCGTCGACGTCCATGAAGAGCTGATCGCACAGTGCGTCTCCCATGATTAGCGCTGTGCACGAAAGTACGAACTTGTGTTGCTTCTCCTGTTGCTAGCTAGGAGAATGGTAGGGAAGAATGTTTGCGCAAGAGGAGGAATATCTTGGCAAGCTCGCTTCTTTCAAGCTTTGAGATCGACCGTTGCTAGCTTGGTGGTCATGAGAAGGGTCCAAGGTGACATAAATATAGGGGAAGCATGTAGGGGTGACAACATGGCTACGAGCCCCGTGGAGAAGACAACCTACTGGTAGGGCTGGGCTGTCAGCAGCGAAGAGAGAGGTGCATAGGGAAAGCGGATGATCGCAATGCGTTTTCACATGGGGAAAGCAGCTGGCTAAAAGTATCCATATTTATGACATGTTGTGTATAGATGTGATGACATTGTTGTGAAAGTGTGTACTAGCCATTAATCATGGGATGGTATACACATGAGACCCTCAAGTATTCCACGGTCGGTGACCATATTCGCTTTATTTTTATATTCGACATTATTTGTATTCATATCTATTCTGGGATATTCATATTCGTATCCACATCTGGAAAGACAATATAAAAGTAAATATGGCAGATCCATTATCCGCCTGTATTCAATCTGTTTTCATCCCTAGAAATATGTATAGTACGGAGTACAGACCTCCATTTGAAAGGATCACAGGAAGCCCTAATTTTGAGCTGTGCCGTCAATTTGCATAGAGCTTACCATCTTTTGATCAGATCCCCTAGCCTACCAACAATTTTGTGATATCTTGGCGGAGGACATATGTACCCACAAATGTGTTACTCCATTTATAAAAGTGATGCTCTATAATCTGTGTTGTCAAACATTTCCAAATTTATACTTTCATATATACGAAAGTATCTTTTTTTTCCTTGAGAATATACAGAAGTCTCTAGATTGGTGACATCAAAACTATATCATTAGAATGTTCTTAAATGTGCTTCTTTAACATTTTTTATTTATACTAACATAACCATTATTAAAACTACGGTCAAGGTTCTATCTTAAAGACCATACAAGTAAAGTCAATAACAACACTTGAAAAACAATAAATATAGTGTTCGTGTTTGTAATTCTCTTTTCCTCTCTAAAATGAATGGACAAAGCTCCTGCCATTTGATTTTTTTTAAATACACAATAAATACAGTATTACCAGACTAACTGGACAGCTCAATGCTTCATAGTAGCATTTAAATACTCCCTACGGTCATTAATAGTTGTTGTTTTGGACATAGATATACTCAAACTTTTAAAACATTGACTATCAATATATTTTTAAATATTTAAATTGGACACATGTAAATCATATGTGTAGATTTGTCTCGAAAATACTTTTTTAATATTATAATCTTTTGAGTTTTGTAAATATATTATAATAGAATTTAGTGGTCAAAGATGTATTTCAAAGACCGTGTCAATGTCTAAAATAACAACTATTTGAGTTGCTTAATTGCTCCCCTTTGATTCTAAATTAATCATCGTCAAAGGCTGAAACTAGCAATCACAAATTAAACTAGACAACACTTAACAATCCGGACGCATCAATTTTAAATAGAATAACCAAGAGATGATGCATCTTAGCTAGTTAACTAGTTATGACCAGAGGCGGCCGCAGGGGGGATTGGAATTTGGAAGAACTCCATCTCCTCGCCCGATGCTCATTTGATTCCTATATTTAGCCCTCTCGATGCTAGCTCTTCTCTTACTACTTGTATGGTCTCCTGTCCTCATCTATATATTTTCTAGCTCTGTCCCAGGCTATCACCTGCATTATCATAGGACGTCCCAAACTTTACATATAGCCTTTCAGTACGTACTACCAAATCACGTACCTTCCACACTTAGGTCATCTCCAACAGCGTTTCCTAAATCTGGATCTCTATATCCACATATACAGAATTCCTTAAAAAGATTCCTTCCCTATATCTCTTCTCTCTCCAACAACATTCCCTATATCTCACTCTCTGTTTTCTCTCTCCTATATTATAATGATATTTCATAACCGCCATATGAGCCATGTTTTTTTTCTGAAATAATTTGATCGGCTATTTTTAATTGCGGGAATTTAAAATTTGAAATTTATTCTAACGGTCAACGTAACGGCTATATTGCAATGGCTATACTATAACGGCTATATTGTAACGGCTATATTTTTAGGCTATATATACATAGCCATTTGCACTTTCAAACCTTGCCCATTTCTGAATGTTCACTGTCTAGCATATCTCAATGAGTCCTCAGAACTTAGTTCAGCATTTCCTCTCAGAAGACTCATCGTCGGATGACGACGATGAATCTCTTATTACAGTAGCATACCTAGCACAGGAGCAAGATGAGAGTGTGAATGCTCGACGCCATGGAGGTTCTATTTTTGGCCATCAATACGTACATCGCAATAGAGAGGAAGGGCATGCTAGGCTGTACGGAGACTATTTCGCTGATCCTCCGGTCTACGGCCCAACCTTCTTTCGCATGCAGTTTATGATGAGAAATATTTTAATTCCTTGCATTTTTGGTTGATCATCTTGTCTATGACTCATTCTTATTTTCTAGCAGTTTAGAATGAGTCGTTTTCTATTTCTTCGCATATTGCATGCTATAGAAGCCCATGATGATTATTTTGTTCAAAAAAGGAATTGTGCTGGAATTCTCGGGTTATCTTCTTTACAGAAGGTAACTGCAGCATTCCGGATGATAGCTTATGGAGTACCAGCAGATGCTATTGATGATTGTCTACGGATTGCAGAAAGTACTGCCATAGAGAGTCTTAAAAGGTTTGTGCGAGCTATCATTGTCCTCTTTAGAGACGAGTATTTGAGATCTCCAAATGAGAATGATACTGCTAGATTACTTGCAATCGGTGAGGAAAGAGGTTTTCCTGGAATGCTTGGAAGCATAGATTGCATGCATTGGAGGTGGAAAAATTGCCCTACAGCATGGCAAGGATTGTATACTGGGCATGCACACAAGCCAACAATAATTCTAGAAGCCGTTGCTTCACAAGATCTATGGATTTGGCATGCCTTTTTTGGTTTACCAGGATCTCACAATGATATTAATGTTCTTCACCGTTCCCCTCTCTTCGCAAAGCTAGCAGAAGGACAAGCGCCGGAAGTGAGTTATATTATCAATGGTCACAATTACACAATGGGGTACTATCTTGCGGATGGGATATATCCTGCATGGGCAACATTTGTGAAGACAATACCAGCTCCCCAAGGGAATAAGAAGAAATATTTCGCCCAAGCTCAAGAGGCAGCTAGGAAGGATGTGGAACGAGCCTTTGGAGTTCTGCAATCGTGTTTTGCAATTGTTCGAGGTCCAGAGACGTTTCGGGATCAACAAACACTAAGAGATATCATGACAGCATGTGTCATCATGCATAACATGATAGTTGAAGATGAGCGGGACGAAGGACCACTTGACTACAATTACGAAGGAATGGGAGAAACAGTTTCAGTGTCACATGAACATACACCTGAACTCTCTGAGTTTATTCAAACTCATCGTTCCATTCGGAATAGGGAAACTCACCACCAGCTTCAAGACGATCTAGTGGAGCACTTATGGCAAAGTTATGGAGGGGTGTAATTTAGTAGTGTTTTAATTATGTACTAACTTATATGTTATATATGTTGTAATAGGAATCTTTAAATGAAGAAGTTTATGACTCCGTGACCTACTAATCTTATTGTATATGAAAATCTTATTGTATATTGAAATCTTATTCATATGACCTACATTGATCCTACTTGTGTTTTCAAAAGGTTTTATCAAAATATCACATTTAGGGGGAGTCAAGTTTGCTACATGTGCAAATTTTGTCCCTGTTTCTTCTATATGTTTTCTTGAAAAGGTTCAGCGAAAATGTCTTATAACCAGTTAGAATTAAATTTCTCATAATTCTTTTTCCAAAAGTTTTTACTTCTACGCCGGACCACTTGAATTCTTTGTCCAAAAGTTTTTACTTCTACGTCGGACCACTTGAATTCTTTGTCCAGAAGTTTTTACTTCTACGCCGAACCTCTTGGACTAGTCCTGCATGGACAAGACTTGAATCCTATGTGTGCGGCAGACCACCTTGAATTGGTCCGGCGCGAACTAGGTTTAATCGCTAAGTAGTCCGGCGCGAACTAGGTTGAATTGCTAGGTAGTCCGGCGCGAACTAGGTTGAATTGCTAGGTAGTCCGGCGCAAAGGACAAAACCTCGGTCCGCAGCACTTGTTTGAACCATTCTTTTTCTTTCCTGTCAAAATCTAAACCTTAGGTTTTGGGCAACTCTGTTTTTGTTTACATTGGAATTTCTTCTTGTTCAGGTTTTCTTTTTCTAGTCTGTTTTTTCTCTTGATGTAAAACAACTTGTTTGAGTAGAAATGCAAACCAAGCAGGCTGCAGAAAGCTCATTGGAACCAAGTGCTCAGTGCTCACCAAATTGAATACCAGCTAATAGCTCGGTAAAATACTTAGTGGTTTTCAAAGTTCATAATAATTGTATGATGAAAGAGACTCATCTGTCTGACACCGTTTTTCATATCAGGGATCTACCTCTTATCTAAGTTCAAAAAAAAATAGTTCTTTTGGATTAACAAGGCACTTTCTTAGCATCATTCATATTTGAATGTGCTTATGACTTATGAGTTTATATCCTCTCTGAGTTAAGTTTTTATCTATTGCATCATTCATATTCCTAAGTGTGGCGCAAAAGCTCAGTTCACGTCGGACCACTTCGAAGTAGTCCAGCACAAAAGCTCAGTTCACGCCGGACCACTTCGAAGTAGTCCAGCGCAAAAGCTCAGTTCACGCCGGACCACTTCGAAGTAGTCCAGCGCAAAAGCTCAGTTCACGCCGGACTAGTTAGCGATACTAGTCGATTCACACGGACCGGTTGAGAAATTCGAAATTTCGAAATTAATTAGAAGAATGACATGATTTCACATAAAGATGTATGAATGACATCTCTACATTTCCAGAGCAGAATCTTTTTACTGGTTCAACAACTCCAGTTGGAAATTTACAGGTAATGTATGAGTCGTATTTGGAAGCCAGTGCGCAAGCATTAAGTAAGTTTCCTCTGCATGAAGTCATGAACTCTTCGCTTCTCTTCAAAAGAACAAAGATCATGTCCAAACAGAGCAGCCAAAATGCTAAATGAGTAATTTAGGTATCAGGAAACTAAACACAATTATAAGATCAATTAGTCAGCCTACAAGAGTAACAAGGATGTAGTCATGTATTTTTCTCCAATAATTGTAGTTTATACATCACAAAAAGATGTAGCAGAGATAGTCATGAAAATATCACAAACTCACGACTGAGGGACAAACTGAATGACTTCAAGCAAAAGAAACCACATTGGTTCAACCTGACCTATTACATCTTCTAGCTATTATGTCGCTCTGCAAGCTCATGTAGTACTGTTTTTGTGGTTCAAAGTCAGTTGACTTAGATCAATGCTCATAATTCTCTCCTCCTCGACCATTTTCTTGAATTCAAGTTCATTTTTTTTGAACTCAAGCCTCTCTTTCTCTTGCTCAATCTTCACCTTTTCTTGTGCAATCCTCTCTTGTTCTTGTGCATACAGTCGTTCATATCGCTCATCTTTTTTCCTTTCTTTCATAATCTCAAGTTCTCTCTTTTCCTTTCTAAAATTTTCTAATGCTTCCATGTAAAGATTGACTGTTGGAGCAACTTCTTTACCTCGGCGTAATCGTTCTTTCGCTGCTTTATGCCCAATTGGTCTATTTAAGTGATCATTTTCGCACTTGGATGGTCCTCATCAAGATGAATTGCATTGAGCTAACAGGATGGAAGATCCTGACTTCCACTACTTGATGTCTTTTGCGTCTTCGAGATAACCGAGCACACCACTTAGGATGGTGTTGCAAAACATTCCAACAATGCAAGAACACAAATGATCGCCTTCTTCCTCCCGGTACAAAGTTTTAGCTTGCATAATCTGTACCAACACACAAACAACAATATAAGCAAACTATCTACAAATAGGAAATGTGTATAGATTATGGACCAACCTTGTCCGCTTCATTAACCCACTTTGATTTCGACGCTCAATCCGATCATGACACCCACAAAACTTGTTCATCGCTTCTTGAATAATGGACCATCGATGTGTAAGCGAAGTGCGTGAACGATCCGAGGTGAAAGTCTTGTTCTCATGGAAGTAGTCATGTATTCTTCTCCAATAAGTGGCACGGGATTGTTGGTTCCTCAGATTGCATCGATACTAACGTTAAGCCATGCGGAGACCAACAAAGTGTCTTCCTTCTCGAGAAATTTTTGATCTTCTATTGTTTGGTCTTATTTGGGGACTATCCGTATGCACTGGAGATGGTTGCGAACCAATTGGGCTTTCCTGTGGAGACGGTTCAGAACCATCCCAATTGAATGCATCCCCTCCCTCACTCAACAAGTTAATATAGAAGCCATCCATAATTTCTCTTCTGCCAACAACAAAATTTCTCAAGTTAACAAAAAACATTACAATATCTTAACAAGTCTTACCTAGTATTAACAACATCCATCAACATTACAATATCCGAACAAGTCTTAACTAGTCTTAACAACATCCATCAACATTACAATATCTGAACAAGTCTTAACATTAAAATATTAATACATGACTAGAACACTCCTGAATCATCACTATCAATGTCGATACCCTCATCTTCACAATACTGACTGTCATCACGTTTACCCTCGTCATCGCTTGTATAGTCGAAAGGAAGACACAACTCATGGTCTACATCCTCTGCAGGCTCTACTTCATCTCTTTGCATCAGTTCATGTGACTGTATGGCAACCTGCTCTAGGCTACGAGCTATAGCTTCGATGTCAATCACAAAGCTATTGAGTTCATTGCCACATTGACATGCGTTAGGAGTAAAATTGTCTTTTGCAATTCTGTTAAGGTCAGATGCGATGCACTCTATTTGTTTTACTGTCCATGCCAAGCCTTTACTGAGTTTCTCCTTATCATTGTCCATCTACATGTATTACAAGTTTGTAATGATTAGTGAAAGGACTTTTCTACCACACATAATAGCAGAGCACTTAATGAGTACTGACACATAATTCAACACTTCTAAATTCTAAACAGTCCATCATTATCAAGAACAGGACCATCTTTGTCTGGTTATGCTAAGTGGCTGGCTAATGTCTCTTTTGCTAAGTGGGGTAAAAGATGCAAAGCTTTCTACAAGGCATGTAAATATTCTTACTAGATAACAAATGTGATTGTCAGAACAGACAGTCTGGTAAAAAAGAACATGAATATGAAATTCTTACTAGATAATACATGCAGATGGTGATGGAAAATAGGTCCTAGAAAACAATACTGATCAACCAGCTTGGCAACGTTCAGACGACAGAGACCATGTTATCCCTGTTCATCACCCAAAGCTTTTACTTGATATGGATTCTACTGGAAAAATGTGTGATTTCTTCCTGTCCGGTGAAATGTGTGATTTTTCAGCACGAAATCTAGGTACGAACCATCACCATATTCCCACATTCCCACCGACACTGCAAAATCTATTCTACTCTGAGATTACTAGGGTTCATAGCTCATACATCGGCTCGATCCCACAAAGACCCGAGGTTGAAGACGACGATGAGAGGTGGCCTGGTTGACGACGGCCGGGACGGCGGGAGGAAGCGGCTTGAGTCTCTTCGCGCGGGGACGGCGGCGGCTAGCTCTGCGAGGCGAGGACCAACCGGCGAGCTTCGGATCGCCTCCTCCACGGCGCCGACGATGGAGCGGAGCCTCACCTCCTGGATGTCACCGGACGGAGCCGTGGCTCGCAGCGTTGGCCTCGCGGACGATCCTCGCAGGCGCGCGAGCGACTGGCCGTTGCTCCAGACCCGGCGGGGGAAGATGGGGAACGCGATCGGGATAGGAGAGAGGTTCCTGAGAAGTAGGGATTCTCTCTCCATTTTCTAAAATTAGCGATTCAGTTCGGGAAGCTGTTGGAGTGGTCATTTTCGTTTCCGCTCGTACGAAATCTCTATTTTTACGGATAGGGGATGGGAAAGGGAAGCTTTTGGAGTTGGCCTTACGTACCATCAGCATCCATCGTTTCAATTCGCCGATCAGACATGCTCTGAGAGAGCAGTACGTGCGGCTTAAATGGCGGGCTGCTCCCTCGTACGACGGAACGTACGTGCCATGCATGACACATCCGCCGGAGGCAGCGACGTCAATCCCGACACGCCGGCGAGCCCGGGCGGTCACATCGATCGATCGAGTCCTCCCGTGACCGTATTTTCCCCCTTCTAATTCTGAGCCACACAGAGCGGCGCCAGTTTACAAAACCGAATTTTGAAAAATCGTTTGAAATTCAAAAGTCACAAGAACAGCTCGAAACCCGTCAGGAACCAAAGGGTTAAGAAATAAAAAAATTTTGAAAAAAAGTTAAAAAAAATCGAAAACCGTTCGGTTTTTTTGTGAGAAACCAACGGCTGATTGAATGTTCTTAAAAAACGGTTTTCGAGCGGTTTTCAACGCATAATTTTTTTTTCAATTTTTTTGATTTTTTTAAAATTTAATTAAGATGGTTTGCTGAGCGGTTTTGGATCTCGAACTGCAGCGATACGCTCGAAAACCGCGGTTTTCGCCGGTTTTGTGAAGGCTGGCCGGGAGCAAGGTTCATGAACGAGAGCGATGAATGCATGGTTGGTTTCAGATATAAAACCCTCCTACATTTTAATTTGGCTCATCAAGTGAATCTCTCCCATCTGTATTCCCTTCCTGCTGCTGTTTTGACTCTTCTTCCGTTTCATTCCTCACCTGCGCATTGAGCATACACGCACCCGGAGCTAAGAGTTGCTTGGTCTCTCCCCCTTCCCTCAAGCAAACTACTACTAACTAATAAAAACTTTCGTTCATATATATGGCAGTGCACAAATTTTGGGCACTTGAATTGAAGATGCATGCATGGATCATAGATGTGACAACATGCATGCCCCCTTTCCCTTCTGATCACTGCTAAATGCTCCCAAGTGCTTCAACATTAAGAGTCATAGCTGGACATAAACATCAAGCAGTGAAGATACGACGGAGGCATGCTTTGAGGTAGCACGAAATAGCTCAGGTTTACAGCAACTTATTATTGTACCTTGCTCTGAAATTAATTGCATTAACTCTCTTTTGCCTGTCTTACATTTTGATGACTCCTTTAATTTGCACATTGCCGGCCATGCATGCATGCACTTGAGTAGATTTCATTTAAGGTTGACTAATTAATGTGTACTTTTCACCATAGTAATAAAATCATATCCCTTTTGCCCCGCCACGGCTGCTGGCAGTCCTCCGGTGACAAATAGTTTCCCTTTCTACATAGCTGTAGTCAAACTTTCTAAATTTTGATTGTCAATATCTTTTCAAATATTTAAGGTTGGATACAAGAAAATCATTTGTGTACGTAGATTTGTCTCGAAAAGTACTTTCATAATATTACAATTTTATTGGGTTTTATAAATATATCATAATGAAAATTAGTGGTCAAATATGTGTTTTGGAGACCATGTAGACATACAAAACAAAAACTATTTGTGACCGAAGTGAGTAACATGTTGAGCAACTAATGTTAGATATCACATGAATCGCTAGGTAATATTCCTTTTGACCACCACTAAGAATGCTGCTTACATAGTAAACTGCAAAAATCTAACAAGATAGAGCCAAAAGGCATGTCCTTGTCATTTTTGGTAAATATATAAAGTTGTGACCTAGCCACTTGTACATGTCTTTTTGTATATGTCGTATTGCTTTTCGTGTATATATAATTTACTTCCATGGTTTGTACCACTACAAAAAGCTTCTAGCCATTGCAACGAGATATATATATATATATATATATATATATATATATATATATATATATATATATATATATATATATATATATATATATATATATATATATATGGGGCACCATGATTTCAAATGCGCAAATTCAAGCCATATTCGAGTATAATTTTCAAAAATTCCAGTTTTAGGGTATATACCCATCTATAACAATTCAAATGAAACGCAGACCTTTGAAAAAATATACTCGAATTCAAAGATTTTGAACGAGTTTGGATCACATGCTTTGCTGATTTATATATAAAATCAGCACATACCTACAACCAAACTATCATCAAAAAGTGAAACTATAGTTTGAATTTCAGTTCAAACTTGTTTGAACTAGTTAGTAAACTGGTTAAACTCAGCATCCTAAAAATTTCAAAAAAAATCGCATAAAAATACATAGGAAAAATATCCTTTTTAGATCACCATGGTGTCCCAAGTAATTATACTATATATATATATATATATATATATATATGTGCGCTACATGCATGAGTAGATTACAACAGTTTTTGTGGAGTTCAAAGACCATGATAATTAAATAACTGGAAATGCAATTATACAGCACTGAAATTAAGAGTTATAAATTTTAAGGAGGTCAAAGGCAGGCAGTCAGGATTCTAAGTTGGATCGTCAGGTACCCATCAAGAAAGTCGAAACATATTATCGGCTCGTAGGATATCAGGATTATACAAAATAATAAAATACAGATATTTGTAACTGCATTGTAATTAATTTAATCCTTTTTATAATTTTTTGTAAAAAATACATATCGTGGACTATACCATCTCATGTTAAAAGAAAGACCATGATGTACTAACAGAACTTTAATAAACTCTAATTTTGGACATGAAAAAGCAGTATCTTATACATAAATACATAATACTACAAAGTTGTAGAGCTTGTCAAGACTATTTATTTTCATATATATACAGGAAATCACGATAAGAGTTCTGTTTGAATGACAATGACATTCGGAAGGTCGGCTGGAATAATAGAACCATCCAGAGTTGGCCAGCTGAGATTCTAATGGATTCCATTGATAGCTAGGATCGCGATTCTACCTTGATCTATCTAGATCCTGTTTGAAAGTAGGATTCTACTACTCTTGTCGCGACTCTGAACTACCGTGCTACCACCTCATTCTCTTTTAGTTGTCGATTTAAACATTAATACGATTCTTAAAATACATATTAATCAATATGAACAGTGCAAGACATTAATATAACAACAGCATTAATATTTCTGCCGATACTCGCATGTCTTATTTGATGGAGCGTATACTTCAGTGAAGTCGTCATAAATACCAGAATTGAGCTGACAATTCGAATTATTCAATTTGCCAAATTAGTGCGATTCCCCTAGTGAAATTCATATTTTGGTCTTTAAAATTTAGATTCAGGTTCGCACCGGAACTTATTTTTTTTTCAAATGACACATTTTTTATTTATTTTTAACCTTTGATCTCATTTGGTGAGTCTGTCGTATTGACCTATGATCCCAAACTAACTTATATGGATGATGCGATGTCTCTGGAAAAAAAACAGTTCAATAGGAATCAAGCATATCACACTACTGCGCACATACGAGCAACATTAATTGGCGGTCACCTCAACTTAGGGTAGGGTGTATCACTCAACCTGGTTTAAGTGATGGCAGTACATCGTATGATGGAAATGCCTAGAAAACTAGCCCTAGCTAGGTAAATACACATTCGAGCCGTGAGCTCACACATGGGCCCACAGGCCATAAGCACATGCTTTCGTGCAGCTGAGAGTGATGCTCTAAGTCTAATATTCAGTTTTACTGTAGGGCCTATTTTTTATGCTTGTCCCGGGTGGGAGGATGCGATACACACATGCGTAGCAACTTATTTGGGTTGTCATCCTCACCTCACGTCACCCAAGAGTGATTTGCAATATTTTGACCATGAAACAAAATGTGTCACAATTGTACTCTTTAAGCTTCAATATCGGATGAAGCAGAGCACCACCACCACACACACACACATATATAAAGAGAGGTGATTCTATGTTTTTTTAACAGTTGCATAAATATTAAAGCATGAATGAAGGTAGATGATGATTACTTATCATTTCGTTTGCTTCAAAATTTGTGCAACTTGTATTAGAAGGAAAAGCATTGAAGCACTACTCATATATACATTGGCTACACCGGCCACCTCAGTAATACGATGAACCACTAGAATGGTATAAAAATCGATAATTCGATCCCTAAGCTACCTAAAGGAGTGCATATGAACATACTCCTACATTTCTCTTATCCTTCGTGCCTTAAATCGATGAACCATGAATGATGCAAGACACGGAGAAGTCATGTCATAGTTAAGTAACACACATAAATATGATCGATCCATCTATGCCGTTGAAGTAATGGCAACTGCAGCCCCCATTAAGTGATCATCAGCCGTCGTCTCTCTCTCTCTCAGGATCAGCCCTGCCTGTGCTGCCTCAACATTTACTCGCACATTAACCTGCTCATCAACTACCAGAATGCATGAGAAGCTCAGCTTACCATTTCCTCTCATGCATGACGCATATCCTTTGTCGCGTGTCACTAGCTTGCATGCATGCCAGTACGAATCACTTGATCAGAGAGAGACAGAGGGAGGGAGAGAGGGGGGCACTTGCACAGGTGCATTCACTCTTGCATGCGATATAATACAAAATATGCATGCAAGCATGTACCACCAGGCACAGCACAGTTCTGCTTCTGATCTTTCATAGCATGTCAGGCGGAGAAGAAAACAACAGCCAGACGACAATGGAGGCCTCCTGTTTTGGCGCCGGTGACCACGAAACAGAATTGCAGGACGACAATTATAGGGCACCACGCATGCATAGACATCGCATATATACACTTGTCAGAAGTTAAATTTCTCGTGGCAGAAGCTCATCGGTGGCTAGCTAGCTTAAGGTTGCATACGTACATCGACACCACTGATCAGTTATCCTTTCATGTTTTGTTCATAGTGCAAAGGACGCGCATTCATATCAGTTAACCTTCCATGCATGTTTACCAATAATTTGGTTGCTCGATCGAGACTCGTGAATGTATTTAAAAGCTTTTAATTTGCAAATGTTTCATTTTCGCGGGAGGCTAAATCCATTTTTAAAAATTAAGCATAAAAGGATATATTACCTACCTGTACATAAAGTGAGAATACATATATATTGAAAATGAAGGTAATTGCTACTTACTATATAGATTTGTTATGCTAGAGTGAAACCACCGTGACATCCATTTTGGGACAACATAGTGAATGTGCAATGCATTGCAGTAAAATACACATCACATTGTCAAGAAATATACATATATAGTTGTCATGGTTACTGCTCGATCCATTTTCTTCCCTTTGTATTAGTACTGAAAGAAATAACTTCTCATAACCATGTGTTGTAGGGCTGCAGCTTCTCTAGGGCCAAAGGGAGTCATGGCCCTCACCTCCCTAGAAAGATCAAATAAGCACTTATTTTTACCACTAGAAGATTAAAAATTCAAAAAGATTGAAAGTAGCATTACCTTACTAGCTAGCTATCTTCGTTTCAAAAAAAAAAAAAGTCAGCTATCTAGCAAACGCGCGATGCATCTCTCCCTCCCTCCAGTTTCTCCATATGCATTTTCACAGAAGGTACGTTGAAGCTTCATTGAAGCCTGCAAGCTCAGTGCACTGAATGGCATCCACGAAAGAGGTATGACATTGAGAGATCTCCTTAACTTATAGGCTTCAGGAGGTTGGAAGGGTTGTACTACTAATGCCAAGGAGGATTTTTTTTTTCATTTTGAACATTATATGAGATCTGGCCCACAATTAAGGGCAAGTGTATAGTAAGGTTCTGTTTGGTAGAGCTCCAGATTCTGGCTCCACCTAATCTTGTAGGCTAAAATAAATAGAATTAAGTTTATATTTTTAGTCTAAAATTAAATAAAATAACCTACCTAAACACTCTTAATATACCCACAGATCCAGCTTCACGGATCTGTGGAGCTATAAATACACAGCTCTACCAGATTCATGAATCTGGTGGAGCTGGAGTCGTACCAAACAGGCCCTAAATGAAGGCTTAAACGAGAGAAAATTGAGAGCACACAGCTGTAGCTACCTATTTTGACCGTCAATATCTTTTTAAATATTTAAATTTGATACATGTGTATATAATATGTATAGTTGTCGTACTGGGATCATTAGTATGTGCATCTGAGCTGCAGCTATGTTTCGCCGGGATATATGTCGGCCTTTCGGATCCACGGCGCCCGATTTAATGTGAGGCTATAAAGATGTCTTCTGGTGCTTGTGACTGGCTAGTTCAGCTTCTGTCATGGCTTTTCTCGCTATCCTTATGGGTGTTTTGGGATCCACATGAACATGCACATGTATGCCAGAAATTAAGGACTAGCTAGGGCGGGTTAATTATTACTCTGACAATTTTAACTTTAATATATAATATTTTTGATAAATATTAAAAAGGTTGTAAATTGATATGAGTGTATTTATTTCAAAAATATTTTCATATTTTTGAAAAATATATTATAGTAGAAATTAGTGGTAAATGTTGTGTTTTACAGATCGTGTCTCACACTACTATAGGAATGTACATCACAATCGGTTCTTTTTCGTTATCACAGTCGATTTTGGTGACGATACAAAGTCATTAGACAATGATGAGGAGACACTATCATAGTCGGTTTTTGCCCGATTGTGATGTGAGGCACATCACAATCGGTTCTAGCTCATAACCGATTGTGATGTGATGTTTGTTTCTTTTCTACATCATCCTGAAAATAACACAGATTACACATAGTATGCACCAAAAATAGCACATAATACACACAGTATGCATATCACATTCACAATATATATAAAACACAAACACTTTACAATATGCATATCACATTCGTTCACAATATATAACACAAACATACTTAATAGTCAGTACACATATCACATTCACATGATGTAATATTGTTTACATACGGACTAGTAGGAGCCTGTCGGGTTTCTAAACCTACCGTCCTCCGTTATAACTTCTGTCCAGTACTACTGGCATATGTTGTCTCGCAATTTGTTGAGATCTTTGTTTTATAAGCTCTTGAGGGGGATATCGATCTTCTGCAAAATAAAAATGAGTGCACTAATTTAAGTTGTAAAATTTGTGATGTGCATGGCTAAGTGTATTATCTATGTACATATACCTTAGAGAAAATGTGTGAGCCGTCAACTAGGATCAGCATGTGATGCATGACGTAGAAGCCGCACAGGTCGTCGCTCCCCTGTTGATGACACTGTGAACAAATAAAATCAAATTAAGAGACAAAGAATAGATGTCAGAAAAAAATAAATCTATGCTAGGCACTTGTACCTTGAAGCGCTTCTACTGTAGCTGGTCATCTCGTTTGTCATCATGTCGCCCTACTTTAGCAACGTAAGACAAGAAACCTCTACATACATTGGAGAGATGTCATTGAGGAAAAAATGAATATAGTTAAATACTAAAAGTGTTAGGTTAGAGGATTGTACTTACTTCTACAAAACAGGCTTGATCGCGTAGGCCATCGGTCTCTTCTCGATCGAGTTAAAAGTGTAGACTTTATTTTCACTCGGGGAGAGTACGAGTAGAACCCAATGGTTGCTTATTACATGGTATGCAGTGCAAAAAAATAAGTTCATATACGGTTTAAGTGCGTACAAGTACATTGAAGGGTAAAATAGTACTTACTTCTCATGGTACGGAAATATAATGAAGTCCTTTTTGCCTCAGCCTGCAATGCTTGCTTGATGCAGTTGGCAAGGAACTCCAGTTGAAGCCTAGCCATAGTCGCAGACACCATCTCGGGGTTAACAAACCCAACTCAGTGTTGACCCATCACGGCTCACTGCCTCATTATGCTGCAACTCGTGTCAAATGTTAAAAAACATAATACAAAATCCTATAAGAGTCATAGGCTCATGCTGTATGGTGCGATGCTCACAACGGGGAGGGGCGATCGGGGGAGGGGGCGGGTAGGCAACGGGCGCACAGGCGGAGGCAATGGGAGTGAGGGGCGATGAGAGATGGCGGTGGAGGGGAACCCTAGCCCATTTTTTGCGGAGAAGAGTTGCGGTGAGGGGGGTTCTTATTGTATTGTTGCGGTGAGGACTTCACTGGGAATCGATAGCAATTGGTTTTCATTTAAAACCGATAGCATCTCAATCGGTTTCACAATCGATTTTAGTTTAAAACCAAAATAAATAGAGAGCCTCATCACAATCGGTTCTTATTTGGAACCGATTGTGATAATGAATGGCACATCACATTCGGTTCTCACCTATGAACCGATTGTGATGTGTTCTCATGTTAGAATCGATGTGTACATTAGAATCGGTTCTAACATGAGAATCGATTGTGATAAAGCATGCACATCACAATCGGTTCTCAGGTAGGCATATCACAATCGGTTCTGATGATTGTCCACCAATTATTAAGCCCTTGCCGGATCATCTACCACAATCAGTTTTTTCCTGTAAAGTTGAGAATCGACCCAGATGAAGCGATAGTTGTACCATTCTATAGTAGTGAGTACACCTTGTCATCATAACCATTCCCCATTGTAAGGCATGCACAATTGTATCGATAAGCTTTAGCCCTAACACCTTAGTGAGGGAACTTATTAGAGCAAACCTACCCAGAATGCTCGTACTACTCCTGCCTTTCGATGTGCAAAGCTAGTCATAGACAACGTAGTAGCTTAGAGCGACCCCATAAATAGTACTTGTGGTTATATGGCTATCTTAGATTTTACAACACTAGTTCGCTCCTTAATTAATTGACCTGAGCGAGAACTACACTACGTAGAAGTCCATCGCTCGCACTTCACAGATTATAACGATAACTTATCCGCGTCAAAACTTAGTTTTCAACTTTGATTTTTATCTCAAAATAATAGAGGTAACACGTCTAGTCCATCATGACAAAATTCTCATTTCCGAACAAATGTTTCAACAGTTCATTTTTTCTTCCGAAATCAAAGCATGCTAAGCATATGTATGTATAATCGAGTATACCCAAGGTTGACATTGGTTATTGTATAACTCCTATCTTATGGATTTCAATACTAAGATTGTGTATTTATTAAGGAAGTTCCATACAACAAGTAGGACTATCTACCGATACCCACAATATAGCTATTTTACTAGAAATACACGCACACGTATAAAAATGTGTAAAACAACATAATTTAAATAAAATAGTAGGATCAATATGATCAAAGGAGGCACTTGCCTTGCTCGTTGAATTCTTGGTCTGGTTCTAGATCAACGATGCAAGTCTCGAGACATCGGTGTCTACATGCATAATATTGTAAAGAACAAACAAGAACCCAATGAATACAAACAGACAACATATTCAAATATTTTTGCAGATTAAGAAATAGCATGATTTCATATAAATTTAGAAGCTAATTTCACTCAGTTTGGAGTTTGTATGCAAAAATTATAAGCATTTGAATTTAATTCTGCAAGAAAATCCTAAAAAGAAAAAAAAGAAGGGGTGACGTCGAAGGCGTAATCTCATAGATTATGTCTTATAACAGAGAAGGCTCATTTCCTTTGAGTTTAAAAGCATATTTCTCATTTAAAAAAATCTTTTAGAGAGATCGGTAGTTGAAGGGATCAAGTTGGCCTAGAGGGGGTGAATAGGCAACTTTAAAACTTTTAAGTATTAAGAAAAACTTTTCTCAATAAAAAACTTAGCAACAGAAAATAATTAGAGTAGGGAATCAGCACAACTTAGTTGAAGTAAGAAACTTGAATGAAAACTGACAATAAGATGAACACGCAAAGATAAACCAATATCAGGACAACTCAAGGATTTTTCACCGAGGTTCAGAGACCAATCTCCTACGTCCCCGTTAGAGCACTTCTTCAGAAGTATTGCTCCACCAAATAGCCAATCTCAATGGCTTTTGGTCTTTCACTAGCTTGACTCTTCCACCACTCCGGTGAGGTGAGTCTCAACCTTTCACAGCAATGGTGGCCTTCCACAATCCCTTTTGGATAGGTCGCAGCAACAACTTCTCCAACTATCTAGGAACAGCTAGTTCCAAGAGTAATAGACTATCCACAAGCCCTGTCTCTTGGTTCAGTAGCTAGATGCAAACTAGACTCAGCTTGGAGCAAGAACTCTAAATGTTCAGAATGAGTGTTTGTGGTTTCTGAGTTGAAGCTCAAACTCTTTGATGGAATCAAAGCTCAAAAATGCTAAAGATCAAAGAGTTGTAAAATAACTTGAAAGATGTCAACGGTGTTCAGAATGTCAAAGATGTGTATGTGCAAAGTTCTCACTTATTTTGTGAACTCAAGCACTGTATATATAGAGCTTGAACAGAAATAACCGTTGTACCTGCCATTTGCCCGTTGGGGGTGGCAGGATGGATAAGACAGGTCAACTATGGAGTCACGGGTTTAAAAGTATTTTAAGGTGTATGAGACATACCGGACTGATATGATGAAACATATTCACGCGCCGGACTGAAAATGTTAGTCCGGGGTACACAAGATTGGAGAAGTATTATTGTACCCAGTGTAACCCATTTGCGCCGGACCGACAGAACCGGTCCGTCGTATACATGTACTGGTAAAAGTAAGTTTGTGCCGGACCGACAAAATTGGTTCGGTGTACACATGCTTTGTTCCATTTGGATACCAGCAAAATAATGTTTGTGCCGGACCGAAAAAATTGGTCTGGCGTAGAAGGAAAAAACTGCTGGTTTTACCAAAGAGAATCATATTTGCGTCGGACCAAAAAAGTTGGTCCGGCGTACACTTAAAATTCAGTCCGTCGTAAACGGCATGTTCTCGGTTAAGATTTGAGTAAAGAAATTTTTAACATCGGACTTGAAATGATGGTCCGGGGTGAAAAACAACATACGCCGGACTTGAAAACAAGGATGAATTCAGATCGATCCTGCGTGAACGGTGTACTCTCGGTTGAAATAAATCAGGAGAGAGCTCTTAGCGCTGGACTGAAAAAGTCGGTCCGGCGTACATGAAGTGCGCTCGGTTAGAACTTGAAACTTGATTTTTCAGCGTCGGACTAAATGTAGTTGGTCTAAAAAGAACTCTTTTTTGGCTAAGAAAGGAAAGATCTGGATTTTTGAATGAGAGATATGAAATAACCTATGCTCAAGTAATCTTAGTGATTTTTGCATATGAACCAAGATTATTACTTGTGTGTAATCCCTCTTAATAGTATGGTTATTCTAGCTATATGGCTTGAATCAACTCCCAAGCCAAAACTAAAAATAAACACCTTAGCCTTGTTCTTCAAATATGGCTGTTGTCAGTTTATACTAAGAATGATTCTTGATCATCAACACCAAAACCTACATAGTAAGCATAACTGACAAAAATAGGGGGCCTAAATGCTCTCAGCAGTTAGGACCTATATGTCAGGATATTACTATTTTTCAAAAAAGACTGACTGGTAGGATCCACATTTCAGTGACTCGTATCTAAATATCGGTTTGAAATAAAAACCATGTCATTATTTCTAATTGAGTCCACATGTCATAGACATATGTTTTAAACCGTGTTAATTAAATTGGATTAACTTAATCCTAATGATGACCTGACAAGTAGGGCCCACTTGCCAGAGAGATAGAATATGGAGGAGAGCTGGCCGATGCCATGGCGCCCGAGCTCACTCTTGAGCTTGCCGACAGTAAGGCAGCAACAGAAAGGATGGGGCAAGGCTACGGATGGGAGGGTGTCAAGGTGAAGCTCTGGGAAGTGATAGTGGCTTAGGTGGTGGCCGAAGGAGATGACACGGAGGGGTTGTGTGACAAGTGGTCTCGGTCTGAGAAGAGCTAGCCAAAAGAGAGTGGCTTAGTGACACTGGGTCATCGCGTTAGAACTAGGGGCCTCAGGTGAAGTTATAGGGTCAGCTTGGGGACCAATGGTCATCGGAATAGCTCCAACAACACTGTAGGATCAAGGATAACCGACTAGAGGGGGGTGAATAGGTGGTTTCTAAAATTTTCAACTCTAATTGCAATTAATAAAATCACTAAGCAAGAATTGCAATTTTGACAAATTAAAACTAAGATTTCTAGTGATCACTAAATGCTCCAACAATTCAAGTATAAGCAAGAAATGATTCTAAGCACAAATGATATACTCAAATTGCTAGAAATGTAACTTGTTCACAAGAAGGAGAAATGCAAACCACAAGAGAATAGAACACAAGAATTTTATCTCGTGGTCTCGGAGACTTGCCGGTCTCCCCTAATCCACGTTGAGGTGACTTGAACAACTTCAAGCCGGCTCCAACCTCTTGAGCCTTCCTTGATCACTATGGTAGTTCTTCCCCGCTCTGGGTAGGCGAACTCCGGCCTTCACAACTTGCCAGGGCTTCTGACAATCTTCGTCGAGAAGCTCACCGCGCATGAACGCCTCGAAGCCATCTAGGAGACAGCATCCTCCAAGAGTAATAAGCCTTGACACTTGCTTGAGGTCAGATTGGGTGTCTAAAGGCTCAACACTAAATACTACACTCAAATTTGCTCCTCACTCTCACAAAATGAGAATTGAATGCACTAAAAAGTGAAGAAGACTTGCTAGAGCTCTAATATCATCAATGAGGACCAAGAGAGGCTCTAAAATGCAGGTGGGGGGGTATTTATAACCCCCACCAACAAAACTAGTCGTTGGAGCTCGAATCATGGATCAAGTTAGCATTTTCGGTGCTACTGTCCATGTAGGACCGATAGCACTGAGCTCCAACCAAACGGTTGGAACAGTGCATTAAATGCACTGTTAGAGGTCGTTGTGTAGAGGGCCCGCTGCTACCGCCCAACCGTGACCGGTAGCAGTGGGCCCCCTTTTAAATTTGCTCGGCCAGAAGAGGGTTCTTTGGAGTTTTTGTACCGGACATTTTGGTCAGTGCTACCGCTCATCCGATAGCACCGGACTACCTTGGGCGGTAGCAACGGACCACCAGAATGCCCAAAAATGCACCCTTCTGGAATTTTTACAACAGGCATTTAGGTCGGTGCTACCGCTCGCCCGGTAGCATCGGGCTACCATGGGCGGTAACACCGGAAGGCCAAAATACCCAAAAAGCATGCCCCTCTCGAATTTTCACACCGCTCCAAAGGGCCAGTGCTACCACTCGCCCGGTAGCACCAGGATAACATGGGCGGTAGCGCCACCCTGCCAGGTCCCCCAAATATACCCTTTTCGGGTTTTTACACACCGCTCTGGGATCCGATGCTACCGCTCTCCCGGTAGCACTGGGCTCCTAGATCCTTCCTTTTAAATATCATAGCATTTATTAATGGAGACTTAATTAACAACAATGCATGACCTTAAGCATATAATTGAGCCTTTAAACCATAAACGACATCAAGATAATCGTCAAAACCCCTCTTAATAGTACGGCCCTATTTCTAGCAACCCGATCTTTTCTCCAAACTCCAAGATCGGCAAAAAGGCTAGAAAAAGGTCCTTAAATTTATACCTTTGTCACTTGCTTGACGCATTGATCCTCTTTTGCGCCGCTTTCATGCTTCCATGATCACCAAACCTAGGACCAGGCTATTTTCAACATTCTTAAAGAAAATATTAGTCATTTAACCACGATTGTCATTAATTACCAAAATCATGAGGGAATTTGGGGCCTAAATGCTTTCAAACACAAGAAGCGGTGGCACAAAATAGTGCAGCGGACAAGGTGGTATAAATGGCCATGCTGAGCAACAATGAGTAGCACAAAAGGGTTAGTGGCTCACCAAGATCACTAGGATGAGGTCAGCAGTGATGGAGGTGGTCTGGAGCAGCTGAACATCGGTGGATAGCAACGGTGGTAGCAAGCTTCACGACGACAGCGCACCCCAGTGAATGCTAGCAAAAATGGATGGCACCATTAGCTTCAGCATAACATGGGTATGCTCTAATAACCATGTTCAAGATAGGGACTCACCGGAGAGAGAGGAATTGCTCAGGCAACAATGACGGTAGGATTTAGGGAAGAAGACCCGAGTCGATGCTACACTGCACAATAGGCCACATTAACTGGGGGCTTTTGAAGAGGAAGAAGGAAGGCGAAAAGTGACACAGATGTCGAGGCCAGATCTCACCAAAAAAAGGGCGTACTTTGGTATGAATGGTGGAGCATGCTCTGGAGCTTGAAGGAGGCGCCTGCATTCTAGGTGATTTGGTGAGGAAGAAGGGCTGCTACCAGGCAAAATGAGTTCGTCATTGCAAAGTAAGGAGGAATGGCAATGTAGGGGAGATTAAATAGGAGGGGAATGGTGATTCCCTTCGTCATCTTCCTCTCGGCCGAGCTCACGACAGCAGCTCATGGTGGCGACAATGATAACATGGCTGTGAGCCCCCTGGAGAAGACAACCTACTGGTAGGGCTGGACTGTCATCGACGAACAGAGAGGCTCATAGGGAAAGTGGATCAATTGCAAGGCGTTTTCACGTGGGGAAAGCAGCTAGTTGAAAGCGGTTCGTAGAACTGACGTGTGGGCGCAAAAGAGATTTGAAATATTTGTTTTGTTTAGAGATCTTGCCCAAAATTTTTAAGCATAGATACAGGACCCTAAAAATTATGAATTTTTTTGTGGATGCACTAGACATAGCACCAATATTTATACATTTTATCTAGAATTTTTTCAGACATATATTTTTCCCAGAAATTTTTTTATCACCATTGTTTTAAATGTAAGGTGCACCGTTTTTTTTTTGCAAAAACAGCATCCCATCTCCAAAAGTCACTTCAGTTATTCAGAACCTAAATAAAACATTTTTAGACTTTGTACAGTTTCAAATAAAATTTTAAAATTAAAAAACAACAGCTAGAAAGTGTAAAAGGTATTTTTGTTTAATGAAAAAAATTCTAAAAATTCATGGTAAATGCAGGAGAATATTTTAGCAACTCAATAATTAATTTGTAGGAAATTTAGAATGTTACATAAATTGTTCACATAACATCAACTGAAACAAAGAATTAGTTTATATGATTAAAATATTTGTCAATTCAATGTATTTTCAGCAATCATATAATATATATCATCAACAAGCTAGATCACAACAATAGTAAGAAATGGATCAAACAAAATAGAATTATAGATGGTACGCCAAGCTAGGGCATGCAGCAACGCAGCCAGCTAGGGTTTGGGTTTTCTTTCTAGTTTTCTTTGCCTTTCTCTGTTGAAGCCTGGCCCTCATCCTCTCTCCCACACACACGCGCACATACATGGCCGAATCTGAGTGGGTTTTGATCCTTCTTTTCCTAATCTCTCTCTTCCTTTCTTCACTCACAAAGCAAAGTTGGAATGGGATATTACAATACATATAGGGCTGAAAATGGGTCGGATACGAGCAGATATTGCTCTTTCCATATCCTGGCCTATTTTTTCCGAATTTGGAACCGAATACGGGCTAACCGTATCCGGATACGAATCTGGATAATTCGGGATACGGACATGGGTCGGATATGTGATGGATTCAGATCAGAAACGGATAAAGATATACGAATAATGGACGTATACATAAAGTAATATATGTTGAATCAAAGCACATGACTACGGATAATGCACATACACATATATATGGATAAAGTTATACTGATAATGCAAACTTAGACAGATATGGATTGATGATACTAACAGGAGAAGATCTGATTTTAAACAAAAATTTGAAACTATCTCCTCAGACGCATCGATACTTTTAGAAGCACTTCCATTTTATTGCAAATGAAATTACAAGTTTTTGCAGCCTCCATGGCATGCATCAGTTTTCAGGTAAAGCGTTACCAAACATAACGGCTACTTTTACTAAGAGATCACCACGGTAGCACCGTGCCTCTCATTTTCTACTATATCTTCCCCTCCAAAACATTAGGTTTTTCCATTCTTTGTTTACATCACAAAATACATCTGATCACCCTTCGGATTATACCAGTCTACCTTCCACCCCTCTAGTCTTCCCAATTGATGAAATCAGCTTTTCTCAATACTCTGTATTCAGCATCCTTCGTGCCATCCTATTCTCTGCATAGATGTTGCCTTGATCTCCAAAATCCTAATATAGTGACCCATTTGGGGCGATCTTAAGTCCGGGCACAGTAATCTCCAATTCTTGAGCATTCCTAAAGTCCTGTGCCAAATAACCTGCATGCCAAGCCATTGCATTCTCTGAAAATGAAAATAATTTCTAATCTTCCATATAGACCAAAGAACAGCAGCACAAATAATATTGATCACTTTTTTTCTTATCACTAATCCACCACCTATCTATCAATTCAAAACTTCCCCCAACATTAATACCCACCATTTCTGAAAACAATCTTGGTAATTTCACAGTGGAAAAACAAATGCTGAATTGACTCAGATTCGGAACAGAACAAGCAATGTAAATCAACTTTCTTCCTCTCATTCAGATTGTCTCTAGTAGGTAATTTGTTATGTGACAGCAACCAGAGGACAATATGTATTCTAGGAGGAACAACAATTTTCCATACAACAGGAATATAAATTATCATGACTCCCAAAAATTAATAACTGCATATGGAGACTGCACACTATATAAACCTGATGAAGTGAATTTAGAATCTTATGATGAGCTCTGCCGGCCATAGCAAAAATTGGGCATGACAGGTTCAACAGAAACTAGTTCTGCATACTCCATGTGACTAGTACATTGTACTCCAATAAGGTGCAGTTTACCAATTACCATAGGATCGCAGCAACATTACATTCATTACATGGAGCAATCGCAAATGCAAGCGTTCAAGCTTCTGCACTATGGGAAAAAGGCAGCTCAGCATCACCATTCTGACACAGCATGGTGGTTCTGTGAACTCAGGTTCTGTGACTTGCTTTGTCATTCAAAATGGCAAAAGGAAAGGTTTGAGAACCAATTATCTAGACTCCTCCTAAATCCTCATCATGAGCTATTTCTTCTTCATCCTACAATTTTGTTATGCCAAACAGTAAATAAACATATAAGTTAGAAGCAAATGTTAACTAAAGCATAAAGGAGTGCCATACTGGTTTTCGCAACCCTCAAGATCATTGATTATAGATGCAACCTTGTTACCAGAATCTGAAAATTTTAAAGAAATATATATAAGTAAATAATAGACTTTCTTACACAATTTTATTATGGACCGACAAACAATATAATCTATCGTCTTTTCTATATGCTTTTACCCAATCCTTCGTACAGATCAATGCCTCTACAATCTCAGGTTCTAAGCGACTGCAAAATAGATCAATGACATGGCCACAAACACTGAACGTAGATTCAGAAGCAACAGTTGACACTTGCATGGCTGACGAATACTTATAACAAGGGTACCCCAACGGCCCAAAGCGACAAGCCGGCAGCCTCAAGCACAGCTCAAGCCCAACAGGCCGCTTCCAGCCCACTACCGACCAAAGCACCTGCAAGGCCACACAAGATACCCCTTCCCGACCAACCGAGGGAAGTTTCTCCGACCGAGCGGGGCTTCCGACCCCCGCCACGAGACGGGACCCCCCCGGCTCCGACCAAGCAGAGCTCCCGACCCTCGCAGCGGGTCGGGATCCCCTGACTCCGATCGCAAACCCTTGCCAAGGGCCGCGTGTCAAAACCTCTACCAGCCAACAGCCACGTACCCCACGAACGGGGTCAATCGAAGTGACTATACAAGGGCAGGTGGCTCCTTCCCTAGAAGGTTTAATGACTGACCGAAGTCATGCTCCCAGTCCCATCAGTCGGTCACATACAGTACGAAGACACGCCCTCTCCCGAGGCAAGACTCGAGGCGACGCAAAGAACGTCAAGGTTCGCAGAGGGCAGGTACGCCATTTCCCGGGGAAATACCTAACCGCCCTGACCAACTAAGCTACCCACCCAGCATGGACAAAGACGGGCGATGACGAGTCAGCAGAGCGAAGGACCAAAGCTCCTAGTGTAGGTCATCTCATCCTCTCCCAATTCTCGCTGTAACCTGCCCCTTTCTTTCGTATAAAAGGAGGCAGGAACCCCCGTAGGAAAGGGGATCACAATCGAACTCATCGCGCTAAGCCATTAGCACTCTCACTTGTAAAAATTTGTGCAGTCATCTGTACCAAAGGGAATACAACGCCACCACACAAACTGGAGTAGGGACTTTCAGCCCGAACCAGTATACATCTTGGACTTCTAAGTCTAACCATTCAGGGAGTGGAACGCGCGACCCCTTAGACTTACAAATTTACTTGCCGGTGCTCGAAACGCCGACAATGGCCAACACGTCATGAGCAACTTGTGATAGAATTAGATATACATCTTGCTGATTTTGCACCATGATAAAATATCAAATTTCTGATTGGATTTAGCAAGCCTTAGTGGTGGTTCTGCCATGTATTTAAGTCATTTGCATCACCTCGATCAGTCTCATGTGTATCATATAAGAAGTTGTCAAGTTCATCATTTCCTTCTTCCATAATGTCATCTTTTGGTTTAGAAGTTGTAACGACCCCTATTTTTACAAACTTGCAAAAATGGAAATCTAATGTGCATTTCCGTACTAGTCCCATGATCAGTAGCTAGTACGCACATACACCAATTGGAATCACAACCATACAACAAATAATATTAAGCGGAAGCTATTACATAAAGAAACTCTTACAAATCGTAGATAAAGCAAGATAAGAAGCAAAGTCTTGTAGTGTGCCCATCCAACACCCAGCAGTAACCGACAAGGCATAATCCTAGAAAGATTCGACGAAGAAAAACCCGCAACTCTGATTTAAAGAAACCTTCAAGCTCGGCAACTTAACCACCTAAAAACCACATATAAGCAAGGGTGAGTACATTCGACTCATAAGACTTGAGCAAAGCCTATAATATATGCGAGCCATTTCAAAGGAGGCTACTACAGCTTAATTTGCATAAAGCGTAATTGACATTGTAAAACAAGTTATTTGCAAACGGAATTTATAAAAGCATAATTGATCGATATGAAATAAGTAAGCATAAGTAATATATTCACAACCCATCGTGAATATCGAATAATCCGAAATGGAATCCATCAATGTCGATCCTTTGACATGAAAACAAAAGTCGCTAAACAAGTTCCAAACCACAACCCATTTTAGAAAATTAAACATTTAACTAGTTCAAGTTCACCAAGTTTCCCATGACCGAGGGACGGCTAATCGATTAGATTTACACTCGCAGAGGTGTACAATCTGTACCCACAAGTCATGACCTTTTCTTTTGCCGCAAGTTTCACGACTTTAAGCGCAGGCCGTAATGTTCATGACGAAAACCTTTACATTATCTAATCTAACTTTGCACCAGTACCGGGACGATAAAACCCACGCTATAGCTGGGAGAACTCAGAGCATAGGAATGTTGGAACTCCCCATAGACGTGGCGCACACCGTTATATTGGTAAGTGTTGTTCCCAACACCTCGGTGTGGGCACCCGTCGAGCAAACCCCGAAAGGAAAGCCCTTACTACTTCAGCCTACCAATGTGCAAAGTTAAACTAGATAACTTAATTGGTTTAAGGAAGCCCCATAACAACACTTGTGGTTTGCACGAAATATCTTGGATCATACAACACCGAAGTTCGGTCCTTAAATTGACACGGCGATACTCCACCCTACACTACGTGCAAATCCTCTCGCACCTCCGGCTATTACCAATAATCGCCCGCATCAAAACCATAGTTTTATTTTGGGTTTTTAATCAAAATACCCATATCCAACAGCTATAATGACAACATTTTCCATTTCTCAAGGAACACATTTTGATCCGATCATCATCATCATTTGATCTAAAAGCATGGCTAAGCATGGATAAAAGTAATCGTATATACCCATGGTGACATTCAGTAATTGTCTAAGTTTATTCTATGGTTATCAAGGCTCACATTTTCATACTTATCAAGGAAGTTTCATGAGACAACAGGTATAACTACCAGTACCACAAAATAGCAATTTACAGAAAGTAAACGTATGCATGAAACATTTTAATAAACAATGCAAATTAAATTCTGGGATCAAGATGGTCAAAGGGGGTGCTTGCCTTGCTTATATATCGCTTACGATTTAAGACGCGATCGCAAATTGACGGAGGCAACGATGGAGGAAGGACGCCGAATCCTACACGTCGATCGATCGGAAAAATAAAGCAAATAATAAACTTCAATAAGGGCAAAAAAGAGAGATGTAAAATCAAATAAAGATTCATTGCATAAACAGGATACTTTAGAGTTTGGATTATTTAAGTAATTACTTTATGATTAACCTTAATGATGCAATGACGAACAAAACAGGTTTCCTTTATAGATTATCTTTTCTTGAATTACAATTCAAGAGGCTAAAATTATGAATTTTAGTATTTACGATTTCGAATTATAGATGCTAAAATTATTTGGATTAAAAGAGTTAGACACTAGTTAAGGTTATGCTAATAGCACTTAGCCTTAAGATTTGCATACGAAGGGTTCTTAATAAGTTATGACTGATAAGCTAGCAAGTTAGATTTATTCATAGTTTTTAAGAAGGTTCTGGTGATACAAATATATTAACTACAAAATCCTTATTACAAGGTTCACTAATTCTTATTGCGACAAGGTTCATTAAACATAAAACTAGGGGTTATTTGACTACTAAAGTTTATATGTAAAACATGATGAAATGAGGTTATTTCTCCGAAACTTAATAGCATATACCTTGAATAACATATCTAGACTGATTTTATACATTTTAGCTTTTAGACGAGACATTATTTTCTTAGTTGAAAACGCTTATATGACATTAAAGGTTACGTAAACTATAATTTTTATGGGTATTCAACTAGCAAGATTTAATTGGAACACAGGTTGTAAATGAAATATTTTTCCAGAATATGGTAGACCATATCCTAAATATCATTCCTAAACTTATTTCCATAATTTCTGCATTTAGACAAGAGGTTCTGCGGATTGATGAAAACGCTTGATAGTTCAATTTGCTACTCGCTAAGAGTTCAGTTTTTACTATAAGATTGCGACTACACCGCCTAGGATAATCTATCCATTTTTCAGGCATTAACAGGGCATGATGTTAGAAGTGATTTAAAGCTGGTTTCGCGACAAATGGCTTTTATCCGCGATACTTTTCCTATAAACGATCATTAGGGTCTAACATTATTTTATTTCACCCTAGCACAACCATGAGGTATTTTTGCCTAATCAGCCAGGGTACTATTTTTCGAGGTTATTAGATTTGGTTTCATCAAATTCTGAATTTATTCGCGAAGGTTACAACTATTCCAAATATGCAATTATTTACTTTTTGACCATTAATCATTTACTGTTTTATATAGCAAACTTTAAATATTATTTGATATCTGGAAACTTTATGATGCCAGGGGTATAACTAAACTGGTTTGATGATCATTTGAATTCATTTGACCTATTTTACAACCATTTTACTTTGTATGATATATGTATATGAACATTTTACATTTAAGTTATTTCATACTTTCCACGATAATTCAAATCAAGTTCACTTCTAAAATATTTTGGCAAACTCAGGTATACTACTGCCATGATAATATTTAGAAATTATATTTTACTTATTCTATGTTTCATGTATTCAAATTATGTATATTTGAATTTTCTAATATATTGAATACTATCTTTGATAAAAGTATTTCAAACAATAATGAAATTTAAATATTTTTATATATTTGAACTCCTGGAAACATGATTATTTCACTAAAATTGGTTCCATTCATTTTTAAGTTTATTTACAACCTTTTAATATGAAGTGTGTTTTTAGCCCTTTCTTTTGAATTTAAATTTTAAATTTACCCAGTGAACACTTTCAAAATATTATTTTATATTCTGAAATAACTAGATTTTAGATGAATTTAGAATTTGATTTCACTCAGTTCGGAGTTATAATGCAAAATTTACAAATGGTTGAATTATATCGAGTATTGAAAATAACTGGAAAAATGAAAATACGTTTTCCAGAAGAGAAGACGCCTTTTACCATTTGCACTGAGGATGATTTAACCGACTGACAGAGGGGGTCCACTGCGCAGCGACTGAGAACAGAGGAAGAGGCTAGGGCTCGCCGGCGCCGGAGCTACGGCGGATTTCCGGCCGAATGGACAGAATGGCAGGCACCAGGAGGTCTTGGCGTATCTGGTGCTGGGGTCGCTCGCCGGCGGGGATGGCCGAGGGGGCCTACCACCGGCGACCGGCGGTGGAAGAAAGTGAAGCTCGTCGGCGAAGAAATAGAAGCGGAATTCGGCGGAATCGGTAGCGTTCTAAGCATCCACGCAACTCCAGGGTTCCATTTTTCCGGTTGGACGGGCCGGAGAAACTGCGGGCTGGGCTATCATCGGCGACCGGCCGTGAAGAAGAAAGACAGCGGTGGTGGCGGTGCTGCGGCAAGGAGAGTAAAAATTGGCGAGAGGGATGTTTCGGCTTTTTCGGGAGCGCCGGCAAGTAAATTTGTAAGTCTAGGGGGTCGCGCGTTCCACTCCCTGAATGGTTAGACTCGTGAGTCCAAGATGTATCCGTTTGGCCAAGGTCCCTACCCATTCGTGTGTGGTGATGTTGTATTACTCTTGGTACAGATGACTGCACAAAGTTTTACAAGCGAGAATGCCAATGGCTTAGCGAGATGGGTTTGATAGCGCTCTCTCCCTTTCTTGTTCTTGCTCGTTGCCCCTCGATCGTTTAGCCCCGCCTCCTTTTATACGAAGGAAGGGGCAGGTTACATCGAGAGTTAGGAGGAAGCGAGGTGACCCACGCTAGAGCTCCGGTCCTTCGCCCCGTGGATCGTCGCCACCCGCCTTGCCCATGCCGGGTTGGTAGCCTTGGTGGTCGGGAGGTTAGGTATTTCGGGAAGTAGCGTACTTGCCCTCTCGTGATCCTTGCGAACGCCGACGCCGAGGTGCGTGACGTTGGTGCCGCCTCGGGGGAGCGTGCGCTCGTCCAGACGTGGATCGGGTTGATGGGGTGGAAGCTTTGTCTTCTGATCACCGGATCTTCTTGGGAAGGAGCCACCTGCCCTTGTATAGTCGCTCTGATTGACCTTATTCGAGGGTACGTGGCGGTAGGCCGATGAGGACCTGACACGCGGCACTCGGCGTTCGTCACCTTGGTTTGGTTGGAGTCGGGAGATCCCGCCCCGCCAAGAGGGGGTCGGGAGCGCCTGTCTGGTCGGATTCGCTTCCCCTGGCCGGTCGGGAGCGGATGCCTTGCGCGGTCTCGCAGCGATTCGGTTGGCGCGGCGCGCGGCTGTTGCTAATGGAGATATGCTTGAGGCCGCCGCCGTCGCCGGCTGTTGGGGTATCCTTTTTATTAGTATTCGTCAGTAGCCCCCGAACTCCCAAGCGATTTCGGCAGATTCGGTTGGGGGTTGAACTTGGACGAAAGTGGTGGCGGGCTCGTAGGTCGGTCCCACCGATCCGTTAAGCGATTTCGTCGTGTGTGCCGTTGGATCCGGCGGTGTCCCGAGTTTGGCCGGGGCATTTGAACCGCGGGGCTTTACTTGCCTCGTTGCGCATGCCGAGCATAGTTTAGCGCGCGCGCGCCGCTCGTCTTCTTGATCGCCTCGGGTTTCGGTGAAGGATGCTTCGTTTTCGGCACCGCATTTACTCGAGACGCTTAGCCTCCTTCGTCCGGGATATATATCATGCGTCGTAGCTTGCTTGAAGGGGACGAGCTTTTTCTTTTGTTCTTTCAAATGGCTTGAGACATCCTCTAGTCTTTAGCTTCGCGATGGCGTCATGGTGGAAGAAGAAGATCCTCCGCCGAGCTTTGGGCTGAGTTCGACCAGCGATGGCCGAGCTCGGGAGGAAGAAGCCGCGCCCGCGACGCTTCGTTGACGCCACCGCCGAGGCCGTTCCGAGGCTCGAGGTGGTAAGGGGGCCCTTCGAGGCGATGGCGCAAGGGCGCCGACCGTGGTTAAGCGGGCGCGCTGATGTCGCCTGAACGGCGCAGAGGCATCGGCGTGTTGCCGCGGCCGTGGCGGCCGTCCCGTCGACCGTGCAAGGGCCTACCAAGATGTCGGTGCCACCGATGCCGCACGGATGTTTGATAGGTTCTAGGCGTGGGTAGAGTCTGTAGTGGTGCGGCGTGGCCACTCTTGTATCCGCTGGCTTGTGTGTAAAGTTGTGTAAAGTTTGAGCTGTTGGCCTATAATGAAATTTTCTTTTCTTTATGGAAATGTCTTTGCGATGAGTTTGCTTTAATTTTAATCGTTGTGGGCGGTGCCTTGGTCGGCGAGGCGACCGGATGCCTCGTGAGGTTCGGTGTCCGAGTGCTCGCTTAACGTCGTAGCTAGACGGTGCCTTGGTGGCAAGGGCACCGGATGCCTCGTGAGGTTCGGATGTCCGAGTGCTCGCTTAACGTCGTAGCTAGACGGTGCCTTGGTCGGCAAGGACGACCGGATGCCTCCGTGAGGTTCGGATGTCCGAGTGCCTTGGTGGCGGGACGACCGGATGCCTCGTGAGGTTGGTGTCCGAGTGCCTTGGTCGGCCGGACGACCGGATGCCTCTGTGAGGTTCGGTGTCCGAGTGCCTTGGTCGGCGGGACGACCGGATGCCTCTGTGAGGTTCTCGGTGTCCGAGTGCCTTGGTGGCAGGACGACCGGATGCCTCTGTGAGGTTCGGTGTCCGAGTGCTCGCTTAACGTCGTAGCTAGAGGCGGTGCCTTGGTCGGCGAGGACGACCGGATGCCTCTGTGAGGTTGGATGTCCGAGTGCTCGCTTAACGTCGTAGCTAGACGCTGCCTTGGTCGGCAGGACGACCGGATGCCTCTGTGAGGTTCGGATGTCCGAGTGCCTTGGTGGCGGGACGACCGGATGCCTCTGTGAGGTTACGTGTCTAAGTGCCTTGGTCGGCCGGACGACCGGATGCCTCTGTGAGGTTCGGGTGTCCGAGTGCTCGCTTAACGTCGTAGCTAGACGGTGCCTTGGTCGGCAGGACGACCGGATGCCTCGTGAGGTTCGGGTGTCCGAGTGCTCGCTTAACGTCGTAGCTAGACAAAGTGCCTTGGTCGGCGAGGACGACCGGATGCCTCTGTGAGGTTCGGATGTCCGAGTGCCTTGGTGGCAGGACGACCGGATGCCTCGTGAGGTTCGGTGTCCGAGTGCTCGCTTAACGTCGTAGCTAGAAAAGGTGCCTTGGTCGGCAGGGACGACCGGATGCCTCTGTGAGGTTCGGATGTCCGAGTGCCTTGGCCTGGCAGGACGACCGGATGCCTCTCGTGAGGTTCGGGTGTCCGAGTGCTCGCTTAACGTCGTAGCTAGACGGTGCCTTGGTGGCAGGGACGGCCGGATGCCTCTGTGAGGTTCGGATGTCCGAGTGCCTTGGTCGGCGGGGCGACCGGATGCCTCTCGTGAGGTTCGGTGTCCGAGTGCTCGCTTAACGTCGTAGCTAGACGGTGCCTTGGTCGGCGGGGACGACCGGATGCCTCTGTGAGGTTCGGATGTCCGAGTGCCTTGGTCGGCGGGGCGACCGGATGCCTCGTGAGGTTCTCGTGTCCGAGTGCCTTGGTCGGCCGGACGACCGGATGCCTCTGTGAGGTTCGGTGTCCGAGTGCTCGCTTAACGTCGTAGCTAGAAAAGTGCCTTGGTCGGCAGGACGGCCGGATGCCTCTGTGAGGTTCGGATGTCCGAGTGCCTTGGTCGGCGGGACGACCGGATGCCTCGTGAGGTTCTCGTGTCCGAGTGCCTTGGTCGGCCGGACGACCGGATGCCTCCGTGAGGTTCGGGTGTCCGAGTGCTCGCTTAACGTCGTAGCTAGACGATGCCTTGGTCGGCAGGACGACCGGATGCCTCGTGAGGTTCGGGTGTCCGAGTGCTCGCTTAACGCCGTAGCTAGACGTGAGTGCTCGTTACCGTCGTAGCTGGGCGTGAGTGCTCGTTACCGTCGAGCCGGACGTGAGTGCTCGTACCGTCGTAGCCGGACGTGAGTGCTCGCTACCGTCGAGCCGGACGTGAGTGCTCGTTACCGTCGAGCTGGACGTGAGTGCTCGCCACCGTCGTAGGCTGGACGTGAGTGCTCGTTTACCGTCGTAGCCGGACGTGGGGCATCCTTCTCGAGTCCTCGTCGGGCGAGGGTAGCTGCGAGAGGAATGGCCGCCGCCTATCCCACATGTATACCCCATCCGCGGTGTGGGACTGGAGGGATGAGCGCGCGTTTACTGCGTTGGTTTGAACGCCGTGCTCGTGGAGCTAATAGCGGTAGTCCGAGTGGGTCTGGGAGGTCCCGCCCAAGGGGACCCTTCCGAGCGGACGGTCCCAGAGTAGGGTGTCCTGCCCCGCGTGGGGCGACCCATAAAAACCTTTCTACTCAAATCAGTATGGACTCTAGGTCGTCTCACGACCCGAGCACGGTGGTCGTCGCCATTGATGAGCTCCCGGAGAGTGTGAAATATGGTCTCGGACGCGAGTAGAGGTGATTAGGCCGTCACCGACTAACCGAGGGCCCACCGTGGGGCTCACCTCATACCGCCCTTGCTCAGTTTTCTTTGGGCGGCTTTATACCCATCTGGTGGGGTAGGCCTTTTGAACCCACGGCCTCGCTGGGCCTGGCGCAAGCCACAAAGCTTTTGCCGCCTTGGGGCCGCAGCGCCCGATGGGCTTCGCGCGCCGAGCAACTGTTCCGCCTAAAGCGAGACCGAGAGGTTACGGACACGTTGTTCGGGGCGGCGTCTTTATGGCCCTTGACGCTGACAAGACAGGATTAAAAGCGGAGTGGTATTGGAAACCGGGAGTTACAGGTGGCGCGACAGACGAGGTGGTCGCGACGTCATTGACGGGCGCCGCTGGCGGCGTTCGCTCGCCCTCTATAAATACGCCCGTTGGGTGCTTTGAGTGGTCACGCTTTCTTGCCTCTCTGTCTCGCCTGCGAAACAAGAAGAGCACCAGAGAGCTAAGGAAAGAAAACCCGACCTTTCTTTCTCACCTTCGATGCGTCTCCCTGTGAAGATGTCGTGGCCGGAGTGCTCGCGAAGACAACCAGGCGCTTCGGCTTGGTGAAGAAGGGCTTCCTCATGCCGCAGACCTTTCCGGTGGAGGGTGCCGGCCGGGCTACCACCCGGCCGTGGCAGCGAGATCGTGGTGCCCGCCTCGTTCTTCGAGCGCGGCTTTGGCTCGCCCGCACCCGCTCGTCCGGGGCCGTTGTTTCATTACAAGGTGGAGGTGCACCATCTCAACCCCAATGGGGTCCTCCACATCGCCATCTTCATCACGCTGTGCGGCCTTCTTGGGGATCGAGCCGCGACCGGGCGTTGTGGAGGCACTTCTTCCGAGCAAGGCTCGGAAGGACAAAGCCGCAGGACCTTGGCGCTTTGGTGGCTCGCCTCGGCCGCCCGGCCGAGCACGGAGTACTGGAGGTAAAGCTGCCTCGCCTAACAAGGGTGGCGTTCAATGGCTCTACGCTCAAACGTCGGGCGCGCCCTCGTTTCACCGAGAGCTTCCATGGCGGAGGAACGGTGGAACCGGGCGCCAAAAGAGGAGAAGAACAAGCCGCCCCGATCGTGGAGCGATCGGGGCTCAAAGGAGGCGGGCTCACGGGGACGTGGTTAGCGCGCCTTCATGGGGATGCGTGCAACCACTTGTGCACTGAGCCGCACTTCGCTCCGGTATCGGGCCGTCCGTCCCGGGCGAGGATGGCGAACCCGAGTGGCGCGTCGAGGTGGAGGCTCGGGTGGCGGCCGTTCTGGCGGAAGCGCCATCTGGCGCGGATGGCCACCCGAGCCATTCTCGGTGGCTTTTCGCGAATCTGTAAGCCGGTGAAATTCTTTCGCTTCTCTTTCTTCGTCCTTCGCGACTTGACCGACATTCCCGCATCCTCTCGGGGCTCATGGGGATGTCTTCCAGCGCCGCTCCCGGGGATAAGGAAGCGAGCGGCCGCGCCGGCGAGGACTAGAGGTCGACTCTCCGCAAGAAGCGGAAGGAGGAAAGGAGGAGGAAGAAAAGTAAGGAACGCTGGCGCGGCCGCGGCGAGGATGTGTCGAGACCACCGCCGTGGGGACAACCTCCATCGACAATGGCGGGAGTGCCTCCGCCACCCCTATGGTGGGTTTTTTCCGACCGCCGATCGGCGGCGCCCGGCGTGGACTCGGCCGAGGCGGCATCACGGGCCCGTGGCCACGGATCCCGGTAGGGGTGATCTTGCGCTGCGGTCGTCGCAGCGTCTCGGTGGAGGTGGCCGAGGAAGCGGCCGCCGACTGCCCATGGCGGGGGCGGCAAAGAGGCGCGCGTGCCACGCACCCGCCGGCCTTGTAAGTGTATTATTATTTTATTTTGGAGCATTTTTTTTGGCAAAGCCGCCGAGCGACTCTTGAATCTTTGCAGCGTCACGGCGCCTTTATGGGGTGATCGTGGGCGTGCCACATCGCCCCGCAAATAACGGCGCCGGTGATTTCGGTGACCCGGTTGGGTCGGCGAAGGTCGCGCGTCGGCGTCCGAGGGCGCGGTCGCCGAGGGGACGAGCCCCACCCGAGGTCGTGCGAAGAAGAACTTCCGCCGCCTCGGCGGGACCCCTCGGACGACGTGATCGTCGTTTGGAGGATGAGACAATGGCGTTGCCGGTGATCGCGCCCGATCGTGGCGAGCCGGCGACGAGGTGCCCGACCCTCGTCCCGGGAGGTGCCGGCCGATGCCCCTCAGCGCGGTCGCCGAGGATTTCGAAGGTTGACCTCGTCACCCTTGCCCATGGTGCTTTGGACGGGTGGCGCCCCGCCGAACGGGCGAGCGGAGGCGCGCGCCGGTGTAATTCTGGTCGGGCATCATGGGTGAGGCGGAGGAGAGCGAGTGGGCCACCCCCGGCAAAGCGCTACCGACGCCGGAAGCCGAGATAGGCGATCCGTGAAGGTCCGGCCCTTGCTCAAGTCTTCCACGGTAGGCGCCGGATATGATGGTCGGGCGTCGACCCGATCGCCTGCAGGTCACGAAAAAGTTCGATTCGTTGCACATTTTGATAGTTCATCCGCGCGACTAACGGAGTGTCCACATTTTGCAAAGACTTGCGGGCTCGCCGTGCGGCGTCGGTCGAGCTCTGCAGCTCCCCGACAATGGCGGGTGCGGCGGAGAATGCGATGGTCGCGCTTGAGTTGCGCCTAGCCCAGAGGCCACAGGCATTAGGCGGTCGGAGGCGGTGGTGATCCGCCAAGGATTTGAAGAGGCCACAAAGGCCCTTCATGATGGCGCCTAGGAGCCGAGGCTTTGAGGGCGAAAGTGGCGAATCGAGTCCTCACGATGGAGGTCACCGAGGCCAAGGATGCCGCCGTTGCCGCGGAGGATCGCGCAGACGCAGTAACACGCCCGCGGACCGAGCGGAACAAGGCTCGGGGACGCCGCCGAAGTTCGCCCGAGCGGCGATCGCCGTATGAGCCGGCCGAGCCAAGACTTCATCGAGGCGCCAAGTCGGAAGCCGCAATCGACCAACTCATGGCCGGTAAGTGTCTCAATTCTTCAATTAAGTTTGGGGTGCGACCCACAGGCGAACTTATCCAAAATCTCCGCAATCCGCAGAGGCGCAGAAGAATCGAAAGGCGTCGCCGTGGAGGCGCAGAGAACGGCCGGACGCCCGCGACGTGGCGATCGTGGGCGGGGCGAGGCACGGCGGCGTTGAAGGTTCTTGAGGACGGTCGGGCCGAGATGAGCGCCGAGTGGAGGCCCTCCGCAAGGCGGTCGGGAGGTCCGCGACCGCATCTTGGAGCCGGCAGCCCGAGTGCCCTTGCCCTCGCTACGCCGTGTGCGGACCGTAGAAGAGGCGGTGGCCACCGGCCGCGCTTGAGCTTCATCGGCGTGGTCAACACCATCTCGTACTACGACGCATCGACCTCGCGGTGGTGAGTAGCGGCATCGCCGGGAACCGGACCGACGACGAGGTCGACAGGTTCGAGCCAGGTCGAGCCGCATGCTCGGGAGATCGCCAGCCACGTCCCGCCCGAGGTCGCCTTCAAGATGCTGTGTCCTCCTCCTCCCGCGGTCCGGCCACCGTGAAGAAGAGGAAGAAAGAAGTTAGCCCCTTTTTTTTTTGCAAAGACTGTTGTGTAAACGATCGTAAGTAATTGTAAGCTCCGGTTTGCCTCTTTGCTCTCCTTTGCGTTTGGGTTTGACCGACCATAGCCTCAAGGACCACGGGGTCGCTTATGCGTAGGTCGGGTCAATTTGAGAGGGCCGAAGAGGATAGGAGTCTTGTTTATGCGTAGTTACGCTGCACTCATGGGGTTCGGAGTGTTCCGATCGGCCAAGGGTTTTTCCACTCGGGCACTTCCTTCTTCCGCAAAGTGCTACTTAGCAACCATAGCCGGGCGAGGCCGAGCGCCGGGTCGAGGGTTACCGCTGGGATAGACTCGTGACTAGTCGGGTCACCGACCCACATGAGTACGTGAGTTAGCCGAGTTCGTGTGGGGAAGATTGTTCCCAATCGACCGATGAGGTCATCCCACTCGGTGCTTCCTTCTTCCGCGAGTGCTCTTTGGGCAACCATAGCCGGCCGGGCGTGGCCGTAGCACTCGGTCGAGAGGGTTACCGCCGGGATAGACCTCGTGGTCGGTGGGTCACCGACCCCATTGCACTCCATCCGGAGCGGCACGAACGGGCGCCACGGGCAGCCCCGAGTCGTCACGTGGCGACCAGTGCTCGGTTGGGAGAAAGGCAAAGACTTATACCAGGAAAAAAGAAAAGAGCTTAGGGATAGAATCGCCTTAACTTTTCAATGTTCCAGGCATTAGGGAGGATGCGACCATCGGCGTCCTTGAGTCGGAAGGTGCCAGGTCGGAGAACTTCCACGACGGTGAAAGGACCTCCTGTGGGGCGCCACTTGTGCTTATCTTTGGTTGTCTGGACCCGACGCAGAACCAAGTCGCCAGCGCTGAAGGATCGTCCTCGAACTTGGCGGCTGTGGTAGCGGCGCAGGGCTTGTTGATATCTGGGTGACCGCAGGACGGCCACGTCGCGCGCCTCGTCGAGCTGGTCGATGGCGTCTTGTTGCGAGGCGAGCCCCCGAGCCTCATCGAAGGCTTGCAATCTCGGGAGCCGTATTCGGTCGATGGGCAAAAGCGCTTCGGCAGCGAACACCATAAAGAAGGTGTGAACCCGGTCGCCCGGTCGGCGTGGTCCGCAGACTCAGAGGACGGAGGCGGCTCGGCTACCAGCGCCTGCGAAATGCTTGAGCCGATCGAAGATCCGCGGCTTGAGTCCTTGAAGGATCATGCCGTTAGTGCGCTCGACCGCCGTTAGTCCGCGGATGGGCTCTGCGCCCAATCGACACGGATGTTGAAGTCGCCACGAGAACTCGAGAAATTCCTTCCCGTGAACCGTGTTCCGTTGCCGGTGATGATGGAGTTTGGGACTCCAAACCTAAAAACGATGTCGCGGAAGAAGATGGCGCTTGTACCGACGTGGCGCTCACGACCGGCTTGGCCTCTATCCACTTGGTGAACTTATCTACCACGACGGCGGTGGGTGAAGCCTCCGGCGCTTTCGAAAGGTTCGACCAAATCGAGTCCCTGACGGCAAAGGCCACGTGATGGGGATCGTCAGTAAAAGCTTTGGCAAATGCGTCTCACGAGCAAAGAATCGCATCCTTCGCAGTGCGTCACGATATGCTCGGCGTCGACACAGCGTTGGCGAGTAGAAACCTTGTCGAAAGGCCTTTCCCACGAGAGATCGGGTGTCTGCGTGGTGACCGCAGACTCCGCTGTGTATGTCGCCCGGCATTTGTTTTCCTTGGTCGGTCAAGATACATTTTGGAGGACCGGGCTCCTTTGTAGAGGTCAGGCCGATCGGGGACGAAGAAGATTTTGCCTCACGGGCGAGGCGCCGGCCTCGGTCGGTCGAGAAGTGACCCGTCCGTCAAGCGGTCGATGTAGGGCCTCCTCCATCGGACTCAAGTGCTAGCACACCACGGGCGATCCGCCAAGTCTACGCCCGACCGCGCGTCGGTCGGGCGCCGTCGGCCGATTGGTCGGGTGGCCGCCACCGCCGAGTCCACCGACGATGGGCGCAGGAGGTCGGAGACGAAGATCCCGGCGGGACGGGCTCTCTGCGGAGGCAAGATTGGCGGTGATCGGCCCGCCATTGTAGCGTCGGTAGCTATGGTGAAGCTCGAAACCCTTGAACCGCTCCTCGAGCCGGCGTACTTCGGCAAGACGCGGTCATGCGGGCGTCTCGGGGCCCGCAGCCTTCATGACTTGGTCGACGACAAGCTTGGAGTCCCGTGGACGAGCCGCGGGCACCGAGGTCGGCGGCGATCCGGAGACCGTTGGCGAGCCTCGTGCTCGGCAATGTTGTTGGTCGCGTCGAAGAGCAACCTAATGGCGATTGAAGCTGTTCGAGTGGAGAGATGATGGCGACTCCGCGCCGCGCCATTCTTGGTGTAAGACCCGTCGAAGTACATCGTCGATGACTGGGGTCTTCGACCACCGGTGGTGCTCGGCTTGGTCCACTCGGCGACGGTCGGCGAGCTGCGACTTGATCGCCGTCAGGGGCGTATATTATGCCATGGCCGCTAAGCTCGGCGCCCATTTGGCTATCCTTCACGAGGCATCGCGATTGTGGATGATCTCGCCTAGTGGGGACGTGGTCACCACGGTGATGGCGTCGATCAAGTAGTGAACGAGTTTCCTCTTTGCGATGAGCACCGCGTGAGTAACTTCGCACTGTGGGTACCGAGTCTTGGACTCGGAAAGTACTCATCGATGAAGTAGACCGGCCGTTGTACCTTGAGCTCACGGCCTTCTTCGCTCGCTCCACCACGAGGGCGCGCGGCGACTTGAGTAGTGGCAGCAATGTAGAGGAGCAGCGGTCCACCTGGTGCCGGGGCGACCAGGACTGGAGGCGAGGAAAGGAAGGCCTTCAAGCGGGTGAGGGCCTCCTGAGCCTCAGGTGTCCAACTGAAGCGGTCGGATTTCTTGAGCAGCTTGTAGAGCGGCATTCCGCGTTCGCCGAGGCGAGACACGAAACGGCTCAAAGCCGCCAGGCATCCGGTCAGCCTCTGGACCCCTTTGAGGTTGCTGACCGGGCCCATCCTTGCAATCGCCGAGATCTTCTCCTGATTGGCCTCGATGCCTCGCTCAGAGACGATGAAGCCTAAGAGCTTTCCTTTGGGGACCCCGAAGACGCACTTCTCTGGGTTAAGCTTTATGCGAAACCGTCGAAGGTTCGCGAAAGTCTCTTCTAGGTCGACGATAAGGTCGTCGACCTTCTGGTCTTTACGACAATATCGTCGACATACGCCTCAACGCGTTGCGGCCGATCCGGTCATTGAAGCACGTTTGCATACATCGTTGGTATGTAGCGCGCGTTCTTCAGCCGAAGGGCATTGTGACATAGCGAGCGAGGCGAGCGGAGTGATGAAGGAAGTCGCGAGTGGTCGGACTCCTTTAGCGCAATCGGTGGTAGCCCGAGTAGGCATCCGAAAGGAAAGAGACTCGCACCACGGTGGAGTCGATGACTTGGTCGATGCGAGGCAAGGAATGGGTCCTGGGGCATGCTTTGTTGAGACTCGTATAGTCAACACACATTCTCCATTGCCGTTCTTCTTTTTACAATGGTTGGCTAGCCACTCGGGGTGGCGCACCTCTTTCTGAACCCCGCCGCCAAGAGTTTGGCGATCTCTCCTATAACCTGCGCCTTTCCTCGTCGAGCGGCGCGGCGCGGCGGCCGGCTTTGAGCACAGTCGGACGCTCAAGGAGTGCTCGGCGACCTCCTTTGAATGCCCGGCATGTCGGAGGACCTCCATGCGAAGACATCTTTGTTAGTGCGGAGGAAGTCGACGAGCGCGCTTTCCTATTTGGCGGGGCGTGGCTCGACCCGACGGTCTTGGTCGGATCACGAGGATCGACCGTGACCTCCTTCGTGTCCTCGGCGGATTTGAAGGATCCCCCCCGATTTCTTGGATTCGAGGGCGGACTCGCGGCTTCCCTCCCGAGCTTGTTGAGTTCCGCGAGGCAACGATCGCTGAGGCGAGCTCGCACCGTTGCGCGCCATAGATTGAAGGCAAAATTGGAAAGACGATGCCGCGGTAATGACTCCATGCGGTCGGGCATCTTCACTTGAGGTAGGCGTGGCGGGGATCGCCATGAACTTGGCGAGCATGGCCTCCCCAGATGGCGTGGTAGGCGCCGGAAATCCACGACCTCGAAGGTGAGGGTCTCGGTGCGGAAGTTTCCGGCTCTCGAAGGTGACGGCGGTCGACTGCCCGAGCGGATGGGCTTGTTGGCGGGATGACGCCATGGAAAGGTGCCTTGCTTGGCCGGAGGCTTGAGCGCGGACCCCATAGCGCCGAACGCCTCAACGTAGAGGATGTTAAGGCGTTGCTTCGTCCATCAAGACCTTCGTGAGGCGCCGTTCGACGACGGGTCGACCACCGCCGGTACCTCCCGGTGTGGGGACGCGATCGGGTGATCGGTCGATCAAAGGTGATCGGGAACTCCGACCACCGAAGATATTGGGGACGCCCGTGCGACGGTGTGGACCTCGCGGAAGCGAGCTTGAGTCGACGCTTGTCGGCGTAGAGTGCCGTCCTCCGAAGATCATGAGGCGGCCGTCGGCTCGGGAACTCGTCGTCGCCTTCTTCTCCGCCGTTCGCGGGGCGCGGCGAGCTTCTTTCCTTTGCCGCGGCGTGGTGGGGACGCTAGAGATAGCGCCAGACTTCGCATCCGGTACTTGTGCTTGACGGAGAACCCATGGTTGGGCATGGGCCGTCCATCAATTTCTCGAAGTGGTGGGCGACGGTCGGCGCGCTGCCGCTGGCGGCGGTCGGCCGTGGCGACCACTTGGGTCTCACGGATCGCTTCCGTGCCGCTTTCGTTTGTCGGCGGTCGGGAGGAGACCAGTTTGGACGCCGGGCTCTGCTGGGCCTTTCCTCCCGAAAATAGCCCTCGGCCTCCTCGCCGAGGCGTGGTTGGTGGCGATGTCGAGGAGCTCCTTGGTGGTCTGGGCTTGAGGCGGCCCCACTTGTGCACCAAGGCCTTGCAGAGGTGCCAGATGAAGGCTCCCACGACACGGCGTCGGAGATGTCGGGAGCTCGTTGCCTTGGCGGGAAAACCTCCGGATGTAGTCCCGGAGAGTCTCCCGGCCGCGCTTGCACCTTCGAGTCCCAGAGTTACAGGCGCTTATAAGTGCCCCGAAGTTACCGACGAAGAGATTCTTCAAGTCACCCAGTTCTGACGCTTTTGGGCGGTACTCGAGCCGAGCTCGAGCCGAGTCCGCGAGTAGATGGGGAGGTCTTGGATGATGAAGAGATCATCTGTCGCTCCCCGGCCAAGACGCGAGCCGTAATCTTGAGCGGACACAGGTTGGTGGCCCCGGTGTACTTGGCAATGTTGGTAGGCGCTGGAATCGGGCGGGAAATCCGCTGGCGGATCCCTTGGCAAAAAGCCCGTGGTCGGGACCATCGGGGCTCGGCTGCGTAGTGGCGCTCACCATCCGCAACACGTGAGTGGCGGCGTCCTCGCCATCTTTCTTCGCGCCGAGGGTGGCGCGATGTCGAGGCATTACCGAGGCGCGCGCGCACCGGGTGCGTGAGGCACTGGGGTGGTTCATGGTGGGGTGCGGTCTTGCCGCACCCGGCCCGGCTCCATGGCGATGCGGGCCCGGTGGCGGAAGTAGCGCCGGTGTGGTAGGGCCGAGGCTGCATGTCTTTGCGACGGCCGCGCTCCACCGACCCGAAGGTTCTGGTAGGTAGCTCGGCCTCGGGTTTGCGGGCTCCGGAAGGCCTCGAGCAAGATTGCGGCCGCAGCCCACGTTTTGGCTGCGTGAGAGAAAAAGCGGGGCGCGGATTACGCCCCAACTTGTGGTGCTCTTGGCGCGCGCGCCGCGCGTCGCCCAAAGACTTGCGCGGGCTCGGGCTCGTCTGCTCGTGTTGGCTCGAGGCGGTCGAGCTCAGCCCTTCGCTCCTCGAGCTCTCCGCGTTGCCGTTGGAGCTCGGTGTGAGCGGTGAGCTGGCGCGTTCAAGGCCACTGGCTGGTATTCCCCCTCCTGTGCCTCAGGGCGCCGGACGGGGACCGTCGTAGCCGCGGTGGCTACGACCAAATCGGCTGTGCCCGCCACGTTGCACTCGCGAGAGTGCGCTGCGGCGGGATACTCGCGTCGAGTGGAGCCGTGGTCGAAGGGTCTTCCAAAGAACTCGTGGACGGAGGTTGGCATGTAGCCACCATCGCCACGCCATCGCGAGCCTACGGGGTGACATGGTCACCGCCGGGCCTCACGGAGTTTTCGCCGACCGCGCGGAGCACTCCTCGGGTTCGGCCGGGGCTGCAGGGCGCCAAGCCGAGCTTAGCGGTCGCCGGAGAGGACGCCCAAGCTCTCAGCGGGCGCCTGTCTTCCGGAGACGGCGGGGACGAGCGTGAGCCCTCCCGTCGGGGTGACGGCGAAGTCGAGGGAGCCGAGCGGATCCGGTTCCCTGCGCGATCATGCCGTCGCGATGGGTGGATACCATCGGAGATAAGCGGAATCGGAGATGGTGATGAAGACGCGAAGTCCCCTACAGCGCGCCAACCGCCGGCGCGGGAGCGGCAAGTAAATTTGTAAGTCTAGGGGTCGCGCGTTCCACTCCTGAATGGTTAGACTCGTGAGTCCAAGATGTATCTTGGTTGGTGAAGGTCCCTACTCGATTCGTGTGTGGTGATGTTGTATTACTCTTGGTACGGATGATCGCACAAAGTTTTACAAGCGAGAATGCCAATGGCTTAGCGAGATGGGTTTGATAGCGCTCTCTCCTTTCTTGTTCTTGCTCGTTGCCCCACGAATCGTTTAGCCTGCCTCCTTTTATACTGAAGGAAGGGGGTTACATCGAGAGTTAGGAGGAAGCGAGGTGACCTACGCTAGAGCTCCGGTCCTTCGTCACGTGGATGGTCGCCACCCGCCTTGCCCATGCCGGGTTGGTAGCCTTGGTGGTCGGGAGGTTAGGTATTTCGGAAGTAGCGTGCTTGCCCTCTGTGATCCTTGCGAATCTTGCCGACGCCGAGTGCGTGGCGTTGGTCTTTGCCTCGGGAGGGCGTGCGCTCGTCCAGACGTGGATCGGGTTGATGAAATTTGGAAGCTTTGTCTTCTGATCACGGATCTTCTTGGGAAGGAGCCACCGCCCTTGTATAGTCGCCCGATTGACCTTATTCGAGGGTGCGTGGCGGTAGGCGATGAGGACGACACGCGCACTCGGCGTTCGTCACCTTGGTTTGGTTGGAGTCGGAGATCCCGCCCGCCAAGAGGGGTCGGGGCGCCTGTCTGGTCGGATTCGCCTCGGCGGTCGGGAGCGGATGCCTTGCGCGGTCTCGCAGCGATTCGGTCGTGGCGGCGGGCGCTACTGTTAAGTGGAGATATGCTTGAGGCCGCCGGCTCGTCGCTTCGGGCTGTTGGGGTATCCTTTTTATTAGTATTCGTCAGGATGAGTTCGCCAGGTCATGAGGAAGCTTCAGGATCAAAGAATTGAATCGATTCTTACCGAGTCACGTGAATTCAAGTTTTTCCCCTTTTCGGGTTGGCTGACAAAATGGTGAGAGAAGGAGCTTCAAGCTCTGATATTTGGTTCTGGGGGGGGGGAATGAGGGAGAAGGGAGGCCTCAATGTGATGCGTAGTTGGTACTTATAGCTGGAGAAACGCACGTCCACAAGGTTTGAACTCGAGAGGAACTTGCGGCTGATTTTGGCGTTTCCAGTGATGTGGCGCACGTCTTCTTGCCGGCAAGGAAAAGACGCAAGGACGACAGGGCATGGCGCACAGCTCCCAAGGATGAATGTGGAGGCAATCAGTCGCTCGGGGTAGCGCGAATCGCACAAAGACGCTGCGGTGGCGAAGTCTCTCGTGCAGGCGGCTGAGAAGAACACGCGCGAGGAAAAGAGGGGAAGGGAAGAAGAGAGGCAGCGGCTGACAGGTGGGTCCCGGGGCCACAGGGCAGAGAGGGTGGCATTTTTCCGTTGCTGCCAGCAACTACTACAGAAAAGGGACGGGGCCCACATGGCAGTGAAAGGGGCGAGTCAGAGAGATAAGCATGGCGAGACAACTCCATATGAACATTAAAATGGCCATCAGATCAAGTGGGAAAATTGTGAAACTTTTTTACCTGTGTCTCCTGGTAGTTACTAATTCCCAGTAAAAATTTGAGGTTAAAATATATTACAATGAATTAATTAAAATTCTGACACTGTACATCCACCAAAATTTCCATTTCGGATTTTTATTTATTTAAAGGTTCAAAACTAATTATTTATTTTTGAAACTTTTATGAGGGGTTATATATAGATCAAGGATGTCTCTTTAAATTTATAAAGTCAAAATATAAATTTAATATTTTATAAAAATTCTGACATGAAGTTTTCTAGTTTTTGATTGTTTCTGTTTTTGAATTATTAGAGGGCTTTTCCGACATGATAAAATCCTGATATTTTTACCAGAGATAAAATATACCATGAGGGTGTTGTGGTAATTTTTCCAGATCCAGATAAACTTCTAATATTTTTCATTAATTCTGGCTTGTACTGTTTTTAGTCAAAAGAGGTGTCATAAATTTTATTTACCCATTTTTCTGTGCATAAAATTTTACATGTTGATTTTACTGACTTACCAGCATGGTATAGTTCCATGGTAATTTTTCCAAATTTTTATTTTTGCCATTTTAGCTTTTTACCATTATCCATTCCTTTAATTCTAGTTGATTGATTTTTCATTCAATACAAAATTCAAAGAAAATCCAAATAAATTCCATTCATGTCAAGAAAATCATAAATAATGATATTAAAATTCAAAATATTCATTTTCATTTTATTGCATTTTTCGGGATGTTACAGAAGTACACTAGGTGCAGTAGTACTCTTTGAGTAAGAAGAAGCATAGGCATCGCATAACTGTATGACAACCTTAGTAAATTCTTCAAGTTCAACTTTATACAACACCTGACCGTAAAACTTTTTCATGTAAAATTCTATACAATTTATCTTTCTCCTAGGGTCAAGAAAGCAAGCCACAGCAAGAGCAATATTTGACTTCTTCTAGTACTTTTCAAATTTAGCATGCATAGACAATACCATCTTACTAATAGTGGTATCATTGCTAGAACACCACTCGGAAATCAAAAACTTAATGTGACAAAAACTTGGATAAAACAGATTTACTGTTGGATATAAAGTACCAGAAAATAGCTCAGTAACATCATTGTATTTCTTTAAGTGCTTACAAAGTGTCAATGCCTTTTCCCATTAAGCATATGATGGAGCTATATTCTCATACCTACGGCGTTCCATGCACACAAGCCGCTCAAAAGCTTTCCTATAATATAAATCATCCCATAACATGAGATAAGTGAAATTCCACCTCGTTACAACATCTAATGAGACACCCCTCTTTGTATCCAACTGACATTGAGATGCACATTTCTGGAACTCCTCCTACTGTAATGGAGAACCCTTTACAACTGCTACGAATGATCGAATATGATGAACTGCAGATGCAATTTCTTGCAAACCATCTCTAGCAACAAGATTTAATATGTGATTACCACATCTCGCATGGAAGAACATCCCATTACATATTAGGGGACTCTGTGTTTTCAATTAAGCAATTACATCTTTAACACTCTTCATTTGCTGATGCATTGTCCAAAGTTAGAGAAAATAATTTCTTCTCAATATACCATCTCATAATGCTAGCAGTAAATGATTTAGATAGCTTAGCACCCGTGTGCCGACCTCCTACATGCATAAAATTGGTAATTCTTTTTTGAATGCACCAATTATCATCGATCCAATGAACAGTGACACATATATAATTTGTTTTGATTTGATGTCCACATATCCATAGTTAAGCTAAAGCGGCACTGAACCGTTTTAAAATATTCAAGCAATTTGTTCTTTTCTTCTACAAAGATATCCATTAGTTCCTTCCTAACAGTGGATTTGATGAACTCAACAAAATATTCATGCTCAACAATATTGAAAGGGTACTCATGCATGATTATTGCCATATAAAATTTTCTCAAGTTGGCTTCTTGGTCATAATTGTAAGGCTCAACCTCACTTGTACCATCCTCATGATTCTTTTCTAGTTTGAGCTGCTGTTGGCTTGGCTTCAAGCTATGTTTGTTCCTCAAATGGTTCCAGAAGACCTTTGTGCCATTGGCACTCTCGCATCTAGCTGTGTAAACACAACACTTGCATTTGGCCCATTGTTGAACAACCTTCTTGCCTTCCTCCATAGATGTCACTGAATACTTGGTGTAGTACTCCCAGACAGGTGATATGGTCTTCTTCTGTTTCTTTACTTGAGGGTCATCATCTAGCTCTTCAACATGCACAACGGCAGTAGGATTTGTATCTCCTATGCTACTAGGCCCACTACCCACAGTTGGGACAGTATGACTTGGCATTGTGGATGATACACTTGCACTTGTACTTGATGCAGATGCCATGTTCTTCCTAGTGTAGACAAAGTAACAAACCATTGGGAATATCATTGGGAATATACATACAGATACATGAATTAGCATGCAGAGATTTAAGGGAAAACTAATTAGTAAAAGAGAACTATTGTATCAGAGTACGCTCTTGCCAACAGATTGACTCACACATCAAGTATCTACACGTTTCATGTAACTATATGATAAATGTAAATTGAAATCTTTGTGAGGATGTACTTAGGTGGCGTTTGGTTGGGTGGATGGGATATGGCCATCCATGGATTTGAAGTCATCCATTTGTTTGGATGAGTGGAAGGATGGGATATGGTCATCTAGTTTTTTAGAATATTCCCTCAAGATGCTGGATAGAGCTATTAAAAAAAAGGCCGAACATGCTCATCCAATTTGTTACATGAAGAAGTATACTCGGTCAAATTCAAATTTCGCAGAGGTGTACTCGGTCAAATTATGATCAAAATTTGTTTGAAAATTCAAATTTTGGTCAAATTTTATTCAAAAAATTTAGACCGAAATTTAAAATCTTGATTACAACTAGAACATCCATTCAACCAAACAAAAAATTGACTCATCCTATCCATTCTCATCCATCCAACCAAAAAACAAATTGACTCATCCCTATCCACCCAACCAAACAACACCAGGATGGCTCCATCCTATCTAGATTGGATAGCCATATCTCATCCAACCCCATCCAGTCAACCAAACGTACTCTTAGAGAGGAACTGTGGACCTTTGGAAAGAACCAGCTGATGTACTTACAGAGGAACCACTAACACTACTACTAGAAGTGGATGAAAGATTACCATATGCTACCCCGCCTTTATTCATTTTTCGGCAAATCATACTTAAAATTTTGTTTGCAACTTGATGGACGGGATTTTTATTGCAAAGAACAGAAAGGGTAGAGGCTATGCAAGCTTGATTTTGAAAATACCAAGCCCTTAACTTGGGGAAAGAATCAATATAAACTGGCTGAGTTGGAACCTCGTTGAATGAGCCCATATTGTTGCTAGAGTTACTAGTTGTAGCAGATGAATTTGGGAACTCGATGCGGCTATTGCGCATTAACAACAAATAGTCCAGACTAAGTTCCAACCTTACTGAGCCTCCACGACCAGCAAGACAGTATTCTTGAGGGGGTTTGTAAAATTTCCACCATCGAAGAAGACAGAGAAAGGCACAAGAGAAGACAGTCTCTTGAGGGGCAGCCGTCGACCGGGGACTCGGGGAGGGGTGGGGGAGCAACCGCCAGCGCCTGGAGGGAGCAGTCGTGGGGAGTGGGAACTGGATTGGGGGAGCGGTCACCGGCACCTGGAGGGAGCAACCGCCAGGAGCAGCCGCTTAGACCTGATTGGGGGGGGGGAGCAGCGGCCGATCGACTCGGGAGTCTCGGAACTGACCGAGAGTCCAAGAGGACCAAGACCAACTGATAAAATTAGGGTTACACATATTGGCTTTGGGCTGTCCGCCTGGCCCAATAGAATCCGGATATCCGAATAGGACTACTATCCGATATCCGGACCCCGTCTCAGTTTTTTCGGATATTAGGTGCTCCGAATCCGATCCCGGATCTAAATTTAAATATCCGGATCCCGTTCCGGATCCGGCCGAATAGTTAAATCTGATCCCGAATCCGATCTCGATCGGATCCATTCCCGGATCGGGCGGAGAAAAATCCAACCCGTTTTCACCCTTAAATATACATGCATGGCCACATAGCCCATGGACTTGCCAGCCAATCGAGGATTTAAGGGTGCGAAGTGAAATTTCACAGCAAGATTAGGGTTCCTGTTGCAATTCACTCTTAACAAAGCAGTTACTGCACAATTAAAATAGCTAATGTCGGTTCAAGGTTAGTTCGTCGACCTTATTATGAGCCGGTTGGCTATTGTTGCAAACTAAGCTTAAGGTGCTTGCATTGCACGACGGGAAAGCCCAGCAGATCTGGATATTGTTATCGTACCCTTGCCTTGAAAAAAAAAGAACTGGTATTATCAGCTGGAAATTGGAGAATAAAAAAATGGAACTTGATGCGGCATATGAGACTAAAGTCTCTCTTTTAATCGGCTCTTGGCCCATGCCACCATGGATGGCAGACAAACGAACAAGGTCTCGATGTTGGGCAGACAAGCCTTCTTGGATGGGCCAGAAGTAGACAAACCTCAAAGTCAGTTTGTAACTTTGATTTTTTTTATGCTAGACAAGAGTGGATGTAACACCCTCAGCTTTCAAAGTAAAATTAAAAACAATTATATTCGCATTTTAGGATATTTTGAAGATTTTATGCATATTTTCTGAAAATTTTAAAACCTTTTGTAATGTTCATAAATTAATAAGCATTTATCCTGAAAAAATAAAAGCGGTTAAGAATGTGAAAATAATTTATTTGGGTACCAGATACTCTAAAGTTCATATGCTAATTTGTTTGAAATTTTCCAAAGTCATTATTCTTCTTGAGGTACAGTAGCAAGGATTCAAATTTCGTTTTTGGATGAAATCTCGCTGGTGACCGAAATCCGAAATCTCACTGAGATCTTGGAATTTTGGGTAAATCTCGGACGAAATTCAAATCCGGTTTTATTTCTACTGGAAAAAAATGAAATTTCGGGCGAAATTCCCGAAATCTCAGTGAGATTTGCCGAATTTCGGTAAATTTGCACCAAGTGAAAAATGACTCAAACGATTTTAAAAACTTTTCAACTTTTTTGTGCAGATTACTGACACATAAATTATATTACCATAAAAATTTTAGATGATTATAAAATTTTAGAAAAATTTTAAAAATAAAACATTGCTACTGTTCTGATAAAACGCTGACCGGCAAGTTTGAACCGAATGAAAATAGAAAAAACCATGTTAGAAAATTTCTAAATTATTTTGGCATGGTTATGATGCATAAATAATTTTCCCATAAAATTTTCAATTGATGATCAAGCTTCATGAAGTTTTGAAAATTCGGATAGTGCTACTGTCCTGATAAAAATCTTACCGCAAAATTCAACCAAATGAAAAGTAGTTCTAACCATATTATAAAATTTTGAAACTTTTTGTGTGTGGTACTGATGTATCATTAATGTGTTTGTAAAATTTTCATATGATTATCAAACTTCAAGAAGTTTTTAAAATTCTGACAGTGCTACATCATGATAAAACCCTGATGATCAATACATAGATTTGCTTTAGCAATAAAAAATGGTTTAAAATTTTTGAAAATTTTACATAAGCGTGCTAAGGAAATTATTAATATCTCAAAGAAAATTGAATCATGATCACACTCCAGTGAATTTATAACATTCTTACAATGGCACTGTACCATTTATGTTCTTTCTGTTTTTGATTTTTGAAATATAACAAATGAAGTTCAATACTTACATAGATTTGATTGAGCAAACAAAAAAGTTTAAATTTTTTTAAAATTTTATATAATGTTACTGAGGCAATTATTAATCTCTCATAAAAATATTGGATCATGATCACACTCGAGAAAATTTGTAAAATTCTGACAAGGTTACTGTCCCAATTATGTTCATTCTATTTTTGATTTTTTAATGATAACAAATAAAATTCAATTATCAAGCTTGTATAATTCTACACTACTAAATATAGTACCATAAATTTTTTAGATAATTATCAAGCTTGTATAATTTTATAAAAATCTGATAGTTTTTCTGCCAAAATTTTCATACGTCTCAAAAATTCTGTTTTTCAACAAATTTTTATGGAAGATAACTTTCTTAAAGGTTATTGGACCAAATCCGGCCATAAAAAGTAAAAAATTGGTTAAAAACCCGAGATTTCGGCGAGATTTGGTGAAATCTCATTGAAATTTTCCGAGAGATTGTAGCAATTTAAATTTTTTTACCTGGTCGGTATTTTGGATCTCGTCCTCGACCAGAATCTGAAGTCTCGACCGAGATTTCGGCGGTTTTTTGAACTATGTACGGTAGCCAGCCGACCTCAGCGCTAATGTCGGCGTTTCGAGCACCGGCAAGTAAATTTGTAAGTCTAAGGGGTCGCGCGTTCCACTCCCTGAATGGTTAGACTCAGAAGTCCAAGATGTATCTTGGTTCGCGAAGATCCCTACCCGATTCGTGTGGTGGCGTTGTATTCTATTTAGCACTGATGACTGCTCAAGGTTTACAAGCGAGAGTGCCAATGACTTAGCGAGATGGGTTCGATGGCGCTCTTTGTCCTGTTGTCCCCGTTCTACGGAGCTCCCGCCTCCTTTTATACGAAAGGAAGGCGGTTACATCGAATTGGGAGAGGACGAGGCGACCTACACTAGGAGCTTTGGTCCTTCGCTCACTGACCGATCAACGCCGTCTTGCCCATCTTGGGTCGGTAGCTTAGTTGGTCGGCGGTTAGGTACTTCTCGGAAGCGGCGTACGCCTCTGCGAACTTTGCGGTGTTGACGTTGCTGCGCTGGCGTGGCGCGCCTCGGGAGAGGCGTGTCTTCGTCATTGTATGTGACCGGTGATGGGATCGGGAGCATGACTTCGTCGATCATTTAAACCTTCCGGGAAGGAGCCACCGCCTTGTATAGTCACTTTGATTGACCCGTTCGTGGGGTGCGTGGCGGTCGTCTGGTAGAGGCTTCAAACGTGACCCTTGGCGGGAGTGATCTTGGCACGATCGAGTCGAGGATTCGACTCCGCGAGGGTCGGGAGCCTGCTGGTTGGAGCCGGGGCCGTCTCATTGAGGAGGTCGGGAGCTTAGCTCGGTCGGAGACATTCCCCTTGGTCGGTCGGGAAGGGAAGTCCCATGTGGCTTTGCAGGTACTTCGGTCGGTAGTGGGCCGGAAGCGGTCTGTTGGGCTTGAGCTGTGTTTGAGGCCGCTGGCTGGTCGCCTTGGGCCGTTGGGGTACCCCTTTTATTAGTATTCGTCAGCTAAACTACAGCAGGACAGTGATTGCTACAGTACTTTATAAAAAAAAGTCCACAAAAGAATTGTTTTTTATACAAGAAAATATGTTTTTTATAAATTAAAACTTGTTAGATGTTTTTTGTTTATTTTTTTTAGAGTTATTTCCAAAAAATATTTCTTCTCTCTGATAAAATCTCTGCTTATCTCAATAATTCTTTTCGTCCACAGCAACACACGGGCCTATTACGCATCTAGATCTTTTGATTTCTCATTCAATTTGTTACCCCTCGCAGAGGCACAACGAAATCGATCCATCGTCGCCAACTTCGTCCGCTAGCTCCGCTGTGACATTTCTCACCTGTTGGTGAGGTTCAATTCAATTGTTTACAATAGTATTCTCTTCTCAACACACAAGTATCCCAATTTCAGTTTTTTGCTGCCATGTAGCCGAGTCGTTTTTGACCTCCATGCGTCGTTGCTACTTGCCGTCATAGAACTGCTTATCCACTGGCCCACTGCCATTGTCCTCACCAGTAATCTCTTTGTGGCCCTATGATTAGTGACGAAGTCAGGATAAAAATAGAAAAAAATAGAAGATGAGCTCAAAGCCTCAAATGACTAAACTAAATTGAGACACATGGTAAATATAGTCTTGTGCAATTAAATTCATACATAAACAAAAGAAAAGAATGTATATACCTCTAGAGTCACTATTGTCAACAGTCAACACCGGCAGTCGACCTCCTCCCTTTGTCTCCCTCCAGTGTCTCCCCTTATCAGATCCACTCCAGTCTCCTTGCCTCCTCTATTAGTTATGTTGTCTGCCTATCTCCGGTAGTCTTGTCCGTTGTCGGGCAATGCTCACTCGGCCACCAAGCCCTTGCCTCCTCGCGCAACCACCCTAGGCCTGGTAGCCGGCTCCTCATCTCATGTCCACCAACCGTTGCGGTGCCGCCCTGGGCAGAGGCTCCTTGCGTTCGCCGACCAACGCCCCCAGGCCAGCATCCTTGTGCCACCGGCTAGGCACCGACTCGACGACTCATGCTTCGCCGTAGGCTATCGCCGCCCCACCGCAAGGGCGCATCTAGAAAAATCACACTAACTTTACTTGGTTTTATAGAATAATCTTGTGTATATATAGTGTACTACCATTGGCTATGCAAAAAGGTCATCAGGGTTACGTGATCCCAGCCAATACTCTTGGTTTCGCCCCTGCCCCACTGCCTAAGATTTCTTCCTCACTAAGCTAGGTATGCTCTTGATTGGGATTTAGCATTTATGGAACGTGGGGTGGTTTGGATCCATAGATTTTAGGCACAATTGGACATTGTGGCCTTCGACAGCACTCCATAATAGAGAGACCTACATACTTGAGCTCAAATTATATCTATCTTAAGCCACGAAGGGAACCAGCGCGCCACCTCATTTTTTTGCGAAAAAACCCTCTGAGAATTCTAAAATCGTAGGTAGGTCCTTCCACCGATTATTTTGCAAAAAGGCCCCGTGGTTCCATAAATCCGCGGAGGGGTCCTCCACGGTAAACTGAAATTACAGATAGGTCCTTATAATTACGGATAGGCCCTTAGCCATTTTTCAGGATTTTTCTAGAAAGGGCCCATGGTTTCGTATATTCGCGGACAGGTTCTCCACCATTGTTTTTGCAATCGCGGATAGTGTAAGGACCAAGTTGGCCTAGAGGGGGGTTGAATAGACAACTTTAAATTTTTTTAATTATTACGAAAAACTTTTCTCAATAAAAAGCAAAAACGGAAGCAATTAGTATAGAAGTTCAGAACAACACTTGTTCAAGAAAACTTTGTAAGAAAGGGAATATTGAATGAGAAACTATAAGAGAATAATGAGCAATAAAACTACAAACACAGGAGAACACAATGATTTTCCACCGAGGTTCAGAGATCACTCCTACGTCCCCGTTAGAGCACTTCCTCAGAAGTATTGCTCCACCAAACAACCAATCTCAATAGCTTTTGGTTTTCACTATCTTTACTCTTTCACTACTCCAGTGAGGTGAGTCTCAACCTTTCACAGTAATGGTGGCATTCCACAATCACTGTTGGATAGGTCGCACCAACAACTTCTCCAACCGTCTAGGAACAGCTAGTTCAAAGAGTAATAGACTATCCACAAGCCTTGTCTCTTGGTTCAGTAGCTAGATGCAAGCTAGACTTAGCTTGGAGCAAGCACTCTAAATGTTCAGAATGAATGTTTGTGATTTCTGAGTTGAAGCTCAAACTCTTGATGAAAATGAGGCTCACGAATTCTAAAGATCAAGAGTTGTATATGATTTGTATGATGTCAAGGATGTTCAGGATATCAAAGAATGTAAATGTGCAAAGCTATCTATTGTTTGAGAACCCAGGCATGCTATATATAGACCCTGAACAGAGATAACCGTTGCACCTGTCATTTGCCCGTTGGGGGTTGGTAGGTTAGATGGGGTAAGTCAACTACTATCCTTTTGCAAGAATTCTATGGTGTATGAACCATAAGTCAAACACGTCGGACCGGAAATTTTAGTCCAGGGTACATAGTATTGTGAAGCATTGTTGAACTCAGAGAGACCCATTTACGCCGGACCGAAAATATTGGTCCGTCGTACACATGCATTGCTTGATTTTGATATCAGCAAGAGAATGCTTGCGCCGGACCAAAAAAGTTGGTCCGGAGTACACATGTTTTTGTTTCTTTTGAGTACCAGCAAATAGAGTTTGCGCCGGACCAAAAAAGTTGGTCCTGTGTACATGGGTAAACGGCTGGTTTTATCAGAGTGAAACAAGTTTGCGCCGGACTGGAAAAATTGGTCCGACGTACACAAGGAATTCTGGTCTGCATCAGACTTTATATTTCTGGTTAAAATAAATTCTAACACAGACTAGAATTGTATTTAGAGTGAAAATATAACTTATACCGGACTAAATTAAAGAAAGAATTCAGATTGGTCCGACGAAGACAGTTATACTTGGTTGAAAAGAATCAAAGAAGAATTCTTAACGCCGGACTGAAAAAGTTGGTCCAGCGTACATGGAGTACGCTTGGTGAAGATAATTCTCAGCGCCGGACCGAAAATATATGTCCGGTGTACATGTTGTACGCTCGGTTAGAATTTTGAACTTAGGATCTTTGAGCGCCTGTGTAAAAAGAAGTTTGGTCCAGAGAGAATTGTTTTGGCTATCAAGATAAAGCTCTGGATTTTTGAGTGAGAAATATATGCTCCAAGTAATCTTAGTGATTTTGCATATGAACCAAGATCATTTCTTATGTATAATCCCTCTTAATAGTACGGTGATTTTAACTATATGACTTGAATCAACTCCCAAGCCAAAACTAGAAAAACATCTTAGCCTTGATCATCAAATCTGACTATTTTCAGTTTACACTGAGTATCCTTTTTAGTTAGTCATCAACACCAAAACCTATATAATAAGCATAATTTACACAAATAGGGAGCCTAGATGCTCTCAGATAGGTCCTTCGCTCTTTTTTTTATTTTTTTTCCAAAAAGGGCCCCTAGTTTCGTATATTCGCAGACAGGTCATCCACCGTTTTTTTCAATCGCATATAGGTCCTTCCACTTTTTTTCCACCGGTTTTTTTTTTGCACAAAGAGCCCCGTTGTTGTTACGTACGTTCGTCGATGGCTTCTAGCCAGCTGATTTAAAAAAAACACCACCGAGAAAACCGAAATTTCCTCTCTCTTTTTTTGCAAAAAAGAAACTCAGCTTAGATTTTTTTCGCATGGCGCGATATCGCGTGTGGTTTTACCTAGTAATAGTTAATTTCGGCAAGTAGTAGTTAGGCTGATTAGCACAGATATGGACATGATTACTTATTTTATTTCCCATGCTTAGTTATTACTGACAATAAACAAACAGACGTCGATCCACGTACACCTCGTCAGGAAGCCTTCGGAAATATGTGGAGCGCACACGTACGTCTTGCACTAATCATGAGCCGAAATGGTCAAGCCACTCAGGCCGAGTGCTTATTGCAAGTCTGCAATCGATAGGCGTTCGCATTTTAGACCTAATTACTCGTCCATAAATTAATAGTGCTTTCCACATCGACCTTTCGATCGATCGCCATCTCCCTCCTCTCTCTGGCTGCTCACCTTTTGTTAAGTTTTTCACAAGCGGCAAACCGCGCGTTCATGTCACCTCCACCCACTTGTAAAGCTCTCACCCTAATTGCACCTAACTTATCCTCTCTCTCTCTCTACCCTTATCCATTTATTGCTTCTTTGATCGAAGCAAAAAAGGGAAAGCTATAAAGATGGCGAGAAACGTGCAGCCTGATCGCGATCAGAAGACAAACGACTCGTGTGGGACTGCGGCAGCGCGCTCTACGACCCCTACGAGCTCACCGCCTTCAAGCACAAGCTCGACGCCGTCGTGCTTGCCTTCCCGTCGCTCTCCATGCCGCACCTGCCCGACGCCACCCAGACGCCGGCCGCCGGCAAGCCAGCGGTCCGCAGGAGACGGCTGCCCGCGCTACTCCGGAGGTTGTTCTCCAAGGTGCTCCGGCTGCGGTTCCCGGCGTCGGCGCGGGGGGCGCGATATGACCGGTACCGGGCGTCAGGTGGCTGCAGCCACGGCAACAGCGCCACGGGATCGCCGTGGTCCGGCGCGCTGACGTCCATCCCGGAGGAGAGCGCCAGCCCGGACAAGGGGTCCCCGGTCGACGCCGGACCGAGCGCTCTGCGCAAGCCGCAGTCGGAGCGTTTCATCGGCAGCAAGACCGCGTCATCCGTGGTACAATTCGAGGTCGTCTTGTAGTTAGGTATCACGAGTCAGATACTTCATACCTGTATTATGTATACTGCAGAATATGTACTATGCATGAAGTGAATTTTATGTTACTTTAAAGGCTCAATAACATCTACGTCCATGATTTTTTATATTTTTTTAAACATTGCATAACGCTGAAATCGCTAACGGGACGCCGGCCGGTTCCATGGAGATGAGCGAAATTTCCTATAATCTATATGCAGCGTTCGTGTAAACGGCTTTGCCGGCGCTCAGACGTACGATGGGAGTACGGTCAACCAGATCAGCGTAACAATTTTATATAATATATTTAATAATTTTTGCATATATGTACAAAATTACAAAGTATATGTTGCAAAATCGAAAAAACATTTAAAAATTCTTACGAACATATTCAACAAACCTTGAGTAGTAATAGAGAGTATAAGACTTCGATATGTTTGAAAAGTAATGTAGAAATCCCAAAACGATTGAATCTAATAAAAAAAAAGAAGTTACACTGTTGCAACATTCTAAAAATGTAGATGCAGCAATCAACAATATTGTTTGCAACATTTCCTTCAAGCATTCCTTTCAAGCATTTGGGCTTCTTTGTCTGGATACTCTACGAACCTTCAATCCCCAGACAATCCGAGAGATGATCTTATACTACCCTGTATTTGAGGGTTCCTCAATGGGAGGGTTTCGATCACCTCGTCCTTGTGCCACAGCTAGCCTAACCCACCAGAGGTACAAGATGTAGATCAACAGTATAATGAAGCAAACAACAGAAAATAAAAGGAAAGCAGAAGCATCAATTCTTCGATAATTCACGGAATCGTGAACAGTGGAGACAGGTCCAATACTATTTGTTGCGTCAGGATGGCCGAGCAGTAGCAATATCCTATTCTCTACTCTTCACGAACGGTTTTAGAAGCCCGACCGTCAAAGATAATATCTGTAATATTGTTTGTGTGTCTATACTGCCTTCTCTTGTAACCTGAAAGTAGACTAGCAGAGGTAGTCAAGGAAGCATGGTCGAGTCGAGTCGAGCGAGGTGTCCTATTTTTTTGTTTTTCCATGGGACGTCAGCGGTCAGGGCCCATTGTTAGCCTATCTGGTGGACCACAGAACGGCCCATCTAAAGCCCCTCCTCCCCTCTCGTCTCGCCTGACCTCGCCGGGCGCCGCTCCCACGTTCTCGCCCGGCGCTGCGTCCATCACCGTAGCCTCCGACTGCCGTGGCTAACCCGGAGGCCAGAGCCGTCAACTACACGAGGCCCTAGAGAATAAGCAGATCCCTCCTGGGATGTCGAGCCAAGAGAAGCCCACCCACCACGCCGTCGCCGTCGCCGTCGCCGCCCGGGCCCGCGGGGGCCGGCGGGTACCCCAACCCGCCGGATGCGGCGATCCCCGACGAGGCGACGCTGCGGAAGCAGTGGCGGTTCGCGGTGCGGCAGTACAGTCGGTGGTACTCCCATGCCTGGGGCACCGCCATCCTCGCCGGCGCCGCCTTCTTCGCCCTCGGCTGGCTCGTCAAGGGATCCAACCCCCTCCCGTCCCGCGTCGAACCCCACGCCCCCAGCGACGCCAACGCGAACAAGGAGAGGTCACTGGTGAGAGTGACCGATTCTTGCCCAGTTCTTGATTTTTTTAAAAAAAAAGAAAATCGAGTTTGAGTTGTTCTTCATCTTTTGGTGTGTGTGTCTATATATATAAAACTAGTTTCGATAAGATTGGACTGGTAAAGAGCGAAATTTGGGTGTTAGGGTGTGTAATAGAGAAGAATGGGGTGCTAGTTCTTGCCTGTTAGTGTAACTTTTCTTCTTCTTTTTTTATCCAATAACTTCATTCTTTCTTCTCATAGAATTAGTTTGATCGAGAATGAAAGATACTAGAGCAAGATGTGGACCTTGTTTGTAGTATTTAAGGCTTTGATGTGCTTAAATGGGCGAAAGGAGGAGGGAGTGTAGGCCGCTAGGCCTGTTGTCCAAGTTCTTGATGCTTTAAGACATTTGATTAGATAATGCTTCAATATTGTGCTTTTGTTTGTGACAGAAAGTTATGTCATGTTTTTTTAGGTTTAACAAAAATAAACAAATCGTGAAATCAGGCATTAATTAGTTTTTAAACATTTTAAGTGAATAGGATAGGTGACAGTTGGGAAATCTGCACTAGCTCCATCATTATATTAGGAGTCTTTTTATATTGGTATGAGAGCAAGGTTTTTCATCATTGAAAGATTAAAATATCTAAATTTAGAAGTTAATACTGGTAACTTAATTAAAACCAAAGACAATAATAATATTAGGTGCCGCTTGAATAATTCAAAAGAACATATCTGGCATACTTCTCATAGTCAATTAATTTAATTGTTGACCTGTTATATAATTTCTACATAACTTGGGATAAGAGACAAGACGACTTGGACTTAAAGTTTGAAAAATTTGTGAAAGATTGTAAGCATCTAGCAAAACAAAATTTGCTAATAACTGGTAATATATCTTTAGTACTTCAATTACTAAAAGAAGAAAGGTGTGAGAATACAAAAATAAATCAAAATATTGACTACATCAAAGGTGAGATAGCTCTGTTATATAGAAAAATTGAATCATTTGAAAATATAGAAAACTCTCCAATCAAAAGAGAAATTATAAATTTGTTACAAAGGACAAAGGAATTAGAGCAAAGAATTTTTCAAATTAATAAGTTGGTAGAAGAGGTAAAAAATTTGGTACTCCTATAATATATGACAGGATACGACCAAGCATTAAAAGAAACAGAAAAAAACTTGATTCATCCTGTTTTTCTAATTACGAATCACCAAAAGAAGATTCTAAGGTTATAATAAGACAGAATAATACTATCCTTCAACTCCTAATTCAAATCCTAGATACGTTAAAAAGCAAAGAAAATTGTAAAGAAATAGTGTTGGCCTCATCAGGACTAGTAACATCCGCCAGAGCTATAAACTCACAAAGATGGATATATCTAAAAGCTTCACCAGAAGAGACAACAAGCTCCAATTAGTCACCTAGAAAAGACAACAAGCTCCAATTAGTCACTAAAGATGTAAGACCTTTAACTTTAATGGATAGATTAAAAAGAAAACAAAAAGACATAGATAACCTAGAAGATGTTATTTATTTAGAAAGAGATCTAGAAAGATATGAAAGAGACACATTAAGAAAAATAAAACCACATCAAATATATCAACTAGGAATATTTACACCAAGGACTTTATATCATAGGAATAAAAGGTATGATAAGAAAGAAATTAGGAACCAAAGTTCTTATAACACTATTAGACAAGAGATGTGATACAATAAATAAAGCAGCATTAGGATTTTTGGAAGGTGATATGAATGAAAATAAGTTAATAACCTATATAGCACCAGATATGATGATGCCAATTAAAGAATTTGTGGAGAAAATGAGTTTTGGATTTCAAACAAAAGGACATGAAGATTTTAAAGGGACAAATTTATTGGTAAGCATGGAATTTGTAGGAAGACTAAGTAACAAAAGCAGAACAAAATATAAAGTAAATGTAGATGATGTAATAGAAAGTATGCAGTCTAAAGGAATAAATTTTATGAGCCCATTAAAAATTAGGTCTAAAGAAAGAGCAGGTGAAGAATGGAATATAAGTGAGCTTGTGGAAAGTAAGACTATAAAACAACCTAAAGATCACATAAGTTATCAAGATAACAAAGAAGGAACTAAAATTAGGTTTTTAGATTATAGAGCAAGAGCAACATATGACTTAGACTCATTAGTATCTAAACAAGATATAGAAGAAAATAGAAGGCACAATGTTTCAGAATTCATGGAAAAATTAGACATAGAATCCGAAATAAAATATTGTAAGAATAAATCAGAACAAATATATGATGAATATAACAAAACCATGAGCCATGAATGGCCTGCATTGAGAGATAAAGAATTATATTTTCACAGAGAATTATCAAGATTAAGAAAGTCAAAAAAGATAAAGAGATAGCCCAAAATAATATAGAAAGAAAGGAACAATTGAATAATAACAAGGTAATAGAAAATACTGATGATAATAAAAATAAAACAAAACAAATAGAAGAAGAAACTAGTATAAGTGAAGAAAAATATTGGGAATAAAATGAAAAACTATATTTAGCGAGTTATGAAGAAGAAGATAAGTTAATAAATGAAACACATAACGAAGCTGAATTAATGGATCCTTTAGAAGAATATGATAGTTTTATAGAATCTTTGGACGAAGTTGGATTCCACAATTTAGATAATGCAATGGAAGCTATGGACATATAATTAGATGGAAGAAAGAAACGAAGATATGGTGAAAGTTCTGTAAAAAAAATGAAGGAGAAAGAGAAAGACAATCAAGAATTCCAGGATGATGGCCTCCAGAAAAGAAGAATATACATATAACTATATACCAGGATAGTATAGACATATGGGAACTAAAGGTAGAGAATTTGAAAAAGCTGTACAATTTCAAAACCATAAAAATGATGGAGCAACATTAAATCTAGCAGCTCATGACCCAAGAGGTTGGCCAAATATTATAAGTATATGGAAAGGATTGATAGTTCAAAAATATATGCAAAATCAACATAGTATAGGAAATAAGGTAGAAGATATGATAACATATTTGGAAACATTTCTGGGATAATCAGTAAAAGTCTTATGGGAACAATGGGTAGAAGGTAATCCCAATGACTACGAGTTATTAAAAAGGGCAGGAAATAATCCTAATAATTTTGCAAATATAACCTCAAACATTATAATAGCAAAAGATTCAGAGTTAGGATGTACTACACTACAAAATGAAAGGTCGAGAGAAATTGAAAAATTAACAATAACCAGTTGGAAAGACATGAAGCAATTTTCACAATATTATTTATACAATGCAGCTACAGCTAAGCAAAGATATAATAAAGGAGTTGTTGAAAGGTATTTCAATAAGTTATCAGACCCATTAGGAAGTATGATATTTGAGGAATATAAAAAAGAAACTGAAGGAGCAGTCATAAATAATTCTCAAGTTATAACATTTGTTTGCAAGCAATTATGAAAAATATGCACAAGTATACAAGCTCAAAGGTCAGTGAAACATTCTGATTATATTTTTTGCAATAAAATAGTGCAAATCCCTTTGACATATGGAGAGGAAAAGGTAAAAAGAAGTTTTATAAATCACCAAATATGAGCAGAAATCCTATAAGGACAAAAAGAAGATATTTCCTTAGAAGGTCAGATAATAAAGCCCCATTTTTACATAAACGAAATGTAAGAAGATATGACTCTAGAAAAAATTATGATAAAACATGTAGATGTTTCATATGTAATTCACTTGACCATTTAAGCAAAACATGTCCAAATAAAGATCAGAAGAGATATTCTAGCAAATATGAAGAACTAGAAAGAGTCCCAATAATAGATAGTGTCACTGAAAATATATTAGTATGTGATAATGAAATTAAAGATGATGAATCCATATACTCAATTATAGAAACGGATGAAATAGAAAATATCGAAGAAGCTGAGTCCAGTGAAGATGAAATATATTTAATTAATGACTTAGTAGGATTAAAAATAGAAATGATAGATCAAACGAATTGTGAACATGATTGGGTTAGAGGGAAAGGAGATTACAATATAAAATGTGCATACTGTAAATATTGCCCTAGCTAAGAAAATAGAGCCACATGTAAAGTATGTTTAAAACAAGTATGCTTAGAATATTTAAAAACACAGACAAAAATGGAGAAAAGAGATAGAATTAGAAACCGATGAAAAAATTATGTCTAGTAGAGTAAGAACATTAGAAAATGTAGTTAACAAACTAGAATTAGAAATTGAAGAAATCAAAAAGAAAGAAATAAGTGAGTTGCTAGATAATAAAAAAGAAGATAATACCGCATTTAAAGAACAAACATTAACATTAAAAGATGATAAGAACCAAAAAATACTTCAATTGAGAGAAGCAATAACTAGTTTTGGAAATAAATACATTATTAAATTACCATTTAAAGAAATATTAGGAATAAGAATACCAGTAAAAATAAAATTAAAACCAAATATTACTTACAAAGTACTAGCATTAATAGATACTGGTTGCACAAAGAACATAATTCATGATAAATATTTCATAAGATGCCCTGAAATGGTCCATACTATAGACAATGATAAAGCACAAATATCAATTGATATGTCAGGAATAAGAAAGGTTCACAATCAATTAGCATATAATCTTGAACTATATATAAATGGCACTTAAGTATATAATAGATGAAATTACAATAAGAGATTTATCTATGATTAATGATGAAATAATCATAGGGCTAAGTTTTTTACAACAATCAATCCAAACTACAATTATACATGAACAAGGTATTACATTTATTCTATATCAAGACGATATTCCGTACATTTCAGAGGTGCCAAAGCGTGATGGTACAACAACAATTGCCACTGCTGTCGTCGCAAATATCGACGTCAGCCATCCTCCCGTAATAGACACGAATATAGAAGAATTTTATACAACAAATTCCTATGTAGAATGCATAGGATTACAATCATTTGTACCAAATTGGTATAGAGATAAAATCAAAAGAAGACATACAAAAAATAATTCAAAGGTTAGTAGATATCCAAATAATCGGAGAAATACCTTTAAAACATTGGGAAAGAAATGCGGTAGTATGTAAAATAGATATCATAAACCCATAATACATAATTAAAACAAGCCCAATAGAAGCCTCACCAAAAGATATAGAGGATTTTAAAATGCATATAGAAGATTTGTTAAAATTAGGAGCAATAAGAGAAAGCAAAAGCCTACATAGGTCAGCAGCTTTTATAGTAAGAAATCATTTAGAAATAATAAGGGGAATATCAAGAATGGTCATAAATTATAAGAGATTAAATGATAATACAGTAGATGATGATTACAACATCCCAAATAAACAAGAATGAATAAATAGAATACAAGGAAATAAATATTTCTCAAAATTTGATTTAAAATCTAGCTTTTGGCGAGTTACAATGGCAGAGGAATCCATAAAATGGACAACATTCACATGTCCTCAAGGGCATTTTGAATGGCTTGTAATGCACTTTGGATTAAAAAATGCACCCGCTATATTCCAAAGAAAAATGCAAAAAAAAAAATAACGAAAATCAAGAATTTATGCTAGTATATATTGATGATGTTTTAATTTTTTCAAAAACTTATAAAGAACACATTGCTCATCTTGAAATATTTTTTAGAAAGGTAGAACAAAATGGGTTGATTTTATCTAAAAAGAAAATGGAAATATATAAAGAAAGGATTAAGTTCTTAGGACATGAAGTATGAGAAGGTAAAACAAATCTACAAGAACATACAACTAAAAAGATCCTATAATTTCTAAATACTATGAATGATAAAAAGATGTTACAACAATTTTTAGGAATTGTAAACTATGCTAGAAATTATATAGAAAATCTAGCAAAACTAACTGGACCATTATATGCTAAATTAAGAAAAAATGGTCAAAAATATTTTAACTCTGAGGATGCTAAAATAGTAAGAAAAATCAAAGATAAAGTAAAAGAACTAAAACCATTAGAATTGCCTTTAGAAGGCAATTACTTAATCATAGAAACTGATGCATCTAAAATTACCTTCAGATTATATTTAGGATTTAAAGAGTTCATGGTCAAGACAGACTGTGAAGCAATATGTAGATATTATAACCAAATTAATAGTAAAAAGAGTTCAACAAGAAGATGGGTATTGTTTGAAGACATAATTTCAGGAAACGGATATGAAGTTAAATTTGAATATATAAAGGGAACAGATAATAAATTGCCTGATATATTTTCTCGTTCAATTGTTTTGCAGGAATGAAGAAATCGACGTTACCAAATGGAATAGAGGCATATAATTTTGGAGAAGAAAATAAATTAAGAATATTCCCTCCTAATACATTCAAATTCAAACCCAAAGATCATGTTGATAACAACGAATACAAGAATGTATATTAGATAATTTTTGGTATCAATATAATGTAAAGAGAGAAGACAAAGGTTATATGTTATCAATATTAAATAGCTTGGCAAAATATTTCCACATAACAGATAAAATAATAACACCAATAACAGAAATACCAGGAGTAGTAGAACCTAAGCCATTATATGTTATTTTTGAAAGGCCAAAACCAGGAATATATATATCATTCGAAGAAGTTGTAATTACCAAAATAGACTAAAAGCTATATGGAACAATATCCTGGAAAAATATGGAGAAATTGAGGAAGCACTAAAGAATGTTAGGAAAATATTAGGTCCAAATTATTATGTAGAACCATTGGCAAGAGAATATATGACAAAGTATAGAAGAGCCAAGAATAAGAAAGCGGTATATACGGCACCAATAATAGATTTAAATGAAGATGAAATGGCAAAGAAGAAACCAACATATAAAGAATGCCTAATGAAAGATGTTGACCCATTAGATGGGGAATACATAGATCGGAAGATAGAAAAAAGTTTTTATATAATAGCACATCAATTGAAAATAGAATTAAAAAACAAGATTATGGAAGAATTAAAGAAAAGATATAGAAATGAAATTTGAAGAAGTAAATAAGATAATAGATGATAAACTTGAAATCTCTTTTACAGAAGAAGAGGATATGGATGTCACTAAACATGGACAAAGGTAGACATGACTGATTAGCCCTGAAAAAAAAATTATATCATGAAAAGACATAAATATAAAGGCTATACTATAGGAGGAATCCTAGACACTGCTTTCTCCCGTGAAGCTAGGAAGTGCACAGGAAAGTAATTGGAATCAAAACAAAAGAAGCATCTACCAGAAGACCAATAATTGAAGCTCTGCAGGAAGGAAACAGGGACAATAATTGATCTAGACCTCGTGACTACTTGCTCTCTGCTATAAAAGGGGAAGACCTCTCCACTCCGAAAATACACAAGCCAGAGCATCGAATAATAAGAAGAGAAAACTCTACCACCATCCACACCATCTCGACTATAAGCTTAGGAGCAGCAAGATGCAAAAAAATACACATATGCTTTGCTATTCCAATAGCACAATATCCATTAGTCCTAGGCCTTAGGATATATTGTGAATGTCTTTTCATCTTCTTGCATGAGTTTCATACAAAAAAACCTGGCTTTCCAAAATAAGAAGTATTGATTGAGATAGGCTTTCCATCCTTCGTCAGTGCTTCCCACGCTTCTGATTATGGTTGTACGACCTTCCGGATCAACGAATGAAATAAAACAACTGCCTCTCCCTCTGTCGTCCATCAAAAAGTGTTATTTCCTCTAGCTCCCAACTCCGCTTCTCCCTCCGATGCCGGTAGATTAATTCATTGACAAAACCCATTGATTCCATTGGTGAGAAAATCGTTGATGCGAACTCGGTAGTGCTACTGAAACCACTTTTTGCATCTTCTGTTGCTAGGAAAGAAAGACGTGTTGGGTCAGTTCGGCACGTCACACTTGCTAATACGGCCCGACTGCCCCTATACAGAAATAGTTTAATCGATTGACCGACTTAACATACACGTTTTCATTATCTTAGAAGGGCCGTTTGAGGGTTCGCCGTGGTTCATTGCTATGCTTACACACTAGGCTACCGTTCTCCAAAAGCTCCGCAGGACCACCTATCACTAGTCTTCTGCCGGAAGGGGTTTATTGCACAAAAAGGCCGGGACGCAGGCTGCCGTAGAGGAAAGCCCAACGAATATCAGATGCAAAGCCCCGCACCTCATTAAGATCATATTGGCATACTCTCCCCAAAAAAAGAGCAGACCTCATTGAAGACGGGAGTGAGGTACAACAAGGCCATTTCCGTCCACCTTCTCACGGAGCCACGTACCATATATCCTGAAGGCTTAGTACTAATGGATACTATGCTATTTAGTGGAAATTAGAGTAGCAAAGCAGAAGTGTGTTTTTTGCTTCTTGCTAGCTCCTAAGCTTATAGTAGAGATGGTGTGGATGGTGGTAGAGTTTTCTCTTCTTATTCGATGCTCTGGCTTGTCTTCAGAGTGGAGAGGTCTTCCCCTTTTATAGCGGAGAGCAAGTAGTCATGAGGTTTGAATCAATTATTATCGTCCTTGTTTCCTTCCTAGAGAGCTTCAATTATTGGTCTTCTGGCAGATGCTTTTTTGGTTTTGATTCCAATTACTTTCCTGTGCAATTCCTTGCTTCACGGGAGAAAGCAGTGTCTAGGATTCTCCCTATAGAATAGCTCTTATATTTATGTCTTTTCATGATATAATTTTATTTTTCAAAACTAATCAGTCATGTCTACCTTTGTCCATGTCCAACGACATCCATATCATCTTCTTCTGTAAGAGGGATTGCAAGTTTATCATCTATTATCTTCTTTACTTTTTCAAAATTTATTTTTATATCTTTCTTTAATTCTTCTATAATCTCGTTTTTTAAATTCCATTTTCAATTGAGGTGCTATTATATCAAAATTTTCTTTTATCTTCCGGTCTATATATTCCCCATCTAATGTGTCAATATCTTTCATTAGGCATTCTTTATATGTTGGTTTCTTCTTTGCCATTTTATCTTCATTTAAATCTATTATTAGTGCCATATATACCGCTTTCTTATTCTCGGATTTTCTATAGTTTGTCATATATTATCTAGCAAATGGTTCTACATAATAATTTGGACCTAATATTTTCCTAGCATTCTTTAATGCTTCCTCAATTTCTCTATATTTTTGTCAGGATATTGTTCCATATAGCTTTGAGTCTATTTTGGCAGGTACAACTTCTTCGACGTCCGCGGGTGTGCGTAGAGGACCTCGGATATTTTCGGCTCTGTGTTCGTGTCCCTAGACTCTGTCGTCCTATCCCTCGATCTAGAGAAATAACCAATCAATTCCAATGCCAACACGGGGATAGCTCAGTTGGGAGAGCGTCAGACTGAGGATACGGAGATCGCGTGATCGATCCACGCTCACCGCATATTTTTTCCCTTTTTTTATTTTCGCCATGCCGTCCTTCTTGTCATTCGCACTTCGTTGTTGCTTCCCGAGGGTTCCCGTTCTACGCCCCATTCCTTCCCACGATACGGCCGCCCTGCCCGTGCCTTCCGTGTCCCCTTCCAGAGACGCCCGATTGCGCGAATTCTTCTACTCCGCTGTCCAGTGTCCACATAGAGGGTTCGCCATCCCTATTCTCTTTTCGTCTCTTCTTTCTGTTGTTTGTTCTCGTCTTCCTTTTTTCTTACATAGATTCGTGTCGTTCGATTGAGGCTCACCGCCGAACGATTCCCCAGTCTCTCCGCCTCTCCGCCGCCGTCTTAATCCACCCAACCATGGCCAGCAACGCCGCCACTGCCGCGGAAGCCCCATTGGCGCCGCCGCCGAGGACACGCTCGCGGTCGCAGAGTTCGTGGGGGACTACCTCACCGAGCTGCTTGCGGCGGCGACCGTCGACCCCGACGCCGTAATGATCCTCCTAGCTTTTCTTAATCATGTTATTGGTTCTTCAAAATACAGATTCATGACAGTTAGTTTCTTTACTTACACAATCCTCATCTTTCTTTCTACTACCTAATCGGAGATCGGGAGAAATGGCAGAGTGGAAGCTGTAGAGTCGATTCCTCCCCCTTTGCAGGCATAATGATCCTCCTAGCTCTTCTTAATCATGTTTTTGCTTCTTCAAAATACAGATTCATGAGAGTGAGTTTCTTTACTTATGGGTGCTCTCCAGAATCCTACTGTCCTCTACTCTTCTAACTTTTCTTTTTACATCCCTTGGCCTTCCTCTCTGTTCTTAGAGGCTTTTTAGCTAACAGGGGAGACATAGAGGGGGATTCTTTACTCGATTCTTTTCTTGGGTGGTATGTGATGATGCATGCTTCCACACTGCAGAAGATTTGAGCTTCGTGAAATGAACATATGGAGCGCTAGAGTGGCCTACTTGTGAGTGCTCTCCTTGTGCCCGAGAGATTTGGGTCTTGCTCTTCCCTCAAAAAAGAGGTCATAAAATGGTTACTTGAAATGGATTTGTGCCTAAACATCTGCTGATTTGTGCTTCAGGGAGAGCTCTTTTTCATGTTAGAGAAAGCGTACAAGATGACCCAAGTGGATCTTTGTCAAACTGGGGAGGAGCAGATGTTTCTGGCCATTGTTTTTGGTTTGGAGTCCAATGCTCGGACGATGGCAGAGTGATGACCTTGTGAGTGATCCTTTTATCCAACCTTCACTCCTCTTCTGATAGTCTCTGTTCTAGATGCTTCTTACATCTGTTTTTTGTCACTTTTTTTTAAATAAACTCAGTTGTGGCTCCTTGCTTCTTTTGTTGCTGTCATTACTTCGCTGATCTTGAGTAATCTTATGATATTTCTAGAATATGTGCTCTGTTGCAACATGGTGTTTGCTCTCATACTTTTACCTTTAGTTCTGACATCAGTTGTGGCGACAAAGCTAGGGTTTACTGTATTTTCGATGAAACACTTCTCCTCAAATGTTTTATCCAGATTCTAGAGCATGTCATGGTTGCAGAGACAATAATCTCTGGTGTTTTCGGAAATTGCAGTATGACGATGTATTGCCATTAGTCAATTGTAACCAATTTTTGCGGTTATTTTGATCAAAGGGAACTGCATATCTCTCTAAATTGTTTTTTGGGTTTCAATGCAGGATAACAAATGCATATTGTTAAACTGGAATTTTGCTACACCACTTGCTGTTGCGAGAAGTGTGACTGATGCCATTTATTTTCTGCGCATGCTTCTTCAGGTAAGTGGACCATCAGTTTTGATCTTCTACATAAAGTTTCAGATTTTGTACAATTTTTATCACTCATAAACAGAGTAGGTACAAGATGGAATGCTGTGAATGATATATTGGTAACTTGGCATGCATATTAAGAACATGTTAATTGAGTGATCACTATTTCTCTTTGCTGACAAGATTCTACATTTTCTTAAAAACAATCTTAGATTACATACTGAGTTTTGGAAATACCCAAATTGTCCAGAGCAACCTTCTGTACTTAACTTGCTAATATTCATGTCATAGTCATCTTATTCTAATAACAGTAATGTACTTTTTATCTTTAATGGCTGATTAATTGTACTTCTTTGACTGATCGCTTCCATTTTGCCTTATTAATTAATTTGTCATGCTACTCCGTCTTCGATTTTAGGAAAAATTCTTCATGTTATATGATTCCATTTCTTAGTTTCCAGCAGTTTTTAACAACAGATAAATAAAGGATTTACAAAATTCATTTGTGCCTTATTTGTTCAGTTCTACCATCAAAGAAACTTCCTTGTCAACTTAAAGTTGACCACCTTATTTGCTTTATTGATCTTATAGAAGAGTGCATTCGTGAATGTAAAGATAAATTTCTCTTTCAGTTCAGATTGGCTTATGTAGCTCCGGAGTCATGAGTAGTGGGAGCTAGAGATTTAGTTTATGAGCCAAAGAAAATAGCTGTTCGTTATCTTTGTAGATATTTTTCCCTTCATTTCTTCGTCGTGCTTCCACTCCCGCAGGTAACCTATGCCCTGTCTTTCTACATTGATGTTACTGCCTTTAGACATTAAGCTTCCTTACCGCATTTATATGAAGGATGACTTATTATTTGTGCTGAAATATTTTGTTCTCTGTATTTGCATTGAAATATCTGTTATTGAACCTTTTTTGGCTTTACTTTGGTCATGTGTGTCAGCCTCCGACAGTAGTTTCCATTGTATTTAGACCAACGAGAAATGGGCAACAACAAGTTGCTGTTTACCATTGCAAACATTGTAGATACGTAAGCACAAAAAAAATGCCTAATCACTATTCCTTACCTTGTGACTTGCAAGCGGTTATTCAGGGCAGAGTGTTGTGACTATCGTAAAGCCAAAGAAAAACACGCTTCCTGCTTACGGCACATTTGATCTAATGTTACTTGCATGAATGCTTTTCATCTGATTACTGCTTCAGTTGCTTGTCTGAACAAGATTTTTTCCCTTTTCCCATGTTCACTAACAATAGCTATTCAACGAATCAATTTGACAATCCGTGAACTTTGTTGTTATTGTTATAGCACGGTTAGACATTTCTTTCTTTCCTGATCAAGGTGATGATATTGGTAGTTACCCCTAAATATGTCGGGTTAGCAACTGCAAACTATGCTAAGATTTTATTGCACAATAATTTCAGTGTGCACCAACACTGCAAGCAATGCAGGTTTCTTCAGAAGAAGATTTGTCTTGAAACTTGGCTTATACGTGAAATTCATCCGCTTACACAGGTACGGTCCTATCCTACATATTAACAACAGAATTATTTCATAGCTCAAAAGAATCATATCTGCATTTTGCAACTTTTAGCTGCTCCAGAAGCAGTACATCTTATTTAATTTTTCACTTGGGGTGTTTTATTTTCCTCTGTCGTCGTACCAACGCATCATCCATGAATATGCACTTAAGGTAGCGGGGATGCCCGAGGCAGCGGACAGTGGAGGCGCGTGGGGCAGCGTCTTGCGCGGTATGTCACCGCGCTTCCGCATCTAGTTTGCTTAAGTCTGGGCAGAATAACTGAATAAGGGAACATGCCGTTGCTATCAAGTGAATCTTTGGAGTATCATGTAAATATGGACAAGATGTTAGTGAATTCATATAATAAAAGAGCTGTTTGACAAATTATCATTTTTGGGATTTTTCTTGTATATTTAGTTGGATAAAATTCTTTCTTAAACTGTTGTTTGTGACGAAGTGCAGGATTGTTTGATTCCACGGAAATATTGCTTTTGACAATATGATTTTGCAAGAAAAATCATCATACTTTGTTGAGATGATTTTCATGGATATTTGGATGGGATGAAAAAGCACGAGAGAATGCATTACAGTTATCGTCCAACTTGCCCCCAAAGTGTATTTGCTACGAAGCTAGTGCAAATAACTACCACTATTCAGATTCCGTACAGAAGTTGTATGCCAAGGGCTAAAATTTGTTCCAATTTAGCATTATTTGGATTTAGAAGCAACTCAAGTGTAAGATTTCTTGCATCATTCTAATATATCCATCTGTTGAAAGATGTCCGACGCGGCATACAACAGGTACATTACATGGTCCAACCTCTCATGGCATGAGAAGACCAGCATTTTGCAGTCCGAAATCCGAACAGAAACCAAGTAACTTGGAGCACTTGGCATGCCTCACAGATTACTTCCGCTGTGAGTTAATCACCATTTTACAACACATCCCAACAGCTAATTTCACCCCTAGTAAAACTCCTTTGCAATGGAGTTTGAAGCTGCCTTCGTTTGATACTGTGCCTGCTGGACATGATGAATTTCGCGCCAGCAGAAGACACTCCATTCTTCCCAGAAGCTTACACTATGGCAATCTGGTCTGAATGAACACGATGTCGAAGTTAGATGGCCCGATCATGCTTGCACTCAAGGACGTTTCAGTCCTTCGCCAACATGTGCATGATGACATCGTTCCACGCATCGATTGGCCCAGGCAAGCACCAGTGTAGGCAGTCATTCTGGACTCTGGCTGTCCTCCCCTTCTCGAAAGGATGACATGTTCTGTAAGGCCCGGGGTGCCCATCAGGCCTTAGCAGTGAGAGCTCAAATGTGTCGAGAAGCTTCAGACGGCCGGCGTTGCTTGGCTCGTCATCTGCCACTGCTTTGGCGAACTCCTCTCCCTCGATCCTCCACATCTTATTGTCCAATTCTCTGTCGCCAGCCTCCCCTGGCTTGAAAGGCACTGTCCTGTTGCAAGTCCCACCACTGAACCACTCGCCATTCTCAAAATGTGACGGTGTCCACGTTCTATACAAGACAGTTGGCTTGTGAGGCGACGAGGTGATGAACTGGAAGGCCTCCCTGAGAGACTTGCGAAAAGAGTCATCGGGAGTTATCTCCGTCAGGTTCTTATTCTGGCAATGGTGGCAGCCAATCACAGTTCCATTCTCCCAGTAGACTGCAGTTTTGAAGAACCATTGCCCTGTCGATATCACGACGTAGTCAAAGCTGTTCCATTGCCTTGTCCAGTTTGCGTCAAGAATGCCGAAGTGTAGTTGGAGCTCAGATGACGACACTCCATCCTCATCCTCGAAAATTTCGGCTTTGATCAGGAATGGTGCCCAGACACAAGAGAGAGTGAAATTGTGTGAAGGAAAGTGCCATCTCCTCGATTTGTAAGTTTCGTCATGGTAGACCAAAGTAGGATCTTCAACCTGAATTAGGTAACGAAACGAAATATTAATCTAAGCTTTCAGATTTTGATAAATCCTATTATGAAAAACTCAAGCAAGCACAACAGATAGCATCTACCTACAGAAACATGTACTAGAAGAATCTAAGAAATACTATTAGGTATTATCTTCAGCTCATCAACCTATCCTCGATAAGAAAAACATAATCTATCATTTGTTCTCTACTTCTATAGCACAAAGTAAATGGTACTTTTTACCTAGCTCCCTAGCTTGAGATATCGAGGAATGTTTGTCAGGTACAAAAAGAAAAGATAAGTCAAATGTCTGATCTAATGGTGATAAATTCACAATCTGCAAGGCCCACTGAAGTTGCAGTGACAAATCCAAAGAGGTGGATTGAACACCTTTAAGGACCTTAGTATGTTGATATGTCACCTCAATCTCTTCCTTACTGACAAAAGTGAAAGAATTTATTATTCATCTTATTGACAATAATCAATAAAGACATCATTCTTGGGCATGTTGTATCCTTTTCTTCTCACTTCATATAATTAGTCATCATACTAAAGTACAAAATGTACTATTAAGTAATAAAATTAGGCAGTGGTCAACGAATGTCCCACGGAATATTTATTAAATTGTTCATCAGATGCATAAAGGCCATCATTTTTTTTGTAAAGTTGCATAATACAAAGAATTAATCACATACAACACTTAAAACTCATGGAATACCTTAGAAAGAAGGCAAAGCAATGATTGGACGTGATTGCGAAGAATTGAATCACCAATGAGTGCCCAATGTTTGCCCCGCATGCCCTCCAAAAACTTATTGCCATCAAACAGTGGTATGTCACAACCATATGGCTTCCATCTCCAGTAAAGATAATCTTTGTCAGGCCTTCCGTTTGTCATGCAGTTCTGCGGAGACTCAATGAAGCGGCAGCTTGCATTAGTGTAAGCTGGGCCAGACGACTCAGGGACCCATTCGCCATGGAAAAGATCGCACCTTTCTGCATCTGTGAAGAAAATGCAGTGTCAATTACAAAGGGAAGAACACTTAAAAGTAAAAAAAAAATGATCAGTGGATCTCGTCAAGAATGAAATCGAAAGCAAACAATGCGCTTTCTAAGGAGATCAGATATCATTTCCTTGTTAAATAACTGACGAATTCTCCAAAGTACCTTCTTGAGAATCTTCCTTGGTGTCTGGAGCTGTTTGAGGTATCGAAGCACTCACAGCAACAGCTGTATCTTCTGGTTCTGTTTAATACAAGGAACATTTCACAGAGCCAATGAAGCACCCATGAATTGTCTTTCGGTGAGTAATACAACCGTCATAACAAAGGGAAAAGAAACAGCATTGGAAGCCAAAAAACAACTGAATTATCTTCTTTTTGCGAGGAACAGAGCTACAGAAGTGTCTTTCACCGCCCAAATTAACAAGTAATTCCATCTTGCATGCTGTACGTGAAGCCATGAATGCATCTAAGAAACATACCTTCTTGGGAATCATCCTACTTATCTGGAGCTGCTAGAGATACTGAAGCACTCACAGCAACAAACAAGTCATCCGTATTACAAATTAAGTTATTACAACCGTTAGCTTTTACCACTGTAACACTCGCTCTAAAGCCCACACCGACAGTTCATAGAGGATCTACCTGCATCGTTTGTTTCGCTAAACTATAGAAAGGTATCAGTCACAACCTTCAACTGGAGGCATTTCCCTCCACAAAATAAATGCAGATACCAAATGCCTGAAGCCTACTGTTGCAAAACATGCATCTAGGGTCAAACACTAAACACATAATAAACTCAAGAAACGAGACGAGATCCACGCAGCCCCTGAACACTAAGCTATATTTAAGTATAGTATTCAGAACATGATAAGCAAAGAGCAATCCTTTCTCACTCTGAAACTTTAGATCTTTTTACCCAACAAAATTATTTACTTCTAACATTTTTTAGGATTTTTATTTTTGTGTAAACAAAGGCCTAATGTGGAGCATAGACATTCAATTCAACCGCGCCTAGATAGGCAAAATATCCCTCTTCTCCAGTTTCAATAAATGGAAGTTTTTTCATATTGGTAAAGAAACATCTTTTCGTGTCACAACTCGCAAGTTCCAATAATTCGATTAATAAATGACAAACCCAAATTTAACTACTCTATCCCGTCACAAATAGTTATCGTTTTAGATGTAGATATGATCAAACTTTTAAAACTTTGACTATCGATATCCTTTTAAATATTTAAATTAGATATATGAAAATTATATACGTATATTTGTGTCGAAAAATACTTTTATAATATTATAATTTTATTATATTTTATAAATATATTATAATAAAAATTAGCCGTTAAAGTTGTGTTTTAGAGACACGTAATGTCCAAACCCATAACTATTTATGACCAAAGGAGTACTAATTATCCTTTGCAAGCCTCAGCAGCTTCTTTTGTTTCAAGGAACAACGAAACAAAAACGAAAGAAAAGAAAACGAAAACATAAAGAACAAACAACAATCGAAGAACTGCTCACCGTTGGGAGGCAGCCCGCCGCCGATCTCCCGCGCCGGCGCGGCGGTGGGCGGCAGGAGGTAGGCGCAGCGATCGACGAGCAGTCGCAGCGCGAGGCCGGCGAGGAGCAACGACAGCAGCAGCTTCAGGGCCACCCGCCCGCCGCCCGCCGCCTTCCTCTGCGCCGGCGCCAGCGGCCAGGGCTCCCCCCACTCCACCCCCATCCCTCCCTGCGCTAAGAATTCTCACGAACAACACCGACACCCGCGCGCGCGCGCTATGGTGCAGTGCAGTTGTGTAGGCGGTGGATGTGATTGGTAGGTAGGCACTCTTGGTCTCTTGGATGCCACGGTGACCCACGGTGAATTGCTAAATGTGATTTTTTATATACGTGACAGAGGAGAAGAGGAAGGGCAGCGTGGGCAAAGGAAGGAAAATGGTGGTGTTTAGGTGGCAAAGCTGCCGACAAGGTGTGGACTGTGGATTCTTTTGCATGGACCACCTCATGGTTTCACCCTCTCCATTTTCATATATGCTAGTTGTAGGGAAAATCTATACAAATAAAAATAACTAGTGATAATCTATAATCTTCTTCGTTTTAAGGCAAGAAAATCCTACGATAATATAAAAATTAAAAGGTTCTAAAAATTCTCATATTAATCTAAAGAAAAAGAGAAAGATCTCTACCAGTTATTTTGGTTTGACTAGATTATAACGGTGCAGCTTAATCATATATAAATGCTAGAGTTTTATAACAAATACAATTGTTTTTCACTCGTAGAACTCTTCTTTTTAAGGGCAAGAAAATCCCACAACAATCTTTAAAAAATCTTAAAAAATCTCACATTAATCGCATGAAAAAGAGAAAGATAATCTCCACCACTTATATATTTTGGTGAGGCAAGATTATAATATTATAGATTAAACATATATAGATATTAGAGTTACCTAACAAATACAACTGTATTTTACTTATAGAAAGTAAAGTTATATATTCACATATAATTGTACCATAGTATCTAGCCGTATACTAAATCCGCTAGTTTCAGAAAATAAGACACCAAATAGACGGTGAGTATCGGACTTCGTCAGGAAACGGCAATGTCACGTAGCAAATGATCGAAATAAGTTCGACAACCCATGATTGCATGCCCTGAGCTTGCATAGGAACGAATGCATGTGTGTTGTCGTATTGTGCAGGTGTGCACTCGAGCTGGGAGAGACAAAACTGACGTAGCCTGCCAGGCGTATCTTGCTGTTCCACGCAACAAAAAAAGACATAATATTATGCTATTCAACTTTGCAAAATAATATTTTAGTTGCCATTGGCTAGAAGCCTTTTTCCGACTCACTCACGAATGAGAGAAATTCATTCACAAGTGGGTATCTTCCAGAGTTTCACCCTTTGCCTGTCAAGGACATAGGTGCAAATCAACCTTGTGTCAAGAAGTATACTAGATGCGTACGTGCGACACCACCACGTCGCATGAGAGTGCTTTTTCGTAATCCAGGGTTTTCTTTGCAAAATAGGTGACGAGAGGGACTAAACGCCTTTTGGAATCTTCGAAGGGACTTTTGCGAAAGAGCTGTGGGGACTTGAATGCTTTTTTTTTGAATTTTTGAAGGGATCTAAACACAATTTTAGAATTTTCGAAAAGACTTTTTTTAAAAAAAAGATAGGCAAACCTGAACACAATTTCTAAAGTTTCAGAGGGCCACTCCACGAAGTCGTTGACGTGGCTAGCCTCTTCGGCCAGAAAATCTGTCGGTTGTAATATAGGGTGTGTTTGGTTGTCTGCACCACCCTAGCCTGTCCCGTATGAGCCATCCAGGCTAGCGTTGGCCTGCATGAGTGGATGCAGGTTGAGTTGTTTGGTTGCTTGTTTATACATCTCATGGGCCTGCATTAGAGAGAAGCTCAATTTTTGTGTTTCCTTCATCCTGCATGAGTGGATGCAATTGCATCCACCTCGCCTGGATGAACAGGAAACCAAACACTTGTCTAACAGATACAATTGCATCCACTCATGCGATTCAAGGGAAATCTATGCAAACTAGCGTGCATGAGGCGGCCGGCCGGTCATAATGGTCTCTTGGGTGTGTTTGGTTGTCTGCACCACCCTAGCCTGTCCCGTGTGAGCCATCCAGGCTAGTCTTAGCCTGCATGAGTGGATGCAGGTTGAGTTGTTTGATTGCTTGTTTATGCATCTCATAGGCCTGCATTAGAGAGAAGCCCAATTTCTGTGTTTCCTTCATCCTGCATGAGTGGATGCAATTGCATCCACTTGGCCTGGATGAACAGGAAACCAAACACTTGTCTAACAGATACAGTTGCATCCACTCATACGATTCAGACACCCATGCAGACAACCAAACACACCCATAGGTACCGCAAAGCTTTGGTGCCAATTCTACTACATCCAGTTGGTGGGCCCTAGCTCAGGATCGAGCTGAAACCATACTTGGAAACTCGAGGGACCAAAATGCCCCTCTGGGGATTGAAGACAACAGCGATCCAACACGGCACTCTTACCTTCCCTGTCTAATTCTCCTCCTTCCAAGTTTACCAATATAGGTTATATTTTATCTTTCAGTGCAAATTAGTATGATGTTTCTTATATACTCTTAATAAATATCTAGATTTTCTTGATATTCTCTACATATATGAATTGAATATATATAGTGCTTAGAGATTATATTCAAAGATGGTCTAGTCATTTTTAATATTTTTTTTGGTTTATATGCTAAGAAAAAATACATCCTATAAAATTAGATAGAGACAATAAAGAAGTTTCAAAAGAGGAACCCTTGCATAGTTGCATGCACAGTCTTAACAAAAGTAAGTTTGTGGCCTCATCGGGTGCTATTCGCTGCGCTGTTTAATTTGTTTATGGCCCTGTGGGCACCTGCGTGTCGGTGCGGAAAATGGTAGTACTCAACGGATGGAGACATTAATCGAAATTTAATGAACAATTATGCTTTTCTGTTAATATATTTATTTACATTTAAAGTTAATTTGATATACTTTAGTTACCTAAAATTACTGTAAATTATCACTCTACAAAACATATTTTACATTTCATTGTTTATACTTCATCCAAAAGGTACGTCCGTACATACTATGAACACTATGGCACAGTATTATAAACTAATTTATCATACTTAGTGAATAAAAATAAACTATTTTCGTGATTAAAAGGGAAAACGGATGATTAATCGGAAAACGGCCGATTAATCATATTATGCGGCCAATTAATCGTTCAACTGTCTTAATTACACTTTAATTAAATTATTCGTAACGATTTAGTTATCATCACCGATTAATCGGCGGAGGCGTGTTTTTCACAACAGTGTGTGAGTGTACATGCCCGGTCACTAGCGCTCAGGGTTGCACGCCGTTCCTTTGGAGCGTCCGGCGGCGTGTAGTAGTACGTAAGTTACCATCGGCTTTAGCAGAGGACAAGTTCATCGCTTGTCGTTTCTGCACCAAACTTCATGCCTCGAGTCATGGTCTTGTTGATCCATATCCTTGGGGCTTGGGCGGTGCCACTCCCTGTTAGGTGGGCATGCAGTTGTTTAAACTCATCGATGATGAGCAGTTGAATTTTAGTGTAATTTAATTGTTACCAGACACAATAAAAATCACATATTTTTTAGATAAACTTTTAACTGCAGTTAAACTTGTTCGGTCGCAAAATTTTATAGCTCGGCCACTGATCCATCCTTTGGACGAAGCGTAACTCCTCATCGAAATGGGCATGGTTCAGCTGCGAAAAACGTCCAAAAACTGCTGAAAATACGACGTGTCCTCGTCGATGTAAATCGATCTTGCACTCGCTCCAACCACATTCACGATCAGATTGATGGTTCCAACACAAATTAAAATGGCCTTTTCGAGGTTTGCTCTTTAGCCCCAGGCGGTTTTAAAGTGCTCTTGGACTCGAGGCAATGCTGCGCCAGCAAGATTGGAACCATCTCCTCATCGTGAGCGTTCATCGTCGGATAGCACGTCGATCGTGAGGTTTCATGTGATCATCTCCAGGAGAAATGCTATCCGATCGATCGATGAACGCCAACTCTTTCGGAATGCAACAAGGATCGGCTGGGGGTCTAGTGGTCCTTTAGGAACTGATCGACTAGCTTGGGAGAGTTTACAAGCTCTTACGATCTTAATCCATCCGGCCTAGCAACCATGCAAACGTTGCATCATCTCAAGAGTAACACGAAAAAAAAACAAGCATATGTTACGTCATGTTTTTCAATTTCAATGCATAAGAAGCGGGGCGGATCCAGGGGTGCCCGGCTGTGAGATCATCTCTTCAATTAGCTAAATTTGTTCAATAAATTGGTTTCAATCGATTTTGATGGTTTGGGATTTTTAAGATGTTAAAACTATTTGTACTGTAATTTTAGCAAATTTCAAAATTATATATTAGATTATGATATTACAAAATTATTGTATAAGAATATAAAATCGTACGTAAAAAGTGTGCGTTTTTGTAATTCCGTCACCGACAAGAAGCGCACATACACTACTTTTGTTAAGTGAACAACGTATCTTATGCCCCGTTTGGGACATAAGATTCGCATGGGAAACAACACAATCAGTAAAATAGACGTTTTCGTCCCTATAAGATTCTTGCATTTCAAATGGTTCCTTATGTCTTGCGTGCAATTTGCGAAGTAGGTTTTGCTTTATCCGCTTCTGAGTGGGAAAAAAAAAATAGGCGGAGGCAAGTGGAAATAACAGATAAACAAAGGATGATGTAGTAGATGACAAGGGAGAGATGCTAATGGCGCACGTGGAGTCCGAGCGAAATTTCAAATTTGTCCTCGGTAACTAACAGCATCAAACCCACATCATGCTGCACACTGTCATATGTTAATTCTGCTCGCATTAAAAGTGAGTGGATTAGTTAATTACTCACATCACATGTACTAACACAGAGGAAGCAGTGTTATGCCCTAGTAACTCTACTTATCTCTCACGTTCTTTTTGTTTTTACTACCTCAGTTAAAAAATATACTCTCTCTGGCCACAAATATTCGTCATTTTAGACATATACGTAAGTTCAACTTTTAAAGCTTTGACTATCAATATTTTATTAAAATATTTAAACTGGATATATACATGAAAATAGATTTGTTTCGAAAAGTATTTTTTTAATATTATAATTTTATTGGCTTTCATAAATATATTATAATAGAAATTAATGGTCAAAGCTATGCTTTAGATACTATATCGGTGTTCAAAATGACAACTATTTGTGACCAGAGAGAGTAGGACGTATTTTTCGAATGGTTTTGTTCGCAAATATAAATCGTATTTCACATTCCAATATAAAATTAGTGTGATTTTCCCTCTATACCCCAAATAAATTAATATTTAGCTTTACTCTATATGCATGCATTGAATATAGTGCGTAGAGATAATAATTAAAAATAATTTAGTCATGTTTAATATCTCCTTGGTCTACATCTTAATACAAAATATACCTTATAAATTTAGACCGGGAAGTCCTCGGTGATGCCCTACTATACGGCCTAAGGCCTCGTCGAGCTACTCATGTTTTTGTTTATTTTTTTCTTAATTAGTTACGAGGAGAATCGTACGATTGATGATTGATAATCCTGTATTTATCTGATATTTTGCCACTATTAAAAAAATGGGTAAATAGCACCTACGGTTTGACCTCCAAAAAGACCCTTGGATCACTGAGTACGTTATGCGTAGATCGGTCATACAGAATTCACAAGCGCTGTGTACTCGTGTTCTCCATTTCCTGTCAAGGATTTATCGTAATATGTACCTTTTCATGTCACAAATAATAGACTTTCCTGTTTAATTCTTTTCCATAATCCGTATAAAATAAGCTGTTGTTTTCCTCAGTAATAAATTCAAAATAATATTCTATATCCTTTTAAACTATTAATCATTTCCCTAAATTCGGCAATTAAGGTCTTTCTGTTAAAAAAAGAAAAACTTAAAGGTATTTCCTTTCCCATCACACTTAATTTCCCCCTTAAATAAATAAGGAAAATTATGTCTTTCTCTTCTGAAACTAACACTAAAAAGTATTTTATTTAAATCTGAAACCCTTACATCCTTTAATTTCCTAAATTCAAGTTTTCTTGGGAGAAGCTAAATGAACCTTTCTTGTTTTCTCATTTCTTCTCTATTTCAAAATATTGATGAAACTTTAGAACGAAAGTTGGTAGTTGTGTCTTAGTCAAGTATCATCGTAGCCCTTGCATATGCATTAGGTTTCATTTGGTGTTAGTCCTTACTGGACTCTAATGTAATTTTCTTTTCTTCAGAATCGGAGTAACTTGAGGATCTGCTGATCAAGCTTGAACCTGTCTCCAAATGTTCTGGTTTCTCCAGATCTTCTGGGTTCTCAGGCAAGTTCAACACATCCTTGATCATACTACTATTTAATTCCAGTATCAATTACTTGCAATCTTATGTATGCTATCACCTACATGTCAAATTTACTTTACAAACCATGAATCAATATGGCATCTAGATTTGGTTATATGATGATCACTACTATGGCTAGTATGTGTTCATGGAGGTGTTGTGATTCCACTACATATGGGATACCATAAAAGGACTAAGTAACAACCGAAATAAGGCATTCAAGGATTGTAAACCCCCATGCTAACCACATACTTGGTTATCTAGGCTTTGCCAAGTAATTGTTTTGGAGGATGTATCTGTGGGTGGGAGATTAAGGACCCTCTGGCGCTTCTTCGGAAGTTAGATTTAAGGATCCTATGTTGTTTCTTTGGAAGTTAGATAGTGAAAACTGAAGCTTTTTGCCATAGATATACTCTAATGGAGTGTTAGAAAGACATTGTGAGCTCCTAGTCTTAGCCACACACTGGGCCTGTTTGGGGAAGCTGTGGCTGGGCTAAAAAGTTGCTTTTCATTTCTTTGTCATCAGAAGCATTTGTGGTAGTGGTAGTGTGGCTTTTCTTATTATCTTTGTTTGGCAACCGCTCACGCAATTGTAGCTTTGAGGGCTAATCGAAATAGAAGGTAGCAACATAGTGAAGTACAGCGGTATCCGAGTGAGGAGGTGACGTGGAGGCGGCGAAGCGGGTGGCAAAGGTTGGGAAGACGGAGTGAGCGAGTTAGGAGGAGTCCAAGTGAAGCCACAGCTGAAAAGCTCCTCCTCGGCATTGCAGACTTTTAGGGTGCTTCTCTTGTGGCTTAGCTTCCCACTGCTGCGACCATCTTTGTTTGGGAGAGCTTTTAGCCCAAAACTGAAGCAAAGCTGAAGCACAGCTCCCCCAAACAGACCCTAAAATAAGTGTGTATGACCCGGTATAAAAAAACTAGAGGCGTGTGTGGGTTTAGTAGCGCAATATCTGCAAAAATTTTCTACAAAGTACAAATGTGACGACTGTCACCCCCTAGTTTTGGGTAGAAATTACTACGTGGAAATGGAACTGCAAGGTTTTGCCTATGGTGTCTTATGAACGGTAGAAATTTCATAACCAAACTATCTTTAGCAACAAATGTATTTTTAGAAAACTATCTAGCTCATTCTTAAGGACGTAGGTCCTTCGCTAATATAGGTTTGATATAATCGGATAGTTAGAGCATGTGCTGTTGGTTTGTTAATGTTGAACTCATTGCGTAACTTTTGTACTCATCCTTAGTATATATTCTCTTCGTTAGAATGACGCAACAAGCATAGAAAAGTGCTTCATGAAAATTAAAAACGGAGGATATTATGGCTTCAAGCAAGAGAAGCCATAACATCGGAAGTAGAAAACGTGGGTCGTAAAAAAACATATTGAAAATTGGCATATAAATTTCCAAAAATAAATTGCCAAGTTCTGCGAGGCGGCAGGGCCCACATGCACGTGACTGGTGCCTTTTATTTTAAATGGTTAGGAGCACTAGCATTTATTATAGAAGAAAGAATAACAAACGAGTTATATACGCACGTACACCCGCGTCTGCACTCGTCTCTATAAAAAAATGATGGGTTCGAGACTCGAATCCGGATCTGCTGGGTGGCCCTTGCGGCCTACGCCAATGAGCCAAGCTCAGTCCTGTGACGTGCCTTTTCACCCGCTAACCACGTGGGAATTATTATAATCCTGCCGCCCCAGATGCATGTGACGATCCATCGAGTCGAACTTGAAATAAAGAAAAGGAAACCCAAGAAAAAACGAGTTGGCGCTGCGACTCGCTCCTCTACACCGCTACTCAAACCTGTGGAGTCCATAGACCGTAGCCAGTTAACCTCCGTTTGAAACGCAGATGAATTTCATATCAAACAACTCAATTTTGGCTAAAAAGCATTTAGCCATTTCATAGTTATCGGCTGGGGTTTAAATCTCATCTTGTACATCGCTAGGAAAAAGTTCTATCATGTTTAGGAGCGTAGAATGATGCTAAAGGGAGAAAAGAGGTATTTTAGTCACATTAATATTGCTTTAGTTCCTGGCCACTTTAATCGTTAGATCCTTTGCTTGTTGCTATTGTCTGTCTTTTTCAGATTCGCTTTTTAATTCGTTTGGTTTTTAGGAACCACTAAAGGCAATGGAGAGCATCGATCATATTGTCTGTTAGCACTTTGTCCGTTCAGATGAGGAAATGGTGGGCGATCAGTTGCAGGTGTTACCACTTTATAAGACGCATTTCTTCGTATATCAAGAAGATATTAAAAATAACTAAATTATCTCTAATAATTATTACTAAGCACTATACTCAATATATACATGTAGAATATAAAGTAAAGATGGATATTTATTATGCGTATAGAGGAAACATTACACTAATTTTGTATTGAAATATGAAATACGTCTTATATTTATAGCTAAGATCATTAAAAAATAAGCCTGATAAACTTGGATGGAGAGAGTAGTAAGTAAGAGCTAAATACATAACATTCTGGCTTTCAATTTTGTTTTATATATATATATATTTAAAATTTTAAGACAAGTTTTTACTTTTTTTATATCTCTCGTATTCATTATTTTCAAGAACATATTTGCGTTTTTTTTATCTCAGCGCAAAATCTTATGATAACACTGTAGAGGAAGGAGCGAGCAGCGAAGCTCCCACGTAGGGCCGACAGTTTCGAGATACAGTAATTAAGCAGGGACCCGGGCTATTAATTAGCGAGATCCGTCCGTCATTCCCGGCCTCATAATTGGATCTATCGATGCAAGTAGATCACTCGTAGTACACTGCTGCAGTAGTTCAAAAATACAAACGCCATTGATGGTGTTATCCTTCGTACCATGGGGCAGGCAAGCGGTTATTAAATGAGTATGGAAAAGGTCCCTATAATATCTTGAATTTTGATTGAAAGTCCATCAAATATCTCAAACTATGAAATGGGATATTTAACTCTTCAATATTTGCAATCCAGTTCAAATAGCACCCTAACCAAGTTTTACATAGCGGTATTACCCGTTTGACACAATAAGTGACGGTTTTGCCAAGTAGGATGACATGTTGGGCTAGTTAGGTCAATGGCACGTGGGGCCCACAGGGGCTTCTCCCCCGTCGAACTCCCGATCATGCTTCCATGATTGTTGGCCCCTGTAGCTCCCTTTATTTCTATTTCGATTTGGAGGAGAAGCCCTTGTGGGCTCTATTTGTCATTCACTTAAACTTGTTTAGCGTGTCATCTTACATGGTAAAATCGTTCACTCATCACGCTATGCAAGCAAATACTACTATGCGAAACTGGGTCAAGGTGTTATTTGAATAAAATTACAAAGCTCGGGGGTTAAATGTTCAATTTTATAGTTCAGGATGTCAGACAGATTTTTGAGCAAAGTTTATACTTTCTTCCGATTAGTAGTCACTGTTGGGTCTAATAGTATAATGTAGTACAATGCACCATACCACTACAATGCACCATACCACTCTTTTCGTCCAAGTTTATAAAATGTGTTTTTTGAATGGTTTTTTACATAAATATAAGGCGTATTTCATATTCCAATGCAAAATGAGTGTGATGTCTCCTCTATACCCCTAATAAATATCCGTCTTTACTTTATATTCAGTACATGCATGTATTCTCCCTCCTGTCGATTTGGTACACGTGCAGTCAAATTTCTGAAACTTTAGCTATCGATATTTTTTAAAATATTTCGATTGGATGCATGAAAATCATACGAGTAGATTCGTCTTGAAACGTACTTTTATAATATTATTGGATTTTTTAAAATACACTACAATAGAAATTAGTGGTCAAAGTTGAGTTTTAGAGACCGTGTCGATATCCAAAACGATAACTATTTATGAATGGAGGGAGTAATTAAGAATAATCTAGTTATTTTCAATATCTTTTTTGTCTACTCTTGAGGAAGAAATTCAGCTTTTAAACTTTGACGGACGGAATATTTACTACCCGTATTGCACTTCCCGTGACAACCATTGATAGCACATCTGTTTGGCAACCTTGGATCACTAGCTGGCTAATAATCAGAGTTTAGTTATCACCGATGGGTCAGCCGGTCAGGTGGGTTAGTTCTGAGGACTAATAATTCACTTACATTTCATTAGATTGGATGTGCTATCGAATATATCATCCTTACTCCCAAAAGAAACTCCTGGTTCCATGGACAAAGCATGGGCAAACGTAACGTATCCACAAGTGCTCGGAGCATCGACGTTCGGGGGGATTTTGTTAACGAATCAATTTCAGAGATTGGACTGTCTTCAGAAAGAACAATGAGAGATTCGACGTGACCAGTTTGAGCTTTCAAGCGAGGGAAATTCAGCAAGGGCCAGGGAGACATTGCAGGGCTATGTAACATGGTCCTGAGGTTTTTTTACTGCACCGAGATCCGTGCATGCAGCAGCAGAAGGAAGGGTGGAGTGCGTTTCACTCGCTCGCTCACGTGTGCGCCGCGCCGTGTTCTGCTCTCTCTCTCTCTCTCTCTCTGTCGCCATTTGGTTGCACTCCAAGCTTTCAGTCTGCGCCTGACATGTCTGTCTCTGAAGACTAGAGAGACTCGAAACCAAACGAATTTCCGTCTTCCCTCCTAGTGTTTCTTGCAAGAGATTCCCATTTCTTGGCATATATGTATCTGAGCCGCGAGTCCTAACATTGAAGTTGTTTTTCAGTGTCAGGCTAGGCCAAATGTTCAAAACCAACTGTTTGGATTCTCTACGGCCACAACTTTGTACATTTGTTCCTAGTATAGAAATCATGGTTTGATACTTTGACTCCGTAAGAAATTTGTTTTCAACTTCCGGGGATTGGTTGTGTTGTGTGCACCAGTGCATCTTCTTCAAGCTGTACCAGCGGCTGGGCCCAACTAAGATTTCCATGGAGATCGATACATCATCAGTGGCCTAGGTAACAGGGATGAACGATTCTTGTATCAAAACGAGAAGCCTTGTTTTTTTTAGCTCTATTGACACGTTTTTTTTAAGAGAGGTGCTTCCATATTTTCCTTTTAACAGTTGCACAAATATTAAAACATGTATAAATGGTAGATGGTGATTACCTACCCCTTCGTTTGCTTCAAGATTTGTGCAACCTGTATTGGGAGGGAAAGCATTAAAGTATTGCTTTTTTTTAATCTGGCATTCATGCGAATATAATGGTAAAAATAGCTCTCTCTCTCCCACCACAAAAGCGCTGGCATATGACACGTGTCACTTGCAATGCTCGTGTACTAGCAAGAGCCCACATCCGTAGCAACACGGCCAACCGCGATAGGAGGACAACGAGTGTGGCAAGAGTTGGCTTCCGAGCCCGAGCAACTTGACATGACCTGCTATCGTGCACGAGGTGCTCGACACCTTGCTATCGAGCTAGGGTACCGTAGCCGCAAGCCTATCGTGGTGGGCCCACCAATTGCTGACGCAGTCGGCCGGGTTGCCATAGGTTTGGGCCCCTGTCGTAATACACGAACGCATCAAGTGACATGTATCACTTGATGATTTTTTTGAGATCGAGAAGAAAACTATGTTTGCAATTACATTCCTAAAAGAGCTAGGTTTGAAAAAAAAGTAACACGACAATTAAGCGGAGGCTTCTCAAAAATGAATGCTCCTACGTCATAGGGATGAAATGCTAGCATGTGCTAGTTCAACCTAACAGCATATCCGGTGTAAGATGCATTTATCAATGAGTACTTACTTAGCTGCTGAGCCTCAGGTTTAGGTTTTTGCTGGGCTTGTATTTCCCAATAGTTTATAGTGGAATTTGTGTGGCTACATTAGTCTACTTTGGGTTTAGCTCAATTAGCTTAGCCAAACAACGAACAAAATTAGTCAGCCCAAGAGCCGAACTTACACCAAATTTAAGGAAATGTCTGGCCTTCTTGCCAGATTACCGAGTTCTACGGATAAATTGGTTCTAGCTTGGCCCGCATAACACGGTCAGAAATTGAGGTCAAGTTGTACCAAAAAAAGAAAGAAAGAGTACATTTCACATTTTGTACCACCTTTTGTAAATCTTTTCATTTTACGTCACCTCCAGGCGTCCAAGGTAAGGATTTAGCTGATCCAGGCGTGCAAGCTGGTGAGGGCCGGAGTTGAGGTGGTGGAGGCGGCGGCCGGAGTTAAGGTGATGGCCAGAGCCGACAGCGGTGTAAGATGCATTTGGTCGCAACAGTAAGCCGGCAGCGGCAGGAGTTCGCTAGACTGAAGGATGAAGCTGGAGGCAGCAGCTGCGGGTAGAGACCCGAGCCACCTCTTGCATCTCTCATCCTCACCACCCCATCTGGAGAGCCAATTCGGCCACACCACCTTCGTCTTCCCCAGCTCCATCGAGAGCGTTGCCGGAGCCTCGCCCAAGTCAAACGCTGCTGACGGATCCAGGATTTTCAGAATACGTATTCGAAGCTACAAAAATATTGTTCAATGTAAAACATAAAGGTATGTCATACTAAGAGTATATAAATCAAGTCATAATATATCCTGCAAGCACACATTTCGCAAACTATGGCATGCTACAAATATCTCTCACATTGAATTTTATTGTCACAAAGCCATACCTAACTAATGTACTGATGTAATGGCAGAACAGAGGCATATATCACTGAACAAATCCACGAGCAAATCCACGAGCAGCGGTAGAAACAGCCAAACGATGAGCAAACTATGCATCTAGCAGTGCAAACAATGGATTCACGAGTTGTGTTGACTTGAATAACCAACCACTGTAGGATCCGAAATCTCAACCACATATAGGGGTTTCTGCTATGGGAATAAGCAGGAGCCTAGTGAATTCCTACAATCCCAAATAGTGCGATTCTCAAGTCTCAACCACATAAGGGGATGCTTCCATGCCATTTCAAAAAAATTAGAACTAGTATCGGAAATTTGTGACGTTGCAAACTTGTAGTAATGGAAATTTGTGATGTTGCAACTTGCAAACTTGTAGCAATATGAGATTACCCGGACAACGAAGGCAAGGGTCTTGCCGCTGGAGCTGATCTTGGGTACATCAATGGTGCCACCTCCCGGCCTCAGCCCTTCGCCTCCGCCCGTCCGTTGGTTGCCTGGTTCGGCCACAAGGGGTAGGCGAGCAGCGCTGGCAGGAGATCTGGACAGCTGAACCCCAGTGTTTGATGCCGCCTCCTGGCCTCCACCCTCTGCCCGTCCGCCGATTCGGCCACAAGGGGCAGGCGAGCAGCGCCAATGGAGGATCTGGACCCCAGTGCCCAACGCCACCTCCTGGCCTCCGCTGCTGCCCGGCTGCCGACTTACTGCCCTGTTGTGCTGCCTTGCGCCACCGCCAGAGAAGAGAAGGGAAAGGGAGAGCGCACTAAGGGACGGGAGCAGGAACGGGAGACGAGAGCAAGGCTGCCTCCCCTATTTTGGCGATTAGAGCTAGGCCGCGCAGTGCAAATAAAGGTGGACCGGGCTACGGTTTATCAGGCGTGCGATTCGAGCTGGGTTAGACTGGCTGAAACGCTGAATTACGTATTTTCAGCCACCTTTATAGTATATACATCTAATATACCTACTAAATATTAAGTTTTTTGTCAAATTTTTTTGGGTGTATATCTGTACACCCATGTCTCAATACTAGATCCACCTCTGATGGTGATATAGATCCCAATCCCGTTCGTCCTGAGCTTCTCTGCTACCTACTGACTTTTTCCCCTCAAATCAAATTTAGGGATTGAAGTTACCGTCACCATCGTCCTCACCTAGCCACCTCGGTCCACCGTCGCCGTCTTGTTGTGGTGAGCCTCTGCCTTCACCATCTTGACCATTGCTCTCCTCTTGATATGCTGATGCTGATGCTCATGCACCCCTTTCCCTTCTCTACTCTTGGCCAATTTCCTAGCTGCATCTACCTCCCCTCTTTCCATCCCGTGCCTCGTTGATGCCTGCCACATTGTCGTTCACCGTCGGCAAGCACCAAAGAAGGCGGACAACTCCTTACCTTGGTGCAAAGTGCAAGACTTGGTAAGAAGAGGTGGTGCAAAGTGAAAAGATTTGCTAAGGGTGATGCAAAGTTAAACTTTGGTAATAAAGAGTGGTGCAAAATGAAATTTACAACTCCTCCGAACTCGATTGCGATTCGCATGCTGATTAGTGTAATAATTATATTTTTCCTTGGTGATGTCTAGGAAGTATTTGAATGTTTTATTGCTAAATAGTACTCAACTTTTGAGCCCACAGACTTGGATCCAATGGATGCAGTCCGATCGGTCAAAAACAGGATAAACAGTGTTGCTACAGTACCATAAACAGTAGAATATCTATACAGTATTTTAAGCCGATCTGGACCATCCAAACATGATCGGACGGTCTTTTAAGGACTACTTAAGTTATAGTCCTCAAAAAAACTGTATGGGATCTGCTTCCAACAGATATCGGTTTTCACCGGCACTGTGGATCTGATGCAGTCGAGCCTCTTCATCATATCCTTAAGAGAAAAAAAGAAAAGAACTCTTCGATGCTCAAATCTTCAAGTGCTTCTTACGCTCTTTTAACCTGCTCAATTAAGGCCACCGAGAACATATCACCAAGTTGATTCATTAGTTGGATTTTGTTGGTGTTGGAGATAACTCAATATCTCTAACTATCATATTTATTGATTCTATCCATAATTTGTTAAGAATCAAATCTTCTACAACTAGGATTTTTTGGCTATATAAGCCAACCCCCCCTGTACTTGTAATCTTAGAACATTATAGTGGATTGTCTCCTGTGGTTTTTTCCCGCAAGGGTTTTTTCACGTTAAATCTGTCTTCAGTTATTTTGCCGTGCATCGATCCCTAACAGTTGGAACACTAGTAATTCTCTGACGAGTGAGCTAGTTAAATTTCCAATGTACACGATAGCAGAGTTTTTCTGTTGAGTCAATGCATATGGGTTTCACAGTGCAAAACAGTAACTGTATGCACGGACAGGACTAGGGTTTTGGAAGCCAGAAGGATCAAAACCGGAACTTGCTGGCTCCAGAAAACTGTCTGGAAACCGTCCGGATTGTTTATTCAAGATTTGTAATTTGGAAAATGTCTTAGAAGGCTGCGGAGTGATCCATTGTCCGATCCTAATTTCTTAACTTCACATATATTAAGGATACTGTTACTCTTGCAAGAAAACAGTCAGCAGTAAGTTTAATTTCAAACCATACCCGGCAATTCCTTCCTCTCCTTTTGAAGTGGGCTCATTTGATGCATTTCATACTCAAGGTCTAAATTGCTCAAATTACTCTTGCAAGGTGTACCAAGGACATGGACATGCAAGGGGAAAAAAAGAAATTTTCCATGGGCTATTTTTTGTTTTTGGAATAATTGATGATTTGCCTTCATTTACTTGTGCCACTGATCATTTGCCCCGTAATGTCACTGATATGCGAGTCCTGAGGCCACATGTCAATAAGATAAACGGGACAAATGATCGATTACACCAACTAAAACGAGACAAATGATCATTTCTCCCTTTTTTTTCTCATTTGAAACGTTTTAGCAGGTAGAACAAATGCAATAGAAAATTACAAGAATGCCTCCATATGACTGAATATATAGAAGGCCTCGGATCAAGAGGCAGGACAATCAAGAAGCAAGAAGAAGAATGAGAACTAGCCTCACAAGCTGAAGTAGAAAAGGAATTCTGGAGATCTACACTAACTTGAAATCTCCCTGTTATAAGATGCAGCTATGTCATTGATTTTACCCCGAGCTTCTCCACAACTTGTGATTGTACAGTGTTGGCTGTCACTGGATGACTCTTGGGACTCGCATACCAAATCCGTGCCTCATTTTCTCAACACTGTAATTGAAATCAAATGTTAGAACAGCGATATACACTTCAACTAGCGGACTGTTCACTGAAAGATAGGTGTGGTCCACTGCAGAAAAACCACACCAATTGAACAAATATTGCAACTGTTTCTGAACACGACAAACCATGTGCTCATTGATCACGGCACACAATAGTTCCAAGAATTTTGCAGAAATTCTGTCCCTAAGAGTAATCAATATGACGTGTAGTCAGGATTTTGCACTACACAAAAGCTATTGATGATGATATGAACATTCTTGACAACACTATACTATTCAGTCACATGGATAGTCAACTGATGTAGCTCTTGATTTGATGAAAGATGTTGAGAACAGGATTTCCAAAAGGCTATGTATGTGCATGGCTTTTTTTATCTGCCTTCTGGCAGTCGTAAAGACCATGATCTGCTAACTGTACAATTATGTGATCGCACCTGGCACTTTGTAGATCGTTGTATCATTTCTAAACACTACTAGTAGTTTACTGTCAAGCACTATATTAAGTTGAAAAATACAGGAGAATCAGAATTAAGAAAAATGAAATGAAGTAGGGCACCTTTTCAAAATAGGACCTATAATTCATCTACCAATAGAACAGATCTTGTTATTTTACTATCCAGATTTTCGAACATTTTATAGACGTCTTAGCAGGATCAAATTCAAAGATGTGGTTCCACCATATATCTGATCATTTCAGCTCTAGTACTAGTAATACAAGGTTACGATGAATTTTTTATCTCCATCATATATGATTTATGAAAGCTTTTTTTAAAAAAAAGATTTGTGAAGGAGCATGAAGCCATGAAGCAATAAGAACTCAATTGATATTTTAACTGGCACAACTACAATGTCTCACTAATATTATAGGACATGATTCTGAGATAACTTCAGCAACTCAAGAAGTTAATCTCTGTGTATCTGATGGGGGGCAATAATCACAATACATTAACAAATTTGCTATAAGGTTCTTGAATTCATAAAGTAAGATTCCTTGGCAATAGATTTGATATGACCCTAGATTGTTCTACATGAGAGAGAGAGAGAGAGATCCTGCATTCATGCTATATCACTACAGGAGGTATCAGAGAAAGATTGTAGTATTGTATTTGCCTACTGGGTGACCAATCTAGGAGAAACTTGTACAGGTGAGGAAATTGAGTGACTAATGGAAAGAATCTGGAGTGATTTGCTTTCATAGAATCTAAAATGATTACCAAGATACGTACGTTGGTGCAAGCTTGCCAAGGCCATAAAGCTCTTCACCAGATGCTTCATCTGAAACTTTCCCAGAATTTTCAACTATATAAGATCTGTCTGCAGAATCAGAGAGTCCTCGAGCCACAAGTAAATCCAAATCCTTCTGGTGAAGTTCTCTCCCGTTAACATATATGCCAGTGTTTCCACCAGCACAGTTCTTGGGCATAGGGTAATTAAACTCTGGAATATAAGGCTGCAAGCACAAGATCCACTTAGAGCTTTGATCAACACAATGCGGGATAAGGAAATGCACAAAATCCACGACTGCTGCTCTTACAGGTATCATGCCAAGGCAGGGCCGCCCCATAACACCCCAGAACCCAGCACGGTAGTCATACCTGAGTAACAAAGTATCAGACAGAATTTTCATTACATATTATTACATGTTTACTATATGAATATACCTAACCAACTGAGCTTTTCTAGGTTAGTAAACAACAGCTGAAATGTAAAACTCATATGATGAAACCAAATATAGATTGTTGCATGAGGAATTTACCAGTAATCACCAGGACAGATTGCTCCAGCTAGCTTCTCAGCCTTCCTGACAGCACGATCAGAGATAGGAAAGCCATTTACAAAAACCCTTGCTCTTCCATTTCGCGTTCTGTTGTTAATTTTGAAGCTCCTTTTTATGAGATTGGTGAGGAATGAATCACCCGCCTTTGTTGCCCTAGTGTGGCCAGCATCTTGTGCAACATTTAATGTATCTTGTGCATATTCAGGATCATCAAACTCATTGTCTGGCGACTGCATCTCGTTTGCTACACATACATCTTTTATTGAGTTCTGCTTGCAACTTTCAGTTAACAGTATAACCTTTTCATGTTCAGAATGGGCACTTCTACTTCCTACTCCAGAACCTTCCGATGGTGAGAATCCACAATGATCACGATGAGGTAAACTTGGTATGTGGTGGGAAACCACGTTGGCTTCAGGAGGAAGATCCCTGAACTGAGGACTGTCCTCAGAATTAGTCCCTAGTGGGGTATGTTTGCTCTCTGATTCACTTAAATTTGAGTGCAGGTCTTTTTCTTGAGACTCATGGCTTCCTATAGAAAAACAATATGGTGGAAGCAACCTCTCATCAGCAGTAGCACGCTCGTTCTTTTCCAAGTTATCACCGATGCTATTTTGCAGTGCAGCAGATAAATGTGTACTTGGCACGAGTCTGCTTCCATCAAGCTTGACTACAATTGCATGTGAGCATGATCCACACCGCAATTTATACTCCTTCCCCAACAAGGAATGTTTGTTTGGTAGCTGCAGCACTTCAAAGCAATTGTAGCATATGGTGAAAGGAGCACCACCTGCAATCGGCTCACAAGTTTGTGCAGGCTTCTTGCTTACATTGGCCCGTGGGTGACTCCTCTGCAATGAAGTATTGGTGCGTCTTGAATTGTATCTTTGCTGACCAAACAAGGGACCATCCACAGGATAAGCCCCATAACTGTTCAAAAGATATGGTGCCCTTTGATCATTGAAACCCATGGGAGTTCCCTGTACAGGCAAGAACTCTCGGTGGCAACAATGCAAGCAAGAACAGGCAGTCTGATGGTAGAAACCTTCGTGGTGACAAGAGAGGAGAGGATCAGGATCATGCTGTCCAAAGAAATAGTTATCGAAATTTCTCCATGGGTAGAAGCCAGCAGGATAGCTAGAGGCTCTTGGATGTGAAATGGGCTCCACATATCCATGAATATTTTGCTGTGTGGGCAAAGGAGCATAAACATGTGGAATGCTGGGACTTTGCACATTTAGAGATGGAGAATGCTGAGAACCGTTCCGATGCAAATCGTGCCTCAATTGACTCAACCGTTCATGAGTACCATACGAGCTTGAGGCATCTGCTGCTCTATTGGCTGTAGCACTTCTACCCTGCCCACCAGTTACCTCACAGGATTGCTGCACCTGGTCTCTCAACTCGTCAAGCATCCTCAAGAGCTCAGCGCGGTCTTTCTCAAGGCCCCTGACTCTGCTTGGACCATCCAAGTCCCCATCATTGGCATGCTCCCTGTTGGAATATCTGTGCCTTGAATTTAAATGGTAGTCGACAGGACCTTCTACTTGGTAAGCATTGGGTGCAATGCCATCGATTGGGGACCTTAGAGATATGTCAGATATACCTCTTACTCTTACTGGTTGCGCCATTTCTCCATTCTCCCCATTACGAATGTGCCTGTACTTAGCCTCCCTGCCATCATCTCTAATGGTAGCTTCGACATTTGAGGTACTTGGCCCTCTTGTAATCCGATTATCACCACGGCTGTAAACTGATTTACTGTGCAAAGCTGACATTCTAATGGGTACTGATCTATCATCAGTGCTAGCTCCAGATATTGCTTCAGATGCCACTGGCACACTCTCCAGTACTTCGAGGTATTTCACATTTCCATTATCAGAGGTATCCGAAGCTTGGGCTGAGTTCTTTTTCTTTGCTGCAAAATGTTCAGCAGAGGAATGATGTCATCTCTGGTTTCATACTACCAATTAATGATATAGCTTAATTTGGCATATATACGGAAGGCTTAAAGAATACAAGTCATACTATGACAAGCATATTATGATATTAACAAGGATCTCAGTAGGATGTGTAAAACACGACCACTTCTCCAAGACTCGCGCCAATGACATTGCTTTTGGCTCCCATTGACCTCAAAAGCAACCTTGAAAAGCACAACCGGAGACTAAAATGCAATAAGGATCCTAAACTAATCGCAAACGGCAGGACATACATTGGATATAAAATTACTGAATCATCAAGAAGTTTTAAAATATGTAGGTCAAATTCAACATATCTTTTTGTTTTTGTAATCTTACTGTGATATAATATAATTAACACCGAGATTTTAAAAAGAGCTTCCTGCACTGGTGACAAGCGTTTCTCCACTAAGAACTAGCCATAAACCAGGGCTTTCAGCTGCAGTTTATGTAATCAGAGTTCTTCAAAGTTTTATCTTGCAAGAAACACCAAGAGAAATTGAGACCTGACCCCCCCCCCCCCCCCCAAATCAAATCTTCAGGATGATCATACGCTTCTCAAAGGGGACAAAAATCTCAGAAAATAACTTGGGTAAAATTAAGAAATTCGCATGTATTCTCCCAAAAAAAAAAGGCAAAACGAGACTAAATTTGGCTAAAATCAAACATTTTTCCATTTCAAAGAGGGGAAGTTTTAAACTTTCTGCTGGGCAAAAATGAAACATCTCCCCAAATTTGCAGCGGAACATGCGGATTAGTTTGCGAAAACATTTATTCCCCGCAGCAAGTGTCATTGTCACCAAGACGAACTGACAATGTGCGGGGATTGGGATGCACCAATTCTCAAACCCACCCTAGTTGAAGCCGACGGAAGCACAAGGGATTAAACCGAAAGCTTTTGCAGAATCGAAAAAACAAAAATTTCTAAAGCAAATTAGGAAAAGAACAGCATTTACTAACAAGAATGCAATCAACGAGTAAAACAAAAAAAAATGCCCAAAAATCCAACCTTTTCCTCGTGCCTTCTTCGCCTGTGATTAATGGAGAACGCACCGCAAAAACAATAAATGAAGTACCAAAGTGAAGGGAGGAGAGGGAGATGGCCACCTTGGAGGGTGGCGCCGCATCCGCCGCAGACGTAGACGGAGTAAACGGGCAGCTCCGGCAAGAACTTGTCGCACTTGGGGCACCGCACCACCCTTATCCGCGCCGCCGCCGCCGGCTCGTCCCCTTCCATTCCCGACTCCCCCCCTCCCCCTCCCAACACGACACAAACACACCAAACAACCTCTTCCCAGGTCAAGAATCCCCGAGAAACTCCAAGGAGCACTGGGCTTGTGTAAACCAAGAAAGAAGGCAGCAAGTCAGGAACGCCAATAACTGCAACCTGGCCAACAAGCCGAGCAAGAGCAGCAAGCAGCTGGGAACGAAGGAAACTACAAACCGAAACGAGCCTTCTGGGTTATGAGGCCACTGCGGCGTTGGAATCGGATGGAGGGCGAGGAGAGAGAAGAAAAGGCGCGCTGGTTGAGGTGGGAAGGAAAAGAGGTACGGAGAGAGGGAGGAGCCGAGGTAAGGTGGGTGCAAGTTTCATTGATCTGTCACGAGGCCATCTCGGCCTCTGACGCCAATGCTCAGCTTTTGCTAGCCGCGCTGCGCCGCCAGCGGCTTCATCTTTTGCTCTCTTCAACGAGGGAGGCACGCAGGGTGGTGTGTGTTGGGCAAGAAATCTGAGCGAACTATATGGCTAAATATTATAAAACAGTTGTATTGGACACATAACACTATTTTCTACGGTTAAAATAGAATTGTACTTGGCAACTATGTGGCCGAATATTATAATCGGATACATAACACTACCTTCTACAATTAAAATACAATTGTACTTGTTATATATATATATGTGTGTGATTATAGAAATTTTATGATGCATTATACTAGTAGTATATATTGGGTAGTAGAAACCAGACATAACTATTGATTTGTTAAAGGTATTTATATTACTCTACTACCAAAGTGATTATAAATAAATTCTAGCTAATCTGATCCATCGAATCAAAAAAATAAATAATTCATTTTGAATTTAGTGTGTTGTAAAAGAGTTCATATGATTAATCTGCACTATTATAATCTAACCCTACCAAAATAAGTGACAGAGATACTTCTCGTTTTTTTCGTTTAATGTAAGAATTTCTAGAATATTTTTTAAGAATTATTGTAGAAGGTTTTACACTTAAAACAAATGAGATATCTTGAATATCACACTTGTTCTTATTTATACAGATGCCGCTAGATCTACTAGTCGGACTAACCTGCTTCCCCAGCTTTCCATCGTGCTTGTGCCTTGTTTTTCCGCTGACGTCGTCGTCTACTTGTCTTTTATGTAGAATGCTCCATGTACTGACAGTACCGAAGTAAATTAGTGCTGGAATGTGTCCTTCTCCTTCGACTAACCCTTGACGTCTAAGGCTTCGTTTGGCACTCCGGTAGCTTTCAACGGCAAAACAACGTAGCACTGCATAGGCCATAGCAACCGCAGAAGTTGCTCTCTTTCTGTACTTTTCATATACAGTACATTCTCGAGCTAAAACCGCACGGTAAAGCAGAATATCTTTCTTTAAATTAACATACGATCTTTTTCAGTCAATCAGCACTCGATATTATTTCAACTGCCATAATATTTGTACTAGGATGGTAATAATAGTTACCTTGAAGCATATTACCCATCTTTCCTTACCATCCTAAGCTTTTTTTGTTTGGTTGGCTCATGAAACTCTATATTGTACCAGAGTAGTGGAAAACCTGGCTAGCGCAATACTAAAATAAATTACAGCTCACTTCAATTTCCTGTCTAAGGCCGGGTAGATCGTAGACGTAGGGGGTGTTTAAGATTTATTGACATCTTTTCTCATCAACGTAAGCTTTTAAGGTAATGTTAGAGAAATCTCAATATCGCAACTTATCATATTTTTTGGTTTTATCCGAATAGGTTTCTGCATTATCGAGTATTTGCCAAAGCATCACTTAGTTAATCCCGTATATTTGTTCCAAAACACTTCACATAGACAGAAAAATGGACACCTTGGCGCACATATGGATGAGGGGAGAAGATGAAACATGCAGGACCTACAGTTTGATGCGGTAATCCTCGTTGGCATGAGCGCGCCGGGATGTCTACTTTTCCAAATATCCGGGGTTAAGTGTAATATTTTCTCATAGATATCTAGGGCTGAGCAACACTCTTTGCGATTCATGGTGTTCTCTGGTAACTAGTGCTCAATTATTTCTGATTCCTGTAATTTACTCTAGATCTAGATCTGTACTGCAATACTTCTTTCCTTCATTATCCCAATACTCGTATATCTTCACAATTACGTAAGTTGGAATTTGTTTGTGAAAAACTAAAGACGATATTGTGAAATCGATTAAGGAGATTAAGAATACAGAAGTGGATCGTTTGAAAGTATCTATGAAAGAATCTCATAATCATTGGCCTAATCATCATGTTATGGAGGATGTGGATCAAGAATTTCCTGATACTTCTACTCTTAATTACTTATGTAGTGATTTAACTGATGAGGACTTGGACAAGGGGAATGATCACTTATGTACTGATCAATATGTAATACATCGCAAAAATAAGTCCAACTTTGCTAAGACAAAGGGTCGAATGGGTCACCCATCAAAGAAAGTAAAGAAATGAAAGGTATCTTTTGGAATAGCAGAAGTCTTGGTGACTTGGCTAAATACAGATACACTTCCGAATTAGCTAAAGAGCAACATATTGATTTTGTTGCACTTCTTGAAATAGGCAAGAGTGAGTTTTCTACGTCTTGTCTAAAGCATCTTTGTTGTGGACAAGAATTCATATGGCATTGTATGCCTCCTCGTGGGCGATCTGGGGGATCCTTTTAGAGGTCGATTTATCATACTTTGATATTGGTTCTATTGATGAAGGTGACTTCTATGTGAAGTTTTACTCGAGAAATAAAGATAATAGTTTTCAATATATTTTGATGGCTGTTTATGGTGCAGCACAAAATCAATTAAAAGATAATTTTTTGTCGGAATTAGTTCATACTTGCAACAGGGAATAATTACCTATATTGATGGGGGTGATTTCAACATGAGAAAAATAATGATAACTTTGAACCCCGGTGGCTTTTTTTGTTTAATGTTGTCATTGATGGTTTAGATCGGAGAGAGATTGAATTACTGGCCGACGGTACATATAGGCAAATTCTTTAAAAAAAACTACTTTTGAGAAAATTGACAGAGTAATAATGATCACAGATTGGGAACAAAGGTTCCCATTTGTCACGGTTCATGCCCAAAATTAATAGAATGGTAGATGCTCAAAGCGAAAAATTGTGATTGATTTGTCTCTCTTGTGTTGGATCGATTAAGAGGCGTGTACATGTTAACTTACTGGGAAAGAAAAGTCTGAATACGGTCACACGGTTATCAGGCAGTCTAGGATCTCGTCAGAAACTCATGGTTACAGTCCAGGAACAAGCAGTAGGAGGACAAGTCATGCAGCCGCCGCTGGTGAATTAATCAGCTTAATTTCCAGCAGGGCTAATTGAATGGCAGCCTCGCACGATGAATCGGTCTTGTCGCTTACCCTACAAATACAATAGATGGTTTTGATGATCGAGGCAATTGTATAGTATTTAGATGTGCTGATTGAGATCACCAGTTTGAGCCCATATCATACCTTAATTATTGAGATCACCAGTTTGAGCCCATATCATACCTTAATTAAAATGATATATGTAGTTTCTTTTTGTCTTTTGTGTTCTCGGTTTCTTTTATCCTTTTATGAAAAATATGACTCTGACCGAGTAGATTTTACCGTTAGCCACCCTTATTTACTTAAAACTCGGAATGTTCATTTGGAGCCAGGGACGGACCGAGCGGGGGGGTCACGGGGGTCTAGAGCACCTCCTACCCCCGATCACATCATGGGTACCCCTAGCACCCCCTACCCAACGTGAGGCGGCATCACACTATCGCCATGGAAGCCGATCAAAAGATTAAAATTTAAAGGCCTATTTAGCACCCCTTAAATTTATGTCCTGGTCCGCCACTGTCTAGAGCTGTACTACACGTGTTGGCTGTACAGCTCTGTTTTTGCAACCTCAGTGGCAATTGATGCCCTAGATGCATGTACGTATACCAGAGGCAGAGCGCACGCTGACGCTGCTCCATGCCTCCATTGGTGTGGCCGTGAGCTCCAAAAAGCAGAGCAGAGGTTGGTCCAGCCCTCCAGCTCCGGAGAATCTTGAGGCGCAGGGAGGAAGACGACGCTGCCCCTCTTTCCTGACCAGCACTCGTCGTCACTGTTGCTCCGGCTGCTGCTGTCGACTCGTTTCTTTGGCTCTTTTACAGCCTCCAACGCGCTGCTGCCGCCTGCCGTAGCTCGCTGCATCGCTCCACGCGCTGCCATCCTCTGCACGCGGTAATCGGCCACGTGATCCGCCCCTGCCTGCTACGAACGCAGCCGGATCCTCTGCGTTGCGGTGCCCTACATATCTGCCACAAATCACAAGCATATATCAGGTCAGAAATCATCTGTGGCACTGGTCAGCAATGTATGACTTCACTGTGTTGATGTTTCTTTCTCCCTTTAAACACTACTGTGTATGTGGGGTTAACAGTTTCTTGCCGAACAGTAGTACTCTGTCTATCGATTTGTGATCACTGTGTGTTATCTAGCCTTGCTAATTTTTTTTTCAAAACTAGCCCTATTGCAAATGTATTTGCAAAAATAATTCTCTCCCCCGCTGTGAAAGGCGACACATATCCCCAGCCACCCCCGAGGAGCGCGGAAACAAGCGGGCGCTATGGCAGCTCGGGCGAGCGCGGCATAGCAGAGCGGGCACGACCTGGGCGCAGAAGGCATCCTACTGTGCTCCCTAGACGTGGAAGCTCGTCCTTGTTTCCGTTGCCCCGAGGCGGCAAGAGACATATGTCGCCTACCGCACCTTCCGCGGTGGAAGAGAGGGCAATTTTTGCAAATGCATTCGCGGGGAGCTTAATTTTACAAAAGAAAAGGAGCTACAGGAACTAGATAAATACAGTATTCTTGATTTTTTGAACTTAGGCTCGAGCAGGTTCAGGAAATCAAAAAATTTGAACAATTTTTTATTTTCGAAAATCGGTGGAAATTGAAGAAGTTTGAATTCAAATTTTTTTAACTCGGCGGTAAAACAACAGCGAAAAAAATCTAGCGATTTTATTTTTATTTTTGAGCAATTTTACATAATTTTCAGCATACCGAAGGAAAATTCAAAAAATATTCAAACAAATTGCAAACAAAATCCCATTAATATATAAATCATCTCCAAGAAATTTAAACAATTTTTTAAATTATTTAGTGCTTCTGGAAAATAAAAATAACAATTAATGAAAACGAATAGAGAAACTGTCAGATTTTTATAATAATTTACAAGATTTATCACGCTCTGAAATTTTAATGGTATCATAAATATTTCCCAAGGATCATTTATTAAACTTTTAAGAAATATTAGGCTTCATTTAGTACCCCTAGAAAATTAAAAACAAAAGAGCATATACAAAGACAGTAGCACTGTTAGAATTTAAAAAATACACTGTTGGAATATATATTTTTAGTGATATATCCAGAATCAAGATAACTTTTGGTAGCACATAAGAAATTTTCTCTTAAAATAACTATGTTAGTGTCGGCGTTTCGAGCACCGGCAAGTAAATTTGTAAGTCTTAAGGGGCCACGCATTCCCTCTCCCTGAATGGTTAGACTCGAGAGCCCAAGGTGTATACTGGTTCGGACCGAATGTCCCTACTCCAGTTCGTGTGGTGGTATTGTATTGCTTTTGGTGCAGATGACTGCACAATGTTTACAAGTGAGGGTTCGTCCTTCCTCTTTTTCTCTGTTCGTCCTCGTCAGGGGCTCCTGCCCCCCTTTATATAATAGGAAAGGGCAGGTTACATTGAGGATTGGGAAAGGAGAGGTGGCCTATGCTAAGAGCTTCGGTCTTTCATTTTGGCGACTGGTCACTACCTGCCTTGCCCACGTCGGGTCGGTGTCCCGTTGGGCAGGGCAGTTAGCCGCTTCGTCGGGAATGGCGCACCTGCCTTTTGTGAGCCTGACGAGTGTTGACGTTGCAGTGTATAACGTTGGTACTGCCTCGGGAGGGAGCGTGCCTTCGTATTATGCGTGGATCGGTTGATGGGACCGAAAGCTTGACTTCAGACCATTTATGCCATCTTGGGAAAGAGCCACTGCTCCGTCTGATACTTCGATTGTCCCGTCAGTAGGGCACGCGGTAAATGAGACCGATGGAGGCTTTGACACACGGCCCTTGGCGGAGGTTGCCTTAATTTGGTCGGAGTCGGGGGATCCCGACCCGCTGCGGGGGTCGGGAGCCCTACTTGGTCGGGAACGCTCGTCCTGATCGGTCGGGGAGAGGCGTCCTTTGTGGTCCCACGGGTCCTTTGGTCGGTAATGGGCTTGGGACAGCCTGCTTGTTACCCTGGGCCGTTGGGTACCCCTGGTATGAGTATTCGTCAGTTAGTTTAACCTAATTTTTGTGTTTGGCAACTAGCCACTTAGTCTAAAATACTGCGCGGCTAGATTAAGTGGATTAACTGGCGTAGTTTAAAAAAAGACAAACATAGGTACTATAATCACTCTGATAAAAGAAAATGTCTTGCCAGCCGATGGTTCATGGCTGAGGCCTGAGGGGCTCTTGACATGCCTGAAAAGAGGCAAAAGGCACCAAATGAATAAAAGAACACATGAAAGCAGGAGATGCACACACATTACCTCTGAGATCCCGAAAAGGTCTCCAGTGAATAGTGATGCGAATGTCTCAACGGCTTGGTCCGTGGTACACGTCCTTTTTTAAGATCTGCGGTTGGTTGTGTTTCTCACCTGCTTTCACAAAACATTACCGCCACTCACCTGTACAAGAACTGAACCTCAGGGTTTCAGGTTTTAATGCAAGCATCTGTCAACAAGGCCTCAGAAGGCATGGTTGTTGCGTGGCGACAATCGCCGCATAAGTATACTGTGCTCCTATAATGTGTAATGCTACATTGGGTTATCTAATCTTCCCTGTTGAAATCCTAGAAAATCTTTAAAACAATTCTAAATATCAATTGATGAAGACGAGTTTCCTCATGTTTCTATCGTTGTCATGTCCTACCCACACAGCTTATCGATAATGGATTCCTTTCATTTCCTAGATCTCCTGTTTTTAGAAAACAAAAAGGCAAGTAGAAAAGATAGGTTTAAAGCCTCCGATTTTCCTTTCGAGAACTTAGATGCAAAGATAAGGCCAAATTTTTTTGCTTTTTCTTTCGATTGGATACAAGCTCATACTGACTTCAACAATTGGTTTGGTGCTGATGTGTCCAAATCCCATGCTCCTACGCTGGGTTGATTGATGTGTCGGACTAATTTGCTGCCTATTGATGGTGGCTTATAATGTCACTTATCAAGTATCATGGACAAGTTATAGACTTATAGGTACTATATGGTAGCTTAAAGGATCTATACTGGTCTTTGTGATTCGAGATGTCATATGTTCAATTCCCAATAAGATAAGTTAGGCTAATTAGTAGTAACTTTTAGCGAGAAAGTATGTACTCCTCAAATTAATAGAGCTGCAAGAAGCTGCTGAGCTCATTTAAGCCTAGGGTGGTCCATGTAGGCCTTTATCCCCTGGGTATACACGATCTTGGTCCAAGCCTGCTAACTAACTTCCCTGCATCATTGCAGCTAAACCTGCTAACTGACGGTGCAGACCAACGACCTCGCAGCATGTTTGAACTACTCATGGTACAGTGATGATCCAGCAATTGGCATCAAAAGAAGGATAAGAAAAGATGGAAGAATGGAACAAAGCAAACGACACAATCATCTTTCGGCAAAAGATTACCCAGCCAATGCAAGCTTTAGGCGAAAGAAACTCCCTACACATTTCAATTGCAATGCATTCAACGCCAAATCGATATACTTTAAAACCGCAACTTTTATTTGAATTTGGGTTCTATCTTTTCTGTCCTAGCAAGTTTGAACATATGCAAATAGGAACTGGGAAGCAGCAGAAAAGGATAAGAACGAAGAGGAGAAAACTTTGAGATGGAGATACCCTGGGAAACTTCCTTACATGAAAGCTGAAGAGAAAAAAGGGAGACCATGTCTCGGTGACCCAGTGCAGTTCATGAGCATTCCTTCATGCACAAATATCAATGCAGCATTGTTCTGTCTCAAAGATGCCCAGGGTTCTTCTATCTCATCTCTCCATCTTTTTTTCTTTTGAGGATGCATGCCTTTAGGAATAATTTGGCACTTTAGCTCTTTGTATGCTTTGGTTTTTGGATTCCAAAAGCTACCAGGGAGATAGTGTGGGCACTGCACTGTGCACTGGCATCACTGCTTGCCTAGTTTGTCATACCAGTCACCAGTGGCAATGCACCACTGACTGAGCTAGGCAGCATGTGCGTAGCAAGAAGTGTCATGTTGTGTATATTACTAGATAAATTAGCGCGGCACGCCGCGACCGCCGCTACCCACGTAAGCAAATCGACAAAACGCGCGATTGCCACTCCCCACGCGAGCAAATAGAGGAAACACGCGAAACGGTTGAAAAGATATAAACGCAATTGTTTTTTTTTTTTTGCATTTATTCGGCGGAACGGTTGAAAGGATATAAACGTATCTGAGTTATTGCGGCGTGCCACGCCGCGAACGGCGCTCCACACGTAAAAAATGAACAAAATGATCTATTTTTTTCCCGAAAAAGGACATAGACGTATTTTTTTCTCGAAAAATGACCCAAACGTATTTTTCCGAAAAAGTTTTTTTTTTACGAAAAAGGATCCGAACGCAATTTTTTTCCGGATATGGACAAAAGAGGACCTAAACGTAATGCTCAAAAAGGCAAATAGGACCTAAACGTGATATATCTTTTTCTCAAAAATAACCTAAACGTAACATTTTTTCGAAAAAAAAAGGATCTAAATGTAATTTTTTTTTCTTCAAAAAAAGACCTAAACGCAAAAAAATTTCACGGCTCGGCTCGAGCCGGCTCAAAGCGCTGTGGTGGCCAGGATTCTGCCAACTTTAATAGAGGTAGTATGCCTTCAGTTCTTGATCTACTTGTCGTGCCGAGTCGAGAATGGATTTTCTACAACCGGTAGAAGATGTCTGGCTAACAGAACAATGGTAGAAGATCTTTGGCTAGCTTCCTTTTAGATTGCCAATGTCTGTTTGAGCCAATAATTACATGGAAAAAGAAGAAACAAAACTGTACTTCATTAGCTGACAATATTGTTGGAGAAGCAAAAATGCGTTCTCTTTTCAAATGAGTTCGGAGAGCTCTGTGTTCTGACATTTTTCCTAAATCAATGTGTTCTGGCTCTATGATGACCAACTGGCAAATGAGAATCCTATGCAGTGCAACAGTTACAGTACCTGATACATGCTGAGGTTCTTAAATGTTTCTGGCCAAATCAGGCACTGCTATTATTCTTGCATGCAGACAATGGGACAAATCTTGGCTTGGGGTCTCCGGCAATTTTATCGTCATGCAGACAACTGACAATTTGTGCAGCGTTCTCAATGGAGCCTCACATAATGCCAGGGAGGGAACACTACTAATTCTAGCCTAGTGAAAAATGAGAAATCCTCAGGCCCAAACTTGGAGCCCCACATATTTCAGGCCCATCAGTTTGTGCAGCGTTCTCAATGGAATTCGCGTTGACGATGACTGAATAGTTGTTAAAAAAACTCATCTGTCAATTTAGCAACAGACATCATATGCAAGAGGCATGATCATGCATGTGAAACAGCCTAAATTCAAAGAATACAAACTAGTGGTACATGTTTGAGTTATATTCAACCCAGATAATTCAATTCCTATCCGTCAGACATACAGCTTCGATGACTCAATTGATCAAGCTCCAAAAAGGCATATTGTACAAGGAGGGTGGGAGGCAGCGCACATAACTCCACCCACAACATTGCGAACCTTCTTTTCATCTGACTTTGGCATGTATTGGTGCTCACCTCCAACTGCAGCAAAGCAGTCACAACAAGGCAGCCTCGGACATTCAGATCAGTCGTCATCAGTATCATCTGTTTTCTGCTTCTTCCATTTGTAAGCAGCTTCCAATATCTTCAGGTTTGGTGCCAGAGCAACTTCGTCAGGGAAGATATAATCGATGTACTCCTCGTACCTAAGGTTAAAGCAAATGATATGTCAACACATTTGTTTTCTAAATTGCGGGGAAACTAAGCAGAAAAGTATTCTGTGAACATGTTAGCACTACTTGTCTCCTTGTGATTTCAAATTTCTTAATGGATTTTGGATGGCACACATGTTACATAGCATGCTACACATGCCAAGACAACAACTTCTGAAAAGACGGTAGCAAAAAGAAAGATCTGAGTAAAGAGCATACGCAATAGTGGAGCCATCTTCTGTAGGGATTGGTCTCTTCCTCTTAACTTTTCTTGGCGCCTTCTTCTGCACTACGGTAACATCACCAAGATCGCCAAAACTCACCTCCTTGTTGAGCCATTCTTCAAGGAGCATTGCTCTTTCCTCCTTTAACTCTGGGACACTAGTCCTGAAGTAGTCAAACGCCCTTTCAAAGACAGCTGATCATATAACACAACAATGTTAGATTTAGTGCACCATGAATCACAAAATCAACAGAAAAAAAAAAAGATATCTAGCTGCACAAAGTAAGTTGGTTCTCCAACTTGTTACTTACCTCGACACCTTCGGACTTGTTCCATCTGCTGTTCCTGATAACCAACTTCATTCTTACTCTCATCATTTTCACTGTCTTTACCACCCAAGCCAGCTGAGGCCTCAAACTCAGCATAGCTGATCCATACCTTCAAATGTTTTGTTCTATCAAGCAGTCTCTCATAGAGTTCCCTTGTTCTATCAAATTCATTTTCATCAATTTCAAACTGCAAGTACTCCTGTAAGTTAAAAGGCAGGAAGGAAATGAGTTAGTAAGCATCTATAGCAATTAAAATGATGTCAATTTCAAACTTCTCCTGGAAGTTCAAGCCAGTAAATGAACACCTGGAATTTCAAGCCAGTATATGACTTAGTAAGCATCTGTAGATTTTCTTAACAAACGATTTTCAGAATGTCTCAAATTTTACAGTAACAAGGATCAATGCTGCATCCAATAGATTAACTATTTGAAACATTTCCTAAGAAAAAGGACCACAATTTCAAAAAATGCATTATCTGAACAGAACTTTCACGTAAAATGCAATATATCAGATGATGATCCATTTTTTCCCCTAAAAATTGTGGCAGGAGATTCAAGAGCATACAACAGCACAGACAAGTGTTTTCAGTTACTGACCGCCACATAATTCCCTTAGCTCTTTGCATTGCAAAGGAAAATAAGAGTCATGAAGAAACTCATGAATATTAAGAGACGTCAACAAAGTCCCACCTAGACTTACAAAAGGGGCATCAACTATGGCCATTCTAAATAAGCATGTATACCAATTGCTACATTAAATAACGCAACTAAATCTGTATCCTAGAATTTTCTAATCATGAAGACCAAATAGTTTGCCAAGGAAGTGAAAGAAAAAAAATTGAGCATTGTCATGCAATTGTTGAGAAATAAGTTATTAGCCTTGGGGAACAAATCTGATAGCATAGATGCTGAAGAAGCATAGATGAAAAAATGCTTTGTTAATTACTACTCCCTCCGGTTCACAAAAACTTGTCAGTTTGGGATATGTGCAATAAAACTTTTGAAACTTTAGCTATCGATATCTTTTTAAATATTTAGATTGGATGCATGAAAATCATGTGTAGATTCGTCTCGAAACATACTTTCATAATATTATAATTTTATTGGATTTTTTAAATATATTACAATAGAAATTAGTGGTCAAAGTTGAGTTTTGGGGACCGTGTCGATGTCTAAAGCGACAACTATTTGTGACCGGAGGGCGTACTATAGTACTACCTGATAGTTTTTAGTATCAGGATATAGTTCAAAGAAAGAACAGATCCATAGTAAACAGATGTACACTTCACTGCAGAAAAGTTGAGTTCTAAGATAAAAGCAACAAAGGCTGGGATTCAGTTTTCAGAACAACCAGAAAAATGGAACTCAAAAATGTGTAACACGTCCCCTTTTTTCACAAAAAAGATAACAAGTTGGGGTAACCCTCCCAACCGTGCAAAACAAACACCCAATAAAAATCCATATATCTATTCTATGGCTAGTGTGTTAGCATGTTATGCAGTTAACCATCGTTTGACATCACCTAGCAAAGATGGACAATAAATATCTACATAGCCTTGCATGTATGACCACTGAAAAATGAATGGGTAGAACCACCACCAAAGTTAGCAAGCCATAGATAGCTACAGCAGTAGATTTCTATCAGATAAATGGTGTCTCTTAAAGGCAAACCGTGCCCAATTTACCAGTTCATTAGAAATGAAACCTATTGATTCTAGGAACTAAAACAAGGCTACTCGATCGTTCACTGGAGAATCATTTACACTCATTTTAGGAATAAGAATAAATAAGAAAAACATGGCCATCACCTTCACTCTACAAACCATAAAATGTGGACAAACTAAGAGGATAACAGCAAGGACAACATACCTTCCATAGAACCTCTGGTGTATCAAGGGCTGGCTGAGCAATAGCAAGCTCATATATTGATCGAGCACGATCGGTCTCGCTAAGGTTCTTTTCTAATTCGGCATACTTCCTCCAGGCATAACAGTTTGCTGGAGACCATTCAATATACTTCTCATAGAGAGTCCTACAGCGATCAAAGTTGCCCAGATACAGCTCGATCTCAATGTACTTCTTAAAAATCTTGCCCTTTGGAGCCATCCCAATTGCATTTCCGAGAATCTGCCGTGCAGCCTTTAGATTCTTCTGCCTTATCTCAAACTGGGCTGCCATGAGCCACAACTTGGCAAAAGTGAATTTCTTGTGTGGAATCAATTTCAGACACTCCCTGTAAACATCCCTGGTCCGCTCCATGTCCTTTGCATCAAGCTCCTCGTACAAAGCATAATTTATCCAAAGGTATATGTACCTCTGCCAGTAACGCTTCTCCTCTGCAGGGGGAATATTGGCGATGGCCCTCTCGTACACCTCTCTGGTCCTGTCCTTATTCCCGACACTCTCCTCCAGCCTGATGTAATCGAACCATGAGTCGTAGTTGAGTGGGTTCTTCCTCACCTCATCCTCGTACTGGAATCTCCTCTTACCAACAATGGCATCCTCAATCCCCTCACGGTCACCAAACTGTTTCTCAAATGCCAGGAACTTCCTGTACAGATCCTCGGCCCGGCCCTTGGGCACCCTGTCAAGCGCATACTTGTATATCGCACGGGCACGTTCCACCTCCCGGCACCTTTCCTCAAACTCAGCGAACGCCACAAACAGCACCTCTGCATCCTCATCATCTGCAAGAAGGTCCGCTGCACGCTCGTACACCTTTCGTGCCCGTTCCACCTCTCCACGCTTCATCTCAAACTTGGCATAGCGGATGAACGTGTCAGGCCGTGGGTGCTCGGCCACGAACCGCTCATAGATGGCCCTGGCGCGCTCCACCTCCCCATACCGCAGCTCGAACTTGATATATGAGTTCCAGCCGGCTGTGTCTGGGCGCCACGCCATCCAGCGCTCGAACACCTGGCGCGCGTTGGCAACGGCGCCGAGCAGCTCCTCCATGTGGATGTACTTGTACCATAGCTGGTCGACCCGCGGGAGGAGCGAGACGGCGCGGTCCCAGACGTTCCTGGCGTGGTTGACGAAGCGGTTGCGCATCTCGAACTCGGCATACTTGAGCCAGAGCGTGTGGTCGCGGTGGGCGACGTCGAGGGCGCGCTCGTAGACGGAGCGTGCGCGGGCGAAGTCCAGCTGCTGCTCCTCCCAGCGCGCGTACTTGACCCAGGCGTTGACGCTCCAGCGGACGCGGCGGATGACATCCTCGAACTCCTTGCGCTTACGGAGGCGGTACTCGGAGAGCTCGATGGAATCGGTGATCTTCTGCTTGGGTGGGCGGATCTCGGGCTCCTGGCGCTCCCGGGCCTCGCGGAGGATCTGCTCGGCGGTGATCTGGACCGACGCGGGGGTCTTGTTCTTGACCCGCGTCGCGCGGGGCAGCTTCACCTCGGTGTCGCGCTTGGTGAGGAATCCGAGGCTCGGGTCGGAGGCCGACGGCGCCTGCGGGGGGTCGCCACCGCCGCCGCCGCGGGTGGTGAGCGCCATGGCCGCCGGTACTCGGGCTAGGGTTAGGGGTTGGAAGAAGGAAGACGACGAGGAAGGGAGAGGGGACGGGGCTTTGGATTTGGGTTGGGGAGGTGGCTTAGGCGGCTGTAGTCGATCAGGACCGTCCGATGGATGCAACGGCTGAGATGGGTGGCCGAGTCAGTCGAGTGACTCGAGTCCTGCTTGAAGATTTATAGTTAAGTGGCGGTGTGTTGCTACGAAAATTCTCAAACACAACCTTATTAAGAAAAGTTTTTCAAAGCAATTTTTAAGTTGGTTGATGAGAAAGACATGTATGAAGCGAACTTGTAAGCTACGAAAATTCTCAAACACAACCTTATTAAGAAAAAAATTTCAAAGCAATTTTTAAGTTGGTTGATGAGAAAGACATGTATGAAGCGAACTTGTAAGCTACTTAAGAGTGCTTCAAATTATCAGTTAATCATTCATGCTATTATAATTTTAAAAGGCCTCAACATGATAGTACAACGGCAATTTTAAAGAATTTGATCTTTTTTCTTTTTTTTCTCCTCTCCTTTTGTCTCGAGTGCAGTCTTCTGCATCTTGTAACTTTAATTTTTGTTTTCTATCCTCATAATTTAATCACAGCTTTAGCTATTTTAAAAAAGAGAGAGAATGAGCCATGGCCATAGCCTCCTTCCATATCGTTTCTTGCGCCATATTGAATCTTTTGTATTGCTTTTTTCTCTCTTTCTCCTGTGTTGTATGAGCCTTCCTCTCCTGTCTCTTCCTGCGTCTCTTCGTATGTCCTCTATGATGGAGATAAAGGTGGCCTTTTATAGGTGGAGGAGAAGACAGTCAGGCGTGTGAGTGCTCAACCTCTATGATACGGTGCCTTGTGATCTCCGGGATTGGCACGTGATTTGATTATGCAATTCTTGCCTTTTAATCTTTGCATTTCCATCCGAATGAGATACAATGAAATAGGATTTTCATGTTATGGGATATGGTGAGTATGTCATTCCATCCAAACGGGATACGATGAGGAAACTCTTTCATTTATAAGAGATATGAATAAAATCCTTTCATTTTAAGGAGATGTGATCAATAATATTTTCATAAAATAGAGAGAATCCGGATCAGGTGGGGGACGGGTTGAGCGAACAGAAGGAAAGGGGGGTGGGGGCGAGCTCAGCGAATAGAAGGAAAGAGAGGGTATGGAGAACGGACCGCCGCCACCAAGTCGTAATTAGAAGTAGTAGAGATGAAGCAGCCACGCTCAGCCGCCAGCGCAAGCCTGTAGCGGTTTGGTTCTAGGAATAACTAGGTAAGCAACCGCGGCGTGTCACGTCGCGGTCGTCGCTACTCACGCGAGCAAATCGAGAAAACGCGCGATCGTCGCTCCCTACGCGAGCAAATCGAGGAGACACGCGAAACGGTTGAAAGGATACAAACGTAATCGTATTTTTTTCGCATTTATTCGGCGGAACGGTTGAAAGGATATAAATATATCTGAGCTACCGTGGCGTGGCACGCTGTGACCGCCGCTCCGCACGTAAAAAATGGGAAAAAATAGTTTAAACATTTTTTTAACGAAAAAGGATATAAAACGGACCTAAACGCTATTTTTTTTGATAAGGACAAAATATGACCTAAATGTAACGCTTAAAAAGGCCTAAAGGGCATAAACGTAATATAATATTTTTTTCAAAATAGGATTTGAACGTAATTTTTTTTTCTAAAAAGGACTTAATCATAATTTTTTTCTCAAAAAAGGACCAAAATGCATTTTTTTTTGGCGGCTCGGCTCGAGCCGCGAGCCGAGCCGGAGCCAAGCCGGCTCAAATCAATGCCGTGCCCAGGATTCCACCATCTTTAGTAGATGGATAATATATTATGGTACTAACTCTAAGTATACGTATATTTAATTGTATGTACACTAAATTTTACTTATAATACTACTTTAAATACATATTAGTACTATCAAATATATAGTTTAATAGACGATATTATCGATTTTGTCTGTATAACTAATATGCCGCTGTTCCACCAGTACTTGCCAAACGTTTGGATTTCTTTTCCATTTGATCCTCTGGTTCCAACTGTTCGCTAGATTCATCGTCATCTGCAAGCTAGGCCATGGGCATTGACGCACCCTTTTGCTAACGCAAGATAAATAAGGTCAAATAATCCTGAAGTCTAATGAAAAAAGAGGTGTCTCGAAAGCGTTTGAGTGTTTTGTTGCTAAAAGATACTCAAGACTTATTTGGCAAATCCAAATCAATTGTGCCTCGTTTGTTATAATTTTTTCGACGCTCTTTCCTCCAAATCCTTAGTTGTCAGGACCATCAACTCATTGTTGCTGTCTCACAGTCTTGTCATTGTTATCTCTAGAGTCGGCTAGCATTGTCAAGCTCCACATCCACCACCTTTTCGTCATCGCATTCTTTTTCTCACATTTCGCACGCGCCTTTTCTCCTCCCCCATGACTCTACTTCCCATCCCACCCTCATTGGTTGCCGTTGGAGCCATTGTTGTCGACCGTACCCTCTCAAATCTATCTTGATCGTCTCAATAAGTTGCTGTTCCTACTATTTTCTACCCAATGCACTCCTTTGAGCATATAGCCAGTGATGCCACCGTTTGTCGCCGCACGCTCGCACTCCACTAAATCTTCACAACCCCATTGAAACCTAAGGCAAAGGATTATTAAACCCCAGAACCTTAACTTGTGAATCTCAACCTAACTTCGTCAGCCGTTGGAGTTCATCATCGACCATCAGAGCTACTAGAAAAGCACATATCAAACAATGAGAAATTTGAGTGTTCTTAACCAAAAGAACGCTTGAGTACTACTTATAATACAATCTTATTCTTGTGTAAAGCTAGAGACGCTCCTGTTTGGTAAATCTAATCACAATTTAGAATTAACCCCCAAACATATGTCATCCAAAAACAAGACAAAAATGCAAACGGCGCGACACATATACCCGAAGAAAACATAATTAAAGAAAAATCCAAGGGGGTGATATTGAAAGGCAAGTTCTGAAAATCTCGAGTGCTGCTGTGTGCTCTCTCACGGTCTCACCTTTGGTGCGCAGCGTGCGCTGCCTCCAATCTCTCTCCTCCCTCCCAAACAGCAAAAGGACGAGAGAGAGAGAGAGAGAGAGAGGCGAGTGGACGGCGCAGGAGCAGGAGGAGACGATGCAGTGGTATTTGGTGGCTGCGCTCCTCACGGTCCTCACCAGCTCGCAGGCAACCTCCCTAAACCCTCTCCCTTTCCGCTTTTCCCCTTCTTTTCTGGCGATATGATCACAATATAACGGGCCAGATCTGTCTTGAAACGGGAATTGGTTGCGCAATTCGATTGGTGCGCGGTTTCTTGATGTGATGCGCAGTGGAGGCGGCGGCAGTTTCGATCTGCGGTGGTGTGCCGGAATGCAGTCGCGGTTCTCTTCTTGGAAAGAAATGCGCTTTAGATGTACGGTAGAGTGGACTCCCTGAGTGGCCAGATTGGTAGCAAGATACGCTCCAAGTTTCAAATTTGCCTACTAGTTATAGTTAAGTAGTTCAGTGAATGGTTATACGCCGACATAGAGTGGATTGGTTTTGGTGGAATTGTGAATAGAGAATGACCTGGCTGTGATTAGTTGGGAAATCTTGATTTTTAATTGAGCCACCGTGGTCATCGCGCAATCTACAGCCCAAGTATGGGAGCACCGGAGTGGAAAAAGTAGTCATGAAAGTCATAGTTAAACAAGCCTGGAATATTGCACGAGTTGTTGCTTCACTTGCTTGACTTAGTTTCTTAATCCAAGTGACTTCATTTCTTAATTATAATGTTTCTGATTGGCTTGCATATGTCCCTGCAGGGCATATTGACTACCCTCTCTCAGAGCAATGGCAAATATAAGTACGACTATGCCACCATTCCGTTTCTTGCAGAACTTTTCAAGGTACATATACATCTATTCTCTTGAATCTTATTCTATCGTCCATAAACATGCTTGGACATTTACATTTGTTTATCCTATGTGGTGCAACATGTCATCAGAGACAATGATTTATCTTTTTTCCAGTGCTGACATTACCCTTTTCTTGATGCAGCTGTCAGTCTCAAGCTTCTTCCTTTGGAAGGAATGCCAGTCTTCATCACCACCAAGGATGACAAAGGAGTGGAGGAGTGTGCGACTGTATCTTGTTCCTTCAGTCATATACCTCATCCACAACAATGTCCAGTTTGCGACCTTGACCTATGTTGATCCATCTACTTACCAGATAATGGGAAACCTGAAAATTGTGACGACAGGAATTTTGTTCAGGTGTGCCATTTGTATCTTCACAGCAGTCAATGTTCATTCATTTATGCTTCCTAACACTATTGGCATGATAGAATCCATATTACGTTTCCTAGTTTGGTCTGCATGTTAACAAAACTCAGGTTTAAAGTGCATTCCTAACTTTGAAACTAGTAAGATTGATTCGGAATAATTGAAGTGATGGGAAATTCTAGTTTTTTTTCCAATCTTAAGCACTTAGCTTACCCATACTACCAATTATCCTCAGCATACAACTTGTGGACAGATAATTCTTGAGCATTTGAGTTCTCAAAGTGCAATAACTCTGGTGATTTGTTGTATTTCACTGTTTTGTTGTTTGATATTTGTCTTGAATATGTAAATTTTGGCATAATATACGGATACTCCCTCCCATATCTCTGCACAGCTATTTTAATGTTCAGTTTTTCTGGTCATAAAATTGTTCCTGTGTGCTACTTGGTACAATCAAGGCATTGAAATGCTTATAACTTTTCCATTGGCTTGCACCACAAAGGAAGAAATTTCACCTAATAATTGCACACATTGCTGTATAAGGCTTGTGGTAATTGAGATATTAATAATCTTATGTTTGTGTCTAAAAACTTAAATGAGCTGGGATCATGATTTGGCTTTTCCCTTTAGTTAGTTGTCCTATTAGTTGAGCCAACAGGCTAACCAAAGTATATTCTGTGGGATTGGTGCTTTATTATTTTCCCCCTGATCGACTAATGCTCTTGTTCTCTGCAAATTGTACTAGGCTTGTCTTAAAAAGGAAGCTGTCAAATCTACAATGGATGGCAATTGTTTTACTGGCTGTTGGAACAACTACAAGCCAGGTTTGTTAATGTTATGTAATTTCCCTGTTTTTTAGTCTTGCGGTTCATATATATTATAAAAAAACATATTTAAGTCTGTGTTTAACTTATATGTTTCATTGTGATGGTTGTAAACTTTGTGGGCGTGTTACTAGGGAAGATCTGATTGGATTTTTTTTTTGGCGAGGGTTATCAACTCTTGATATATAGGCTCCAAGACTGGTTTTTTCATAACATTTTGCACTTGTTGAGGCATAACTCAACAGTTTTTCCAATATAAATAGAAATCTGATTTAAGATTTTCATACCAAGAGCACAAGCTGTCATATGATTGCTGGATAAACCAGAAGTTTCTGGGAGTTATTAGAAGCTATTTAATCCCTTGACCTGAGGTCTTGTCCTATATTAAAAACTAATAGACTAACAGCAGAAAGTGATTTCCGTCTGCCTGTTGATTTAAGTTTGATATTTAGGACTAAAACAGTATATACATTAGCTATAATATATAGTCTGTACTTTAGTAGTGAAATACATACCATGCAAGAATGCCGGTCCACTCACTTAGTTTGGCAGTAAGGGGTCATGTATGAAGATAGTACCAAGTCCAAGTGATAATATTCCCCCGTTACCAATCCTCATGAGATCTCTGTTATTGCTAAAATTCAAGTTCGAAAGATCACTTGTTTTTGGATTTTCTCTATTGTTTTTTTGTCTCTTCAAATGACAAACAAAGATTGTTATTTTGTTCTCTTTGTCGATTTTATTGTAATTGTAACTGTGTGTTAAGTCACTAAATTTGGACCACTTTGTAACCTTTTCTTTCTCTTACAGGTGAAAGGATGTGGCGATGCACCATGTGATTCTCTTTTCTCAGCACCATTGCAGGGTTACATGCTTGGGATACTTTCTGCTTGTCTTTCTGCACTAGCTGGTGTCTACACCGAATACTTGATGAAGAAGAATAATGATAGTCTGTACTGGCAAAATGTACAATTATATATGTAGGTATCTATATCTAAAACTGGTCCATTATCAATAATTGCACAGCCCAAACTCCAAACCCATCACCTGCACTTCGCATGTTCTTGACTATGCATTGCTTGCATCCAAACATTATCAAGACCATTCCATGAATAGCTTGGCAAACACTTTCATATTCATCTTATGTGCTGTCAGGTTTGGAGTTATATTCAACATGGGATATCTTGTCTATGGTGACTTCAAAACTGGATTTGAGAGGGGTCCATGGTGGCAGCGTCTTTTTAATGGCTATTCTATCACAACATGGATGGTTGTGTTCAATTTAGGGTTTACTGGTCTGCTAGTCTCATGGTTGATGAAGTATTCCGACAATATAGTGAAGGTGAGATAATTTATTCTTAGCAGTATCTAGCTAAAAATTCAATCTTTTATGCCTGTAAAGTGAAAATGTGGATTTTGTTTGCATGTCAATTAGTTGTGTTGCTATTTGTCAGAGAAAATTGGTTGACCTGACCACTCAGGCTCCTTTAGAACATGCTTTAGATGTACTGTACATATGTGTCTAAGAAAACAAAAGATGGAAGTTAATAATCAATATATCATGCTAAATACATGGTTTTCACCCTACTGAACTAGCTCTTCCTTAACTCTTTTTTGTGAGTTGTCTAGTTTTATGTTGTTCAAGCTTGTTCCTGCAGACCTGTGGTGATTTGTGGTGAAATGCATTGAAAAAGTTGTTTTTTCCAGTCCTACTAGTCTGATAATTATTACTCATATGACATGATATTAGGAAGGTTTGCTTTTTTTTCTTGCACCATTTTACTTTTATGCACTTGAAGTTGAAAGATCGTTTCATGACCTCTGTTTGAACAGGTGTACTCAACTTCAATGGCCATGCTTTTAACAATGGTTTTGTCTGTATATCTTTTCAGTGTGAGAGCTACAATTCAGGTACTTTGTGTTTTTTCTTCTTGTGTAGGAGTCCTTGTGTTCGTGGTCAAATTTATTCAAGTTCTTTTCTATTATTGTATGTTTGGAGATGAAGTGCCATGTAGTTATCTATTCGTACTAACACATTCTTTATCCCCTCTGTTTTACAGCTTTTCCTAGGCATTATCATCTGCATAATTTCCCTGCAGATGTATTTTATGCCTGTCCACATGCTTGTTGAATTGCCACAAACATTGGCAATTACCTCAAAGTAGGCACATGCCACTGGTATCTAACCTGCTGATCAGAGTGGTATGGGACTTTTGATTGAAGGAGCAGCATTAGTTGATTAATGGTTATCTGTGGCTCAGCTTTAATTGAATCATCGCTTGGAAATTTGAGGCTGCAATATCAACATCTTATTTGGTTAGTGCCACATTGCAGGCAAGCTAAATGAACAGTGAAGTGACCATGGAATATCAGTGGACAAAAGGCTACCTGCTATGGGCTTTGCTAATTTTTATTCAGGTATAGGATGAACACTGATTGCTACAACCTTTTTGGTTTAAAAAAGGAAATGTGTACACATATTCTTCAGTTAGTGCAAACTGCAAAATGGTTTATTCACCTGTATCTAAATTTTTGACATTCACATTCACATGGAAGGGATAGATACAAAACTGGTGAGTGAACATGAGTTATTACATCTTGGCAGAAGATTTACTATTTCTTCTGTTGCAGCAATAATACTTTTTATATTTTATCACTTTGTTTGTGCTTCAGGGAGGAAAAACTGGAGTTTAATGTGCTTGTTGAGCAGATCTCATACATTACTTTCAAGATTAATGAAGGTTCTAATAATACTTGTTTAACATCAAAATCAGATAAGGCTGACATCCTGTCAGATGGTATATTCTACCAGGAAATGTATCTAGCATTTTTATTATTACCCTGATTTTAAATCATCAACAACTAGACATACTGACATAGGGTATTCCATTCCTGCAGGTGTTAACTCTCTAAGCTTAACATAAGGCATAGCATTGCCAAATTCATTCAATTGCCAAATGTCACATCATTGTTAAATTAATTAACTTCTCTAGTTGTTTATTAGGACCTATTCTCCTGTCGTACTACTGCAGTAGCTCGTCCCGTATCTGCACCTCATGCACTGCCTGATTAGTATGCCCTGATGTGCAGATAAAATTTCCGTATGGAAAATGGTGGACCCCTAGTGACATACTTAGACATCGATGGATATGCATTGTTGAGAAAGGAGTTTGGATGTTGTTTGGTTTGCGCGCCAGTGGCAAGCATTATGCTCATTAAAATATCTTGGGCAACTTGCAGATGATTATTGTTCATTGAAAAACAATGTAAGTTGGTATAAGTGCGCTTGAAAATTGATGCTAGGTTTATGGGCCGGCCCTTGTTTTGCTAATTCTAGTTCTGCCCAGAATCCCTTGAATAGTGTGCCTGGTTTCAAATAGAGTTATTCCATGTTAGCCTCCCTGTGTAAGTAGTATAGCTTTTTGCATCTGTACTGCAGTACCAGCTTGGGTTCTGGGCCAGTTGTACTAAATCCTCTGCCAGTGGGCCTGGCACTGTATGGTGGCCTTTGGAACCATGGGCATTAGTAGGGTGATTATTAGGATCTGTTTTAGAAATAAACCGAAGTGTGTCGTATTTTCTTGGACCAAAATTAGAGGCGCTTCATCATATTATGCTACTTGTTCTCTCTAAATATGCATTGTTAATTTGGTGAAACTGTGCAAGGTGCTCTACACTTGAGCTCACCAGGCAAACTATATCTTTTTTATGAGAATTTTTTTGATTGTTTCCCTTCCCTCAAGAAAACATTAGCCTCCAAGTGAGCTGGCCCTAGTTTACTTTCTAGGGGCTATAAAGGCTTAACCATTTTGCCATATGAACAGTGGGCTTGCTACTTTATCTTGCTAGTGTGGGTTAAGGGATGACTTGCCTGCCCAGATACACAAATATCAGTCTAATATTTACTAAATTAAATTGATTTATGGATGTTTAGTTTTGTCAGTATGATAAAATGTTTACTTCATCAATTATATGTGTGAGAGCTGTCAAACTGAAGTTGTTTTCCCTATACGATAAAATGTTCACTTCCTATGTAAACTTGACAGAAGATAATACGGTTGATATGTAATTATGCTAGGAGTGCTATTTCTACCTGATCTGATGAGCTCAATACCATGTCCAATTGTATCCCTAGTGGAAGGAAGTGATTTTCAATCTATTTTACCATTGGACAAGAGACTCATGATTTCAGTGCATATTTTCTTTCAAATGGTAAATTCATCAAGTATATAGAATTATCTTGCATCAAGGTCTGTATTATATGTCTCTGGTGATTTCTTGATGCGCAAGCGGTTTTTCAAGATTATATTCTGTCGACTTTTGTAGTCGGTAATAAATTTATGGGGTAGGCGCTAGATCTCAAACTCGAAGGTCACACAAGACGAGGGATTAGACATGTTCAGGCCCTCGATGATGGAGGTAATACCCTAATCCTGTGTGATGGGATTATATGGATTTCTTGGATCAAAGGTTGCTCAAAGCGCAATGTGCTCTGGGCGATATGGCGTATGCTCTAGGGCTTGATTGCTCTATGCTTGGATGATCGGATGATTGGATGTCTATGGTGTTACCCGCCCTCTCCCTTATATACTGGGGGTGGGGCGGTTTACAGAGAAGGATCGGTTAGGAGATTTCGATCGATTGCTATATTCTAGCTGGTTACAGGATAGAGTTTGCATCTTTATCTATCCTGACTCGGATTACAACTGTATCTTTTATATCTAAATACATATTCGACTGTCTATTAGACGTGTCCCCTTCCGTGTGGTAGCAATTATTGGCGTGGGGCTCGTCCTTTGGGCCTTCTGCTTGGACCTGTCCCCTCCTTGGGCGATACTGGGCCAGTCTTGAAGATACTGGTTCCATATATTCTACAGTAGCCTCCGAGTGATTCATGATCCGATTGCTATGCCTCCAACTAGGTCTCAACTTGAATCATTGTTCTGAACTTCCTGTGTGAACTCCCGACTGGTTTCTTCATTTGATTTGAAGGTTTCTTCTTGCAGCGAGTGGATTATGAAGGACTCGAATTTAACCCTTGATTTTTGCTTCAACTGAGTACAATCTTCTGTCGGACAGGTTTGTCGTGAGCGGCCTCGTGGACCTGAGAATATTTCTTCCCGCCTGAGGCAAAGCTTTAATATCTTTTCTCTTCATGGATAACCACCGGACGGTCTTCGAGGTCGTCTTAATTTTCTGTGTCAACTCGAATTCCGAAAACCCTTTGGCTTAGAAACTATATTAACTCCAAAGCTCCTAAACCATTGCATTTACTTCATCCTCATTCATCAGGCTATAAAAGGCGATCAATGCTTCTAGGATGTATTCCTTCACGCTTAGTTCTCACCTAATTGCTTCAAGCTTCTTTCTTCTTCATGAGGAACTTCAAAGACGATCGAGACGACCCCGAGCTCGCCGAGTTATGGGAGGATTTCGACCGTGCCATGGCGGAGTGGGCAGAGGATAAAGCGCCGCCCTTGATGCGTTCTTTGTCGACGCCTTCTGGAGGTCTTCGACCTCTTTAGGGCCAGGGAGGCCCTCGTGGAGGCATTGGGTCGCGTGCGTCGGGGTGAAGTGTAGGTCCCCTATAAATGTAATACTTTCTCGGGCATAATGCCCGGTGAACTTTTTATACATAAATAAAGATGTACCTTTTCTCAGCATTTTTCCATGATCGTCGTTTTGACGTAGCTTTAACCCAGCTTGGGGCACGTCGAAGCTTGCATGGTTCCTTGGTCGAGCGGTATTCGCACCCAACCGTCGTAGGATACACCTTAGGTCCGATTTGGGACATGTTAGGATTTGCGCGGCTCGTGACCGAATGATACCCATGTCCGAGGACACAGCTTAGGCTCGACTTGGAGCGTATCAGGATTTCTTTGGCTCATGGTCGAGTGATACTCATATCCGACTGATGTAGGATACGGCTTGGGCTCAACTTGGAGCGTACCATACATACGTGGCTCTTGGCCGAGTGATACCCGTACCCGACTGGTGTAGATACGGCTCTGGTCCGACTTGGGACATATCAAAGTTTATCCGAACGTTATCCGAACCCGTTTATTACGACGCACAACTTTTCGACCCTTGTGGGGCATACCATTGGATTTATGCCTTGTCAGGCTCAACTTGCGATATATGATCCATCATGCGGTAACGATCAGAGACCCAGTGTGGGGCATATCACAAGATATTTTTAATCCATACTGGAGGATATTCACACCCGCTTGGTGCGTTGAGTGTTTAAGCATCTCATCGTGGGGTGCGACATGTCCCGGACTCGACCTGGTCAAGCCACGGTTGCCTCTGTCTGTCAGGCCACCGCGCTAGTGAGTCATTTCGGGACACAGGGTAGAGACAGGTGTCTTGCAATTTTTTCCCGCCTAATCGGCGTAACCCTAACTTTTCCCGCTTTTAAGGGCCAGTCTATGCGTTGCCCGACGGTTCACTCTTTCTTGCGCACTCTTGCCCCTTCTGTTTCCTTGCCTCTCTGACTTCTCCGTCGTTAGGGTAAACTGCTGTTGCGCTCGCATCCTCGCGCCGCCGCTTATCCTTTCTCCCGAAAATGTCTTCTCAACCCTCGAAGGACGCTTCCTCGTCGCCTTCGCCCAAGGATTGGACCACATCGACTACGACGGAGGAGCGGTTGCAATCTATGGTGGACGACGGGGTTCTCCCGGCCCCGATCCTGATCTCCGCTCGGCTGGCAGCAGGTGAATCCACCCCCACTCCTCGCTCTGAAGAGGTCGTGGTCTTTGAGTCTTTCTTCCAGCGCGGGCTGGGCCTTCCCGCCTGCGCTTTCCTTCGCGGCCTTCTCTACTTTTATGAAATCGAACCGGTAAACTTGAATCCCAATTCCATACTGCAAATTTCTCTTTTCGTCCATCTTTGTGAGGCCTTCCTGGGAATCCGCCCCCATTTCAACCTCTTTCGCCATTTTTACCTCTTGAAACCTTATCCCTCGAAAAGCGACCCCAAGGTAGTCGGGGGAGCCGGATTTCAGCTGCGGGAGGGGCTGAAGAAAAACTACTTCGCAATTCCCTTCAAAACCTCCAACAAAGGCTGGCATCAAGAGTGGTTCTATTGTGCCAATCTGAAACCTACTTTTCCCTCCTTTGCTAGGCGCCGACCTAAGGCGTCCCTTTCCTGGGTGTCCACCCCCAACGCCGTCGACATGGATCAGGTGCATGACCTTCTGACGCTGATTGAGAAATTGAAAGAGGATGGCCTCACGGGGGTTGGTCTGGCTCTTCATTTTGTTGTTCGCCGGATTCAGCCTCTGAAGGAGCGAGTCCACTTGGGATTCGCATTCGAAGGGAAGGATGATTCGACCTGGGAACTGCCCGGAGCGCTGTCGAGGGAACAAGTATGTGCTCGGGTAGGCGAATTCTTCATCCCGAGCGTCGACGTGCCCACCGTCAGATGCTCGAAATCCTTCACCGCATCACACCCTCCTCCTGAGGTAAGCGAGTTTGGCCGACCGATTTTTGACTTTTGTCTCTGAACGTCTTTTGACGGTGTAGTGCTCCCTTTCAGGATCGGGCGGCCTTCTTTAGCGACGCGCCTCTCCCGGAGATGCCTATTCACAAGGGCGCTCTTCCTAAACGACCGGCGAGCTCTTCGGCCGGGGCCCCGTCGCCAAGAAGGGGAAGAAAGCAATGGTCAAAGACCCTGCGAAGCCCCGGCGCCCGACTGGCGGTCCCAAGATACAGGAACCGTCGGCACGGGCCCCGATGCCTTTGGTCGCCTCTCTCCGAGAGCGTGGTACGGCCGAGCCTCGATCCGAGGACTCGGCGGTCGGGGAGGAGTCGAGTTCGGCCCGGTGGCGCCGAGTGGTCCTCCGGGAGTAGTTCGCCACCGGAAGAAGCCAGCGATAAGGATGAAGAAGTCCGACAGGTTTGTTACCATATCGACTCTTTAATTGGCGCGTTTCGCCAGCTTTATTTGCTGATTCTTCTTGTAGGAATCCTTCATTCGATGTTCCTGTCGAGACGTCGTCTGGGGTTCCGGTAGGGGACGAGCTCGAGGACGTTTTTGTTTCGGTTGAGGAGGCCTCGCCTGTGGACGCCGGAGCTCCTCCCGAGCCCCAACCGCCTTCACCGACACCTCACGCTTCGGCATTGGGCCCTGCTGCTCAGGAGCTCGTCTCTCGTCCGTCCCCCGAGGTCGAGGAGATTCCCCCGGATTCCGCCGTCCCCCACCCGCCCCCGGCTCGTAATGCAAGCCGCGTCGATCGATGAGGAGGACGGCTTGAAGCTCCTGGACGACTCGGAGGAGGAGGAGAAAGAAAGAAATGACTTCTACAGTCATGCCACGAACTGCGCACGCCTGGCCCGGGTAACCACTTTTCTGCGCTCGCCGTTCTTCTTGCTTATGCGAGTCGGCATGTAGTCACCTGTTCCCGTGTTGATCGCAGAAAATAGGGGAGCGCTCTGAAAAGAAGGCCGAGTACCTTCGGAAGATGCTCCCGGAGGTCCGAACACGCCAGGAATACCTGGCGGAATTGGAGCAGATCAAGGCTGGGCATGCAGCCGAGCTGCGGGCTCTCCGGTCAGAGTTGTAGGCGCTGCGGGAGAAGCTGGATGTTATCGGCTCCCTCTGAGGTGAATATCTCTTAACCTCCCCGTACTTTTCGTTCAGTAGATTGGTTTTTTGATTTCCTTATATCTGTGTCAGCTCGAGATTCTGATATCACGAAGCTTCAGGGGCTTGTCTCGAGAAACGAATTGGAAGGTACTTTCAGCCGCTCAACCTTCTCTTATCTTCGTCGTCTTCTGCATGGTCCTTGAAAACCTGCTCTGCTTGCAGATTATAAGATCAAGACGCGCGCGATCTGTGTTTTCAATGACAAGGTTAACGCCCTTGAGACGTCTTGCTCAAAGCTCTGCGAAGCCTTGGGGCCCTTGCTGAGCTCGCTTCATCCCGAAGGCGAGAGGCCGCTCAGCAGGGACCAAGTTATCAATCGGTTGGAGGAAGGCCCCAAGGAGCTCAAGAGACTTTTGAAGGAAGCGGCGACCAATGGTGCTAGCCAGGCTCTGGCGATCACAAGGTCGCTTTACCCTCGAGTGGATCTTGAAGCTATACAGGAGGGCTACGCCTGCAACGTAGATGAGGACCGGGTGGCCGAACTTTGGGAGGAAGTCAAGGATGCTTCTTCTGCTGTAGCGGAGACCTTGGACCTATGAAAAATATATAAAGGCATTTCTTTGATATTATGCTGTTGATATCGCATCCGACTGGTCCAACCCCCAGGCTCTGGGGCATGGTTCGTAACACATGTCCCGGAGTCTTAGAACTTATGGGAGAGAAGCACTCAGATGCGTAAGATCAAAGAAAATTATATGACCTAATCAAGAAATGTCCCGGAGTCTCCCCCTACCTAGCGCGTCAACTGTCGACTTTTGTAGTCGGCAATAAATTTATGGGGTAGACGCTAGATCTCAAACTCGAAGGTCACACAAGACGAGGGATTAGACAGGTTCAGGCCTTCGATGATGGAGGTAATACCCTAATCCTATGTGTTGGGATTATATGGATCTCTTGGATCAAAGGTTGCTCAAAGCGCAATGTGCTCTGGGCGATATGATGTATGCTCTAGGGCTTGATTGCTCTATGCTTGGATGATTGGATGTCTATGGTGTTACCCGCCCTCTCCCTTATATACTGGGGGTGGGGCGGTTCACAGAGAAGGATCGGTTAGGACATTCCGATCGATTGCTATATTCTAGCTGGTTACAGGATAGAGTTTGCATCTTTATCTATCCTGACTCGGATTACAACTGTATCTTTTATATCTAAATACATATTCGACTGTCTATTAGACGTGTCCCCTTCCGTGTGGTACCAATTATTGGCGTGGGGCTCGTCCTTTGGGCCTTCTGCTTGGACCTGTCCCCTCCTTGGGCGATACTGGGCCGGTCTTGAAGATACTTGGTTCCATATATTCCACATATTCTCCCCTAATTCCAGATAGGAATTTCCTTTTGGAGTTGTTGGGAGGAAAAAAAAAGCTGGGCAGGTTAGCTTGTATAGTCAGCATTGCCTTGAGATTTCCTTTTGCGTGCATTTTGATTATATATGTAGCAAATGAGAGCTCCATCTAGTGCATGTCCTGAGGAGATATTTCTTGTCTTTGTGTGTGCACTGAACTTTGTCTTAGAAGGGTAGCCTCATGGAGGCAAGGAAAAAGAAGAGAAAATTCTCATGATCATAGCAAGGGTTATAACCACTTCGATTTGTTGTTAGGCAAAACATCCCAAGTAGCAATCATAAAGGCATCAAGTGACCTGTAAAAAATGGAACCACTAAGTAGTTACCATCAATCACCAGTGCTGATTGATGACTTGAAACAAATCTTTCGTTTGGTTTCCCGACCATCCTTCCCTTGCTTCCTTCTTGAGAAGAGCAAAAAGGCAAAACAAAACTCACCACGCACATCCATTCCTTGTGGTGCGTGGCACTAAGCGAAAATGATTTTTCGTTCTCTCTGTCTGTATCTGTGTTTCCCTCTCTCTGATACACGCGTCTTCCGAGTTCCCCAAAGTCACTGGCACATTGCATAGGCCTGTTGTTCTTTTTCTTGGTGAGAGGATTGTTGTATTTGTTTCAGTTGGACAAGCAAACTGAAAAAAGGAAAAAGAAAAAAGAGAGAACGTTGATGAAGCATACTGCCAAAACAAGGATGCCGTTTCTGCCTGCACAAGGATGCCCCTAGTTTCATGTCGCCCGTAGTATCAGCATCTTGCCCACAAACTCCAGGCGAGTGCCCATCAACAAGTCACATCCTTGAAACAGAAATGCTTCTACTGCAAGCTTGTTCGCATTGCATGCCAAACTCATGCATGCTCATCCAAAGCACATTCCAAAATCCTCTGTTAACCATATTTCCAACAAAAAAAACTAATCCAAATAGTTAACTTTGTAGAATGTGGTTGGATGGATGGGTCAGCGAGCTTCCACATAAGAGGAGAAATTAGCATAGGCGACACGGCATAGAGTCTCCTAAATGAGAGGCCAATCAGGGTTAATTGACAGCAACGAGACAACTTGCAAAGCCCACTCTCTTGAACCATCAACATTTGAGAGAACTTCTACGGCGACGGTTTGGACGTCAGGAACTACTCCCAACCATTAGCTCAGTGATGGACACAAGGAGGGAGCATGAAGGGCCTAGAGCATCGGTTCTGATTGTCGTGCTCTTGGTACCCTCTTAGTCGCGTAGCCAGTGGTTTTCGAGGTGTTGCATCGACCGTCTGTCATAAATGCAAGGAAGAGCAGCAGCAGCAGCCAGGAAGTGGACCTTCACCCTGAGTGAGGACAGAGAAGCGGCTTCCATTAACTTGGCCACAACATTATTCTAGCTCTCCACATTTTTCCTTTCCCCCTCCCTCTATAAAAGCCTCTCCATGCTTCAACTTCAACAATCCCTTCGCAACAACGACGCAAGTAGCTTACAAGTTTCGAAGTCTTCAGGGCAGCGGCAGCACCACCAACACACACAGGCACACATCACACATGGGGTCCTTGGGCCCTTCCGTGAGCGTGAGCATGGCCAAGGCCAACGGCACGGTGGGCGTCGGTGGTGGCCAGCAGCAGCAGGCGCCGGAGAGGAAGGAGATGACGTGCGGCATATTCAGCTGCGGATTCCAGATGCCCCTGCACTACCCGCGGTACAAGAAGGCGGACTACGAGGCGATGCCGGAGTGGCGCGTCGACTGCCTCCTCCAGGAGTACGGCCTCCCCGTCGCCGGCGACGTCGAGGCCAAGAGGAGGTTTGCCATGGGCGCCTTCCTCTGGCCCGACCAGTACTGAACTTACTTACACCTTACCTTAATATTTAGAGGCCAAGCACGCAGTGTCGGTAACATCATGATCATGCTAATTTAGCACTACTCTCTATACTTAATTTTATTTTATGCCGAGTTCATGTTAATCAGTCATCTACTTGTAATGGCCATATGAGAGTGTATGTTTCTTGCGGTACAGCTATGGAAGAAGGCGCTGTTCTTCTTACAAATTGTGGACGTTGCCTTATCAGAGACCAGATGTAACGCGTTCTTTGACGTTTTACTATGCAGTTCTGAACTTTGTTTGAGGCATGGATGCTGTGTATCATCTCTCTGCGCGTGTTTCTGAACTAATTGCAAGTGCAAACACTTCTGTGCACTTTGAACTACTTGTATGCTCAGTGCTGTGTCTTATACAGCTAATTACCATTTACCATTAGTCCAGCCCTCAAGGAAAAAGATTACCACCAGTTCAGTTGCAATTCGTTTCTTGTGTAGTCGGCTGAACATCGCAATTCGATTTGGAGAAAGAAGCAGGCCGGATAGCGGTTTTACTAATTTTCAGTTTTTCCAGGATATCTGTAAGTTGGCAGAATTTAAAAGAATCCGCCAGGATCATAAACATAATAACTCGGCCTGCTTTACCCAGGGTTCAAATTCTGATTTTTGAAGAAATTCCGGAACGTTGCCGCTATCCCTATTGGAACCGTTTACAGTTTGATCGTCGAGTTTGCATGCAAAAGTTGAATTTGATTGGTTCCCGTCCGAAATTACTATTCGCCAATTTGCATTCAGAATTTTATTTCTGAATTTAAATGTTTTTCGGGCTGGGATTTGAAACCCCCACGTACCACCCTGGCCAATTTGAACAATAATCCGACGAAGCGTAGTGCCTTGGAGGGGGGTAGAGGTTGTAGGGGAAGAACCGATCTTTTGGGGCTACTGGAAGTCCTATCAAGCGACTGGATTGAAGCAAAAAGAAAAACTCAGTCACTAAAATCCCACCAGCTGAAATAAACTCCGTCAAGTAAGAGCTATAATTTTTTTGAAAAAAACTATCTTTTAGCTTTCTGAATTGAAAAGCAGATGTAACTTTTGATAATATGCTATTGTTAGCTTTTACTAGTTATATGCGACTTCTGACTTATCTTACAACCGTTTAAAAGCTAACCTATTTAGAGAAACTTAGAGAGAGATTTTTTGGAAGCTAAAGTTAGCCTTAAACCTCTCAAACAGGACCCTAGATCACTAGAATACCTTACCGGTCCAAGATGGGTCTCGGATTCGGACCTTTGCACGCCGGTATCAAAAACCAATGCCTTACGCCTGGCTGTACTCCGAACCATTCTCTGTCAGGGAGGGGTGGAATGGAACCTGCGTGCCCAGGTTTATTGAAAGGAGAATTCTGGACATCGAAAAAGAGAACTCTGTATGGAAGTCTCTAGAAGCTTAAGTTTGGTGGCACGAAGCTGATCCACGTCCTCCCTTTCTTCATCCTCTTGGTTCATCCGAGCCGAAGATTCTTCATCAACGGCCCCTAACCCGTGTGGTTCTCCAATATATATTCCGCTTTAAAATTTTGAGGTCATTTTTTTTTACAGTTTTTTCTCCTGTATTCCTCAGCTTTAGCTGTTTCCAATGTCATTAATAGCATAGACTACAGCAAGACAACACAGAAGGATAATACAATATTTTGTAGGTGTGACTTGATAAAAATACAAGGAACTAGAATGACATCTATTTAGAAACAGAGGAAGTAGATTCCGGTAGAACTGATATTTGAGGACTTTTGCTCTACATTTACTTTTCCCAGTTTCTTTTAATTGTGAGAATGTAGTGAACTTACTCTGCTACAATCTTCACCGCTCCTCGCGAGTCGTGACATTTTTTTTAAGATAAGATCATTGAAAGATCTTATTCATGCTAGAGATATTTTGAATCCCTACACTTCTATCTTGTAAGATTTCTTAGGAAAGATTTTCGATTTCAACATCCACAAATTCACCTAGTGGTGATTTATGCATGCACTAGTAACGATGATGGACCCTAATTTATATGGAGTATTTCATTCTTGCTGGGTGCTCGGTGATGTTGTGAGCACTTGATTAGTACTTTATGCATTTCTTTTCTCAAAAAACATATGCATTTCCTCTTAAAAAACTTGTCTCCGTGCACTAAGTGTCATGATAGAACTAGGCCTACAAGGACGACTAGTAGACATCCACTTATGTCCTATGGGTTATTCATCTTTCAGGTCACCGGTGTCAGTGCAAATTAAACAAAACGTGCATTTTTGCTCATGACAAATATCACATATTGGCATCTCACCTAGAAGCTAGCTTTCTGCTACAATTGATGTTGTTTGTGGAGAAAATTTCTTATTTACCACTGAAAGTTAACCATATCTCTAAAATACAATTGCAAAATTGCTCATCTCTTTATTGCCATTAGATCTAAACTTTCGTTCAGTTTTTGACTTCATCTTCATTTAAATCTATCAAATATACTTAGAATCTTATGAATTTTTTTGGAGATAATCTTAAGCTAGTGCTAACATTTCTGAAAAAAAAAATCAGAGTATGATGAGCTCTATAAATTTATGGAAAAATATTTTAGTGATTATGTCTTAATGATATAATCTAGATTTTGATTTTTCAGAAGCATTAAATAAACTCAAAAATTTATGAAACATTTTGGAGGGATTCATTGGATTATTTAGAACTTAAATAAAATATTTCTAGACTTTTAAATCTTTTGAATTCAAAGCTTAAAAATATTTTTTCTGTTCTTTTCTAATAAGCTAGTTGTTGTTCTTATTTTCAAGCTTTGAATTCAAATCATTTAAAAGCCTAGAAATATTTTATTTAAGTTTAAATAATCCAATAAACCCCTCCAAAAAGTTTCATAAAATTTTGAATTTATTTAATACTTCTGAAAAATTAAAATCTAGATTCTTTCATGAAGACATAATCAATAAAAGATTTTTCTAGAAATTCACAGAGCTGATCATGCTCTCAATTTTTTGAGAAATGTTAGAACTATCTTTATATCATCTCCAATTGTTTTTATAAAATTATAAGCACATTTGATAGATTAAAATGTGGATGAAGTTGGGTAGAATCGTCTTTTCATGTACAAGTTAACAGCCAAAGTAATGGCTCATTGACGGGAGTGGCAAAAACGGGATAAAGGTTGAGATTTGATGGCAATGAAAGGAAGAACAATTTTTCTGATGGTATTTTAAGGATCCGTCCAACTTTTAGTGGCAAATAAGGAATTTTCTCTTGTTTGTGACCAAAATTCTAGTAGGACAGTTTATCGGAGAGGACGACTGGTAGGCCCGAAGCATATACAAATCGTCCCATAGATGATTTTTTTTAATAATCATTTAAAAAATATTTTATCAATATCTCCTAAACTTTATTTTCAGATCGGGCCACGCGCACAATATGTGGCGTGACAAATACACATTGCCATACTATTGATCCTGGTGTGGCCAAATCCTGCCACTCCACCACATCACCGGCGGTGTGGAAAAACAAGCTATTTTTTGGCTCGATGCTAAACGTATGTCGTAGCATGCAGTGTTGTTTGCCACGCTATGGATGGTGGTATGATAAAAAAGTCTTATTTTAAAATAAGTTAGACGATGAGTATCACATATTGGCTAGAAGCTAGCTTTGTGCTACAATTGATGTTGTTTGACCAAAATTCTAGTAGGACAGTCTGCTGCAGAGGACGGCGGGTAGGCCTAGAGCATACAAAAACCATCCCACGCACAATTTTGTAATAATCATTTTTTTAAAAATATTTTATTAATACTTTCTTGTAACTTTATTCATTTTTGGCCAAGCCACAATTCATGACGTGGCAAATGCATGTTGCTACACCATTGATCCTAGTGTGGCCAAACCCTTCCTTTCTACCACTCCACGTCACGAGTGGCGTTGCAAAATAGGCTATTTTTTAGCTCGGTGCTGAATACGCTGCAATATGCAGTGTTGTTTGTTACACTATGGATGGTGGCGTGATCAAAAGAGTCTTATATGAAAAATGAGTTAGGCATGAGTTATTAATAAAAAAATAAAAAAGGTTAAAGTAATAAAAATTGTTCCCCATACACCAATCACGCTGGTAGTTTCGGATACGTTTTCTTTTCGACTCAGAGTTGTTCTGTGCGCTTCATATAAACCCCTATATAGTCCCACATGATTGATGACAAAACCAAAGTAATACCTGGTGGTTGTAACTTGTAACTCCCCTTGTACAGTGGATCTTTGCCTCTATGTTCTCATTGTTTTCTCTCTCCGATTTGGATTTTTTAAATCTGTGTCTCTGGTATGCTTGGTTATCTTCTTTGTTTCTGACGTTCTTACACCCATTGAAATCCTTCTGAATCAACCATGCCAACTTTAACAAAACTTCTATATAATTCCACCGAACTACAAAATTTCAGAAATTATCCTGGTGTTCATTTCATCAGTTCAAACACCGATCAAACACATAGTCACGAGCCATTTTTGTAATCAAAAAGAGCATTTGTATGAGCACCAAGCTACATCATACATTCATATGGCAATTGCCCTCCGCCTGAGGGTATCTACAGGACGTTCTTTGTACAGCAGACAAGAAACAGAGATGCAACGCAGGCAAATATCAGATCTGCCAAAACTCGCCTTTGAGAACAATCTGATCCGTGCCTTTGTATCAAATCTTCTCTCCCCATCATCACCTGTTAGTTCGGTGGGAGGGGAATACAGCCAGTACAAGTTATTGCAGAATGCAGGGATCTGAAAAGAAAACCATTACCGAAACACATGGTCTCATTTAGAACGAAGGAATTTCGCACCATTACTCTAGGGATTACACTGTGCTCTCTAAACGTGTCCTTAAGGCCGAAGACTAATCTATAGCAAGCACACCAACTCTAAACCACAGGAATACTTGCGACAATTCTGAAACAAGTATTTTTTTCCCCCGAAAACCTCAAAAAACACATGTGACCTGGACATATTTGCTCTCTGGAATCATGCAAGCAAATCAGCTAGTGAACAGCTTTGATCTTCACCTTGCTGTCCAGCTACCCAAGCTACGTCCCAATTAAAGGCTGGCAAGGAAATTCTCTGCACTCGATCAAAACTTGGAACAGCTTCATGCCAGCCAGGTAACTCTACAGTCACCCATCAATCACTGTCCCAAGATCCCCAAAACTTCAGTCCCTGCAGCTACCGTTGCGTACAAGAGAACCATCCAACTGGTCGATTAATTGTTACCTCCTAATCATGCAGATGCAGCTAGCAAGGTATGCCACTTTTGGCCGCATGATAGACCTGGTCGTTGGGCTGGGTTTTTTTTGTCGATCCGTGGCAATGCTGGCACGGTACAAGAACAGGATCTTGCCAGCCCTTATAGTCAGATACGATGGACGGCACGGCACGAAATAGACTCGAAGTAAACATGGCACGCGGCAGGGCTTCCTACCACAACACTGCGGTATGCTGTGGCTTGCACTGCGGTCGGTGCCATTACGGTCCTCGCATGCAAAGAAAAGGGAGACAACGGAGATGCTAAAAGGTGAAGAATAGAGACTGGAGAGTACGTACTCACCGACACCGAGCGCATGCACCAAGCCAATGGTTCGCTTCCCGCATGTGGCCATTGACGCCACCATATCAGACGCAAGGTTTCAAATTTCGGTTTAGGAATGAATTTCGTACCGGCCGGATAACGAAATTTCGGAATTATTTCGAACGAAATTTGAATTTGAAAATTCAAATCCGGTCCAATCCAGAAAAAAACCGAAATTCGGAGAAAAACCCCGAAATTTCGGGTTTTTTGCACTGGCTGAAAAGTGGTCTAAATGTTATCAAAATTTTTAAAATTTTTTTGGAGGTTCCTGACACAATTATGATGTTCTCACAAAAATTTCAGCTGATTATCACATCTGAGGAATTTTTAAAAATTCGGAGAGTGATACTGTCCTGATAAAACACTGACCGACAAATTTGATCGGAATGAAAAATGATACAAATCAAGTTATAAACTGTTGAAATTTTTTGTGCATGGTTATGACCCATAAATAATATTCTCATAAAAATTTCAGCTTATTATCACATGTGAGGAATTTTTAAAAATTCGGAGAGTGGCGCTGTCTTGATAGAACAATGACCGACAAGTTTGATCCGAATGGAAAATGGTACAAATGAAGTTAGAAACTGTTGAAATTTTTTGTGCATGGTTATGATGTATCTAAAATTCTCTCATAAAATTTTCATATGATGATCAAACTGTATGAATGTTTAAAAATTTGAACAGTACTACTGCCATGTTAAAAGGTTTACCGGCAAATTTGAACAAAATGAAAAATTATGTAAACCATATTTTTTTTTGAAAATTTTAAATAATGGTGATAAGTAAGTTATTAATATTCCATAAAAATTTTGATTCATGATCACACTCCAGTGAATTTATAAAATTCTTACAAGGCACAGTACCATTTATGTTATTTTGTTTTTGATTTTTGAAATATAAATAACAAACGAAGTTCAATACTTACATAGATTTTATTGACCAAACAAACAAAGTTGATTTTTTTTGAAAAATTTATATAATGGTACTGAGTCAATTATTAATCTCTCAAAAAAAAATTAGATAATAAATCACATACAAGAAAATTTATAAAATTCTGACAATATAACTGTCCCAATTATGTTCATTCTGTTTTTGATTTTTTAAAGATAACAAATGAAGTTAAATTATTTTAAATTTTTTATATATGATAATAAACTACTAAGGATAGTACCATAAAATTATCAGAATATTATCAAGCTTGTACAATTTTATAAAAATCTGACAGTGTTTCTGCCAAAATTTTAAAATGTTTAAAAAATTAGGTTTTTCAACAAATTTTTTATAGGAGATGACTTTCCTAAGGGTTATTGGACCAAATCCGGTCAAATCCAGCCCTAAAACTTTCAAAACCGGCCAAAAAACACGAGATTTCGGTAAAATTTCGCCGGAAAAACCGAAATTTCGGATTTTTACTGTAGCAATTTCATTTTTTTTTAATTTTTTTTCCGGCCGGTACTTAAGATTTCACCGAAATTTTGAACCTTGATCAGACGTACGCTGACCTAAAACACAAGAACAATTTCGACTTGGGGAGTAGCTAGTATGTATGTATATTGTTACTATATTTTTTTCTTACCCTCTGAGGTGTAAAGTTTTTAACGGGTAGTAACTTTGTATCTCTACATAATGAATAAATAAAAATTAGTTCATTTTTCCCAATAATTATGTGTACCGGATACTCGCCTCGCCGGTGGTCGATGCTCGTTCCTCATCTTTGGTGCCATTCACGGAGGCAAACTGATGGTGTCGATATCCATAACTCCACACGTCTAACAGAATAAAATCTAAGCTAGTACTGCACTATGTGTCTTAAACGGTGGCTGAGCCTCACCGGAGACGAGTTGGGCTATTACGGAATAACCCAACTCCCACCTCCCACATCCTTGATCAATCATGTCAGGTGACGGCGACACGGTCCTAAGATCATGTGCTCGACCGCCTCCGACAGCGACGCCTGCGAGGGGGTGCCCTGAGGCCGACGGCGCCTCGCCGGCGAGGCGGAGAACGACGTAGTCGGGATTTATTGCTGTTTTCGATGGTTCGTGTCGATTCTGAGACTTGTTCATTGTTTCATCAGAGATGGATGGATGGATGAATGGGCTCGAGCTAGTACTCTTGTCAGGCAAGTCGCTGGCTATGGGCTCGAGCTAGTACTCTTGTCAGGCAAGTCGCTAGCTGCTTTCAGTGCATTATTGCGAGGGTCAGTGATTTGGTTCTCCTGGACGTCCATCGGCTGAGCCTCGAGATTATGATTGTAGTTAGGGGCGGAGCTAACTCAGGTCTAAACTTCGGATCACATCTTCTTAGACTAGTATATAATTTTATTGATTTTTTAACATATTTTACATGAATATTTTAGGGCAGGCCACGGTCTCCGCCTCTGATTGTAGCTGAATTATTGATCTGTTTGTGATATTATAGTGAAGCTTGTTTCGTTCAAGTTTTGATTTTTTTTCCTGCTGTTGTTCTTCAAGGATTCAAGTTTATTTTGCTGAGATGCGGATGTTACTTTCAGAAGTTAACCGATTGATCAGGAAGAAGCTCTAAAGTAAGGAGAGCATGCTGCTTGTTTGGCATAACGCCAAATTCAACTTATTAGTTTACTCCTGCTGCGAAAAACACTTTTGTAAAAAATGTTGTATATTTCTTTTTACAGAAATTTATAATTACCTTACGATGAAAATCATTAATCAAAGCTACATCTTCGAGAAGAACAAGTCCAAAAAGCATAATTTTTTTATGACAAGAGGGAGTTTTAAGCTGAAGTTTGTACAAACCAAGCAAATTAATTTATAGCGTTGTTAGGCTGATTGGCCACGCTTAGCCCAGTCACAGGCCGCAACTCAGGAAATCTGGCCGGACCTAATTTCCTAAGCCCACAAGGTCCTAAATCTAGGCTCGGGCCGTGCTGATTTGGCTAAGGTCTTATCTTGGGCACTTATTTTTTTTTAAAGTATGGCAGGAGATCTGGGTTGACACCAAGATGGAATCTGGGTGGGAAACATGCACCCCGTATGTAATTAAGATTAGAAACTACTAATTCCAAATACACTATTACATGTTTGCGCTAGTTTTTTGTTGTTGTTTTTGATGTGGAAATAGTCTTTCTCTACCCTTGGGCAATGAGTTTCGAGCGTATTAGGTGTATCCGTTTTTATCCAAGCTTTCATTTTCGTGCTTATCCCAGTTGTTGGTTCAGTTTATGCATGACGAAAAGGAGCCTTGGAATGGTCTTAACTGAATAGTCGGAAAAAAAGAAGGAAAAGATTCCATTGAGACAGTTGTGAGTTTGATTGAGTTTCCCTTACTTGACCAAACAAGTTCCAATTCCGTTATTTCAACTACACCAAATAACCTTTCGAATTGGAGACTCTCCAGTTTATGGCCCCTTCTATATATGGTACAAGTTGTTCTTTCATTGAATTTGCTTCATTAATAGGCTCGCGATTCGACTTTTATCGTTATGGATTGGTACTAAGATCAAGTCCTAGGCAAGCAGACCTAATTTTAACTGCAGTTTTATAAGGTTTCAGTAAGTTTCAAGTTCATGACGTAAGTTTAAGCAATGTTTTAATAAAATTCAAGTTTTAAAGATGCCACATTTCAGCAACTTTGAACTAGTTTGAAATTTAAACTTCAAGTTTCATAAAAACGTATTAGAAAATAACACATTGAAGCTTCAGGTTTGAAGAGTTTCAGAACTGAAACTTGAGGTCTCAAGAGTGAGTTTCAAGTTTCAATAATGAATTTCAAAGTTTCAACCAAGTTTCAGCCATGTTTCAAGTTTGAGTTTAAATGTTCAGAGAGTTTCAAAGCACATTTCAGAGGGTTTCAAAACTAGAATACACGTTTGGAAGTTGAAACTTCAAGTTTCAGAAGAGTTCCAACCGAGTTTCAACACAAACTTCAATTTTCATAGAGTTCCACACAAAGTTTCAATAATTAAAGCGGGTTTCAATAGAGCTCTACATACCAATATGACAAGCTTAGAATGGAAATGACTAATATGACAAGCTTAGAATGCAAGATCTGAAGTGAAGATTTGAAGTTTATGACCGCCACAGTTGTAAAAGTTCAATACTACATACCAATTCCCTATCTCAAAATTTGGCACTCGAGAAAGCACAATTGTCGAAATTTGGTAGAAAAGAGCCCAGGTTTTGTTTGAGCAATAAAGTAAACGAATTTAGTGAACAACACAACTAGCAGGATAGATAGCCAATGGTAGTTCCTCACATCAATACCACAATTAGCCTCATCTCAAGACAAGTTGATGTCTGAAGCGAACTCAGTAACGGTGTATTAGAGAACACATCAAAGAAATATCTTTACAGCATGAAAAAAATGATGCAGATCCCTCTCGAAAGTACCCACAAAGATCACAAATTGCCCCTTGTTGATCTAGCTCAACTTCTGCCAGATACATTGACATCCGGAACATGCCATATAATCACAAAGTAAAAACATTACCACTCGCCGGTGCTCCAAATCTCTGCTTTACCGTGCAGAATAGTAAGTAAGTCCGTAAGCCACTAGATAAAAGTCATGCTCTACCTGAACTGTAGCAAATATATGAGTATTGGAATGAGAAGTCAGCAATCTACATGAGCGAAAATCGAGCAATCAGCAACATCACTTGCTGCGCCTTGAGTTCGTCAATTGTAGTAATCTCTTCGGTTACCATGAAACTTCGGCATTCTGACTATCATATTAGAACTCCTTGACATAACATACAACATCATAGTAGATCGGGGATTTGGAGCAGATGGGCAGATTTATACTAGTAGTTAGTTAATACAGAATAAATGTGATCGATAGCCATGCATTCCTTATGTCTATCTCATCTGCACTCCATGCTATCACAAGGCAAAACTTTTATCAAAAGACCATCATGTAAATACTCATGCTAAGGGTTCATGGAACCGTTTTGGGGTAAAAACTCAGGAGTATAATAAAGTAATAAACTCATGATGAAGAACGTTTCTTTCCAAACCTTACAGTTTATAAATGTGAGTTATGTGCCTGCTGCGTAAGCTCATGTGATTTACATCCCTTATCCCAAGGAGAGTGATTGATATTAGCATGATCTTTATTATTAGCTGGTGTGTACCCAGAAGAAGTATGATTGGAACAACTACGTTGGTTTTTAATGAAAACAAGTACTGCTAACTGCTGGTTCCAACAACCGAGACTGAATATTTTTGGCACAAATTCTGAACTGAATAGAACAAGCCCTGTTTGGAATTTCCCATCTCAGTTGTAGAATTTTTTTGGCACAATTCTGGACTGAATAGAAATAAGTTGTAGAAGTTCAATACCACAGAGGCACATACCAATTTCCCATCTCAGGCCCTGTTTGGAATGCAGGAATTTTATAGAAAGTAGAATAATTCCTGTAGGAATCTTATCAAATTTCTGTTTTCCAAACATACCCTCAAAATTCGGCAACCAAGAAAGTACAATTGTAGAAGTTGGTAGAAATGAACCCAAATTTCATTTGCACAATAAAGTAAACAATCACTAAACATGTGCCCGTGCGTTGCAATGGAAACTCAATTTGCGACAAAAAATTTATTTACAAAGAGCACTAATCCTGTCTGAATGATACTGTTCACTTGGAATGTGTAATGGTTGAATGTTTAAATCAATTCATCGAAGCATACAAATTCCAAACACCTATTTACAAAATCGAGTTTAAAATTATCCTTAATTTCATAATCTGAAAGCCCTCACGTTACAAAATACTTTATAAATATTAGATACACATAAGTACTGCTTATGTACAAACACCATGAATAGTAGACAAGGTTATATAAAAATCTCATTTGAAATGCATGATTTTTTTTCATATAAAACAATGTAATTCCCAAACCATACAATGAACATATCATCAAATATGACTCCAAACCGTATCATTAATATCAATTTTTTCGACACATATAGTAATATGGCTAGTAAATAAACCAAATCTTAAGGATCGATTAGGTGGACATAACATGAAGCATGTGGAATGAATCTAAGATTAAAAAAAACTTTATATCTCAATATCGTCCTGTGTGGATAGCTCAACTGTTGTTTCGCAACATCAGCGTTGTTCTCTATGGTATGGCCTTACAGGCACATTCCTGGCTAACATGTCACTCCCGGTGATTGTGGTCTTCAATATATCCTTCAACTTCTTCAACGGCTCCCATCCCAAGCTGCATGGTTCGCCGCAGTCGCGGTGTTCGATGCGGGGCACAACACGTTTGGAAGGCACATTGATACAAGCATCTGTGAGTTGTCTGGAGCTATCCGCGTGCGTGATCCGGCTCACATCAAATCTCTTCACCGGGGAGTTCCCAGCAGGCTTCGGGAACTGCACGAAGCTCGAGGAGCTATATGTTGATCTCAACAGCATCTCCGGGAGCTTGCCAGATGATCTATTCAGGTTGCCATCTCTGAATTCAATAACAGGAAAACTTTTTGTTATGTCATATGCAGTAAATGCAATTTTCTGACAGCTCATGCAAATGTTTATGCTTATTTTTATTCTTTGATCTGAAGTCTGAACTCTTGTATGTAGTTACGGGAGTTATTTTAAGGAAGAACATATCTAAATGTTTCTTAGTAGTTTGAATAGGTTTGGACACAGTTTACAGTAATGTTGAGTAGTTAGCCAACTTACAGTTTATAAGTTTGGAGGCTAATCAAAATTTTACACGATAGCTAAGTATAACAAAATGAAAAGGAGCAACATAAATGGTGGATCTATGTACGTATAACAGAATGAAAATGAGCAACATAAATGGTGGATCTATGTCCGAAATTGCACCTGCTGAAAGCTTCAATTTCTTTCACTGGCGTTTCATGTAAATGACTTGAGATCACAACCGGCTGTCCTTGGCCCCTTGCCTAAGTGATTTGCTTGCCAGTCTCGAACTGTCTGGACTCAACAAAAGAAAGGACTCAAAGGAGAGCCGAGCCAACAAAAGAGCTGACCGATGAAGGGGCCGACCAATAGCCAAGTCGAGCCAACAAAAGAATTGAGCCGAGAGCCAAAGAACCAGTGCCGAGCTGAAAACGAAGAACCAGAGCAAGTAAAAAGAGCTAATCTTGGTATGAAGAGTCGGAGCTGAAGAGCCAGAACCGAGCTAGAAGCTAGAGCCGGAGCCAAACCGGAAGTTGGAGCCGAGCCGACTAGAAGCCAGAGCTAGACCCAAGGAAGCCAAGCCGACCAAAAGCAGGAGCTAGACCCAAGGATGGGCTTAAATCTGCATGTCGATTGAATTGAAGTCCGATCGATTGGGGCGGCCTTCTTCGTTTGGTAGATTCGGGCAGACGGGCTGGCGGAGGCAATCGAACCAGCGGAGGCGATCGAGCCGGTAGCGGCCGAGGTGGTCGGCAGAGGCGATCGAGCTGGTGGTGGCCTCCCCTGATGAGCGTTCCTCCGACAAGCTTACGGGTCCGCGTCACAAAGAGTCGTCTGGCGTCGCGGTCAGCTTGAGGCGGGAGTCAACATTGGCCAGGAGGAGCGGGCGTTAACGGTGGGCGGCGTCATGAGTAGGCATTGCGGCCGGTGGTCGGAGGCCGTTTCTTCCTCCTCTCCCCCATCATGGTCGCCATTAGAGGAGGCCGAGCCGGGCAGGCCAAAGGCAGTCAGCCAGGAAGCAGCGGAGTTGCGGCCTGGAGGGGGCTAATCTTATGAAATTCAAATATAAGATAGTGCTAACATTTCTGTAAAAATTTTAGAGTATGATCAGCTCTATAAATTTCTGGAAAAATCTTTTAGTGATTCTGTCTTAATGATAAAATCTAGATTTTGATATTTCAGAAGCATTAAATTAATTCAAAAATTTATGAAACGTTTTGGAGGGATTCATTGGATTATTTAGAACTTAAATAAAATATTTCTAGACTTTTAAATGTTTTGAATTCAAAGCTAAGCTTTGAATTCAAAACATTTAAAAGTCTAGAAACATTTTATTTAAGTTTAAATAATCCAAGAAACCCCTCCAAGGCATGCACCGTTGTATTGGAATGCTTAGGCCCCAACACCTCGATGAAGGGAGCACCTACGAGCAATACCGTTACGGGTGTGCCCTTACTACTTCGGTCTACCAAAATGCAAGGTTAAACTTCAACTAATCTAGTGAGTTTAGGCTATCCCATACTAGCACATGTGGTTGCACAAAAACACCTAGGTGATAGTATCAAGTTCGGTCATTAATTGATCCGGGCGAGGATCTCCCCCTATCTACACGTCTAAACCATAAGCTTTAGGTTAGATTTTTACCAAATTACGCGAAAACCATACCTCAGTTCCGTTCATTTAAACCAAGTTGCCAAGCTAGATTGAAAATGTGTCCCATCACTTAAAATCATTCTAGTGAGCATGTCTAAGCATGAGTATAAGATAATTCACAAATATTACCCAAGTGACATCAAGTATTGTCTACACCATAACTAGGTTACAATGACGGATAATCAACTGACAAGGTGAAGGAGATGCATTCAATTGGATTTAGCTACCATTACCCACAACATAGCAAGTTTAAAATATACACGCATGCATATAGTTTGATAAAACAACATAACTTTGCAAATATGGGATCAACATGATCAAAGGAGGGTGCTTGTCTGGTTGCTCTTCTTCTGGAATACAATATGGATCGTAGTTAATATCAGTATCAATAGAGTCCAAGATTTCGTCGTCTACGCGTCGAATAATAAGAACCGAGACAAAAGCAGATAACACCATATCAAATAGGGCAAAAAAATCATATATAAATACCAAATTAAAACTTATCAATAAGAACATGATGATTTTGAGTTCCCAAGTTGTCACTTACATAACATTTCCATTAGTATTCAATGCATGAGAGGTTCTTTGTTTGAAATAGTTACTTTCACTTGTTGGTTATTTATATACTATAGTTATGAGCTTACATGAGGTGGTTTATGATTTCAAAGAACTTTATTATGTCTCTTTGTATCTACTTATTCGGATTCTAGATGCAAAAATTATTTGAATTGATAAAAGTAAAACATTGGTTGAAAGGTTTCGCTTAATCAGTACTTAGCTTTAAGTGTTCATGCATGGGAGTGATTTCTACATGTTGGATTTGGAATTTAAAGTTATTCGTCGATACCTACTTAGTTACGGGACGATTCTTGCATTATCGATGTTTTGGTTTAAGACTTCAAATTTCATTCGTCAATACAATATGGCTCTAGCAACGTTATCATTTAGGGTGTTTGCTCTAACAAATTTTATATGACAAGCAAGTTGTAATTAAGATGTTTTTCTATACTTTGATTGACCATATATTGGGGTATGTTTCTGGACCATTTCCCCCAAAATTTATGATTATCCGAGTAGTTTTACAGCCATCGAAAGTGCTTAAATGTTTCTGAAACTGCGCAGTTTGTGATCGTTTAGGGTTCTTGCTTTAGTACGATTCAGATTCAAAACAAGTTATAATTAAGATATTTTTTCATAATATGGCAGTATATATATAATAGAATGTTACTGAGTTATTCTTTCACTATTTTTCATTTATATAAGATATTTTACGGGTTGCTGGAAAGGCTTATATGACCATGTTGTTTGCGTAGTTACGGTCCAGTTTTCTTTTAGCTATTGCGGCTGCACCTTAAGGGATAATCTAACCATTTTTCAGACAATATTAGGGGACATCCCTAAGAGTGTTTTAAAGTTAGTTCCGCAATATTTCACATTTATTTGAGATATTTTTCATATAAATGATCATTAGGGCTTAATATGGCCTAACTCTAAATTGTTCAAAATGATATCATTTTTACACAAGCAAGGATATTATATTCTAAGATCATAAGATTTAGTTTCGTCGAGTTTGAGGTTAGTTTGCGAAAGTTTCGGCCATTCAATTTGACGAATACTAATAACAGGGGTACCCCAACACCCGGCGGCGAGCAGTGGCCTCAAGCATATCTCGACCTAACAGCGCGCCCGCCCACCGACCGAATCGCTGCGAGACCGCACAAGACATCCGCTCCCGGCCGGCGGGAAGCGAATCCGGCCGACAGCGCTCCGACCCCTCTTGGCGGGCGGGATCCCCGACTCCGGCCGGATAGCGCCCGACCCCTTCTTGGCGGGCGGGATCCCCGACTCCGGCCGGACGGCGCCCCGACCCTCTTGGCGGGCGGGATCTCCCGACTCAACCGGACGGCGCTCCGACCCTCTTGGCGGGCGGGATCTCCGACTCAACCGAACCAAGGTGACGGACGCCAAGGGCGCGTGTCGTCCTCATCGGCCTACCGCCACGCACCCCGAATGAGGTCAATCGGAGTGACTATACAAGGCGGTGGCTCCTTCCCAAGAAGATCCGTGACTGCAGAAGACAAAGCTTCCGGCCCATCAACCGATCCACGTCAAGATTTGACGCACGCTCCCTCCGGCGGCACCAACGTCACGCACCGCGACGCGGCGATTCGCAAGGATCACAGAGGGCAAGTATGCTATTTCCGGGAATACCTAACCTCCACGACCACCAAGGCTACCAACCCAAGCATGGGCAAGGCGGGTGGCGACGATCCACATGGCGAAGGACCGGAGCTCCTAACATAGGTCACTCGCTCTTCCCCAACTCGATGTAACCCGCCTTCCTTTCAGTATAAAAGGAGGCAGGACTAAACGATTCAAAGGGGGGACACATAAGAACACGAGGAGACTAAGTCATTTAGGAGCCTCGTCTGTAAAACATAGTGCAAAAGCAATACAATACTGCCATCTGAACTGGAGTAGGGACTTTCAGCCCGAACCAGTATACATCTTGGACTCACGAGTCTAACCATTCAGGGAGTGGAACGCGCGACCCCTTAGACTTACAAATTTACTTGCCGGCGCTCGAAAACGCCGACAGTTGGCGCGCCAGGTAGGGGGCTTCGCGCGTCTTCGTCACCATCTCCGGATTCCGTTTATCTCCCTGATGGCATCCACCCACTGCGACGGCATGACTGCACCGGGGAACCGGATCCGCTTCGGCTCCCTCGACTTCGCCGTCACCCCGACGGGAGGGCTCACGCTCGTCCCCGCCGCCTCCGGAGGACAGGCGCCCGCTGAGAGCTTGGGCGTCCTCTCCGGCGACTTCGCTAAGCTCCGGCTTGGGGCGCCCCTGCAGGCCCCGAAGCCGGAACCCGAGGAGTGCTCCGCCACGGCCGGGCGAAAACTCCAGAGGCGGGCGGTGACCATGTCACCCCGTAGGCTCGCGATCGGTGGTGATGGTCGGCTACTGCGGCCTCCATCCACGAAGTTCTTTGGAAGACTCTTCCGCCATGACTCGGCTCCGACACGGAGTACCACGCTCAGCGGCACTCGCGAGTGCAACATGGCGCACCGTCGATTGCTCGTGGCCCTCGCGGCTGCGGGCCTCTGTCCGGCGACTCAGCGCAGGAGGAGGAGTACCAGCCACGAGCGTCTTGAACGCCTTCGGACCGCGCGCCGAGCTCCAACAACATCACGTGGTGACCACGTCCCGTTAGGCGAGATCGCCCGCAACGCGCGACGCGGGAAGGATAGCCAAGTGGGCACTCGAGCTCGGCGGCTACGACATCACATACATCCTTCGGACGGCGATCAAGTCGCAGGCCCTAGCCGACTTCGTCGCCGAGTGGACCGAAACCCAGGCACCACCAGTGATCGAAGACCCCGAGTACTGGACAATGTACTTCGATGGGTCTTACAACAAGAATGGCGCGGCGCTGAGTAAATCATCATCTCCCACTTGGGAACAAGCTCCGATACACCATCGGTGCTTTTGACGCCACCAACAACGTTGTCGAGCACGAGGCCCTCGTCAGCGGTCTCCGGATCGTTGCCGACCTCGGTGCTCGCCGACTACGCCCACGGGACTCAAGCTTGTCGTCGATCAAGTCATGAAGGCCGCGGAGCCCCGAGACGCCCGTATGGCCGCGTACCGTCGAGAAGTGCGCGGGCTCGAAGTGCGGTTCAAAGGCTTCGAGCTTCACCATAGCTACCGACGCTACAATAGCGACGCCGACTACCTGGCCAATCTGGCCTCCAGCAAAGAGCCGGTCCCGCCCGGGATCTTCGTCTGCGACCTCCTGCGGCCTTCCATCCAGCTAGGCCCGGTGGCCGAACGGTCCCCCGACCTACCTAGCACGGTCGCCCCGACCGCCGCGCGATCGGGCGTAGACTTGGCCGGGTCGAGCCACGGCGTGCTAGCAACCGAGTCCGACTGGAGAAAGCCATTCATAGATCGTTTGACGGACGGGTCGCTTCCTCCCGACCGATCGAGGGCGGCGCGCCGCCCGGCGAGCAAAGTCTTTCGTCCTGGTCGGTCCAGACCTTTACAAAAGGAGCCTCTCCGGGGTCCTCCAAAAGTGCATTCTGGCCGACCAAGGAAAACAACTGCTGGACGACATACACAGCGGAATTTGCGATCACCACGCTGCGCCCCTATCTCTGGTGGGAAAGGCCTTTCGGCAATGTTTCTATTGGCTGACCGCCGTGTCCGACGCAGAGCACATCGCACGCACCTGCGAAGGATGCCAATTCTTCGCCAGGCAGACACATCTGCCAGCTCAGGCCTTGCAGACAATCCCCATCACGTGGCCTTTGCGGTTTGGGGCTCGATCCGTCGAGCCTTTCAAGAAAGCGCCCGGGCTTTACCCATTTGCTCGTTGCGGTGGACAAGTTCACCAAGTGGATAGAGGCCAAGCGGTCGTGGCGCCACGTCGGCACAAGCGGCCATCTTCTTCCGCGACATAGTCTTTCGATTCGAGTCCCAAACTCCATCATCACCGACAACTAACGCAGTTCACGGGAAGGAATTCCTCGAGTTCTGCGATGACTTCAACATCCGCGTCGATTGGGCGCCGTGGCCCATCCGCGGACCAACGGCCGTGTCGAAGCGCAAGCGGCATGATCCTTCAAGGGCTCAAGCCGCGGATCTTGATCGGCTCAAGCACTTCGGGGGCTGGGTGACCGAGCTACCCTCCGTCCTCTGGAGTCTGAGACCACGCCGACCCGGCGACCGGGTTCACACCGTTCTTCATGGTATACGGTCTTTGAAGCCGTCTTGCCGATGCACTGAGTATGGCGCCCAAGGCGCAAGCCGAGGAGGCTCGGGGCTCGCCGCACAACAAGACTCGTCGACCGGATCGACAAGGCGCATGGCGTGGCCGTCTGCGATCGGCGGTATCAACAAGCTCACGACGTTATCACGGCCGCCGAGTTCGAGGGCGGTCTTTCGATCTTTGGCGACACGGTCTGCGTCGGGTCCAGACCAGCAAGGATAAGCACAAGCTGTCGCCCCTCTGGGAAGGCCCCTTCACCGTCGTGCAGATCCTCCGGCCTGGCACCTTTCGGCTCAAGGACACCGACGGCCGCATCCTTCCAAATGCATGGAATATAGAAAAGTTAAGGCGATTCTATCCCTAAACTCTTTTCCTCTTCCTAGCATGCTCTTTACTTTCTTCCTTCCGAGCACCTGGTCGCCATGCGACGACTCGGGGGTTGCCCTTCGGCGCCCCCATTCAAGCTGCTCCCGGTCAGCGCTTGCGCGGGTTGATGACCCAACCGACCACAAGGTCCTTCCCGAGCGGTAACCCCTTCGACCCAAGTGCTACAGCTTACGCCCCAGCGGCTATGGTTGCTAACACTTTGCGGAAGAAGGAAGTACCCGAGTGGAGTGACCTTTGGGTCGGCAGGGAACACTCCTCCCCCGCACGAACTCAGCTGTCCCACGCGCTTATGAGGGTACGTGACCCGACTGGTCATGATGTCTATCCCGAGCGGTAACCCTCTCAACCCAAGTGTTACGACCTACGCCCCAGCGGCTATGGTTGCTAAGTAGCACTTCGCGGAAGAAGGAAGTGCCCGAGTGGAAAGATCCCTGGCCGGTCTAGAACACTCCTATCCCTCACAAGTGCGCCTAACCGCTGCATAGCCAAGTCTCCAATCCACCTCGCTCCTCCCAAAACGACCCGACCTACGCATAAGTGACCCCTGTGGTCCTTAAGGCTATGGTCGGTCAAACGCTCATCCTAAATACGAAAAAGGACGAGAGGCGATTCTGGAACTTGATAAATTCAAGATTGTTTAAGTAGCGGTCTTTACAATCTAAAAAGGATAAAGCTAACTATATTTTTATTCTTCTTGGCGGGCGACCGGTGGCGAGACGGAGAGTTGGTCGCCTCGCTTCTGGAGGCGGCTGCGGCGGATCTGGTGGCGATCTCCGGGCGTCGCGGCTCGACCAGAGCTCGAACCGGTCGATCTCCTCGTCGATCCGGTTCCCGCCTACGCCACGCCCACCACCGCGAGGTCGATGCCGTCGTAGTACGAGATGGTGTTGACCGGTACGACGGCTCAAGCGCAGCCACGGTGACCACCGCCTCTTCTACGGTCCGCACTCGGGCGACGGGGCAAGGGCACTGGGCGGGCTGCCGGCTCAAGGATGCGATCGCAGACTTCCGACCGGCCTTGCGGAGGGCCTCGATTCGGCGCTCATCTCGCCCGACCGCCCTCCGCAACCTTCAACGCCGCCGGGCCTCGCCCCGCCACGATCGCCACGCCGCGAGCATCCGGCCGTTCTCTGCGCCTCGGCGGCGACGCCGATTCTTCTGCGCCTCTGCAGATTGCGGAGATTTTGGATAAGTTCGCCACGTGGGTCGCACCCCAAACTTAATTGAAGAATTGAGACACTTACCGCCGCAGAGTTGGTCGATTGCGGCTTCCGACTTGGCGCCTCGTATGAAGTCTTCACTCGGCGATTCATACGGCGATCGCGCTTCGGAACGAACTCGGGCGGCCCCCGAGCCTTGTTTCGCTCGGTCCGCAGCGTGTTGCTGCGTCACATGTCCTCCGCGCGGCGGCGGTATCCTTGGCCTCGGTGACCTCGTCAGAGGACTCGATTCGCCACTTTCGCCTCAAGGCCTTGGCTCCTAGGCGCTCATCATAAAGGGCCTTTGTGGCCTCTTCAAATCCTGGCGGATCTCCACCGCCTCGACCGCTAATGTCCAGGGCCTCTCGGCTGGCGCGACTCAAGCGCACCTGATTGCACTCCTCCACCGCAGCTCGCCACGACCGTCTGAGGCCGCAGAGCTCAACCTGGCGCACGAAGCGAGCCCGCAAGTGCTGCAAAAACGTGGACACTCCGTTAGTCGCACGGAAGAACTATAAAAAATGTGCAACGAGTCAGAACTTTTCGGCTAACCTACCTGGGCGACTGGCTGAACTCCCCCGACCATCGTATCCAGCGCCTTGGTGGAAGACTTCAGAGCAAGAGCCAGACCTTCACGGATCTGCCCTATCTCGGCTTCAGCGTCCATCGCGCCTTGCCGAAGGGCGGCCCACTCGCTCTCCTCCGCCTGACCCATGACGCCCGACCCGGGGATTACACCCGCGGCGCGACGCTCGCCGCGCTCGCTCGGGCGGACGTCGCCGTCCAAAGCACCATGGGCAAGAGTGACGAGGTCAACCTTCGAAACCCCTCGGCGACTGCGCCGAGGAGCATCGGTCGGCACCTCACGGGAGGGTCGAGCACCTCCGTCGCCGGCTCGCCACGATCGGGCGCGATCACCGGCGGCGCCATCGTCTCATCCTCCAAACGACGATCACGTCGTCGGTGGGTCCCACGGAGGCGCGGAAGTTCTTCTTGGCCACGACCTCGGGTGAGGCCCGCCCTCGGCGGCCGCGCCCTCGACGCCGACGCCGCGACCTCCACCGACCCGATCGGGTCACCGAAATCACCGGCGCCGTTACTTGCGGAGCCGACGCGCACGCCCCACGGTCATCCCCATAAAGCGCGCGACAACCACGTCCCGGTGAGCCCGCCTCGCTTTGAGCCCCGACCGCTCCACGATCGGGGCGGCTTGTTCTTCTCCCTCTTCTCGGCGCCCAGTTCCACCGCTCCTCCACCATGGGAAGCTCGCGGTGAAACGAGGGCGCCGCCGCCGACGTTTGAACGTAGAGCCATTGAACGCCACCCTTGTTGGACGAGGCGGTTTACCTCCAGTACTCCGTGTTCGACCGGGCGAAGCCGGAGGCGAGCCACCAGGCGCCACGGCGTCCGGCGGCTGTCTTTCGAGCCTTGCTCGAAGAAGTGCCTCCACAACGCCCGGCCGCGGCTCGATCCCGGAAGGCCTCGCTGCGGCGTGATGAAGATGGCGATGTGGAGGACCCCATTGGGGTTGAGATGGTGCACCTCCACCTTGTAGTGAGACAAGACCCTCGGGCGAATGGGTGCGTGGCGAGCCAAAGCCGCTTCGAAGAAAGAGGCGGGCACCACGACCTCGTCGCCCATGGCTGTGGGTGACGGCCCGTCGGCACCCTCCGGCCCGAAAGGTCTGCGGCATGAGAAGCCCTTCTTCACCAAACTGAAGCGCCACGGTGTCTTGCGCGAGCACTCCGCCACGACATCTTCACATGGAGACGCATGGAAGGTGAGAAAGAAAGGTGGGGTTTTCTTTCCTTAGCTCTGGTGCTTTTCTTGTTTTGAGGCGAGACAGAGAAGGCAAGAAAGCGTGACTACGAAGCACCTAAGGCGTATTTATAGAGGACAAGTTTAACGCCGCCAAGCGAGCACCCGTCAAGCGAGCGTCGCGTTCACCCCGCCCATTGCGCCACTGGTAATTCCAGTTTCAATACCACTCGCTTTTAATCCTGTCATGTCGGCGACAAGGGCCATAAAGACGCCGCCCGAACAACGTGTCCGTAACCTCTTGGTCTCCGCTTTAGGCCGTAAGCAGTTGCTCGGCGCGCGAAGCTTTCCATCTGGGCGCTGCGGCCCCAAGACAAAAAAGCTTTGTGGCTTGCGCCAGGCCCAATGAGGAGTGGGTTCAAAAGGCCTACCCACGGATGGGTATAAGGCCGCCCAAAGCAAAACAGAGCAAGGGGCGGTATGAGGTGAGCCCCACGGTGGGCCCTCGGTTAGGTCGGTGACGGCCTAATCACCTCTACTCGCGTCCGAGATCATACTTCACACTCTCCCGGAGCTCATCAATGAGCGACGGCCGGTGTGCTCTGGGTGGCGGACGACCCGAGTCCATCTGGATTGAGTAGAAAGATTTTTATGGGTCGCCCACGGCAGGGCAGGACACCCTACTGGGACCGTCCGCTCGGAAGGGTCCCCCTTGGGCGGGACCTCCCAGGACCCACTCGGACTACCCGCTATTAGCTCCACGAGCACGGCGTTCAAACCAACGCAGGTAAACGCGCGTCGCTCATCCCCTCCAGGTCCCACACCTGCGGATGGGGTATACATGTGGGATAGACGGTGGCCATTCCTCTCGCTACTACCTCGCTCGACGAGGACTCGGGAAGGATGCCCCACGTCCGGCTATGACGTAGAACGAGCACTCACGTCGGCCTACGACCAGAGCGAGCACTCACGTCGCTACGACGTTAAGCGAGCACTCGGACACCGAACCTCACAGAGGCATCCGGTCGTCCCTGCCGACCAAGGCACTCGGACACCCGAACCTCACAGAGGCATCCGGTCGTCCTGCCGACCAAGGCAGTCGGACACTAGAACCTCACAGAGGCATCCGGTCGTCCCTGCCGACCAAGGCACTGTCTAGCTACGACGTTAAACGAGCACTCGGACACCCGAACCTCACAGAGGCATCCGGTCGTCCTGCCGACCAAGGCACTCGGACACCGAACCTCACAGAGGCATCCGGTCGTCCTGCCGACCAAGGCACTCGGACACCAGAACCTCACAGAGGCATCCGGCCGTCCCGCCGACCAAGGCACTCGGACACCGAACCTCACAGAGGCATCCGGTCGCCCTGCCGACCAAGACACTCGGACACCGAACCTCACAGAGGCATCCGGCCGTCCTGCCACCAAGGCACTCGGACACCGAACCTCACAGAGGCACCCGGTCGTCCTGCCGATCAAGGCGATCGGACACCGAACCTCACAAAGGCATCCGGCCGCCCCGCCGACCAAGGCACTCGGACACCGAACCTCACAAAGGCATCCGGTCGCCCTCGCCGACCAAGGCACTCGTCTAGCTACGACGTTAAGCGAGCACTCGGACACCCGAACCTCACGAGACATCCGACGCCGCCGACCAAGGCGCCGCCCACAACGATTAAAATTAAAGCAAACTCATCGCAAGACATTTTCATAAAGAAAAGAAAATTTCATTATAGGCCAACAAGCTCGGACTTTACACGACTTTACACACGTTGCACCGCGCAGACTCTACCCACGCCTAGAACCTATCAAACATCCGTGCGGCATCGGTGGCACCGACGGCATCTTTGGTAGGCCTTGCTCGGTCGACGAGACGGCCGCCGCGCCGCAAGTAACACGCCGATGCCTCCGCCGCCGTTCGGCGACATCGACGCGGCCGCACTAACTACGATCGGCGCCTACGCCATCGCCTCCGAAGGGCCCCCTTACCACCTCGAGCCTCGGAGCGGCCTCGAGCGGCGTCAACGAAGCGGCATCACGGTGCGGCTTCTTCCTCCTAAGCTCGGCCATCGCTGGTCGAACTCACCCAAAGCTTCGGCGGAGGATCTTCTTCTTCCACCGCGACGCCATCGCCGAAGCTAAAGACTAGAGGGTGTCTCAAGCCATTTTGAAAGAACGAGAAGAAAGAGCTCTCATCTCCTTCAAGCAAGCTCTGCGCACATATATATACCGGACGAAGGGAGGCTAAGCGTCTCCAGAGTAAATGCGGGTGCCGGAAAACGAAGCGTCCTTCACCAGAACCCGAAGCAGTCAAGAAGACTAGCAGGCGGGGCGCGCCAAACTATACTCGGCATGCGCAACGAGGCGAGTAAAAGCCTCCGGCGGTTCAAATGCCCCCGGCCAAACTCCAGGGCAGCCGTCGGATCCAACGAGGCACACCTGACGGAATCGCTAACCGGATCGTACGGACCGACCGACCAGGCCCGCCACCACTTTCGTCCAAGTTCAACCCCCAACCGAATCTGCCGAAATCGCTCGGGAGTTCGGGGGCTACTAACGAATACTAATAACAGGGGTACCCCAACAGCCCGAAGCGACGAGCCAGCGGCCTCAAGCATATCTCCACTTAACAGCGCGCCCGCCGCCACCGACCGAATCGCTGCGAGACCGACAAGACATCCGCTCCCGACCGGCCAGGGAAGCGAATCCGACCGACAAAGACTCCGACCCCCTCTTGGCGGGCGGGATCCCACGACTCCGACCGGACAGCGCTCCCGACCCTCTTGGCGGGGCGGGATCTCCCGACTCCGACCGGACAGCGCTCCCGACCCTCTTGGCGGGGCGGGATCTCCCGACTCCAACCGAACCAAGGTGACGGACGCCAAGGGCCGCGTGTCAGGTCCTCATCGGCCTACCGCCACGTACCCCCCGAATGAGGTCAATCGGAGTGACTATACAAGGGCCGGTGGCTCCTTCCCAAGAAGATCGGTGAGCTGCAGAAGACAAAGCTTCCGGCCCATCAACGACCACGCGTCAAGATTTAACGCACGCCTCCCTCGGCAAAGACTAACGCCACGCATCGCGACATCGGATTCGCAAGGATCACAGAGGGCAAGTATGCTATTTCCCGAGGAATACCTAACCTCCCTGACCACCAAGGCTACCAACCCGGCATGGGCAAGGCGGGTGGCGACTCATCCACGGGGCGAAGGACCGGAGCTCTAACATAGGTCACCTCGCTCTTCCCCAACTCTCGATGTAACCTGCCCCTTCCTTCTGTATAAAAGGAGGCAGGACTAAACGATTCAAAGGGGGGACACATAAGAACACGAGGAGACTAAGTCATTTAGGAGCCTCGTCTGTAAAACATAGTGCAAAAGCAATACAATACTACCATCTGAACTGGAGTAGGGACTTTCAGCCCGAACCAGTATACATCTTGGACTCACGAGTCTAACCATTCAGGGAGTGGAACGCGCGACCCTTTTAGACTTACAAATTTACTTGCCGGCGCTCGAAAACGCCGACACAATTATTTTACCGATTGCATGTTTGAATAATGAGAAAATAGCGCAAACCAAAGTAAAATCTAAATGTTTTTGTATATCTACGATCCTTCCAAACCCAGGAGTGTAACTAGACTGGTTTCATCAAATTTTGAGCTCGTTTGATTCATATTTTAACCATTTACATCTTGCATGTTAGTAAGGCTTTATACAATCAACTTTTGATACAAAATACATTCAAATCTAAATGTTTTTTGCAGAAATAGAACATACAAAGTTGCAGGAACTTATGTAATTTATTCAGTGATTTTTGGAGCTAGAGATTTCGTAGTTCCTTCATATCACCTAAAGAGAGACCTTCATTCAAACTCTATTTAAAAGTTTATATTGCAAGTAACATATTAAATTTTTATTGTAGATTCAAAATCTATATTTCATAACTCAAATTTAGAAACTGAGTTTGCTACATTTGGATACTCCTAGCAGAAGATATAAGGATTTGAACCACAAGGGCAAAAAGGAAAAATTTTAAATGCCAAACATGGGTTCGAACCCAAGACCTCCAGGTTCAAACGTTAGGGCTGTACCATGGACCAAGGTGTTGATTGTGGTAAGGCTACAAGCAAAAATATTTATGCTTTATCTCCTTTTCTTGCTCTAGAAGCTCGAAGCTCCTCGGCTGGCAATGGCGAAAGGTGGCTTTGGTGCTTGAGCTGCCTGCGGGGTGAGCTGCAAGGAGGTGAGGCTCGGCTGGGGAGGTCCTTGGCGTCGGCGGCGGCCGGCGAAGCAAGCTCGCCTCCTTGCCTGGCTCACTGGAAGCTTGGCGCAGTCGCAAGTCTAGTCGGAGTACTGGAAGACCACCAGCGAGCAACCGGCTGGGGAGGAAGGCAAGAAGCACGGCGGTTGCTGCAGGCAAGGTGGAGGAGCAAGGTCAAGAACCGGAGATGCTACAGGCGACAGGAAGAGTTGGCAGGAGAGTTCACCGGCGCTTCCTTGTGCGGAGGAATGGCTGCAGCGGCAAGAGTTGTCGCGGAGGGACTCACCCGAGCTCGGCGGAAACGGCAATGGGGAAAGGCAGGGTGAGCTGAAGATCCCACGCGTCGTGCAGGACTTAATGGTGGAGTGAGGGCAGTAGGTGGGCAGCGGCATGGGCTGAGAGGCGATGGGATGGAACGGTTTTGGATCTAGGCGCACCAAGAGGAGGTGTGAGTTGGTGCCAATTAACACCTAAAATTAATTATTTTTATGTTTTATTAATTCTGAAAATTAACAAAATAATGACTAAACTGAACAAATCAATCTAGGATAATTGATCTAATACTATGGAAGAGAAACTAGATTAAATATGCATGCTAGAAAGTAATTGTATGCAAATAATAATTAGTAGATCGGAATCCATACTTATTGATTTTCATCTAAAGACACGAATATGAATCTTTTTACATGAAAACACAAACCTCAAATAATCTTCTGATTTTTTCTTCTTCAAATTTCTTCCCTTTTTGCTCCCTTCTGATCTCTGTTCTTTTTCTTCTCTGCCGCATGCACTGTCCTGTCTTGAGATCACAATAGAATTAACCTGCTACTGCTGCTTCGCTTTGCACATGCACGAGAGCTTCCTTCTCCTTAACACGGCAACACGCCCCTGCGCTCTTCCTCTTTTTCTGCGGCCGCACGACGCCACCGCCGCGTTGTTTCCTCTGTTTTGTGCCAGCTCACCCCAGGGAGGTCTCCTCCCTCCACCTTTTATACTTAAGTCTAACTCTAAACTCTTCTCTCTAATTAACCACTGGCCCAATTACATATGGCCCAATACATATATATACTCAAAACCCACACATACATGTGTACAGCCCACCTGCCGCTATCGCATGACTTACTCGTCTGCACCACGCGTGCGGCCACCTGCCGCACTCGCATGGTTCGCTCGCCTGCACGGCTCGCTGGCCGCTACACTGCGTCGTCCGTCTACGTAGACCTCTACACGTCTCGTCTCGCTGCACTTGCGTCCTTCGTGTGCTGCGCCTCCTGCACCTACGATCTTGCGTGCCACCTGCACCTCTGTGACCTCGCGTGCTGCGCTTGCACCTCTGCGACCTTCGCGTGTGCTGCTTTCGGGCTACACGCCACCCACGCGGATTCTCCCCGGCCCACAGTGTACGTTCGTCTGCGCTGCAACGTGCATCTCGCGTCCCTGCGTTGCATTTCCTGTTGCCTGCGCTACATCTCCTGTCGCAAATAAAACAAACCCTCACAGTACCTTATTACATAACAAATATTGTTGTCCATAAATCTTCACACATATATTATATTGTTATCAAATTAATCATCCCACTTATATATTTCGCAAATAGAATTAACAAACGAAGCACAGGGCTCGAGGTCTACTACAGCGCCGAACGGCACAGAGGAAGAACAGGGAGAGAGCAGGAAGAAGGAGGAGAGGGGCTGGCCAGAGGGGCTGGCCAGTGGGGCCGCAGGCGGCATCACCGGTGGCTGCAGGTTGGCGCTTGGTTGAGCTGAAGTTGCATGTGCATTGCGAAAATTTAATGGCAGAAGTGACTGCAGTGAGTTGGACAGGCTAGAAAGAGGTGATTGTTTGAAAAAATTTACAACTTTTTCTGCTAGTAGTCCAAAGAGTCTACTTCTCATTTTCCTTAGTTTCACTTGATTCTCTCATGCAGTTTAAGAACAGTAATTCTCCAAAGTTGACTGATTTCAAATTGTTTTTGAATTTTTAAACTATTTAAATAGTGTGCAAAAATTCTGGAAAAATTATATTTATACATATTATGTGTCCTAGTATTTTATAAAATTATTTTCTATAGTATGTTGTTTGAGATTTCTATGAGTTTCTTTAATGTGTTAATTTGGGTATTTAAAAGTCACTAATTCCAAAAATCAAATCATGGAAGCAAATGAATGAACCCAGAGATAAATTCAAATAAAAATCCAAATATGCAATAAGATTCATGGCATGCTACTTTATTTATTTTTATAAAGTTTTGACATTTGATAATATTATTTTAAATTAATTCTACTTTTGATTTCTTTTCAACACTATTTGAGTTCACATGTCTTTAAAAATTCCTGGAGATGACCAGGGACGATTTTGGATTTATGTGATTTTTTCCGGATTTTATCTCTTAAGTGATTTTGGATTTTGTGTTATAGAGTAAAAGATAACAATTTATATAATCTATTTTCTAAAAACCCAGGATTCAAGAGAGTTATGAAAATATGGAATTTCAAAATAAGGTATAGATTTCGAACTTAACTTTAAAGTTTGTTTATTTTGGATGAAAACTTTAATGCAATATCTTGCTCTTTTCTTTTAGGTTGAATACATGAAAATGAAGAAAAGACGATGATTATAATGAAAATCTTGGTTTCAGTTTGAAATTTTTATTCAATTCTATTTTCAAATTTTTATTTTTTCTATTTTTGAAATTCTCGGATGTTACAAATCCACTTATCACCAATGTGATTTTGTACTTTCTTGCATCACGTATACATTCTAGTAGTCATCAAAAGTACACACTGTTTTCTATTTTTTACATTAATATTAGTAGCTTGACCCAGTTTTGTTTCTTTTGTTTTCATGTGTTACACGCGCTAGATTCTTCACAAAGTGGAGAGAATATATTGAAGTGCACCATGCCAAATAATAATAATAATCCTTCCTATATTATGCTCCATAGAGTTCCTGGATGGGAGCTAGCCCATGTGTCCCTTCGAGCCGGCTTGGCTTCGCCACGAGTCGAGCCGAAAAAATATTTATATTTAGGTCCTTTTTTAGAAAAAAATTACGTTTAGATCCTTTTTGGGAAAAAAAATTACGGTTAAGTCCTTTTCTCGAAAAAGAATATATATTACGCTTAGGTCCTTTATACGTTTTTAGGGCTTGCGCTCGGGTCCTTTTTCATAATATCAAAATTACGTTTAGGTCTTTTTTTTGGGAAAAAATATGTTCGGATCTTTTTTTTGAAAAAGAAAATACATTTCATTTAGGTCATTTTTTCGTTTTTTTAGCATTACGTTTAAGCCCTTTTTCGAAAATAAAATAAATTTTTGTCTAGGTCCTTCTAAAAAAATATGTCTTTTTTTGTTTTCCGTTTTTCCCAGCGCTTTTTGTTTTCCTTTTTTCTCGACGCGGGCCTTCTGTTCCAGCGAAATTTCAGATTATATTCTTTCAACCGTTTCGCTTGTTTTCTTGATTTGCTCACGTAGAGAGCGACAATCGCACGTTTTATCAAATTTGCTCGCGTGGGAAGCGACGGTAGCGACGTGTCACGCCGCGCTTGATTTTCTAGTATATATTAAGCCGGAAAGAATCTGAGCTCATCCAGGGCATGCCGTACTTTTTTTTGCGAAAAATCCCTCCATAAATTCTGAAATCACGAACAGGTCCTTCCAGCCGTTATTTTGCAAACAGACCCTAGAAAATTCGAAATCGCAAACAGATCCTTCCACCGGTTATTTTTGCAAATAGGACCCCGTAATTCCGCTAATTCAACTCGGACGTCGGTTCTTTAAACTTGAAAGATTTTAAATTATGTTTAGGTCCAATTATTTTGCAAAAAAAAAAAAACGTGGTTCCGCAAAATCGATGCCAGCGCTAGTTCTTTAAACTCGAAAGATTTAGAATTACGTATAGGTCCTCCCGGGTGCTGGTTCTTTATGCCCGAGATATTTAAAATTACATTTAGATCCTTCTACCATTTTTGCAACGCAAAACTCTGAAGTGAGATTTACGCGGCGCAGTGTAGCGCGCTATACTACCTAGTCATTAGTAATTTTGATAGACTCTGGTGCTCTCTGACTGGCCTTCTTGTTCGTCAGGGGCATGACAAACACATGAAGAAGAACCTGCTATATATACGCCTGCTATGTCAAGCTGTCAGCTCATGTGAATTTCATCTCTAGGAGAGGTTTTGATGTTGGCATGATCTTGAATGTTAGCTGGTGTGAACTCATCAGAAGTAAGATCGGAAATGGAACATCTTCTTTGGTTTTTAGTGAAAACAGAAGATTAGATGGTGATTACTTACCCCTTTGTTTGTTTTAAGATTTGTACAATTTGTATTGGGAGGTAAAGTATTGAAGTGCTCCTCTGAGTTCTATCTTCTGGTTATTCTTCCAAAAAAAATGAAACTGCAAACATTTCCTGCACAAATTGTGGTCTGAACAGAACAATCAGCAATATCTGAACTTGTTCTGTAACTAGCCACAAAACAGGATCAAATCTGGAGCCAAACTTATACCGTCAACATGAACATGGAAGCTGGGGAAAATCTGTTTTCATATTTCCCATCTATGTTTGTAACGAAGCAGCAATCTGTGCTACATAGAAATGGCCTACCCATACGGTTTGGTCTTGGTCATAGGTGAGCTGTCTTCATTTGTATATATTGTTCCTGAATTTCATATACACTAATTTTGCTAATCTTCTGAAGTGAGGTTGTTTATTCCTTCTATATAAAATTCCTAAATCAGAAAATTCAGGTTCTCTTGTGTGCTGGCTGCGAGCATGATTAAGAGCTCTGCCACATTTTTATCTTCTTAAAGTCTGTTACTATCAAATTATTTCTGTTAGGAAACATTATAAGTTTAGAATGAATTCCATCCAAAGTGAATGACCTCATAATAACTAATTCATTCCACCTATTGGGTTACACAAGATATGAATGAAATCTCTTTTCAATCTCACGAACATAATCATTAAAACTTCTGGCAGTTCTCACAAGAATCATGATCACTCTCTTCCTACTTAAAATCAACTCATTATTGGTCTTGCTTACCTCATGCCATATACAACAATAGCCAAAACAGCTAAAATAATCACAAGTATAATGCATAACAAGAAGCAATCTCCATAAGCACGATATAAAAAACATATTTTAAGCCTTTCCCTAGCTCCAACCTCCAATAGCAAATGTAAAAAGTATTGGCATGAATAGTCACAGATCAGTGGCACCGAAAAGCTAGCCATCAATCAGTATCACCATTTGCTGTTCCTTGAGTTCGTAAACAGCAATCTGATTTTCATATTAGCACTTACTGACATACCTTACACTACTATCACAGATGGGCAAATTTATACTAGTATTTAAGTCGCACAAAATAGATGTGATCGACGTCCATGCATTCCTTATATCTATCTAATATGCACTCAAAAGACCACCATGTAAATAGTTATGCTGACAGTGTGCATTTATGCAAAATAAAACATAAAGATGTTAAACGTCTGGATGATCTATTGTCAAATGTTGCTTAGAAAATAAACACAACCACAGTGTTGTGTTCTTTTGCAACATCCTAATGGCACCCTTTTGTTCTAAACTGTTGTCTTATTTTAGGGGAAATATACCATCATTAGACTAGAGTTCAACTATAAAGTTTGTGGTGTTCTTTATCACCATCCATCTACCTATGATTGTTTTACCTAGCATCTGATAGTCCAAGAAACTTCTGCATCAACCATCTGATTGTGTTCTTATGACCAAAGTGATTGCGTTCTTTCTTGCATCGTGTATACATTTTCCCAGTCATCAACAATACACATACTCCCCTATTTTATTTACCCTGACGTTTGTAGATTGACATAAATTTCTACCTTTCTTTTGTTTTCATTTGGCGCAAACGCTAGTCTCTTTCTCCACAAAGAGGAAAGACAATCCCGAATGCGTTATATTGAATTAATCGTTAGTAATTTTGTCCTGAGATAAATGGTTGGTGATTTTTACAGATACTAGTGCTCTCTGACTGCCCTTTTAGTTCCTTCGGAGCACTACAAACAACTGTTGGAAAATGTAAGCTGTGTGAGCTCATGTTATTTAATACATCTAGGAGAGGGTTTGGTATTAGCATGATCTTGGTTGTTATCTGGTGTATCACCAGAAAAGGTTATAGTGAAACAGCTTCTTTGGTTTCTAGCGGAAACAATGCTTGCTAACTGCTAGTAGCCTTTCTTCCAAATATTGAAACTGCAAATATTTCCTGCACAAATCCTTAAGCCAACCTTGCATAAAATCTGAAGTTTTACTGTAACTTAACACAAACTATGATAAAATATGGAATCAAACTTTTGTATTGAAAGTGAGAGTGGAAGGCTGGAAGCTGAGATAAGCTGACTTCGGATTTCCCATTTACGTCTAAGATGAATCAGCAAAGTGTGCAAGGCCACGCTACATTCCAAAGTGATTTTTTTGGGTGGGGACAATTGTTTAGTGTAGTCATCTTAAAACTCACAAGTCACGCATTCAAACCCAAAAAGTTAATAGTGAAAAATCTACACAAATAACCCATCCAGCCTGCAATTAGTGGGAATTGAACTCTAGTAATCAGTCAAAGAGCTAAGGTGCCACAACCATTCTATGCAACAGTTGGCAATGCCAAAGTGATATTAACCTGTGATATTCTCTCAATGGTAAGAAGTTTACCAATCATCATAGTATCATACAAGTAAAGAACAATGGTTCTCCCCAATTTGTCGGTGACTTAGTGTAATATGTTTAGCAAAAAGACTTCATCAGCTCCAAGAATGCAAAGTTAAGTGCAATCAAGAATCACAACACCAGTGTGCATACTTCAGATATAATGGTAAATGAATTTTTCAGAAGTAAAGAGATATTCCACTCCAGATAAATAAAGTAAACAATATGGTAAACTGCAGCAAGATAAGGATACAACCATTGATATTTCCTCACATAAACTCCCTTTGGTACTTAATTTCCTAGATAAACTAGTATTGGTCAGCCTGAAGTCCTGAATGCAACAATGGTATAGATAAAGAGTAATAGTGCAGATCATGGTATGATTTAAATGTGAAAAAGAACAAGGCTATAGCACCTTTTCATTAATTTTCTATTAGGCAACATAGAACAGATAACTCATGTTCATTTCACTCTCTTAAGTGAGCACAATCTAGTTTGGGGAATGCCTGAGTAACAATGTATTTTAGAGAACCAAGGCTACAAAAGAAATCCTTTTACATTCGGTGAACAAAATTTTGAAATCAAGATCCCAGTTTCGGCTCTCGCTCCCTCCACCTTGTTAAAATCAACATTGTTTCCTTTTTCCTATCTTGCGATATTGTTCTCGAGATTTAACTTGAGCCAACTGAACTTATATCCAAAACTGGCTTGATAAGCACAAGTAAAAAACTTTAGCACTCACCACTGTTCTAGTATAAGCAGGGATATTCATAGATCAATCGATAAACACTACTATAAAGGTATTGCCACAGTGGTATCAGCAGCAGCGTGTGCAATTAAAACTGAACAGAGTAGGAGAAATCGGTGGTCCTTGAGCTCGTATCAATAGGTTCAGTATGGTCGCTTTGGTTTTCTCCAATGCCTCAGCTTGTGCGGTATTATCTAATTTCAGGCTATAAGAATAGGCATGAAGCTTCGGCATCCTTAACTTATATTGGTTCTTTTGATAAAACATACACACACTATTATAAATGTACGGTAGTTTTGGAACAAACGAAAAAAATTATAATAGGCCAATAGATGTGATGAACGGGCATGCATTCTTCAAGTCTCTCTCATGTACAATCCATGCTATTGCCCGCTGCGAACAAGGCAGAACTCTTACGAAAAGGCCAAAGTCATGCTAATGGTACGCATTCGTTCAAAATAAAGTGCCAATAAATGATAGACATCTAGATGAGCTATTGTAAAATGTTGATCACAACATAGGTGCAATCACACATAGTTTCAGGTCTTTTGCAAGATCATTTGTTTAGCTACTACTACTAATGCAAAAGAGAAAAGAAGGGGAACATGCGATTTCATGTTTGCATGCTTAATGTGCACAACAGAAAACATGAGACAAGCAACTACTGCACGAAAAAAACATTTTGAATGATGGTGCAGTGAGGGCGTTTGATGTTGGCATGATCTTGATTGTTAGCTGGTGCATACCCTGGTTCTACTGTGTGCTGGAGATGGTCGAAATGAGTAATATAACCAGCTTTGAATGCAAATTCTAAAATGGAGATTCTAAGTTGCATGCCTGCCATGGTTGTAGGAAGTGTAAGACCACGGGCCAATGCGGTATCGCAGAATTTAGCACAGTTGTTGGAATGGATAGAAGAAAAAGTCAGATTTTATTCGGGCCGGTGAGACTGAACGCCTTTCCATCGTAATCTGAGTCTCCAGTCCACACTACAATTTCAGTTACACAAGATACTGCCATTAAAAATACGCAGAGCACCATGAACCGATGATATCAACAAATAAAAGTTAAAGGGAAGAAGAAAAGCATGACCTCGATAACAAAACCAAGTAATTACATTCTTAATGTACACAGCTGAGCATAAAATACAGGTAAATGCTGAAAAAAGGGTAAGTTTGAACATTTAAAGATAGAATGAAGTATCACATTTTAAAGCGAAATTAACTTTCCGAGATAGTACTCATTAACCAGATTATTGTTACTATCTGGCGTGAAATAGTTTAACAGAAAGTGGGGAACACAACTCACTAATTGACTAGAGACCTCAAGGTACAGAAATGCAGCCTAAATGTGTTGCAGATATTCTATACCAGAGTTCAAACAATTCCACCATATGCATTGACAGGAATCTCTCATAATGCTAATTTTGTATTCACAAACATGCAACAAACTAATTTTGAATATCAACTGCTACATCTTCAAGGAACAGCATATTCATTACATTACTTTCCCCTGTTATTTATCACACAAAGGTGGTTAATTAAAACAACGCACACAAAAGCCCTACAACACAGTGATGCTAATTTATCACGACACAGAAGGTACTTGCCAGTTGAAATGGAGCAGGTCCAAGCAAAGAGGGTGTTCGGTGTTCGTATCTGCTACAGCCAGTTGCGAGTAGAGGTGCTAACCTCGGCTTCATAGTGGAGTTGTTTTCCAAAATTCATACCATTAGCAAGCATAGCCACAATGTCACCACCATGCACCCTCCCCTCTGGAACAGGGGCAAGCAGAGGGTGAAGATCAGGCTCTGCAGGATGCACGGCATTGGCGTCCATTTCACCGACTTGAGTGCTTCTAGAAAGGGTCCCATGACTGAGAAGACTGTCGACGGCAGCAATAGCTCCAAGTGTCTGACCGCCGCGAACTCGACTGTCTTCCACCAGTGCGTTGTGTGCAACACACAGGCCTTTCTTGCCCCGTGCAAAGCGCTCACAAGAAGCGCTGCCAGCTCCAAGGTCGACGTATCCTGGTTGGCCCCATAAGCAGCGCTTACCTCCCCCATGCGCCTTGCAGAAGTTGGTACTCCCCTGTGCACTCTTGCTGCAGCCATCAAACTGGCACCGTTTGCCCCCGCCATGACGAACACAGCAGTTGGTCCGTCCCCTTGCACTTCTGGTGCATCCTGGTACCACACATCGCTTCCCGCCCCCATGGGCTACACAAAACGGGGTACCACCATGGACACTCTTCGGGCAACCTTCAGCTGAACAACGTTTCCCTCCTCCGTGGCCCTTGCAGAAACCCGTGCTTCCCTCAGCACCCTTGGTGCAATCGGGATAAGTGCATCTCTTGCCACCTCCATGAGATTTGCAGAAGCTCGTGCTACCCTGGGCAGCTTTTGTGCAACTTTCATGTTTACAGCGACGGCCACCACCATGAGCGATGCAAAAGCCCGACTGCCCCTCTGCACTCTTTGTGCAGTAGTCTTTTTGGCATCTCTTCCCCCCACCATGTTTAATGCAAAGGCCTGATTTTCCTCTTGCTGCCCTTTTGCATCCTTCATGGCTACAACGGCGGCCACCTCCATGAGCTATGCAGAAATCGGTGCGACCTTCGGCGCTCTTCGTACATCCAAGTTGTTCGCAGCGCTTACCCCCGCCATGAGCTTTACAGAAGATGGTTTTCCCATCGGCTCCTTTCTTGCAACCTTCTCTCTGGCACCTTCTACCCCCACCATGTGCAATGCAGCGCCCTGAAGAACCTCTTGCACCTTTTACACATCCTGGTTGTGAACAGATTTTTGTGCTACTGCAGCGCTGTTGAGGGCTAAAAAACCCGGAAGTGCAGGCTACTGGACTTTTCGGCAGTTGTGTCGTCGTTTGCTGTGGATCAGGACCTTGGGACGGGTTGGAGCTACCAGCTGGTAACTCTTTCCTAGGAGAAAGCACAATGTTGCTCCCCGTCTCATACAGGTAAGGAAGTAGCTTACTACCAGATTTCCAGCGAGCAGATGTTGATCCTTCGTCATCTGTTGGCACTGAGGCCATATTGGATGATTGCAGAAATATGGTGCGAGGTTGGGTGGCCATCGTAAGGTCCACATCCGTAACAACAGATTCAGACGGCCCAACAGTCAAAGATAGCTCGAGATCCACAGGCTTCTTCTCCAAAGTTCTCTTACCATTACAAGCATGCCTATCCAGGTTTGAAGTGCCTTCATTACACAGACTAAACTGAAAATTCATGTCCAAATCAACGTATGACCCTCCATCCCTACCTTTTGCTGAAGACATGGTGCAGCATGTACCCATGCTCTGCCTGCTGGAGTCTGAGGAGCTTGAGGAGTTACCTAAGCTCAATGACAAGTCGACCCTCTTCCTCTTGATCCCTCTTGACACAAGATTGTACATGCTGTCTTGGGCAAGCGCATCAAATTGTGTAGAATAGGCTCTTGGTTGGATGACTACTGGCCTAACAGTGGCGCAGTTTCCGGTGGTACTTACATTCGAAGATTTTCCAGTAAACCCTGAGTGTCCAAACCTATGATCCATTGCTCCTGGTGGCTAGGAATATCACAACTCAAATTTGACCAATCTTTAGGGAAAGATAAAGTTAGCTTCACCTCCGGGTTACATAATATGCAAACAGGCCTAAAAAGTTAGAAATCTAAGCTGTTAGCAGCCCCTGTCTCCTTGCAACCTCCACTAACAAACCCAGAAGTATCACGACGATCCATTTGTTAGCGCTATATGAAGAGAGGCACTATTAATTCAGAAAGCAGCAATATGGCTACACTCAGAAGCAGCCAACACCGTTTTCATCAGATTAAATCAATGGACAGAGATCCTGCATGAGTGGACAATACATGAGAATTCGAACATCCATGGAAGAGGATCATGCAGACAACAAATCCACACAAAAAATAACACATATAGAATGGTTGAAACAAAAGTAGCTTCAAAACCTTTTTAGGAGTTCGATTTTTGTGATTCTCTTGTGCAAAATTTAGTATTGACTCTTGCCACACGCTATAGCAACAACCAGATTATACAATGCTGCAGCGACAGTTTTAATATGGACTCGTCATATTCTACACCAACAACCTGATCAGACGAGTGAAGTCATGCCAGAACTGTACGGCTTGAGTTGGAAGTCCAAATTTGTGTTTGGAACTAAGAAAACTGAAAGTAAGTCTGAGTTTGTTGTTTGGTCGCTTAATGTACAAACTACGGAGGCTCACTTCATCTGATGGATCAGTACCAGTGAATGAGGAAACTGCAAAAGCACGCCTATATGGCAAGAAAAGACCAGCTGCTGATGTAAAATTTCACCAACTTCACTCTGCAAATTGGACAACAAAGACAGAAATTAGAAAGCAAAAGGTATATGACAAGCTTTAATAACTAAGTTAGTTTCAACAAATAATCCAACCATCCAAATAAACTAAATCAAAACTATCAAGTTTCATAGGATGAATCAAAACTACACTTGTAAGAAGAAAGTAATTGAACTCTTGTTCCCAATTTTTAAAGAAATACGCACCACCAAAGTTCGACCATCATAACTTTGCAACTTTATATGGAGAACTAGAATACTTGCACATGCAGCACATCAAACACTGCGAAAGTAGAAGCACTACACTCCAGATAGGTATCATAGTCAGCAGCTTTACATCTTTTTTTTTCTAGAACTAGCAACTTTACATCAAAGGAGGCATAATGTCAACATCACAAGAATATTCTACATTCTTGTCACCACCAACAAGCAAAATGGAATTTTGTGTTAAGATTCAACTATATCAAAGCTCTATGAGCGGGACATTAACACACTTCTTTGTAGAACTAGGAATCTAGTAAGCACGAGAGAGAGAGAATAACATCTTGTACACGTCACACCCAATTCATAAACCAAAGAGAGGTTTCATCACAAGGATGACCGAACAAAGATTTGAGGATTAGAAGATTCACTAGAAAATGAGGTAAGATCAAGACCCTTCACACCTTGGATGTTTGAACTTTGAACCCCACATAATCAGCAGTATTTTAGCATTATTAACATTACTTCAAACTGGCAAAAGATTAAGACCTTACATTACAACCGCACCTAAACACATCCCTAAACATCTAAATCGCAACTAGGACGAACGAACTCGAGGGACCACGAGAAACACGAAATTGATCGCGGCATCGCGCAGGAACAATACCAGTTCTGACTTTTACTTGTACATCAAGAACAACTAGCATCAGAACAGGGAAGGGGAACTAATTTACCAAGAAGAGCGCGGTCCTTTCCCCGACGAACAGGGAGCGCTGCGAGGGGTAATCAGGAGCGTAGAATGAAGCCGCTTAGGACAGCCATAGAATATTTATGCCCCGCACGGATCCACAGAGAACGCGACGAGGGGTGTCGCAAGCGAACAGGGGAAGAGACAAAAGAGCGGGAAACAAACAACAACGCGGAGGCGTCGGGCGAGGGAGGACACCGACCTGAGGTACGCGCGCGGGCGGAGGCCGCGGCGGTGCGCAGCGGGGAGGGGAGAGCGAGAGGGAGACGGAGCGGGACGACGTTGAGGAAGGGACAGGGAGAAGCGGAGTAGAGGCGAGACGAGAGAGAAGAAATGAAGGCGACGAGACGACGATTAGTGTTGAAACATAACGCTAAAAACTCTTGAGATAATTTTTTCTTTATTACTTCTTGTTCTGTTCAATTACAAAACTCAGTATTATCCCTATATTTATACCCAAAACCACAACCTTAAGAAACGGAATAGGATTCTACTTCCATGTCCTAGTTGGACTCCTCATCCTAAACTTTCTTAATACAAACTTTCCAAACGTTCCGTGTGTCTCGCCTGCGTACATGAAACAACGTCGTGCTCTTCCGAGTCGCGTACATTTGTACCCACCTTTGCGCCTTTCTGACGCCTGTTTTGCACCCACCTGGTGCCTCTGCGCCCTCCTGACGCCTGTACTGCACTCACCTGGTGCCTCTGCGCCTTCCTGACGGCCTGTGTTGCACCAACCTGGTGCCTCTGTGCCTTCCTGACGCCTTTGCTGCGATACTGTGGAAAAGATACGACACGAAACAAAATACGCCAAGCGTTGAACAAAGATACGAATCTCCACCAGCGTGACCTTCCTCCGAAGCCACCTCCGAGATCGGTCGCCGCCTCGTCTTTACGCATCCTTCGCCGACGCCATCGCCGCTCGCCTTCCATGACCCGCCATTGCATCCTCGTATCTACCGCCGCGACGACCAGCATGCCGTGCGCCGCTACCGCCCTCTCGTGCACACTGCCGATAGAATCAATTAGGAGGAAATCTCTGCATGTCACCTCGTTGTCATATGAGACACCTTGCACATGCAGCCCTGCATTGACTTCTTCTCCTAACGCATGGCGTACGAGGCCCTCTTGCTTTTGTTTGCTTTGCTGCACCGAATAGGACATCGCCTTGCCTCTCCTCTCGCCTTCGCGTGAAGCACACCGCCTGACGTCGCCTCCTGTTGGCACCGCAACCTCAGACTCGAAACTCGTCAAGCATCTCCGACGGCTTCGTCTGCTTTCCACAAGCACCGGCAGCCGTCCGTGGGATTGCACACCGGCATTCCGCGCCCGCCGCGCCGCCATGATCGCGCTCCTACCGACCGCCGTGCTACATGCACCGTTGGTTGCCATGCCGGCGGCGCGTCGGAAACGGCGCCGAAGGCTTCATGCCGAGTATAGTCCTCACGCTCGGCCCGACGCTGTCCGCGCGCCTTTGACCTCTGGAACACCCGTGCGCCCGACGACGGTCGTCGCCACGCCGCCCGCTGATTCAAGTGATGCTTCCTAGGTGCCGCCCCGGGAGTCTCCTCCTCCCGGGGCCGCGGGTTGATCCAAAAACTTAGGCTCTGATACCAATTGTTGGAACAGAACGCTAAAAACTCTTGGGACAATTTTCTCTTTATTACTTCTCGCTCTGTTCTCTTACAAAACTCAGATCTACCTCTCTATTTATACCCAAAAACCACAACCTTAAGAAACGGAATAGGATTCTACTTCCATGTCCTAGTTGGACTCCTCGTCCTAAACTTTCTTAATACAAACTTTCCAAACTAAACCTTTCCTATTACAAGATTACTACTAACAATTAGCTAAGGCTAGCCTGCCTGCTGATTACGTGAACGTGATGGAGGGGCTCGCGGAATCCGGGGTGTGGTCTGTGGTGACTGGTAGTGGTGAGTGAGAGTGTGGCAGCGGCAAATCTGATTTTTTTTAGGGGTGCACGTTTCATACCTACGTATAACTCTATAGTATTATATAATAATTTTATAAGATTATAAATTCAATATATATATATAATTTATTAAAAATATAATATAAATAGTTTTAGGGTTTTAAAAATCCTAAATCATTAGAATTGAAACCAATTCAATTAATAAATTTGGTCAATTGAACATGTAAGTACTTTTTAAATTTTTGAAGTGAGGTACCTCTAGTACTGCCCCTAAGTGAGGTAGGTTAGCATGGGAGCGGGTTCCCAAAATACTATGCATAAACACTGTAGCAGACACTGTAGTAATGCAATGCAGCAACACACTATTTGATAATTTGAACCATTCGATACCTCGATCTGACGGTCCTCGTCTTCAAAGATTGTTTAAGTTGCTACCCCTGTAGAGACTATCGGGAAACCCTGGTCTACCATGTGTGGCTTTCCCCGAAGCGTGGAAGCCCTGTGGATCCAGGATCCCAAACTCCCAGTCCTTTCCAAGTCCAAGCGCCCTCTAGTGGAGAAGAAGGGGACGAGGAGAGAGATCTTTTGTTTGTGGCCACCTGTCAGTGTCACCCACACGCCCAACTTGCATTGCTTCACCCTTTTCTTCTTTCAGGGAGATCGAGGTCACTGCACGGCACCATGGTAGCTCAACTTAACTTAATTATTGTGCGACATTAGTCATGCCAATAATGTGTGTCGAGCATACAACTCTGACGGACGAGGAAACACGAGCTCTCGTACGTGTGCATGCACGTAATTACTGATCGGATCTAAGGCGGATTGACATAAGTAATTTCCATCGTAAGCAAGCTGCAAACCACTAGCGGATCTATCTCCCGGATAGGACGGATGACGTCCAGACTCCTGACAACTAGCTGTGAAGATGTAGTACAACTCTGTCATCAAAAAATATTATGGATAAGAAGTTTTTTCAGGCAAATCTTTGCCTTGCTTGGACTCTAAAAATTTGATCCCCGTCACTGACGGGAAAAAATAAACAATTTATTTATACTTTAACACTTTCCTTCACATATAGGCTCACTTAGATCTAAGACGTGGAATAAAAGTATGTTGTAATTTTTTTTTTTGAGAAGTGCTTCAATACTTTCCCTCCTAATACAACTTACACAAATCTTAAAGCAAGTGAAGGGGTAAGTAATCACCATCTACTATTCATTTATGATTTAATATCTGTGCAACTATCAAAAAGAAAAGTATGGAAACACCTATCTATTTTTAATTCCGTCAATCAGATCTTAAACTCAAGATATCTTACCTCTGATACTATATTGAGTTATATGCACTAATCAGTTTACCTACAACTTAAACTGATAAGAGAAGATAAACAATTCATTTGTACTTCAAGAGAGTCGGCGCAGAACGTCTAGCTGTCGTCGCATGGCATGGCAGGATCACGACGCTGATAAGTTAGTGCTAAATTGCTAATCAAGAAGCATGTTCTATTCTTAGTTCACAAGGATGCTGTCATGATGTCATCCCAAGATACATGCTCTAACCAACTCCTGCTGCTGCAAGGGAATCGAAACATAGACATGGCGACTTTGGTACGAATAGATCCAATGGATTCATCACAGTGGATTATATGTCCCTACCTCCCATGCGGTCGGTGGCGAGTTTCCCGCGTTGTTAACTCCTTCTCCCTCGTCAACCGCTCCGTCCAACCTAATATTCTCTCGGCTCTAGGCTTGGCCATCCCATCCTATGCCACCGCCCTCTACCGACACCTATCGCCCGCTGCTACCGCCCACCACTAGGACACCACCACCCCGACCTCCTTCTACAACCAGCGAGAGTGGTGAACACATTGCCAGCAACGACGCCATCCCTGTTGGCCATCGACATAGGAGAATGAGAGTGGGCAAGAACAAGAGAGAGCGGGAGTGAGCGAGAGAGAAGAAGATTCCAAGAAAGTTTTGAGATTAAGTTTCAACAAGTTTTAGATTTTTTTAACTAAGTTTTAACCTAAAAGTTTGAAAAAGTTTCAGTAGGTTTTATCGAGTTTCAACCAAAATGTTTCAAGAAATTTCTATAGGTTTCATCAAAACAAACAAAGAAAAAAAAATCCCTAACATGCTACCTGCGGCGCCGCCTCCGTCCTTGCCACTCACTAGCACCATCGGCTTCTCCACTTGAGCACCCAAGTGGGTGAAGCCAGGGCTCAAAGTCGCCTATGGCATGTACGGGAGCAAAGTAGAGTCACGATGCCACATGAGCAAAATTGGAGTTGGACCACTCTATGACCCAGATGAAGAGATAGGCGAGGGTCGCGAGGATCTGATGGATCCCATTGCTGGCGACGAGGAAGAAGACCAAATCCTGCTCGCTGCGATCGCACCACTGTCAGCTCCTCCTGCGGCACCGCTACCTCTACCATTCCGCACCTTTTGCCATCAAATACATCGTCTGCTCGCACACCACAAATATCCCCTGTAGTCATTGGGACTGATTGCTGCACTCCCCCAAGGTTGCCACAGTCGTGTGCGACCAAGCTCGCCAGCATGATGGTCCTTTTCCTATTGCTGTGCACGTCACACGCTCGAAGTGTAGGTGGAATCCACCGTAGGGAGAGAGAGAGTGTGTGTGCCACAACGAATGAGATGCGCTTTAGATAAGACAAGCCAAATAAGTGGGTGGGAAAGAATTCTTTTGGGTGCTTTGGATTGATATATCCAATGTGGCTCCAGGCTTGACCGAACGAGTGAGGCTATACCGTCGAAACAGATCCGAACAGTATAGCCTACCTTATTAATTCTGATTGTTATAAGGATGATTTGGATGCTAGGCATCAAGTTCAAAAAATCGCCGAAATCCGACCGGGCAAATTTTTTCTAAAAAAAATAAATTGCTATCGTAATCTGGCAAATTTCGATGAGATTTTGCCAAATCTCACCAAAATATCGGATTTTTTTTACTGGTTTTCAATTTTTTATGGCCAGGTTTGAACGGATTTGGTCCAATAACCCTTAAAAAGCCATCTTCCATGAGAATTTGTTGAAAAAGCGAATTTTTGAGATGTTTTAAAATTTCGGTAGAAAACCTGTCAGATTTTTATAAAATCTTACATGCTTGATAATGATCTAAAAAATTTATGGTACTATATTTAGTAGTGTAGGATCATACATAAAAATTTCAAAATAATTGAACTTCATTTGTTATCTTTAAAAAATAAAAAACAGAATGAACATAATAGGGACAGTAACCTTGTCAGAATTTTATAAATTTTCTTGGGTGTGATCATGATCCAAAATTCTTATTAGAGATTAATAATTATCTTAGTACCATTCTACAAAATTTTCAAAAAAATTTAACTTTTTTTGTTTGCTCAATCAAATCTATGTAAGCATTGAACTTTATTTGTTATATTTCAAAAATCAAAAACAGAAAGAACATAAATGGTACAGTGCCCTTGTGTGAATTTTATAAATTCACTGAAGTGTGATCATGATTAAAACATTTTATGAGATATTAATAATTTCCTTAGCACCCTTCTGTAAAATTTTCAAAAATTGTAAACCTTTTTTGATTGCTAAAACAAATCTATATTGATCATCAGACTTTTTATCAGGACGTAGCACTGTCATATTTTTTGAAAGTTATTGAAGCTTGATCATCATATGAAAATTTTATATAAATATTAATGATAGATAAGGACCATCAATTTTTTTTCAAAATTTTCTAGCATGGTTTGAACTATTTTTCATTTGGTTAATGTTTGCTGGTAAGGTTTTTATCAGGATAGTAGCACTATCCAAATTTTTAAAAAATCATAAAGCTTAATTATCACCTGAAAATTTTATGGAAATATTAGTGATGCATCATAACCATGCACAAAAAATGTAAAAATTTTATAAGATGTTTTGTTCCATTTTTCATTCGGTTCAAACTTGCTAATCAACGTTTTATCAGGACAGTAGCAATGTTCGAATTTTTAAAAATTACTCAGACGTTACAATCGTCAGGAAATTTTTATGAGAACATTATTTATGTGTCAGGAACCTTCACAAAAAATTTCAAAATTTTTCGACGTCGTTTGAATCATTTTTCGCTCGGTGTAAATTCATCGAAATCTCAGGAAATCTTGCCGAGATTTCGGGATTTTCGGCCGAGATTTTGGTTTTCTCGGTGCAAAAAAAAACCGGATTTGAGATTTTATTTTTGCATTTCGTTTGGGATTTGTCCGAAATTCCGAGACCTTGACGAGATTTCGGATTTTAGCCACCTCTGAGATGTCATCCGAAAATAAGATTTCAAACCTTGCTAGCCATAGAGCTCTCGAACAGCTATCGTCGATTCTTGTTCAGTTATGCTCGTTGTCACGTTTTGGTCGCAATTGCAAGTTTGCAACAATAGTGTTTTACCAATGTTGTTTTCGTGTAACTATCTCTCTCCACTCTTTCTCCTCCAATGAATTGGTGGCCTAGCTCGTTGTTTGGCTATCTTTGTTTCGATCATTGATTCCTGATGGAACGATTATATGTCATGTTTGAAAGGACAATGCCTGGTATGAATGCATGCAAGTGAGCTAATATGGTTTTGCACGGCAATTTCTTGTGCCAACAACCATTGGAATGGAACTGGTCTACTCGGCATGGGGGTATATTATATACGCAGAACTTGATCATTTGCTGAGGTACCGGCCTGCAGATGTAAGTCCAAGCTAGTGACACGTACGTATAGTTCCGATGTTATTTTCCTCAGGCAACATGTACACGGAATCGATTGAAAGACGACGCGAAATTGGGGGTACGTAGCTAGCTAGATCGCACACGACAAAGGCAGACGTTAATTTGTTTGCACCACTGTCAAGGTAGAAAATAGAGGCATGCACGCGATGCAATCTGCTTAGAAAGTGGCAGGGCAAGAAAAGGGCTCCATGAAACATTGTGGGGTTTTAACCAACCGGGGATTTAAATTTCAAATCTAGAACTTTAAATTTGTCGACTTATTGTAGGTTCGAGTTATGAAATGTTTGAACTATTATATATAAAGACTATTTTGTTGTTTCCTTCAAATCAACCAAACTTTAGAATTTTAGATTGGTGGTAATGTGTTTACCGGTAAACATATTGAGGGGAATATGAGATTATGCATACCAAACGCACCCTCGATCTGATTACCGATAAACATATATATTACCAGTAACCTAAGATTCCAATGTTTGGTTGGTTTGAAGAAAACTACAATTAAAATAGTCTTTATAAAAGTTCAAACATTTCATAACTAGAATCAAGAAGTCCACAAATTTAATTAGGTTTCTAGATTTGAAATTTCAAACCTTGAAGGTTAACATTTATAAACTTTAAATTAAAAAATAAAATTTTAAATTGTTAAATTGCTGCATTCGTTGTCGATTTATAGTATTCAATTTTTTTATTTTTGAAACTTGAAATTTAAAATTTTAAGTTTTGGAATTTAAATTCTTAGGCTTTGAAAGTTTGAAATTCAAAAATTGAAACTCCCAAAATTCAAATTCAAAATATCATTATATGGATTTTTGAAATCCACAAATTTAAATTGTCTGAATTTATGATTCTAAAATTCAGGATTCAAATTTTGATATTTGGGTTTTGAAATTCATACCTTGGAAAAATTAATTTCATCACTCAGATATTCAAATATTAAAATAAATCATAATCTGGATTTTGAATTCTAAAAGTTTAAAATTTGACCGTGATAAGTTAAAGCAAATGATAAAAGGTGCAACAACAAAGATTCCTTTCTTATGGTAATATAGGATAGACGCACTTTTCTACCAGAAACAAATTCCTAGAATTGATGGCCATATGATTCCTAAAGTAATTAATTTCGGATTCCTAATACAGTTTAATGGTTATTTTACCAAACAAGATAATTTTATAGAATTGCCAAATAATTCCCGATAATCCTTAGAGGATTCCGCCGACCAAAGGCACCCTTAATTGATTAATTATCGGTAAAGCTTCATGCTAATACCACGAACCCACTAGTTAGTAGTAAGTACGTGCTTTACTTAATTAGTTTTGTCGATTCACTTCTTTTTCTTGTTCTTCTTTCCTGACCTCGTCAGAGTTCTCGCCAAGAAGCACGAGCTAGCCATGCATGCAGACCGGAGGCCATGTCAAGCGAGCTAGCCAAGTTGCAGTTGCAGAGCTTCGCGCGTGCACGCGGGCGGGTTTGAAGCGGCGCTTACGCGCAGGAAGGAGAATTAAATTAACCACATATAAGTATTCTTCCATTTCGTGCCTCCCATTCATCATCCACTGCAACTCACTCGATCTCCTTGCCTGATTGATAGCCCATAGCTGTCGTTCTGAATTTCTTCTCATCGTTCGTTGCGCATTACTGATCGGCGAGTTGGCGCATCGATCGATATGATAGCCATGGCGGTGTCCTCCAGGAGCTCTTGGTTTGAACTCGCTCTGCTCCTCTTTGCTGCTCTCGCGTCCACCGCCAGTGGTGTCAGGCTCTCGGGCAGTACTACGACAAGACTGTTGGAACAGAACGTCTAAAAGCTTTGAGACAATTTTCTCTTTATTACTTCTCGCTCTGTTCGCTTATAAAACTCAGGTCTACCCCTCTATTTATACACAAAACTACAACCCTCATAAGCGGAATAGGATTCCACCTCCTTGTCCTAATTCAACTCTTCATCCTAAACTTTCTTAATACAAACTTTCCAAACTAAAACTTTCCTATTACAAGATTATTTCTATCAAAGACGTGCCCCAACGTGCAGAACGTTGTGCGGGCGGTGATGGCGCACAAGGTCGCCGGTGACCCGAGCTTGGCACCCGCCGTCCTCCGCCTCTTCTTCCACGACTGCTTCGTCAACGTACGTGTTTGCACCAAAATTCGGCAAGATAATTAAAATCAGGCAAATAGAATTAAAGATATGGAAGCTAACGGATGTTTGGAAAGAATCCGAAACGTTTGGTGAATTGTGAGATTTTAAAGGAAACAACCTCTCGAGATAAGGCCGATACGGATACGGATCTTAAAGCGTGTTGGAGTAGGACACGATCGGTCAAGGGTATAAAAGAAGAGCCAAGCAAGCTGCGGGAGGGACACATACAAACAACCGACTTTACTTTTCATCTATTTTTTCTGTCGACTAGGAGTAGCTTGTGTAATTTAGCCTTTGTAATCGATTTCGATCAATAAAGTTGCGCATCGCCGATTGTTGATCTTCGTCAATTACACCCTAGGTTCGATTTGTTTTGATTTTGTTGCGCATCGCCTTCTTCAGAATTGATCTGCCTTTATCATCGATTAGCCTTAATCGGCTAATCAGACTTATCTGGTTACTTTGATCTTGATCGGCTTCAAGCTGATTGAGTTTAAGCCGATTGATCTTGACGATCGGCTTGAAGTAAATTTTATTGTTTTTACCTTGTCGATTCGAGTCAAATCGACCGCACGCTCGAACTGTGTTAGTCTGTGTCTTCTTGTCGAAACCCTGCATCAAGTTTTTGACGCCAACACACTTTTGGCACGCCGGTGGACGCGTAATGTCTTCATCGAAGTCGATTCCGCCATCGGATCTCAACTCGAAGCTATAATCGTCCCAACAATGGACGATTTGTCCATGAACAACGCCAAGAAATTGAAGCTCGGAAAGTGCTCTTGAAGAGATGATGCTAAGTTGCTATCGAAAACAAGACGTGGCGTTACTCAAAAATCCGCCCTACCGACGGTCAACATACAGGTGATGCGGGCATACGAACAAGTAAGCCGATATCTACTGCGCAAAGCCGAATTATCGGCTATGATTAATCAATCTGCACACCACGCCTTGATAAACCAATCATCGGCTCTAGTAACAACCCTTAAGCCGATGATAGTGAATAGCGCCAAAACTATAGCTCGTGAGTTGGCCTCGTCAAGAAGTACGCTAGACCCATTGGAAGTTACGCCAAATTATCCGATTTTTTCGTATCGCGAGAACACGCAAAGCACGATGGCCGATCCTAAACCATCGGCTATGACCTCACCTCCTACAATGATGCCCACACAACCCACGGTCATATTGCCTAGGATCCCGGTCAAGTGGGGTGAGCCATTATCACGCTTATACCGACGCCGCAAAGTTGGATTCATCCATCAACCTTCCACCGTCGGCTCCGCTTTACGCTTTTCCCAATCGGCTTCACGGTAGGTTAACTCGAGACATCCCCAAGAACCTATCACGCTTAGAAACCCGGGGCCACAGGGTAGTAACATACTCGAACTGTTTATCCGGTGCGGAACCTCAAATTAGGCATAATCGCACGATCAATATAATCGGATGCCGACGGCAAGCATAATTGGCAACCCGAGCTTGCACTCGGGGCGGATGCGATTATGACAGACATTATCAAGGGCCCGCCATACCGGTGGCGATAATGCTAATTGGGCCGATCAAATCTCTGCTTTGCTTTGAGGATCAATTCGCATACAACCAAAAGGAAAGTTATCGGCTATAGAAAGCCGTACTCGATTACATAGATCGCATGCCTTACCCTCATAATTTGAGTCCCGGATTTTGCCAAATTCTCCGGGATGATTCGATTACCACCTTAGAACATGTTGGACGTTTTATCGCAAGAATGCGTGAAGCGACCAGTCGACGGTTTGAAAATTAGATTGTTTCCGTTATCTTTATCGGGCAAGCATTTACTTGGTTTACCTGTTTGCCTCGAATTCGGTCCATCGTGGAACGATTTGGAAAGCCGATTCCATGAATATTTCTTTTCGGCGATCCGGAGCTTAGAATTTCAGATCGAGTTGAGACGTCAAAAATTTGGGGAATCGTGACGGAATACATCAAGAGGTTTAGAGAAATTAGGAATCGGTGTTTCAGGTGTTACATTACGACAATCAACTCGCCGATTTAGCGTTTCAAGGTTTGATTCCCCTCTTAGGGAGAAATTTGGAGGACAAGAATTCACCGACCTTAGCCATTTGTTGCATCATGTATCGGCTCAAGAAAGTCGATTTCTCGATAACAAAGTATTTAAAGACAGATTTAAAACGAGAATAGCAATAATAAAGAGAAGGATAAGGCCAAGGTTAATATGGTTGAGTATTGTCCTAGTGATTCGTCGGAAGATGAGGAAGCGAAATAAACATAGCCGAATGGATAAAAGGGCTAAAAATCCTTAGTCTGTTCTTGGTTGAAGCCGACTAGGAATAAGTCGGAGGTCAAATACTCTTTTGATGTTTCCAAGTGCGATCGCATGTTTGATTTGCTTCGCAAGAAAAATAATACGATTGCCGGAGGGACATGTAATACCATCGATCGACGAGATCAAAAACGCAGTATTGCAAGTGGCATCATTCTTATTCACATAACACTAATGATCGCAATATCTTCCGTCAACAGATCCGACCGCCATTGAAGATGGTCGGTTGATGTTTGCCGATGAGCCGACCATGCAGGTGGACGTTGACCCATTTCCTATTAATATGGTACAATGCTCGGTTAAAGGAAAAGAGCCGATGCAAGATGAGCGGAAGAAGGATCGACAAGTCGATATGCAATCAAGCTCGACGGCGCCGACATCGAAGATTACCATCGGCTCCTTACAAATAGAAGCCGATCGAGAAGGAAAATTCAAGGACCATTAAACCTAAGGGGAATCCCGGATAGGCAAATGGTACAAAGCGTAAAAGGTTCCATTAAGGCAACGGTGAAAAGCCAGTCCAACGTTCTCACAATTAATGAGAAATACGAGAGGATGAATAGCCGACCATGGTACCACACCACGGTCGGATAATTTGTATCGTCTGAGAACGTGGAGAGGGCCCATAGGAGGTGTCCTTTTGGCAATTTTTTGGGAAAGGAGAGTAGCGTTGCCATCACCGTATAATCGCCTGATGGAACATTATCCTCGAGACGATTGGCCGATCACGATCGGCTAGAGATAGACTATTCGGGCCGATCAGAGAACAAGACCGAAGTCACAGAAGGCCGGTCCGTGAGAGATTATCTCAACCGGATCAAGAACAAAGCCAAGCCAAGACGCACAAGACTAGTTCTAATCAAGAAGACTTGGCTGGTAAAGTACGAAAACCGGTGGAACCTAAACCCAGGTGGTGCCCATCAGGCCTAAGCAAATCCACGACGACGGCTTCGAGGTTAAGGACACAAGAAATTCGTGAAGCCGATGCTGAGAAAGAGAGAGATGAGGTATTTAATGAGCTTCGTCCAATCAAATGCGTCAAGAGAGAATGGAGAAGAAAAGAACAGGTCGAAGAAGATTTCGAATCGGCTGATGACCTGGATTCTCCCATGATTAGGGACGATACACCTCCCATGGACATCAACATGGTGTTCACCTTGCCGTCTGAGTTCAAAGTCAGAAGAGAATCGGCCAATGAGGCCGTTGCTCAGTTATGCTCCGGGGTACGTAACGCCATCTTTGAGAAACCCAAAGACGATCATCGGCATTCAAACCATTGTACCTAAAAGGGTATATAAATGGCAAGTCGATATCAAGAATCTTTAGATAGATGGGCGCCACAGTGAATCTAATGCCTTACACGACATGTAAAAGTGGGTAAGTCCGATGAAGACTTAATTAAAACTAACATGGTTCTCGAATGACTTCACAGCGACCCTACGAAGCAAAAGGTGTCATGGTCACGAGCTAGCGCCGGTAGTAAGACTTTGCCGACGGCGTTCTTTGTAATTGACGCCAAGGAAACTACGATGTGCCTTGCTCGGTCGAGATTGGATTCATGCAATTTCTGTATCCCATCGACCATGCACCAAGCACTAGTTCAATGGAACGGAGAAGAAGTTGAAATCGTCACACCGATACATCGCACACATCGCCATGGCTAGCTCCGATGCAAATTGGCAACACGAAGAAGTCGGCCGCATATCGGGCAAGGTAATCGGACGATTGCGACTTCATATGCGTGAGCAAAACCGAATAATGCCGATCGGTGTCAAGTCGGCACTTTTGATCGGCAAATGAAGTATTGCGCCGATGGGGACAAGAAAAACATTGAGGTGCTACAAGACAAAATGCAAAGCTATCGGCAAACAATGATAGCTACGAAGTCATAGAAGACTATGAAGAAATCGAAAAGTTAGGTCAAGGATTCACGCCCACCGACTTGCTTGAAGAAGTCGATATAGGTGAGGTGATAGAAAAGACCAACTTTTGTCGGTGCAAATTTAGATGTAAAGTACAAGGAAAATTAATAAAAATACTTAGGAATTATAAAGATTGTTTCGCTTGGGAGTATCACGAGATGCCCGGATTAAGCCGTCATTTGGTGGAACATCGGCTACCTATTAAATCGGGCTATCGACCGCTCAAACAAGATATCGAGCGTTTTAATCCACCTTGTACCAAGTCATAAAGAAGAGATAGAACGATTATTAGAAGCAAAGTTTATCAGGCCTTGCCGATACGCTGAATGGGTTTCCAACATCGTTCCAGTAATGAAGAAAAATGGAAAACTTCGAGTATGTGTCGATTTTAGAGATCTGAACAAGGCGACGCGAAAAGACGAATACCCTATGCCAATAGCCGATATGCTTATCGATGCTGCATCAGGAAATAAGATCATAAGCTTTTTGGACGGTAATGCTGGGTATAATCAGATACTCATGGCAGAAGCCGATATACCCAAGACACCTTCGATGTCCGGTGCAATAGGTTTATTCGAGTGGATCAGAATGACTTTCGGCTTGAAAACGCGGTGCAACATATCACGGCAATGAATCTTATCTTCCACGATTTAATCGGCCACACCTGTTGAGATTTATATAGATGATGTAGTGGTAAAATCTGCAAAAATCTCCAACATCCGCCGATTTGGAGAGGGTGTTCAAAACATAAGAGCGCATGGTTTGAAGATGAATCCTTACAAGTGTGCGTCAGCGTGTCGGCAGGATGCTTTTGGGCTTTATGGTACATGAAAGAGGAATCGAAGTCAGCCAAACAAGGGTCAAAGCCATAGCCAATACCAAACCGCCAACATGTAAAAACGAATTACAAAAGTTGATCGGCAAAATTAACTATCTTCGTCGGTTCATCTCGAACCTCTCTGGTAGGATTCGTGCTTTTACTCCGTTACTGAAGTTAAAAGACAATGAAGAATTTATATGGGGAGCCGATCAGCATAAAGCATTTGACGAAGTAAAAAGGTATTTATCCAACCCTCCAGTCCTGGCTGCACCTCAAAAAGGTGTTCCTTTCAGATTGTATGTCTCAGCTGAAGAAGATACTATTGGAGCTGTTTTGGCACAAGAAGTACATGGTAAAGAGAGGGTTATCTTTTATTTAAGCCGACAGTTGCTAGATGCAGAAGTCGTACCCTTTCATTGAAAAATTATGTTTATCATTGTACTTCTCATGCACAAAGCTAAGGCACTACATACTAGCATCGGCTTGTAAAGTCATCTGTAAAACCGATGTTATAAAGTATATATTGTCAGCTCCAATTTTGCGAGGTCGACTTGGCAAATGGGCTTACGCCTTGGTCGAGTTCGACTTATCATATGAATCGGCCAAAGCAGTTAAGGGACAAGTCCTAGCCGATTTTATAACAGGACATGACACAGTGGCAAACTTGGTCTTGATCGCACCATGGCAATTGTTCTTTGATGGATCAGTATGCGAGGAAGGGTATGGTATCGGTGTTGTACTCATATCACCTAGAGGACATTGCTTTGAGTTCGCATTCCGGCTAAATAGCCGATGTTCAAACAATCAGGCCGAGTACGAAGCATTACTCAGAGGCTTACGGTTGTTGGAAAATATCGGAGTGAGTCTTTGTTGAAGCATACGGTGATTCACTATTAGTGGTACAGCAAATAAAAGGAGAATACCAATGTCGAGATGAAATGCTATCAAAGTATTTAGAGCAATGCGCAGAAATCATCGGCTCTTTTACATCATTTTCTATCGGTCATGTTCCTCGAGAATTGAGCGATAGAGCTAATGCTTTGGCCCAAGCAAGCATCGGGATATAAAGATGTTGGCGAAGTCGAAACCGAACTAGTAGATAAAGCAATAATGTGCACGGATATTGCCGATTGGAGGACATAAATAAGAGACTATCTAGTCGATCCATCTAAGCCGCGGAACGAAGGATACGGCAACAAGCATTGAAATGCGTTATCATGGACGATATCTTGTATTATCGAACTCTAGAAGGCTTGTTGCTAAGATGTCTTGAGGTGAAGAAGCCCGAGTGGCGATGGGTGAAGTGCATGAAGGAATTTGTGGTTCTCATCAATCGGCACATAAAATGAAATGGATGCTTAGGCGGACAGGTTACTTTTGGCCAACGATGCTAGAGGATTGCTTCAAATATTACAAAGGATGCCAGACATGTCAAAAGTTTGGCAACGTACAACTAGCACCAGCATCGACGTTGCATCCAATTATCAAACCTTGGCCATTCAGAGGTTGGGGAATAGATATTGTCGGCGTTTCGAGCGCCGGCAAGTAAATTTGTAAGTCTAAGGGGCTGCGCGTTCCCGCTCCCTGAATGGTTAGACCCTGGAGTCCAAGATGTATCTTGGTTCGGCCAAGGTCCCTACCCGGTCGTGCGTTGGTGTTGTATTCAGGGGTGCGGATGATCGCACCGAAGTTTTTTACAAGCGAGAGGTGGAGCCTCAACACTAGAATGATCTAAACTTAGCTCTCGTAAGGAGAAGAAAAGAAGAAGAGGAAGAAGAGGAAAAGCTCTCTTGTAGCTCTTACTCACGCCTGTTAGGAGGTTCCCGCCTTTTATTCGATCTGAAGGGGCGGTTACATCGAGAATTGGCGAAGTGCCGGCGAGCTACTTCTAGGGCTTCGGTCTTGCCCCGCCGTCGCCAATCGCTCCGCCGATGGTCGCTTGTTCGCCGATCGGTCGCCACCGCCGAGCCTATGCCGGGTCGTGGTCTAGCCTGGTCGAGTGGTTAGGTAATCCTCCGGAAGTGGCGTAGGCGCTCTCTCGTGATCCATGTGGTCTTGACGAGTCGCGTGTGACGTTGGAGTTGCCTCGGAGAGAGCGTGTCCTTGCACTGTGGGTGGCCGGGCCGATGGGACAGAGACGTGGCTTCAGCAGCCTATCAAACCGCTTTGGAAGGACCACCGCCTCGCTCGATCCACCGAATGACCGTTCGTGGGGCACGTGGCCTTAGGTTGACACGGACTCCGGCGCGCGGACGCCGCCCTCGGCGGGATTATCATGGTTCGGTCGGAGCGGGGATCCCGCCCCGCCGCGGGTCGGGAACCTCGCGAGTCGGAGCCGGGATCGATCCCATTGCGGGGTCGGGAACCCTCTTTGAAGTCAGTCGGGGATCCTGGCCCCGCTGCGGGTCGGGAACCCCGCTGAGTCGAGTCGGGACGATCGGAATGGTCTCCGAATGGTCTCGTAGGCATTTGGGTAGCGGTAGGGACGCCTGCTTAGGTGAGGGCCGATTCGAGGCCGCCGCTTGCCGCCTGGGCTTTGCTTGTTGCAATTTGGCCGCTGGTGCACCTGCTTTATGAGTATTCGTCAAGAGCCTCGAACCTCCAATCGAGTTCGGCGGACTCGATTGGGGTTGAGTTTGACCGATCCGCTCAACTAGGTGGGCCAACCGGGCCTCACGGTTTTGCCGGGCGTGCCCCAACGCATCCGACGTCCGCCGGGATTACGCTCGAGGTATGCGAACGCGAGAGCCTCTTAATTGCTTCGTTGTGCGCGCGGCGCCTAGGTGTGTTTTTGCTCGTTCGCCTTCTTGACCGCCCGGGTTCGGTGGTGGGCGCCGTTTTCTCGCTTGCGCATTTATTCCCGAGTCGCTTGATCTTCCTTCGAATGGGTATATAAGGGCGCCACGGGTTGCTCGAGCGGCGCACTCTTAGACGAGAATCCTTTCCTTCTTGAAATGTGTTCAAGACACCCTTTAGTCTTCGCGGTGATGACATCGTGGTGGAAGAGGAAGACCCTTTGAACGAGCTTTGGGTTGAGTATGATCAGCGATAGCGAACTCCCAAAGAGAGAAGAAGTAGCTCGCGACGTTGTCGCCGTTGACGCGCTTACTTCAGCGATCCGAGGCTTGAGTGGCAAGGGGCCCTCCTAGAGGCAATGGCGCGAGGGCGCTCGACAGAGAGCGGCCGCGCCGATGTCGCTGAACCAGCAAGAGCGGCATGCCATTCCGCTGGCTGTGGCTTCAGCTTTGACGACGGGCAAGGGCCTACTACAGAGTCATCTCCAACGACCTCAGTCCACCGACCCCTTGTCCGTCCCGTCGGCCGTGCAAGGGCCTACCGTCGGCGTTGTCGTGGGAGTTTTTAGGAGTCAGGTGTAGATAGAGAGTCTTGCGTGTGCCTCATGTAAAATGGTGTAAAGTTTTTGAGCTCACGCTTTTTAATGAAATCCTTTTTTCTCTTTGAATGACTTCATGAAGGAGTTAGCTTTGCTTGTTCCGCTTTGATCAGCTTCGGCGCTAGGAAGTTCGCGATCGGTTTCGAGTGGTCGGACGTGCGAACTCGCGGTTTGTTCCTCAAGAAATCTTCCTTTGCGCTCGCTTGGCGCCAGTAGCTAATCGGCGCCTTGGTCGGCAAGGATGAGCGGATGCCTTGGAAGTTTTAGTGCCCGAGTGCCTTGGTCGGCAAGGACGACCGGATGCCTCCGCGAGGTTCCGTGTCCGAGTGCTCGCTTAACGTCAGAGCCGGGCCGCTTAGTCGGCAAGGACGACCGGATGCCTCCGCGAGGTTCCGGTGTCCGAGTGCCTTGGTCGGCAAGGACGACCGGATGCCTCCGCGAGGTTCCGGTGTCCGAGTGCCTTGGTCGGCAAGGACGGCGGATGCCTCCGCGAGGTTCCGATGTCCGAGTGCCTTGGTCGGCAAGGACGACCGGATGCTCCGCGAGGTTCCGTGTCCGAGTGCCTTGGTCGGCAAGGACGCACCGGATGCCTCCGCGAGGTTCCGGTGTCCGAAAGTGCCTTGGTCGGCAAGGACGACGGATGCCTCCGCGAGGTTCCGATGTCCGAGTGCCTTGGTCGGCAAGGACGGCCGGATGCCTCCGCGAGGTTCCGGTGTCCGAGTGCCTTGTCGGCAAGGACGGACCGGATGCCTCCGCGAGGTTCCGGTGTCCGAGTGCTCGCTTAACGCCGTAGCTAGACGGCGCCTTAGTCGGCAGGGACGGCCGATGCCTCCGCGAGGTTCCGGTGTCCGAGTGCCTTGGTCGACAGGGACGGCCGGATGCCTCCGCGAGGTTCCGGCGTCCGAGTGCTCGTTTAACGTCGTAGCTAGACGCTGCCTTAGTCGGCAAGGACGACCGGATGCCTCCGCGAGGTTCCGGTGTCCGAGTGCCTTGGTCGGCAAGGACGACCGGATGCCTCCGCGAGGTTCCGGTGTCCGAGTGCCTTGGTCGGCAAGGACGGCCGGATGCCTCCGCGAGGTTCCGATGTCCGAGTGCCTTGGTCGGCAAGGACGGCCGGATGCCTCCGCGAGGTTCCGATGTCCGAGTGCCTTGGTCGGCAAGGACGACCGGATGCCTCCGCGAGGTTCGGTGTCCGAGTGCCTTGGTCGACAAGGACGACCGGATGCCTCGCGAGGTTCCGGTGTCCGAGTGCCTTGGTCGGCAAGGACGACGGATGCCTCCGCGAGGTTCCGGTGTCCGAGTGCCTTGGTCGGCAAGGACGGCCGGATGCCTCCGCGAGGTTCTCGATGTCCGAAAGTGCCTTGGTCGGCAAGGACGCACCGGATGCCTCCGCGAGGTTCCGTGTCCGAGTGCTCGTTAACGTCGTAGCCGACGCAGCGCTTTAGTCGGCAAGACGGCCGGATGCCTCCGCGAGGTTCCGTGTCCGAGTGCCTTGGTCGGCAGGGCGGCCGGATGCCTCCGCGAGGTTCCGGTGTCCGAGTGCCTTGGTCGGCAAGGACGGCCGGATGCCTCCGCGAGGTTCCGATGTCCGAGTGCCTTGGTCGGCAAGGACGCACCGGATGCCTCCGCGAGGTTCCGGTGTCCGAGTGCCTTGGTCGGCAAGCGACGCACCGGATGCCTCCGCGAGGTTCCGGTGTCCGAGTGCTCGCTTAACGTCGTAGCTAGACGCCGCTTAGTCGGCAAGGACGCACCGGATGCCTCCGCGAGGTTCCGGTGTCCGAGTGCCTTGGTCGGCAAGGACGACCGGATGCCTCCGCGAGGTTCCGGCGTCCGAGTGCCTGGTCGGCAAGGACGGCGGATGCCTCCGCGAGGTTCCGTGTCCGAGTGCCTTGGTCGGCAAGGACGACCGGATGCCTCCGCGAGGTTCCGATGTCCGAGTGCCTTGGTCGGCAAGGACGACCGGATGCCTCGCGATGTTCCGTGTCCGAGTGCTCGCTTAACGTCGTAGCTAGACGGCGCCTTAGTCGGCAGGACGGCCGGATGCCTCCGCGAGGTTCCGGTGTCCGAGTGCCTTGGTCGGCAAGGACGCACCGATGCCTCCGCGAGGTTCCGGCGTCCGAGTGCTCGCTTAACGTCGTAGCTAGACGCCTTAGTCGCGCAGGACGGCCGGATGCCTTCGCGAGGTTCCGGTGTCCGAGTGCTCGCTTAACGTCGTGCCGGACGCGGGTATCCATCCCGAGTCCCCGTCCGTGAGGGAAGCTGCGAGAGGAGTAGCTGCCGTCTATCCCACAAGTTTACCCCATCCGCGGTGTGGGACTGGAGGGGTGAGCGACGCGTTTACTGCGTTGGTTTGAACGCCGTGCTCTTGGAGCTAGTAACGGTAGTCCGAGTGGGTCCTGGGAGGTCCCGCCAAGGGGACCTTCCGGCGGACGGTCCCGCAGTAGGGTGTCTCGCCTGCCGTGTGGGCGACCCATAAGAAACCTTTCTTTACTCAATCTCAGATGGACCTCGGGTCGCCACCACCCAGAAGCACACCGGCCGCCGCCATCGATGAGCTCCCGGAGAGTGTGAAGTATGGTCTCGACGCGAGTAGAGGTGATGGGTCGTCACCGACCCAACCGGGACCCACCGTGGGGCTCACTCAGACTTGCCCTCGCTCAAGTTTTTCACAAGGCCCTACGCCCATCCGGTGGGTTAGGCCTTTTGAACCCACAACTTTGGTTTGGGCCTGGCGCAAGCCACAAAGCTTTTTGCCATCTTGGGA